>CM033741.1:38508872-39976372 GCA_019671005.1 Hibiscus mutabilis | reverse complement strand
CGGCAACATGTAGGCCCTACGGTGCGACACCCTCACACACCATCGGTGGGAGGAAGGCCATTGGGTGCGGGTGCCTCGAACACCATCGGGCAGAATAGGGTCCTTGGGTGTGGGAGCCTCGAACACCATCGGGCGCTCAAGGCCCTAGGGTGCAGAGCCATGCACTTCATCGGCACCATCTACGCCCTTTGCGGTGCCAAAGCCTCGGACCCATCCTTGGTTTAGAGACATGGCACCCACGGGGCCATTGGGGTACGATAGACAAGCACCCCATGGGCGGCCACAAAGGCCCCTCGGTGTGGGAGGAAGGTACACCATCGGTAGGAGGCAGGCCCTAGGGTGCGGGGGGCTCGCACACCATCGGGAGGTGTCAGGTCCTAGGGTGCGGCAGCATCGCACACCATCTGTGGGAGGCAGTTCCTAGGGTGCGGGGGGCTCGCACAACATCGGGAGGTCCTAGGCCCCTGGGTGGCCACCATCAGGGTGCTGAGAGAAGGTGTCCCCATTTCAGACATGCCAATGTCTACTGGAGGCAGAGCCGGAATGTTTTTTAGCTCTTTAGGGGTAGTGATCCGCGGCCCCCCCGGCTCCCCACCCTAGGGGGTCGGGCCTCAACCCCCTAGGGTGCGAGGTGGGCACCTTGGCATCAGCGGTGTTAGCCCCATCTATTCTATTCGTGGGCTTGTCGGGAAAATTCGGATTTACGGCCAAAATTCGAAAGGGTATTTTTATGGGTACAATATTGTGGCAAGCTTTCCATATGAAAAGCTTTAACTTGGGAGAAACTTTAAGTCCCCAAATCGAATGCCACAATTCTCTGTCCTTAATGGGATCATCACTTAAACCGGGAAGGCTATCATTCATAGAAGAATTAATCAGAAAGTGATATCCAAACTTAATTGTATATTCCCCTGACTTGTTTGAAAACCAGACAAGGGCATCCTTAACTTGAGGTCCTCCAATAGGAATAGATAAAATTGCCTCAATATCCTATGGTAAGAACATGTTTCAGATTTTCTCCACTCTCCATTGACGATTCTGAAAGTCAATAAGGCCACTCAAAAAGAACTCAAGACTATCTGGTGGTCTCGGGGATTAGGGAGCAATTGATTTAAGCTTGGGGATCTAACGATCGTCCCAAATTGAAACAGAGTTACCATTTCTAGTTCTTCAGATGGATCCCTTGGTGATAATATCAATTCCTTCCCAAATACTTTGCCAAGCCCAAGAGGGATTCTGGCTTTTCTAAGCAGATAGAATGTGTTCATTAGGAAAATAGATACCACGTAAGACATGGGCAACCAAGGATTCTGGATTTTTCAAGATTTTCGAAATTTGTTTAGAAACCAAGGCTCGATTGAAGGTTCTAAGAACCTGGAACCCGAGTCCTCCCACGTCTTTAGCTTTGCACTATTTGCTCCAACTTAACCAATGGATACTTCTAGCATTCTCATTAGCCTCATTCCACCAAAACTTTCCAATAAGAGAGTTTAACTCATTATAAAAGGTTGAAGGGAGGAGAAAACATTGCATCACATACAAGGGTATTGCAGTGGCCACTATTTTGATGAGAACGTCTTTCCCCCCTTGAGAGAGAAATTTAGATTTCCAACTTTTAAGTTTTTTCTTTACCCTTTCAAGTATGAACACAAGAGCTTCCTTTTTACCCCTGCCCCAAATGAATAGGAGGCCCAGTATTTACTTTCCTCTTCCATAATACCAAAACTCAAAGAATTCCCAAGAGAAGTTTTAAGATTAGGGCTCATATTAGGTGAGAAGAAAACTGATAATTTTCCAATATTCACAGACTGTCCCGTAGTTTTTTGGAAAGTGTCTAATAAGGACATCATTGATAAACAATTGCATGATCAACCTTGGTGGAGAGGACACAATCATCAGTAAACATAATATGGCTCAGGATGGGATATATTCTACCAATTTGAAAGCTAGTATACTCTTGGTTTATAAGTTTTCTATCCATCAACCATGAAAAGACATTGGATATCAAGAGGAAAAGGAAGGGAGAAAGAGGGTCTCCCTGTCGAAGACCTCTTGTTGGCAGGAAAGAGTTTTTTCTTCACCATTAATAAGCAAAGAAAAGGAAACTATTGTGACCAGAGCATAACACGTTTAACCCACCAAGGATCAAATCCCATATTTTGTAAGATAAGACATAAAACCTCCCAATCCACTTTGTTGTAGGCCTTTTCAAGGTCAATTTTAAGAGCCATGACTCCTGACGAGCCTTTCCTTATTTTTTTGATGGCATGGAATACCTCATGGGCCAAAATTATATTATCATGTATTAGCCTCCCACTAACAAATGTTGACTGTATCTGAGGGATAATATTAGAAATACAACCTTTGAGTCTTGTAGCAAGGATCTTAGTGATAATTTTCATAGAGAAATTACACAGACTTATGGGTCTGAAGTGCCCCACTTCTGTAGGATGCTTGATTTTTGGGATTAAGAAAATGTTAGTTTCATTGAAGTCCTTATCCAGCGATCTATGCTTGAAAAAATTAGAGACCATATCAATAGTATCCTTTTTAATGGTGTCCCAGAAGTTAGAAAGAAAATCTCAGAGAATCCATCAGGACCTGGAGACGTAAGAGCTCCTAGATCAAAGACCGCAGTTCGAATTTCCTCTTCACTAACTTCTTTGCACAATTCTCTATTCATCTCAGCCGTAGTTACATTGGGAATTAATCCATTTAATCCTTCCTTGTCAATAGATTGATCTTTAGGGTAGAGTTTGGAGAAATGTTGCCTAAAGATATCAACAATTTGTTCTTCTTCCTCCACCCAGTTCCCTTCATCATCTTTGAGCTTGTGGATAGAATTGAACCTTCGGTTCTGAAGGGTAGTAGCATGAAAGAAATTGGTATTTTTATCACCATATTTTAGCCAGTTAACCCTGGCCCTTTGGTGCCAGTGTCTTTCTTCACATTCTCAAGCCTTTTGAAGGGTTTACTTTAAAACATTTAGTTCTTCTTTAGATTCTGTAGTGAGGGGATTGCTTTGCAGGAACATAATTATTTTTTTAACTCCTCACAGGTCTTTCTACTCTTCCCAAACTTTTCTCTGCTCTATTTACCCAGTTTAATTCTAGTGAATCAGATTCTTCTGCCAAAAAATGAGGCTCTTGAAACTGTAAGGTTTTCACTCCAAGCTTCTTTAACCTTTTCAAATCATTTTTCCTCGAGTAGTCACTTCGATTCAAACTTAAAGATTTTTTTTTTTTTTGAAGCCAGTCAGGGGGAGGACAATAGAATTATGGTCGAATGCAATAGTTGCTTCCATTAAACCAACTACTTTAGAGAACAAAAAGCTCCACTCTCCTGTAAAAAGGATGCGGTCAATCTTTTCCAGTACTGCTTGGTCCTCAACACGTTCGTTTGACCAAGCGTACGAGCCACCTTTCACAAGCATCTCAATCAAGTTGGACTTTTCAATGAATTTATAGTACCATTTGGCACTTCTAGGATTCATAGCATTCCCTCCAAGTTTGTCTTCTTGATCTAAGACAGAGTTAGTATCTTCAATTATACACAACTTGCAATTGTGGGAATTCCTGATGTAAGATAAGTGCTCCCAGAATTTTTTCTTCTCTTCAAGGCAAGAAGGAGCATAAATAAAGGTACAAAACCATTCCTCACCATTCTTATACGAAATAGATGTGTCAATGAAATTCCTACTAGAGCTAATAATGGTAACTTTGATATCCTCCGTCCACTACAGAGCAAACCCACCTGCTATTCCTCGAGAGTCGACATAAAAGCTTCCAGTAAAATTATTTTTCCTCTGAAGATTTTTCATATATTTTCTCTTCTTTTGTGTCTCGCTTAGAAAAACAAGGCAGGGTTGGGATTCAAAGATGATATCTTTAAGGCATTTAACAGTATCACTATTGCCTAAATCTCTAACATTCCATGCACAAAAGTCCACAGAAACAAAAATAGCAGAGCACAGAAAAAACGCAGGCAAGACAAATCAAACTGACAGCAAAGAGCAGAGATCAAAGTCACAGAGGCAACTCAAAAGAGAACACAAAAACACATTCCAGTCACCACAGACGCAAGCAACACAACAACGACCACCAGCCTGAAAAAGAAGGGAGAGAGGTTACTTATGGAGAATCGCGGAAGAGGCGACAGAAAGCACGCGAGAGGCCCCAAGAGCACAAGTCGACACTTCTTGAACAACTAAAAATTGACTTATAAACATCTAAAAATCAAATATTTTTCACTTAAAAGGTGTTATTCATTTTGCATGTTTAAAGTTTTAGATAATTGTTATAAATAAACACATAATTATATATACAAATTTATAATTTTTTTACAACTATTTAACTTAAGTTCTTTATTTTTGAGACCCCTCTCTTTTAGAAGCCCTGTGCGGTAACTCTTATCACGCATGTCCAAAACCCCCACTGCCACCCACCATTATGGGTCAGTTTGCATGTGTTTACATGTTCTTCTCTTTCTTACCTTTTCTTTCAATTCGCACGTTAAAACTCAAAAATTAGAATCATGTTTTGAAAAATACATATATATACGAAGTCAGAAAATTTTATATATAAATTTAAGGAGTGATAGAAGCGAATAAAATAAAAAATCAAAAAAATAAAATTATATTTTTTTGCAAAAAAAAATATTTTTAAAAAATTAAATATATAATTTTTATAAAAAGCCACTAATATGGAGAATTTGTTTTATAGATCCGGCTCGCCACGTCATCCGTGATCGCCATCAACTAAAAATCAGTTAATTAATCCTTTTTTTCTATGTCACTAATCCATTCTTAATCAACTTTTATGTAACCACTCACTCCCTATTTACATGGCATAAAAAGTGAATATTTATTTTTGAAAGAAAAAAATAAAATTAGTTGGCCGATTTTTAGAGGACGGGACCATAAATGACGTAGTGCTCCGGAATCATATAATAGTTTTTTAAGAATGTAATTCTTTCCATTTAATAATAGAGTTAAGTATAAATAGTAGTATTATTATTTGTGAGAGATTAAAAAATAATACGACCATTTAATAAGAGCTGTGGCGGACCATTTAATGTTTGAATTTAGAGGGGCAACGATATAAATTATATACTTTGAGAACTAAAATATAATTTTATTATTATTTTAATTTAAAATATTTTTACTTTTTAAAATTTTGGGTTGTGACCCACCAATCTTCATTTGAGTGTCGCCACTAAATAAGAGGACCAAGACCCTTCCTACTCATATCTTCGAAATTTTGGCCTAGATAATGGTATTGAGAAGGAAATTTTCTTAAGTGAGATGGGTGAAAAAGTATTTTACTGAGTAACGAGGTTGTTACGGTGAACAAAAAAATTGCTAAAAATAAATAGCAACTTTAAAAAAATTAATTAAAACTTCAAAGTCGTTCAGTCTTTTCAGCGATTTTCCTATAACAACATCGCTACTTGGTAAAATAAATTTTCATCCACCCCACTTCATGAATTCTTTTCCTCAATACTATTATCCAAGCAAAATTTCCTCCCTATTCGTAACAAAAAACGATATCAAATGAAAAAAATTAAAGGAATGGGATACCATATTCAATCAAAAGTCAAATTAATTAAAACTTTTATTTCTGAATCGAATAATTTAATTATCTTGAATAATTTGAAAAAATAAATAAAAAATAAAAAGGAATTATATTCACAAAAATATATGAATGAAAATCAACCAATACATAATAAAAAAACCATTTTTTATTATATAATGTCTAAAATTAATAAATAAATAAATAAATAAATATGATTTTACAGATTTTAACTGATTGTTTCATTTTTTTATTCTCAGTGAATACCCGTTTTGTGTTGTTGTATTTATTTTTTTGGGTAAACTACCTAGGGACCACTAAACTATTGGATCAATACTATTTTGATCACAAAATAAAAAATGGTCAATTAGATCACTAAACTTTCGATTTGGTTTCAATCAAGCCACAAAATGTTAACCATTAACAGAATTGTTGATGTGGTAGTTAAGTAAATTTGTACAATATCACATTTTGTCCTAATTGCTTACACATTTTATCATTTTTAGTCCTAATTTTATTTAAAAATATTTTAATAATCCTCAATCTGTTATCATACAAATTTGCTTAACTGTCGTGTTAGTAATTCCGTAAATGGTTAATGGTAAGTTGTTTGATTGAAGCCAAGTTAAAAGTTTAGTGATCTAATGACAAATTTTTGTTAAGCGATCAAAATAGAATCAAGCCAATAGCTTAGTGATGTCCAGAGTAGTTTACTCTTCTTTTTTTTTTACACTGAAATTTCACTAGAACCCAATTTCAACTTTACTTCAAAAGAAAGATAAAAGATGTAGGATTTACCAATTGCATTAATAAATAGGGCAAAGATTAGCCACTCGCATTTAATGGAGTGACAAATTGGTACAAGATCCAGACACACATGTTTTCAAAAAAAGTACATAGAAACAACAGTAAAAACCAACCTCATCAATATAAAGTTAGCATTACAGTGCCATAATTTCATGCTTAAATGATCGATTAAGCAACTTTAAAATTTGGAAATTATAAATAAAACAAAAAGGGGGTCCTTCAAGTAATAATTTAAGGGCATTTGGGGCCTCCTTCCTTGGTCTTCCAGTTGTTGTAGCAAGGGCAAACTTGCTTGTTCCCATAATACCCCGGAGGCACACACAGGCAAGTCCTGCAGCATTTCTGACAGAAGAACATGCATGGTTTATGGTATTGGGTCTGGCTACATCTCCTTGTGCACTCCGATGGACATTCTGGTCATTTCATTCCACCAATCAGATCTTTTACACGAGAAAACAAAAGGAAAAAAAAAACTTGGAAAGTGGGAAATTTTTGTTTGCTTACGGTTGATCTTGAGACTTCGAGGGCCATAACGTTTCTGCAGATGGGAGGTTTTTCCAGGGAAACAAACAGATCAGAATGTGATGAAAAGAAGTATTGAAAACGAATAGACATTTTCAAAGCTTCAGCATTTACCTGATCATAGTGGTGACCTCCATGTCCATGTGATGCCATTACCTACAACGAAGACAAAAAAACAAAGATAAGACTGATGTAAACTGCAGGTTTTCACTATTTTCTGCAACCTTTTCTTTGGATTTCAATGAAATGTGGAAAAAGGAAAGGTACCCACCATAGTTTGAAGCATGGAGATGGCAATGAGAACCAAGAAGAAAGCAGCAACAAGCTTAGCCATGGAGCTTTTTGGGCTAGAAAACCAGACCAGACCCCCTCCTAAAGTGGGAAAACAAAGAGGAAATGAAAAGAATGGAAAAAGGAAGAGGGGCTTGGATGAAGAAGCTTGAAATGGTATGGGGTATATATAGGAGAAAGTTTAATATTTTGGGATGGGGAATTTTCATAATGGACCTATCCACTAAGGGTTAAATTGTATCTATCCACTTGCTTTTTTATTGTATTATTACTTAAAATTATTAAAATATTGGTTAAATTTAATTAAATAAATATTTATAATAACATCATATGGTTAAATTGCAATAAATATTTTAGAGATAAGATGTCATACCTCGGTACAACATAACCAAGTTTAAATAGGAAAATTTTCAATACATAAAAGACTACAATTCTTTTTATTTTAGAGTTAAGGATTTAATTAATAATGTTTAAGGTTTAGGATTTAGTTTTTGGTGTTAGGGTTTAGAATTTAGATTTTTGGCTTAGATATTTAGATTTTATTCTTTGAAAAAGTAAATATGCATGCTTGTATAATTTTTTACGTAATATATATATATAATTACTCTTAAATATTATATATTTATATTGATTTTGATATAGTAATATAGTTCGTGTTATATTGATTTTGATATAGTAATACAGTAAGATAAGATACTATATCTCTTAAATAATGTTAAAAGTATAAATTTTAGCAATGTGAATAAAACAAATTGAATTGAGATCACTTTAATAATGAACTTTTATAATACGATATTTGAATTAATTGAACAATAAATCAAATACGGGTCGCTTTCTTAGTGAACAAAATAAAAACAGTGAACCAAAGGAGTAAAGTTATTTTGACAAAAATGGTTCAATTTGGTAACGGTTAATTATTGTGCGAACTTCATGCAATTAAGGGCCAGAATTTATGGGATATATTGACAAAAATGTCAAAACGACAATTTTCGAAAGAATCACATTTCAAAAAATATTAATGTGTTAGGAAATAGTAAGTAAATGATCATGCATTTTCGTTAACGTACCACAATTTTACTACTATTACAATAATATTTTTTAAAAAATAAAAAATATATAATTAATCGTATAATTACAGTTAATTGAACATTATTTTAATTGGTATAGTGATTATTGCAACATTGAGATAACTAGATTTAAATGCACTTAAATATAATTGTTTTGATTTAAGGGTTGGAGTTATAGATAATTTAGGCTTCACAATTTGTATAAAATATTACATAGTTACATCAATTCTTACTTTGTCAATTCAGTAGAGTCATCGATTCAAGTGTAATTATAAATAATTATACTAAAAATTCAATTGCGTGACAACTTTTCGAACACATCCTAACTAAATTAAGATAAGTGGGGACGGATGGTTTCCTTTGATTAAGGATCTAACCAAATCATAGGGCTATATGATTCATAATCGTGATGACTTATCAAAATAGATTTCATAAGATTCTAATTGGAAATTCTTATTATAAGGCACATATGTTGATAAATAATGTTTCTAACATGGTTTGTCATGGTTTCGTTGGGTAAATAATCCAACTTGAAACTAAAATTTGAAATATAGGGTATGTTAGGGAAATTTTAGGAATCTAGGCTATTTTTTACAGTGCCAAGGGAGAACGCCACCTGCATGAGGTGTTATCGATTTTTTTAATACTTTTTGGACCAAAACTGCCTCCTGCAGAATGCGTTCTCTATTTTTTAATATTTTTTTAACCCAAAAAATATTAAAAAAATGAAAAACGCTTTCTGCATGAGGCTTTCTCCTCTGACACTATAGAAAATGACATATATTCCTAAAATTCCTCCAACATTCCCTATATTTTAAATATTAGTTTTAAGTTGAATTATTTACTAAATTTATCCGGTTTGTCATAATTGAGATCAACCGATTAAATCAGAAATTAATGGTGTGTTTGGATCAAGAGAATATATGCTATTTTTAATTTTCATTTTTTTGGAAAATATAAAATATTAAAGAAAATGTGTTTGATTGTAAATTTTGAAAATAATTTTTAGAAAATGGAAACAAAAATGAGTGAAATTTTGAAAACATACAAAAGATGTTTTCACTATTTTCATTAAAAATGTTTTAGAAAAGTAGAAAACAAAAAAACTAGGTTTTTAAATTTAAACTCTATTTAACATGAGTTTAAATCCCTTTAATGACATTTTTAAGTTGTTTATTTAATTATTTTTTATTTTTTATTATAATAATATTTTCTAATAATTATATTTTTATTTAACTATTTAATGAGTAACTATTTTTATTTTAAAAACTAGATACCAAATACATTTTCACTATTTTCATTTTTTAAAACAATTTTTTATTTCTATGAACCAAATGTGTTTTTTAGTTTTTGAAAAAACTGAAAATGAAAAACAAAAAATAAAAATATTTTTTAGAACCAAACAGACCTAATATTTTCCACCGATTTAATTTTTTTTATCATATTGAATAAGAAAACAAAAGACTAATTACTAGTCAATCCTTTCAAAAACGTTATTCACTCTCCATTGCACTTGGTTTTTGTCACCCAATTATTTTTCTCGGGGATGGCCCGAGAGGTGCTGAAGAAGGTGGTCGTCCTTTTAAATATTTGAAATTCGTATATAATATAGAATTTTTAAGACTTTTTTATTGAATTTTATTTTTATATTTTATTAATTTTTATTCATTTATTATTTGAATAAGTGATTCTATCCATTGACTTAATCAAAAACCGATAATTTGACCATCCACTTTTACCCTCCCCCCCCCCCATTAGTTTCTACAGTATTTTAAAGTTGTAATTGAAATATAGTAATATTATATGAAACCTATAATAATATATTATTATGTTCATCATTTTCTATGTGATAAACAAAAAATATATTATACAATAAACATTTAAAGAACCGATGCATATTTTACTTGTTTTTTTTTCTTCTTCTAAAGGACGGTGTTGCATTAAAGAGCGGCTTGAGTTAGTTAAGTAGTTGAATAGGGGACCCACTGCGACTGCAAACTCAATAAAACTGTCTCAATAAAATAAATAGTTTTTTATGATCATTGTATCCGACTGTGTTTATCAATTAATGCAGATCAAAATATTATTGTACACGCTTATGATGAATTGATCACTTTAATTCAGTTTGTTTTATTTATAATATTAAATATAAACACTTAATATTGGTTATGAGATCTAAAATTATTAGTGGATCTAGAAATATTTTTAAAGTTTAACACACATATATTAAACGTGAACTCAAGAATGTCAGGATATGCACAATTAATAAAATATATAATTAACATAAAAAAATTTTAGGTGCACACAACTAGTAAAAAAGATAACTAATGAAAAAAATCAAATTCAAACGTTAACCCTTCATTATACATGTATTTATTATATGCCACTAAACTCATTAATAATAATATAAATAAATGATATTCTGCACTCATTTTCACTTATAAATATGTTAATATTGCATATATATGAATGTTACTAATATAAGGTGATGTGTGCATGTATGTCACGTATAATGTATCTAAGGTATCTAAGGTATAAGCATATGCAGATGTCATGTTAATTATACATATGATTATACGTACGTATACTAGAATATTATTAATTAATGATCGTATAATATAAAGTATTTATTTTCGTATGTACATGTACAATATTATTATAATTATTATTGGCTGACTAAATATAAAATTAAATATATATATTAAACCCAAGTAAAAAGTCCGAGTCCAATTACAAAAATCCAATTACAAAGCCCGTTTGGCCCAAATCAATCCTATCTAATTACAATGTGCGGTAACTATATGGCCGTTGGATCAAGATCTGATCCAACGCCACGATGCAATGGAAGTCAAAAATATCGCCAGTGCGCGTGCTCCACACGTATGGACCGTTCGAGTGCCACGCGCGCTGTGTGTCCACGCGCGGGACTTTATTATCCCACGCGCGCGTAAGATCCACGCGTTCGACTCGATCGCGGCGGTGCTCCACGTGGCAAGATCCGAGCCGTTTCATCGAATCGAGGCTTCATCCAGCCGATCGTTCTTCAAGCCATCTCGACCGTTAGATCGGATCTGATCTAACGGGCCGAGAACGTCCCGACCACCGGCAGAGTATCCACACCGCCACCACGCCGATATTCGAAACATGCCCAAGATAACAAGCAAAAATGGTCGATTCGAGTTCGGATCTGGAAAAGAAGATGCAACTTGCAACAAAGAAGACAATGATATATATGATATAGAAATCTTGTAACAAAAAAAAAAAAAGGAGAGGGAGAGTAAGAACAAGAAACGGAGTCTTTTGTAACAAGTTTTTCAAAACAAAAAAAAAAAAAAAAAAGCAAGTCCAAAGTGGTAATTTTTTGTCCTTTTTTTTTTTATTTTTTTATTTGCATGTACAAAAAAATAAAAAAAAGCAAGAAAGAAGTTTTACTGGCTTTGTCCGTGGGTCTTCCTTTCCTCTGTGACAAGCCTTTCGGCTTTCCAAAGCCGATCCGGTGAACAAAGGAAGGGGAAGACCCCTTGTGTTTTTGTCTTTGGTTTTAAAAAATTTATTTTTTTTGGTTCGTATTTCTTAGATCTAGGCTAAACAAAGGGGATCCTCCGAATCCAACCATGGATTCATATTGAGGACGACAAGAGGAAGTTTTGGTGTATTTTGGAGTCACACACCGGCGCCGTTTAGCGGCGGCGGCGGCGAAAAACGGCGGCCGACCGCGGATTCTAGGTATTATATGAATAAACGAGAGAAAATGAAGAACATAAAACCCGGAAAAATTAGAAAATGAAACAAATGGCCAAAAATTTGATTTCGGCCTTAAAAGGGGCTTTTATAGTTGTTTTTATTTTACTAAATGGGTAAATTACACACTTAATCCCACCGCGTTTTCAATATTTTCATTTTTGTCTTGCCGCATGGTATAATTACAGTCCCAGTCCCTCTGAGTTTCCAAAAAGTCACAATTTAGTCACTAAATTACACCCGATCAGACTCAAATGGTAAAATTACGCCCTTAATCACCCCGCGTTTTTGAAATTTTCATTTTGAGTCTGCCCCTTGGTATAATTACAACTCTGGTCTTTGTAGGTTTTATTTGTTTTTCAATTTCGTCCCTAAATTACATGTTATTGCTCTTTAATTTACACACGATTTTCATTTTCCTTTCATTTCAGTCCTATTTTCTTTGTAAATATTATTGTTCGAATTATAATCGTATATGTGGATATTATTTCATTTTATGTTTCCGTATATGACTCATTTTATGTTTATATGTATATATATGTGCCAATATGATATTCGTTTTTATCCGGCTATTCATATCAAGCATATTATGTTTTAATTGATTCGTATATGACATGTTCTGTATTTTATATGTGTGTGAGCTTTCTTATTTTTAGGGCTACATGTTAGTATATTTACCCTTTTTTATGATATGTTGACCCGTATATGTTGAAATATGTTTTATTATCAGTATACATGTCTTTTTGAAATATTTGTTCGTATATATATATTTTTTCCTGCCTTATTATTTTGACATATGATAGTTGTTTTTATCTATTATTTAGAATAATATGTATATGCATGTTTAATCTAGAATATCATCTATGTTAGATTAATATTCATTATGACAATATTTACTACACTTAAATATTTTACCATGTTTTATATTTTTGCCACTAAGATTGCATATGATATATAAATTGTTAATGCGGTGTCCTTTTATCCGAGCGTAAACGGGGCGATATCAAGCGTAGTGATAGTGGTTGGGCGTTTATTCTCGGATAACGGGACCCTTAAAATATATTCGTAATTATGACCGAAATTTAAAATAATCGCTACTTTAATCCGGAAAATCCAATATTAATAAAGCGGTAATTATTAAAGTACCAATTTTTTTGGGCGGTGTGGGGTGCTAATCCTTCCCCATCCGTAACCGACTCCCGAACCCCGCTCTTTTTGAATCTCTGGTTTTGTGGTGTCCGACCCTACCTAAGTGGCGGTGGCGACTCCATTTTTATGAGGTTTTTTTGTAAACCTGCGGAATAAATATTTTTAAATATCAAAAACACTTTTGAAAAAAACATTTCAAAAAATATTATCGTTTTTATTTAGTGGTAAGACCTTCGCTACGGATGGCGACTCATTGGGGACATTTTTTGTTTTTCAAAAAAAAACAAATGAGAGTCAAGCTTTTAAAAAAATTACCGCTTTACTAATATTGGAAGTTCCGGATTAAAGTGACTATTAAATTAACGTTCGGTCATAATTGCGCGTTTATTTTAAACGTATTTAAAATATGGCATATAAACCCGTCTCTTTAAGTGGGGAGAAAACGCTAATGCTTTCGTGGAGATATCGTTCTCCCGTATGGGCCTAGCAAGTACCTTCGGGGCTCGAGTACCTTATGCTTTCGTAAGGATATCGTTCCTTCGTACGGGCATAAGCGAATGGGTCCCCCTGAATTGAACCCGGTTGAAAGGAGCCTATAATGGGTGATGACCGGGGGCCTTGCTACCCTTAGTAGGGGACAGCAAGGACAATTCGGGTACCTCCTAGAACCAAGATTGCATGTAGATAATACATAGAAACCTACCCATTTAGAGCCATGCGGATAACCTTAGGTTTTAGACGGGATAAACAGGGTTGTTTTGTGTGTTTATTCTGTTTAATTTTGTCATTTTATTTATATATTTATCAATTTTATCCGGTACTAACTTGTGTTCTTTTGCTTTGTTTTTACATACCATTGCATTCACATTAGTGTGGGGCATTGATTCCCGAGTGATTTCTCTTTTAATAGAAGATTGTTCATGATGGATCAAAGGTTCTTTGACCTGAAAGAAGAGGGTCCAATCCCAAAACTCCATCTCGAGGCTAGACCGGGGACAGCCGAAGAAGAACCATTCAAGGACACCAAAACGGATTCGGTAAGCAGTGTCAATCCTAGTGATAAACAAATACAAGAATTAAAGAAGCAGATGTTCGAGATGATGGACCGGATGAATACCATGATGAAAGGCAAGCAGCATGTCGAATTCAGAAAAGATTTGATCAGGGAGCAGAATGCGGAAATGTAATGGTCGAATGCCAAAATAGTAACACCGTTAAATATGACAAATCGAATCCCTTCGTGATCAATCTCAAGAAGCAGACAAATAGCATATCTGGGGAAGATACCCGGGGAACAGAGGCAAAACCAGGGGAAGTTCGAGAATCTAATGACATCAAAAGACATTATCCTATACCCATGAGATATACCGAGTTACTTCCATTGCTTGTCGAAAGGAACCTTATCATACCAATGAAGTCTCAGAAGAAAACCTCCTTATCCGAAAGATTGCAACAGTCGTGTCCGGTGCAGCTACCACATAGGCGATTCGAGTCATCACACTGAAAATTGTAGGGCCCTGAAGGATAGAGTTCGAGATCTTATCAGAATGGGAATCTTGGATTTCGACGACAGACAACCCCGATTCTTCAGCCAGCCAGCCGTTGCCCGAGGGGCAAAGTCAAAGGAAGGTCAATACCGAGCCCAAGGTTCGGATAGCACAGAAGTGGGTCACTCAAGCGGGATAAAGTTAGGAACAAGAATAAAAGTGTCTCGAAAGATGAATTCGCACACAATCGCGACCAGCTCGATCATGAGAGGCACAGTCTTAGCATGAAATCAAAGAATGTACAAGACGAGTACCAGAAGCTGCACTTTGAATTCAAGAGTTTGATGCAGGTGACACCGCGGAAGAGTGGGTTAATGGTGTGGTTCAGCTAAAGAACGGTTCGAAACGCTGAAGCGAAATGCAAGAATAGTAAGAATAAAGTCGATCATTATCAAAGAAGCTGGAAGAAGCTGAAGGCCAACGCGACTTTCTCCAAAATGAGTTGGAAAGCGATCGGCCATGGAAGATATCCACGAAATCAAGTCTGCACCGGAAAGGAATGAATCACAAGCCTTCCAAATGGAAAACGCAACACTCAAAGAATAGATAGTGAGGCTCGAGACTGCTTTACGTACCAGTGAGATCCGTACTGGGGCAATGACCATTAAGATACAAAAGGCCGAGCAAATAATACGGGAGAAAGACCGGGACCTGAAGATGGTTACGACTCAAGCCCGACAAGTAGCTCAACAGGTAGCAGATTTAGCCGATGCAGCAGCACCAATAAGCCAGAATATGGATCCGGCATTGGACCGCGAAGGAAAACTGACGGGACTATTGAATGAGGTCAAGACATTAGGTGCCAAGGCTCACCGATATCTGTAAAACCCTAATACCGGATGTAATGAAACCTTTTGGTCTGAATGAAAGATGTTCTATAAGGACAAATCACTTGCGGAATCAATGTTTTATTGCATTCATGCATTGCATTTGCATAACATTTTTTTGCATTATTTTATCATCGCATGACACTTCACCATTTAATACATGGGGTTCGATGGCAGAACTAATCGAAAAATGGAACGAATTGAAGATTCGAGGCTTGACCAGTTAGAAGAAAAAATCGAGAAAGAGCTTAAGAAGAAAGAGAAGATAAATGCTTTCAATACAAGGGAACTTTGCCTAGTCCCTGATTTGGTCATTCCTCCAGATTTCAAAATTCCCGCATTTGCGCAGTATGACGGAACCAGCTGCCCGAAGATTCACTTAACCATGTTTTGTAGGAAAATGGAAGGATACATGAAGAACGAAGAATTATTAATCCACTATTTCCATGATAGCTTGACGGGACCAGCAGCAGTGTGGTATAACCGTTTGAACAGAAACCAAGTTAGGTCATGGGGTGACCTCGCTAATACCTTCTTGGGTCAATACAAATATGCTTCAGATTTAGCACCCTGTCGACAGTTTCTTCAGAATGAGAAAATGAGGCCAAATGAAAGCTTCAGGGAATATGCATTAAGATGGCGATGTCTGGCGACCCAAGTCCAGCCCCCTATAGCGGAAGAAGAGTTGACTCCCCTATTTCATGCAACGCTTCCCTCTCCCTTCTTCGATATGATGTTGGAAAAATCGAGAAACAAATTCGAAGATTTCATGACGATTGGAGAAAGAATAGAATACGCAGTCAAAGAAGGAAAATTGGGGTCTAAGTCTAAGGACCCAATCGAAGATAAGATGGATAAGGATGTAGACGTAAATGAGTGTCATCTCCAGGGTTCACGTGGCCGTAAGAGAATGAGACAGACTGACAAATCGGGGGCATCAAGGAAAATTCCTCGGACAAGCGCAAATTTGGAAATGTTTGGAACATCTATCTCAGACATTTGGCCTCATCACGGTAGAGGGTCACTATCTTGTTCCTAGGCCGATGAAGAGTGCACCTGATCTGTATGCCCATAGTTTTGACTCGAGTAGCACATGCGAATTCCATATGGGGGCATCGGGACATCCCACCAAAAAATGTAGACCTTTACTGGAGGAAATCAAGAAGCTGGTCAATGATGGAACCCTGACACAAGAGCTGATCAAGCAGTGGAAGACCAAGGATGAGAAGCAAATCTACATAGTCTTTGAAGAAGCCGAAATGTCTCTACATTAAAATACCTTCCTAAAGTAATATAAGGGATCAATTCTATGTGGCCCCCATGTGGCAAAGATCTTTTGTGATAGGGCATGTTTGTTAGTTGTTGTTTTCAATAAAGGACGCATTTCGCTTAACATATAATGTTTTGAAAGCACATAGATGTTTTCTCGTCATTGTAGGGCACTAGATATCAATTGCAAGATGTGACATTAGATAGTTGTCGTGATAACGATGATGTGTGATCTTCCCCACCGGACTCTGGTCAGCAAAGCGAGATTATTACTCTTTCGATGATATTCAAGGATAAAAAAGCTCTAAATGTCAACCAGGTAGAGTTGCTTGAAATTGAAACTCTAGGCATAATCTTCTAGGTAGTAGAGGAGAAACAAAACAAAAAAAAAAAAAAAAAGAGAAGAAAAAAAAAAAAAAAATAAAAATGAGAAAATAATAAAAAAAAAGTACTCCTATGTTCAAAACACAGTAATAGGCTTGTTCGGATAAGAGTATGGAAATTTTGAGGCACTCCGCTGCTGAAGCGATAGGGTGGTGGTATATCACCCAATTCAAGAAACCTTAGCTTCATGAGTGATGGTAATATTTTCAAATCGTGACTATCTTAGTAACTTGGGGCGTGTTGTTGTTTGCTCCATCGTTGTCCTCAAGACAAAGGACTGTGACGAATTGATTTCCTCAAATAATGGTAAAAAAAAATAAAAAAAAAAAAAAAAAAAAGGGAGAAAAAGAAAATTGGCGATACCATGAAAAATTAAGACTCGCACCACCCAGAACTTTATTTCTAGAGTAATATTTCTGCGCTCAAGTGGTTACATAAGCCTAACCTTTTGGGGGCAGAGTAGATAATGAGAATTGAGAAAGAGTAGCACTCTCAGCAACGCGGTAATCATCATAGAATGAACCGAGTCACCCGGGAAGACTTCACATCTTTGAATTATCAAGTGGTTGAATCTAAGCCACTCTTGCACATGATATCCAGAGCTCCTATGTTGTGTTTTCAAAATCTTGTATGTTAATCCGAATGATACCCTTCAGTGGAACACTAACCAGCAAATTGACAAGTTAAAACAACAAAAATTTCCATGTATTACTTTAGGGTAAGATCCATAACACAAGAAGGTGGATACTATTGAAGCCCCTAACCAGAAAGGACCTCACAATGCATAACAGAGGTATAAGTGTCAGACAGCTCAAAAACAAGAAGCGAATTCCAGCCACAATGCCTTATTTGGTTCAAGAAAATGAAGGATGAAACAGGACAAGAATGAGCTTACAAAGTGAGGGGACGGTTAAAAAGTAAACAATGAGTCTCCAAAATTAAAGCACGAAAATCGAGGAATGGCGTCCGTCAAGAGACAACAAGAAGATTGAGGTTAAGAAGCATTTCGCCCACCCGATGACGAAGTTAACAAATACACAGAATATTGGGTCAAAAGAACTGAAGATAGCCGAGTACGATCGATTGGGGCAATCTGAGAACAAAGAAGAATAGTAAGAATCTCTGCACACACATGATATAATGTTTGTCGATTAAGCGGTAAAATCCGAAGAAGAAGAAAGAAAGCGGGTGATCGTGCAAATGAACAAGAGCGGATGCCCATTGAGCAAAATTTGACAGAAATGAAGATCAAAATTGAGCATACCACAAAAAAAAAGGAAATAAAGAAATCGGAAGAATAACTTTTCGGGACATAAGATTAACAAAGAAAAAGAGAAACGAAAAGAAAGAAATCATAACATTGCATGCATCATATAGATAGGGGCATGTCAATTTTGCTTGTTCCTAAATAGGTATTTGAAGAATTATCGAAGAATTTATCAAAGTCCATAAAACAACAGCCATGTCGGCGTCAAAATCCAAATATTAAATCCTTGGGTCATCGGTAAGTCCTTCGGGCACGATGTTAAATCCTTCGGTCATCGATAAGTCTTTCGAGCATGGTGTTAAATCCTTGGGTCATCGGTAAGTCCTTCGGGCATGATGTGGCAACATATCGTGTGAGTCCTCATAAAACAGCCATGTCGGCGTCAAATCCAAATATTAAATCCTTGGGTCATCGGTAAGTCCTTCGGGCACGATGTTAAATCCTTGGTCATCAATAAGTCTTTCGAGCATGGTGTTAAATCCTTGGGTCATCGGTAAGTCCTTCCGGGCATGATGCGGCAAAGATATCGGCGTGAGTCCTCATAAAAAATAGCCATGTCGGCGTCGGATCCAAATATTAAATCCTTGGGTCATCGGTAAGTCCTTCGGGCACGATGTTAAATCCTTCGGGTCATCGCATTCGAGCATGGTGTTAAATCCTTCGGTCATCGGTAAGTCCTTCGGGCATGATGTGGCAGCATATCGGCGTGAGTCCTCATAAAAAACAACCATGTCGGCGTCGGATCCAAATATTAAATCCTTGGGTCGCCGGTAAGTCCTTCGGGCACGATATTAAATCCTTCGGTCATCGGTAAGAGCATGGTGTTAAATCCTTCGGGCATGATGTCCTTCGGCATGATGTGGCATATCATCGTGTGAGTCCTCATAAAACAACAGCCATGTCGGCGTCGAGATCCGATATTAAATCCTTCGGTCATCGGTAAGTCCTTCGGCACGATGTTAAATCCTCCGGGTCATCGGTAAGTCTTTCGATCATGATGTTAAATCCTTGGGTCATCAATAAGTCCTTCGGGCATGATGTGGCAGCATATCAGCGTAAGTCCTCATAAAACAACAGCCATGTCGGCGTCGATCCGAATATTAAATCCTTCGGGTCATCGGTAAGTCCTTCGGGCATGATGCGGCAATCTTAGTAGCATAGGTCCAAAAAGGCAACAGCCTTAAAAAAAAAAAAAAAAAAAAAAATTTTCAAGCCCCTAGTGGAAGGTCCCATAGAGAGAGAACCCTAAATCTAAAATCTCAAAAAGAACTCCCGATCGAAAAAATCCACCAGGGTGCAAAAGTTTTATATAGGAGAAACCAGCGTTGAAAACAAAGAGTTCTATATAGGAAGGACTCCAAGCTTTATTGTCTCAAAATGAAAAGAATTACTCATAATTCGGGATGTCAGAGCGAAGGGTTCTATGTCGAAAAGAGCCTGTAGCTCCAAGATCGGAAGGTGACGAAGCTCTATATAGGAAGAACTTACGAGCCTGAAGATTCAGCCAAGGAAGAGCGGAAATGTCCAAAAGAATTCGTTTTTCCAAGGCTACAAATAGGGAAGTCTGATAAAAATGAGTGCTTATGAATCTTTGCTTTGTTTCCCATTCCATGAGAACAAGCAAAGAGGGGCAACTGTAATCACTCATTTTCACTTATAAATATGTTAATATTGCATGTATATTTATTATATGAATGTTACTAATATAAGGTGATGTGTGCATGTATAAGCTACGTATACGTATTAGGGGCGTATGTATGTCACGTATGTATCTAAGGTATAAGCATATGCAGATGTCATGTTAATTATACATATGATTATACGTACGTATACTAGAATATTATTAATTAATGATCGTATAATATAAAGTATTTATTTTCGTATGTACATGTACAGCTATTATAATTATTGGGCTGACTAAATATAAAATTAAATATATATATTAAACCCAAGTAAAAAGTCCGAGTCCAATTACAAAAATCCAATTACAAAGCCCGTTTGGCCCAAATCAATCCTATCTAATTACAATGTGCGGTAACTATGGGCGTTGGATCAAGATCTGATCCAACGGCCACGATGCAATGAAGGTTAAAAATATATCGCGGTAGCGTGCTCTCACACGTATGGACCGTTCGAGTGCCACGCGCGCGTGTGGTCCACGCGCGGACGCTTTATTATCCCACGCTCGCGTAAGATCCACGCGTTCTGACTCCTCGACTGCGGTGCTCCACGTGGCAAGATCTGAAGCCGTTTCATCAGATCGAGGCTTCATCCAGGCCGATCGTTCTTCAAGCCATCTCGACCGTTAGATCGGATCGATCTAACGGCCGAGAACGTGTCCGACCACCGCGGCGAGTATCCACACCGCCACATCGCGCGATATTCGTAACATGCCCAAGATAACAAGCAAAAATGGTCGATTCGGTTCGATCTGAAAAAGAGATATACAAGTTGCAACAAAGAAGACAATGATATATATGATATAGAAATCTTGTAACAAAAAAAAAAAAAAGGAGAGGAGAGTAAGAACAAGAAACGGAGTCTTTTGTAACAAGTTTTTCAAAATACAAAAAAAAAGGCAAAAAAAAAAGTCCAAAGGTAATTTTTTGTCCTTTTTTTTTCTTATTTTTTCTTTGCATGTACATGAACAAAAAAAAAAAAAAAAAAGTAAAGAAGTTTTACTGTCGCTTTGTCCATGGGTCTTCCTTTCCTCTGTGACAAGCCTTTCGGCTTTCCAAAAGCCAGATTTGGTGAACAAAGGAGGGGAGGAGACCCTTTGTGGTTGTCTTTTTGGTTTAAAAAAATTTTTTTTTGGTTCGTATTTCTTAGATCTAGGCTAAACAAAAGGGGGATCCTCCTCGAATCCAACCATGGATTCATATTGAGGACGACAAGAGGAAGGTTTTGGTGTATTTTGGAGTCACCGGCGCCGGTTAGCGGCGGCGGTGGAGAAGAACACGGCGGCCGACCGCGGGATTCTGGTATTATATGAATAAACGAGAAAAATGCGAAGAACATAAAACCCAGAAAAATTAGAAAATGAAGCAAATGGCCAAAAATTTGATTTCGGCCTTAAAAGGGGGCTTTTATAGTTGTTTTTATTTTACTATATGGGTAAATTACACACTTAATCCCACCGCGTTTTCAATATTTTCATTTTTGTCTTGCCGCATGGTATAATCACAGTCCCAGTCCCCCTGAGTTTCCAAAAAGTCACAATTTAGTCACTAAATTACACCTGATCAGCTTCTGAATGGTAAAATTACGCCCTTAATCACCCCGCGTTTTTGAAATTTTCATTTTGAGTCTGCCCCTTGGTATAATTACGACTCTGGTCTTTGTAGGTTTTATTTGTTTTTCGATTTCGTCCCTAAATTACATGTTATTGCTCTTTAATTTCTGTCACTGATTTTCATTTTCCTTTCATTTCAGTCCTATTTTCTTTGTAAATATTATTGTTCGAATTATAATCGTATATGTGGATATTATTTCATTTTATGTTTCCCGTATATGACTCATTTTATGTTTATATGTGTCAAATATGATATTCGTTTTTTATCTGGTTATTCATATCAAGCATATTATGTTTTAATTGATTCGTATATATAGCGTTCGTTCATATTTTATATGTGTGTGAGCTTTCTTATTTTTTAGGGCTACATGTTAGTATATTTACCCTTTTTATGATATATTGACCCGTATATGTTGAAATATGTTTTATTATCAGTATACATGTCTTTTTGAAATATTTGTTCGTATATATATATTTATTCCTGCCTTATTATTTTGACATATGATAGTTGTTTTTATCTATTATTTAGAATAATATGTATATGCATGTTTTAATCTAGAATATCATCTATGTTAGATTAATATTCATTATGACAATATTTACTACACTTAAATATTTCACCATGTTTTATATTTTTGCCACTAAGATTGCATATGATATATAAATTGTTAATGCGGTGTCCTTTTATCCGTAAACGGGGCGATATCAAGCGTAGTGATGAGTGGTGGTTGGGCGTTTATTCTCGGATAACGGGACCCTTAAAATATATTCGCAATTATGACCGAAATTTAAAATAATCGTCACTTTAATCCGGAAAATCCAATATTCATAAAGCGGTAATTATTAAAGTACCAATTTTTTTGGGCGGTGTGGGGGTGCTAATCCTTCCCCATCCGTAACCGACTCCCGAACCCTGTCTTTTGAGTCTCTGGTTTTGTGGTGTCCGGCCTACCTAAGTGGCCGGTGGCGACTCCATTTTTTATAAGGTTTTTTGTAAACCCTGCGGAATAAACGCCTTATATCAAAAACACCGTTCAAAAACGCCATCGTTTTTTATTTAGTGGTAAGACCTTCGCTACATTCTCCAAATATTATTTTCACAAGTGTTTATAAAAAGTCTTGTATATTTGTTAAAAAATAGGATGAACTACATCATAGCACTAAATTTAATTTAAATTTTGTATCGATTTAACTAAAAATTAATATACTATTTTAACACTGAATTTTAGTTTAGACTTCAACTATATCATTGGGCCTTTAAAATCAATGACGTGGAAGGATCTTAACGGTCGGCTTGCGATGACGTGAATTGATTTTAACGGTCCAATAGTAAATTGAAGTCTAAAGTGAAGTTCAGTGGTAAAATGGTGTCAATTTTTAATTTAATGGTATAATCGATACACACTTCAAAGTTTGATGATATTGGGTGTAGTTTACCCTAAAAAGAATGGGTATGTTTATTTATTTTTTGATAAATTCTTCTATTAGTCTTTTATCATGCGGAAGTTTGAATTCTGTTAGTGTATTTATATTTGGTCATCTTTGATTCACATACTTTTTAAATTTTAAATTTTAAACTAAATAGTAATCTAAAATATGTTAAGTCAACAACTGTTATTACTCATTGTATTGTATTAAATTGAAGATTTAATTTCATATTTTTTAATTTTAACATTTAAACCTTTTGTAATTTCCTCGTTTTCATTTGTTATTACTTTCATAAGGAGTTTTAAAGATGTTTCTAAACATTATTTACTATTTATTGATGTTGTAAAAAATATTTATATTATCTTAACTTATATAAATTTAAATCCCGACATTTGCGGAAATATAATACTCCTTTATACTTAAAAGTATATTATTATGTGAAGTAAATAAAGTAAAGCAAAATCCAAAAAAAAAAAAAAAAAGCTTTTTGAGAACCCATTGCATGTGCGGAGACAGTGAGGGCGGGCAAAGCTCGTGACCAAAGATGCGCCGCTTTGATAAAAGAGAGCACCGTGCGCTGTAAACCATGCAAATCTGTCTTTTCTCCCTTTGTTGTTCTTTTTAGGGAAAAGGGGTAGGGTTCGGTAAAACTTGACTCAACTAAAAAAAAATTAAATTATTTAATTTGATTTGATGTAAAAAAATTAATTCATTCTGATTCGACTCATAATTTTATAAACTCGACTAAAATATTTTTAAATAAAGTTTAAGTTATAAAATAGAAATTCGAATAACTTAAATCAAAATTTTTATTAATTAGTTGATCAATTTTAAGTTTGAGTTGAGTCTGTCAATTCTGTCTGATTATGTATAATATTGTATATCACAAGTGAAATATATGAAGAAATTCATATGAATATCGTATATGAATATAGAAAGTCGTTAAAATTAGAATCAATATGTAATATAACATTATAAAAATTACACTTAAATTTGTACAGAAACTCGAAAATCGACTCAAATTTTATAAACTGTACTCGATTTAAAAAAATTTCAAATAAAGTTTGAATCGTAAAATAAGACTAGTAAACTCGAATAACTCGATTTTTTTACTCGACTCGATCAAATGCTCAGCCCTAAAAAGGAGGGTAAGAGTAGAGGCGACAATTGGGTTAAAATCGGGTCGATATTCGATTAGGATTAAATTTAGATAAATTAAGTTTATGTTGTTTTTGGTTTAGGTTATTTTAATTCAGGTTGATTTTTGTTTGAATTGTTGTGGGTTTGGATTGTTTTTGGTTCAGATTATTTTAGGTTTGGTTGAAAATCTATTCGAATTCATATAGGTTGAGTTAAAATTCAAATCAGTTCGGTTTACTTCGAATTTCAGATTAAGTTTGGATCATTATCTTTGGGTCCATATCGAATCTTAGGTCAAATAAATCAATTCAGATAATCGAGTTCAGATCAAGTTTGTCAAATCTAAATAAGAGATCAAATTCAAGATTTAATATTAATTAATATTAAAACAATATTTTCTTGTATGTAATATATATATATATATGTGTTTAATTCTTTAAATTATTTTATTTATACAAAAGTAATACAAAATTCTGAGTTATTAAAAAAATCTTTATAACTCTTTTGATTTACAACATAAATTTAAATATATTTAAACATACAAATCAAAATATTTATGAAATTGAGTGCCATTGCAAATTTACAATATTTCACCGACACGTCAATAGTTTTCTTGCACGCTTTTGGTCCATTTCAATCACAATAATTGTTGGATTTAATATTATTATGATAAAAAAATATACAATATTACTAAAAAATTACATTAGTGAGATGAAATGTTAAATTTTTAAATAATATTAAATATTTAAATTTTGTTGTTATGATGGAATATTTGGATTAAAATAATAATTTTATAATAAATTTTTACAGTATTCGATTTAAATTAATTAATCAATTATTTAGATGACAATAACTATAAAAATTACTAAGATTCATAACCTAACAAGTGGTTCACTGGAAAAGAGGATGATGTTCATCTTAGAAGACTCAGGTTCAAATCGTTTTGTCTGCAAGGTGTGTGTGCATTATCAAAGGGTTAAAAATATATATGAACAAATACTACCTTATAATCACCTTAAAACTATTAAAAAATGCTAAGATTCAAATTTCATCTCACCTCCTACAAAATTTACCTATTTTGCTCACACTGCAATGTGAGCACTAGGGATGACAATGAATCGGACTTGGATATGATTGTATAGAGTCCAAGTTCAAATCCGATTACAATCGAGCTCGGATATTTTTTGGATCTAGATTCAGATTTTTATCGAATTTTTCGGATCAGATTCGAATTAAATTATTATCCCTTGTGTTGACCAGAGTCCGAGGCGTAGATCTGCGAATTTTAGCGTATTTAGGGTATATTGTGTTTCGGCCCTCTAGTATTTTTATTTTAATACAAATTAGTCCATAATTTTTTCTATTTAATTTCTTTCTTTTTTTTAATTTATGCCATTTAATTCAATATTTATTCATTTTTGTCCCTTGTTTATTGATTACATTTAAATTTGTGTGTTTATTATTTATGCTTTTAATTTGATTCATATTTTAATTCATAATTTTAGCCTCATATATCTTAATTTTATCTTGCAATTTCATATCATTTATTATTTTATTCACTAATTTCCTTAATTTTCGGTAATTCATTGATATTTACATTTATTTATTTCTTCATTGTATTTATTTTCTTATTTTTTGTCTATAATTTTATCTCACATTTATTTATTTTTTCATATCTATGTATATATGCATAATTGCATATGATATACATAGATATATTACACTATATTAAATTTAGTTAATAGATATAAATCATAGTAAATATAAATATTATTTAACTTACATTCTTAATACATTTATATTTTTATTATCGCTTTTAATATGAATATATAAAAGTTAATTTTGTTTTTACCTTTATTTTAAGTTACCCAATATATATATATATATATTTATGTTTCTTTTAATATATTTATGTTAACTTTTTATTTTATATATGTTGTCTTTTTGTTTTAATGTAAATATTAGGTGTGTTCAAATTAAGTTTTAACCGAATTAACAGACCAAACCTAAGTTTTTTTCCTGTTAATCGGTCGGCTAATTTTAGGTTCGGTTGGTTAACGGTTAATTTTTTTTCAAACTTCGGTTATCAGTTAATTCAGATCAAAATCGGTTAATTAACCAAATTAACCGAAATTATTATATATTAAATAGTATATATTACATATATTTATTTTTGGTAATAGAACTTTTAAAAATTATAAAATGATCATTACATTTTTTTATATTATAAAATGATCATTAAACTCAATCAAATTAGCACAAAATGATCATTAAATTTATTGAATTATTATAAAATGGTCATTAAACTTTTTAATATTTATCACTAATTTATAACGTGCAATGGCCATTTTGTAATAGTTTGATAAGTTTAATGATTATTTTATAACTTTTGAAAGATCAGTGACCATTTGTGTAATTTACCCAAAATTTATAACCTATTTCGGTTAATTCGAAAACTGACCGAATTAACCAAACTTTTTTCGGTTCGGTTATAAATTTTCAAAAAAAAAAGCCGGTTCGATTAACGGTTAAAAGGAAAAAAGTTTCGGTTAATGAATTTTGGGTAGTTCAGTTCAGTGGGTTAACCGAACCGACTGATTGAACACCCCTATTAAATATTATAAATGATATTTTATTTTAAAAAATTAAAATTCATAAATGTTTTTATTCGAACTTGGGTATGTATTGGACTCAGATTGGATTTGGATCGGACATGGACTTCGATCGGTTTCAGATCAGATCATGACAATATTCATATCCGATCCACCTCCTATTAGGACTCAGATTCTTTTTTTTTATATTTGAACTTTTTTCAATCGGATTTGATTCAGATTTTTTCCTTCAGATCAGATTGAATTCGAATCAGATTAAGATTAAATTAGCATCCCTAGTAAGCATTGAGCACTGTGATAAGGTTTCGATAAAAAAAATATGATAAAATTGAAAATTATTCTAATAATCTAATTACAATGTTTTATTCGATTTTACTAAAATCAATTTGATTATTATTTAAAGTATTTACTTCGAATTAATTTTAGCTTATAAATTAGAAAACATAACTATTTAAACCAAACCAAAGAGAATGAAACTTTAATTTTATTTGATTTATAATTTATTTTTAGAATAAGCTACACAAATAGTTTCTCAATTATAAGACGTTTTTTGTCTAATTTCTGAAATTATAAAATGTTATAAAATTATCATTTAATTTTAAAAAATAATAGTTAATTTGATATATTAAAAATTTAATAGCATATAGAGAATGATGAGTTGTGTGGTTTTTGCAAAAGAGCACCGGAGGATATTCTTCATGTGTTACGTGATTGTCCGCAGGCTCGGGAGGTTTGGCTTTCCCTTATACGACCAGCAAAGATGTCTGCGTTTCTCTCGTTGCCATTAGCGGAATGGATTACCATTAATATTAGAAATGAGGAGCATTTTGCTAGCTGCAGTGATAATTGGATTACCCTGTTCCCAATTGTTTGTTGGAGGCTTTGGGGGAGGCGCAATAAAATCATTTTTGATCCAGACTACGTGGAGAAAGAAGACTTTGTGGTAGCTAGCATTTGTTATATGGATTTGATTGTTGATGCAACTGTCACTGGTGCCTTATGCAATGTCATGCCGATTGCAAGGACTGTGCCTCCATCTGTTTGGAGTTTGCCAGATAATGGTTGGGTTAAACTTAACGTTGACGGAGCTGTGGATCTAGTAGATGGTGCGGCTGCGACTGGCGGCGTAATTCGGGGGATCAGGAAGAGTGGTTGTCTGGGTTCTCTCGTAGTTTAGGGTGTTGTTCTGCGGTTAATGCTGAGCTTTGGGCTATTCTTGATGGTCTTCTCCATGCCTGGAGTTTTCGTTTTCAACGCGTAGTGGTGGAATCTAATTGTAGCGAGGCGATTAGGATTGTATAAGAGGCGGGGCCCAATCGTATGGGTAATGCTATGATTGATGTAATTCATGATTTAATTGCTAAAGATTAGAAAGTGTTGTTTAGACATATTACGAGAGGTGCTAATGTGATTTCCGAAAGTTAGCTGCTGCGTTGCGTGGACATGAACCTAGGGAAGTATTTCATACTTGTGAGCCGGCCGAAATGCACGATCTGCTTATGGGAGATATTTCTCATGCTAGTGGAGTGGGATAAAGATAGATGTTTTGTTCATTTGCTATTATTTATGTAATTCATGATTTAATTGCTAAAGATTGGGAAGTGTTGTTTAGCCATATTGGGAGAGGTGCTAATGTGGTTGCCGAAAGTTAGCTGTTGCGTTGCGTGGACATGAACCTAGGGAAGTATTTCATACTTGTGAGCCGGCCGAAATGCACGATCTACTTATGGGAGATATTTCTCATGCCACTAGAGTGGGATAAAGATAGATGTTTTGATCATTTGCTGCCTTGGTTTTGGGGTTTCAAACCTAATTATGTTGGCTTGATATGTTCAGTTGTAGTTGCATTATTGGTTGTCGGGGTTTACTCCTGTTTATTGATTTTGTAACTGCTACTATATGCACTCTTTTTCTTCTATCTAAGTTTAGAGAGATTTTTTAATGAGGCATGGGGTAAGAATGTCCATTCCTTAAATCAAAAAAGAAATTAATAACATATGACGTGACAATTAATAAAATTAACGTAATAATAAAATTTTAACCTTTGATTTTTGCATATTATTATAATTTGGTCTTAATTCTAAAATCTTAATCCCAACATTTTAAAATTACATAAATTTAGTCTATTTTTTCACCCATTTTCATCATCCCCTTCATCACCAATCATTTAGTTTAGTGGGATGAGATATTAGATCCTTTAAATAAAACTAGGGTTTGGGTCTTGACGTTGTAAATTGAAAAAATTAGGTTGAAAGGATCGTCGCCATAATGGACATCTACAATAGTCGATCTGGATTAGTTAAAAGTTAGAGTTAGAATTTTAGAATTAATAATTTAGATTTTAAATTTTAAAAAATAAAAATACTAATGTAAAAAACTTTACATTGACAATGACACAATGTAGCAAATATTCATTTATTTTTATTTATAATTAGTCTGGCTTTGGACCGGTCAAAGTTAACATTTGCATTAAATAACAAGTTTAATGGTTGCAATAAATACTAACTACTCTACCTTTAATTTGTAGGAGAAATTATTAGATGGGACATTTTTACTGATGTCTTCCGATAACTATAAATATGGTTGCTGATTTTATCCGAACGTGATAGATTTTGATTTTTGTAAAATTTTATAAGGTCATTTTAGGGGTGTTCACTATTCGATTAAAATCGAAGTAATTAACCGAATTAAAATTTCGATCGGTTAATCGGTTAGTTAATTAGATGCTAGATCGGTTAACGGTTAATTTTTTTTGAAAGTTCAATTATCGGTTAATTCGATTCGAAACATGTTAATTAATCGAATTAAATATAATGATTGTGGCACGTGAGGCTGGCATTATTCGTGGGGTGTCGATTTCGGAAGAATTTTATATGTCTCATTTGCAGTTTGCTGACGACACTATTTTTTCTTTGAAGGGAGTGTTGGTATGGCGATTAATATTCACAGGCTACTCCATTGCTTTCAGGTATGCTCAAGCCTGAGTATTAATTTTCGCAAGTCCTCTTTATTTGCTTTTGGTGTAGCGGATGAGGTTATAGAACAGGCAGCGACGATGTTAGGTTGTCAAAGAGGCAGATTACCTTTTACATATTTGGGTTTACCTTTGGGAATTAATCTACGAAGTATGGAAATGTGGGATCCGGTGATTAGTCATTTTTGGTTGAAGTTGGCAGGATAGAAGAAGTCTTCTCTATCTTTGGCAGCTCGTGTTACCTTAGTTAACTCTGTCTTGTCATCCTTGCTTGTGTATTATATGGGTATATTTATGGTTTCGAAAGGTGTCATTGCTGCTCTTAATAAGATTTGTCGGGCATTTTTATAGGGAGGTGTGAGGTTGCAGCGTAAAATAAGTCGGGTGAGCTGGGATGTAGTCTGTCGGCCTCAGAGTTGTGGGGGCTTGGGTGTGGTTGATTTACAAGCTCGTAATATAGCCTTACTTTCCAAGTGGGTGTGAAGATATGCGAAAGATTCATCTTCATTGCTAAATATGGTAAGAATGATCAGCGATGGCGTTTTAATTTGACTCGTCGTAATTCAATGTCCACTATATAGAGACAAATAGTTGCCAGGAGGTGGCGTCACATATGGGCCAGTGTAGCTTCTTGTGGAAGGTAGGGTGTGGAGACAATATACTTTTTTGGCTGGACCCTTGGTGTGCTAAGCAACCATTGAATAATACGTTTCTGCGTCTGTTTGCTATTGAGTCTAATAAGCTAGCAAGGGTGTCCGAGTACACTGTGGCTTGTTCGTTTGATCATGAGCATTGGCATGAGTTCTTTCATCGCGATCTTTGGGTCTTTGAGGTACGACAAGTGGATGAGTTGCGGCACTCTTTGGTATCTATGGTGCTTTGGGTTGGGGTACAGGGTAATCTAGTTTGGACACCGGATAGGAATGGTTCATTATCTATGCATTCTCTCACCAAGTTGTTGTTACTTGATAGGGTGGGTGATTCGACGTTGGGGGAGTGTTTCGCTTGGAGAGTGTTGGTGCCGCCAAAGATTCAGGCTTTTCTTTGGTTCGTTTAGTTGCGGTGATTGCCTACTTTCTCTTTTTTAAGGTGTCGTGGTATTATGTTGAATGAGTCACATGAATTGTGTGTGGTGTAACTCGGTTGAGGAAGATGATGATTACTTGTTATTCTCTTGCGACCTGATTAGGGGAATTTGGTACTGGTTTTTGCGTTGATAGGGGGTTGATTTGGTCTTGTCGCGTAGCTTGGCTGATTTTTTGGCTTTTGATTGTTTGTGCTCGTTTTTAGGGTACACCGTCAGTGGTGGTTTTCAAGGTTAGTGGCTTTATTATGGTCTGTTTGGCTGGCGAGGAATGAGCTAGTTTTGAATAAGAAGTGTTTGCCTTTGGATGAGTTATGTTTCTTGGTTAAGCTTCACTCATTTTACTAGATTAACACATTGAATGAGGGTTTGCGCGTGAATGAAGTAGTGTGGTGGCGATGTCCTAGTGAGTGCCGTAGAGTGATTCCACAGCGAGTTCACCGCAGTGGTATTGGGTGGGTTGCACCTTTGCCTGGTGCATTTAAATTTAATGTTGATGGTTCTGCACGAGGTAAATCGGGACCTTCTAAATTTAGTGGTGTTTTGCGGGATTCTACGAGGTGAGTTATTGCGTTATTTTTTAGTCCATTGGAAATTATAGATTCTAACGTGGCTAAATTGTGGGCGATTGAATTTGTTCTAACTATGTTGGTTGCCTCACCTTGGATGGATTGCGGTATGATTGTTGAATCGAATTCTCGCATTGCCATCGATTGGGTGCTGCAGGCTCAACTACGACCTTGGCGACTCTGGACTTGCTTGTGTCAATTGATTCGTTGTGTCCGTTGATGCCAAAGTTATGCTTCCATCATGTTTTTCATGAGGCTAATTAGTTTGCGGATGCCTTGGCTAGAGAAGGTGTGGACCGCTCGATTGTGTTTCATGCTTGTTTATAAGTTGGTTGTGCGAGCATGAACGGATATGGACGTTTTGTGTGGATCCACCTTGGTGACTGGTTCGTGATGTTATGGAGTTTGCCTCATTGGGGGTTGTGCGGATATGGCTTGTTCTGTGTAGGTTCCCTTGGCGGTTGTAGTGCGTTGCGGGTATTGTGTTTCCAGGGGAGGGTTGCCCTGCTTTGTTTTCGTTTGGGGTTTGGTTTTTAGCTATGGTTGTTCGTGATTTGTCCCGTTTCTTTGGCTTTTTTTGTATTTTCCTTGTTACACCCTCAACGTATATTCGATGATTAAATACACATTGAAGATGTTACTATAGTTTTTAACTGATTTCCTCACTTGTCAATTTTTTTACAAAACTAATTTAGTAAAATAACTTTTCTTCAGTTTTCATTAAATTACAAATCTGTCTAGTGTCACCTAGTTTCGACCCTGAATTGGTTAATTAAATATTTTAGACAGTTATTAACATGAAAATATAATTCAAGGTATAAACTATGTGTGCTACCTAGACCCTTTCTTAATTTTAAAATCGCTACTCGATTAGCATTAACTACGTAATAACTATACCAAATCCCATTGCTAAGAGTTTAAAACCATACTATTCATCCATAATACTTAGGTTACAAGCCCATTTAAAATAAGTAAACTAACTTATAAATTTAGTAATACAAAACAAGTGCTAATTTAAAATACGAGTACATGCCCGCTAGACTAGGATGTAAGTGTACGTACTATTGCTTATAAGCGATAACTCAATTTCCAAAAGTGCAGCTCGTTCTTCAATAATACTAGCCCGATCGACCTACGTGTATTACGAAACACACTCTAAGTATAACTTAGTGAGGCATAAATATAACAACATAATCAATTATCCTAAATATCACAATTCCTGCAAAATGACAAGCGATTCCCCGCGCAGTACATAACATTTCATCATTTATCATAATAAATGAGAAACTAACTTATTTCAATGAATCATGGTTGCATATATATATATATATATATATATATATTCAGTCATAATATCATTCTTACTTTATCAGTAATAAATACGATAGACTTACTGCCTATCTACTTGCATAAAAGAATTTCATGAACTATAGCCCAAAGTACAATTTCATGTGAACCTATTGTATACGAGTCATCATAACGACACTGTAGTGTCGTAACGCCGTAGCGTCTGATGATGAGTACGTACTCGAGGACACCATTTGCTCCTCATTATCGCACCTTTTGTGCTAGTTGACACCGAAGTGTCTAAACAACACCGTAGTGTCTGAAGTCCACCGAAGTGTCTGGAACGCACCGTAGTGCTGGAATGCAGCTGCTAAGACTCTATGGATATCCAACTATAATAAAGACTCCCATACTAGTACTCGAGCATAACAATATAATATTTTCACATTCAATATCCAATCCATTAATACTATCATCCATAATTCGATAATGGGCAGTTCATACCCAAAATCTAAAAGTTTAATTTATCTTAGATAAATCTATAAACTATGACAATGTATCATACATGTCACATCAATAATTCATAACATTCATACAATTATTAATTAACATGCATTTTAAATAATATCAAGGTCGACTTGTCGCAAGTCGTCCTATTTGTAACATGTCATACATGCATATAATGCACTCAACTGGGCTATGCAAAATACTGGGCCTCACTAAGCTAGTTCACTACTTTTTCCTTGCCTCTTTTATCTCGTGTTTCCTTGTCCTGCTCGAATGCTGCAAATTTACCTATCGAATATATACAATAACATACATGTTAGATTTTTTAATCTAACACTGCTTAACTATAAAATACTAGTATAATTATTCGAATATAAAAATTTTCCTAAAATTTCCCTTTTTCTCCTTTAGTAGTCGCATAGTCCATTTTGGTCCCTAGTGCCCATTTTTCACCTTTTTGCAATTATTCAAGCTCGAATCACAATTACTCCGTAATTCTAACATTTTCACTAACTTTTACTCAATGCTCTTCAATCCACTAACCTTTGTTAAAGTGACATTTTAGTCACCAATTTCACACAAAAGTTTGCAAACTTGTACTAATTAATCAATCCAACATTTTTACAATGTTTCACAAAATTTTCCTTCTATTTTAGCCCTTAGACGAATTGGTCACTAGATCTTCCCAATGTTGTTTTTCATTCTAACAATATTCTAATATGCTCAAAAGAAATTTTCCAACATATATTCTTCATTTCCAAGAATTTACACTTAAACCCCCAATTTATTCCTACATGCCATGTTGGGTGTCTAAGCTTTTCAAGGACTTTATTTTGGTCCTAATACCATAATCAAGCTTGTAGAATCATAAATCTTCCATATTCATCCATAATTTCAAAACCCTAACTAAAATTCTAAATTCTAGAGTTAGGGTTTATGCATTTAAATTTAATGTTAATGATTCTGCACGAGGTAAACCGGGACCTTCTAGATTCAGTGGTGTTTTGCGGGATTCTACAAGGTGAGTTATTGCGTTATTTTTTGGTCTGTTGGAAATTATAGATTCTAACTCGGCTAAATTGTGGGCGATTGAATTTGTTCTAACTATGTTGGTAGCCTTACCTTGGATGGATAGCGGTATGATTGTTGAATCGAATTCTCGCATTGCCATCGATTGGGTGTTGCAAGCTCAACGACGACCTTGGCGACTCTAGGACTTATTTGTGTCAATTGATTCATTGTGTGCGTTGATACCAAAGTTATGCTTTCATCATGTTTTTCATGAGGCTAATTCGTTTGCGGATGCCTTGGCTAGAGAAGGTGTGGACCGCTCGGTTGTGTTTCATGCTTGTTTATAAGTTGGTTGTGCGAGTTGAGCGGATATGGACGTTTTGTGTGGATCCACCTTGGTGACTGTTTCGTGATGTTATGGAGTTTGCCTCACTGGAGGTTGTGCGGATATGGCATGTGCTGCGTAGGTTCCCTTGGCAGTTGTAGTGCGTTGCGGGTATTGTGTTTCCAGGGGAGGGTTGCCCTGCTTTGTTTTTGTTTGGGGTTTGGTTTTTAGCTATGGTTGTTCGTGATTTGTCCCATTTCTTTGGCTTTTTTTGTATTTTCCTTGTTACACCCTCAACGTATATTCGATGATTAAATACACATTGAAGATGTTACTAAAGTTTTTAACTGATTTCCTGACTTGTCAAATTTTTTTTTCAAAACTAATTTAGTAAAATAACTTTTCTTTAGTTTTCATTAAATTACAAATCTGTCTAGTGTCACCTAATTTCGACCCTGAATTGGTTAATTAAATATTTTAGACAGTTATTAACATGAAAATATAATTCAGGGCATAAACTATGTGTGCTACCTAGAGCCTTTCTTGATTTTAAAATCGCTACTCCATTAGAATTAACTATTTAATAATTATACCAAATCTCTTTGCTAAGAGTTTAAAACCATACTATTCATCCATAAAACTTAGGTTACAAGCCCATTTAAAATAAGTAAACTAACTTATAAATTTAGTAATACAAAACAAATGCTAATTTAAAATACGAGTACATGCTCGCTAGACTAGGATGTAAGTGTACGTACTATTGCTTATAGCGATAATTCAATTTCCAAAAGTGCAACTCCTTCTTCAATAATACTAGCCCGATCGACCTACGTGTATTACGAAACACACGCTAAGTATAACTTAGTGAGGCATAAATATAACACCATAAACAATTAATGTAAATATCACAATTCCTGCAAAATGACAAGCGATTCCCCTTGTAGCACATAACATTTCATCATTTATCATAATAAATGTGAAACTAACTTATTTCAATGAATCATGGTTGCATGTATATATATATTCAAAGTCATAATATCATTCTTACTTTATCAGTAATAAATCCGATAGACTTACTACATATCTACTTGCATAAAAGAATTTCATGAACTATAGCCAAAGTACAATTTCATGTGAACCTATGGTATACGAGTCATCATAACGACACCGTAGCGTCTGATGATGAGTACGTACTCGAGGACGCCCTTTGCTCCTCATTATCGCACCTTTTGTGCTAGTTGACACCGAAGTGTCTAAATAACACCGTAGTGTATGAAGTCAACACCGAAGTGTCTGGAACGCACCGTAGTGCTGGAATGTAGCTGCTAAGACTCTATGGATATCCAACTATACCAAAGACTCTCACACTAGTACTCGAGCATAACAATATAATATTTTCACATTCAATATCCAATCCCTTAATACTATGATCCATAATTCGATAATGAGCAGTTCATACCCAAAATCTAAAAGTTTAATTTATCTTAGATAAATCTATAAACTATGACAATGTATCATACATGTCACATCATTAATTCATAACATTCATACAATTAGTAATTAACATGCATTTTAATTAATATCAAGGTCGACTTGTCGCAAGTCATCCTATTTGTAACATGTCATACTTGCATATAATGCACTCAACTGGGCTATGCAAAATACTGGGCCTCACTAAGCTAGTTCACTACTTTTCCTTGCCTCTTTTATCTCGTGCTTCCTTGTCCTGCTCGAATGCTGCAAATGTACCTATCGAACATATACAATAACATACATGTTAGATTTTTTTAATCTAACACTTCTTAACTATAAAATACTAGTATAATTATTCGAATATAAAAATTTTCCTAAATTTCCCTTTTTCTCCCTTAGTAGTCGAATAGTCCATTTTGGTCCCTAGTGACCATTTTGCACCTTTTTGCAATTATTCAAGCTCGAATCACAATTACTCCGTAATTCTAACATTTTCACTAACTTTTACTCAATGCTCTTCAATCCACTAACCTTTGTTAAAGTGACATTTTAGTCACCAATTTCATACAAAAGTTTGCAAACTTGTACTAATTAATCAATCCAACATTTTTATAATGTTTCTCAAAATTTTCCTTCTATTTTAGCCCTTGGCCGAATTGGTCACTAGACCTTCCCAATGTTGTTTTTCAGATGCTCAAAATAATTTTTCCAACATATATTCTTCATTTCCAAGAATTTACACTTAAAACCCCAATTTATTCCTACATGCCATGTTGGGTGTCTAAGCTTTTCAAGGACATTATTTTGGTCCTAATACCATAATCAAGCTTCTAGAATCATAAATCTTCCATATTCATCCTTAATTTCAAAACCTTAAATAAAATTCTAAATTCTAGAGTTAGGGTTTATGCATTTAAATTTAATGTTGATGGTTCTGCACGAGGTAAATCATGACCTTCTAGATTCAGTGGTGTTTTGCGGGATTCTACGAGGTGAGTTATTGCATTATTTTTTGGTCCGTTTGAAATTATAGATTCTAACGTGTCTAAATTGTGGGCGATTGAATTTGTTCTAACTATGTTGGTTGCCTTACCTTGGATAGATAGCGATATGATTGTTGAATCGAATTCTCCCATTGCCATCGACTGGGTGGTGCAGGCTCAACGACGTCCTTGGCGACTCTGGACTTGTTTGTGTCAATTGATTCGTTGTGTGCGTTGATGCCAAAGTTATGATTTCATCATGTTTTTTCGTGAGGCTAATTCATTTGCGGATGCCTTGGCTAGAGAAGGTGTGGACCGCTCGATTGTGTTTCATGCTTGTTTATAAGTTGGTTGTGCGAGCATGAGCGGATATGGACATTTTGTGTTGATCCACCATGGTGACTGGTTCGTGATGTTATGGAGTTTCCTCACTGGGGGTTGTGCGGATATGGCTTGTGCTGCGTAGGTTCCCTTGGCGGTTGTAGGGCGTTACGGGTATTGTGTTTCCAGGGGAGGGTTGCCCTGCTTTGTTTTCGTTTGGGGTTTGGTTTTTAGCTATGGTTGTTCGTGATTTGTCCCGTTTCTTTGGCTTTTTTTGTATTTGCCTTGTTACACCCTCAACGTATATTCGATGATTAAATACACATTGAAGATGTTACTAAAGTTTGTAACTGATTTCCTGACTTGTCAATTTTTTTACAAAACTAATTTAGTAAAATAACTTTTCTTCAGTTTTCATTAAATTACAAATCTGTCTAGTGTCACCTAGTTTCGACCCTGAATTGGTTAATTAAATATTTTAGACAGTTATTAACATGAAAATATAATTCAGGGTATAAACTATGTGTGCTACCTAGACCCTTTCTTGATTTTAAAATCGCTACTCGATTAGCATTAACTACGTAATAACTATACCAAATCCCATTGCTAAGAGTTTAAAACCATACTATTCATCCATAATACTTAGGTTACAAGCCCATTTAAAATAAGTAAACTAACTTATAAATTTAGTAATACAAAACAACTGCTAATTTAAAATACGAGTACATGCCCGCTAGACTAGGATGTAAGTGTACGTACTATTGCTTATAAGCGATAACTCAATTTCCAAAAGTGCAGCTCATTCTTCAATAATACTAGCCCGATCGACCTACGTGTATTACGAAACACACGCTAAGTATAACTTAGTGAGGCATAAATATAACAACATAATCAATTAACGTAAATATCACAATTCCTGCAAAATGACAAGCTATTCCCCGTGCAGTACATAACTTTTCATCATTTATCATAATAAATGAGAAACTAATTTATTTCAATGAATCATGGTTGCATGTATATATATATATATAAATCTTCCATATTCATCCTTAATTTCAAAACCCTAAATAAAATCCTAAATTCTAGAGTTTGGGTTTATGCATTTAAATTTAATGTTGATGGTTCTGCACGAGGTAAACCGGGACCTTCTAGATTAAGTGGTGTTTTGCGGGATTCTACGAGGTGAGTTATTGCGTTATTTTTTGGTCCGTTGGAAATTATAGATTCTAACGTGGCTAAATTGTGGGCGATTGAATTTGTTTTAACTATGTTGGTTGCCTTACCTTGGATGGATAGCGGTATGGTTGTTGAATCGAATTCTTGCATTGCCATCGATTGGGTGTTGCAGGATTAACGACGACCTTGGCGACTCTGGGACTTGTTTGTGTCAATTGATTCGTTGTGTGCGTTGATGCCAAAGTTATGCTCCCATCATGTTTTTCGTGAGCCTAATTCGTTTGCGGATTCCTTGGCTAGAGAAGGTGTGGACCGCTCGGTTGTGTTTCATGCTTGTTTATAAGTTGGTTGTGCGAGCATGAGCGGATATGGACGTTTTGTGTGGATCCACCTTGGTGACTGGTTCGTGATGTTATGGAGTTTGCCTCACTGGGGGTTGTGCGGATATGGCTTGTGCTGCGTAGGTTCCCTTGGCGGTTGTAGTGCGTTGCGGGTATTGTGTTTCCACGGGAGGGTTGCCCTGTTTTGTTTTCGTTTGGGGTTTGGTTTTTAGCTATGGTTGTTTGTGTTTTGTCCCGTTCCTTTGGCTTTTTTTTGAATTTTCCTTGTTACACCCTCAACGTATATTCGATGATTAAATACACATTGAAGATGTTACTAAAGTTTTAACTGATTTTTTGACTTGTCAATTTTTTTCAAAACTAATTTAGTAAAATAACTTTTCTTCAGTTTTCATTAAATTACAAATCTATCTAGTATCACCTAGTTTCGACCCTGAATTGTTTAATTAAATATTTTAGACAGTTATTAACATGAAAATATAATTCAGGGTATAAACTATGTGTGCTACCTAGACCCTTTCTTGATTTTAAAATCGCAACTCGATTAGCATTAACTACGTAATAATTATACCAAATCTCATTGCTAAGAGTTTAAAACCATATTATTCATCCATAATACCTAGGTTACAAGCCCATTTAAAATAAGTAAACTAACTTATAAATTTAGTAATACAAAACAACTACTAATATAAAATACGAGTACATGCCCGCTAGACTAGGATGTAAGTGTACGTACTATTGCTTATAAGCGATAACTCAATTTCCAAAAGTGCAGCTCCTTCTTCAATAATACTAGCCCGATCGACCTACATGTATTACGAAACACACGCTATATAACTTAGTGAGGCATAAATATAGCAACATAAACAATTAACGTAAATATCACAATTCCTGCAAAATGACAAGCGATTCCCCGTGCAGTACATAACATTTCATCATTTATCATAATAAATGTGAAACTAACTTATTTCAAATGTATATATATATATATATATTCAAAGTCATAATATCATTATTACTTTATCAGTAATAAATATGATAGACTTACTGGCTATCTACTAGCATAAAAGAATTTCTTGAACTATAGCCCAAAGTACAATTTCATGTGAACCTATGGTATACGAGTCATCATAACGACACCGTAGTGTCTGTAACGCCGTAACGTCTGATGATGTGTACGTACTCGATGATGCCCTTTGCTCCTCATTATCGCACCTTTTGTGCTAGTTAACACCGAAGTGTCTAAACAACACCATAGTGTCTGAAGTCAACACCGAAGTGTCTGGAACACACCGTAGTGCTGGAATGCAGCTGCTAAGACTCTATGGATATCCAACTATACCAGAGACTCTCACACTAGTACTCGAGCATAACAATATAATATTTTCACATTCAATATCCAATCCATTAATATTATCATCCATAATTCGATAATGGGCAGTTCATACCCAAAATCTAAAAGTTTAATTTATCTTAGATAAATCTATAAACTATGACAATGTATCATACATGTCACATCATTAATTTATAACATTCATACAATTATTAATTAACATGCATTTTAATTAATATCAAGGTCGACTTGTCGCAAGTCGTCCTATTTGTAACATGTCATACATGCATATAATGCACTCAACTGGGCTATGCAAAATACTGGGCCTCACTAAGCTAGTTCACTACTTTTTCCTTGCCTCTTTTATCTCGTGTTTCCTTGTCCTGCTCGAATGCTGCAAATTTACCTATCGAACATATACAATAACATACATGTTAGATTTTTTAATCTAACACTGCTTAACTATAAAATACTAGTATAGTTATTCGAATATAAAAATTTTCCTAAAATTTCCCTTTTTCTCCCTTAGTAGTCGAATAGTCCATTTTGGTCCCTAGTGACCATTTTGCACCTTTTTGCAATTATTCAAGCTCGAATCACAATTACTCCGTAATTCTTACATTTTCACTAACTTTTACTCAATGCTCTTCAGTCCACTAACCTTTGTTAAAGTGACATTTTAGTCACCAATTTCACACAAAAGTTTGCAAACTTGTACTAATTAATCAATCCAACATTTTTACAATGTTTCTCAAAATTTTCCTTCTATTTTAGCCCTTGGCCGAATTGGTCACTAGACCTTCCCAATGTTGTTTTTCATTCAAACAACATTCTAATATGCTCAAAATAATTTTTCCAACATATATTCTTCATTTCCAAGAATTTACACTTAAAACCCCAATTTATTCCTACATGCCATATTGGGTGTCTAAGCTTTTCAAGGACTTTATTTTGGTCCTAATACCATAATCAAGCTTGTAGAATCATAAATCTTCCATATTCATCCTTAATTTCAAAACCCTAAATAAAATCCTAAATTCTAGAGTTAGGGTTTATGTCTTCAAACATGAAATTAATCTAAATCTAAGCTTGTTTTCATTTTCTAGTGTTAGGGTCTCATCAATAACATGAACAAATCTTCATAACTCTTTGTAAAATTACTATCAAATAAAAGAAAATTAAACATAGATTAATTTTCTATCAAAAACATACCTTGAATCTCGTTTGGAAGCCTTCAAAATGCCTATGAAATTTTTTGTATATTTTCCCTTCTTTCTCTTCTATTTTTGAAATGGAGGAGTAAAGGATGAACATATTTTTGTTCATCTTTTTATCTTTTTAATGCCATGTGTTTTTAATTAAATGAATATTAAATCCATTTAATTACTTAAGTCCAAATAACCCTCCAACTAAGTCCTATTTTCTAATTTGCCATTTTGTAAAAGTAGAACTAAATCTAGTTAGAATCCAACTAGAAATATTAAAATATTCATAAAAATAATATTTTATAAACTTTCCATGGCTTATGGAATTGTCTTTAAAATTCCAATTCGATCCGATTACCTGATAATCACTTACTACAATTTTCCATTTTTTGAACTATCAGATTAAATCTAAAATTCTCATATTTTTAATTTCCATAAATAAATATTGTTAATATACAAAATATTCTATAATTTTGTAAAAATCAAAATCTTGAAATTTTGACTCGGTCTAATATACTGATAACTTATCCGAAATCTTTATCGGATAAAATTCGCTTAATAATCCTTTATCAGTTATCCATACGAATAATATTAACTCGAACTGATTCTTTTTTATCAGTCTCAAGTACTGACATGGGACCTTCCCAAAAGGTCACCCATCTTATACCCTGAGCACGCTTAACCTTGTAGTTCGATCGAAATTCAATATCTTATACTACATTTTTATTCTAATTAAGTATATGCTTTTCCCCTAATTGCTCGATCAAAAATAGATTTCTACATAAATCCCATACCAGAAATCTAATTATACATATTAACTTCCTGTAACCTGTACTACTTATCCGTAGAATAAAAAATATTTAATGGTAAAATTATCCATCAAGTGCCTATACTTTTCCCATCGGATTTCAACCAAACTTCGCAAGTACCCCATTTTGCTTACTCTCTATCACACGGTACTCTAAATTCTCAGAAATTCCTTTCTTAGAGTCCATAATTAAAGAAATCCTAACTTTTATATTTTGTCACTTTAGTCACTAAGTTAGCTTTTAAGCCCTTATCTTAGTACTAAATGACTCTTAAACACTTAGCAAATTTCGGGGTATTACATGCCTTGTTTTGGGTACTCTTTTCCTCTATTTAGGTCTTAGAGAGGTTTTTAACGAGGCCCAAACTTGGCTCCAACCTTTTATTTAGCCGAGCAAAAAAAATATAATATATATGTTAAACATATATAAAACTATGTGGAAGTTAACTGAATTAAGTGAAAATTAACCGAATATATATATATATATATATTAACAAAAAAATTTAGGTGTTCCATAGCTATTTCGGTCAATTCAAAAATTAACCAAACAAAGTTCGGTTCGGTTATTTTTTAAAAAAGTTCGGTTCAGTTAATGGTTAAAGGGTTACAAATTTTGGTTAATGGTATTTAGCTAGTTTGGTTCGGTCGATTAACCGAACTAACTGAATGAACACCCCTAGTTTTTTTTAAATATAAATTATATTTAAAGTACTTAAATATGTGTTTAGTAATAAATATGTTATTTTCTTTTAAAATTTATATACATGTTGTGTTTTTCTTTGTTCATGTAAGATATTTTTTCTGTCTTTATAACATGTCTCTGTCTTATAACACGTCTTTACTTTTGGCACGTTTCTATGGTTAATTTTGTGGATTTTTGATATTCATTAGGTGACCTTCACGATACTTGTTTCTGATTCGTTTTTGTCGGTGATCTAGTACGTAGAGTTTCAGCCCCTTTTGGGTTGTTTGTCGATGTAATCTGTAGCAGGTCGCCGCTTTTGAGAATAAACGTGAAAGGTGATTGCCGATTTTAGGGATTTTATCAAGTTCGTGTTTTGACAAATCCCCATGGACCTTCCAACAATGGACTATAAAAATTTTCTTTAGTGCAAAGAGAAAGTTTCTAATCTGACTGTGCAACGGTTATCTTTTCATTTTAGATTTATTATTTTTTGTTGTTTTCATAGATATTTTTAAACATCTATTACCATGTTCTGATTTTACTTTTGTTTATTAATAAAGCCACCTGATTGATGAGCTAAAAGTTGCAAACATATCACTTCATTAAAAAATTGTTACAAATATACCACTCAATTAAAAAAATGTTACAAACTTGTCGTTTTTCTTCTAATGTGACATGGTATTTGTAACGTGATATAATTTTAAATATGTTTAGTAATATTATATTAAAATATTATATATATACAATAAAATCTCTATAAATTAATAATGTTGAGACCACATAATTTTATTAATTTAAAGAGGTATTAATTAATCGATAAATTAATAATTTATTAATATAAAGAAATTTGTTTCGATTCAATGAACCTACATTATTGACCTTGGGTACCGCAACAAAATGGATGTCAATTACTTATTGGATTACCCGGGTGAAAATGATACACGTTCATAGGTCCAAAATTTAGAAGAAATTATAGCTAGTGTGTTAGGATATTTGTTTTGATATAATAATTGAAAAATAGTTTTGGACTAATTTGAAAAGATTTCAAAAATGGCTTTAAGTCCAAACAACTTGAAAATAAGTTTGAGAAGTTTTTAAGGTTTTGGAATTGTTTTTAAACGTTTTAAAATAGCCAAACTTATGTTTTCAGCGCGTCCGTACCGATACGGTTACATCTCGTATCGATACAGATAAGGGTTTCATCTATAGTAATTTTCCAGAACCGAAAAATCGTACCGATACTCCCCTAGGCATACCGATATGGGTAGGATCATTCTGATATGCTTGTACGTGTACCGATCTTGTTTTCAATCACCCCCAACGGCTATTTCCCAACAGCTATTTGAATTACAGGTCGTACCATTACTGTCCATGGCATTTCAATACGGCATACCGAAACAGACCAAGGTGTACCGATACGCGTAGCCAAAAAGAGCATAACGGCTAGTACCCGTACCGATATGCCTACCCGCGTATCGTACGGACAACTCTAGAACTGCATTTATTACGGGAAAAAAAGTCTCCAACGGCTCCAATTCAATCCCAACGGTCTCTAACGACTAGGAACTTAATTGGGAGTATAAAAGGGACATTCAAGCTTCAGCAACAACTAATGAAACAACTGTCAACAACATTATGATGCTAAAATTGTCTTAGAGCTTAATTTTCCCATTCTTTGTATAGACATCACTTGTCAGCTTAAATTGTCAATGTATGCTCAAGTGTTTTAGGATTTGGGTGAGAGCTTTAGAGTGCAAACATCAACCTTGTAGAGGGATTTCAGCTTGCTTAGAATTTTTTTTGTTTAAGAGTGTTCCCAATGCTCGGTTTGTGAGCTTTGGATGCTAGACTTGGTGTGTGAGTCTAGGATTGTAAGGGTTGCCTCCTAAGCCTAGAAAAGGGGAAGAAATTCATAGTGAATTTGGAAATCCTTAGTGGAGAAGCTAAGGTAGTGGATGTAAAGCTTGTTAGAAGCTTGAACCACTTTAAAGTTCTTGTGTTAATTGTCCATATTTTTGCTTCCACCACATACACCCAAAAATTGACTTCTCCACTACTTGGCAACATAAACGGTTGAAGGAAATCGAGCCCAACAATTGGTATCAGAGCGAGGCTCAATCGAGAGGGATTAACATCCTATTGAGGCGATCCAACAAGTTCGACCAACCAACAAGTCAATCAGTTTCCATGGCGCAATCCATCGACAAGCCACCCTTCTTCAACGATGAACATTATGCCTATTGGAAGAATAAGATGATGTATTTTATCAAGGCCAAAGATTATCGTCTATGGGATCTTGTTAAAGATGGACCATTCGTGCCAACAAGAAGCAAGGCGGAATGGAGCGCCAATGACAAGAAGATGATAGAGCTAAATTGCAAAGCCTTGCACATCCTATTTTATGCATTAGGCCCCGATGAATACAAAAAGTCTCTTCTTGCGAAGAAGCCCAGGAAGTACGGGACAAGCTTGAAGTGATCTATGAAGGTACAAATGAGGTGAAGGATACAAAGCTTGGTCTACTCAACCTCAACTATAAAAACTTCAAGATGAACCCGGAAAGGGACATCAAGAGCATGTTCGACTGTTTCTCCCAAATTGCCTATCAACTCAAAGGTCTTAGAAAGGAGATTCCGGAAGAAAAGATCATTCGAAAGTTGATTTACTCACTTCCCGAATCATGGGATAACAAGAAGACGACCATCATTGAAGCTAAAGATTTGAAGAAGCTCAAGCTTGACGAGCTCATAGGATATCTTCTTACCCATGAGATGATGTCTCAACCTAGAGAGGGGAGAAGGAGAAGAAAATCAAAGAGCAAGGAGTTGATGTTAACACCATTTTTCTTAAATCCTCCACAAGAAACCAAGAAAAATCAAGTGAGGAGGAAGAGATGACCTATCTCTTCAAGGAATTTTCTCGATTCATGAAGAGCAACATAGAAGAATCCAAGCATGAATCGAAGAAGAAGAAGATGGTGGATTCCCCCAAGTGCTCAAAATGCAAGAAGACGAGGCACACCAAATACGATTGCCCTCGCTTCAACATAAAGGGATCATCATCAAAGAAAACATTTGTGGCTACATGGAGTGATGAAAACTCCACCGATGAAGATGAAGTAGCCAACATATGCTTAATGACCCTCAATGAGGGGGAGGTAACTTCTAACTCATCTAGTTCAAATTCATATTTATTTGATGAGTTACAAGAAGCCTATGACAAATTGGTTTTTGAGTTTAAGGCTTCATTTTCGGAAAAATAAAATGATGATTTCAAAATTAAAAACCGAAAATGATTTGCTTTTGAAAACCAATTTGGAATTTAAAGCAAAAATAAAGGATTTTGAACTTAAAGTTTTAAATTTACAAAATTTGCTTCAAAGTTTAGAAAAAGATCATCAAATTGAAGTAGACGGTCTTAAGAAGGAAAATAATTTGATTTCCAAAGAGCTTGAAAAGAAAAGCAATTTGGGAAAATCAAATTTTTATCAAAGACAATTTAGTGCCCCTAGATTTTTAAATGGAAAAGTTTTTAGAAGTATTTGAGTCCCAAAAGGACTAATTACTTCAACTAAAAATGATGAAATTGAAAAATGGATTCCCAAGGGGACTAAATTATGTGCTTCTAACGTCATTGGATCCAAAGTAATTTGGATACCAAAAATTACTTGATTGTCTTGTTTTAGGTGTGATGGAGCATGATCAACAAGTGATGAAATTAAGGGGGAACTCTATACACACAAGGAAGAACACTTGAAGAAGGAAGGCTTCACATCCTACCTTTGGTTCAAGTGTGTTAAAAATTAGTTGAATTTATTTAATTTTTTTTATTTATTTTTATTATTCAACTAGTTTATCATATATGTTGGACTAACATTTGAATGATGCTTGAGTAAGGGGGAGTCAATTTTAAAACAAAACTTATTTTTGTCAATTTTTTTATTTTTACTCTCCATTGTTATTGGTGTTTAAAGTTTGAACTATTTTTGATATAACAAAAAGTGGGAGAATGTTTTGAAAAATTGAGTTTATTGAAATTTTCAAATGAATAAGGGGGAGCTTATAAGATTTTCAACAATTAAACTCTTAAAAATATTTCAAACAAAGTTTGAAATTAAATGATAGTACATAATAACAAAGATGAGTAAGATAAATCTTTTTAAATTAAAAGCTCCCCTTAATCATAACATTCCATTTAAAATGTTAGTTCAAATGTTTGACACCAAAGAAAATTGAATTTCATTTTTGAATCAAATCAATTTAAAAGCATGTAAAATTTAATATATCCAAGACTTAAAAAAACTTTATACAAACATATAAATGAAATATGTGACTCATATGCATAAAGCATCAAAAATAAAATATGCAACCAAATATAAGTAATCAAAAGCATTTTGATTAGAGGTTACCCATATTCTTCATTTGTGTGACTAGAGCATTTGAGATCATTGTTTTTCTTGTCATTGCTCTAACACACCTACAAGAGACATTTACTTGATTTTTTGGTATTCAAATTGCTTTGGATCCTTTGACATTAGTTTTAATGTCCCTAGTTCCCTTAGGAACTCATACTTGTCTAATCCTATAAGATTTTCTTTTCTTTATAGGACAAGTATGCAAAGAATGACCATGATAATGATAACGTGAGCATTCTGTCATTATGGATTAGAAATATTTTTTCCTTTTGTTAAGCATTCAACCTTAACTTTCAAATTAAAATTTTATTTTTCAAAAACTTCATTACTCATTTTTGGAAACTTTAAATCCTTTTCAAATTTTTATTTTGGTTTTCAAATTCTAATTTTGTTTTCAAAAGAAATCATTTTCAAATTCAAATTTTGAAATCATTTTCTTATATTTGAAATTCATGGTCTCAAATTCCAAAAATAATTCATCAAATGCATCTTATAACTCGTCAAAAGAATATGAATTCAATTCACTAGAGTTAGAAGATACCTTGAGCTCATCGAGAGCCATCAAACAATCTACCTTAAGGATTGAGAGGAGGTTTGCACATGATGAGGCATCATCTTTCTTTTCTCTCTTCTTGTTGCCATAGAGTTTCTCAAGCTTCTCACATACCTCTTTGACACTTTTGCATGTTGAGACCTTCTTGAAAATATCTTCATTGAGGCCACAAAAAGAGTGTGCATAGCCTTGGCATTTAGTTGTGCCTTCCTTGTGTCTTTTTGACTCATTTTCTTCTTCTTCTTAGGAACTATGTGACCATCTTTGATTATCTTCCAAACATCAAGATTGAATGCTTGGATGAAATACTTCATTAAATTGCTCAAATGGAAGTATGCATCTCCTTTGAAGAAAGGAGGGCATGAGATAGATCGACCTTCTTCAAATATCATCATTCTTGACTCGCTAGCCATTTTCTTAAATGGTAGAATTCGAGCTTGATGATCTTTTCTCCCGGTTGTGAGACCTTCGATGATGAGGCTCTGATACCAAATGTTAGGCTCGTAATCCTTCAACCGAATCGCCAAGAGGGGGTGAATTGGCTTTGTAATGAAAGTGGTGGAAGCAAATGGAAATAAAAAACTGCACAAATGATTTATAGTGGTTCGACTTTTAACCCAAGTCTACATCTACTACCTTAGCATACCACTAAGGATTTCCCAATTTACTACTATGAATTGTTTCTTTTTCAAGGATCAAGAGTAACCTTTACAACCTTTATCTTTTTAATGGCTAAGATAGAATCACTTTAGTTTTTACTTAAGATAAACTAGAACCTCTCATTTTTAGAAGGTTTGTTTGGTAAACTATATACCTCACAAGATAGGTTGTTAGCACGTGCAAGTACATACCGCCACGTGTTAGGACCGTATAACCCGCGAGCATACACGATATAGGACAGCGCATGTGATAACCCACAGAGCGTACAAAACCCTTTGCAGCCTACGACGAACAAGAAAGACCATGAGCGACATCGCATATAGAATATTCGATCGTCATATAACAATACACGAGACCACTCTAAAAGACAACGCAAACCTAAGATGTCAAGTCATAGCCAGTCCAATCAATGTGCCACGACAACCCTATTTGGACACATGTCCTGATAGTATAAAAGGAGACATGTAGCTTGGAATGCAATGGGATCCTCTACCTTTTATAAACTCCAAACACACATAGACATTGTACCCGACCTCAGACCAAGAACAATCATAGAATTACCACCGGACAGCCATCTCTGACACTTGTTCACTTTAACAGTTAATAATTGATGATATAAGCGTGGACGAGTACGTGACCTCTAGACCTTTTAGTGGGCCTCGGAGAGATGGGCGAAGATGGAACGGACGACAACCCGAGTGAAAGGATAGTATGTGACGATAATTTGATAGATTGTCCAACGACAATGGCCATGCAATAGTTACAACAGAACTTTCGAAAGTAGTTTTGGGACCAGTCCCTCCCTCTGTGGTTTGTAGAAGGACAGGGTGTACATCAGACGAGAGGGGTGTCATCGTTAGCGAAAAGTAATCAGCAGTTTCTAGAAATGTAGAAAAGGATAAAGAATATGGAAGAGTCTTTGTTACTGTCAGAATAACAATTCGAGCAATAGTAAAAGCTCATACAAGACCAGGCTGAGCAACACATGATCGCAGAGGAGAAGAGTGAGTGACTAATTGGGCAATTATCCAGAAAAAGCAGAGGCAAGATGGTTCATGAGGAGTACCCAGAGGGGCAGATTTTCCCTCAACAAGAAACTTGAGGGCAACAACCTTAGCAGCCTCAGGAGTCGGAGGAGGATTATGAAGATTTAGGGGATATGGACTACAACCTCATAGAAAAAGATGAACAACAAGCGTTAATGATGATAATGGAGCAATTAGAAAAGAATTTTCAGAGTATCCAAAATTTTTGACAGGACAATCCTTCTCGAAATTCCTGAAGGTACAAAAATGAGCCTTTATCTAAAAGTATTTTGGAGCATCATGTATTTGCATCTTTTAAAGTCCCAAAATTGATGTACAACGGGAGAGGTGATCCTCAGGATCACTTGTCACACTTTTGAATCATATGGATCTATTTGACAATGACTTTAAAGGATTCTGCCCAAGCATGGTATCTCTAGCTGTCGACAAATTTAATTTCTTGTTTTGATCAGCTAGCTGACCTCTTCATGAGTTATTTTTTGGTGAACATGGTCTTAAAAAGATCACCAACATACCTCATGTCTATCATCCAGAGACCAGTCCAATCTCTGCGAGATTTTGTCCAAGGATTCCACGTGGCAACTATGCAGACCAATGAGGCTTCCAACGAGTTTATTATTTTTGCCTTCATCAATGGCACTTCGCATCAATATCTTAAATACAATTTGCTGGACCGACCACCAATAACACTATCAGAACTATACTAGAAGGTTCAACCATACACTAAAAATGAAGAGGCAAACAATCTGGAGGCTATGGCGTACGGTCTACAGCATGAAAGTAAAAGGCAAGATGATCGCGGTCTTAGGCATGACAGGCCTCTACTTTATCAAGGAGCCAGTAGAGAAAACTAGCAAAAACGACGTAGACCGCAATATGTACAGAACAGTGGTCAGTTGCAATAGTATGCAGAGATGGCAAACAAAGAGAGTCAACTTAGGAAATGCTATTCACATTCAGAACTTTTCACGAGTTGATGGAGACCCATAAATATTAAACCAGACTACGCACATTGAGATCTTGAGACCACCGTTACCAATGAAGCAGAGCGAGTATAGGGAGCATTTTAGATGGAGATATGAGTTTTATAAGGCCCAAGGTTATTCGACTGATAATTGTGTAAATTTGAGAAACGCGATCAAGTCCGAAGTGAGAAGAGGACAATTAGAAAGATTTTTAGTTCCCCGTTTTAGACAATTCGAAGACAATAGAGAGATTCAGTATCCGAGACTGCAGGATACCAAGAAGAATAATCTAGGTAATAGAGGCACTATACATGTAATAATTAGGGCAAACAAAGGGTAGAACCAGTCAAATTCCAAGCATAAGGCACACATGCATAGGGTAATGTTAGTTTTTACGGGTTTGGTGAAGAGACTGAAGTATAGAGACTTGTGGTAGGTCTCGTTTTCTAAAAGAGAAGAGGATATCATTCCAGATGAGGAAAGCAATGATCTAATCGTTGTTGCAGCTGTGATAACATGCTTTACTGTGAAAAAGATTTTGGTCGATACATGTAGTGTTGTGGAAGTGTTGAGTTAGAGCGTTTTAAGCAAATAAGAATCCCAAGTTCAAAATTGAAACTAGAAAGCCTGGTGTATGGGTTCAACAATCAATCTATTAAGGTGAAAGGATCCATACAACTTCCCGTGACAATGGGGGATGGTGAGAATAAAGTCACGCAAATGGCTATTTTTCTAGTCATCGATAACCCGTCTGCTTTTAATGTTATCTTTGGGAGGCCTTTAATGAGAAAAACCAAAATGTTGGCGCCCCTTTCTGCTTACAAGTCAACTTCCCCACGCCCATGGGCAAGGGTTTTATGCAGGCCGATCAAAAGATAGCAAGGCAATGCCATATCCTTTCACTTTAGTTAGCCCCAAAGCAGAGGAGTCATGAGCATTCTGGCAGAGAGGCCCCATTACAGCATAGAAGACCTGAAGTTAACATTTTGAATAAAGCTATGATGACTCTCGAGAGCCTAGATCTCAAGAAGAGCGAAAAGTTTTTAAAACCCAAACCGGCAGAGGTAATAGAGATGGTAGAGATTTACCCTGATGAACCTAAAAAGCTTTGCAAAATCGTAGCGAGGTTAGACAAACCAAATAGAAAGAGGTTGGTAAGACTATTGCGAGACAATGACGATGTTTCCACGTGGTCAGCCGCAAACATGCCTGGGATAGACCCGGGTGTTATCAGACACTCTTTACGTGTTGATCCAATGGTGAAGCCTATTAAAAAAAAGAAAAAAATTAGAAGAAAAAGCGCAGGCCATCATGCATGAAATAGAGAAATTGGTTATGGCAGACTTTGTCGATGAAGTTAAGTACCCGCAATGGCTAGCAAACGTAATCATGGTCAAGAAGTCCAGTGGTAAGTGGAGAATATATATAGATTTCTGATCTCAAGAAGGCATGTCCAAAGGATAGTTTTCTGCTACCGTCTATGGACAAATTAGTGGATGCTTCTGTAGGGCATAAGTTCATGAGCTTCTTGGATGCCTTTTTTGGTTATAACCAGATCGCCATGGCGAAAGAGGATAAAGAAAAAACGGCTTTCATCACAGAAGATGGCCTCTATTGCTACAAGGTAATGCTATTTAGATTAAAGAATGTAGGAGTAACGTATTAGAGATTAGTTAACAAAATCTTTCGTCATCAAATAGAAAGAAATATGGAAGTGTATGTGGACGATATGCTAACCAAAAATATTTCTTTTGAGCGACATTTGGTCTATTTACAAGAGGTCTTTGATGTATTATGATTGTACAAGATGCGCTTAAATCCTAAAAATGTGCTTTCGCAATAGGAGCAAGAAAGTTTCCGGTATTAGCAAGGTCCTACAGCCGTCGGAGAAGAGATACACAAGAATAGATAAGTTAGTTTTGTCCTTGGTGACAACAGCTAGAAAGCTTCGTCATTACTTTCAGGCGCATTAGGCGGTTGTCCTAACTGACCAGCCTTTCAAAGAAGTTTTAGGAAAAATGGACATTTAGGGGCGAATGCTGAAGTAGAGTGTGAGCTCAGTGAATTTGGAGTTGAGTATCAACTGCGAAAAGCAATCAAGGCCCATGTATTAGCAGATTTTGTTGCGGATTGCACGTTCGAAGACCAAGTAACAGGTATACCAATTAAAGACACTGACATCAGCGGAGAGGCCCAGGAAGTACAACAATCCTCTCAGACTGAAGAAGAGTGAAATGATGGTGCTCAATTTTGGACCTTTCATGTGGATAGGTAGGTAACTATCGGTAACAGCACACCTAACGCAAGAGAAGAATGGCAGTATGTGCTTAGTTTTGTGTTTACTCTATCCAACAACGCGAGAGTATGAAGCTCTGATAGTAGGGCTAGAACTTGCGGTCAGACTTGGGGTAAAGGTGTTACAAGTATTTACCGACTCCCAATTGATAGCTAAATAGTTGACAGGCGAAATGAGGTCCATGATAAAACACTCCTTAAATACTATCAGAGGGTGAAAGGTTACAATAAATGCATATATTTTTACATATTACACTATTTATAAACATTTCATTTTATATATAATAAAACATTATGAGACTAATTCCCCCTAGTACAAGACTGTTAACCCAATTTACTCAATGTTGCATAACAGAAATACCTAAAGGAGACAATTCCAGAGAAAACGCTTTAGCAAGGTTGGCAATTGCGCTCAAGATCCAAATGAGGGACAGGTTCTTAATAGAGCATCGGCAACATCCTTTTTCGCGAAAGAGAACCAAGTGTGTCAACTCGATGAAGGTGATACTTGGATGACTCCAATCACGGTGTACATCAAAATTGGAGTATTGCTGAAAGATAGGACCCAATGACTCAAGGTAATGCGACGAGCGGCCAAATACACTATCGTCAATAGTGTTCTATACAAAAGAGGATTTACACAACTGCTATTGCGATGTTTGGGACCAGAGAAAGCTAAGTATATGCTCTAGGAATTCCATAAGGGGTGGCCGAACATCACCCAAGCTCGCATTCCTTAGTACGAAAAATAATCAGACAAGGCTTTTATTGAACCACAATGCGGAGAGACACTAAGGAATTAGTAAGTAAGTGTGTACCATGTCAAGAGTTTGCCTCGGTCCCAAGGCAACCAGCGTCACTACTCAAATCGATCACAAGCCCTTGGCCATTCACAAACTGGGGTATTGATAGCTTAGGTCCTCTCCCATTAGCAGTATGGTATCGAAAGTATCTGGTGGTCGAAGTGGATTATTTCACCTAGTTGATAGAGGCAGAGCCGCTGACAACAATTACAGAAAAACAGATGGAGAATTTCTTATGAAAATCTATAATTTGTAGATTCGGCATTCCTCACACGGTAATCACAGATAATAGGACCCAATTCCATAAGAGGTTCAAAGAATTCTGCAAGGATTTCCACATTATGTTGGCCTAAAGCTCAGTTAAGTCTTCACAAACAAACAGTCAAGTTGAGGCGGTTAATAATAAGATAATGTCTGAACTAAAGAAGAAGGTAGGTGATGCGGAGAAGCGTGGCTGGAGAAGCTGCCAGGAATATTGTGGGCATCACGAACAACCTCCCATACCGATACAAGTAACAAATACTTTAAATAGATGCTTGTGGTACCACTAGTAAATAGCCTATCTCTTTCACATGTACAAAGATATTTGTAACAAACCCGTAATTATCCCAAAGCAGGAGAAACACCATTCAATCTTACTTATGGCGTAGAAGCAGTCATACCAATAGAGATAAACATCCTAACATATAAAACCGTGCAGTACGTGTAATCACTCATTTTTGACCGGGTTTTAGTGTTATTAGTATTATTTTAATTGTAGTATTATTAATATAAAATTAATAAAAAGTAAAAAAAAAATATAAAAAATTAATTAAAAAGCAAAAAAAAAGGAAAATGGGTGGTTTGAGGATGACCACGTCACCCTTAACCCACCCCAATTGCCTATATAAAGGCATGGGGCAGGGGAGATTTACACACAAAATTTGCCAAAGAATTTGCCATGAATTGGCAATGAAATTGGCTCCCCAATTGGGAGCTAGGCCGGCCGCAAGGCAGGCCGGGGTTGGGGGCAGTGCCCTCGACCCCAGTTGGTTCGATCCAACATTCGATCGGGGCCCTATTTTAGGTCCGATCTAGTTAATAATTTTGGAGAGGTCGTGGTAGATCTCGGTGGGGTTCAGTCGGCGTTCGTTATTCGAGCTCCTAATTAGGTATATTTTCTTTCCTTTTTATTTATGTTGTAATTTTTATGGTTTAATGAAGTATTAGTTAATTTAAAATTGTGTTCTTTTTTACTTTGTATGTTTATTTATGCTTTAAATTAGTATTTATCATGTTTTAAATTTATGTTTTATATTAATATTTTAATTATGTTAAATTTGTTTTTTATGTGTTAGATTAATATTTATGAATGTTAGTATTTTATTTATGTTAGATTTGTTTTTATTTATAAGTTAGATTAATATTATGTATGTATGTTTTAGATTAGTATTTGTTTATGTTTTAAATTTATGTTTTAGATTAATATTTTATTTATGTTAGATGTTTTTATTTATGAGTTAGATTAATATTTATGTATGTATGTTTTAGATCAGTATTTTATTTATGTTAGATTAGTATTTTATTATGTTAGTATTTATTTATATTTTTATCGCTTTGTATTTATTTTGCTTTCTAAGGTTGCATAATGGAATATAAATTATCAACGCGGTGTCCTTTTATCCGAGCGTAAACGGGGCCAGTATCAGGCGTAGTGATAGTGGTTGGGCGTTTACTCTTGAATAACGGGGCCTTTAAAATCTACTCGCAATTATAACTGAATTTTAAACTAATCATCACTGTAACCCGGAAAATCCAATATTAATAAAGCTGTAATTATTAAAGTACCAATTTTGGGCGGTGTGGGGGTGCTAATCCTTCCCCATCCGTAACCGACTCCCAAACTCAAAGTTTTTGAATCTCTGGTTTTATGGTGTCCGGCCTACCTAAGTGGCCGGTGGCGACTCCTCTTTTAAAATAAAATACGATTTTTTACAAGACTCCAATTTCTAATATAACGCATTAAAAAAAACCCCACAGATAAATATTTTAATACCCGAAAAACCACAAACACTTCGAAAACCTATTTTTTAGCGAAAAAGGGACATCGCTACAGATGGCGACTCCGCTGGGGACAATTTTTTGTTTTTCGAAAACAAGAAGAGAGTCAAGCTTTTTAAAATAATTATCGCTTTAATAATATTAGAAATTCCGGGTTAAAGTGACTATTAAATTAACATTCGGTTATAATTGCGCGTTTATTTTAACGCATTTAAAATATGGCATAAACCCGCTTTTTAAGTAGGGGGAAAACGCTAATGCTTTCGTGGAGATATCGTTCTCCCGTATGGGCCTAGCAAGTACCTTCGGGGCTCGAGTACCTTATGCTTTCGTAAGGATATCGTTCCTTCGTACGGGCATAAGCGAATGGGTCCCCCTGAATTGAACCCGGTTGAAAGGAGCCTATACTGGGTGATGATCGGGGGCCTTGCTACTCTTAGTAGAGGACAACAAGGACAATTCGGGTACCTCCTAGCACCAACACTGCATGTAGAGAACATATAGAAACCCACCCCTTTAGAGCCATGCGGATAACCTCAGGTGTTTTAGACGGGATAAATAGGGTTTTTTGTTTGTTTACCTTATTTTATTTTATTTGTCCTTTTATTTATGTATTTATTATTTTTATCCGGTACTAACTCATTTTTTGTGTTTTATTTTTATTTTTATTTTACACATACTTTTGTTGCATTATCATTGCATCCACATTACATAGAGGCGTTGATTCAAGTGGTTTGCCCGAAAAGAAAATCTTTCATCATGGAAAAAAGGTGTCTTAGGAAGGACGACATCGATCCAGTCGCGCGACATCGGTCAGAGATTAATCAACAGATCCGAAGTAACAATTTGTCGAGCAAGCGTGTAATGCCAAAATATACACACGAGACCCTGATGGTGGACATACGACGAGTTGCAAGGCGTGTGAATGACTTAGCTATCGAAGCCGCGACTCTCCGACCTTTCGTAACCCCGGACATGGAATAAGAACCAAGGTTTATCAAGTTGCTCAGAGCTGTCGAGGAGCTAGGAGGTAGAGCTAGGGCTTATGTGTAAAACTTTGTTTTGTAATTAAGACTTTTGGTAATAGGGACTCTTTTTGTAATAGAGACTCCTTTTGTAATATGGACCTTTTTTGTAATCTGGACCCTTTAATTCCCATGAAAGTCGTTCGAAAGGGTGATTACCAGCGGAATCAACGCCTTTATTTGCACTCATGTTGCATATCATGGTGTTGATTCAAGAACAATTCATTAAAAGGCTTTCAAAATAGAAAAAGTATGCTTTGCTAGAAACGATAATATTACAGTAACAAGTTAGGCCGAGCAAAGACCAATCAAGAAAGAAGACGGTACGATAGTAAGGCACGTGCGACGTAGAAGATTCAGTCAGGGCCGCAGAACCCCAATTTTAAATCTTCACATTTGACCATTTTTTAAAAAAAATCTCAGATTTTAATTTAACTCATTTAAAAAAAAGAAGAAATTTGAAAATATTATTTTGTTTTGAAACTTCTTCCCTCATAAAACTTTCAGAATAATAATAATAACAAAAAGAAACCTAAAAGTTTCATTTTTTAAGTAAGTTAAAACTTTTTGATAATAAAAAGGGGGAATTTTTAAATCAAATGATCCTTGAAAATTTTAATTTAAACCCCAAAAAGTTTTAAAGTACCCCCCTAGGATCGATAGAATCCATCCCTGTTTAGACGTACCCAGATCTACAGAAGAAAATAATATTGTCTGATGTCCTTTTCAGAAGCCACAAAAATAAAGATCACGACGTCACGAGTCCATAGAATAGAATAAGAGGAGAAGACAGAGTCATCCATCATCCTGAAGACGACGTCGAGACGTGGAGCACAGGTTTTGCTTCCCGAAGTCAAGGTCTCCAGAATAAATTCAACTGTTACCTGTAATTCATTATTAATTTCTTGCAAACATACATTTTCTCTATTGAAAGTTTTTCAAAGACTGTTCGAGAATCAACATCGCATTTGCATGCATTCTGGCATTTATAGGGTATTGATTCCCGAAGTGGTTCATCAAATCTCAGAAATCATTCATAATTGGCAAAGGGTCGTCTAGTCAGATATTAGAGGGCACAGATCTAGGGTTTTGTCCCAGAACAAGATTGGAGACAATAGAAGAGGAACCATCTGAAGACTTCAGGTCATACACGGTAAGGAGACACGGTACTGGTAATGAGCAAAGTAAAGTGCAAGAATTGAAAGAAGCAGAGGGAAGACGTGATGAATCAGATGAATACTTTGATGAAAGGTAAGCGGTCCATCAAACCGAAAGAAGAACCGATTAAGGATCAAAATAGAGAACGAGATAGTCAGAATTCTACCTCCAAGTCAGCCAAATACGACAAATTGAACCCTTTTTGTGATCTGCATCAATAAACAGGCGGAAGGTATGCTTGAGTCGGGCTTTCAAAAAATAGAGCTCGGTCCAGAAGAAACTTGAGAAGCAAGTAATGAAAAGAAGTATATCTCGATTCCTGTGAGATACACCGAACTACTCCTAATATTCATCGACAAGAGCCTTATTACCTTAGTGAAGTCTCTAGCGAAGAGACCGTCTTATCCGAGAGATTACGACACACGTGCTAGAGGCAGTTACCGTTTAGGAAATTTGGGTCACGGTATTGAGGATTGTGGGGCCCTGAGGAATGAGTTCAAGATCTTATCGCGATAAGGATTTTAGGTTTCGAAGACGGAGTTCCCCAATTCTATAATGAGCTAACAATCATCCAAGGGGCAAAGTTAAGGAGGAATCGATATCCAGGACAAAGTTCGAGTAATACCGAAGTGGGTCACTCAAGCGAGTTAAATTTGAAGATCGGAGATAGGGGCATCCCAGGAGAGGGATATTCTTTCGAGTTCAGCCAGCTCAGATAAGAGAGAGATAACTTGGATAAATTGAATTTTCAGAATGATCACCAGAAGCTTTCCTGAGTGTTTAAGAATATCATATTGGGTCACCTTTAAAGAATAGATGAACGGTATTGTCCAGTTGAAAAACGACTCAGAATATTGGAAGAAGAGAAACTAGTCAAGCGAGAATCAAGTCAGGCTGTTATCAGGTAAGTTTGAGGGAATTGGGAATAGGTACGATAGTCTCCAGAGATGAGCTACAGAATAACTTAGCCATTAACAAGAGTTTTGGAAACAAGTTTACGACAAAGCAATGACAATTCAACACTCTTCAGCTGGAAAAGGCAACTTCCAAGCTACGAAAGACTAAGCAAGGGATGGATGAAGACCCGAAGATCGATATTACTCGAGCAAGTAAGGCGGCTCAACAAGGTGGCAGGCTTAGTCAGAACATGGACCAAGTGTTGAACTACAGAGGCAAGCTGACTGGACTACTGGATGAAGTTAAGAAAGTAGGCACTGAAGCTTATCAGTAACTGTAAATATCTAATATCTGATATAATGAAACCTTTTGGCCTCAATGAACGTCGTTCTATGGGAATCACTTTTGGAATCAATACCTTATTGCATTCATGTTTATATTTTAGGATTGCATTGCATTGCTTTGCACGATCCTGTCATGTTTTACATGACATTATCATCACCTTGCATTATTATTACCTCGCATAAATTTTATGAGGAGTAATTGGAAGACCAATTAGGGTTTTATCATGGATAAAAGAATTGAAGACACTCAAAAATCAAGATTCGAGCTGTTAAAAGATGGGCTCGAGAGGAAAAAGAAAAAAGAAGAAGTTTGATGTCTTCGATACAAGAAAACTTTGTTTGAACCCTGATTTGGTCATTCCTCCAGATTTCAAAGATTCCCATATTTACGCATGATGACGGAACAAGCTGTCCCAAGATTCACCTGACCACGTCCGGCAGAAAGATAGAGGGCTACATCGAGAATGAAAAATTGCCGATCCACTACTTCTACGACAGTCTAGCAGGACCTACCGTGATATGGTACAACTGTTTGAGTAGAGACCAAGTGTAGTCATGCAGAGACTTAACAGATGTCTTTATGGACAATATATATATACTTTAGACCTATCACCAAGTCATTAGTATCTCCAGGGTACGAAGATGAAACCTAATGAAGACTTCAAGAAACGTGCTTTGAGGTGGTTGTGTTTAGCGACCCAGGTACAGCCTCCCGTAGATGAAGAGGAAAGTGACTTACATGCCACCTTTCATATTTCTTCTTTAATAAGATGCTCGAGAAAATGAAGGCCAGCTTTGAGGACTTAATGACAGTCGGAGAAAGAAACGAACATGCACTCTGAGACCTAAGTTTAAAGACCAGACCTGTCTAGGAGCAGAAGGAAAGAAAGAGATAAATGGGTACCACTTCAAGGTTCTCGTGATCGTAAGAGAAGAAGACAGGCAGATTCCTCTGAATCACCGAGAAAAATTCCTCGAACAAGTACATATTTAGAGATATTCAGAGTATTCCATATGGCCTCATCTGGTCAAGGGTTAGTACCTTACCTCCGGGCCGATAAAGATTACACCCAGCTCATCTGCCCACAGTTTTAATCCATACAGTGCATGTGAGTTCTACATCAAGGCACCGGGGCATGGCACCAAGAAATTTGAGGTTGTTAATAGAAGAAATCAAGAAGTTGGTTGACGAGGGAGTCATGACAAGAATTGATCCAGCAAGGAAAAATAATAGAAGTGGCACAAGCCTACACTACAAAGGACTGAAATGAGTTAGTACTCGGGAGGTGGTCCGGAGGTCCCTATGGTTTTCCCATCAGTTCACAAAGAAATGCTCAATGCTTTGAAAAAAGAAAAAAGAAGAAAAACTCTCAAACAGATATTTTTAGAATTGAAAATCACATTTTCATTTAGAAAAGCATTTTTACATTCTTGATTCTTTAAACATTTTATTTTTATAGGGTAGTTTTGTTCTCCCATATGCATATACACGCATTTTTGAATGGACATATGTATATATCATTTCTGTACCAGGTCCTAGAATTTTGAATGCAACAATACATTTGCTTCAGACCGAAAGATCAACTCTAAGTTGCATATATTTAGAAGAGATTGAATGTTGTGGGGATACTGTAAATATGAGTATCTGCTAGTTTACTTAGGCCAACAGAGGAACAAAGCGAGTGTTTAGACAATGGGCAGTTCCCATTTTAGGAATTTATCTTCTCAGGCGCTTGTCATTTAAGATCCTTGAAACGAGAGTTGACCCTAAACCTCTACCCCCTGAAGGCATTCTCAGGACATCTGTGAATTTGAAAACGAAGGATATTCTTTTACTTTACCAGAAGACAGAGATGAGACCAGACAGATTGGATACGAAGATAAGAAAATCATCAGAAGAAAGTGGTTGAAAGCAAGAATATGTCCAAACGAAAAACCAAAGAAAAGAAGAGAAATGGCAATCGGAAGGCCAAAGCAATCTAGATCAAGTAAATATCAGAAGAGCTGCAGAGAGGTAATTAACTTCGAGCGGAAGATCGCATCAATACCCAGTATAGATACGTGTTGATTCGAGGATACATTCATAGACTCGAATAAGAAGAAAGAGATTCAATGCTAAAAACCCAAAATGGGCAGTCTAAAAAAGAGAAAAAAAAGAGAAGAAAAGAAAAGAAAAAATAAAAAAAAATAAGAAAAAATGAGAGAAAGAAAAAAGGAAGAAAAAGGAAAAAAAAGAAAAAAAAGAAAAAGAAAAAGGAAAAACGAAAAAGAGAAATGAAGAATACTGTCTATGCTTTACACACAGATTAAACAATACAAGAATGAGACTTCAACTATGAGCAAGAGACATAAGGAATCCACATTTCAAGTAAATATTAGTTTTGAAAATTAGTATAGAAGCTCGAATTGAAGCCAAGTCAAGACAAGTCGGCCCGAAGATTGCCAATTTTGAAAAAGGAAATAACCTCTAGGGTGAAAACCCAAAAATGGGCAGTCTAGAGTGATCCTAAAAATGAAGAAAAAAAGTAGTCTGCCTGAGCCTGCTGGCATCAATATCCAACCAAAATACACTGAAGGAAATGAACTCTAGGGTGAAAACCCGAAAACGGGCAGTCTAGAGTGATCCAAGAAAGGGAAGGAATAATGGGCATATCCAAGTTTCACAAGTACAGAAATACTGTTTCACTTAACCATAAACCAAAGGCCTACATTACAAGCCCCAAAGACTATTCTGGTCATCCATAGATATCCAAGTTGAATGAGAATGTCTTCAGATTTCATTCCTCCTATATGGGTTAACTTTGCTTCAAGGAACGTCAAACTTTGAAGTGCTTGATCGACACCCAAATGAGGGAAGGATGGGGCATGATGAGATAGTGAGATTAAGAGAGCCACCTTAAACGGGGTAGAAACTAGGTAGGGTTGTTCCTCTCAAAAGCATATTAGACCAGAAGAAACTATACATTGGCATATATCTCCACAATGGTCAAGATCTTCTAAATATGCGCTTCATTAGAGTTGATCTCTGGAAACTTGAAGCAGATGCGCTATGGTGTTTGATATTTCGGGGGCAAACATGTTTTAAAAGGTTTGACATTTTCTCCCAAAGTTTTGATGTTTACCATTTCCCCCAAACATTAGTTTTTAAAATGTTTGGCAATATACTTCGAATTTTGTTTAACACTCTTCAAACATTAATTTTTTAAAAAAATGTTTGGTCCTTAAAAAAAAGGAAAAATGATGTTTACCATTTGTTCCAAACATTGTTTTCAAAATGTTTGGTATCCCCTCCAAGTTGTGATTTTCAAAATGACTGTTATCTTTTCAAACAATCATTATTTTTTGAAATATACGCAAGTAAATTGCCTTTTGCATTACTTTAAAAATGAATGATGATGAGATTTAAAGCATAGGGACCGAGAGTTAGTTCCCGTCGAAGTGCTACGAGAAGATCAAGGATGAGCTTAGGGGATGGAAGCATTTTGGCTCACCCTGGTGACTAGAAATAGATCAAGGCTCTGTATGATGGGTCAGAAAATTCAAAGCAGTGGAGCCCGTGGTTGAATGGGGCAACGCCAAGCGAAGAAGATGAAAATGGTTCTTATAAGAATAATATAAGAACTAGAGGATCATTTATGAAGACGAGTGATAACCCTGAAGACAAGAAAGCCTTTCGCACAAAAGGTTTAAAAGCATGTTCAAATGAGGATTCAAGAGCCTACAGTGAAGAAGTAAAGAGATGAAGAAATCTGAGGAGCGACCTTTCAGGGTGTAAGACTTCAGAACGAAAAAAGGGCTGAAAGAAAAAAGAAAAAAAAGAAAGAAAGAGAGGGATAAGAAAAAAGAAAAGAAAAAGCAAAAAATAAGAAGAAATTGAAGGAAAAAGAAAAAAGAAGAAAATAAAAAGAAAATGAGAAGAGAGAAAAGAAAAAAGAAGAGAAAGAAAGCATTACCTTGCATGCATCATATAGATAGGGGCATGTCAATTTTTTCTTGTTTTGGACAGGTACTTGAAGAATTATCAAAGAGTATTAAGAAGTGGATTTCATTAAATGAAGAAAGATTTTGGCAGCTATTTTCGGCTTGAGTCCCCAAATTTAAAGAAAGTTTTGGCAGCCATTTTCAGCTTGAGTCCCCAAATTTGAAGAAAGTTTGGCAGCCATTTTCGGCGTGAGTCCCCAAATTTGAAGAAAGATCGGTAGCCATTTTCGGCGTGAATCCCCAAATTGAAGAAAGATTCTGGCAGCCTCAGCAGCGTGAGTCCAGAAAGATCGATAGCCATTTTCGGCGTGAATCCCCAAATCTGAAGAAAGGTCGGTAGCCATTTTCGGCGTGAATCCAAAAATTTGAAGAAAGATTTCGGCGGCCTTAGCAGCGTGAGTCCAGAAAGATCGATAGCCATTTTCGGTGTGAATCCCCAAATCTGAAGAAAGGTCGGTAGCCATTTTTGGTGTGAATCCCAAAATTTGAAGAAAGATTTTGGCGACCTTAGCAGCGTGAATCCAGAAAAATCGGCAGCCATAGCAGCTTGAGGCCCAGATGTTAAATCCTTCAGATCATCAGTAAGTCCTTCGGGCCATTAGTAAGTCCTTTGGGCATGATGCGGCAGTCTTAAGTAGCATAAGTCCAAAGATATCAACGGCCTTGTAAAAAAAACGAGATAGAAAAAAAGAATAGAAGAAAAAAGGAAGAAAAAGAGAAAAAAGAGAGCAAAAAAAGGAAAAAAGGAAAAAAGAGAAAAGAGAAATTCGAAGATAAATGTTCTATATAGGAAGGGCCTATATTTTCAAGCTCCCGTAGCGAGAGGTTCTATGTAGGAAGAATCAGCCGCTCCGAGGCTTCAGGAGCTAAAAGTTTTGTATAGGAAGGGCTCGCAGCTCCAGGGTGAAGACTAGCAGTTCTATATACGAAGAACTCCCAGCCGAAGGAATTCACCCATGATACACAAGGTTTTATATAGGGAAAACCTGTTGTGTTGAAAGCGAAGAGTCCTATATAGGAAGGGCTCCGAGCTTTACTGTCTTAGAGTGAGAGGTTCTATATAGGAAGAACCCGTAGCTCCAAGATTTCAGAAGCTAAAAGTTCTATATAGGAAGGACTGACGGCTCCATGGTGAAGACTAGCAGTTCTATATAGGAAGAACTCCCAGCCGAAGGAATTCACCCATGATACACAAGGTTTTATATAGGGAAACCTATTGTGTTAAAAGCGAAGAGTCCTATATAGGAAGGGCTCTGAGCTTTACTGTCTTAGAGTGAGAGGTTCTATATAGGAAGAACCCGTAGCTCTGAGATTTCAGAAGCTAAAAGTTCTATATAGGAAGAACTGACGGCTCTAGGGTTTGAAGACTAGCAGTTCTATGTAGGAGGAACTCCCAATCGGAAGAATCCATCAGCGGCGCAAAAGGTTTTATATAGGAGAAACCAGCATTGAAGGTGAAGAGTTCTATATAGGAAGGACTCCAAGCTTTACCGTCTCAGAGTGAAAAGTTCTATATAGGAGGGACTCGTAACTCAAGACTTCAGAATGAAAGGTTCTATATAGGGATGACCTATAGTTCCGAGATCAGAAGGTGAAGAAGTTTTATATAGGAAGAACTTACAAGCTAGAAGATTCAGCTAAGGAAGAGCGGAGGGTTCCAGAAGAACACGTAATTCCGAAGCCAAAGACAAGAAAGTAGGTCAAAAATGAGTGCTTTTGATCTTTGCTTTGTCCTCGTTTCACAAGAACAAGCAAAGAGGGGCAACTATAATCACTCATTTTGACCGGGTTTTAGTGTTATTAGTATTATTTTAATGGTAGTATTATTAATATAAAATTAATAAAAAGTTAAAAAAAATAATAAATAATATAAAAAATTAATTAAAAAGCAAAAAAAAAGAAGGAAAATGGGTGATTTGGGGATGACCACGTCACCCTTAACCCACCCCAATTGCCTATATAAAGGCATGGGGCAGGGGAGATTTACACGCAAAATTTGCCAAAGAATTTGCCATGAATTGGCAATGAAATTGGCTCCCCAATTGGGAGCTAGGCAGGCCGCAAGGCTGGCCGGGGTTGGGGGCAGTGCCCCCGACCCCAGTTGGTTCAATCCAACATTCGATCGGGGTCATATTTTAGGTCCGATCTAGTTAATAATTTTGGAGAGGTCGTGGTAGATCTCGGTGGGGTTCAGTCGGGGTTCGTTATTCGAGCTCCTAATTAGGTATATTTTCTTTCTTTTTTATTTATGTTGTAATTTTTATGGTTTAATGAAATATTAGTTAATTTAAAATTGTGTTCTTTTTTACTTTGTATGTTTATTTATGCTTTAGATTAGTATTTATTATGTTTTAAATTTATGTTTTATATTAATATTTTAATTATGTTAAATTTGTTTTTTATGTGTTAGATTAATATTTATGAATGTTAGTATTTTATTTATGTTAGATTTGTTTTTATTTATAAGTTAGATTAATATTATGTATGTATGTTTTAGATTAGTATTTGTTTATGTTTTAAATTTATGTTTTAGATTAATATTTTATTTATGTTAGATTTGTTTTTATTTATGAGTTAGATTAATATTTATGTATGTATGTTTTAGATCAGTATTTTATTTATGTTAGATTAGTATTTTATTATGTTAGTATTTATTTATATTTTTATCGTTTTGTATTTATTTTGCTTTCTAAGGTAGCATAATGGAATATAAATTATCAATGTGGTGTCCTTTTATCCGAGCGTAAACGGGGCCAGTATCAGGCGTAGTGATAGTGGTTGGACGTTTACTCTCGGATAACGGGGCCTTTAAAATCTACTCGCAATTATAACCGAATTTTAAACTAATCGTCACTTTAACCCGGAAAATCCAATATTAATAAAGCGGTAATTATTAAAGTACCAATTTTGGGCGGTGTGGGGGTGCTAATCCTTCCCCATCCGTAACCGACTCCCGAACTCAAAGTTTTTGAATCTCTGGTTTTATGGTGTCCGGCCTACCTAAGTGGCCGGTGGCGACTCCTCTTTTAAAATAAAATACGATTTTTTACAAGACTCCAATTTCTAATATAACGCATTAAAAAAAACCCCACGGATAAATATTTTAATACCCGAAAAACCACAAACACTTCGAAAACCTATTTTTTAGCGAAAAGGGGACATCGCTACAGATACCGATGGTAACAACACAACCCATTGATACAAGAAATCAGAAATGAATCAGAGATGATGGTGGAAACAAGAAATCAGATTGTTGCGCGATACTACAATTAACGTGTAGACAACAAACAATTCCACTCAGGTGATTTAGTATTAAGGAGCACAGAGGCTAGTAAGCTGCCCATTGAGAGAGGGAAGATGGCTCCCACTTAGGAAGGTTGTATAAAGTACGTAAGGTGATCGAATTTGGGGAATATAAACATGCAGAGTTGAATGAAAAAGAAATACCAGACACCTTAAAAAGTTTTATGTTTAAAACGCTATTTATTACTCAATGAAAGCAATACGCGTAGACTGTTAATTTTGTTATGCATTTGATCAATTATTCAACGACCGCCGCTTCCAAAGCAATCGTGTAGAATTTAAACAGAGGGTTGTCTGAGCGTCTACCACTTTCAAAAGGAGTGTATTTAGGAATCAGCTCAACGATTGCCACCTTCAAGCTCAGGGATAAAAAATAAAAACTTTCTTACGGTTCCAAGCGTAGCAATGAAAAATAAAAATTCTCCTACGGCTTCAAGCGTAGCGGTGAAAAATAAAAACTCTCCTACGGCTTCAAACGTAGCGATGAAAAATAAAAAATTCTCCTACGGCTTCAAGCGTAGCGGTGAAAAATAAAAACTCTCCTACGGCTTCAAACGTAGCGATGAAAAATAAAAAATTCTCCTACGGCTTCAAGCATAGCGATGAAAAATAAAAATTCTCCTACGGCTCCAAGCGTAGCGATGAAAAATAAAAATTCTTCTACGGCTCCAAGCGTAGAGATGAAAAATAAAAGCTCTCATATGGTTTCAAGCGTAGGGATGAAAAATAAAAACTCTCCTACGACCCTAAATGTAGCAATGAAAAATGAAAACTCTCCTACGGCTCCAAGCTTAGTGATGAAAAATAAAACACTCCTACTACTCCAAGCAAAAGCAAAGGTTTGCTAACAACTTCTACAGTAAGTGCGCATGATAAAAGGAACAACCATCTATAAAATTTTACTCTAAGAAATTAATCATATTTACAAAATTCATCCACCAAAGATTGATACTTATGCGAATAAACCAATACAAATAAGGTAGTCATACCATCTAAAAAAGAGATTACAATTATTAGTCCATAATGAAGGAACATGGTGATGCATTCTTAAAGTGAACTCGATCTGGAGAAGCCCATAAATCAATAGCAGCTCTAACCGTTGAGATAAAGGTGGACTCTTTCACAAAACGGGCAGAGGACATGGAGATGAAGAATATATCTCTCTCATTTTAGCTTCAACCACCTCCATCCTGCCCTTACAACATTCACAAGTTCGACGATCCCACCCGCATTCGTCACATCCTGATGTAGTTCCAAAAACCAATACACAATAGTATTCAGAGAGCATTGCTCTTAAGATTTTCCTAATACATTATCTGTTGACATTCATCACTACAAATAGCTATTCTTAGCCTTCCGAATACTATTGTTTGTCGATACAAATAGCCCCAGCTCTAAAAAAACACTCCCCTAGGATCTATAAAATGCACTTTCTGCATATTGCTCATCACCACAAACATTTCTTTTCTTTTTCTCCTCTCCTCAAGACAGCACAAGCAAAGAGAAAATAACAAAAACTGCACAAGGAAGAGTAAGCTACCCGAAAAATTAGCTCATGAAATGCAAACAAAAAAGAGCCATACTTATAGCACAAGGTAAGGATATCAAGCTCTTACGTTTCAAATTCAAATATGGAAAACTACTAACATAGGCATTTAATTTCCAAGATCCTGAAATTTCGAGCATACAGCTAAAATCACACAACCTTTACACTTCCAATCATTAAATACACGCGTAGATGCATGCACCTGTCACGGCCAATTAGAAACTTTCTCTTTCATCATTGTCTGTCTCGAGTTATCTAATCAATATAAAGAGCCAATAGGCACCAAGCACAATGCATGAACCCAAGAAAAATAATTATAGCCGAAATAATACAATCAACAAAGAAATAAAATAAATTAGATCGGGCCACAACAATAACAAAAATTGCGTAAATCAAGTTAGGCAACCCTACTACGCAACTCCTCATATCCCAAATGGCAATTGTCAATGAAACAAAAGGATCACAAATGATGGACACCACAAATAAGTACAATATCGATCAAGAATATTATATCTGGAGGGCAGAAACCGATCATATATACCCCTTATAGTAAAACGTTCGCAAACCCTATTCACTTTTCCCGTCATTAGGAGTTCTGACAAGCCAAAGGATTACAATGATAGTAGGGATCGCATACATCAAAACAAAATAAATATTAATAATACCCATTTATATTGGAAACATAAATACATTGCAAGGCTCTTTATATCACCATTCAAGTTGGTTTGTTACAAAATTAATTATGAGCGTATCTAAATAGAACTCCAACAATGACTAAGTCCCTTCATCTATGCCCCTTTCTCAGGGACGGTAGCCCTAAAATACATAGCCTGCAGGAGAGCCTCACTAAAAACAAAGTGTAATTACAAACCTCGTACAAGAACTCGCACCTAGAAGACAAACCCAAGACAGGCAAAGTTGTTTTCAAGGTTCAGTGCTTGTAGGGCGTTGGCAACTACAAATACGCTCGAAAAGAGTAGAAATCCTTTCTACAAGGAACAAAAGAATAAAACCAGAGATTATAACATTTTTATTAAAGATGGGCCTCATTTATAGACATCATACAAAATCCACTTTAGCAGGAATCTCGAAACTTTAAGAGGGAACTCTCATCAAATATCTGAATATTCCAAAATTTGAAATTTAAAAATCCACCATCTATGGAAGAAATAATCTAGTAAAATAGAAGGAAACAAACAAACGCACTCAAGTCAAGTTGAAAAAGACACAAAGCATCGCGATAACATCAAAATGCAAAAAGAAATAGCCACAATCCACGAAACAGCAAAATAATCCTTGAACCCCCCAAAAAAGTCTTCTCCACATGCATATACATAAAAAACCAACAACAATAATAGTGTACGCCTTTACTGCAATCACGCAGCAAATTACTATTTTTATACCCTCCGCAGCATCACCGCGATAACCCTGCGAAGAGGATACGTTTGGCTCAGAAATAGGAAGAGTCGCCATCTCTTTATACTTCGCAGCAAAGTTTTCCCAGAAAGGTCTAGAAGGGTTCCTCACATCAAAATCCACAACCACCTCGCAAAGAGCATTAAAATCCACATCACTAACATTAAAAGGACCAAGTGCTAACTGAAAACTAAGAATAGTAGCATCTCGCGATTTATTCAATCCTTCAATCATAAAAGCGAAGGTTGCATCTGCAGCCACTTTAGCTTTCTTAGCCACATCGACATCGTGAGTAGCTTGCAGCAAAAGAAACTCATTCTTATGAGATTCTTTTAACGCAGACAAGTTCCTTTTATACTTCGCCAGGGTCTCATTCACTGCGTCCTTTACCTGCTCTAACTCTTTCTTCAAATCTTGAACTCTATGCTGGAAACTTTGCTTAGTGGATTGAAGATATTTTTCTTTAATTTTGAGGGAATAATTGAACTCTTTCTCCTTTTCAAAAACCTCTTCTGAGTGCTTTTTGTTCAATTCCCCTATTCGAACCTAGATGTCTGCCGTGTTTCTTATGCACCTCTTCTAAATAAGCAGTGTAACCCTCTACTTTCGAGCGAAGTTTTTCATTTTCTTTGACCAGAGCTCTTGTGTTCTCCTAATGTTCGCACAATGTTTGGAGGCACCGGTACTACTTGAAACCAGTTCAAACAACCTTTTAGAAGCAGACTCAGGATGAAACCATCTTTCTATTTTTGCAAGCCCCTCCACAGATAGAACACACTTAACGGTGCAAAAGGCTCGCAACTCCCACCAGGAGAAATGTCAACCGATGACGACAAAAGAATCGTAGAAACATCTGAAAGAGTTGCAGTCTCAACAGATGCAACCACATGGGCTGTAACTTTTGTCAAGCAATGAACTAAAATAGAATCCGTAACACTCACTCCTACCAACATACCAATCAACAAGAACCTGATTACATACTAAATAAAAAATCATTAAAAGCAAGTACAATAACACACCAATTTAAATACCTAAAGGCACAAAAAACAAGGTAAAATAATAGTTAACTCAGTAGAATCAATGGTCCCAGTAGCATCGGTTGTGGCCAAGTAAGAAGAGCTGCGTAATTCGCTTGACACAAGGGGGCATCAAGGTTCAGACCAGCAAGGTTCCCCACAACCCGAACATCAAATATTGGCATTTTTCCCAATGCTTTATCCCCAATAGTCAAAACGCATTTCCTGGAACTATAAGTCCTCATTTGACTAGCCACGCTCTCCCATTCCAATTCTATAATGTATGCTGGGAACTTAGCAGAGACATTTTTGAACGACAGGAGAAACCTTCAGACGAGTAACAACATGCGTTACATCTACTGAAGACATCGTGGCAGTAGTCAAAGCTAACGTACAACGTGAAATTACTTATCCGCTATCCAAAGCCTCCGAGGGCGTTGCTTCCACTAAGCCTTGCGAACACAACTCATCGATGGATATAGAAAGTGATATATATAACACCCCAGGCATATCCCTTAGTTTGCTACCCACAGCCTGCAAAAGAGAGATCACAACCCCTACAAATAAACAGAGAAACGTATGATGACAAAGCCACATTACGAGGCACACCATGAAAGCCAAAGCAGACATATATATATATATACATAGGATTATAACAAGTTAATACCCGTATCTATTCGCCTCTTCGTCATACTTTCCAAACGCAACATGCTACCTTCATCTTCTAAATTAGACTCGACAGACAAACCCAAAACTATCCATTTTTTCCTTTCTCGTCACGACCAGAACCAGATGGGCTCATATTAACGCAACCCCTCAGAGCAGTAGGAGCAGCTTCCTCGCTAACCCTATGTTACCTCCTCAAAAGTATTGTTTTTAATGCCAATCATACAATGCTTTTGCTTGTTTTTAATTACATTTAGTTGCATTAGGATGTTAAAAACATGCATTTGCATAAAGAGTTTGGAATTTTGTCTATGTCAGTGTGAAATGTTGTTTTGATTGGCAATTTTACAATGCTCTTGTGTTCCCCTAATGTTCTCACAATGTTTGGAGGCACCGGTACTACTTGAAACCAGTTCAAACAACCTTTTAGAAGCAGACTCAGGATGAAACCATCTTTCTATTTTTGCAAGCCCTTCCAAGGATAGAACACACTTAACGGTGCGAAAGGCTCGCAACTTCCACCAGGAAAAATGTCAACCGATGACGACAAAAGAATCGTAGAAACATCTGAAAGTGTTGCAGTCTCAACAGATGAAACCACATGGGCTGTAACTTTTGTCGAGCATTGAACCAAAATAGAATTCGTAACACTCACTCCTACCAACATACCAATCAACAGGAACCTGCTTACATACTAAATAAAAAATCATTAAAAGCAAGTACAATAACACACCAATTTAAATTCCTAAAGGCACATAAAAACAAGGCAGAAAAATAGTTAACTCAATAGAATCAATAGTCCAGTAGCATTGCTTGTGGCCAAGCAAGAAGAGCTGCGTAATTCGCTTGACACAATGGGGCATCAAGGTTCAGACCAGCAAGGTTCTCCACAACCCGAACATCAAATATTGGCCTTTTTCCCAATGCTTTATCCCCAATAGTCAAAAGGCATTTCCTAGAACTATAAGTCCTCATTTGACTAGCCACACTCTCCAGTTCCAATTCTATAATGTTTGCTGGGAACTTAGCAGAGACATTTTTGAACGACAGGAGAAACCTTCAGATGAGTAACAACACGCGTTACATCTACTGAAGACATCGTGGCAGTAGTCAAAGCTAACGTACAACGTGAAATTACTTCTCCGCTATCCAAAGCCTCTGAGGGCGTTGCTTCCACTAAGCCTTGCGAACACAACTCATCGATGGATATAGAAAGTGATATATATGACACTCCAGGCATATCCCTCAGTTTGCTACCCACAGCCTGCGAAAGAGAGTTCACAACCCCTACAAATAAACAGAGAAACATATGATGACAAAGCCACATTACGAGGCACACCATGAAAGCCAAAGCAGACATATATATATACACACATAGGATTATAACAAGTTAATACTTGTATCTATTCGCCTCTTCGTCCTACATTCCAAACGCAACATGCTACCTTCATCTTCTGAATTAGACTCAATATGCAAACCCAAAACTATCCATTTTCCCTTTCTCGTCACGACTAGAACCAGATGGACTCACATTAACGCAACCCCTCAGAGCAGTAGGAGCAGCTTCCTCGCTAACCCTATGTTACCTCTCCAAAAGTACTATTTTTAATGCCAATCATACAATGCTTTTGCTTATTTTTAATTACATTTAGTTGCATTAGGATGTTAAAATCATGCATTTGCATAAGGAGTTTGGAATTTTGTCTATGCCATTGTGAAAGGTTGTTTTGATTGGCAATTTTGCAGGTTTGGCATAGGATTTGGCTCAGAAAAGCAACACATGAAGGAATGCCAGAGAGAATGCCGAGTGTTGTTGGCACCGGTGGACCAGACAATGCCGAGTGTTGTTGGTATGGTAGAGAAGTGAACATGATGCCACGCCAAGAAACTGTTGGACCCCAAAAAAATAGGATATGATCAGGCTCCGAAAAGATAGCAATTGGAACAATCTCTAAAAAAATAGCGGATAAGATGGTGCCAAGACTAGTTGGCAGATTTATGCCAAGCTTGGACGCCAAGGCAGAGTCAGCGGTATGATGTCAGCCCTAGCCTGATCAGCTCTCATTCAAATTCAGATAAGAAGATAATCCCTTATCCCTTGGGCAGTTGAAATTCAAAATTTGAAAAGCTAATCCTATCCCTTCCCTATGTAAACACCAACCAAGCAAGCATTTGGAGAGATCGAAAAATAGTGGATCGTGAGGAGTTGGTGTGTACGACAATTGACAACCGGCTGCACCTTGGAAGGGTGGTTTGACTAGCTTGGCTGAGAAGCCTGGATCTTGAAGGGCTGCATTGAGAGACCCTTTTAGCCCATTTTCTCTTTCAAGTTATTTTATCTTGTTTTTAATGGTGATGTACTTTGAAAACGTTTGTGGGTTGTTGGTTAAATTCCTCACCATGATCTAATTTAATAGTTGGTGGGGGATGTTTGCGTTGAACGCTATTTTTATGTTTTAGTTTTTAATAATAAATCTGCCTTGACAATGTCTTCACTATTTGGCATACTTTAATGTTTCCTAAATACTATGGCAAGCAAGAGCTGGCACTGTTGGCCTATTGCTCCTTAATATCTTAACAGACTTGTGGTGGCAACGATCAAGTTATTGAATACTAAGGAGAGAAGCTTCGAGAGAAGTCGTTCAAGTAGATGAACTTACTTCGGGAGTGAAATCTACCCATTAGGAGTATAGATTGGTCTTAATCAAATTGGTTTATTTAAAAACAAACACTATAGAGGTATAAGGGTTTTTACATGATCAATTTAGGGCAATGACCATCGAGAGAGGCTTTGATACTTTTGAATCTGCTCGGTAAACAATGCCAAGACAGGTTGTTATTAAAGGCTGGCACGACATGAAAAGCGTGAAAACCAGGCATTCCCTACCAACGCTCATCATTCATTAAAACACCTTCCTTGCCAACGTCTTACTTTTTTTCGTTTATTTTATTTTATTTCAATTATTTCCAAAATCAACTTCAAAACAAATCAACTTTTTCTTAAGGCAAGTAACAACCAAAGCAATTGAATTCCAAGTCAATCTATGTAGGATCGATACTAAGCTTAACTGATATATTACTTGCAGACCGTGTATACTTGCACGCAAAAGACTCATCTTGGCACTATTTTATACTTTCCCAATACATATTTTTTGCCCCTTTTGCCAGCATTTCACCTTAAGAGTCTACAAGTTTTTGACGCCGTTGTCGGGGATTGCAACAGAATTGATTGTTTTTAAATTTTTTCTTGTCTTTCTTTTATTTTTGTTTTTACCTTTTAATTTTGTCGGTGTATGACCAAAAGCCATCCTGTGGTGGACGAGTGGCCATACGATCTGAAAATTGAGAAAACCTTGCAGAGGTTAAAAAGAAGATTTCGAGAGATGCAAAACCAAGGTAATGGAGAGAATGGTGTGGTGAACAATGGAGGAAATCCACTTAATAAAGAGATACCACCACCACCTGTTGTCCCAGTTGTTAATGAGAGACCTATTAGAGAACATTCGGCACCAACCATTAACAATTTGATGCCATGACTTGTTGGCACAGAGGTAAACACTGTCAATTTTAAACTTAAGCTTGTAATAATTCAAACTCGTTTGAATGTAGGTCAGTTCGATGAAGCACTCACTAGAGATCCTAGGCAACATCTTAAGCAGTTCATGGAGATTTGCCAGTTATTTCAATAAAATGGAATACCTGAAGATACCGTGAAGCTGAAGTTATTCACTTTTTCCTTGAGAGATAGAGCTAAGGCTTGGCTTAATTCCTTGCCACCTGGCTCAGTTACTTCTTGGGCAGACCTATTCCAGAAGTTCTTGACAAGATTCCAGCAGCCAACGCTCACTGCCAAGCTGCGAGGTGAGATCATTACATTCAGGCAGGCTGAAGATAAGGCCTTATATAATGCATGTGAACGATTTAAAGATTTGTTGAGGAGGTGTCCTATGCATGGATTCCCGAATTGGACCCAAATACAAACTTTCTACAATGGATTGAATGCGCAAACAATGACTATTGTTGATGCTTCAACAGCTGGTTCATTGTTGGACAAAATGTATACCGAGTCTATTGACATCCTTGAAAGAATTACAATTAATGATTTTGAAAATCCTGTTGCTAGACTTGGGACCAAAACCAAAACCAGTGGGAAATTTCAGATTGATGAACTCACTTCCATCCATGCTGAGATTTCCAATCTTACCAGCATGGTGAGAACGTTGCAAAAGAACAATTAATCCCAAGAAGTTAAAGTATTAGAACCATTCTGTACAATCTGTGGAGAAAATCATCATGTGGATGAATGCCATGCCAACCTTGAATCGGTAAATTTCGTTGGCAATGTTAATTGTTACCATAATCCTAACTCCAATACTTATAATGCAGGATAGAGACAACACCCTAACTTAGCATGGGGAAATCAAGGAGGTAACCAGTACAATGCCCAATGCCATAATACCCAGAGGTAGAGTAACAGTGCCATGCCAGCTTTCAACAACAATGCCATGCCACAAAAAGCTCAAAACAATTTTCAGCAAGAGTAGAGATTCAACCAAGGAGGCACTCTCACAGAGTACATGGAGAGGAATGATGCCACAATCCAGAGTTTGGCAGCATCAATGAGGAACTTAGAAGTCCAAATTAGGCAGATTGCCAATGCATTTAGCAATCGACCCCAATGAGCATTGCCAAGTGACATAAAAGATACTCAGCACAAAGACAATGAGCACTGCAAAGCTATAACTCTTCGGAGTGGTAAGCAGTGTGAGATGGAGAAGGTTGCTAAGCAGCCAATTAATTGCCAAATTGAGAAGCCTGTGCCGCCAGCAGATAATCCCAGGGAAGTAGAGAAAGAGAAAACAAAAGCAGATGATGCCAGACAGCATACCGATGCCAAACAACATACCGATGCCAGCACTGAGGCCAAACAGACTGATGCCAGCACTGTATTGGCAAAACCAACAGAACAGGCACGTATTTATCCGCCACTACCGTTTCTAGAAAGACTTTAAAATCATAAGCAAGACCAGCAATTCAAGCGTTTCCTAGAGGTTCTTAAGTAATTACAAATTAATATTCCGTTGGAAGAAGCCCTTGAGCGAATGCCCAACTATGTCAAATTCATGAAGGACATTCTATCCAAAAAGAGAAAGTTTGAAGATTTTGAAACGGTAGCTCTGACCAAAGGATGCAGTGCCATGATCCTAAACCGATTTCCACCAAAGCTGAAAGATCTGGGGAGTTTTACTATTCCCTGTACCATTGCAACAAATTCATGGGCAACGCACTATGTGACCTGGGAGCCAACATCAACTTGATGTCAATGTCAGTTTTTCGGAAGCTTGGCATAGAAGCAAGACCTACCACGGTGACACTCCAGTTGGCAGACCAATCCTATGTGCATCCCAAGGGTAAGATTGAGGATGTGCTGGTAAAGTTAGACAAATTTATTTTTCCAGCTGGTTTCATCATTTTGGATTATGAGGCAGATGTTAATGTTTCGATTATCTTAGGTAGACATTTTCTTGCCACGGGTAGGGCTTTGATTGATGTCCATAAATGGGAACTAACAATGTACATGAATGACCAGCATGTTACATTTAATGTGTTTCAAGCTTTGAAATGTGCAGACGAAGCAGATGAATGCCAAGCAGAGGAGATGATGGAGTCCATTTACACTTTGGGCACGACACAGTTATGCCAGGATACAAAATTTGATGCCAACAACTTAGATGGCATAGCTGAACTGTTTGAGGGACCAGAAGAATCAGTCTTGGAGACTGAGGAGGCGAGTTATTTTGAGCCATTACAGTTGGCTGGCAGAGAGATCAAGGCACCTAGACCATCAATTGAAGAGCCACCATTGTTGGAACTAAAACCATTGCCAGATCACTTGAAGTATGCATATTTAGGTAACCACTTGACTCTGCCAGTAATCATTTCCGCTAATCTCACGAATGATCAGGAAGAAAGATTGCTGGTGATATTACACAATTATAAGCAAGCATTAGGATGGACCTTGACAGACATCCGAGGGATTAGCCCAACTATTTGCATGCACAAGATTATCTTGGAGGAGTACCATGGCAAGACCATTGAAGGCCAAAGGAGGCTAAACCCAAATATGAAAGAGGTAGTGAAAAAAAGATCATAAAATGTCTTGACGCCAGAATCATATATCCCATCTCCGATAGCTCTTGGGTTAGCCCGGTGTAATGCGTGCCAAAGAAGGGTGGCATGATCGTGGTACAAAACAGTAAATATGAATTGATTCCCTCCAGGACTATCACAGGATGGAGAGTGTGCATGGATTATAGGAGGCTGAACAATGCCACGAGGAAGGACCACTTCCCATTGCCATTCATTGACCAGATGCTAGACAGGTTGGCAAGTAAAGCTTTCTATTATTTTTTGAATGGTTATTCAGGTTACAATCAGATTGTCATCGCTCCTGATAATTAAGAGAAGACCATGTTCATGTGCCCATATGGGACATTTGCGTTTAGAAGGATGCCATTCGGCCTATGCAACGCGCCGGTAACATTCTAACGTTGCATGATGTCTATTTTTTCTGATATGATAGAGCACAACATGGAAGTATTCATGGATGATTTCTCAATGTTTGGCAAAACATTTGAGGAATGTCTTCTGAGTTTGGAGCAAGTCTTGAGAGATGCATAGAGACAAGCCTAGTGTTGCATTGGGGAAAATGCCACTTCATGGTGAAGGAGGGCATTGTTCTCGGACACAAGGTAACTGAGAGAGGATTAGAAGTAGATCAAGCAAAAGTTGAGGTAATTAAGCAGCTACCGCCTCCAACAAGTGTCAAAGGTATAAGGAGTTTTTTGGGACATGCCAGTTTTTATTGGCGTTTTATTAAAGACTTTTCAAAAATTGCCAAACCTTTATGCTTGTTATTAGAACACAATGCCACTTTTGCATTTAACGATTCTTGTTTGAGAGCATTTCAGGAGCTTAAAGAGAAGTTGATCGATGCCCCTAAGTTGTGGCACCGGACTGGAATGAGCCTTTTGAGCTCATGTGCGATGCCAGCGATTATGTTGTTGGAACAGTCTTGGGACAAAGGCATGGCAAGGTTTTCCATGCCATCTACTATGCCAGCCGAACCTTGAACGAAGCACAACTAAACTACCCTACGACCAAGAAAGAATTTATTGTGGTTGTATTTGCTTTTGACAAATTTAGATCTTATTTAATAGGTAACAAAGTTGTGGTTTATACAGATCATTCGACATTGAAGTATTTCTTGGCAAAGAAGGATGCCAAGCCCAGACTAATCTGATGGACGATCCTACTTCAAGAATTCGATCTTGAGATCCGAGACAAAAAGGGCAGTGAAAACTTAGTAGCTGACCACCTCTCACGTTTAGAGCATCATCTTGAAGATGGTAAGACCAATTACAGAAGAGATGAATTTTCTGATGAGTATTTGCTTGCAGTTCATGCAGCGCCATGGTATGCTGACATTGTCAACTACCTGGTAAGCAACATTCTACCACCAGACTTGGCATACAATGCCAAGAAAAGGTTCTTGCGAGAAGTTAGGCAATACTATTGGGACGAGCCAATATTGTTCAAACAGTGTGCTGACCAAGTGATCCGTCAGTGTGTGCCCGAGGATGAGCAGCATAATATATTGCATTTGTGCCATGCCGCACCATATAGAGGTCACTTTGCTGGGGTAAAGACTGCTGCTAAGGTGCTACAGTCAGGATTCTTTTGGCCCACACTATATAAGGATGCCCACGAGTATGCCAATGCATGTGATCGATGCCAACGGATAGAGAACATCTCTGGTAGACACCAACTACCGCTCTAAAACATTATGCTTGTGGATTTATTTGATGTATGGGGGATAGATTTTATGGGTCCTTTTCCACCATCATTTGGTAATGTATACATTCTTTTGGCTATTGACTACGTATCTAAATGGGTAGAGGCTGTTGCCCTGCCAAAAAACGATACCAAGGCCATCGCCAAGTTCTTGCACAAACACATTTTTACTAGATTTGGTCCCCCTAGGGTGATTATCCATGATGAGGGAACCCGTTTTAAATGTAATCTAATTTCTAAAGCTTTATGCAGGTATGATATACAGTAGAGAATTGCCATGGCATATCATCCACAAACAAACAGGCAAGTCGAGATTTCAAATAAGGAGATTAAAAATATTCTAGAAAGACTGTTAATCCATCAAGGAAAGACTGGTCTTTAAGACTAGATGAGTCATTGTGGGCTTATAGGACTTGATCATTTAGACTTGTTTTCGAAAAACCATGCCATCTGCCAGTGGAGCTTGAACATAAAGCCTACTGGGACATCAGAACACTTGGCATGGCATGGAAAGCTGCTGGAGAAAAGAGGTTACTAGACCTAAATGAGTTAGAGGAATTCAGAACACAAGCCTATGAGAACGCCATAATTTATAAAGAAAAGGCAAAATGCTGGCATGATAGTAGGATAATGCCAAGACAGTTTGAGGTAGGCTAGTGCGTTTTTCTATTCAACTCATGGCTTAAGTTATTTCCAGGGAAACTCATATCAAGATGGACGAGTCCTTATGAAGTTGTGAAGCCATATGCTCATGGAGCTGTGTACATCAAAAATTTGAAGACGGGAGAAATCTTTAAGGTGAATGGCCAACGTTTAAAGCACTACATGGAAGGTGATCAGAACAATGCCAAGGAGGTGATCCTCTTGGCAAAGGTAACATGAAACACCATCAGGTTTGAACTCTTATAAATATTAGGATAGTTGTTTTCTTTATTTTAGGTTTCAAGGTTTTTAGTAGTTTTTCTTTCTTTTAAATTTTAAGTTTTTGTTCCTTTACTATGTTGAAAGGTTTCCTTTGAGTTGTATAGATTCATTATGTCAGGAGTTATGCCAAGAACAATGCTAGGATTGCTGGCAAGAGTCGATGCCCCAATAGAGAAATCTGCCAGACATAGTGCCAGAACAGTTTGGCATGCAGCAGTTTTAAATATGGAATGATGAGAGAAACCCTAGCTTGATCAGCCCATTTAATAAAGAGAGAGTATTTTTTTCCTTAAATTTAAAACCCTTGGCCGTTTAGAAAAAAAAGAAAAAAATAATTAGGTTAAAATTTAAATTTAACCTAATCACCTTATCACTTTAAATCCTTACCCTATCCTATCACTTATCACCTTATCACTTCATCCTTATCACTCTACCCCTTTCAAATCAATTCGTTTTATTTTTCATCATTATCCCTAATTACTCCTCCCATTAAAACACTCAACCGACCTAGACTTTTCACTTTTTCACCTTAGCCGGTTAAATAACCAAACATCTCTTTCACTTCTTACTTTACTTTTCGAGAAGCAAGAATCAAAGTCCCAATCGTCTTTTCCTTCATCTTGTTCAAACACCGTTTCAAATCCCTTCAACGATGTTCAATGGCTTCCTCCTCTACCTCTTTTAAATGATTCTTCAACGTGGAGATTCAAAAAAAGTTTGAAACCAATTTTGCCTCGAGAAGTTTTTGCTACGAGAAGCACTTCGACTTCAAGATAGAGAAGAACAATGGCTTCCCTCCAGAAATCATGTCAACGATCAGCATGCACAAATGGAGTCCGTTCTGCCAGAAAAATGAGAGATTTATGCCACCATCGTTCAAGAATTCTACGCGCACCTTGTGACCAAGGATTCGCCCTTCTTGATGATTAGATGTAAGTGTGTGCGTTTTGATGAAGGGTATATTAACAATATGTTTGAGTTGGATGGTGCATAGGATGAGTATTTCGAGTATGCTGACTCAATGAACACTGCCAAGAGAAAGAGACTACTTGCAGATTTGTGTAAGCCTAGCACGACATGGACAATGTCATCCAAGAGACACCGTACAGTGAAAAGGTTGGCATTGAAGCTCCAATAGAGAGGCTAGAATCACTTTCTAAAGGCAAATTTGATGCCTACATCCCATAACGAGACTGTGTCAGAAGAGAGGATGATCATGTTGCACTCTATTGTTATAGGGCACAAGATCAATGTTGGCAGGCTTATTATTGAGGAAACTTACAAGTGCGCAGTGAAATGTAATGGCAGTTTGTTCTTTCTTTTGTTGATTTCTAACATTTTCATGCTCCATGGTGTGCCAAAACTTGATACAAATAAGGGACAAATGATCAAAAGAACAACAATTACTACTACTATATGAAGAAATCTCATTGCTGCTGAGCTAAAAGAAAAGGGCAAGGGGAACGCAAAGACACCCACGCCAAAGCCAAAGAAGGCAAAGGCTATGCCATACTCTATGCCTGAAACTGTGCTAGACAGTTCACTGCATTACTGTCGCAAATTTACCATCACCAAGAGATTATTCTTCAAAAGTTAGAGAAAGTAGAAGAGCTTAATGTCAAGCTGATACGTTACACAGAGGGCAAGGATGTTGTAATCAGGGAGGTTCTTAAAAATTGGCCCTTGATTTCGTGCCAGAATTTCCAGATTTCCCTGTCGAGCCCTCCACCAGCGATGATGCCATGCTATCCAGCCCAGTTCATACCCTATCGGATGCCACAGTCCCACTGTCTCCAGTTCAAGTCGAGTCTGCCAGCTCTGATTCTTCATCTGAATCTAAGGAAACCAAAGCCAAATCGCAAGTGACACCTGTCGTCTACACGCCATCTGATGCACCAATTCACCTATCGCATCGAAACCTGCCAAGAAAAAAGAGGAAATTAGAGCCTCCACTACCGCTTCAAAACCCATCCTGAAAAGAAAGAAGCACATGGCCCCTGATCGTGGGCCATTTGTGAGAAGAAAAACTCGTGCCGTACGAGAAATAGTCTCCGAAGGAGAGCCCTCTTCTATCTAAACTCCTTTGCATTTCATTTCGTTGCATTTACTTGATCATGCATTTTTATTTTTTATGTTTTTCTTGTATATATGTGTTGTTTCATGCATTGAGGACAATGCACATCTTAGGTTTGGGGATGTGTGTTTCCTCACATTTCTGCCATGCCATACATTCCATGTTTAATTTCTATTGCCATGCCATCTAGGTCATTTAGAGTAGATGCATACAGACCCACAAAAAAGGGGAAAAGAAAATTTTGCCTCGGTTTAATTTTGAAGATTATTAACACATGTTAGGCAAGTTTAATTTGATCTAGGTGTCTGTCCAGTGAGGAAATTTGAATCTTTAGTTGTCATGCCATGCCAGCAGAGTAGTGTGCCAGATTAGCTTGTCAACTGATCTCTAGTTTAGGGAACTGAAACTTACACTTAACACGTAGTATGTATCTAGTTACTTAGCAAACTTAGACTTTTTGAAACTAGGCTCAGATATGAAAAAAATGATGCCAGGGTAAAAAGAAATAAATAAGGCAGCAATGTTCTGCCAAGGAAGGAAAAAATGAACTCTCATCTACCTAGGGATAATAAGTTACTTGGGGCTTCGTGGTTTGCTCCCTCTTAGTTCTCAAGTCCAAAACCTTAGAGTATGAGTTGAAGAGAAAGCCTAGTGATGTCTAGATTAAGGTGGGGATTCATGGTATGCTCCCTCTTATCTCTCATGCTAAATAGTGTCACAAAGCAAGCTTAAGTTAATGCCAACAGAAACCCTTGGCAAGAAAAAAATTGATAAAAATAAGAATCTGAGTTTGGGTAGTAAAATTGGCTAAGGGAGTGAAAGAATACTTGATGCAAATTACCTACACATTATGCACTCTTCATGAACTTAGACTAGAGTTATATTGCTGCACTTGAAACACTACCTGCTTGGCATTATTGCACTGAGATACTGAGGACAGAAATAGAGCCAAATTCTGCTTGCCAGCACGTGTGGCATTAAACCAAAATTTTGTCGAGGTAACATTTTCACAGTTTTTGTTTTTATTTTGATTGCATTACTTGAGGACAAGCAATGAGTTAGGTTTGGGGTGTGTTACCTCTCCAAAAGTACTATTTTTAATGCCAATCTTACAATGCTTTTGCTTGTTTTTTGGTACATTTAGTTGCATTAGGATGTTAAAATCATGCATTTGCATAAGGAGTTTGGAATTTTGTCTATGCCAGTGTGAAGGGTTGTTTTGATTGGCAATTTTGCATGTTTGGCATAGGATTTGGCTCAGAAAAGTAACACAGGAAGGAACGCCAGAGAGAATGTTGAGTGTTGTTGGCACAGATGGACCAGACAATGCCAAGCACTGGATGGTAGAGAAGTGAACTTGATGCCACGCCAAGAAGCTGTTGGACCCCAAAAAAATAGGATATGATCAAGATCCGAAAAGATAGCAATTGGAACAATCTCCAAAAAATAGCGGATAAGAAGGTGCCAAGACTGGTTGGCAGATTCATGCCAAGCTTGGACGCCAAGGCAGAGTCAGCAGTATGATGTTAGCCCTAGCTTGATCAGCTCTCATTCAAATTCAGATAAGAAGATAATCCCTTATCCCTTGGGCAGTTGAAATTCGAAATTTGAAGAGCTAATCTTATCCCTTCCTTGCACGCCTATTTAAACACCAACCAAGCAAGCAGTTGGAGAGATCGAAAAAGAGTGGATCGTGAGGAGTTGGTGTGCACGACGATTGACAACCGGCTGCACCTTGGAAGGGTGGTTCGACCAGCTTGGCTGAGAAGCCTGGATCTTAAAGGGCTGCATCGAGAGACCCATTCTAGCCCATTTTCACTTTCAAGTTATTTTATCTTGTTTTTAATGGTGATGAACTTTGAAAATGTTTGTGGGTTGTTGGTTAAATCCCTCACCATGAACTAATTTAATAGTTGGTGGGGGTGTTTGAGTTGAATGCTATTTTTATGTTTTAGTTTTTAATAATAAATCTGCCTTGGTAATGTTTTCACTATTTGGCATACATTAATGTTTCCTAAATACTATGGCAAGCAATAGTTGGCACTGTTGGCTTATTGCTCCTCAATATCTTAACAGACTTGAGGGTGGCAACGATCAAGCTGCTGAATACTAAGGAGAGAAGCTTCGAGAGAAGTCGTTCAAGTAGATGAACTAACTTCAGGAGTGAAATCTACCCCTTAGGAGTATAGATTGGATTTTAATCAAATTGGTTTATTTAAAAACAAACACTATAGAGATATAGGGGTTTTTACATGATCAATTTAGGGCAATGACCATCGAGAAAGTCTTCGCTACTTTTGAATCTGCTCGGCAAACAATGCCAAGACAAGTTGTTATTAAAGGCTGACACGTCATGAAAAACGTGAAAACCAGGCATTCCCTTCCAATGCTCATCATTCATTAAAACACATTCCTAGCCAACATCTTACTTTCTTTTCATTTATTTTATTTTATTTCAATTATTTCCAAAATAAACTTCAAAACAAATCAATTTTTTCTTAAGGCAAGTAACAATCAAAGCAATTGAATTCTAAGTCAATCTCTGTGGGATCGATACTCAGCTTAATTGCTGCATTACTTGCAGACCGTGTATACTTGCACACAAAAGACTCATCTTGGCACTGTTTTATACTTTCCCAATACATATTTTCTGCCCCTTTTGCCAGCATTTCACCTTGAGAGTCTGCACCCTACCTGGGAGAGCATCTTCCTCATGTATTTTCTAAGACAGCCTGAACGCCAGTGTATTCCGAAAAGAACTTTTTTCATCTTCAAGACCCAAAAGAACTCTGGCCACTTATTTATTGCCCTCACTATCGAAAGGTCAAGCTTCCATACAAATAGGTACGTTCGCCAGAGAGCCCTCGGGAAAAACATTCACATATACTTTATTCCAGCCATTGGGACTTTTTCCATCCAGACAATACACCCAAACATTTCTTACAGTGCATACTTCTTTAAAACAAAAGGGCGGATCACTCTCTAGCTTCTTGAGAAGTTTTAACTCAGCATGTGACATCTCTTCCACATTAGACGGGGTAGTCCTGCCCTTCGACGGTCGATGTCATACAATAGAAAATAGAAAACCCCCAAAGTTACACTTCACTTTAATTTACTTTGACCTATCCAGGCAAAGATTTATAGCATAATTACTAATCACCAACGCCCTCCCTTGGTGATGGCCAATACTCACAAAATCCTTTGCATTCTTGTCATGACCAACCATTAATTTATAACAGTAACAAAACAAGTTCAGGGAAGGCCCCGACATTCCAGTGCCTTCAATATATCATCTGGTTTAGTAGTGCAAACATATTCTTCACTCACTACCATGACTGAACTAGCCATTAGGGTGAAAATAAATGTTTCCATTATCCGAAGATTTTTTCTTTCTTTTCTCTCTCTACTTCCTCTCTTTTCTGAAGACTCAAAGCGGCGGACCAAATAAGTAAAACAAAAACCTAAAAATGAAACTTATTTATAATCCTGATCTTAAACTTCTTTTTTATGTTTTATCAAAGAAAATAATAATAAAAAACATGATGCTTCATGATCCATAAACTAACCGAGACTTTTTGATACGTTTTATCAAAGAAAACAACAATAATGAAAAAAGTAGACGCTTCATAAATTGTAAAATTACCACTATCCACCAACACCGTATAGCCTACACGCATAGATAAGGGAAGGCGCCCTGCCATTATTTAGCAAAGCATGCGATTGCCCACGAACTACATCTCATACAACCTGCGGCCTATGGAAAGCTCGAGCACCAGCTCGAATACAGGTTCGCTAAAGTCCCTTTATAACTTTACCTCACCTGGGGGGCAATTGTTAGCACATGCAGTTAGATACCACAACGTGTCGAGACCGTATAACCCGCGAGCATACACGATACAGGACAATGCATGCGACCACCCACAGAGCGTACAAAACCCTTCGCGGCCTACGGCGTACAAGAAATACCATGAGCGACATCGCATATATAATATCTAAAGGCGACATGATAATGCACGAGATTGTTGCGAATGACAACACAAACCTAAGATGTAAAATCATAGCCAGTCCAATCATTGTGCCACGAAAACCCTGTTGGGACATCTGTTCTGATAGTATAAAAGGCGAGATGTAGCTTAGAATACCGGGGGATCCTCAACTTTTTGTAGACTCCAAACACACATAGACACCGTACTTGACCTCGAACCAACAACGATCACCAGAATCACCACCGGATAGCCGTCTCTGGCACTTGTTCATTTTAACGGTCAACATGGGTGTTTACACAAATGTTTAAGCTAACAAGAGTACAAAAGATAAAAACAATTAAGCACTCTTTATACACTATATACAAGAGAAATAAAGACCTAAAGAATATTTCTCTTGATCATGAAGCTTGGATATTGTCTCTAACCATCTTCAAGTGTCCAATACTTGTATTTATAGTGAGGAATATGACTCTAGCCGTTTATATTCGTTGGGGTGGTTTGGAGCCATTGGAGCGTGAAAAACCAGCCTTAAATGCACTTCTACAACTATTGGTATCGTACTCGACTTAGCTTATTAGTACCGTCTTAACAAGGAAAGAGTCGTTACAAAATTTTCGGGGGCGTACCCGTACATGAACAGTGCGTATCGGTACTTGCACAGTGCATTGTACCTGTACATGAACAGTGCGTACATGTATGCCTTATTTATAAACAATGCCAAATATGTTTTCCATGATTTCAAATGCTTTAAAAGCATTTTTAAAATGTTTTAAAAAACTCAAAAGTATTTTCTAATTATAAATCAATTAATAACACATATTTTTGAGGTCTTAAAACTTTGAAACATATTTTTCAAGTTTGTTGGACTTTGAATTATTTTTGCAATATTTGAATAAGTCCAAAAATATTTTTCTCTTAAATTGTTATATCAAAATATTTATCTCAACAATGTAAGATATAGTTTTTTTTGAGGTTATGATTTATGATTCAGAATGTAGGGTTAAGACTTAGGGTTTAATGTTGTAGACATAAATAGAAGCATCAAAAAAGGCTGAAGACTTAGGGTTTAATGTTGTAGACCTAAACTTTTTTTCTCAACTATAGAAGCGCCGCTCACTCTTGCTTTTCTTTTCCTTTTGCAGTGACCCTTTTTTAAATCGCTAAAAAGAAAATTCTATTTAATTTTAAATTTTGTTTGTTTTTCAAAATTTTTAGAATTTGGGGAAATTTTCTGAAATTTGAAATTTTTAGGGATATTTTTGAAATTTGAATTTGATTTTTGAAAATTGGGGATTTTTGTTTTGGAAATTTGATTATTTGAGAAATAAAAGACTGGGGATTTAGAAAGATAAAAGACTGGAGTCACCATTGATCATTTTTAAAGGCAGACTAGACACCAAAAACGAAACCAGAGATTCTTTAAAAAAACGGGTCCGTGAGTCGGTTACGGATGGGGAAGGATTAACACTCCCACACCGCCCAAAATTGGTACCTAGTCGAATATAATTTGCCTTTAATTGGAAATTTGTGAGTTCAAATTTTAATTTAATTTAAGACCCGTTTAAAATGCGAGTAAATTTTAAAGGCCATGTTATTCGATAGTAAACAAATGAACCACCATCACTGCGACTGATACTGGCCCTATTTACTATCGAATAAAAGGGCACCGCATTAACATTTAAATAAGTCGAATGCAACAAAATAAAATAATAAAAATATATATGTAAAATAAAAAAATAAATAAAGGCAGAAATTAAAAAATCCAGAAAAGGACCGGATTAAACAAGATAGAAGAAACATCCGGAAGAAGGACCAGATCGAACATAAAAAACAAAAATTAAATATCCGGAAAAGGACCGGATCGAATATAAAATAAAGGTGCTGAAAATAAAACAATCCGGAAAAAAGGACCGGATCGAACAAGATAAAATAAAGAGCGAAAGTTAAATTTGCGGGAAAATAAATGTTAGATGTTAGGAGTTAAATGTTAGTTAGATTAAACGTGCCATGAATATTACGGATCATACCCCGTTGTAGGTCACCATAAGGCCGGAGGTGAGACAAACAAAAAAGGTACGAAATAATATATATATGAGTAAACTACATAAATGGTCACCAAACTTTTAGGGTAGCTTTATTTTGGTCACCGTACTTTTAAAATATTCGATAAGGTCACCCAACTTTTAGTTCGATTTCAATATAGTCACCGAACTTTTAGGGCGAATTCATTTTGGTCACCGTACTTTTAAAATATTCGACAAGGTCACCAAACTTTTAGTTCAATTTTAATATAGTCACCAAACTTTTAGTTCACTTTCAATATGGTCCCTCCCGTTACCTTTCGTTAAAAATGAACGTTAGTTTTTGTTTTCCTTAATAAAAAAATGGGTAAACTACACCAATCATCACTCAACATTCTTCTCACTCCTATTTTGGTCACTAGAGTTAAAAAAATTCAATTTAATAACTTAACTTTCGAATTGTTCATATTTTGGTCACTCTCAAATGACATGTTTATACAAATAGAAAAATTCGATTAATCCTTAAAAGATTTATTTTTGTTAATTGGTAAATTTAGATTATTCAATTCTCGGTCTTATATTGTATTAATTAAATCAGATAATCGATTAACTAGTTAACTGAAATATTTGATTCTGGAAATGATTTTTTACTTTGTTTATTAAAATATCACATATGATAATATAGTAAATTTAATAAATTTTCAGTTGTGATAAAAGTATAAAAACAACTAGAAAGTCAAAAATTAAAAGTTCACACCTATTAATTCTACCCAGAGCCAAAACTTAAAAAAAAATCAGAATGGTATCAAAATCATTAGACTATAAGATATTGTAATTCATAAAATTTAGAAATATTATATATACTAGATCAGATCAGTTAATAAATTTTGCTTAAAACTGTGAACCGTAATCGAAATAATTTATTTTAAAAATTTGTACCGAAATTGAGTTCAATTAATCCTTAAAAATTATTTTGGTTAATTGCTAAATTCAAATTATTCAATTCTCAATCTTATATTGTACCAATTAAATCAGATAATCGATTGGTCGGTTAATTGAAATATTTGATTCGAGTAATATTTTTTTTACTTTGCTTATTAAAATATCAAATATGGTACTATGGTAAATTTAATAAGCAAAATAAAAAATCATTACTCAAAATTTTTTAAGGATTAATCGAATTTTTCTATTTGTATAACCATGTCATTTGAGAGTGACCAAAATATGAATGATTCGAAAGTTAAGTTATTAAATTGATTTTTTTTTTAACTTTAGTGATCAAAATAGGAGTGAGAAGAATATCGAGTGATGATTGGTGTAGTTCACCCGTTTTTTTATTAAGGAAAAACAAAAACTAACGTCATCTTTTAACGGAAGATAACGTGAGGGACCATATTGAAAGTAAACAAAAATTTCGGTGACTATATTGAAATTAAACTAAAAGTTGGATGACCTTATTGAATATTTTAAAAGTATGGTGACCAAAATAAATCTACCCTAAAAATTCAGTGACTATATTGAAATCAAACTAAAAGTTGGGTGACCTTATCAAATATTTTAAAAGTACGGTGACCAAAATAAATCTGCTCTAAAAGTTTGGTGACCATTTATGTAGTTTACCCTAGATATATAAGAACGAAGAGACATAATATAAAGTATTAATATATACAAATATATAATACTATGCGTATAATATAATAGGAAAACATATGTATAAACTATATATATATATATAAAAGACAGAATGAGATGCATCAAACAAATGAAGAACTAAACATATGGGGACTTAAATGCACGAAATGGAGATTAAAGGTGCAGAATTGAAATGAAATAAAACATGTGAGCAGGCACCAGTCAATTAATCCATGAGACAAAGATGAGTGTTTCGGGAAAATCAAGAAACGTTTTAAAAAAACAAAAAAGAGTAAATAAAAAAAAAAAGCAAACCCCTTTTCATTTCCCGAAAACTTTCAAATATCCACACAAATTGGAACAAAGCTCTCTGAACCGAGATGCTTCCTTCTTCTCCAAACAAATACCCATGCAACAGTTCATCGGCTGTGCTCCTCGGGTTTCACCATTCGCAACGGCGATGAGGCTCAGGTCGCCGTACAAGCGATAGTAGTTCGACTGGCTAACAAGGCTCAGACGAGAATCAGAGATGAGACCCCAAATGAAACCCCCACGGACTCGAAAAAAAAGGTAAGACCCTTCTCCTTTTGATTTTGGTTTTTTAAAAGCAAGAACACTCTTTGATTTTAGATGTTTTTTAAAATGAGACCTTTTAGAAAATTTAAAAAGGTTGTTTCTTGAAATAGTTTTTGAAGATTGGTGAAGAAAAAATCCTCTTTTTTTTGTTTGATTTCTAAAAACTTGAAGAACCGAAACCCTAACTATAAAAAAGGTACCTTAGAATTTTTTCTTGTATTTCTGGAAAATGGTGTGTTCCCCCTTTTACAATGGTTTTCATCTTGGCTTTATAGCCAGATTACAAAATTAAAAAAATAAATAGAAAAAGATCCTAAAATTCTATTGGTTACTGCCATTGCTTCTGCCATTCTGTTGTCTTGCGCAGGTGGCTTCAAGGAGATGAGGGGGACCACTCTTTTGTTGGCTCACTGGGAACCGAGGGGCAGCACAGTTGCTAGGGGTAAGGTTTGGTTGGGGCTAGGATTAGGGTTTTGGGTTACCCGGGTAGGGATCCAAATTAGCCGGGTTAGGGTAGTAGATTCGGATTAGGGTATTTGGGTTTGGGTTTAGTTTAGACAGTGGGCCGGTTGGTTTAATGAGTTGTTTGTAAATGGGTATGGTTTATGGACAAAATATAAATGGACTTGTAATTGATTTTTTGGACTTTTTAATGGATTTTAATTATTTATTTATTTTTAGGATTTGGTAGATAGGATAAAAATGGTTATTACACCTTTAAATGTTGGTGGCAATACCGGTTTTCATACTGGTCGCCGGCCGCCGGGATATATCATTTTGGTTGTTTATTTTTAATTTTCAATAAATTATTATGCTCTTGTGGCACGATCTCTTCTATCTTTTGGTACGTTTTCCTCTGCCTTTTGACACATTTTTCTCTTTTTTGTTTTGATTTTCTTTTGAGGTTAGATCTGATGATGCCACGATTGATCAAGATGGTGCTTATTTATAATCATGGTGATCTTCCCTGCTCTGGACCCTCGAATTGAATTTGGATACGCGGTTTGCGCTCGTAGATAGTTTCTCACGACGCTCGACTCTGATTTGTAATTTTCGGTGATCTTTCAATAGCTTAATTCCCTTTTGTGGTTCGTTTGTCGATGCAGTTAGTTTTGTTCGTGTTTATTTTTCGTTCGAGTCATTTGGATGAGTTTTTAACCTTTTTCATGTTTGGTCATTGTATGATCCAAAGTGACTAGTTTTAGGAAAATGTCCAAATTATGTTTTAGTTTACAATGATATTTGTAAACCGTTATTATAATTTTGGGTATTTCCTTATTTAATAAAATTAGCGGCTTCTATTAAAAAAAGCTTAAAGATTTTCGTTCTTAAAAATAAATTTATAGTTGGATTTTTAAGATTTAAGTTCAAATACCATTCTATGTAAAGTTTGTTTTTTTTATGAAAAAAAATTCTCATCACTTGGCCTTTTTTTTTTTCTTTTGAAGTATCTACGCATTTAAAAAATTCTCAGTTAAGTTGATGTTATAAATTAACTTGATATAATTTAATTTAAGAATATTTAAAATTATGTTCTATTAAAATTAATTAATAACATTTTTTTACTGAAAGTGCAATGAGGATATGACTAGGGGTAGTGTTGCGCTCATCTTAACTTGTTAAGAACTTAAGCGAGTCTATTCGAATTAAGTATTAACCAAGTTTTAACTAAATCGAACTTGAAAACTCGCGGTTTGTATCATCTTATTTACATTCATATTCATAATAATAATTAAAATAATAGTTGTTGAGTGGATTTATTCAATAAATTTGATCGAGTCAAAATTTGATTAAACTTTAACTAGATCATACTCAAATAACTCATGATATGTTAGGTCTCATTTACTGCCCAATATGACAAAGATCTAAACGCAAATAGAGTGGTTGTACTGCTTAATTATTGAAAAGTCCACAAGAAAAGAGGTGTGGGAAAAGAAATGTTGTACAACAAACCCACTAAAGGGGAAAACAAAAAGATAGTGATGTAATTGTTTTCAAGTCAACTCGGAGACTACACCAATTACTTGTTTGATTCCACAAAAGGAATTCCCATGGGAAAAGATACCGGAAATTCCAGGAAAACTTCCCCCCCCCCCATCATTTAACTCATTTCAAACCTGTATAAACAATCGTGAATTCCCCAACAACCATTCGCAACCGGTTCACATTTTCTTCGTAGTTAATAGTATGAAATTTTCAACAAATCCATTCATATTTAATGTATCTTGCTTCCCTGGAATAACTGAGTTTGAATATTTGACTTGACTCTCCAAGTAGTAAAGAAACGAGTTTGAATATTCATCTTCTCTTTTAACAACCATTTATTTCTCATATAAAACCTTAGCTACAGAGGTAAAAACAGAGTGGTATTCAGCAGATTTCTTTTATATTCTCTTTCTGGGTTGTATTTGGTTGGCAGAGTTATGGAAAATGATGGAGCCAAGAGAGTTCTGCTCACTTCAAATGGCGATGAGATATCACTGAACATTGCTTTGCGTTTAGCCAAACGCGGTTGCAGGTTGGTTTTGATGGGAAGTGAAGTTTGTCTGAAGAAAGTGAAGGAGAAGATAATGGAATCAACGAAAGGAGTTGCAGTGGATGTGGTTGGATTGGATATGGAAAGTGGACGAAATGGAGATTTTGATGAAGCAGTTGATAAAGCATGGAATGTGTTTGGACATTTGGATGCTCTTGTCAATTGCTATGCTTATCAAGGTATGTAATATGAAAAAAAATATTAAATACATTCTTATTCGATACTCACTCCGATAAAGGTGGTTGTGTCGATTTTACTTCAGTCTGATTACATTTAGTTCATTTTCAGTTAGGGTCTATGGTGATGTGTTTTGTGTGTCGGGGTCATATTGAGTCGGTTGATTTCGGGTCGGGTTAAATATAAAATCAGTCGGTTTAGTTGGATTTTCAGGTCGGGTTAATTTTTTACACCCTATATATGACTTTAGAAAACTGTTATATTTTCTTTTTTGTGAGTGTGCGTAGTTCACATCACATCTTATCTTTCTTTATTTCATTTAATATCTATTCTTTATTGTGGGTTTCCTTCGCTCTGGTCCATTCGATTCAGTTGAAAACTAATTTGGGTTCATTTCAATTTAAATAAAATTCGGTTTGCTTTATTTTGGGTTTCGTATCAAATTGAGATCAGATAAATTACTTTGGGTCTCGGATCAAATTTATTAGGTCTACTCTAATATATATATATAAGTTCACACTAGCCATATCTTTTCTGAAACAGGGAAGATACAAGATCATTTGGAATTAAGTGGAGAAGAGTTGACAAGGATCATAAGAATAAATTTCACGGCCGCAATGTTCCTACTGAATACCGTTGCCAAGCGAATGCGGGACCGTCAATCCGGCGGTTCCATCGTGTTCATGACCACAATACTCGGTGCCGAACGAGGACTTCATCAAGGAGCTGCAGCATACGGTTCATGTCTGGCAGCAGTGCAGCAGTTAACAAGAGTAAGTAAACTAAATTCAACCCGAACCCGGAAATGACTAGTAATCCAAAATGATTCGAACTCGAGCTTTTTACTTGTTTCCCAGTTATCAGCTCTGGAGATTGGGAAACACAAGATCAGGGTGAATGCCATTGCTCGTGGTTTACACTTGGAAGATGAATATCCGATGTGGGTGGGGAAGGAAAGGGCAGAAAAAATGGTGAAAGAGGCAGTGCCGTTGCAGAGATGGTTGGATGTTGAGGACGACCTGGCTTCGACCGTCATCTATTTGATCAGTGACGGTTCACGATACATGACGGGGACGACTATATTCGTAGATGGTGCACAGTCTTTAACCAGGCCTCGTATGCGATCATTCATGTAGTTTTTTTTTTAATTACCTTTATCCGATTCATGAAATATTATATTCTAGTTATATTTGATTATTCTTGTAGTTTTTTTTCTAGGAAGAATTGTATATTCTTGGCCGAAATATGATTTTAGTCCTATACTATATATCATCTAATTTAAGAATTTGTCCCTGTATTTTAGTTTGATATATTTCGTTTCTCTTACTGTTATTATTAATGTAGACAATCAATCCAAATTGTTAATTTGCTTCTCCATAATTTTTTTCCAATTACTATTTTAGTCTTATATTATGATCATTATTTTGATTTGGTCACTATACTTCAATTTTTAGCTATTTGTTTTGAGTTCTCTTATTGTTTTTTATTTGGACGGTAAATCAAAATCGATAACTTCATAAAAGAATGGCTTAATTCAACCATCAATCCTTAAATTATACCTTTTTATTAAGACATCTAAAATATTTTTTTGTTGGATCTGGTTCACGAATTATACTTCTTTTTTTATGAATTAGGTACCTCAACTATAACCTATTTGTGTCCTTAGACAGTATAAGAAAAAGACAAGAGTTTCCTTATTCCAATGTTCTGAGAAGTCTTATGAATATTATAGAACAAAAATTATCTATCTCTTTTTGGTGTCTTTTTTTATATTTTAATACTAAAAATATTAAATTTTAAGCATTAACCTTAAATTTTAAATTTTAAACTTTAAAAAATATACGATACTCTCAATTCTTAAAACCCTAAACTTAATTTTTTAGTGTAGGGGCGCAAACTCAAATTTTATGATGGGCATAATACTAGAGAATAGAGATACGCTCGATGAGAAAATGAGAGTAATGTTGTAGCATGATGTGCAATTTTTTTTTACCAATATGGGTAACTAAAGAATTGATCTTTACTTATAAGATGCGCGAGACCCACGACATCAACCAAGGACCTTTATTTAGAAATCAACATCCATAAAGAATAAGGTTATAACATTCAACATTGTAGTTGGACTAAAATAATAATTTGACCAAGATTATTTGCTTCTTTAAAATATTCAAAGATGAAATTTGGCCCATGTATTTGACTTGAACAAAGTGTCACCTATATAACGAGAATAGAACTGTTTCAGAAGAGAGAATTGTTGAGATAGAATTCTATTCCATTCATCAAAGGGTGACCTTACAAGAGTACAAAGTTCTTTATTTAAGTTTGAAGTAATCAGTTTAACTGACTAATATAAAATTTCTCAAATTCAGTTTAGCCCAAAAGAGTACTCCTCAAAACATTTAAGGCCAACATTTGAAAATATATATAAATAATCAAAACATTATAAATGAGCTCCATTTTAATTTAAAACATATGAACATTCGATTAGATTAATACAAATTCAAAAATAAGGATTACAGACTCCATCATGTAAGGTCCTATGAATAAATAGCCCACTAAACACAAGTACCGTACTTTGGAAAACACCACTTGTTTATCTATCATCAACCTATTTTGCAACCACTAACAAGCAAGACAATTACACTTATGATGCTCATGAAGCATTTCGGAGTTCGAGGTGTACTAACCTCAAGAATTAGTGATAAATCCTCAGATAAGCTTACTGATTACTCTAATTAGTCCGATATCCGATCTCGAATATTCCTCATATAAAAATGAATACGAAAACTCATTAATTTCATGCATCTCCTATTCAATTCACAAGGTCAAACGCGTAAAAATAGCTTACCGAGTTTGAATTTAGTGAAACAGACTACGTCAACGGACTCAGAACGTCGAGAAACCCCTTAATAGGGTCCCCAAAAATAGTCGGTCAACGACTGGTCAAATCTGGTCAACAGCCCGACGATCTGGTGCGGCGCAGTGCAGGGTATAAATGATGCAACCACGAGCAGCTATTAGGTGCGACAGGGTGCACAGGCTTATGGTGCACCTGGGTGAGAATCATCAGGTGTGGAGCAGTGCACAAAAGCATATGTGCACCCGTCCACTATAGCTGGAACACACCCACTCTCAGGGGTGGCGCGTGCGGCGGCCGTCAATGGCCAAACGATGACACCAACCTCCATATCTGCATTTTTCGATCGGTGGATTGAATGGTAGCGACGTTTTCCGGTGTAGGACGTCAGACCTTGGCGTTTTGAGTAGGCTGATTCTTCTTTTCCTTTACCTTAGTGAACAGCGGCGACAGGAAGACCACCGGTCGAATCATCTCGACGAGCCTAACCCAATGGTGCCAGCAGTAAGACTTCACGACGACCAAATCTCTTTCAAATCAAAGTAAAACCTCTTTCTCTAAAACCCCTTTTCTTTTTCTCCTATTTCTAATATTCTCTCTCACCCATTATTATTCTGATTTTCCTTTTATTTCTATGACCTGACCAATATAATGCCCACCAACAACCAATAGGTAAACTACACAAAAAGCCATTAAACTATTTGAAAACTCATACTTAACTTCCATTTATTTATTTAGTCTCCAAAATAAATTCTCCAAAACTCGGATATCTTACCCAAATTACTAACCCGAAAAATAAGTCGTTACAACTCTCCCATACTTAAAGAAAATTTTGTCCTTGAAATTTGTACCCATAAAACAAGAAGATACTGCAACCTTTATATCTCTTTGGCACCCTCAAAAATATTCCCACTACTCTACTTTGATCTCAAGACTCATCAAATATATATAACCCTTGCCTTCTAACGGTAAAAATATAATCTCAACTGATTCTTTCTCTTAGAAGATATTCATCCTCGTTCGCTACAATACAAACGACAAGCAAAACCCAACGGTACTCCGAAAAAAACTGCCACACGAATACATCATTAAAGAAACTTAACTTATGCTGTAGAACCCAAAAGATTGATGCAAACAAATCCTCTCGCAACTCCGTATGATCTAAAAGAACATGAGGTTAAATAGTCGTTGCATCCAAAATGAAACGATTTCTCACATGGTAACTCCCTGAATGAGACTCTAACTCTGATGACATACCTTATCAATATCATTGTTTGCCCAGTGCAAGACTTTTGAGAATAAACAACGTCTTAACTCGCCTTAAGCACTTACCTTAAACTCGGCATGATAACTCATATCGGTAACTAAAGCAACTCTTATTAACTCGGTTCATGCAAGAGTCTTACACCCCAAACTATGACGTGTTTGGAAAAATACTCTATCAGTACCCTCACTAATATCTTACATCTCATGGAATGCCACCAAAGGATAAGGTTTCATCACAAACCTCGAATCTCACATCAAAAGGTAATATGTACATACCATAGTGTCGTACAACCCAACCCACTAACAAACCAAGCCAACTTTTTTATCTAGATCGCACTTTTTTCAAAAATATCAAACGGTACCTACCAAAGACTATATCATTACTCAAAGAAATCCCATCAAAACTGTGGGCTCACAATCATTTACAAGATCCACGGTCATCTATTTAATGTCCACTGATGAATATTGAAACATCACAAAAATAACTCTAACAAACTCAATGTTAGGCTCCCAACTGACGGCAAGTCAACCACTTATCACTATCTTAAACACCTTACTTCACCATGTTTCCCAAAAAAACGTGGAGAAAGTTTGGTACAACTGTCACTCTCAAAATTCACCATATACTGACCACTGTATTATATAGGGAGAATCTCTTGCCTTGATACATCTTTCTCTAAAACACCCGTAACAAGATTTCAAAGTTCATTAGAAACCATCAGACATGAATTCAATCATAACATCGTGTCCTTTTAATTAGAATCAAATGCTACTTCTCTCGACTTCCAAAGCAAATCAATCCTTAAATTAAAGCTTAACTAATGAAACACGCAGGTACCAGTACTGACCAATCAGTACCAATACCTGATGAATCGAGTATCAGTACCGCATATAGCTAGTATCGATACTCCCTTACATGACCATCACTTGCGATCCTTGATCGCCCCATATGGGCAGCATGATACTCTAACCCTAACTAACTCCGTACAATCCATCACTTATCAAGTTTACTTTACTTAGGTGGTGATCTATCACACACGGCCAACAGCTCTCAATTACTTCGACTCACGTAATTGTCCAAATCTCAAATTCCTTAAAGATCAAGCATCCAAATTTTCACGTTGTTGAGGTGAACACAACATTCCCTCTTCTAGCAGAAAAATACAACCTTGACATTACAACAAAACATCTTCGAAGATCTTGAATTGATACTCGACTTTAATCGAATCAGCACCACTGTCACAATAAACTAATCTCACACAACTCGGGTTTTCACCAATGTTCCTCGGCTCATTTCAGGGAAACTGTGATACAAATCAAAAACATTTACGAAGTCTCAAACCTTTTCTTCCTTAACATGATTGCGCAGTAACCAAACTCTCCCCCCACAAGGTTATTAAGGTAATTATCTTGTCAACGCTCATATTTCCAAAATCCTTATACATTCACACGTGTTACGTAAAATATCAACTTACATTCGAAAGACAACATGGTGACCCCTACCTTATCATCGCTGAAACACCTCAAACGTTACCAAGACACGCCCTAAAGAGAGAAATCCTCATTCCAAAATTCATTTTGAACTATTAGCCTTCAACTCTTTAACCGTAACCATCTCATTCTCAAACCAATCCTAAAAAAAACACGGGTGCTTACAATCGGTTAAACGAGTTATCCACTCTATAGGTAATGGTCTTTCACTGCTACTTAACAAGGTATCAACGGTTTAAGCACTGCCTTAACGAACCAACTTCTTACTTGCGAACAAGCCCGGTTCTCCCTTGGCGAAATACTCTGACAAAAGAAACATCGTTCAAGTTACACCTTTACAATTGAATCTCTAACTTCCTTAATTGGTTAGGTGTCCTCTAACAAAGACGATGGGTACCGACGTCTAACTCGACCTTACCTCAACATCCATCCATGTTCTTGACTAGGAGGAAGTATTGACTCTTCCTCCAAGAGGCATAAACAAACACCCTAACATTCTGAAAGCTCCCGAGCGTCGAACTGTACATATTAGCATCTATCAAATGGTCAAACATGCATCACAACCTCATTGTGTCATTCTCAAACTGACCACCACGAAAAATCATGGTAGAAGGGCAACGGTCCAAACATCCTCATTACCAAAGGTTGGGTTTCCTCAAGACCTCAAAGCCTTGAGCACAACTCTCGACATTATAGGTTAGTGGTGTAATATACCAAAATTTTGGTTAGTAACCAAAATGTAAATTTTGAAAGTTTAGGGGTTAAAGTGTAAACTTTGGAAAAGTTCAAAGACCAAAGTGTAATTTTCAAAAGTTGTGTATTTTAACCACGTAAATGAATAGTTTACCCCCAAGAATGACGTTTTCGTGTTACCCGGATTTTTCGTACGGAGTTTGTATTATTGGCTATAAAGCGATAAAGTTCAGAAGAATATTCGAATAATCGGATCGAATCGAATATCTAGGATATTTTTGAAGGATGATAAACCAATGTTGAATTTGTCATTTTACATGTCTAAGATATTTTCTTTGTGTTGGAAGAATATGAACCCTTGGATTTAAGTTGATTTTCCATGCTAAATATAAGCCGTTGGATGAAAAATGGCAAGATCGTAATTTTAGAAAATCACAAGGGAAAAGTTGGTAAAATACTAATTCAAGATTAAATTTAGGTTATTGGATGAAGGATGGTGATATGAGGAATATTATAGAATATAGAATTTTCAGAATAGATCTGATAGCTCGGTAAAGGTAAAATCGTAGTAGAAGTATTTTGTGAATATCGAGAAATCGGATTGAATTAAAATTTCAGAGGTTGTTCCATAATCCATGGAAAATCATAAAATGATATTTATGGAATGGTGGCCAGTTGAGGAGGAACTAATTTAGTTAGATTTTAATGGAATGGCAATTTTGAAACGAACTAGTAAATAAAGACTAGTTGGAAGGCAAATTGGTCATTTGGCAAGGAAGGCAATTTTGAAATATTTGAAGTTACAATGGCTATTTTTGGAAGAAGAAATTTGAAGTTTAAATCTTGGCCCTTGATTGATGATAAAATCAATCTCAACCGTTGGATAAAAGGGTACTTTTGTAATTTCCCTATTTGAATGAATTTAAAATTCATTTATAAAATACAAGTGGCATAATTGGAGGGATTGAAAATTAAAAGGCCAAAAAGATGAAGCTTTCTTCATCTTCCATTTTTGAAAATTAAGGGAAAAAGGGGAGAAAATTTCCAAGCTCGATTCAAGCCCCGAAACTCGATTTTTAGGTAATCTTTCGAACTGTAAAGTTGATATACTCTTCAAGCTCTATCTTTTTATGTACTTAATTCATGGAATACATGCTTGATTGATGAAAATTTTACATGAGAAGGAAATTTGGGTTTATGAACAAAATTGGGGCTTTTGAGATTTTATGATTCCATGGTTGAACTTAAGTTGGAATCAAGTTTATATGATGTTAAAATCATATTTTTGAGCTAGGATTTAAACCCTACATATTTTGGTTTCTATGGAGAAGATTAGGGTTTATGGATTTAAGTCTAACTTAGGGCTTGTGATGTTGGATTAATGATCTTGTAAGCTTGATTTGTTGTTTGGAAGCAAAACCCTAAGTTAAATATATAGAGACCAATTTGGCAAGCTTCAAAGTTAAGGGACCAATTTGGCAAGCTTCAAAGTTAAGGGACCAAATCTGAATTTTATGAATTTAGAGTGTATTTATGTAATTAATGATGTTGGAGATGTGAAATTGATGTTAGAATGCTAAACCGATGTTGAATCGAATTAGGGACCATTTTGACGAATTGTCAAACTCAAGTGACCAAATAGGAAATAAATTTTTCGAGGGGATTAAATCTGATTTTCAGTTAAAATAATAGAATTAAGGTAGTAGTGTTGATTTGAGGACTAAATTGCAAACTTACGAAGTTTGAATCCTTACCTTTGCATTTTAGTGACTATTTTGGGCAAAGAAAAAAAATTAGAGGGAATTATTTTGAATAATTATTTGATGAAGAAGATGATGAATTGGTGGTTTGAAGCAAGTGATGGGACTAAATTGATGAGTAGAAAAATAAGGAGAAGTTAGTAGAAATTTGAAGTTTATTTTGGAAAGCTATGAAGAAGATTGAATTTTGGCAGTGACTTCGAAAATTCACCATAAATTCTGAAAAAATGGTTAAATGATGAATTTTATACCGTTGTAAAGATGTGTTTGTCTAGTTCCGTTTCCAACAAACGGAAACTGATTTCGAGTTCCGAGTCAGAACAATATTGTGACGGGAGTTTGAAGAATTTTCATAATTTTTGTAGATTTTATTAATTTATTTGACTTATACCATTAGAACCGTTATCAAATCTAGTTTTTCCAGTATAAAGGAAATTAAAATCCGGTATGTATTCTGCCTGAAATAATCAAATCTTTGAATGTAGCGCAAGCTGTCAGAAAATGGAATTTGAAACATTTTGTATTTAGATGTGAGTTAGCAAGCTCGGAAGAATTATTGGAAGTTCAAATTGGTCACTAGGGACCATAATGAGTTTTTGAACAATACAAGGAAGAAAAGAAAAATATTTGGAAATTTTATATTCGAATGATTATGTTAGACAACATGTTTAAGGTATTGTTAGATTTGAATCTAACAAATATTTTTATCTTATTCATGTGACTAATGAAGTCAAGTCCGAATCAAAGAAGGTTCGAGGTTCTATAAAGGAATGGATCGAGTAGAATTTTGTGAGGCATGCTAATAAATGGCCCAGGTGAGTGCAATGCATACATAACATGATACATGAATGTTTTATACATCAACGGTAAGACTTGCAATAAGTCTACCGGGTTTCTATATTGGCATGATATTTATGTCATTGATCATATATTCGACATATTTTAAATATGTCAAAGGTTGAAAACAAATGCATTGATCACTAGTTATTAATGATGGTATGCTATGAATGTTGTTTTGGGTATGAACTGCCCAATGTTAAATTATATTGATATACGTTGCCATGGATGGAATAAATACAGAAATTATGCCCAAATAAGTCAATTGAGGGACAAGATATAGTTGGCATGCCATAGAGTTCAGCAACACGCTGCATAATCGGGAATTCGGGATAGCACTATAGTGTACCTAAAGGTCACTTAGTGTATGGTTAGCACAACCTTATAAATGTGCGGGAAGCACTTCGGTGCATATTTGACTCGTGTATCCAGGGTCCTTATAGGTCTATATTTGGGCTATAAATCTGGGTTATAAATTCAGGTTATAATTTCGGATTATAAAATTGGGCTACAAAATCAGGCTATGAAATCGTGTTATGAAATCGGTAAATATTTGATAAACGAGTTAAAGAGTTTATACATTCTTAAAATTAAGGCAAGTATATAGGTAAGAAATTTATATTCGATTAATATTATGTTGATACATGATTAGTATGATGGTATACTTATTTAGTGATCATGGTGCAATTATGCATATACGGTATATTATGATAACCAGGCAAGCATGAAAATCTTATGACATTGGTATATAGTAAATAATTACTAATGCAATGTGAAAGTTGATGCATTGACATATATCATGCTATATGAATTTAGCTATAAAGTTGAATAAAATTTAAATTATTGTTATTAACTTCATTTATTGCCTCACTAAGTTCGTACTTAGCGTGTATTTATTTTACACAATTAGGCAAATCAAGAAGAGAAGGAGAAAAGCATTGCATCAATATTGGAAAGCTCAACAGGTAATCACAGTATTGACATCCTTATTAAGGTTTGATTATTATAGTGGCATGTATACTTGCTAAACCTATTTGGGTGTGATTGGCCTTTAAAGTTCGTTATGGTTTCAAGATAAGTGGCGTTTCTGGAAAGATTCAAGGTTAAGAATAACCTTAAGGGATGAGTTGCATGTTAAGATAATTGATTTATGATTGGAACTCGAACAAATAATTTAAGTCGTTTTAAATAAAGTTAAGAGTGCTTGTTCTAGAGAAATTATAGGATGGGTGACCATCGGGAAGTTTTCTGCAAATTTTAAATTACCCTGATTTTTGGATTAAAGAAGTCGTAACATTTCCGAATCGTACCCGGTGTACGGATACGGGAAAGGGGTGTTACATTTATTGGTATCAAAGCTACATGTTTAGCCGGTTTTGGAGATTAAACGAAGTATGGTAAAGGTCAAAAGTGTATACATGCCACTAAGATGTCAGAATTACTGATGATTTTACTTGTTGGAATGGATGCAATTGCTTACTATGATAATAATGTTAAATTCCAATGTGTGAGGGTAAAAGAATTATGCCAGGTGTTTAGACGAGTGAATCAATAAGAGATTCACGAGCATGATAAGGTTAATGATAATATTTTATCCTCAGCTTAGCATGGCGCAGATGCACTAGGGTAACATGATGTGTATGTTCTGGATTAAGATTTTTCTTTCAGACATTAGATTTAATCATGAATCAGCCTGCTTAGGCACTGATTGCAAAAGAAATGAGAGTTCTGACACACTAGATTTTCAGAGAGACATTAATGGAGATTCTATGATTGTTAATCTAAGGTTTAAGGATATAAAGGCTAGGTTAAAGAAACTCTATATTGATGATCAGAGGAGACTAAAAAAATATAGTAGTATCTCATCTGAAAGGATTAGATCTGCATTTGATAAAGTAATGTTACGGTATATACTAAAAAATCTGTTAGCTAGAAGTTCTTTCTTTGAGAGATCCGTAACAAAGTTTATTCTAGAGATGCAACAGAGTTTATTGCATCTTAATTAGGGAAATTGGATCATTTACGGGTATGAGTGCAAGTTTAATAAATTGAGTTGAATTGTTTCTAAACTACTTCCTACAAACAGAAGGAGAGCTTGTTATGACAGCTCATAGAGGGTTAGAGGTCAGGTACAAAGAAGTACTGACTGCCCTATGAATTTAAAAATTCTATAAAGCGGTAAACTATGCTGAATGCAACGGAAAGAGTTCAGAATGAGCAAATATCTAAATAGAGGTCATAGTTCGTAAAGAGGAATACTGAATTGAGATAACCACTTTTAAAAAGTAGTGAGGATCTCCGGCAAAAATGCCAAGCTAAATTTATTACATAGTTCTGTTAAGAGATCGAGACAAGGAAAATTAAGAACTCCTTGACATATATAATTAATATTGGAGAGTCAAGAAAACTACAAAGCCAATCATATGAGTGTGGTAATAATGGGAATGCATGAGCATGCAGAGTTTTTATTGGAATTTGTTATCAATATGAAAATGATTTAACTTATGCTATGGATACTAAGCATCAATGGTATGCTGGGAGAGTATTCTTATTGTTTATGGGTTGCTCAAGAGGAGTCGTCAGACTTGATGCTAAATCAAGAGGCTAAGTTTAGGACTTGATTTAATCCAATATTGGAATTATATTGATTACACTCTACAGAATGGCTCTTACTAGATTGAGAAATCTAAACATCTAGTTGCAAGAGTTATTAGATGGAGGTTTTATATGACTTGGTATATCACCTAAGGAAGCTTCAGTGATGTTAGTTAAAGAAGGAGTAATGTTCTTATAAGGTTAAATTACGATTATATTAGTACAAGTAGAAGAAGATTTGATAGTAGTACTAGTATTGGTGAAGTATGAATCTAGTAAGGATTCTACCTTATTCAATAATGTCCCATAATAGGTTGGGATGTGTAGTGATGTAATAAGGCTAAAACAACAATTGATGTATTTAGCCAAAAGTCACTCTTTGCCTTATAAGCATTAAATGCTTAATTATTTTTGGAGGAAAATAGTGTATCGATTACACAGCCTCAACTCGAGTCTACTATGACAAATCGGATCAAAGATTTATAGATAAAAGATAAGATATGCTTGGAAAGAATTTAGTAAGGTGAAAAGGAAAAATTTAAAGATTTCGATGTTAAGTCTAAAGGATGTTCATGTTATCAAGGAGTAATTTATATTCACGAGGATGATGAAAAGAGAACTAAGAGGTGATTGAATCTAATTTGATTCAATTCAGGATGTGAAGAATCAAGTAAGGATGGTTTGAAGTAATTTAGAATTGCTTTAGAATGATGGATATTATCTGCTGATCTTGAAAGAAAAGATATTTGTATGAAGTTAAGGATAAAAGTATTCCTTAAAAGTTTCACCTTGGAAGAAGGTGTTATGGTTTGGACCAAAAAGGGAAGCTAAATCCGAGATTTTTTGGGTCATATAAGATTGTGAAAAGGGTTGGTCTGGTGGCTTATTAGTTAGTCTTATCTTCGGAAATGGACAAGATTCATAATGTATTCCATGTATCGATGCTCAAGAAGTATCGATCAGATCCTTTATAAATCATTACCCCAGAAGGAATAAAGTTCAACTGAATTTGATTTATGAGGAAGAATCTGTAAAGATATTAACACATGGATTCAAAGGATTAATAAATAAAATGATTTCACTTTTTAAAGTTCTTTGGCGAAATCATGAAGTCAAAAAAGCGATTTGGGAAAGAGAAAAAGATATGAGAAAACAATTTCCTCAATTTTTGAACCAGGTATGTATTGAAAATTTGAGGACAAATTTTCTTAAGGGGGAGAATTGTAATATCCCAAAATTTTGGTTAGTGACCAAAATGTAAATTTTGAAAGTTTAGTGGTTAAAGTGTAAACTTTGGAAAAGTTTAGAGAACAAAGTGTAATTTTAAAAAGTTATGTATTTTAACCCCGTAAATGAATAGTTTACCCCCAAGAATGACGTTTTCGTGTTGCCCGAATTTTTCATACGGAGTTTGTATTATTGGCTATAAAGCGATAAAGTTCGAAAGAATATTCGGATAATCGGATCGAATTGAATATCTAGGATATTTTTGAAGGATGATAAACCAAGGTTGAATTTGTCATTTTACATGTCTAAGATATTTTCTTTGTGTTGGAAGAATATGAACCCTTGGATTTAAGTTGATTTTCCATGCTTAATATGAGCCATTGGATGAAAAATGACAAGATCATAATTTTAGAAAATCACAAGGGTAAAGTTGGTAAACTACTAATTCAAGATTAAATTTAGGTCATTGGATGAAGGATGATTATATGAGGCATATTATGGAAATATAGAACTTTCGGAATAGATCCGATAGCTCGATAAAGGTAAAATCGTAGTAGAAGTATTTTGTGAATATCGAGAAATCAGATTGAATTAAAATTTCAGAGGTTGTTCCATAATCCATGGAAAATCATAAAATGATATTTATGGAATGGTGGCTGGTTGAGGAGGAACTAATTTAGTTAGATTTTAATGGAATGGTAATTTTGAAACAAACTAGTAAATAAAGACTAGTTGGAGGGCAAATTGGTCATTTGGCAAGGATGGCAATTTTGAAATATTTGAAGTTACAAGTTTAAATCTTGGCCCTTGATTGATGATAAAATCAATCTCAACCGTTAGATAAAAAGGGCACTTTTGTAATTTCCCTATTTGATGAATTTAAATTCATTTATAAAATACAAGTGGCATAATTGGAGGGATTGAAAATTAAAAGGCCAAAAAGATGAAGCTTCCTTCATCTTCCATTTTCGAAAATTAAGGGAAAAAGGGGAGAAAATTTCCAAGCTCGATTCACGCCTCGAAACTCAATTTTCAGGTAATCTTTCGAACTGCAAAGTTGTTCTACTCTTCAAGCTCTATCTTTTGATGTACTTAATTCATGGAATACATGCTTGATTGATGAGAATTTTACATGAGAAGGAAATTTGGGTTTATGAACAAAATTGGGGCTTTTGAGATTTTATGATTCCATGGTTGAATTTAAGTTGGAATCAAGTTTATATGATGTTAAAATCATATTTTTGAGCTAGGATTTAAACCCTACAGATTTTGGTTTCTATGGAGAAGATTAGGGTTTATGGATTTAAGTCTAACTTAGGGTTTGTGATGTTAGATTAATGATCTAGTAAGCTTGATTTGTTGTTTGGAAGCAAAACCCTAAGTTAAATATATAGGGACCAATTCGGCAAGCTTCAAAGTTAAGGGACCAAATCTGAATTTTATGAATTTAGAGTGTATTTATGTAATTAATGATGTTGGAGATGTGAAATTGATGTTAGAATGCTAAACCGATGTTGAATCGAATTAGGGACCATTTTGACAAATTGTCAAAATCATGTCACCAAATAGGAAATGAATTTTTGTATGGGGATTAAATCTGATTTTCGGTTAAAATAATAGAATTAAGGTAGTAGTGTTGATTTGAGGACTAAATTGCAAAGTTAAGAAGTTTGAATCCTTACCTTTGCATTTTAGTGACTATTTTGGGCAAAGAAAGAAAATTAAAGGGAATTATTTTGAATAATTATTTGATGAAGAAGATGATGAATTGGTGGTTTGAAGCAAGTGATGAAACTAAATTGATGAGTATAAAAATGAGAAGTTAGTAGAAATTAGAAGTTTATTATGGAAAGCTATGAAGAAGATTGAGTTTTGGCAGTGATTTCGAAAATTCACCATAAATTCTAAAAAATGGTTAAATGATGGATTTTATATCGTTGTAAAGATATGTTTGTCTAGTTTCACTTCCAACAAACGGAAACTGATTTCGAGTTCCGAGTTAAAAGATATGAAATTTTAATCGAATCAAGGTCAGAAAATTGACAAAGCAGTTTCGGTCAGAACAGTACTGTGACGGGAGTTTGAAGAATTTTCATAATTTTTTTAGATTTTATTAATTTATGTGGTTTATACCATTAGAACCATTATCGAATCTAGTTTTTCCATTTTAAAGGAAATTAAAATCCGGTATGTATTTTACCCGGTATAATCAAATCTTTGAAGGTAACGCAAGCTGTCAGAAAATGGAATTTGAAACATTTTGTATTTAGATGTGAATTAGCAAGCTCGGAAGAATTATTTGAAGTTCAAATTGGTCACTAGGGACCATACCGAGTTTTTGAACAATACAAGGAAGAAAGGAAAAATATTTGGAAATTTTATATTCGAATGATTATGTTAGACAACATGTTTAAGGTATTGTTAGATTTGAATCTAACAAATATTTTTATCTTATTCATGTGACTAATGAAGTCAAGTCCGAATCAAAGAAGGTTCGAGGTTCTATAAAGGAAAGGATCGATTAGAATTTAGTGAGGCATGCTAATAAATGGCCCAGGTGAGTGCAATGCATACATCACATAATACTTGGATGTTTTATACATCAACGGTAAGACTTGCAATAAGTCTACCAGGTTTCTATATTGGCATGATATTTATGTCATTGATCATATATTTGACATATTTTAAATATGTCAAAGGTTGAAAACAAATGCATTGATCACTAGTTATTGATGATGGTATGCTATGAATGTTGTTTTGGGTATGAACTGCCCAATGTTAAATTATATTGATATATATTTCCATGGATGGAATAAATACGTAAATTATGCCCAAATAAGTCAATTGAGGGACATGATATAGTTGGCATGCCATAGAGACCAGCAGTATGCTGCATAATCGGGAATTCGGGATAGCACTATAGTGTATCTAAAGGTCACTTAGTGTATGGTTAGCACAACCTTATAAATGTGCGGGAAGCACTTCGGTGCATATTTGACTCATGTATCCAGGGTCCTCATACGTCTATATTTGGGCTATAAATTCGGGTTATAAATTCATGTTATAAATTTAGATTATAAAATCGGGCTATAAATTTGGGCTATGAAATCGGGTTATGAAATCCGTAAATATTTGATAAACGGGTTAAAGAGTTTATACACTCTTAAAATTATAGCAAGTATATCGGTAAGAAATTTATATTCGATTTATATTATGTTGATTCATTATTAGTATGATGGTATACTTATCTAGTGATCATGATGCAATTATGCATATCCGGTATATTATGATAATCGGGCAAGCATGAAAATCTTATGACATTGGCATATAGTATATAATTACTAATACAATGTGAAAGTTGATGCATTGGCATATATCATGCATGTGTTTATTTTAAATTATTGTTATTAACTTCATTTATTGCCTCACTAAGTTCGTACTTAGCGTGTGTTTATTTTACACACGTAGGTAAATCAAGAAGAGAGGGAGAAAAGCATTGCATCAATATTGGAAAACTCAACAGGTAATCACAATAATGACATCCTTATTAAGGTTTGATTATTATAGTGGCATGTATACTTGCTAAACCTATTTGAGTGTGATTGGTCTTTAAAGTTCATTATGGTTTCAAGATAAGTGGCGTTTCTGGAAAGATTCAAGGTTAAGAATAACCTTAAAGGGATGAGTTTCATGCTAAGATAATTGATTTATGATTGAAACTCGAACAAATAATTTAAGTCGGTTTTAAATAAAGTTAAGCGTGCTTGGGCTAGAGAAATTATAGGATGGGTGACCATCGGGAAGTTTTCTGCAAATTTTAAATTACCCTGATTTTTGGATTAAAGAAGTCGTAACATTTCCGACTTGTACCCGGTGTACGGATACGGGAAAGGGGTGTTACAAGCGGCGCACTTGATTAACGCAAAACAATTTCCAAGGTGCAACAACTCCTAAGAATGTAGCTCTCTTAAACATGTAGAACGTCTAACTTCGGCCACACTCTAACGAACTAGTGGATCCCAAATCCACTATCTCTGAGAAAATCCATTGAAAAGGGTGATGATACTTCCCAAGCATCAACAAGACTCCCTTTAAGCGAATAAAGGGTCCTCAAACCAACGTACAACCACAAATCAATTTCAAGAGTAGGTTATCAATACCAACAATACAAACATTATTTACGCATAACGGTGAAGATTCTTTGCCCCAAACTCTCATAACATATCCGAAGGCTTCATAACGTCTTTAACACGCAATGAAAACACCATTCAGGTGGTGGAATGAGGACACATCCTCGAATCAGACATCATTCAACTAACTCGCATCTCTACAATTCAGGATGATTCACCCCTGAAATTGCTCCCATGAGCAGTTCAACACTTAACCCAGCCCTCTCGGCCATGACCGTAACCATCTTAGTATCACAACATTGGATTCACCATCAGGATTCTAGTCTTAAAGAGTACGAACTTAATTTAAGGGCTTGTATTCACTAGACACCTTACTAAAACACCTATACCACCCCAGGGTTTCCTAGAACCGGCTAAACCTAATCTCTGATACCACTAAATGTAACACCATTGACCCGGATATCATATTTGAGTCTCAAGCCCAACCTAAAACTATAAAATTTCTCAAATTCGGTTTATCCCAAAAGAGTATTCCTTAAAACATTTAAAGCCAACATTTGAAAATATAGATAAATAATCAAAACATTACAAAGGAGCTCCAATTTAATTTAAAACATTTGAACTTTCGATTAATACAAATTAAAAAATAAGGATTACAAACTTCGTCACGTAAGGTCCTATGAATACACAACCCACTAAACACAAGTACCGTACTCTAAAAAACACCACATGCTTATCTATCATCAACCTATTTTGCAGCCATTAACAAGCAAGGCAATTACACTTTTTGGAGTTCGAGGTATACTAACCTCAAGAATTAGTGATAAATCCTCATATATGCTTCATGATTACTACACTTGGTTCGATATCCGATCCTGAATAATTCTCATATAAAAACAAATACGAAAACACATTAATTTCATGCACCCCTTATTCAATTCACAAGGTTAAACAAGTAACAATAGCTTATCAGGTTCAAATTTGACGAAATGGACTGTGCCAGGGGACTTAGAACATCGAAAACCCCCCGAGTATGGTCATCCAAAAAATCAACGGCCGGTCAACTCTGCTCAACGCTGGTTAACGACTTGGCGATCTGGTACGGCGCGGTGCAGGGTAGAAATGGTGCACTCGCGGGCATCTATTAGGTGCGGTAGGGTTTACGGGCTTATGGTGCAACTGGTTGAGCATCATCAAGTGTGGCGTGATGCACAGAAGCATATGTGCACCCGCCCTCTGCAGCTGGCGCACACCCTCTCAGGGACGGTGCATGCGGCAGCCTTCGATGGCTGGATGGCAATGCCAACCTCCAGATCTCTCCCATTGAAGATATAATATCTTGAGATTGACCTTCTGTCATCTATATCCTCACCCCAGTCAGCATCTGGAAACACACTAAGAGATTCTCCAAGTTGAACTTGAGTTGAAAACCACAAGCCATAATCTACAATAATGCTCCATAATAAACTTCCTTTGTTTTAAAAACAAACCATTTGAACCTCCAAGCCAAGAAAGAATTTCAGACGACCTAGATTTGTCAAAGAAAATTTCTCATGTAGCTGACATATAATGCGATCAACCTCTTGCTGAGAATTACCTGTTATAAGAATGTCATCGGCATATACAACTAGGTAAGTAACACTGCCCCCTGAGCTGTATATGAACGAAAAAGAGTTAGCCTTGAAGGTGTTAAATCCAAGTTGACACTAAAATTCTTTAAGCTTGAGAAACCAATTTCTTGGTGCATGTCGAAGACCATACAAGGTTTTCTTTAACTTGCACACAAGTTATTTTCCATTTACTGACATTTCCTCAAAGCCTAGAACTTGTTGCATGTAAACATCTTCACACAAGTCTAGTTTTAAGAAGCTAATATTGACATCAATTTGCCTTATTTGCCAATGTTGAGCCACAACTAAAGAAATTAGAATATTAACAGTTGCAAGCCTAACCAGGGGACTGAACGTGTCCATAAAATTAAAGCCTAGAACTTGTGCATAACCTTTGGCAATCAATCTTGCCTTGAGCCTATCCACTGATCCATCACTTTTAGTTTGACTCTGAATAGCCATTTGCAGCCTACTGACTTCCTCTCATGTGACAATTCAACAATGTCCCATGTGTTATTACTTTTGAGAGCTTCATACTCGGTAATGACAGCCATCTTCCAAACCTCATCTTCAGGAGCATCCTGTATATTTCCAGGTGTTTTTTCTTCATTTGAATTGTGTTTTTTTTGGCTTGGCTATCCCATTGTTCCTTCCGGTAACCATTGGGTGTGTATTACCCATGGTCAATCTTGGAACATGACCAACTTGCTCCATATGACCATTATCATATGTATCAAGATTTGCAGATCGTGAATGCACTATTTCTGCTGCTTCTACAGTGTCTGGAGCTACTACTTGTATTTCTCTCAAGTCAGAGGCCATTGCTTCTATAGGTAAAACTACTTCAGATATTTGAGGATTTATTAGACCATGATCATCTTCTAGACTTTGACCGGCACCTGATGAATTTGATTCACCGAGATACCATGTCAACTATACAACAAGAATACAACTGTTTGAGAAGAGAAAACTGTTGAGATAGAACTCTATTTCATTCATCAAAGGGTGACCTTACAAGAGCACAAAGCTCTATATTTAAGCTTGAAGTAATCAACTTAACTGACAAATATGAAACTGTTAATCTTGTTACAACTGACTAAGGGGGCGTTTGGATGCGGAAAAGATGATTACCAAAGGGAAAAAAATTCTGAGAATCTCATACTCACATTTGGTTGAGAAGATTCACACCATGGGTAATATTCTATTCCCAACAGTAGTTTTTTGTTTATACTGAGAATCTTATTCCCTTCCTTTTCTTAGGTATTTGATAATCCCTTGCATTTAGGACAAAAGTGCACAGGATAAAATAGAAACATTTAAATCATGTCCTTTCTTTTTTGAGTTAATTTGATTCTTTGAATTATTAAATAAGGCATAATTACATACAAATAAATAAATACTGAAAAAAATAAGACACGATGCTAAAACATAGGATAATAAATAAATATATAGATATTTCCAAAAAAATATAAATATAAGATTTTTTTATCAAATAAATTATATATTCTGAACGATTATAATATCAAAATATATAATTATATTTATATAAAATCATAAAAACACTTTAAACATCATTTGTTGATTTTACTTTTTAAGGATTATTATCCCGAATTAATAGCAAAAAATTCAATTATAATAACTGAAAAATATATTTCTATCACATGTTCCCAAAATATAAAAGAGATTGAATAATATCATTAATCTAATCTCACAATGAAACGTGAATTTAAATCTTACTTTGGATAATTTTTAAATAATTTTCATAAGTATATTTTTTACTAAATTATAATAAAATCTTACTTTAAACCTATATTTTTCATATGATATTATATCTCATATATAAATAAATTTAATATTTATGACAATTATTTTAAAATATAGGTTTAATGTTCTAGTTATATTAAAATTTTGTTACATATTTTTCTTTAAAATTTACATAGTGCAAGCATAGTAGTTATATGTATTTCCATGTAAATATTTTCAATTATATATGTGAAATTTAGCTTGTCTAAAGGTAAATACTCCTCCGTCCCACTAAAACTATCACATGTTTATATTTTTCTGGTCAAATTTTTTCAACTTTGACTAAAGTTTATTTAAATATTTTAATTAATTAAAATTTATAAAAAAATGTATTTTAAAACTACTTGATTCAAGGATTTTAAAATATATTTTTTTCATATTTTTATCATAATAAATTTTAAATTATAAGAGGTCAAAGTTAAAAAGGTTTGACCAAAAAAAATAAACATATGACAGTTTTAGTAGGACAGAGAGAGTACATCATAAGGACAATTTGGTCAAATTTACTTTTAGACAACCTTATATTTCCCAAACCAAACATTGTCATATCATATTTCTGCCAATTAAACCAAACAAAATAATGTAACAGTAGGCTTAACTGCCATATTAACTAGGGCTTCATAAATGCTTAATAATCAAGACCTAATATTGCTTAATACAAAGTAATCATGATTTTTATTTTCTGCGATAGTGATTAGAATAGAAACAGGCTGAAATTAGGCTAAGATTTCTTGGTTAATTTGATAGAACTACCGAATAGTGGTATAATATTACTCTGAAAATGATTGTTAGCAGTCGAATTTTCCCATGCATTTCTGCGGCTGATTGTGGCAATAAATTGATGAAATGGTGGCGTGGGCGCTGGCATATAAAAGCATGGTGGTTTTGGACAAACGTAATAAAAATAATTATATAAAGTTTCTAAAAAATAGTCTAAAATAAGTTAAGTTAAATATTCATACACGAAAAGAGGTAATCTTCTTCTGTTCTTATGATGAATTTCATAGTCATTTGGAGCCTTTGCCTACAAGTTTTTAGATCAATCTTTCTTCTGTGTAAGAACTTGCTTGATTGTTGATTCCATACATATACATATATGGAGAATTATCAAATGTTTAATTAAAAAAAAAAGAATTATCAAATGTTTCTTCCTATTTCTTCATCCCCAGAAAGATGAAACAAAGCAGTAAAATGAGCATTTATTTATATGCTAAACAATATGTTCAAAAAAAAAATTATATGCTAAACAAACGTATAAGCATGCATCAAAGATTGTTGGGTTTGGCTTTAAAATCTGGTGCAATGCAAACAACCGAAACCAGCAACAATTTCAGTCCAAATCTCACATCCACAGTGTTTTGGTGATTATCTAAACTGAAAATGCACAACAAAAACGTAGAAATTGATTGCATTCTTAAGCAGCAGCACAGGCACAGCACTCTTCAGTCGTTATCTACATCGGCTATGTCGAAATTGTCGGAGTAAACCGTAAATTCTCCATCCCAAAACAGCAAATTATTCCTGCGGCCGTCATATGTTCATTCAGAAACCAAGCTCTTCTTTTTCTACCTTTAAGGGGAAATAAATGTTACCTAAACAGCAAAACCGTTTCATCGTCACCTTGAGCCTCCGTAATCTGAAACACAGTAAGTGCAACGTCTATCACATATCAATTCATATGATCATTCATATATATATATGTGTGTGTGTGTTGTGTTGTGTAAATGTAAACAACTTACGATTCTATCCCCAATCTGTTGGTTGCATTGATTGCAAAACACACTCACCACCGGCAGACCCTTGTAAACCCTACGGTTCTCTGGACTATCGAACCACACATTCACACTATATGAAGCAGGCCAGGAAGATTCAATCATATTCAATTGTTCTAACACTGCATATTTACACTATGAAATCAGACATTTCTTACGTTTGACGGGCTCTGCAAATCACCCTCCTTGGTGCCTTCAAAAAGAAAACAAAGAAATAGTTTTCAAAAAGAAAACAACATACAAAGAATTCACAATCAAAAACTGAAGTGGGGGTTGTAAAAGATTCATATATATAAACAAGAATGGCATATATATATATACATAGGGGGAGAGAGAGTTGATAGACATACACGGACAACCGGGTTTGGATTGTTCCTGGGTCCGGGGACATCGAGGATGTGGTTACAGCAACACATGCATGAGTAGAAACGACGAGTCCAGATCCTTGGAAATCTAACTCTCTCGGGAGGCATATTGGAATGATTGCTTGTTTCAGCTGACTCCAAGAACCAACGTCTGCTTTCTTTATTTTCTTTGATGAAGCTTCTTGGAAGAAGAAATGAAATGGAGAGCAGATATATAGCTTCTTCTTCCCTTGTAACCAATTTTTCTCTGAAAAAGGTTTCTTGATCGTCTGTGCTCAAGGGTGTATATTTAGTTAAGCTCCATGGTTTGGAATTGTTGAACTTGAAGCTCTCGGTCCCTAGCAGTCTTTACCTACTTCTTCACGTAATCAATCCTAATCTGCTTCGACGAAGCAACCATGATCCATAAACCAAGAAAAAATATAGGGAGCTTGACCATTACATTTTGTTGTGAGGCAAATTAGAACATCTGCATTCTTTGAATGCTTTCCTTTGTTTTACGATTGCACATACTTGTTTTCTACTCTCTTTTACCACCAAAGCAAAGTGTTATGTGATGTGTAACAAATCATGGAAGATTATTTAATGATGTTACTCAATTCAGAATTTTCATTATGTTTTTTTAATGAGCTAAATATTACAAGTAATGATGTAACACCCCCTTCCCGGTGTGGTAGAGAGCCGGGTCGAAGATGTCATCAGTGGTTGATAATGACGACTATACCGTGAAATTCAATGAATCAGTGCTCTATGATTCGATCAATATAAGTCAATGGTGTGATGATTCTATGATGCAGTTATTTTAGGGATTAAACTTACATTCAATTCAACCTCAATGACTAAAATACGATATAATCAATGTTTAGGGACTAAAATGTAAAACTAAACAATTCAATATCCTACTTCCATATTTCCGATATAACTATCAAATTAATCTTAATAATACTCTATGTATGAAGTTTCAGTAGAAACGAAGGTCGATATCCCATCCAATTAACTGTTTGAACCCTAGAGACCAATTTGTAAAGAAAACAAAACCAGTTTATATTTGAAACAGAATTACCTGTATCGCTACTGGTACTCGAGAAGGCTGTACCAGTACGCTTGAGTATTCATTTTTATTGAAGATCAATACGGGGAACTGAACCCCTCCGTACCGGTACTCAATTTAAGGCCTAGATTACCCTTCAATTCCAGAGACGAAAAATAATATCAGTATGGAACATGCCGTACCGGTACTAGACTATGAATTAATGGGGGATCGGTACGGGTCTTTTTCGTACCTGTACCCCTATAAACATCCAAATTTCAGTGTCACAAATTTGTACCAGTACGCTATGTCATGTACCGGTACCCCCTTTATCAGTTTGGTCAAATTATGCATGCATGTTCAGATACGTGTCCAACCATATCGGACGCCCTGTCTGCAGTTTCATTATTTTACTGGTTTTTAAGCCATTTACCCAACTAACACATACCCAATGGCTCAATAGTCAATATCTATGACTCAAAATTAGTTCCTTAGTCTATGAATTGTACTAGAATGTCATTGGTCTAGTGAGGCATCAAACAAGTTAATAGGGTGAATTTTAGCCCAAATATGAAACACCTAATTTTCATCCAAAATATTCAAATATGCCATATATTCATTCTATTATATTCCCATATTTATACACGTCAACTATGACATTCAAAACATGTTGAAGCCATATGTCACCATTCTAGGAGTTCAAAAGGGGTAAATGTACATTACAAAAGTTGACTCATTGTTGACTTGTAACCGGCTACCCACGATCTTCTTCAAGAAGCTAAGAAACGTGAAAATGCATACAACGAAACATGTTAGGCTTACATAGCCTAGTGAGGTAGTTATCAATGATGCTAACATATAAGGAGATGTTTGTCAATAGGTTCGATCACATGGATAACACTGTGAATTCATATTAAAACAATACCTAGACATGTTAAACATGTTTTAATCAATAAATACATCTTATAAATCATGAAGATATAAAGTTTGTATTCCTTGGATCACTGTAACCAATGGATACGCGGATTCCACCAACATCGCCAGCCAATGATCCAATAACCGGTCTAATCCTCCAAATCACCAATGATCGCGACACACATACATCCTGCCACATCGCTAACAAGGGTCTTAACCCAAGGACTCTAGTCCACCCGTACATGAGCTCAATGAATTATAAGGCTTGTCAATTGTATCTAATGTTCACCTGTATCCAATGATTCAATGTGTAAGGCTGTCACGACCGTTTTTGAAATCGGGTGTAAAAATAGCCTGAAGATCGATCTTTTAGAAAATTAGGGTTTTCTGACCACTTTTAATTTAATCTTGAAAATTTAGGGTTTTTCATATTAAATTGGATTTTCCATTATTTATACTTTAAAAACATTTTGGAATCGCTACCGATCACTTCGAGGTAGACCGGACACCGAAAAAAACAAACTAGAGATTCTGTCTTAAAAATTGGGTTCGGGAGTCGGTTACGTGTAGGGAAGGATTAGCACCCCTACGAACGCCCGTTATCGGTACCTTTAATTTTACGTTACATTTTGACATTTCAAATAATTATTTGAATTTAATTTATCCCATAATTATTAATTGAATTTAAATTCCGAATGCAGATATCTTTTTATAAGGAAATTCATTTTGTTCGAATATGAGATTAAAGGCACCCCGTTAGGTGGCACCCCTATTCATATTTAAAAATGAATTTCCAACATAAAAGGTTTTTAATGAATGCCCTTTTATTGTCTTGTTCATTTTAAGTATTAATCCTAAAGGGGCATTAATCAATTAGTTATTTAAAGCTATGAATATTAATTAATTTAATGGCTTTTATGTGAAAATGCCAATTGCTTGAACACCTTCCATATATGTAAAGCCCTTAAATTAATCATATTCCTAATTATTTAATCCTTCTAGTTAATTAAAGTTCTAGTCCTAATTAAGACCATAACAATTTATTAAGTCATATTATAAGTGAAAATATATATTAAATGTTTACCTTTAAAACCAATGTTGAGATAACATCCCATCGTAAACAATGAAACACTATCCAAATTTGAGTCCCAAAGGTTCAATTTAATATACATTTAATTATCTATAATGTATTATAATTAATTGTTTAATTTTAACTAAAGATTAAGTTAATATTCAATTTTAAGTAAAATACATATATTAAACATAATTTATTAAAATCCATATTGTGATAACACCTCATTGTAAACAATGGAGCACCATCCAAATTTGGATTCCAAAGTTATATTTAATATGTATCTAATTACTACAATCATCTACCATATTTAATTATTGAACCCTAATTAAAGAAATCTAAACTAAAGGCTCTAATAGCTAATTAAACTAAGTGTATTTAATTGTCTAACATTTGATTATATATGCTTAATTTAAAACATGCATCACATATATAAATTAATTACATTTAATTAAACTAAACAAATAAAAAAAACTAAATTGAAAACACATAAAAAGGCTCAATTTATTATTATAATTGAAAACATTACAAAACTCTCTGCCCAAATTACAAAACCCCAGTGACCTAATTAAAAGGGGTACAAACTTCAGGGAACAACTAAGGAAATAGGGGACTCAATTGCATGAATTACAAAACTCACGGGTCAAATTAAAAGAGAAAAGGACCAAATTAAGAGAAGTTAAAGCTTTGGGAAAAACCAAATGCTATCCATTTAGAAATACGCGGGTCAAACCTGACCCGTTTGAAAATGCGCGAGTTAAGTTGACCCGGTGCCAAAACGGCACCGTTCTAACTCGGGCATAAATAGCCCAAAGCCGAGTCAAAACGACCATAATTCCAAAATTACTCTTTCTCTCTCCTCAATTCTATTCTCTCTCCCTCTCTATAAATTCTCTCAAGTCAAACTCCCAAAACCTAGAAAACCCTCACCATTTTCGATCAAAACCCCTATATTCAACCCCGTTCTTCTCCTCATTCATCCGAAATCCTTCATTCAATCTATTCTAAACACCAAAACCCTCATCCATTATGTTTCCTAAAGATCAAACCTAACTTTTTTCTCGAGTTCTTCCCTAGTTCCCCAGGATTCTCAAAACTACACCCTCAACTTGTTTCTCAAGATCAAAATACCCCAAAACCCTTTCATGTTCTTAACCGTTCCTATCAAATCAAACAAAACCCTAAACTCCAGCCTAACTCCGTCTTAGACACCACCGCCAGATCTAGGACCACCATCCCTTAACATTTCTGGTATGTTTGCCGACCGCCAGAGGCGATGTCGGCCACCTCTGGTCATCGTCTTCGATCATCCCTAACCTTCTTTCGATCACCTCTGATACTCTAGTCATCCCTAACCTAGTTCCGACCACCATCCTCTGCCGTCGAGCAATTTTTGCCCGCCATGCTAGAACCCTAAAACACTCAAAATCCTTCATTTTCCCAATTTTCACACCTAGGCTACCCAATCCAACAGGATCTCTCGGCTTCCCCCTAAGTCTACCCAAAAACCTAACCATTTCTATCATTTTCGACTCCAACCGCAACCTAATTTCACTCTGGTGACTGCTCGGAAAAAACTCTGGCAAAGATAAGTTTTGATGACCTTAAAAACTCCAGCAACCTTTATATTTTCCTTACTGTTTTACGTTTTTAACCTAGATCTAATGTGTTTTTATATTTTTTTGCAGGAAGTAATAGATTCGAAAAGTAAACTACCTTCCGATGAACTCCGGTGGAGGTGTGTTGATTCCGATCGTCTTTTTCGTTGAGCACTTCCGCTTTCAAGCATCCCTTCCACTTCAGTATTTTCTCTCTCCCTCAATTATTACCGCATTTACTGTTTGCCATTATTATTGCCATAATTACTTTCTCTTTATTTATAGCAGGAATAAAAGCTGACATCAGGGATTAATGATCTGTTGACAACTGGCTTAGATGTGAAGCAAGAACGGGCCAATGGCAACATGCCACATGGCCATTTGGTGAGCAAAAGAAACACAACTGTGTTTCTTGGGCCACTTATCTGATAATATGTAATTGGGCAGGAATCTGGTTGTAAATAGGCTTTAATTTGGGTTTTGAATTATTTAGGCTTTGTACATGGACTGTTTTTGGACTATTATTTATTTACTTGGGATTTTGTATTTATTATATTTATTATTTATTATTTATATTATTTATTTATTTATTTAAGCCTAGTCAAAATTCGGGTATTACAACTGCCCCTCTTTGCTCATTGTTATGGAACAGGAAGTGAGCAAAGACTGAAAAGACACGAATTTTGTTTGGACCTCTAGGTCGTCCTCTGAAAGGCAGGTCTTTCATTACGAATAATGCTGAAGTTTGAAGTTGTTTTTCTCATTACAAAATTCTTCAATCTTCTGCCCAAACTATGAAATCTGAAGTTGTTCTTCTTATTATTAAATTCTTCATCTTCCAAAGATTATAGTTTCTCTTGACATTCTTCATCTTCCGAGGTTTGAATTGTTATTCTTATTATGAATTTCTTCCTCCCTCCATCAAACAATCCACCTTTCTATAAGGGCATCGAACAAATGAGTTCTTCTTATTAGGAACTCTGGATTCTTTGCTGGTGTATTCTTCACACTACAAACTCTGTCTTTACTGGGCAAACTTTTCACATTAGGAGCTCTTCATTCTTTGTTGTGTGAACTCTTCCCATTAGGAACTCTATCTTTGCTGAGCGAACTCTTCCTATTGGTAACTTTATCTTTGTCGAGCAAACTCTTTCCCTTAGGAGCTCTTCATCTGTTGATCAACCTTCTTGTATGCCTGCAAAAGTCAAATTTATCATTAATCTTCCAACATTGATTGTAAAAGTGTACAATTTAGGTATATCATTAGGAAACTTCAAGTGCTTCAACAAAAAACACTGAAACTACGAATCTTTTTCATTTGAGCCTGAAGTTGGTTTATCTTGCTTTCCAATCTGACAATCTGAACCATTTTGTCTTTCTTTCTCTTTTCCTTCCTTGTTCTTTTTCTCTTTTTCTTTTTTTCTTTTTTCTTTTTTCTTCTTTTTTTGTTTTTCCTTTTTTTCTTTTTTGTTTTTTTTTCTCTTCTCTTCTCTTTTTTTTGTTTTTTGAAACCGAGGGCCCAAAGGATTAATATTTATACTGATATCATGCCCCACCGTCTTATTGCAATAACATTCAGAAAGTTCTCATCATTTCCGAAGGTATCGGCCTGAAAGACTTAACATCATGCCTGAAGGACTTACTGATGACCTGAAGGATTTAGAACTGCAATGCACTTCATTTCATGTGCACACAATCACATCACTCCCGAAGGTGATGGCCCGAAGGACTTAATGACGACCCGAAGGATTTAGAATTGTAATACACTTCCTTTCTTGTGCAAACAATTACATCACTCCTGAAAGTGATAGCCCGAAAGACTTAGCATCATGCCCGAAGGACTTACTGACGACCCGAAGGATTTAAAATTGTAATGCACTTCCTTTCCTGTGCAAACAATTAGAGAATCTTTGCTAAAATCCGCCTCTGCAAATGGATTTAAATCTTTGCTGAGATCCGTCTCTTCAAATGGATTGAAATCTTTGCTGAGATCTGCCTCTTCAAACGAATTAAAATCTTTGTTGGGATCTGCCTCTTCAAACGGACTAAAATCTTTCTGAGATCCGCCTCTTCAAACAGATTAAAATCTTTATTGAGATCCGCCTCTTCAAACGGATTAAAATCTTTACTGAGATCCGCCTCTTCAAACGGATTGATATCTTTTCTTTAAAAAAGTGATTGAAATCTTTGCTGGTTCTACTTTCTCCAATCTGAAGTTGTAGATTGAAATCTTTGTCTGTTCTCTGCTGATTCTTGTAAATTCCTGAAAAAAATGTACAAAAATTCTCTTGAATGCATGAGTTAGTATGCTTCTATCTTACAGATGCCTAACTATATATGATGTATAAATTGTGACAACTGAGGACCACTCGGATGAGCTCTAATCTTCTTTGTCTCTTCGTTGAGCTTTTTGCTTTAGTTACAACAATAAGATTGTTTTCTTTAAATCCTTCTTCGACTGATCTTCTTTCTTGACTTGATCTTTCTTGAGATTTATCTTAAGCTCTTATTGTCTTCATGCTCCAACAAAACTTGCGCCAGAATCTTTGTTTTTGAGCTCCTTTTCTTCTTGAGCCAATTTTGACCCTTTTTAGTGATAGAATTTTTTCAGGCTTTGCACCCTCTCTTGCCTATTCTGATTTGATCTCTTATGCACCATGATGCCCCACTAACCTCTTTGTCTCTTGCCTCATTACATAGAATTTGCCCCTATTCCATCATTTGGGGTGAGCAAATGCCTCAAGTCCCTAAACTTTTCAAGTCCCAGAACTTCCTTAAGTTCCCAAGCTTTCATTCTTGCCATTGTCGTCACCATGTCCCCTGATGGATGATCCATCTTTCTTACCAGAAGACTGTCAAACAGATGAGAGTCTCAGTCTCATGCTCAGTCATATATTTATCAAGGAAATCTGTCTGTTTGTAAAAATGTCAGCTTGATTATCGACATTTCAATGAAGGATACTTTACAAAGCCCGAAAAATTATGGTATAAAGAAAGGAAATAGAATAGGATACCCTGCATATCAAGTGCAAGAATGTCTTAGATTCAACCTTCCTCTGAGTAGAATAATTTGAATGTTGTGTCAATTTCTGAAGTTATGAAATTTCTCCCAAATCACCCGGTTCACACCTTATGATTATCGTGTTGCTCGATCCAGTCAGAAACAAATCCTTCTCCGTTCTCCTCATACCTTTCTATTCATAAATGTGTTCAAGCTTCCCGAACTTGTTTAACCAGTAGAGTGCAAAAATATCATTCTAAGAATAAAATTCTATAAGTGCATGTGTGATTCTGATTGTTACTAGTTATTATTATTATATTATTATAGACATGTCTTCAAAGAAACACCTCTGACGCTTGGGTATTAGACAGGTTAAGCATAGCTCCTTATTAGATTTGTCGACATCCCCCACAGCTCCGTCAGAGTGTTCCGAGACTTATTTATTCAAATAATTCATTATTTCTCACCCTTTCTTTTTCTTTTTTCTTTTTCATCCCATTTTCTTCTCTTTTCTCTTTTTTTCATCTATCTTTTTTAACTTTTCCTTTATTTTTTCCTCACTTTTTCTTTTTTTCCTTTCTTTTTCTTTTCTTTTTCTTTTTTCTTTTTTTCTTTCTTTTTTCTCTCCTTTTTTTCCTTTCTCTCTCTTATTGCGTTTTTAAGGTATAGAAAACTACGCTTAGAACTTCAGTTTCAAGCAAACTCTACTTGGTTAAAATTGTCTAGTCCACTTCACTGTTTATGAATTCAAGGATTTATCATCGAACATCATTAAAGGCGTAGTAGTCTGACCTTTTCTTGTCTTGCCGACCAGAGTAGACTGAGAAACAAATTTCACTTCATCATCTTCACAACATCCAAATAATTTTTGCATCGGAATCAGCATCGCATCTTGCAATTGATATCTAGGGCCTACGAGGTTGAGAATAGATATACATATATTTATTTATTTCAAAAACATCATTCCAATGAAAACCAACAAACATGACATATGACATTAGAAAAAGACTTCTATTACTTTCAGGCCAGGAGTAGCAGACTTATTTTCCAGTATGGTCCCTGTAGATTGCAACCACGTGATGCAACACTATGGGTAACACTGACTTCTTAGAACTCCAAACAATCTTGGAAGCACTCATCTTGATTCTCTGATTCCTCGACTGGTATAACAGCTTGCCCCACTCCTTTCCATTGTTGAACTAATTCTCGTGTCAAGATTCCATTACTGACTAGCTTCTTAATTTCTTTCATTAAAGGTCTACACTTTTTGGTAGCATGTTTTGGTACCCCATATGAAAGTCACAAACATTGTCTGGACCATAGCTATGGGAAAATGGACTTGGCACCACCTTCATTGGCCTAGGAATGATATGTTGTCCTTCAATAAGGTGAGGTAATAAGTCTGAAATAGACACTCTAAAGATTTCCATATTTGCACTTGCTCGAGGAATTTTTCGTAGTCATTCTGATGAATTATCTGGCCTCTTTCTCTTGAGACTCTGAGAATTTTGAATATTGCATTCACTCACCTCTTTCCTTTGTTCTGCTTCTTGATCAGCACGGTCTTTAAATATTGATCCAATTTTCCCTTGTCAGATCCCTATTTCTATTGCTTCTCCAATCACCACGAGGTCACTGAAACTGCGCTTTGAATTTGTAAGCATTCTCTCAAAGAAAAGAGATGGAAGAGATTGATGAAACATAAGAGATATTTCTTTCTCTGTCAATGGAGGTTGTACTTGGGCTGCCAATCCTTGCCACCTCAATGCACAGTCTTTAAAACTTTCGCTGACCTTCATACTCACATTCTGTAGAAAATAGACATCTAGAGCCATGTCCACAACATACTTGTAATGCCCCAAAAATGCTTTGGACAAATTGACCCATGATCGAACCTATTCTTGACTTAATCTATTGTACCATACTGCAGCAGGTCCAGCTAGACTATCATGAACACAATGGATCAACAATTTATCATTATCCAAATATCCTTCCATATTTCTACAAAACATTGCCAAGTGGATTTTAGGGCAGTTGGTACCGTCATATTTCTCAAAACTGAGGACTTTAAATTCAAGCGGAATGACTAGATCAGGGACTAGACATAATTCTTTTGCATCAAATTTGGGATTATCGATGCCTTTTCCTTCCTTGGTCTCTTCCTCAAGTTTGGCATAACTATCTTTCAACTGCTCGAGTCTTGACCCTAGGATAATAGGCTTTACAGACCCTGTCTTTGTACTTGGATTAGATGCCCCGGGATAAATTGTCAAACATGGTGTAGCTGTGTACTTTTTCACATTTTGCTGATGCTTGATCATCCATTCTTGTAACCCTTCTTGAGTCTGTTCAATTCCTTCCATGTCTCCATCCATGATGACAGATTCCCAAACTTTTACTAACTCCAGATTGATCCTGTCGAAACTCTGACCGCTCTAGATCATGAATGTTAATGCCATGTTATTACATGATAATGTTATATTGATAAATATGCAATGTATGAATGTATGAATGCAAGAGGTATTGATTCTAAAAGTATCATCATAGAACAACTTTCATTGAAGTAAAAGGATTCAATACATCAGATATTAGATACTACATATATTGGTGAGCTCCAACTCCCAACTTCCTCTAAGAGCCAAATCAACTTCCCTCCATGATCTAATACTAGATCAATATTCTGACTCAGTGCCATTGCTACATCAACTAGATCTGCCACTTGTTGAGCAACTTCTTTTACTTGAATACCATCATCTTTCATGTTGTTGTCCCTTTCTCGAATCTTTATTCTTGATATCTGAAACTAGGCATATCGATTTTCCTCACTTTCTTGACAATCTTTCTTAACATCAACAACAAGAGCTTTGTACATCAGCGTAAGCTTGAGGCATTCATCTACCTTCTTCTTTAGTGTTTCGTTTTCAGCTTGACTGTCATTCAACTTGATAGCATTATCCTTATACATCTGCATATACATTTTTATCATCTCACATTTAGCTTCACTAACCTTAGATCGTCCATAAAAGTATTGTGTTGTAGCTCCATTGCCTACAAATCACATGAAAGTGTATTGGCTCGACCTTCACTTGCCTCAAAACTCTTTTTCCAGTATTCGGCTTCATGTTTTAGCTATTTAATTCTTTCCTTCGACTGTTTCAGAGTTACACCCAAACCGGCATTCTTGAGCATCGAACAAAGCTCTTGATAGTTGGACTGTAAGTTTCTCCGCTACTCATTCAAATCATCTCTCTCTTGCTTTAATTTGCTTATTTGAGCCTCATATTCGAATTGATGACCTTCTTTTTGAATATTGTCATCTTGAATTTCATATCCGTCCGTTGAATTGAGCTGGTTTTCTGTTCCAAATTTCCACTTTCCAAACTCCAAGAGAGCTTGAACTTGGCATTTGAAAGCGAGACAATTCTCAATAGAATGTCCGTGGATTCCATCGTGAAACTCACAGTGTGTATTGGTGTCATACCATTTTGGACACGGAGGTTGCAAAGGTGCAAGAAAAAGTGGGGACACCAATCGGGCCTTTAATAATTGAGGATACAATTTTTTATATAAAATAAGGATTGGATCAAAATGTTGTTTGTGGTCTCTTGAATTATGATAATTGGCTAAGGGAACGCTAGAATTTGAACTTTGCCTTGGACCTTTACTTGATTCTAATGGGCTTATGCTTTCCTTCAGTTTTGTATCTCCAGGTGTTATATTAATTGTCGGGCTTTTAGGAAATTTAGGCCTTCCATCTTCAAAACTCAACATCCCTTCTCTGACAAGATTTTCAATCTTGTTCTTCAAAGCCTCACAATTCTCAGTAGTATGATCTAAACTTCCTCGATGGTAATCACATGATGTACTAATACCATAACCCTTGGGTGATGAAGGCATCTTAGACTTAAACGGGGCTCAGGCCACAATATTTTTCTCCATCAATTTCAGAAGCAACTTTGTATATGTCATCAGAATTGAATTAAAAGATCCCCCATCCTGCTTTCTTTCTTGAATTTCTCTCTAGCATGTCATCACTTTCTTGGGATTTGATTCAATTACACCTCCGATGGTTTATTGATGCGAGTTGCACCGGTGCGCCAACTCAACCGTTTATTTCTATACTATTTTTTGTTTACTTCTCCTTTCAGCTCAGTATGCTCCTTGGTCATAGCCGTCATCATAGTTATCATCTCAGCCATTTGTCTTTTCAGCTCTTGCATCTCATTCTTATTAACATTAACACTAACTAAACCTGATGTGTAACACTTGGATGAACTGCCCTTCATTCCTTTTGCTGTTTGTCCAGAACACTGCTTCATACTTGCGTTCTCTTCTATCAGACTATGAATCCCCTTATCCATCATGATCATCTTCTAATGACAACCACCTTTGAATCAATACCTCTATGCAATGAAGATGTGATGTAAAGGAATACAAAACAAAACAAAAGAAATGAGTCAATATTGTGAAATAATCTCGAGAATTAAATTAAATACATGCAGCAAGACAAGTTATATTGAGCAAAGAGAATAACCAGTGAAGCGTGTTTAAATTTACAACACCTGTCCTAGGTTCCTGTTTGGCTCTAGCAAGGTAAGCTTTAAAATTACAACATGTAATGTTAAAAATACAATATTTTAAGAAAAAGTGCAATATAATATTTGAATATTGTAATGCATGAATGCACAAGGTATCGGTTTCAAGAATTGGTCATTAGAACAACACTCATCTAACTAAAGGGTCGAATATAAAGAAAAGGCAATATGTCCACCAGCTCCAGCTCTTTTTTAGTTGTTCATTTTGTTCATCATTTGAGTTAACATTTGTCCTAGTTCGGTGTCGATATCAGTGTTGTTGTAGGGTCACAACTTCATCGAACATAATCTGCACATGTCAGACGACCCCCGACACTTAGCTCCTAAAGTTAATCATTTCACAACTCTGTTTTTAGATAACCTGGATTACTACTTCAGCTTGATTTTCAGTATTTTTCTTCCATTATGGTACCTCTTCAAAACTTACGAGCCAGTCTTTCAAATATTGTACTGCATTTTCTGATTCTGCCATTTCCCTCAGCTCCCAATTTTATCATCATTTTCTTTAATTATGATATCCTTCGGTGAATTTCATCATTTGTGAAACTTGGATAACGTCTCTGAGTTCAAAGCTTTTAATTCTTCCTCGATTTCTTACTTGTCAACAACAACCCTTAAATGCCCCTTCAATTCATCTGTTATCTATCCTTCCTCTAGTTATCACTATTTTTCCAGATACTACGTCGTGTTTATCTCTGTTACCACTGGCTCCATCTTGAAACTTGTACCGTTGTCAAGCCTTGTATAAACCCTGTCTTTTCTTTTTTCACCCTTAGCAAGCCTTGTATTTCTCTATCATTGGTGTCACATACATTCTTCCAAAAAGTGAACAATTACCAGGTTTCAAGTTTCATAAACAGGTCATGGTTCTAAACAACTCTTGATATGCTTGACTATCTAGCAGCTATATTATAACCCATGAATCTGACTGGAAATGACTCTTTATATTCCCCACCCTATAGTTCTCAAATTAAACTGGTTTTGGAAAAACTTCATCATGTTCATAAATTTTCGGTACAACTTCACATTAATGACACCTGGTCTCCACGTATATTGTCTTCGTTCTTGTATTGAATCTTCTCGAATCTAGTCCACAGTGACATATTGTCCTCCACTTGCCTATTAGACCTTTCAGCTCTTATGGCCACTGCCTACTCGACTAATTCTCGAACCGATACCTTTCATGTAATGTGATGCAACATTTATCGAATAAAACACACCCACACAAAACAAAAACTGTTTCAGTATGATGAATTAATATTGTAAGCAAAAATAATTATTACAAAAAAAACAATTTACATTGTAAAAATAACCAGAGAACAGTTTACTTTGCACACAAAAATAACCAGAAAAATGTATTTAAATCAGCAGCACCCTGTCCTAGGTCCATGTCTGGCTCTAGTGGGGTAGGCTTCTATTACAGCATGTGGGTTTCGATCTAGACTCTGGGTACCCGAATTGTCGTTACTAGACTAGTAAAACATCGATTCGGGAGTATACGACCCCTTATAGCGGAGGCGTAACCTCACGGTGTATAAGGTTGGTATACCAAAATGAGGACAAAATTCCGATCCCAGAGCTGAATAACTCACGTAAGATCATGCCTCATTCCCACCTAAGGGTAAAAGGCCCGAGTAGAAGGCATATGCATGAATGACAATTTATATCACACAAGAAAAAGCTATATGCATTTTCCTAAAAATTCATCCAATAATTATGGAAAAAATTAAATTCAAATTACTGTCCTAAAATGCCACGTAAAATTAATTAGACCAGACTCTCAATTTTTTTTTTAAAAAAATCCCCAGCGGAGTCGCCAAGCTGTCACGACCATTTTTAAAATCGGGTGTAAAAATAGCCTGATGATCGATCTTTTAGAAAATTAGGGTTTTCTAACCATTTTTAATTCAATCTTGAAAATTTAGGGTTTTCATATTAAATTGGATTTTCCATTATTTATACTTTAAAAACATTTTGGAGTCGCCACCGATCACTTCGAGGTAGACCATACACCGAAAAAACAAACCAGAGATTTTGTCTAAAAAATTGGGTTCGGGAGTCGGTTACCTGTAGGGAAGGATTCGCACCCCTATGAACGCCCGTTATCAGTACCTTTAATTTTATGTGGCATTTTGGCATTTCGAATAATTATTTGAATTTAATTTATCCCATAATTATTAATTGAATTTAAATTCAGAATGCAGATATCCTTTTATAAAGAAATTCATTTTGTTCGAATATGAGGTTAAAAGCACCTCGTTAGGTGGCACCCCTATTCATATTTAAAAATGAATTTCCAACATAAAAGGTTTTTAATGAATGCTCTTTTATTGTCTTGTTCATTTTAAGTATTAATCCTAAAGGGGCACTAATCAATTAGTTATTTAAGCTATGAATATTAATTAACTTAATGGCTTTTATGTGAAAATGCCAATTGCTTAAACACCTTCCATATATGTAAAGCTCTTAAATTAATCATATTCCTAATTATTTAATCCTTCTAGTTAATTAAAGTTCTAGTCCTAATTATGGCCGTAACAATTTATTAAGTCCATATTATAAGTGAAAATGTATATTAAATGTTCACCTTTAAAACCAATGCTGAGATAACACCCTATCGTAAACAATGGAACACCATCCAAATTTGAGTCTCAAAGGTTCAATTTAATATACATTTAATTATCTATAATGTATTCTAATTAATTGTTTAATTTTAACTAAATACTAAGTTAATATTCAATTTTAAGTGAAATACATATATTAAACATAATTTATTAAAATCCATATTGTGATAACACCCCATTGTAAACAATGGAGCACCATCCAAATTTGGATTCCAAAATTATATTTAATATGTATCTAATTACTACAATCATCTACCGTATTTAATTATTGACGGTTTGCTACAGAGTTCCTTCTGACAGAGAAGTACAGAGTTACCAGATTTGTGGGAGGACTAGATCCGGAGTATAAGAAATTCTTGGTTGCTCTTGATTTGTCTGTATTTCAAGAGGTAGTCAACTGAGCTAAAAGAATGGAAGGAGTGGAGCAGGAAGAAGCTTATGATAAGAAAGCACATTCAACCAAACGACCTGGAGGTCCCAGTGTTTTACCCTGGTCTAAACGGGGTAAAGGATCTCAACAGCAAGGATCAGCTGGATCAATGTCGTCCGTAAAGAAGAATTTTCCTGCTGATAAATCCAAACAAGTCCTCAATCGAACAAGTGGAGCTAAAGGTGGTGAATTTCGGATCCAATCGGAATGCAAAACTTGTGGAAGAAGACATGTTGGTCGGTGTTGGTATGCACCGGAGATAGTATGTTATCAATATGGGAAGCCGAGTCATTTCAAACGCGCATGTCCAGAATTGCAAGAAAATCAATCGGTGGCTGCTTCTCAGAGAAATAAAGGGAATCAAGGTTGGAATTCTCACCAAGGTGCATCGGAAGTTGCATCGAACCTGAAAGGCAAAGCTCCTTCTCGTGTATATAATATCAAGACCACAAAGAGTAAAGATGATCCCGATGTGATATCAAGTATGCTTGAACTCTTTGATAGACCTATTTTTGCATTAATTGATCCTGGTTCCACTCGTTCATATATTAGTTCTAGAATCATACTAGAAAGAAACATTCCAGTAGAAGTAATTATGAGTGAGGTGGTAGCAACCAACCCGATAGGCCAGAGTGCTAGGGTTAAAAGAATTTGCCGCCAGTGTCCTATTAGAATTCAGAATGTGGATCTCCCCTCTGACCTTATGGAATTACCGTTTTGCGAATTCGAAATAATATTGGGAAAGAATTTGTCGTGCTAGTGATGATATTTCGTCTATTGTTGTGAATGAAATGTTGATGGAGGGTTGTGAAACATATTCAACTCTCGAAATTGATACCTTGAAGCGGGAAGTGAAAATAGAAGATATACCTATGTTGCGAGAATTCCCAGAAGTATTCCCAGAAGAATTACCGGGACTACCTCCAGATAGAGAGGTAGAATTTGGAATTGATGTATTACCTGGTACAACACCCATATCGATGGCACAGTATCGTATGGTACCTGCTGCACTCAGGGAACTCAAGTTACAACTACAAGAATTACAGAATCGAGGTTTTATACGGTCAAGTTTATCACCATGGGGAGTACCCGTATTGTTTGTAAAGAAGAAAGATGGATCAATGAGATTGTGTATTGATTGTCGTCAACTTAATAAAGTGACGATAAAGAACAAATATCCATTGCCAAGAATTGACGATCTTTTTGATCAATTAAAAGGGGCAGTGGTGTTCTCTAAGATTGATCTTCGATCATGTTATCACCAATTGAAGATTAAGGAGCAGGATATTCAAAAGACGACTTTTAGAACTCGATATGGACATTACGAGTTCGTGATAATGCCGTTTGGATTAACTAATGCCCCAGCAACATTTATGGATTTGATGAACTAAATTTTTTAGCCATACTTGGACCAGTTTGTGGTGGTATTCATAGATGATATCCTGGTTTATTCTAAAACCAAGGAGGTTCACGATGTTCATCTTAGAATAGTTCTCCAGATTTTGAGGGAGAAGAAATTTTATGCCAAACTACCTAATTGTGAGTTTTGGCTTTCTAAGGTGACATTTCTTGGACATATAGTATCGGCTGAAGGAATTCGGGTTGATCTTCAGAAAATTCAAGCTATCATGGAGTGGAAACCTCCTAAAATGTTGCAGAGGTTAGAAGTTTTCTTGGATTGGCAGGATATTATCGCCGGTTCGTGAAAGATTTCTCAATGATTGCTGCACCTATTACCAAACTGCTAAGGAAGAATGTATCTTTTATGTAGACTAAAGAATGTCAAGAAAGCTTTGAAAGATTGAAGAAAATCTTGACAGAAGCTCCGGTGTTAGTTCAACCTGAATCGGGTAAGAGTTTCGTGGTGTATAGTGATGTATCGCATAATGGTTTGGGTTGTGTATTATGCAAGATGATAAATTGGTGGCTTATGCTTCTAGGCAGCTTAAAATTCATGAAAGGAATTATCCTACTCATGATTTATAGTTACCTGCGGTTGTCTTTACCTTAAAAATTTGGCGCCACTACTTATATGGTGAAAAATGTTATATATACACATACCATAAAAGCCGAAAATATCTTTTAACGCAGAAGGAGATGAATTTGAGACAAAGGCAATAGATCGAGCTAATTAAGGATTACGATGCAATTATTGATTATCATCCGGGAAAGGCTAATGTGGTGGCAGATGCACTTAGCCGAAAGAAGTTTTTAGCTCTACGGATATCGAATGCTCAATTATCAATATTGGATGACGGTGCTTTACTTGCTGAGCTGAACATCAGGTCTACTTTGATAGACAAAATAAAAGAATCACAGGAAAAAGATGAAAATTGTTTAGAGATAAAGAAGAAAGCTGAAAAGGAAGAATCTTCAAACTTTGAAGTGAAGTCCAATGTATGTTTATATTATAAAGGACGTGCTTATATTCCTTAAGATGAAGAATTGAGAAAGAAAATTCTTGCAGAAGCACATTATAGTCCTTTAAACGATACACCCAGGAGGAAATAAAATGTATCAGGATTTGAAAAGCCGTTTTTGGTGGCCATGAATGAAAAGAACTATAACGGAATTCGTGTCTAAATGTTTAACTTGCCAGCAAGTTAAAGCATAACATCAAGTGCCATCAGGGTTACTTCAACCAATTGCTATTCTAGAATGGAAATGGGAGAAAGTGACTATGGATTTTGTAACCGGGTTACCATTGACGCTGAGCAAGAAAGACTCAATCTGGGTGATTGTGGATCGATTAACCAAATCAGCACATTTCCTGCCAGTCAGAACAAATTTCTCTTTGAGTAAATATGCATAGTTGTATATTTGGGAGATTGTTAGACTACATGGAGTTCCTATTTCCATTGTGTCTGAAAGAGATCCCAGATTTACTTCTAGATTCTAAAAAGCACTACAGGAAGCATTGGGTACTCGATTGCATTTTAGTACTGCCTTCCACCCGCAAATTGATGGACAATCAGAGAGGACAACTCAGATTTTGGAAGATATGCTTAGAGCTTGTGTTATTGAGTTTGCAGGCTCGTGGAAAGAGTACTTACCATTGGCTGAATTTGCGTATAACAATAGTTACCAGTCAAGTATTAAAATGGCACCTTATGAAGCTTTATATGGAAGAAAATGTCAGACACCATTAAATTGGTTTGAATTGGAAGATCGCAAGATTGTTGGGCGTGATTTGATTCAAGAAGTAGAAGAAAAAGTGAAGATAATTCGAGATAATCTAAGGGCAGCTTCTGATAGACAAAAAGCTTATTCGGATTCAAAAACAAAAGACATTGAATACTAGGTAGGAGACAAAGTATTTTTGAAAGTTTCACCATGGAAGAAAATAATGAGATTCGGAAGAAAATGGAAGCTTAGTCCCAGATTTATTGGTCCGTATGAAATTTTGAGAAGAGTTGGACCGATGGCTTACCAATTGGCTTTACCACCAGAAATGAGCAAGATTCATGATGTTTTTCATGTATTGATGCTTCGCAAATATAGGTCAGATCCTTCACATGTCATTTCACCTGCAGAAGTAGAGATGCAACCTGATCTGACATTTGAAGAAGAACTAGTAAAGATATTAGCTCACGGGGTGAAGAAATTGAGAAACAAATCGATTCCATTGGTTAAAGTGCTTTAGAAGAATCATAAGTTGAAGAAGCCACCTGGGAAACCGAAGAGAGAATGAAATAACAATACCCGCATTTGTTTAATCCAGGTATGTTCTAAAAATTTGAGTACAAATTTTTTTTAAGGGGAGAGAATTGTAATATCCCATTACTGGATTAGTGACTAAAACGTAAAGTTTTAAAGTTTGGTGACGAAAGTGAAAAGTTCTAAAAAGTTTAAGGACCAACATGGTAATTTTCCCAATAATTATTTTTATTCCATAAATAAATAGATCATCTAAGGGTGTGGATCGAATATAAAAACTATGGTTTGATCTGATGTTTCTATTATTGGGAAATTATGATTAAAGTTTAAGTGTAATTTAGGTAATCGTATGAGCTCGAAATTTTATGAAAATTTGAAGGAAGTCTTAGGATGACCCGAAAAGCAGAGCATTGAAGTTTTGAATCGTTTTTAATCGGTTTAGATTCGATTCTATTCAATATTTTGTATAGGTGATGGAATGGCATATTGGAGGATATAAAGATTCATTAATGGCAAAATGGTCATTTTACCCATACTTTTTAATTATAATCGATTTGATGATAAGGTTGAGTATAGGTTTTGATTCATAATTGGTCATAATCCAAGGGTGAAAAGGTCATTTTACTATGAAGAAAGATTTTTGTTTTAAATTAAGGATTTAATTGCCATTTGGCATTAATCAAAGAAAGAAAGAAAATTCAAATCTTTGCTCATCTTTTCTCTCAAGTGCCGAACCCAAGGGGGACTAGGTAAGAAGTTTTTCAATTCAATTTTTGGCTTGATTTACTTGGTTTTTGGTTAGACACATGAAACAAGAAATTGATCCCCCCTTGAATTCTCTATCTTTTGACATAATTTTTGCTTAGTTTCCATGTTTCTAAGTTGAAGTTGAGGATTAGGGTGGTTGAAGAACATGTTAGGTTTTCATGTTTTAAGGTTTAATCAAGTTGGAAAGGGTGTTTTAGTATTATTTCTATGCTTGAAATGATGGAAATCTCTTGAAAAGCTTATAGGGACCAATTCGGCTATAAGAGGAAAATTAGGGGAAATTTTGTGAAAATTTATTTGATGATGGAAATGATTAGAATGATGTTTTCTAAGTTGAATTATGTGATTGGATTGAATAAAACATCATTTTAGGATTATTTTGTGAATTTTGCAAATTGGGTGAAATAAGTGAGAAATTTGAAAATATTCAAGAAGTATGGTTATGTTGTTTACTATGATACAAGGATCATTTTGGTATTAAAATTTTTGAAAATGGAGATGAAATGTGGAAGTTCCCAAATTTTAGTTTATAAACCCTAAGAGAGAAAATTTAGGGTTTAAAGTGAAATTATCAAACTAATGGTTACAATGTGCAATTTGAAGTAAAATTTAAGTGTAGGAAGCATTGTTGTTGTAAAGAAGCACTTGGTTGAAAATGTTAAATTTTCCAACTTGGTATGTACATGTATTAGTAAGGTTGGGCATGTACTTAAAGTTGCTTGTGTTATGTATTCAATGTACATATAGATAACAAGCAAGTTCGAGATCGAACAAGTGAAGAAAGAAGATAAAAAGTGCAACTGAGCCTTGTGAGGCTAGTAATTATACTTTTGAAAGTGTCAAGGTGAGTGCAATGCATGTGTAGCATGATCTTTATGTCATTTATTATATATTTGATATATTAGAAATATGTCAAAGGTTGAAACATATGCATGGATCACTAATTAATCATGGAATATTATCTTGGGTATGAATTGCTCAATATGTATATATGTTGCCATGTATGGGACTATGATTGATATAAAGCCCAATGTATGAGATAGGAAATTAAAAGTATAGTTGGATATCCATAGAGTCATAAACAGCTGTATAAACATTTTAACACTCCCGGTAGAGTGCAACTTATTATAAGCACTTCAGGTAAAGTGCAAATTATTTACTAATTGTATACTCCGGTAAGTATACAGAAGCACTTCAGTACTAAGAACTTCCAGTAAAGTGCAAATAATACACTATACTCAAGTAAGTATAGGGGGGATGACTCGTGTACATAAATTTCCTTAAATCAATACTTGGGCTAAATGAATTGAAAAACAGGATGAAAAGCTTAAAAGCTCGATGATAAACATGGCAAAGGTAATGGTAAGAATCAAAGTTATTACCATGTATTATGTTATTATATATGTATCATGTCATATATGCTAGAAAGCATAATATGGTAAGTGATCATGTGCATTGTTGTTTATTTATATTGATATTTATGTTAATTTACATTTGAATTAAATGTTGTTGCCTCACTAAGTATATGGTTAACTTATGATGAATTTCATGCGTAGATTCTAAAGGAGTTTCGAAGGAAGAGTAGACGAGCATCACTTTCATATTTTGGGAGGTATATCTCCATACTCATAGTAATGTAATGGCATCCATCCTTTCTTTTGGAAATATACTAGATGGCATGTATATTTTAGTGGGGTTTGTAATAGCTTATTACCAAATGTGGTTGGTTAATAGTTGATATTACATGGATGATGAACCTAGTAAGTTTTATTATGGTTATAAATGATAATGGACTAAGTTTATACTAAAAATGGGTCCTAAGATAGAAAGTTTAAAATCTGTCCAGAAATGTACGCAAAAGCAGCGTGTTTGAAAACTCAACATAAATTCCACAATTAGAATTAGATGGTGAATCTTATATGTATGAACTGGAAATTTTGTCTAGTTTCTTAAAAAACAAATGGTGACTGATTTCGAGTTGTATGTAAAAAGTTATGAATTTTTATTCGAAGGAAGGTCAGAAAATAGGGTAGCAGAATTTTCAGTGTTTTTGGGCTGTGACGTGAATTCAAAGATTTATTTGAATTTTTTGTGTAATGAGTTTAGGCTAATAATTTATATGGTTAGAAAGCTTGATTAATTTACTTTAATTAGAAAATTTCGGAATGAAGTTTCGATGTCTATAAAAAATTTTATAAATTTTTAAGTAAAGGCAGTACAGGCTGCCAGTTTTCTAAGCTAAAGTAATAAAAGGGTTTAACCTTAGTTAGTAACATCACTGACTCGTATATGGTGATAAATACAGGAAAGGGATGTTACAAATTTTTTTCCAAGGACTTAAACTGAATTTTCCTAACTCAATCTATTATTCCGATAATTATCAGAAATCTTCATAGAATAAAATTTCTCTTAAAATTCCTTTATCGATAATCCATATGAATTTTCTCTACTGTTACTGAGTCCTAAATATCAATCAGAAACACTTTTATGGGACCTTCTCCAAGGTCACCCATCATTGGGCTACTCTGGCCTGAGCACGCTTAACAATTTCATTCGATCCAAATTCGAATAATATAAGCCTAGTATGAAAAATCCGGTAACACAGAAATACCGCTCTTGGGGGTGAACTATTCATTTACGGGGTTAAATTATATAATTTTTTAAAATTACACTTTGGTCCCTAAACTTTTCCAAAGTTTACACTTTAACCCCCTAAACTTTCAAAATTTTCATTTTAATCACTAGTCCAAAATTGGGATATTACAATAAATGTAACATCCTTAACGTATACTCGTGAGCCGAATATACATTAAAGATGTTACGGAGTCATTGTAAGAAATCTTGACTTGTAAAATTTTTTTGACCCAAACTTTATCTTGTAGTTTACCCTTTCTTGGTTTTGAATTAAAAACTACGTCAGTCTATAGCAACTAGTTTCGACCCTGAACTGTTTTATAAAACTTATAGATGATTTATTGTAATAAAAATATTATTCAGGATAGAAACTAGGTACACTGCTTAGACCTTTTCTTGATTTTAAAATTATTACACGATTTGGGTTATACTATACATAACTATATTGAAAATTATAACTACTTATAGTAAACCATTTTCTAAACCATACATTCGCAATAGTGCAGAAACATTTTGTAAACTCAAGCTTACAAAACAGTTTGTCTCTTTAAATCTACTGCATATATGTACATGCCCACTAGATATCAAACTTATAACTTAAGATGTACATCCGTGATTAATAGCATAACTTGATTTTCCAAAATAATAGCTCCTTCTTTCCATTCTACTTGGGAGAACCTACGTGTGAAATAACACACGCTAAGTACGAACATAGTGAGGCAATAATCTTATTTAACAAACATAAAGTAAAGTACTACTAATCATATCAAGTTCTCTACCTAAGATAGGATAGTACTATCAAGATCACTAGAATTTCATGTACATATTATAAGCTTCTAACTTGCTCATGGTTTTAATGTTCTATCATCATAAAATAAATCATGTATATTAACATAATTCACATAAGCAACATGGTACATATTCATGACATGATTTATATGCATAACATGATTTATATACATGACATGGTTCATATACGTAACATGATTCATATTCATGGCATGATCCATTTATATAACATAATTTCTTATACGTGACATATTTCACTTGCATGATTCTCATACTTGGCATGATTAATATACAAGTTTTCAATCATATATACATGACTAATTCACATACATAACATGATACATGTACATGGCACAATTCATATGTATGGCATAGTTCATACACGTAACATAATTTGTATACATGGCATGATTCATATACATAGCATATTTCTTATATATGTGACATACTTCGTATACATGGCATAATTCATGTGCTTGGCCTGATTCGTATACTTGGCATAATTCATATGCATGTCATGCTTCATATACGTGGCATAATTCACATACTTGACATATTTCATATACATAACATGATTCATTTACATGACATGATTCTTTTACTTGACATGATTCATATACGTGATTTAATTCATATACATGGCATGTTCCGTATTCATGGCATGGTTCATATACATGGCATGGTTCATATTCATGACATGATTCATATACGTAACATGATTCTTATATCATTTCCCAAAGTACGCTATATGAGATCGAGATACGCGAGTCATTTTGAAATGACGCCGTAGTGTCTAACGTAAACGTAAAGATGAGTATGTACTCGGGGCGCTCTTTTCTCCCCATAAACATAAAGCACCTCGATAGTGCACTCGGGAACAGTGGGCGTAGATCCCTATGGTGCGACACCTTGACAGTGAACTCGGGCACAGTGGGCGTAGATCCCCAAGGTGCGTGTGACACAATCATTTTGTCACAATTTCTGTTTAATAACATGAACATAAGGGTGCAGCTGCTAAAGACTCTATGGCATGCCAACTATACCATGGACTCTCATACTCAATACTTGGGCATTTCTTCATTACCAATCGATTTTCATCAATCATATGGATAGGAATTTCATATTCATATTTCATCGTAACTGTTCATAGAAATCAATAATTATCATAATTAATCATATAAATGGACATTTCATGTTTCATGCTTTATCATAACTAGTCAGGGCAAACATAGATCATCATATAAATAAACAATTCATATCTCATACTTCAACATATTTGATCATGGGAAACATAAATTAACATATATATAAATATAAATAATGCAATATCATTTTAATTTTAGGTCGACTACTCGTAAATCTTCCAAATTGCAATTTAAAACATATAAATGCACTCACCTGGGCCATGAATAGTATGCCTCACTAAGCTTACTTGAGGTCCTTATCTTTCTTTTATCACTGGTTCTCTTTCGATCCCTTTAGAACTGTATAAGATCAATCGAACATATACATTACCATTCTCGTATTCGACTTAAATCTAACATTTCTAACTTGATTCTTAAATATAACTATTCGAATATAAAATTTTTCTGAAAATTTCCCCAATATTCTCCAAGGTTGCCAAATTGGTCCCTAGGTCCTTAATGACCATTTTGAACATCAAACAATTGTTCAAGCCTAATTTGAACAATTTCCATAATTAATTACTTATTTTGGACTATTTCCTTTTTAGTCCTTAAACTTTATAAAAGTGACAATTTAGTCACTACTTCACTTTTGTACATAAATTCATGTACAAATAAACCATTCATAAATTTTCTAACATTCTTAAAAATTTTCCTTCAACTTTCCACTTTATTCAAATTGGTCCTTCACTAACTTTTTATTTTTGAAAGGTCCTCAAAATTTCCTTTCTTGTCATTTTAATCCTTCAACTTTCAAAACATGATTGAATCTTCAATTCTATCAAATTTCCATAAATTCAAGACCAATCCCTAATTTTTTTTCTAAATTGCCGAATTGGTCCTTCAACTTCCAAAATTTTCATTTTGGTCCCTAATCACAAATTCAAGCTACTTTCACCATAATTTAGTGATTCCAATACTAAAATAGAATTTCCCCTAATTTTTCCAAATTTTTGAAATGGTCCCTAAATTTACAACTTGGGAAATTATTCAACATATTATTTTAGCATTGGAATCATTGAATTATGGTGAAAGTAGCTTGAATTGGTGATTAAGGACCAAAATGAAAATTTTGGAAGTTGAAGGACCAATTAGGCAATTTAGAAAAAAATAGGGATTGGTCTTGAATTTATGGAAATTTGATAGAATTTAAGATTCAAGCATGTTTTGAAAGTTGAAGGATTGAAATGACAAGAAAGGAAATTTTAAGGACCTTTTCGAAAATAAAAAGTTAGTGAAGGACCAAATTGAATAAATGGAAAGTTGAAGGAAAAATTTTAAGAATGTTAAAAAATTTATGAATGGTTTATTTGTACATGAATTTATGTACAAAGTGAAGTAGTGACTAAATTGTAACTTTTATAAAGTTTAAGGACTAAAAAGGAAATAGTCCAAAATAAGTAATTAATTATGGAAATTGTTCAAATTAGGCTTGAACAATTGTTTGATGTTCAAAATGGTCATTAAGGACCTAGGGACCAATTTGGCAACCTTGGAGAATATTGGGGAAATTTTTAGAAAATTTTTATATTCGAATAGTTATGTTTAAGAATCAAGTTAGCAATGTTTGATTTAAGTCGAATACGAGAATGGTAATGTATATGTTCGATTGATCTTATACAGTTTTAAAAGGGATCGAAAGAGAACCAGTGATAAAATAAAGATAAGAACCTCGAGTAAGCTTAGTGAGGCATACTATTCATGGCCCAGGTGAGTGCATTTATATGTTTTAAATTGCAATTAGGAAGACATATGAGTAGTCGACCTAAAATTAAAATGATATTGCATTATATATATATATATATATATATGTTAATTTATGTTTGCCATGATCAAATATGTTGAAGTATGAGATATGAATTATTGATTTATATGATGACCTATGTTTGCCTTAACTATTTATGATAAAGCATGAAACATGAAATGTCCATTTATATGATTAATTATGATAATTATTGATTTCCATGAACAGTTACGATGAAATATGAATATGAAATTCCTATCCATATGATTGATGAAAATCGATTGGTAATGAAGAAATGCCCAAGTATTGAGTATGAGAGTCCATAGTATAGTTGGCATACCATAGTCTTTAGCAGTTGCACCCTTATGTTCATGTTATTAAACAGAAATTGTGACAAAATGATTGTGTCACACGCACCCTGGGGATTTACGCCCACTGTGCCCGAGTGCACTCTCAAGGTGCCGCACCATGGGGATCTACGCCCACTATGCCCGAGTGCACTGTCGAGGTGCTTTATGTTTATGGGGAGCAAAAAGCGTCCCCAAGTACATACTCATCTTTACGTTTACGTTAGACACTATGGTGTCATTTTAAAATGACTCACGTACCTCGATCTCATATAACGTACTTTGGGTAATGATATAAGAATCATGTTACGTATATGAATCATGTCATGAATATGAACCATGCCATGAATACAGAACATGCCATGTATATGAATTAAATCACGTATATGAATCATGTCAAGTAAAAGAATCATGTCATGTAAATGAATCATGTTATGTATATGAAATATGTCAAGTATATGATTAAGCCACATATATGAAGCATGACATGCATATGAATTATGCCAAGTATATGAATCAGGCCAAGCACATGAATTATGCCATGTATACGAAGTATGTCACATATATAAGAAATATGCTATGCATATGAATCATGCCATGTATACAAATTATGTTACGTGTATGAACTATGCCATGCATATGAATTGTGCCATGTACATGTATCATGTTATGTATGTAAATTAGTCATGTATATATGAATGAAAACACGTATATGAATCATGCCACGTATGAGAATCATGCAAGTGAAATATGTCACGTATAAGAAATTATGTTATATAAATGGATCATGCCATGAATATGAATCATGTTACGTATATGAACCATGTCATGTATATAAATCATGTTTTGCATATAAATCATGTCATGAATGTGTACCATGTTGCTTATGTGAATTATATTATCTATACGAAACATACCATATATATGATTTATTTTATGATGATAGAACATTAAAACCATGAGCAAGTTAGAAACTTATAATATGTACATGAAATTCTAGTGATCTTGATAGTACTATCCTATCTTAGGTAGAGAACTTGATATGATATCGTATGATAAGTAGTACTTTACTTTATGTTTGTTAAATAAGATTATTGCCTCACTAAGTTCGTACTTAGCGTATGTTATTTCACACGTAGGTTCTCCCAAGTATAATGGCAAGAAGGAGCTATTAATTTGGAAAATCAAGTTATGCTATTAATCATGGTATGCACATCTTAAGTTATAAGTTTGATATCTAGTGGGCATGTACATATATGCAGTAGATTTAAAGAGACAAACTATTTTGTAAGCTTAAGTTTACAAAATGTTTCTGCACTATTACGAATGTATGGTTTAGAAAATGGTTTACTATAAGTAGTTATAATTTTCGATGTAGTTAAGTATAGTTTAACCCAAATCGTGTATTAATTTTAAAATCAAGAAAGGGTCGAAACTAGCTTCTATATACTGACGTAGTTTTTAATTCAAAACCAAGAAAGGGTAAACTACAAGATAAAGTTTGGGTTAAAAAAAATTTACAAGTCAAGATTTCTTACAATGACTCCGTAACATCTTTAATGTATATTCGGCTCACGAGTATACGTTAAGGATGTTACATTTATTGGTGTATAATACTTTATATATGTTTGTAAAATATTGTATAGTATTTTTGTTTAATTACTATGTATATAAAATAGTAATTGATACTTATTTTTGAAAATGATACTTATATATAAAAAAAACTACTAACTTAACATATGTATAGGCATTTTTTATAAATATACATATTTTACTTTAAATATTATATTTTAAGTGTATATATAAGAGATAATAAACACTTATTTTTTGTAATAAAAAATATATATGTATATAAAACTACTAACTTTATACATGTAGTTTTTTTTATATAAATATAGTTATTAAATCTATTTTGTCATAAATATTATATTTTAAATATATTTGTATATTACATTATAAATTATACCATAATAACTAGATAAGAAAAGATTAAGGTAATATTCTTTTATTTAGGGAGTTCGAGAATTAGTATCCCGGGCGTAAAGGGATGCGACCATCTCGATATCCCTAAATAAAAGGATATTCTTACCATTTTAGGATACAATATTTAAGGAGATTTTCTTTTATTTAGAAAATCGAGAAGCCATTTCCCGGGCGTAAAAGGATGTGAATTTCTCGGTTATTCTAAATAATGGAACGTTTCTTCAAATATTTAGAACATTTTCATGCATATAGGAATCACATTTTAAATTTTAATCGAATTCGTAATTTTCAATCCCAAGACATTAAATAATCGACTAGGTACCAATTTTGGGCAGTGTGGGGGTGCTAATCCTTCCCATCCGTAACCGACTCCCGGACCCAAATTTTAAATCTTTGGTTTTATTTTGGTGTCCGGTATACCATTTTTAAAACGATCGATGGCGACTCCATATTTTTTAATTATAAAACCGGGCGGGGTTTTTTCAAAAAAGAAAAAATATTTTTTTTAAAATTGAAGAAAAAGAGAGGGCCGGGGCGGATTTGGGTGATTACAGCTAGCGACTTCGCTGGGGATTTTTTTTAATAAAAGAGAGTCAAGCCACGAGTCGATTATATTTTAGTCTTGGTCGTTGGAAATTGACGAATTCGATTTTAATTTAAAATATGATTCTGTCTTTTGTTAATAAGACATGCATTTTATTTTCTGTAAATATAACTGCTTTAATTTTACTACTTAGTATAAGTGAATATAGACATAGGGTGTCAAAAGGTTTGGGAGTTTCTCCTCACACACCGTGCACTTGCATTACATTTCATGAGCTTTCTATCCGAGCTTCGTCCTATTTTAAGTGGAAGTGTGATACTACCTTCGTGTGGGTTACCACCGTATAGGTTGGTGAATCGCTTTCGGGATATATTTTTTATGCTTTCGTGTGGGTTACCTCCGTATAGGCATAAGGGATGTGTCCCCCTGAATTGAACTTGGTTCATTTGAAACCTATAATGGGTGAGGATCAGGGGCCTTGCTACCTTTAGTAAGGGACAACGAGGACAATTCGGGTACCCCTCCCTAGAACCGAACCACATGTAATGGACCATAGGAGCCTTGCTCTAGAAATGGAACCCGTTAAAAGTTCAAAGGAGAAACGCTTATAACCTTTTGTATACCCTATGGTTTTTTTTCATGAATAATATGCTGGGTAGAAATCATGGCGGGTAGGATCTTTCTGTCTAAATAATAATGTACCGGGTAGATACCATGTTGGGTAAGTTTTTTCTGTAAATAAAAGCATGCCGGGTAGAAAATCATGTTGGGTAGGTTTTTTTCCTGTAAATAAAAGTATTCAGGGTAGATACCATGCCGGGTAGGAAACTATTTATATTTCATTATACCGGGTAGAAATCATGCCGAGTATGGTTTTTTCTGTAAATATTCGGGTAGAAAAGCATGAAGGGTAAGATTACTTTCTCAAATAAAGCATGTCTACCAGTAGGTTTTATACCGTTTTTATAAATATTACTATTTTTTATCGGTACTAACCCATTTATTTTGTTTGTGCATTGCAGTTACATCTCATGCATTTTCATATTTGCATTTCATCATAATGCATCATCATTTCTCAATCAAGGGGTCTGATTCCAATAAATTCCAATCGCAATCATTCTGGGGCATCCACCTACATCAGTTGTTTTACTTGAAGAAGAACTAGAGTGATGGAAAGTCGTCTAGCAAGAGTAGAGCAAGCATGCGAAGACCTGGAAAGAGACATAAATGAGAAGCTCGACAAGGCACATCTACAAGTACCGGCTCCAATTGAAAAGCAACAAGGTCCTCAAGCCGGGTCTTCATCGCCTGGGGGAACTAATGCCCAAAATAACCCTAGTGTGCATGTCATCTCTGATCCAAGCATCATCAACAAGATGGGTCAAGCAGGGATCGAGGCGGTCGAGCAAATTAAAGATTTGTACAAACGGGTTGAAGAGAAATACAAAGCTGCAGAAGAGGCAAGTGCATCATGTGAGGTAGATGCAAGGAAATTAAGTTTAGTCCCTGATCTGGTGATACCTCCAAAGTTCAAGCTGCCAGAATTTGAAAAGTACAACGGAACAAGCTCTACGATCGCTCACCTTACCATTTTCTACAGAAGGATGACAGGGCATGTTCACAACGAGAAACTCTTAATCTATTGCTTCCAAGAAAGCTTAAAAGGATCTGCTGCAATGTGGTATAACCAATTGAGTCAAGACCAGATACAATCATGGAAAGATCTTGCCAAAGCCTTCATCGAGCAAAACAAGCATATAACTAACATCGATCCAGATCGTCTAACACTGCAGAGCATAGAAAAGAGGCCCGATGAGAGCTTTCGGCAGTACATACAAAGGTGGCGAGATGTTACTGTGCAAGTACAACCACCACTGCTCGAGAAAGAAATAACGCCTACATTTGTAAGGACTCTAAAAGACCCATTCCTGAAATACATGTTGGGTAATGCAATCAATAGTTTGGAAGACCTCGTGATGTCTGGCGAACTCATTAAAGCGGCTATCAGAGAAGGGAAGATTATCGACTCTAGCCAAGAAAGAGATGAAGCAGAAAATCATATAGTGGGATCTTATCCGACCAGCCAACCTTGGTCCTCGCGCCAACCAAGCTACTCATCCTCACATCGACCGAAGGCTTCTTAGAAAGTCATATATCCAATCTTGCTGACATATACAAAGCTACTCCCAATGCTTGTCGAAAAAAACTTGATAGCCCCGGTCCAGTCTAAACCGAAAGAACCTTCTTACTCAGAAGGGTACGACGTCGATGTTGTCTGTGACTATCATATAGGAAGCTCAGGCCACACTACAGAGAATTGTAAGGCATTGAGGAACAAGGTGCAGAGCCTGATCGAGAGCGGCACTCTAAAGTTCAACAATGGGGTCCCCTGGATGAGTTAATTGAAGATTGAAGAAGAATGAATGACCTTCAGAGGCTAAATTCTTTTTGTTGGGGCATCTTTGTAGCCTAAAATCTTTTTGAGTAATGCATGAAATCAACCTTTTACCTAGGCCCAAAGGTAGAAAAGGGGATCTTTTGTAAGGGCATGTGATTATTCAATGCATTTCCCATGTTTTATTTTGCAAAAAAACCACAAAAACAAAAAATTTAATTCATTCATACCTTTGCAAAATTTTTGTCCATATTTTCAAAGAACCGCATTGGTTTTAACCCGACAATTGATTCCAAACATTCAGGAGGCACTTAATCCCTATACTTCATAAAAAATTCTTATTTTGAAAATATTTTTTGAAACAAAAAGGTTTCTTGTATCAGATATATAAGGTACAAAGATCTAAGGCCCATGTCTATTCAAAACAATAAAGAAAGCCTTCAAAGATATTTAGTCAGAATGATATCTAGGGCAACAATCGATCGGGCAAAGCCATCGTTCCCTCAAGAAGATAAAAAGAGACGAGCCTGCAAAGGTCTTTCAGCTCAAAAATTTGAAAATAATAACAAAGAAGATTCAGGAGGAAAGCTTTCGCTCTAGAAAATCAGAAGATCGAACTAAATCAAAGGAAGAAGATCCCTACAAATGTTTCATGCATGTCCATACATCATGACAAACATAACATTATATCACTGCATCACCAAAATGTGACCATGCATCATGAAAGCATTCTTGGAGGCATATGCATCATTGTATCTTTTAAATATGACCATACATCATGACATACATAACATTGCATCCTTGCATCATCGCAAAATCATACACATGCATCCTATTTGCATAAATACAAGAAATAACTTTCAAAAACAAACTCTATCCTTGTATAAGGATATTTTTCCAAACTTCTGGAAAATTTTCAAAACTCAATCCTTCCATAAGGATATTTTTTCCAAACTTCTGGAAAATTTTTAAAACCCAATCCTTCCATAAGGATATTTTTCCAAACTTCTAGAAAACTTTTAAAACTCAATCCTTCCATAAGGATATTTTTTCCAAACTTCTGGAAAATTTTAAAACTCAATCCTTCCATAAGGATATTTATCCAAACTTCTGGATAATTTTCAAAACCCAATCCTTCCATAAGGATATTTTTCCAAACTTCTGGAAAATTCTCAAAATTTGATCCTTTCATAAGAATATCTTTCCAAACTTCTGGAAAATTTTCAAAAATCAATCCTTTCATAAGGATATTTATCCAAACTTCTGGATAATTTTCAAAACCCAATCCTTTCATAAGGATATTTTTCCAAACATCTGGAAAATTTCAAAAAATTGAGTTCCATAACTCAATCCTTCCATAAGGATATTTATCCAAACTTCTGGATAATTTTCAAAACTCAATCCTTCCATAAGGATATTTTTCCAAACATCTGGAAAATTTCAAAAAAACTGAGTTCCATAACTCAATCCTTCCATAAGGATATTTATCCAAACTTCTGGATAATTTTCAAAACCCGATCCTTCCACAAGGATATTTCCAAACTTCTGGATAATTTCCAAAATTGGGTTCCATAACTCAATCATTCCAAAAAGATATTTTCAAAAACCGAATTTCATAACTCAGTCCTTTCATAAGGACATTTTCAACTTTATCCTTTCATAAGGATATCTTTTTTGACAAATTAAATTTCATATTTCCATCCTTACTTAAGGAGAGAAAATAAATAAAAAAGAAAAAACTCAAAAAAGAAGGAAAAAGAGATAGATGGTGAAAAAAGAAGAATGAAAAAAATCAAAAAAAAGAAGAGAGAGAGAAATGATGGGAAAACGAGAAAAAAATTAAAAAATGAGTAAGAGAGGTCTTTTCAAAATATCCAGGCATGAACCCAAAAGGAGGCCCGATACATTCAAAATGATGAAACCAGTTATCTCATCTCTTTGGAGTGGCAGCAGAATGAGAACCAAGACGAGTTCATCTCCCTGAAGAGGCGACGAAATGGACCAGACATAAAGTTTGTCTCCCTGAAGAAGCAGTGGAACGAACTTCATCACATTTATCTCATCTCCCTGGAGTGGCAGCAGAATGAGAACCAAGACGAGTTCATATCCTTGAAGAGGCAGCGGAATAGACCTGACCTAGTTTATCTCCCTAGAGCTGCAGCGGAGCAAACTTCATATGTAATCAAGAAATATTTTGTTTGAAGAAAAAAATTAAAAAATTAAAAAAAAAGAAAAGAAGGAAAAAAGAAAAAAAGACAAAAAAGGATGATAAAAAGATGAAAAAGAAGGAAAAACAACAACAAGGTGAAAACCCGAACGAGCGCCTTGAAAAAAAAACCTTTTTCAAAACATATCTAAGGCACGAACCCATAAGGAGACCTTAGACATTCAAAATGAAGACACCTTATTCTCATATCCCTGAAGTTGTAGTGGAATGGACACAACACCAACATCGTCTCCCTGAAGTTGCAGTGGAACGAATCCAGCATCAATTTTATATCCCTGAAGTTGTAGTGGAAATATTGAAGCTACAACTGTTCATCTCCCTGAAGTTGCAGTGGAATGGGTACAACACTAACATCGTCTCCCTGAAGTGGCATTGGAACAAATTCAGCATCAATTTTATATCCCTGAAGTTGCAGCGGAAAGATTGAAGCTACAGTCGTTCATCTCCCTGAAGTTGCAGTGGAATGAGCACAACACTACCATCGTCTCCCTGAAGTGGCAGTGGAACAAATTCAGCATCAATTTTATATCATTGAAGTTACAGTGGAAAGATTGAAGCTACAGCCGTTCATCTCCCTAAAGTTGCAGTGGATTGGGCCACAACACTAACATCGTCTCCCTAAAGTGGCAGTGGAACGAATTTAGCATCAATTTTATCTCCCTAAAGTTGCAGTGGAAGAATTGAAGCTACACCAGTTCATCTCTCTGAGGTTGCAGTGGAATGGACACGACAACAACATCGTCTCCCTGAAGTTGCAGTGGAACGAGTCCAGCATCAATTTTATATCCCTGAAATTACAGTGGAAAAATTAAAACTACATTGTCTCATCTCCCTAAAGTTGCAGTGGAGCAGACAAAACTACAACAACTGGCCATATCTCCTTGAACTTCCAATGGAGCAGGTCATCCAAAAAAATAAAAAAGGCAAAAAGAAGAAAAAAAACAAACAAACAAAAAGAAGAAAAAAGAAAAGAAAAAACAACAAAAAAGAGGAAGAAAAATGGGAGACAATGGCGAGCAATAAGGCCTTTGTTTTTGACCGAACATCATTTTACTTTGGTAAGTCTCAACCTAGGAAGCAGTGGAGCAGATTGATTGAAGAACTCAACATCCTTGAAGAGCGAAGATCGAAGACCTACCAAAGACATATGACAGAAGACTAGATCCGAAGAAGAGAAGCAGCAAGTTGCTCTCATTTTGCTTCCGCCAACAAACAACCCCCTATTTTAAAGATTTAACTTCCCCTAGAGTGACAAGGTGGATCAATCAAGTCAAGAGGAGAAGCCCAGCCGGACCGGACAAAATGGGTCATTTTTAGTCTTTGCTCTATTGCTGTTGCACAACAATGAGCAAAGAGGGGCAGCTGTAATAACCCGTTTTCATCCCAAACCCATTAACCCTTTTTCAACCCAATGATTCGACCCAAACCAGAAAAAAAAACCCTAATTTACAATATACCCTAACCCTAAACTGTGCCACTACCCTTCTCATCCAACCGCTGACGCTGCCGCCACAAGCTTTGTTCTCTGATAACCAAACCCTAAATCCTTAATCAAACCATAAAACCCCAAATTTAATTCGAAAACCTACCATTTGCCACCAGATCTCTGCAACACCCATCACCAACCCTGCAAACCCCACAAAATCTGGCACAAAAGCCGGATCTCAGATTTGCAATAGATTAAACAAGGGAGTGGTTAGTATTTATTTTGTAAGAATGGGTTTATAAAACCCGAATGAAAATGTAAAAAAAAAGGGATCGGAGAGCTAAAAAATGGAGAGTTTGTAAAGGGGTTTTTTTGGATGAAAAAAATATGTAAAGAGAGTTTCAGAAATCAAATAAAAATCCATAAATTTCAGAGAAAAATCTTCTTAGTTTCGAATCAAAGAAACAAATGTGGTTTTTTTTAAATCAAAGCCTTGTTTTTTTAAACCTCGCTTCGAATCAAAACAAAAGGGAAAGATCCAAGTTTTACATGTGATACCGACGATCGGATCCTCACCGTTGCGAGGCCGTTGGCCGGTGAATGGCCGTGAAGAGTGAGAGCGGTGCCGTCGCCAAATGTTGAGAGGAGAGGATGAGAGGCTAGGGTTTTGTTTTAATTTTTTTTGGGTATGTTTTAAAAAAAAGGTATTAACCCTTAATTAAACTGGTAGCCTCAAAACGACACCGTTTGTGTGTCTGACCCGCGCGGTGACCCGGATCAGGGGAGGATCCACGTGTTTTGGTTATGGTCTAATTGCACGTTCGGTCCTTATTCTCTTACCATGTTTTGACTTTTATCCATGGGATATTTATGATTTTAGTCCTTTTTTAAGCATTTTATTATCGTCTTTTTTTAAGCTTTTAAATTTTGTTTTATGTCAATTTGGTCACTGCAGCTTAATGTTTAATTTCCAGCACCTTATTTCTGTTTATTTACGTTTATTCTCTCATGTTTTTCCTTTGTTTCGTTTTAGTCCAGTGTAGGTTAACATATATGCCATGTAATTTTATATTAGTGCATTTTAGTCCTTAAACATTAATTTCATGTTGCTTTATTTAAATCATCGCCATCGATATTATTATTATTATTATTATTATTATTATTATGTTATATAATGTAGTATTATCATTATTACTATATAAAATACTTTATTTTGTTTATATTAATATAATATATAAAATATATGTATGTATATAATTTTTTTACCTGTGGCTTACATTTTTATGTACAACAGTTTTTGTATATTTTTTGTATATTATGTATAGTACTTTATATATGTTTGTAAAATATTGTATAGTATTTTTTTTAATTACTATGTATATAAAATAGTAATAAATACTTATTTTTGAAAATGATACATATATAAAAAAAACTACTAACTTAACATATGTATAGGCATTTTTTATAAATATACATATTTTACTTTAAATTTTATGTTTTAAGTGTATATATAAAAGATAATAAACACTTATTTTTTGTAATAAAAAATATATATGTATATAAAACTACTAACTTTATACATGTAGTTTTTTTATAAATATAGTTATTAAATCTATTTTGTCATAAATATTATATTTTAAATATATAAATATATTTGTATATTACATTATAAATTGCACCATAATAACTATATAAGTAAAGATTAAGGTAATATTCTTTTATTTAGAGAGTTCAAGAATTAGTATCCCGGGCATAAAGGGATGCGACCATCTCGATATCCCTAAATAAAAGGATATCCTTACCATTTTAGAATACAATATTTAAGGGGATTTTCTTTTAATTAGAAAATCGAGAAACTATTTCCCGGGCATAAAGGGATGTGAATTTCTCGGTTATTCTAAATAACGAAACGTTTCTTCAAATATTTAGAACATTTTCATGCATATAGGAATCACAATTTAAATTTTAATCGAATTCGTAATTTTCAATCCCAAGACATTAAATAATCGACTAGGTACCAATTTTGGGCGGTGTGGGGTGCTAATCTTTCCCCATCCGTAACCGACTCCCGGACCCGGATTTTTAATCTCTAGTTTTATTTTGGTGTCCGGCCTACTATTTTTAAAATGACCGATGGCAACTCCATATTTTTTAATTATAAAACCGGGCGGGGGTTTTTCAAACAAGGAAAAATAATTTTTTAAAATTGAAGAAAAAAAGAGCGTCGGACGGATTTGGGTGATTACATAGGGTTTAAGTTTTAATTTTTAGGGTTTAAAATTTAGGATTTAGAAATTAGGGTTAGAGTATAGGATTTAGTTTTTTTAGTGTTGGTATAGATAAGAGCACCAAAAAGGGAAAGATGATTTTTGTTCGAAGCTAACACAATTCCTTCATGTTTGAAACCTGGAAATTTGGATTGCAAACCGTTTGAAGTAGTCAATTAATTGGACAAAGTTGTCTATTTGTTCTACCAATTAGTGAAACTTGCTAATTGGCTCAAACAAATTACCATTTCACTCATTCACCATCATAACATGAAATAAATATACAAACCATATAGATCTTGGCCTTACAAGTAAGGTAGTCATCTTCTTGGCTAGAATAAGTTGTAATTTGTATTTGAAAACCTAGCCTGAATAGATGTGAATGCCAATAGCTATGACAAAGATGGTGACTAAACCAAAGAATATGATAGTGTGAACAAAAATGGAGATGGGGCTGGTCTGAAAGTTGGCAAACTCCACTCCTCTTTTGTTTCCCGGAAGCTGACACAGCAACCCTGGAGTACACAGCACAAACAGCACCGTCGCCACCAGCACCGGCCCCCAATCGCCCGACATTTCCTCTCTTTCCTTTGTACTATTGAAATTTATGGGGAGGGGTTGAGAAATGCATCGAGGTTTTATATGCAAATTTTTGCAAAAGAAGGGTATAAAAAAGGAGGAAGCAGAGATGGAGACAGGTGGAGGAAGACGAAGAATAGGTTGAGAACCGTATGAGGAGCCTTGGGTTTGACGTTGTTTTGGTTGGACGGCCTATTTTGGCATCAAATCCTTCTTCGGACGGCTGCTGCTTGCTCAAACTAATAACAAGTCATTGTTCTGGTTTACCATTTAGATTTATGCTAATGTAGCCTCGGTATATAACTTTATATTTATTTAAAGTAAATTATGTGATGTCACGTTAATAATAGTATTAAGAGTTTGAAAATGATATTTGACACGTTATTTTTCTGTTTTATGGAACATTTTTCCTTTGTTTAGGAGTCTTATTTGATGTCTCATCTTCAAATGACGTTTATTATATTATCTTATTGATCTATATTTTTTAGATGCAATGACTAATTATCGATAGACGTTCATAATCACTGAAGATAGGTCGCGATTGAATTGTGGTAATGTGTATTTTTATGTTCGTGTTAATGGTGTTTATCATCAATCGCCAACAATAGTTTTTGTGTATCTATCATTTGTTTGAGTTGTTTGGTTGGATTTTTAATCTTTTTTACGTTTGATTCTATTTTATTTTAAAATGGCTAGTTTACACACTAAGATAGCTTTAGGTGAAATATCTTAATTATTCTATCATTATTTTATAAACTATTTTTGTAATTTTAGTATTTTTTTTCTTTTTATTCAACAAAACTAGTTGTTATTGTTTGTCCAATAAAAGAGTTTAGCAGAAGACTAATACACTGAAGGGAAACAAAGGCCCCAAAGGCCAAAGAAAATAAGAAACCATATCTTGGACTGGGAATAGGCAGGCGACTGAAGGTAACAAAGGAAAAGGAGTGGCGTTGAATTTTCGGACCAATGGTGGGTCCATCAAACAAGAAAAATCTTGGCGGTCAGAAATTTCGACGAATATTTCAAGGGACCGGATTGACAAAGTTGATAAAATAAAGGCCACAAAGGCTGGTGAACTAAAGTCAGAGACGAAGTCATGTATTAGTTGGGAGGGGTTGTAAAGCCCTCGATTCGAATATTACATTTAGACCTCAAGCCAAATCTGTTACCATAAAATTTCAACCTAATTTAGCCCAAATCACATTCATTTCCATAAAATTTATTGAGTTCAAATATTTCAACATAAATAGATAATTAAAAACATTACATGGGAGCTTCATTTTAAAATACATAATTAAAAGCATTCGAGTTTATGATTCAAATCCAAATAGGAGTTACAAAACAACACATAGAGTCCTACGAATACATAGCCCATTACATCTAAGAATTGTACTCTGAAAAAAAAATTGATGCTGAAATCCTACTTCCGATGGTGCTTCTCTAAAGCAGTGATCAATCTACAGACCTGCAAACACAAACAACGATTCCGAACGCTGAACTAACGAAGCTTAGTGGGTACACTTCCACTCAATCACGCTTCATGCAAATCATAAATAAGAGCATGCGACTAGATATGATATCATGGCATATAATACAATGGCACTACCATAATCGCCTAAACACATAGCATTCAACAAGCACATTGTAGTAACCCATTTTGTTCGGGCTTAGCCCGTTACAAATATTAAACCCATTACCCATACCCAATTAATACCCAAACCCATACAACCAATCCAAACCCAATAACCCATTACCCTAACTACAAAAATAACCATAACCCTAAATATATATATATATAACCTAATATCCCTAAATGTTGTCAGCCGCCGCCGCCCTATGCCCAATCCACTTTCATGGCGCGTGCAAGCTACGCGTTGACTCTTCAACTGTCGTGGCATGCACGCGTTACACCACCAGCCTCTACCGCCCACTCTGTCACAGTCATATTGCTCTACCGCCCAAGCCGCCTTTTGAAACTGTAAAAAACCAAAGGGGAAATCAGATCTGGAAAAGAAAAATCCAAGTGGAACAAGTTGTTATTTTTTATGTAAAATTTTGAGTTATAAAAACTCTCAAAATTTCATGTAATAGAGGATTTCGAAAAATAAAAAGATTTTTTCTTAGTTTGTTGTCATCCCAAAATCAAACAAAATATATAAAAAAGGAAGAGGAGCAGAAACCAGAACAAAAACTCAAAAAAGGTAATAGAACTGAAAGGTTTTTCAACTATTTATGTACCTAAAGCGATTATTTTGAAAATTTGAGCTCGAATTTGAACTCAGCGCGATAAAAAGGGTCGAAAAGGTGTGGCCTTTGCACTTTTAACCGCTGGCGACGACCACCGCCAATGATCGATGTTCCACGACGGCTTGCGCGAATGCGGTAGGTCGACAACCAGCCCCGACAAGGAAAGAAAAGAGCATTTTGAGAGATTTTTTTAAAAAAAATAATCTGGAATCAAATGAAGTTTTGGACAGAATTGGGTATTTAAGGGCTCATCAAAACGACGTCGTTTTGGTGCCGGCTCTTAAGTCCCAAAACGACGTCGTTTTTACCTTTTACCCGCATATAGACCCGATCTAGAGGTAGGATTTGCGCCATTTTGAAAATGGGAAATTATTCTCTCGGTCCTTATGCATAGGAAATTTTACGCAATCAATCTCTAGAAGTTTTAAATAGTTTACAATTCGGCCCCTATTTTAATTTTATCCGGTTTTCAATGGGTAAATTACCTTGTTAGTCCCTCCGCTCCATTTTTGTTATCTCCGCAAGCCTTCCCTTTTATTTTCTTTCAATTTCGTCCTCCTTTAAGCTTCCAGTTTCCTTTTTTTTGCAATTTGGTCATTTTCCTTTTTTTATTTTTTAAGATTTTAAATATTATATTTATTATTTTTTTAGTATTAATAATATACATGTATATTATTTTGCAATATAGCCATTTATATTACTATGTTATTATTATTACCTAATATATATATATTAATATTTTATTTTTATCATATAATATGTGCATATAGTATTATATAATGTATATTATATTTGTATATGATATATTTAGCATATTATTAAGTATATATTATGTGTATAACATATAGTATATTTTTTATTTGTAAAGTTTTTTTGTATATTATATTAATATATTTACTATATTATGTATATTACATTATACTTTCTATATTATGAAATATATGTACATTATGTTATTATATATTATTTTTATTTCTGCTTGAGTATATTTTTGCTTATTTATTTTAATATATTAAGGGAATATTTTCCATTTTATTTCGGGAACCGACTAGGAAGTGGTGTCTTGACTCATTTAGGTGTCATCTTCTTCGGTTGTCGTAAATAAGGAAATGTTCTCCTGAGATCATTTTTTTGGGATTAAATTTTAAATTAAAAATTCAAATTTTTGTGTAACCCCCTCGACCAGGCCTAGTCGCAAGACCGAACCGAGCAAGCTACAATAGGTTTACCGAAGTAAACTGGGAAGATGAGACCAAAATGCAACCATTTTTTTTCTTTTATCTTTTCTAGATGCTTTATTACTTTCCTACATGTACATACTGTTCACAGCTGAAAACTCAACCCAATCAGGCATCGAATCGATATCCAATTGGACACAACCGCAATCTAGGGACTAAACTGCAATTTCAACAAAACTCAAGGACTTTACCCAATTTTATGTTACCATCCTTTAATTAAACATATTCCATGCTTACATGTCAAAAATCAACTTAATACGATCATCCATGCTCATTCAATTGGTAAAACAAGCTCATTCAATTGGTAAAACAAGACCCAGGGACTAAAACGAAAGAAACCAAAACTGCCTTTCCATGACATTAACAGAAATAACTCCGTATCAATACGCTAAGGCCCGTATCGATACGGTATTTCAAACTCATTTTGGTACGTCAAGCACTGTACCGGTATGCCATTTTGAATACAAAAATCCCATTTAATTTCTTGATACACCGTACCGATACGGTCATCCAGTGTTTCGGTACGCGGGCTCGTTCCAAAAAAGAGAATTCCAGTAGCAATAAAGTGTATCGAAACACTTATACACGTACCGAAACACCATGCCAATAATTGCCTAGACGTATCGATACAATCCCTCGTGTATCGGTGCGCCTAGGCCTATAATGTCAAATTTAGCTGGTTTTTCACTCGAATCTAGATGCATTTGGATCCTAAAAACTTGCATTCATGCATACAACATTCATGAACATATAAACTCACATTCAAACCAAAGTTAAACGACCACATCAAACTCAAGCTTCCAAAAGCCCACTCTAAAGGCATGCTACCTAACCCACTTTACCAAATATGCCAAAATGCACAAATAGTTCATTCTCAGCATAAGCAACATGCCAACACAACATAATAAACTTGCTCAAACCATCACAACATGGCAATCAATAAGGAGGCTCTAGATGCATACCTAGGCAACCAATCATCCACAACTAAAAGCAAGGGTTAACAACAAACTTACCAACATCAAACAATCCTCAAAACTCAGCATGGAAACATACTTAAAATCCATAAGAAAACATAATTACAACTCCCAAAAACATAGCAAACACATTTCCTTATTGACCGTAATATAATCCGAGTTCATACTCAAACTTGTAAATGTCCTTGGATCGCTTAGCCTTGCCTCTTGTTGCCCCAAACCTTAATGCTATGCATCATTAGGAAAAAGAGAGCGTAAGCACACTTGCTTAGTGAGGATGCTCATACAACAATGATGCATTTAAAACCAATTGAAAACCAAATGTTTGTTTTCCAAAAACATGCTTACAACCAAAGCATTTCTCCATGATTCCAACCGAATCAAAACATAATAACCATTATGCAACACCATGTACATTCCATGCTTAAATCTCCAAAGTATTACATCATAAACCATGCTTAAATCCCAAAGCATTTAAAATAGGTTCAACACGTGAATTGTCTCATATATTGGCATTTATAGTGACCCGGATAGACTACCTATATCCTATACATATCGGATACACGGATCTCTCATACCATGATTAGTTAAACCGCATGATATCCCAAACCTTGCCTAGTTAAACCGCAAGATTTGACACTCTTGCCTAGTTAAACAGCAAGTGTACCGACCTTGCCTAGTTAAACCGCAAGATCACCATCAATTTGGGTTGCCTAGTTAAACCGTATACCCCAAATGAGGTCCCCAACAGTCCGAGTGGCCTTGTTAAACCGCCATACCTCAAGGACCCAAGGCCACGATCGATTTTGTTCATATTTTATAGTGCACTTTTAATCCTATGGCAAGCCAACTATATCCGATTGTTTTCTCACCATGTCACATAGCAATATACCATTTACTTACTGTTTTACAATGCATTATACAAAACATCACATATGCAAATCTCATTGCCAATGCAAAAATACCATTCCCAACCGAAAAGAAAACCAATGCTCACTAGCATTTAATATACTTTTAAAACCATGCATATGTACTCAAAATCATGCATTTTCGGTAAGTAATTCATACCATTTTTGTCACCAAAACATGCAAACAACATGCTCATATCTAAGCCGATATTCAAAAGCAAAATAAGGGAAACTTACTTCCGAGCTTAGGTAAGAGTCTCACGCTTACCCTAAACTCCCAACACCCTTTACAAACTTTGTAAAGCATTTAAAACCAGTTTCCACTCACCGATACGCTTCGCTTTCCTTGCAACGCGATACAAGCTCTTGGATAGCAACAAAACAATGTCAAGCTTCTTTGCCTTGATTATCCCCTATTTTAAACACATAAAACCAGAGGATAAATGCATCATTGTGCATTCAAACCACTGCCTCAAAGCAAAACCCCGCAACTCTCAGGTTGCCCACTTAGAAACCATCCAAAACAACCCGAAATCATCATTAAACGTTTCCGAAACTTATCACAGCCATAAAACAATGACTCAACCCATCAATCAACATCAATTAACATCCAAAAACCTTTCCCAACACCTTTTTACTTCCAACAATGATTAAACTCGAATATCCTCACAAAAACTCAAATCTAACAACCTAAACAATTAGAGATCCAAGAGTTTCGGGATTCTATTGATAAAAAAACTTATCAACAACATAATACATCCAAAATATGTATTAAGTCAATCTTAAACACTGGAAATCAGATCCACATCGAAAATTACTTTGTTATATCAATTTTTCCCAATTTACTCAATCAAACATTGATAAATCATTAAAATTAGTTTACAATCAATAAATCAAGGATCAAATACTTGGGAATTTTAGTAAAGAACCATACAATAGAGGAGATCACGGACCTTACCCCTATTGTGAGATTTCTACCTCAATTGGTTTGATAAAAGCTAAGAAAACACAAGATTTAGATGAGATTTATTAAAAACAATATTAATTAATCAATTGCCAATCATAAAAACAAGTTAAAAGACTTCTCACCTCTAGATTTTGATGAAAACTTGAGTGTTCGGCTGAGGAGAGAGTGGAGAGAAAAGTTGAGAGAAAAGTTACGTGAATTTTCTTTAAAGAACTTAAATAACTTTTTAACTAATTTTTTTTTAAATAGCTTTAAAACACATGTTAAAATATATTTAATTAAGGGAGAAATCATCAGAAAAAACTTGGTAAAATAGCTCCTTAAAGATTCTAAGAATTTGACCCTTTTCATTTTAGTCACCTTTAAAAACAGTTTTCAAAACTTGCATTTTGGTCAGTAGCTCAAAATGTCCGATTTCCAAATCTAATTTTCCAAAATTGATTTCACTATTATCCTTAATATAATTAATAATGATTTTATAATATTTTCCCTAAATTTTATCTCCTTCAAAAATATTTAAACCAATCTAATCACGAAATAGACCCGAAACTCTAATACTGGTCCACAGACCTTCGAACCAACCTTTAAAACATCTAAGCCCAAAATTGGGGTGTTACAACTCTCCCCCACTTAAGAAATTTCGTCCTCGAAATTACCTGAAGGAAAAAAATGCGGAAATTGCTCCATCATATCCGCCTTGCTTTCCCAAGTGGCTTCCTCAACACCTCGGTGTCACCACAAGACCTTCACAAGCTCAATCATTTTACGACGAAGAACTTTACTGCTAGAATCAAGGATCTCCACCAGTTCCTCATCGTATGACAAATTTGGCCCCAACTCTATATGCTCCACCGGCAAAACATGTGAAGGATCCGACCAATACCTCCGTAGCATAGATACATGGAACACATCATGTATTTTCTCCAGCTTGGGAGGCAACCTCAACGATAAGCCACAAGACCTACACGCTCAATAACCTTGTACAGTCCAATAAACCTCAGAGTAAGCTTACCCTTACGTCCGAATCTCATCACCTTTTCCCATGGTGACACTTTCAAGAATACATATCGCCTACCGCATATTCAATTTCCCTACGCTTCAAATCCGCGTAAGACTTCTGCTGATCCACAGCTGCTTTCAAGTGATCACACACTAGCTTTACCTTTTCATCCATGTCCTTCAACACATTCGGTAAGGTAACATGTTTTTCCCCTACCTCAGCCCAACATAAGGGCGTACGACACCTCCGGCCATACAATGCCTCATATTGTGCCATCTATATACTAGCTTGGTAGCTATTGTTATATGCAAACTCAACTAAAGGTAAATGCTTCTCCTAGGTTCCTTGAAACTCGATAATGCAACACCTCGCATATTCTCCAAAACCTGGATAACCCGCTCAAACTACCCATCCGTCTAGGGGTGATAGACGGTGATGAAACTCAACCTTGACCCCAAAGCCTGGTGTAAACTTTTCGAAAACCTTGCCGTAAACCTCGGATCTCTATCAGACACAATGTATTTAGGTACCCCATGCAAGCGCACAATCTCAGCAATATACAGATTTGCTAGTTTGTCCAAAGTATTTGTCGTGTGCACTGGTAAGAAATGTGCACACTTCGTAAACCGATCAATAATCACCCAAATAGAATCCTTTTTAGCTGGTGTCCATGGCAGCCCCGTCACAAAATCCATGGTGATTCTCTCCCATTTCTACTCTAGAATTTTTAGCAGTTGCAACAACCTGGATGGAAACTGATGTTCAGCCTTGATTCGCTGACACACCATACACTTGGAAACAAACCCGGCCACATCTTTTTTTCAACCCAACCCAGTAATATGCCTCCTTCAACCCCTGATACATCTTAACACTATCGGGATGCATAACAAAAGGACTAGAGTGTGCCTCCATCAAAATAGTGTACCTCAACTCCGGATCATCCACCACTATTCAACCCTTGAAACACAAAACTCCATCATCATCAAAATGAAAATTCGTCGGATTACCCTCCGATATGACCTTAACATGCTCAACCAAAGAATCATCATACGATTGTTTAGCTTTGATCAACTGTGACATTGTAGGCTTAACTTGCAATTCGGCCAACAAACCACCTTCCCATGTCACACTCAACCTTGCAAACATAGCTCTAAGCTCAACCGCAACCATACGACTCAATGCATCCGCAACCACATTGGCTTTACCAGGATGATACTCAATTGTCAAGTCATGATCCTTAAGCAACTCCAACCATCTACGTTGCCTAAAATTCAAATCTTTTTGAGACATCAAATACTTTAAACTCTTATGGTCCGTGAAAACAACATATTTCTCACCATAGAGATAATGTCTTCATATTTTTAAAGTAAAAACCACAGCCACAAGCTCCAGATCATGAGTTGGATAGTTGCGCTCATGAAGTTTCAACTGCCTCGGCGCATAGGCCACAACCTTACCATCTTGCATTAGCGCACATCCCAATCAAACATATGACGCATCGCTATAAACCACAAACTCTTTCCCCAACCCTGGTTAAATCAACACAGGAGCATGTGTCAAAACCTCCTTCAATTTCTCAAAACTATGTTGCTGTCTTTTCGTCCACACAAAAGGAACATTCTTCTGCAACAGCTTTGTCAACGGTGCTACAATACTCAAAAACCCCTCAACACAACGACGATAATAACCAGCCAACCCAAGAAAACTACGCACCTCCGATACAGATTTAGGTCGCTTCCAATTTAGAATAGCCTCAATTTTCTGTGGATCAACACGGATACCTTTCGCGGAAACCACATGCCCAAGGAACATTACTTCCTTAAGCTAAAACTCACACTTGCTCAGCTTAGCATACAACTGATTATCCTTCAATACTTGCAACACAATCCACAAATACCGATCATGTTCCTCCTCGGAACGCGAGTGCATGAGAATATCATATATGAACACCACAACAAACTGGTCCAGATATTCATGGAACACCCTATTCATCATCTTCATGAATGCAGCCGGGGCATTTGTCAAACCAAAAGGCATGACTAGAAACTCATAATGCCCATACCTCGTACGAAACGCGGTCTTATGCACATCTTCATCCTTAACCTTCAGCTGATAATACCCGATCTCAAATCTATCTTGGAAAACATTGTTACCCCATGGAACTGATCGAACAAGTCATCAATTCGCGGCAACGGATACTTGTTCTTCACCGTTAACTTATTCAACTACCGATAATCAATGCACATACGTATCGTACCGTCTTTCTTCTTCACAAAAAAAACAAGAGTACCCCAAGGAGAAATACTCGATCGAAAAAACCCACGATCCAGCAACTCCTGAAGCTGTGACTTCAACTCCTTCAATTCCTTTGGTGCCATCCTATAAGGAGCAATGGACACCAGTGTCGTACCCGCAAATAATTTAATACCGAACTTCACCTCTCTATTCGACGGTAAATTCGGTAACTCTTCAGGAAAAACCTCTATAAAATCACAAACAGCCCGAATATCCTGCACTCGAAAACCCTTAGCTTCAGGATTCATCACAATAGCCAAATAAGCTTGGCAACCTCCTTGCATCATCTTTTCCATCTGGGTAGCCGAAACAACATTAGACAAGAACCTTACATTCTCGCCAACCACCACAACTTTATAATTGTCAGCTAACCTCAAAGAAATCCTCTTGGATTCACAATCCACAATCACCTTGTGCACACTTAACCAATCCATACCCAAAATGATATCAAAACCATGGAATGGCAACTCCATTAGATCTGCGGCAAACTCATGACCTTACACAACCAAAAGACACCGCTTATACAGCTTTCTAGTAGTAACCATCTCACCAAAAGAACTAGTTACTAACATACCAACATTAAGGATCTTAACAGGAACATTCAACAACGATGCATGTTCACTCAAGATGTATGAATGAGTAGACCCTGAATCAATCAAAGATAACAATGACAATGATTGCAAAGTAAAGGTACCTGCGATCACATCAGTGTCATTACGACCCTCACGGTGAGCGAAAACCTGAGTCAGTCCACCACCCTTCGATCTCACCGTTGCACCATGAGCCAAACCTCTCTAACCATCCTCGCGCCTCTAAAAATTACCCCTGCCACGGCCTCGGCCCCTTGTAAGTGCAGCAACCTATGCCGGTGTATCCCTCGCAGCTCAAGGACAATCACACTTCAAGTGATCCGCCGATCCACAAATCCAACAACCTCCAGCATTACCCCAGCACATACCTGTGTGGCATCTATCGTATTGCTCATACTCTACTACAACACGAGCTCCCTAAGCACCTTGGCCAACTCCGCCACCACGCCTGTGATCTGGCCTATGTCTCTTGTCCTTGAACTTCCTACTATGCCTCCCAGAATAGCAAGAGTCAGCCACTCTCTTACCCAAAATTGCACCCGCAGCCTAAACTGGTGCACCCAAGGATTGCTCGATATCCTTGGCCTGATTGACCAACATTTATAATTCGTATAATCCGCAGCCAGAAGATACGTATTAATGTCCTTAACAAGACCATAACGGAACCTGTACATCTCTGCTGGTCATCAGGAACCAACTTCGAAGCATACTAGCTCAAACAGACAAACTTCACCTCATATTCAGCAACAGACATGCCACCCTATGTCAACACCATGAACTCGCGCTTCTTCATATCCAAATATTGGGTACCAAGGTACTTTTTCTTGAAAGCTCTTTGAAAGAACTCCCAAGTAACATCTACCTCTGGAACGCCAGCAATGGTGGTCACCCACCAATAATATGCATCACCCTGCAACAGAGACACGGTGCACCCCAACTTGCACTCCTCATTGCATTCCATCTTATTCATGATACGAATCGTCTTTTCCAGTCAACCCTCGGCTGCCTCAGGGCTCAAACCCTAAAATTCTACACCTTTTAAACTCCTTAAAAGCTCTAAAGGTAACCCCTAATTTACCACCGCAGCTGGTGCCAATACTTAAGCCTGCACTCTATCCACCGCTGCTTGGAAAGCTCATGTTATTGTATAAACTAACGGAGTCAAATCACCATATACAGGCACTTGATGAACCTGGGGTACTTCACCCACCCCAACGTCAACTATAGGAACCATTGGAGGGGAGAAGGTAAAACATGAGAGGGATTCTCTTCTATCTCGTTATTTTACCCTACCCCGGCAGTATTAGCCATCGATCGCGTCTCACGTCGAGCCATGCTATCAAAAGCATCAAAACACATTAAAGTTAGGCTAGCATCAGGCAAGGATCCATGACAACTTTTAAACGCATTTTAAAACCTCGGTAATAGGCAATGTGTCCTCAATTCATACCCAACATGATATTGAACAATCACCGAATATATACACAATCACCGTGCAACTCGAACAACATCAGTTAATCAAACAATCAAACAATAACATCCTAACTTTTCGTAAACCTGGCTCTGATACCAACAAATGTAACCCTCTTGACCCGGCCTAGTCGTAAGACCGAACCGAGCAAGTTATATTAGGTTTACCAAAGTAAACTGGGAAGATGAGACCAAAACGCAACCATTTTTTTCTTTTTGTCTAGATGCTTTATTACTTTCCTACATGTACATAATGTTCACAGGTGAAAACTCAACCCAATCGGGCATCGAATCGATATCCAATTGGACACAACCGCAATTTAAGGACTAAACTGCATTTTTAACAAAACTCAAGGACTTTACCCATTTTTATGTTATCATCCTTTAACTAAACATATTCCATGCTTACATGTCAAAAATCAACTTAATATGATCATACATGCTCATTCAATTGGTAAAACAAGACCTAGGGACTAAAACAAAAGAAACCAAAACTATATTTCCATGACATTAACAGAATTAACAGGCTCCGTATCGATACGCTAAGGCCCGTATCGATACGGTATTGTAAACTCGTTTCAGTACGTCAAACATCGTACCAGTACGCCATTTCGAATACAAAAATCTTATTTAATTTCTTGATACACTATACCGATACGGTCATCCAGTGTTTCGGTACGCAGGCTCATTCCAAAAAAGTGAATTCCAGTAGCAATAAAGCGTATTAAAATGCTTATACACGTACCGAAACACTATGCCAATAATTTCCTAGCAGTACCGATACGGTCCCCCGCGTATCGGTGTGCCTGAGCCTGTAATGTCAAATTTAGATGGTTTTTCACTCGAATCTAGATGCATTTGGATCTTAACAACTTGCATCCATGCATACAACATTCATGAACATATAAACTCACATTCAAACCAAGGTTAAACGACCACATCAAACTCAAGCTCCCAAAAGCCCACTCTAGAGGCATGCTACCTAACCCACTTTACCAAATATGCCAAAATGCAAAAATAGCCTATTCTCAACATAAGCAACATGCCAACACAACCAACACAGCATAAAAAACTTGCTCAAACCATCACAACATGGCAATCAATACGGAGGCTCTAGATGCATACCTAGACAACCAATCATCCACAACTAAAAGCAACGGTTAACAACAAACTTAGCAACATCAAACCATCCTCAAAATCCAGCATGGAAACATACGTAAAATCCATAAGAAAACAGAACTACAACTCCCAAAAACCATGGCGAACACATTGCCTTATTGACCTTAATATAAACCGAGTTCATACTCAAACTTGTAAATGTCCTTGGATCGCTTAGGCTTGCCTCTTGCTGCCCCAAACCTTAATGCTCTGCATCATTAGGAAAAAGAGAGCGTAAGCACACTTGCTTAGTGAGGATGCTCATACAACAATGATGCATTTAAAACCAATTGAAAACCAAATGTTTGTTTTCCAAAAACATGCTTACAACCAAAGCATTTCTCCATGATTCAAACCGAATCAAATAATAATAACCATTATGCAACACCATGTAAATTCCATGCTTAAATCTCCAAAGCATTACATCATAATCCATGCTTAAATCCCAAAGCATTTAAAATAGGTTCAACACATGAACTTTCTCATATATTGGCATTTATAGTGACCCAGATAGACTACCTCTATCCTATACATATCGGATACACGGATCTCTCATACCATGCCTAGTTAAATCGCATGATATCCCAAACCTTGCCTAGTTAAACTGCAAGATTTGACACCCTCACCTAGTTAAAACGCAAGATTTTACCCTTGCCTAGTTAAACCGCAAGTGTACCGACCTTGCCTAGTTAAACTGCAAGATCACCATCAATTTGGGTTGCCTAGTTAAACCGCATGTGCTAAATGAGGTCCCCAACAGTCCGAGTAGCCTTGTTAAACCGCCATACCTCAATGACCCATGGCCACGATCGATTTTGTTCATATTTTATAGTGCAATTTTAATCCTATGGCATGCCAACTATATCCGATTGTTTTCTCACCATGTCACATAGCAAATATACCATTTACAAACCATTTACTTACTGTTTTACAATGCATTATACAAAACATCACATATGCAAATCTCATTGCCAATGCAACAATACCATTCCCAACTGGAATGAAAACCAATGCTCACTAGCATTTAATATACTTTTAAACCCCTGCATATATACTCAAAATCATGCATTTCTAGTAAGTAATTCATACCATGTTTATCACCAAAACATGCAAACAACATGCTCATATCTAAGCCGATATTCAAGAGCAAAATAAGGCAAACTTACTTTCGAGCTTCGATAAGTGTCTCACGCTTACCCTAAACTCCCAACACCCTTTACAAACCTTTGTAATGCATTTAAAACCAGTTTCCACTCAATGATGTGCTTCGTCTTCCTTGCCAACGCGATACAAGCTCCCAGCAAGCAACAAAACAATGTCAAGCTTCTTCGCCTTGATTATCCCCTGTTTTAAACACATAAAACCAAATGCATCATTATGCATTCAAACCATTGCCTCAAAGCAAAACCCCGTAACTCTCAGGTTGCCCACTTAGAAACCATCCAAAACAACCTGAAATCATCATTAAACGTTTCTGAAACTTATCTCAGCCATAAAACAACGACTCAACCCATAAATCAACATCAATTAACATCCAAAAATCCTTTCCCAACACCCTTTTACTTCCAACAAAGATTAAACTCGAATATCCTCACAAAAACTCAAATCTAACAACCTAAACAATTAGAGATCCAAGAGTTTCGGGATTATATTGATAAAAACAACTTATCAACTACATAATACAACCAAAATATGTACTAAGTCAATCTTAAACACTGAAATCATATCCATATTGAAAATTATCTTGTTACATCAATTTTACCCAATTTACTCAATCAAACATTGATAAATCATTAAAATCAGTTTACAATCAATAAATCAAGGATCAAATACTTCATAATTTCAGTAGAGAACCATACAATAGAGGAGATTACGGACTTTACCCCTATTGTGAGATTTCTCCCTCAATTGGTTTGATAAAAGCTAAGAAAACGCTAGATTTAGATGAAATTTTGTAAAACAATATTAATTAATCAATTACCAATCATAAAAACAAGTTAAAAGACTTCTCACCTCTGGATTTTGATGAAAACTTGAGTGTTTGGCTGAGGAGAGAGTGAAGAGAAAAGTTGAGAGAAAAGTTACGTGAATTTTCTTTAAAGAACTTAACTAACTTTTTAACTAAAATTCCTTTTTAAATAACTTTAAAACACATGTTAAAATATATTTAATTAAGGGAGAAATCATCAGAAAAAACTTGGTAAAATAGCTCCTTAAAGATTCTAAGAGTTTGACCCTTTTCATTTTAGTCACCTTTAAAAATAGTTTTCAAAACTTGCATTTTGGTCACCAGCCCAAAATGTCCGATTTCCAAATCTAATTTTCCAAAATTGATTTCACCATTATCCTTAATATAATTAATAATGATTTTATAATATTTTTCCTAAATTTTATCACCTTTAAAAATTTTAAACCAATTTAATCCCGAAATCGACCCAAAACTCTAATACCGGTCCACCGAACCTTTGAACCAACCTTTAAAACATCTAAGCCCAAAACTGGGGTGTTACATTTTGTTTTCTTGCAAAGACAACATTAAATCAACGTGGTACCAATTTTAGGCGTTGTGGGGTGCTAATCTTTCGCCATGCGTAACCTACTCCCGAACTTAAACATTTTGAATCTCTAGTAAATTTTTAACGGTGTTCGGCCTACCAAAGTGGTTGGTGGTGACTTTATCTTCCATTTTTTAAAGTCTTTGCAGCTTTCTGTTGGGAGTGTCATCCCGGCCTCCGAGTGTCATCTCCTTTGATCTTGTACATAAAATATTTTTATCGATCTTTATTTTCTAAAAAGAAAAATGTCTACGACACATATATATTCACAAAGCATCATATGTATAACCACAAACCTAGAGTGAGTCCCGGTGTCATGTAGCCTCGGGATTGTACACTCGGGGTGAGACTCGGTACCACATAGCCTCAGATCAAGCATCCATGCTCAGAATCTCTCATCAAGTATCAATGAATGAGGTCTGGAGTCACATAGCATCGGATCACACATTCTAGCCACTTACCATGGTGTTGCAACACTTTCACTGGGTATCTGGATCCCATCAATCAAAGGTGGCTCAACTAACTAGGTGTCCATTTCAGCATATAGCAAAGACATGACTACCATACAACACACAACATCATACGATCCACCAAGGATCCCTATGGTTGCTATTACTATAAAGTCACCCAAAATTTACCAAGTTATTAATCATTATGCCCATACATGAAGGTTAAATTTCAGTTTCTCAGTTTTACTATTTATTTTATCACATTAGAAGCCCATCGGGCCACAGCCCTCGAATTATCAGCCATTCAAACTTAAATTGAACTTTTTAGACAGATTGCCTAATGAGTATCGATACCTACTCAAGAGTATCGGTACGCCTCTCTGGGTACCGATACCCACCTCATGCCTACTGATACTCGGCTTCACATGCATAAGGGGTTTAACCAATACCCCATACAGATACACAGGGACCGTGTATCGATACCCCATCAGTACCAATACGCCCCCAAGCGTACCAACACGCTTTTTTGCTACTAGAATTTTAATGAGTCAGTGGGTATCGATATGGCCTGTGCTTATACCGGTACACCCTTCAAATTTTACTTGAGTTCGTCTCTCAAAACAAAGGGTACCGATATCGGTTCATCCCCTATCGGTATATGATCCTAAAATTCAAATTTTGGAGCTCGTAAATAATTCTCAACACCCCCAAACCTTCATAGAAAAACCCCAAATCGAACCTACAAGTTATAGAATGTAGTTTAAGTGGTTTCCTATCATTTTTATTCATTTTTAACACCAATTTCAGATTTAGCCATTAAAGGGGTATAATTTATGATGCCCATAAAGGCATAGGAGTTAGTAGTGTACAAACTTTGATTCTTTAACTGAAAAGAAGCTCCAAACCAAGCTCCTCAAGCCATCTTCCCAAGCTACTTGGAAAAATTTCCCACTTTTTTACTATAAGAAAATATTGCAAGATAAGTTACAACATTGTTGGGAGATTAAAAAAGACTAAAGATATGATTCTACAACAAGAAATAGAGTCAAAACCCTCATTCACGATCATCTTGTTCAACCCCTATCAAAACTTACCTCCCCCCAAACTTAATGATTCTTACCTCAAAATGTAGATCCTTGAATGAAGATTCCAATACCCTTGACTCGAAATCCAAAAATCTGATTCAAAACTACAAAGTTTCAACCTTTGCTTGAGTGTGTGAGTTATAAAATAGAGAATGGCTAAGGAAAAAAGACAAGGAGGAACAATGGTAATATCACCATCCTTTTTTCTGCAAAGGTAATTTAAAAACTCCACCCCCTTCTTCAAAAAAAAGCTAAATTACCTCTTTACCCATCCTTCATCCTCCCATCTCAAGACCAAACCCAAGACTCAAGCCTAAGAACAAAAATATAAGCCCGCAATGTTCATGGTTGGGGAAACCGTCAACACTATATCGTTTTCAAACAACACCATCATAAAATCAGAATTAAAATTATGAAAAATGGACAAAAAAGAGATTTGTTGATGCATCCCTTCAATAGATCCAGAGCTCTCGGTCGCAGACTGTTCGAACCACAATTTACCCTCTACCCTCTTTTTTCACCACGGTGCAGCCTCTCTTGGCTCATCGATAGGCTTTCTTTATATATGTGCTAGTGGAAACCCTAGATTGGGTTTGAATCCTAAAAGTTTGTTACGCACCAAGATATGCGCGTTAACTTCTTATCCTCTTTTTGAATTTTAGGGCTGACCAAGTATTTAACCAACGGCTAACTGACTGAACATCGTCGTCCTTCTTTTACCAACCGAGCTTGGGAATTCTCATCCTACTTATGCCAATAGCACTCGGTATTTCTTTTTTACTCATGTCCTGCTCTTGCCAACTGCTCCTAACCTATCAGCTGCTCCCAACCTACCACAAAAATAAGAAAATACCCATTTACTCTAGCAAAAAAATTCCTTAACTTCTAGTTGCAAATGCATGAATCTACTAACTAAATACACAAATATGTACTTTTAGGTACAAATGCATGAAGAACTGTTGCCCATTTCTCAAGGTTGAAGATTTTTTAATTGATTGAAGAGTTTTGAGGTTTTCGTGGGATCGATTAGAATATGAGCGTTGTAAGTTGAAGGTTAAAGATAATTGTGATAAATATTGTATTTGAGGTAATGTTTGGACTATACAGACAAGTTGTAAGATGGTCCAGGCTCATAAGTGAGTCGGTATAGTCACGAGTTTAATGAATTGAGTGGTTGCTCTACCGAGTTTTTGAGATGGATTGCCTACATGTGTGGTATAATGATGTGATGTTATCATAGTAGCACAATTAAAGTATGGATTAACGGTTATGGTTATGAGGAATCGAGATTCTTGGCGCGACAGATCTTGTTGGAAGAATTACTTAAAAATCCTTGAGGGCTTGTTAGGGTGCAGTACAACTATTTGTTGGAATTAAGTGGTTGGGTTGAAAGCGCATGCTTGAATCTTCGAGGATAGTTGGGTGAGTTTTAACCTCTAGTAAGAGTCCTAAGAGACAACCATTTTTGTCGGTGACAAGTTGCTCGAGTAGTGAAATCACATAATAATGAGTTAACTTTAATTCGAGTTGGGGCGAGTTCTAGTAAAGTAAAGTGCAAAGTTTCGTCTTGGTTGGCCAAGCTGGGAAAAATGGTTGTTGGTACTAAATAGATAGATAGTAGAATTCGATTGTCAGAGTTCCGCTTGTTCTTGAAAATGTTTGGTCATGATGAAAGTGATAGACAAAGAAGTGTTCCTAGTAGTACACCTTTAAAGAGGTGTCGCATTTCGAACACAGGCAAGGTTTGAGTTCAAGAGTTTGAACCACAGATGATGATAGCAAGGATTGTTATCTGAGATAAAACTCATCCAGAGTGAGTTTCTTTTGTTGATGCCTGGATAGTATTTTTGGATTGATCATATGTTATTTTATTTTAGGGTTCAATGTGATTGTGATTCGACCGTTGGAAAAATGAATCGCTAGGGGATTCATGAGAGAGGTGTTGAGAAGTCTAGTATTATGAGTTATAGTTAATGAAGATTTGTTGAGGGATTTTAGAATTAAGGTAAACGTTTTTGAGATGGGTGTGGTTAGATCTGAGATTGATGTATCTCATCTCTTCTTTTAAATTTTTAAGACAAAATTTCTTTTTAGGAAGGGAGAGTTGTAATGACCCGAATACCCTAGTCAATGATTAGACGTTGACCCAAGTTATGGACCCTCATGTTGGTGGGAGTAATTAGACTCGTTAGTCCAAGTTTGGGACTAATTGATTGAAAATTGGACCTTTTAAGCTTAGAAAGTGGTCACTTTAGGACAAGGAAGGAAGTAAGGGGTTTTATAGGGCAATTATACCCTTTCTAAAGAAAAATGGTTGAACACTATTATTTTCTTGGTGTTTCACATGATTTAAAGAAGTCAAAAAAAGAGAGCTTGTGATATTACCCTTTCACTCACCCTTTTCTCCTTCTCTTTCTCCCTTACATTTTCCTCTATGGAAACCCAAGACACCAAGGGTTAAATCTCAAATCTTTACCTTCCTAGAGTTAATTTCGGGGTTCATGAATGAAGAAGAAATCAATCTCTATCTCTTAAGCTTCATGAAAGTGGTCATCTCTTCTTAAAAATGCAAGTTTTTCGTTTTGGGTTTTGGTGTTTCAAGATGTCATAGAGCTCTTCTTTAAGGTTGAAGGTTATAAATTAGTAGCTAAGCTTGCCCATGGTTGTTATCTCAAATATTGTTTCATTTTTCTTGTCGGTATGCCTTGAAGAGGTGATTTGGGGGTTTTCTTCATGCTTGAGCTAAGAGGGAAGGTTGAGGAAGCTTAGGGGTAAGAGTGAAGTTCAGGATTGCTTTCTAAGGTTAGTACACTACTAACGTCTATGCCTTCATGGGCATCATAAATTCTATTGCTTTGTTGCTTAAATTTGATGTTTGTAGTTGAGTTTGGGTGTTAGAGGTTAGAGACCCTCTTAAATGGTAAAATTTGGATCTAGTGTTAATAATTGGTAAAAATGGTAGGAAACCACCTAAAACACCTCGCCATAATTTGTAGGTTTGAATTGGGGTCTTACCTTTGGGTTTTAGAAGCTTTAAGGGTGATTTACGAACTTTAAAAAATAAATTCTAGGTTCGAGTAAGTACCGATACGAGTTGAACACATATCGGTACCCAGTGTTAAAACGGCTAAAATCAACGAAACTTGTAAAGGCGTATCGATATGCCTGATGGGGTATTAGTACCCCCTATTCCATCAAACTCTAATAGCCAAAATGGGTAATGTACGATTGAGAGCGTATTGGTACACCTAGGGTATCGGTACACAACCCCGTGTATCGGTACGGAGTTGCAGGCCAAACCCTCTTGAGTGGTAGTTGAGTATCGATGCGTCAGGATGGGTATTAGTACCCAGATAAGCATATCGGTACGCGATGGTGAGTATCGGTGCTCACTAGGTAATCTGCCTGAAAAATACATTTTGAGTTCAAGGGACCTATAATTTGAGGACTAAGGCCCGATGGGCTTCTAAAAGGGTAAAATGAATAGTACAATCGAGAAATTAAGATTTAAACCTCATTACGAGCTTAATGAGTAAATAACTTTTTAAAACCTTAAGGAGACTTGTTATGTTGAATTAATAAGGATCATTGGTGGTGATGTATGCATGTCACGTAAGGGCATTATTATGGTTGAGTCACCTTGATTGATGGGATTTCGGATACCCATATGAGAAGAGAGTTTTACAACACCATAGTTAAGATTCTCGAATGTATAAACCCGATACTTAGTAGGATTGAGACTCATTCGATGATGAGAGATTCCAAGCATGGGTGTATGATCCTAACGTTTAGTGGTATCGAGCATCACCCAAAAGAGTATATAATCCTGAGGCTTAGTGGTACTGGGCCTCACTCAAAGTGTGTGTACCCGATGCTTAGTGGAACCGAGCCTCACTCTAGGTTTGTTTATGTTATACGTATAATTGTTATGTGAGGCTTTTTACTTCTTATTGTTGATATATATTGAGGCGGACAGACATAGAGCCATATTGATATGATGGTATTGTCATATTGTCATCTTTAGCTGCATGCTCTTATTTATGGTTCGCATGAAGCATGGTTGAGTGGAAGTGTATCCACTGAGCTTATTAGCTCAACGTTCGGAATCGTTGTTTCCGTTTGCAGGTTGGTAGGTTGGCACATTGCTTGGAGGAGCACCATCGGAGAAGGATTCCAATATTGCCTTATTAGCGTACAGTACTTAGAATTGTTAGGCTATGTATTCATAGGACCCTATGATTTTGTACTATAACTCGGATTTTGGATTTTAAATGTAAGTCGGATGCTTTTATAATGTAATTTAAAAAAGAGCTCCATTGTAAACACTTTCAAATATTTATCTATGTTTTAAACGATTGAAAATTGGAATTGGGAATTGATTGTGGATTAGGCTAAACTAGGTCAAAATTTTATGGTTGCAGGTTGAGCTTGAGGCCCAAATGTGACATCCGGGTTTAGGGTGTCACATAAATGACGGGTTAGTTAAGATGGCACGACTTGATACTTTGGAGGCTCTTGTTTTCTCATCCCTACCGGTGGCAATTATTCCCTTGTTCCATGAGGATTGCTTGTTCAAGCAAGATTTTCTCGTTTGATACATTGGACTAGTGAATGCAATTGTTTATTGAGTTTTACCTCGTAGGTTATACTTATTATTATCGTGCGTACTTTTTTCCTTCGACTAGGTTTATGGTTTTTTTATGAAACACGTGATAATAATCCATTCTTCATCAAAAATATTAATAAAATATATTATTCATAGAAAAATATTAATAAATAAGACACGTCATTCTAGAGTGATCAAAATAGGAACAATTTGAAAGCTAAGTGATTAAACTAAAAAAAATAAACTTCAGTGACTAAAATATGAGTGAGAAGGAAATTGAATGATGAGTGATATAATTTAACATATAAAAAATTATTTGATACACCGTTACTATAAAAACTTTAGTTTACACAAGTATATCTATTTTAAGATTATGAGTTGAGTTTCGAGTTTACACTATAAAATTTAGAATTTAATATTTTATTACTTAAATAATATGACAATGCATCAGATAATAGCCCTTAATATTATAGCATCATAATTGCTCATTTTATAAACTTCATAATTAAAAAGGTAGAACGATATACTAATAAGTGTTAAGTGCAATGATAATGTACGTTATATTCTTAAAGAAAAATTCGAATTCATATCTTAAAAACGGGCCATCCCCTGCCAAATGTTTTGAGTTTAATTCTTTCTCAAGTCCCTATTATTCTTGAATTTAGACAAATTAATTATTGTTTCTCGTTTTTTATTTAAATACTTCATATCTATAATCAATTTTAAAAATTAACTATAAATCCTTTTTATGTTTGGTTAAATCTTTGTCAACTTTAAATAAATTAAACCCTAATCTCAATTTCAAAATTTTAAATTAATCACCTAATAATTAAAATTTCGAAACCCATTCTTATATTATTCATATGCCCCTCCCCAAATGTATGGTCCTGGTTGTCTCTGAATCTTTGCCAAATTGTAGGAGGGATACGTTCTTTTCGCTGACGTCAAAGCCAAGAAATATTTTTGTTTTGAATGATTGGGGTATGTGTTAGGGACAAAAATCCCTTCCCATTTTGTGTGCACATTTTTATATTTCAGTATTAAAAAATTAAATTTTAAGATTTAATTTTATATTTTAAATTTTAAATCATATACTTTAAATCTTAAAAGTATATAATATCTTTAATTTTTTAAACTCTAACCTTGAACTTTAATCATAAACGTGGGGCATAAATAGGACACCGAAAAAGGACAAAAATCTTCTGCCCTTTTTCGGTACTCCTTATATGACTCAATACTAAAAAAATTAAATTCTAAACTCTAACTTTAAATTCTAAATCTTAAACCTTATACCAAATTTTCTAAATTATAACCATAAATTTCAAATCCTAAACTTAATTTTTAATATAGAGACAATAAAAAAAAGACGATTTCTATTTACAAAGGGGTTATTGTTTGAATATTCCCTTTTGGGGAAAAAATTGGATATCCACCCCCCCCTTTGAAGTACATTTGGAAAAATGTCCCCCATTCGGCACACATAAGCAGGACTCGCGTTCTGCAAAACGCGGATTCCAAATTCTCATTTAAAGATACGTGTGCTCAGTCCGATGTGGCATGTCTTATCTGTTTGCTTTATTTAAATATGCAATAAAATGAACTCGCGTTTTGCAGGACTCGAATTCAACGATATAATGAGATAAAGCGTCGTATATTTATCGCAGTAAAAACGAAACAGTTGAAATATTAATGACGCATTGAAATTACTAAGAATTCGCGTTTTACGTAACGCGGATTTCTGAATATTCAGTAAATTCACGTCCTGCAGAACGCGAATTTCTTTGTACCCGCATTTGAACCGACGCGGGTTCTAGTATAAATAACCCCTACCCCACAAGTAAAATCACACGAAAAAAAAATTCTCTCTCAATTCCTTCTATAATATTTCTGATTCACGATAATGGAGGACTCTCTGATAAGGTTGGATCATAAACATGTCTTCGATTTTTGGCGAAAAATATAAGCTTTATTTATTTATTTATTTATTTTAAACTTTTATTTTCAGTTTTGGTTTAGTTTGATTTTTTTAAAAAGCCTGTGTTTTGAAATTGAAATTAAGGTGTGGATGTTAAATTTGTTAAGAGGGGATGGAACGTCGTCTTGAAGTCTTTATCACTCGGATGGCGAATGGACCTAATATGCGTCTAGAAGAATATATTTCGAGGTCTGGATTTTTGCATGTATCCAAAATTATTGGAGGTGCAAAATTGGATGTTGATTTGATCAATGCCCTTGTAGAGAAGTGGAGGCCAGAGACACAGACATTCCACCTTCCATGCGGTGAGGCGACGATAACCTTGGAGGACGTGTCACATATTCTCACTCTGCAAGTAGACGAAGAGGCTATTACCGGTCACAGCAGTGGTGACTGGCGTGGCCTGTGTTTTGAGTTGCTAGGGGTTGCGCCCGATCGGATGGATGGTGGCGTTGTGTTTCTATTGTGGCTACGGGAAAATTATAGCCATTTACTAAAGAACGCGAACGAGAAAGTGATGATGGTAAAGAATATTTTTTTCTTAATATTAATTAAAAAATATATTTTAATATTTTAATATATTTTTTTCTATTATAGGCATATGCTCGCGCGCATATTTTACAAATAATTGGCGGGATATTGGTGCCAGACAAATCTCGCAACAAAGTACACATGTTGTGGTTGCGGCATTTGAGGGATTTTGATGAAGCCGGTAGACTGAGCTGGGGATCGACAGTACTGGCATTTCTCTTTAGAGAGTTGTGCAAGACCACAAATCCCACGAAGCACGACAATGGAGGTTGTCTTCTTTTGTTGCAGTCTTGGGCGTAGTTCATAATGCCATTTTTACGCCCATAACTGAGGGTACTGAGTCCTTATATTTTTCCATTATGCCGGAGGTATGATTGGTAGCCAAATTTTAATATTAAAGTTATGCTAGTTGTTCTGCAGGTGGAGCGTTAATTTAAGCCATGTTGGTCTGGCGAAAGGTCTGAAGGTTATCAGACAGGACATTGAAAATAAATCTGGGAATGAGGTAAACTTTTGGAGTTTGAATTTAATATTGAATTTGATGTAAATATTTAAAATAAAGTTTATCAAGTTAAGTTATAATTGTAAATTGTACAGTTTTTGTGGACACTGTACGCGGATCCGAGTATCCACGAATGCCTCCCGAAATTTTCGGAGGGGACGACGAGTGCATGGACAGTGACGGTACCACTCATCTTCTACTCAACAATTGAGTGGCATCTGACTGATTGTGTCATACGACAGTTTGGTTGCATCCAAAGAATCCCGTCGAACCCTCCAAATTTTGATGAATTACATAAGCTAACGCGACAAGGAAAGCTTGAGGTACAATAAATTTAATTGGTTTAATGTTTTATCAATTTTAACGTAATTTATATGAAAAAAGAAAAATAAATTTTTTTAATATTGCGTGATAGGCGGATTGGTCGGTGAGGTACATAGAGTGGATTGCTCAGTGGAGGGAAAGAGAACATACGTAACGGCAGCCCATTCGTAAGTATGTAATGTTTGATACGATGGTCAGCCACAATTACTTTCCGTGGTACTTGGCGAATGGGAAGCCAAATCTTTTGACTCTAGAGGAGCAGGCGGTCGTTATTGAGCGTATGCAACGCAATCGCCTGTGGATTGAACGTACGAGGGGGCACGTTTGACTTCTGGCGCTGCTTCGTTGTCGAGGAGATGAAATACTTTAGCCTCCTTAGCACCAACACCATTGCAGGTCACCCAACCGATCCGACCATAGCCTTTTACCCACTCCATGCACTCATCATTTCATCTACTGAGTCCGACAGAAAGTTTTTTCACACATGTTGTTGGCAACCCCTACGAGCCATTTTCGGCGATGATGAGTGGCACGTCGAGTTTGCCTCCAGGCTACGTACCTTTCTATCCGTTTCAACCATGGCCGACTGATTTTGGGCCCAGATTTGTTCAGCAAACACCGTCGCGGTCCATATTCTTCAGAAGTGGATCAGGTGGAACGAGTGGTACGATTGGAGATGGAACCATAAATGAGGACGATGATGATGATGATGACGATGAGCAGTAAGTTGAACCCCTTCATCGTCGACGCAATCCCGATTGAGCTCGGCGTCCTCCGGGTTGTGGTACCGGTGGACATAGGCATCATTAGTTTAAATTTTTCTTTTCTAAAGTTGTATATAATAATTTGAGTTGTAATTTGTACACAAACATTTATCTAACTTTATAAATTATATTTTGAGTTTGTAGTAGTTCACATTAATTTCTGCGTGGTAGATATTTCTCATTATAATTTTTCGCTCGATTTTGTTCAAATAATTATTTATTGAATCGATAACAAACAGGACGGGTAGAATAAAATGTATTTTGAGTTTTTAATATTTCACATAAAATTTGCGTGCCAGATATGCACAATTATTTGGAACGAATTTGTATATTCAAAACATACGCGAATTTTTGAAACTTGTTGGAAGTGGCATAAATTCGCGTCCGGATGAGCGCGAATTATATGACATGTCAGGGATTCAGAACCAAATTCACATCCTGATAAGCGCGAATTAGTTGGCATGTCAGTGATTCAGAACCAAATTCATGTTTTACTAAACGTGAATTTTATCATAGAAATATCCAGTTCATTCATTCTCTACGTAGTGCAACAGACAAAATTAAAGTTATCGATTTTATTGTAACTACTAATGGCAACAAACCACATATCTGGAAAATATTTTGACCCAAAAATTTCTCGGATATTGTGGTTTGTTGGTATTTATAGTTGCATTTATATGATGAGTAGATGTTGGTGGGTTACTAGTTCTGGTGAGATAATTGTTCGATGTTTTTGTTATTCAGAAACGACAACAACAAATCACAATATCCGGGAATTCGAGGTCTATTTGAATGGCAGGCATGGGTCTTGATCTCTTGTTCAAGGTTGCATGTTACTTTTTTTACGCCTCAATATTGGAGGCTAGGTTAAGACCCCCGTTTGTAACCGGAGTCAAAGCCCCTACCATGGTCGTAAAACAAGATAAGTGGGCAGCATTGCCTATATGACTGGGCTCACGAAATCCACGAAGCACTGTCATCTTCCCACTTATGAAAACATGTTTAGGGGTACAATACTGGGCTCCAATAGACCTCTGAGCTTGAAGAAGACCGTCGGTTCTCAACTGTTATGTGGTTGATGAACTAATATACACGTTAACAAGGAATACTACGAGTAAATCATACCCGAAGTAGTATATAATAATTATAGTTGTAGTTTGTATAAAAATATTTGTCTATAATAAATTAAATTTTGAGCATTTAATATTTCATATTAAATTCTGCGTGATACATATTTCACATTTAATATTTTCGAACTATTTTGTTCAAATAATTATTTATTGAATTTTTCATAGTTAACATTTAATAAAATAATTTTTTAACGTTCCAAAGTTGTGTCCGATTGAACGCGAGTTTACTGACATGTCAGGAATCCTGCACTGAATTCGCTTTCTACCAAATGCGAGTTTATTTGTATAAATACTATTATTGCAGTTAACCATTCGCTACGCTTTGTAACGAAAAAAGTTAAAGTTTTCATTTTTTTTACAAATAAATTTTACGGCTATTGTGGTTTGTCGGTATTTATAGTTACATTTGTAACATGAGTAGAAGATGGTGGTGGGTGAGTTGTTCTAGTAAGATGATTGTTTGGTGTTTTTGTTAAGGAGGAACAACAAATCACAATATCCGGGAATCTGAGGTCTTTTAAATGGCAGGCAGGGGTTTTGACCTTTTGCTCGAGGCTGATAGTTACGTATTTGTACGCCTCCATATTGGAGGCTAATAATTTTTACCTCTGAGCTTGAACAAGAACATTGGTTCTCTACTCTACTCTGGTTGATGAACTGGGTATGTTAACAATGAAGACTACGAGTAAAGCATTCCCGAAGGATTTATTCAGCTCTGGAAGTAAGCTGATATCAGCCTCAAATATCGGTCTAGGATTGAAGAAGAGTAACTGTGCACTTCATGTGTTGTGCTAATCATAGCTTGTATGTTTGTAGAATGTTTGTGGTTCATACAATAATAATCTGCGCGTGTTTCTTTCTTTTATATGCTTCTTTATTAGCATGTTTAGGGGTTCATTGCGTCTAAAATAAATAAACGAACAATTTTTTAAAATAAATACGTTACCAAACACCGGTTGATTTGCACCACTATAAATAGACCCCTCCGCATCCTAAAAAACTCACACCATTCCACCCCTTTCACTAAATAGGCTCACTATTTCTCTTAGTTCATTCCTTTCGTTCAAGCTCTATAATGGCTGCAAGCGTAGATAATGATTTCTTATCTGTTGGGAGACATTTGTGTGATGTTGTTGTCGATCGTAGCGATGAACTTGAAGTTGGGATGATATTCACGACTAAGAAAAATACGGAGGATGCAATTAAAAACTACAACAGATGTCGATCGGTTATTTCGATAGTGAAAAAATGAGTTCGGACAACTACATTGCAGAATGTGTCAAAAAAGACCACATATGTAACTGGACGATCCGTGTATCACAAAGGAAGAGGCTGAACAACGTATGACAGATAACAAGATACGACGGACCTCATACATGCTAGTTGTAACTCCTAATGGCATTGAATAAGAAATAGGTTTTCATCTCCACATATTTTTTTATTGTTAACTATTTGAAAACGTAATCGGATGATTTGTACGTTATTTACGATGTGATAAAAAGTATGTGACGTTAGTATGCAATTTAAATAGGTTAGATATAGAAAATTATATTAACAAAATGTAGTACAAGATTGCTAATTGAAAATAAGTACACCAATATTAAATTAATAATCCTCGTTAAAATCTAGGTAAATGAATCAGATTCGTTGGTGTCGTAGTCGGTACTAATATCTGATGTTAAGTTTAGTTCCTCAATTATTTTTTCCTTCTCCTGTCGTCTCCTATAATTTTGTGTAGAGACTGCATCCTCGTCTTGAGAGTGGGGGACTGTTGACGTGGTGGTTGATGAACTGCACTCTTCATCAAATTCTACACTAAGCTCGATGTTCGTACCCCCCGCACATTTGTATGCCCGAAACATCTTGCGCATATCTTTATCATTAGATAGTGTTAGCATGTAGTGTTCTTCTGGGCCGGGCTCGTTGACTAGCACTTTGACACGCAAGGCAAACATTTTGGAGCATGCGCTTCCTCACTAACTCGTTTTGAAATCAAATCAAACAACTTATCTTTTGTGATTTTCTCATTAAAAGAAGTATAGAAGTAGGTTCTATGAAAGAAAACAGTAGCAGAAAAACACGCAATATTTGATAATATGTTATGTATATACGTAAAGTGGTAAGCTTTATAACTAGCCAAACTCGCGTTTGACGAAACGCGTATTCCACTTTAATATATTCGCTTTTATCAGGACGCAAATTTCACCAACATTACAGGTCTTCTGCAAAAGCCTGCAGAACTCGCCTCTTGATGAACACGAGTTTCACGTACCATGTCAGCCTTCCATGCGAAAACATCACCTCATGCAGAATCTCGCTTTCTGAATGCAAACCTTTTTAAAAGGATGAGCAACACCATAGAGTTGCTTCATAATTTCCTATAAAAAGTTATGTATTATAATAGCATACAGAAATGGCAAAAAGACTTGTTGCAGTTGTATAGTACGACGGTGAGATGATCCCTGATGCCAAAATTGGTGTCATATTTTAGTCCAGTAACACTATTTTGCAACAGGTTCTGAGGAGAGTAACGTTTGAAATGCTAAAACGAATGATTTCGAGGAAGGTTCCACTTAATTCTGGGAAGGATATTCATTCAATGAGGTATCGACTACCTTCTTCGTTAGATCCATTATATTTCGTAATATTTGATGTTCTCAATGATGAAGGTGTACAACTGATGATCGAAATCCATACCCAGTATTCCATGGGATGGGACCTTGAGCTCTTTGTAACATTTTCTGAACGAAATGTCGGAGGCAACACTGTGGTTCCAAATTGGCACAAAATCATACATGATCCACCACGGATCCATGCAAGTGCCCTACCTGGCACAAAATCATCATACGACCCACCACGGGTCCATATTGTTGCTATTACAACCAATCAAGCATTATCGAGTTGTTATATTTTATGGAGGAGTATTACAATTCATTCCCATCAACTATTTCCAACAATCCACATTATTTCATTGATTATGATGATAACCACTTCGTTAATCATATTCGTCAATTTCCATCTTAAACTGGCCTTTAAACCAGTTATTGTTGATTTGCGATTTCATAAACAATTTATCGAGCATTTGTCGGTATTAGTCCATTATTGCAACACCCTCGTCTTTAACTAGCATTATAGACCATTAAGCCTGACGACATCAATATTAATTATGGGGCTCTATTCTACCCCTAAAGCTTATGAAAGTCATTAGAGTTTGTTGCTAGCACATTTAAATCATTTAATATTAATTACCAATTTTTAAGCATTTAATTGAATATTTATCAGCATTGCCCCTAACCAATATTTAATCGAGCATATTAATTCATGCCACCAGTACATAAGGCATCATCACATAGCAATCATGAATTAGACAATCATACAGATATTCAGACAATCCTAAACAGACTCTAAAGCTCATAACAGTCTCAAACATTCTCAAGTTCGTCAAGCATCTCAATAATTCCCAAGCCTCGAAATATTCGCATCAACACATGCTTATTACTCATCTCCTAATTTGCAACCACTAACATGCAAAGCAATTACACTTATGATGCTCATGAAGCATTTCAGAGTTCGAGGTGTACTAACCTTAAGCCGATATCGCTAAAATCCCCATCCAAGCATCCATAACAATCCACTTGATCCAATATCCAACTCGAATAATCCTCGCATATCAACAATTACGAAAACACTTAAATTTCATGTATCTCTTATAACAAATGAAAGGTCAAACACGTAAAAATAGCTCACTTGGTTCGAATTTGGCAAAACAAACTGCGCTATTGGATCCAGAACGTCGAGAAACCCCAAGGTAGGGTCTCCCAGGAAAAGTCAACGTCGGTCAACGGTCAACAGAGGCTGGCGACTAGCGGTTGGCAGAGGCGGTCAACGATCAACGACGACGGCTGCAAATCAAAAACCCTAAACTAAAATTAACCCGTTTTGGGCCCTAAACTAAAATTGACCCGGACAAACAAACCAAACCCACAACCCAAACCCGAAAACCCATTTACAATCCGACCCGAGAAATCAAAAACCCTAAAAAACCTAATGACATTCCATCGAGCTGCTGCCGCCGCCGTCATCAACAACCTTACCACCGATAACCAATCCCTGAAATAATTAAACCCTAAACTAGTCACCAACTAAACCTTAATCCAAAACCCCAAATACAGTTCCTAAAATCCCTAAATTTATCTCCCTAAAATCAATCAAACACCCTGCTCAACAACCCTGTCAACCACTCGGCAGATAATCCATACCCCTACCACAATCAAACCCACTGCCATATCCCACAAAACCCGGATTGCACCCACTCAGATCTGCAACATCAAATTTAAAAAATGAAGAGTAGTTAGTTCCTTTGAAATTTTTGGGTCTATAAAACCCGGAAAAAAACATATGTAAGTGGTTTTTTTAGTTCAAAAATTAGAGAGAAATTTAGGGGAGATTTTAGAAATTTTCTGTAATCTGGGAAGTGATTTCGAAATAAAAAGAAATTTAAGGTATTTTCTCTTTCGTTTTTATTCGAATCAAAAATCATAAATCTCATAACCATATCAGTCTCATTATTTTGAAAATCTAAACCCTTTTAAAATCAAATGTCTCTCGTTGTTTCAAAGTAAAAAAAAAGGGGATTAGGAGCTTACCCAGTCTTACCGTCGTTGCTCCGCCACCGTGAGGTTTAAAGTCGAGGAATGGTCGCGAAAATAGCGAGAGGAGCGGTGTTGTTAGGGTTTCGGCTAAGATTATTGAGAGGAGAGGCTGAGTGTTGTAGCCTAGGGTTTTTTTAGCCATTTCGAATCAAAAAATGTAACATATATCTGTTTTAAGTTGATACAACTAAAACGACACCGTTTTGGTGCCTAACCCTAGTGGTGACCCGAACTCAAAGGGGAGGATCCACGTTTTTTTCTTAATGGGAAAATTTCCCTCCAGGTCCCTCAAATGTCAACCCGCTTATTTTTTGTATATGGTCCAATCTCGCTTCTGGTCCTCCATCTCTTTCCCGCCTCTCGGTTCTGCCTTTTCTTTATGTTATTTATGTTTCAGCCCTCATGTTTTGCCTTTATTTCATTGTAGTCACTGCAGTTTAATGTTTATTTTCCAGCACGTTATTTTCGTTATTTGGTGTTTATTTCTTCAAGTTTTATATTTGTTGTGTTTCAGTCCTAATATGTTTGCTAGTTTTGCTATGTAATTTAATATTTGTACATTTTAGCCATTAACATCTAGTTTCATGATATATTTTATATTGTTTCATGCATTTTAATATGATCCGTGCATTATTATTATTATTATTATTGTGTGTGTAATATGCTATTATTATTATACAAAGTTTTTTATACATTAATATCATGATATAGGTACATATGCTTTATAACTATTATGTATAATATTTTATTATTTTTATACTTTAATATATATATATGTAAGATTTTATGTATATTTATATTGTTATTTGTACATATTATTATATTAATTAATATTTATGAATGTTTTAGATTAGTATTTTATTACGTTAGTATTTATGTATATGTTTATCGCATTTATTCATGTTTGCCATGTTTTAAGTTGCATTTAGAATATATATTTTTTGTCAATGTGGTGCCCTTTTATCCGAGGGTAAACGAGGCCAGTATCAGGCGTAGTGATGATGGTTGGGCGTTTATTCTCGGATGACGGGGCTTTTAAAATTTACCCGCACTTATAACCAAATTTTAATTTAATCATCACTTTAACCCGGAAAGTCTAATATTAATAAAGCGGTAATTATTAAAGTACCAATTTTGGGCTGTATAGGGGTGTTAATCCTTCCCCATCCGTAACCGACTTCCGAACCCAACATTTTTTAAAATCTCTGGTTTTTATGGTGTCCGGCCTACCCTAGTGGCCGGTGGCGACTCCATTTTAAATAAAATACGGTTTTTTAAACCCCATGGACAATATTTTTAATACCCAAAAAATACTCAAACATCTTAAAACCTCATTTTTTTTAGATCGCTATAGATGGCGACTCCGTTGGGGACCATTTTTTTGTTTTTCCAAAACAAATGAGAGTCAAGCTTTTTAAATAATTACCGCTTTACTAATATCGGAAGTTCCGGATTTAAATGAATATTAAAGTAACATTCGGTTATAATTGCGCGTTTATTTTAACGCATTTAAAATTTGGCATATAAACCCATCCTTTTTAAGTGTGGGAAAACGCTAATGCTTTCGTGAGGATATCGTTCCTACGTATGGGGCTAGCAAGTACCTTCGGGGCTCGAGTACCTTATGCTCTCGTAAGGATATCGTTCCTTCGTATGAGCATAAGCGAATGGGTCCCCCTGAATTGAACCCGATTGAAATGAGCCTATAATGGGTGATGATCGGGGGCCTTGCTACTCTTAATAGAGGACAGCAAGGACAATTCAGATACCTCCTAGAACCAACACTGCATGTAGAGAACATATAGAAAGCCCACCCCTTTAGAGCCATATGGATAACCTAGGTGTTTTAGACGGGATGTAAATAGGGTTGTTTTGTTTGTTTATCGTATTTAATTTGCCCTTTTATTTGTTTATTTATTTTATCCGGCACTGACTCATTTTCTTTTTTGTTTTGCTTTCTTTTTGTATACATCATTGCATTTGCATAAAGGTGTTGGTTTGCCTGATCATAATTTATTCATTTAATTATTTTAATCACATTATATATGTTCATTTTGGCATTCACTGCATTGCATATCATGACATTTTGATTTTTGCATTGGTGCATTCGCATATAGGACAAATACTTTGTTTTTTTACATACATTCATTTTGAGACTGATCCTCGAGATGCCCTATGGCAGTAATACTGGGAAAGACGAAAGACCATATCGATTCAACATCCATACAGAACAAGGAGTAAGACAAAGATGGCAAATGAAGACAGGCTGGATAGGATTGAGCAAAACCAGAAGACTTTGTAGACAGATTTATCCCAAAAACTGGAGGACCAATTAGCCAAAGCCCAGCAAGAGATAAGGGATCAGTTCGCAAAATCTCAGCCAGGCATACTGGTGAAACTAGCACAGATGCTGGGATGCAAGTTTCCTGAATAGGGAGAGGCTTCTGCTATCAACCCTGAGGCAGGTCCCAGGGAAGAAAATGAAGATCTTATGTATCCCCCAGGGTTCACTCCCATTCAAGCCAGGATGCAACCGAAAACTCAACCTCAAGTGATTATTTCTCGGGGAAAGTCTCATCTACATCAGGCTGGTACTTCGATCCCTATAAAACTGTCATTTGCATCAGAAATTAAGCCCGGGGGCAATCAAGCTGAAAATTTAATCTCAGAGATGGACCATTTGTTCGGGACCTAGAAACTGAAGGTGGAAACTTTAAAAGAAATCGAAGATCGGTGCAAAAGGCTTGAAGAGAAGCTGTAAGCTATGAAAGTGGGTGATACTTTCAGTGGATTCGATGCTAACGAACTCAGCCTCATCCCAGATTTGATTTTACCTCCTAAATTCAAGGTCCCAGAGTTTGAGAAGTATGATGGGACAAGCTGTCGCCGATCTCATCTTATTATGTTCTGCCGAAGAATGACTGGGTTCGGTAGAGATGACAAGCTTTTGATCCACTATTTTTAGGATAGTCTGTCCGGATCTACCACTAGATGGTATAATCAGTTGAGCCGCCATCAGATAGAATCATAGAAAGACTTGGCTAGAGCTTTTCTAGAGCAGTACTGGCACGTCAGTGACATGGTGCCAAACCGTTGGACCCTACAACACATGAAGCAAAAGTCAAATGAAAGCTTAAGACAGTATGCCTAACGTTGGAGAGATGTAACGGCTCAAGTTCAACCCCCGCTCAGTGAAAGAGAGACGGTGGTCACATTTGTCCAAACTTTGGAAGGTCCAATCTTGGGTCGCTTGATAGGCAACGTGACTACCAACTTTGCCAACCTCGTGTTATCTGGTGAGCTCATTGAGAATGTTGTCAAGACTGGCAAAATTAATGATGGAGGTAGTTCATCCCACAAAAAGCCCTACCATGCAGAGAATGATCATGAAGTAAACTCTTCGGGAGTTTATAATGCCAATTATTCTAAGCCTGTCACAGTTGTGCAACCTAAGGCCGTGCCAAGTGCTCACGGTTCCTCAAGACAGGTTTCTAGTTAAAAAATGAATACTAAAAATATAGAATTTACTCCATTACTAGTTTCTTATGGAGAATTGTACAAACAGTTGTACGATATCCATATGGTGGCACCTTTTTACCGGGATCCAGTATAACCTCCCTTCCCGAAATGGTATGATCCGAGCGCAAAATGCAATTATCATGCAGGGCAAGTTGGCCATACGATTGAAAACTGCTTTGGTTTCAAAAAGTTGGTGGAAAAATTCATTAAGCTTGGGGTGATAAGCTTTGATAACTCGGCGAGAACAGCTGCAAACAATGACCCTTTGTCGAAGCACGAAGATGCCAATTAGGGATGTATCGAAGGTTTTTTGAACTGGACCATGTTTATCTAGCTTAAATATTGCATTGTCTTGACCAAAGTAGGTCCCTTTGTAGTTTTTATCACTTTTAGAGTAATGCTTTTGTAAACCAATCTCACTGACTTAAGACAATAGTAGTGATAATATTTTGTAAGGGATCAAAACTACAAGTTGCAATGCATATATATTTTGCTCATATCTGAGTCTTGAACATCCAAAATGCATAAATGACATCACCCTAAAGTTTCAAGAGCAGTTTCAGATGATGACATAGAACGAACAAAATGTTAGGGCATGCACCCAGATGAAAGGTCCAAAGAAAGATGATCGAACCCAAGAACGGGTTGGGACACCACTACATACAAAAGACCAAGATCCTGACAGGACCAGTGAAGAGTCAGGCGCATCCCATTGAGGGCCAGAAATCATATCACATTCATGCATCTAATTGCATGCATCTTGCATTGAATCATTTTTGCATATGTCATACATTTAGATTAAATGCATACACCAAAGTCGCCATACATTTGGGATAGACACATGCATTTAGGTACAAAATCCAGGCATGCATTTTTGTTTGTACATATAAACAGGTCCCCGAAAGAGATTGAACATCCTCAACATGGGGGCAATCACGACGGCCAACCTTAGTCTTGGAGGAGGCCAAACACGAAGAAGATGCTGAAACAGAAAAAAGGATACTATTGACAAATTTTCTGAACATTTACTAATAAATATTTTTTCCTTTGTAGGATTTGATTCCTCCAATGATGGTGTGACGGACGCCAACATTTTCCTGACTATCACTCTTGCCAACAGAAACAACTCATTTCAGATCTTACCCTCTACCAATAGAAATAGGGCAAATTTTTCCAGACATAGTCTTGTTGTCAATAGTAATTCAACTTCTTGCAAATCATGCCTCCGTCAGGGGTGGTTCGCCAACTTAATGTAGATCTTGCCTCCGTCGGTGGTGTTGCAGATCAAATTTTCCATCCATATCCTATCTCTCCGTCCGTGGTGTAGTGGATCTCATATTTTACTGATCTAGTCTCTCCGTCAATGGTGTAGCAGATCAAATCCTCTTCAGGTCTTGCCTCTTCGTCAGTGTTGCAGCTAGACCAAAATTTTACTCAGAATTTACTTTTTATTATAGTTGTAGCAAAAAATAAAAAAAATAAAAAAAGGAAAAAGGAAAAATAAAAAAATTCAAGAAAAAAGATGACAAAAAAATTTTAAGTGATATATGATCATGTCCCTCCGTTGATGATGTGGCCGTGTTCAAATTGATGTCATCAGATTCTGTTTCTCCGCTGATGGCCTAGTGGAGTCCAAATGCTGAAATTCAATCTTATCTCTCCGTTGATGGTGTGGATAGATCCAACAAATATAACTTTCAGCTCTGCCTCTTTGTCGGTGATGTAGTTGAACCAAATTTGCCAAATTTCGATCCTGTCTCTTCGTCAGAGTTGTAGCTGGATCAAGTCTTCAGACCTTGTCTCTTCGTCGGTGTTGTAGCTGAACCAAATTTGCCAAATTCCGATCATGCCTCTTCGTCAGAGTCGTAGCTTGATCGCAAAGAAATCAATTCTCCGATCTTGCCTCTTCGTCGATGTTGTAGCTGGATCAAATCTTCAGACCTTGCCTCTTTCGTCGGTGTTGTAGCTTGGCCAAATCTAACTTTCGGTTCTGCCTCTTCGTCGGTGTTGTAGCTGAACCTAATTCACTAAATTCTGGTCTTGCCTCTTCGTCGGTGTTGTAGCTTGGTCAAAATTTACTAACTTTCAAGTTTTATCAATGTTGTATCCAAAAAAACAAAAAAATCAAAAAAAAATAATAAAAAACAACAAAAATGAGAAAAAAATAAAAAGCTAAAGCAAAAGAAAAATGAAAAAATGAAAAAAGCAAAAATGAGAAAAAGCAACAAAAAAAGAAAAGAAAAAGAAAAAAAGAAGTTTTCAATTTTCTAATATTGCCTATTCGTCAGAGTTGTAGCTGGATCAGACATTGGAATTTTCATCCATCGATCTTGATCTTTGTCAGTGTTGCAACTGGATCAAATTTTGTAGACCCTGCCTCCTCGCCAGTGTTGCAGCTGGGTCAAATTCTCTTTAGGTATTAGCTTATCATCAATAATGTAGCAAGTTGGACTCATTTTGCTTCCCCAATAGACCACCTCCCGTTTTGAAGATTTTGCTTCCTCCAAGAGTGACAAAGTAGATCCGTCAAGTCCAGAAAGAAGACATGCGCTGAAGAGAAAGAAGATCTACCGAAGAAAGAAGATACACGTCAAGAGGGAAGAAGCTTAGCCAGGCCGGACAAAACGGGTCATTTTTAGTCTTTACTCTATTGTCGTTAAAGAGGGGCAGCTCTAATAACCCGTTTTGGGCCCTAAACTAAAATTGACCCGAACAAACAAACCAAACCCACAACCCAAACCCGAAAACATTTACAATCCGACCTGACCCGGGAAACCAAAAACCCTAAAAAACCTAATGACATTCCACCGGGATACCGCCGCCGCCGTCATCAACAACCTTACCGCCGGCAACCAATCCCTGAAATAATTAAACCCTAAACTAGTCACCAACTAAACCCTAATCTAAAACCCCAAATTCAGTTCCTAAATTTATCATCCCTAAAATCAATCAAACACCCTGCTCAATGACCCTATCAACCACTCGGCAGATAATCCATACCCCAACCACAATCAAACCCACTACCATATCCCACAAAACCCGGATTGCACCCACTCAGATCTGCAACATCAGATTTAAAAAATGAAGAGTAGTTAGTTCCTTTGAAATTTTTGGGTCTATAAAACCCGGAAAAAAAAAACATATGTAAGTGGTTTTTTTAGTTCAAAAATTAGAGAGAAATTTAGGGGATATTTTAGAAATTTTCTGTAATTTGGGAAATAATTTCGAAATAAAAAGAAATTTAAGGTGTTTCTCTTTCGTTTTTATTCGAATCAAAAATCTCATAACCATATCAGTCTCATTATTTTGAAAATCTAAAGCCTTTAAAAATCAAAGGTCTCTCGTTGTTTCAAAGTAAAAAAATATGGATTAGGAGCTTACATGGTCTTACCGCCACTACTCCGCCACCGTAAGGTTTAACGCCGAGGAACGGTCGCGAAAATAGCGAGGGGAGCGGCGCCATTAGGGTTTCGGATAAGATTATTGAGAGGAGTGGCTGAGTGTTCTAGCCTAGGGTTTTTTTTAGCCATTTCGAACCAAAAAATGTAACATATATATGTTTTAAGCTGATACAACTAAAACGGCACCATTTTGGTGCCTAACCCGAGTGGTGACCTGAACTCAAAGGGGAGGATCCGCGTTTTTTGCTTAATGGGAAAATTTCCCTCCTGGTTCCTCAAATGTCAACCCGCTTATTTTTTGTATATGGTCCAATCTCACTTCTGCTCCTCCATCTCTTTCTCGCCTCTCGGTTCTGCCTTTTCTTTATGTTATTTATGTTTCAGCCCTCATGTTTTGCCTTTATTTCATTGTAGTCACTGCATTTTAATGTTTATTTTCCAGCACGTTATTTTCGTTATGTGATGTTTATTTCTTCAAGTTTTATATTTGTTGCGTTTCAGTCCTAATATGTTTGCTAGTTTTGCTATGTAATTTAATATTTGTACATTTTAGCCATTAACATCTAGTTTCATGATATATTTTATATTGTTTCATGCATTTTAATATGATACATGCATTTATATTATTATTATTATTATTATTATTATTATTATTATGTGTGTAATATGCTATTATTATTATACAAAGTTTTTTATACATTAATATCATGATATAGGTACATATGCTTTATAACTATTATGTATAATATTTTATTATTTTTATACTTTAATATATATATATATATAAGATTTTATGTATATTTATATTGTTATTTGTACATATTATTATATTAATTAATATTTATGAATGTTTTAGATTAGTATTTTATTACGTTAGTATTTATGTATATGTTTATCGCATTTATTCATGTTTGCCATGTTTTAAGTTGCATTTCGAATATATATTTTTTGTCAATGTGGTGTCCTTTTATCCAAGCATAAACGGGGCCAGTATCAGGCGCAGTGATGGTGGTTGGGCGTTTATTCTCAGATGACGGGGCTTTTAAAATTTACCCACACTTATAACCAAATTTTAATTTAATCATCACTTTAACCTGGAAAGTCTAATATTAATAAAGCGGTAATTACTAAAGTACCAATTTTGGGCGGTGTGGGGGTGCTAATCCTTCCCCATTCGTAACCGACTCCCGAACCTAACATTTTTTAAAATCTCTGGTTTTTATGGTGTCCGGCCTACCCTAGTGGCCGGTGGCAACTCCATTTTAAATAAAATACGGTTTTTTTAAACCCCACGGACAATATTTTTAATACCTGAAAAATACCCAAACTCGGGTGACTCGGTCCCCTGGAGCAAGACAATGGCCATGCTCGGCAGCGGCGCGTGGGGGCGCATAAGGGCTGCTCCGGTGGCTTGTGACGACCAAACTTCATCGGTCAACTGTTCTCGAGATGGTGAACTCTATGGTGGCCTCCATTCCTCGATTCGAGCCCTCTAACCCCTTCAACTCAGCAACCCAAAACTTTCTCTCTCTCAGCTCCTCTGACGGCGGTGATACTGGTACCGGCGAACTCGTCTCGGAAAGATGAACACAGTGGCAGCGGTGGTGTCGCGATCGGACAACTGAATCTCCGTAGATCGAAGTTTAAAATTTCCTCCCCACTTTTCTCCCCTTTTCTCTCTCTCCCACCATTCTCATCTTTTCCTTTTCCCTCTCTTCTAGCAACTCCCCTCCTCTTTTCAACCACCCACCCACCTATTTAAAATTCAAACTATTCACTTTTTTTTCTTTTCATTATTTTCTTCTTTTCTTTTATTTCCTTCTTTTTTTATTCTACCAAACAATTAATAAAATCCCACCATCTTTTATTATAAAGCCCAAATCTAATTTCTTAATTGGGCCCTCAACCTAAGGCCCAATAATTGGTTCCAAGACCTGATTCGCTAACCCAAAATTTGGGTTGTTACACACAAGTTGTACAAGCTTGTTAATTTTAGGGTTTAGAGGTTTAGGTTGTTGGGTTTAGAATTTAGGATATAAATTTTAGGGTTCTAGGTTTAGGAATTTAGATTTTAAATTTAAAAGTTTAAAAAGTTGGCATATTATATTTTTCAAGTTGCTCACGATCTTTTTGAGTCGGTTATCGAGTAGCTCGACTTGACTCATTAAGAACTCGAGCCAAGTTCGAGCTCGAATAGAGCCCAATCGAGTCGAGTGTAGACTGAACTTTGATTGAGTCGAACTCGAGTAGCTCACGATCTGTCTCATCTCATTTACAACGCTATGAATGAATGAATGAATGAATAAATTTGAAACCTTCTGCTTGCCAGGTCCAAACTTCTTAAATTTCAGAAGTCCATCAGTCAATAGAAAGATTGTATGATCGTTTCTAAGTTCCATATTTTTTCCAAGATAAAACTGAAACAAGCAACAAAAGTCTTTAAAGGGTAAAATTAATAGGTCAAATTATGGTTTTTGTCATTCAGTATGATTAATGTTATTTCTTTGTCCAAAGTACTAACATCATAAAAAAATTATTTTTCTAAATGTTAAGTGATTTTAGACTAAGACAAACATTCATAATACTAAGAGGATCAAATTAAAGATTGCATGATGTTTGCTTTTCTACCTTCTCTTTTGTCTATGTAAAAAGAGGGGGGAATGTTTCCATTGTTTTGAATGATTGGGGGTCGGTGTTATATTAGATTTTAATATATATATATATATATATATATATATATATATATATATATCCTAACCTTTGTAATTTGCTTTAAGTTTTATGGTATTCATCTCTAGTTCAAAAAAATATCTCCCTCCCCAAATGTGTGGTCCTTTTCGCTGACGTCAGCCAAAATAGGATATTTGTTTTGAATGATTGGGGGTCGGTTTTACATTAGATTTTAATACAATAATATATATTTTGCATATTTATGACCATCAACCTAAAGCAGCACCTTTTTTCCATTGTTGGAGACCTGCATAATGGGTGGAGTGAATTTGAAAGAAAGGTTTCAGGGTTTTGTGAACAATAGATGGCTGGTTTTGGTTGCTGCAATGTGGATACAATCCTGTACTGGAACTGGCTATCTATTTGGTAGCATCTCGCCTGTCATAAAAACTTCTCTGAATTATAATCAAAGGCAGCTTTCCAAGTTGGGTGTGGCTACTGATCTTGGAGGTAGTGTTGGGTTTTTAGCTGGGAGCTTGTCTGAGATTTTGCCTTTTTGGGGTGTTTTGCTCCTTGGTGCTTTCCACAATCTTATTGGTTATGGTTGGCTTTGGTTGATTGTTTCAGGGAAAGCTCCAGTTTTGCCTTTGTGGGCTGTGAGTATCATCTAAAACTTGTCTGTTTTTTTGTTCATTCCTTGCCCTTGGTTTAATTCTTTCAATCTGCAAGATTCTTACTTTGTTTTCTCAGAAAGATGTGATCCTTCTTCTTTTTGTCCATTTTGATTCATGTAGTATTACTTTAGGGCAGAAGTTATGGTAGACTAGACAAATACCAGTTCAAATATTTTTGGGGTGTTTTGCTCCTTGGTGCTTTCCACAATCTTATTGGTTATGGTTGGCTTTGGTTGATTGTTTCAGGGAAAGCTCCAGTTTTGTGGACAGTGAGTATCATCTAAAACTTGTCTGTTTTTTTGTTCATTCCTTGCCCTTGGTTTAATTCTTTCAATCTGCAAGATTCTTACTTTGTTTTCTCAGAAAGATGTGATCCTTCTTCTTTTTGTCCATTTTGATTCATGTAGTATTACTTTAGGGCAGAAGTTATGGTAGACTAGACAAATACCAGTTCAAATATTCGATTGTAAGTTTGTAACCAGTCTGAGTATGCAGATGTGCGCCCTGATATTTGTGGGAGCCAATGGCCAGACCTACTTCAACACGGCTGTACTGGTTTCTTGTGTGCAAAACTTCCCAAGAGCAGGGGTCCAGTGGTTGGACTTCTCAAGGGATTTACTGCTTTGAGCCGTGCAGTTTTAACTCAGTTATACACTGCCATTCATTTCCCAGATCAAGCTTCTTTGATCCTCATGCTTGCACTTGGACCATCAGTGGTGGTTGTTGCTTTTATGTTCAGTATCAGACCCGTTGAAGGTCACAAACAAGTGCGTCCGTCCGATGGCTTGAGTTTCGCGTTTATTTATGGTGCGTGTCTCCTCTTGGCTGCTTACTTGATGGGAATCATACTTTTGGAAGATCTTGGTACCGTGAGCCACAATTTAGTCACAGTTTTTACTGTGATTTTGTTTGTTCTTATTTTCATTCCCATTCTATTAACTTTTCGCGAAGAGCCTATAGATCCTGGCCAAGAGGTTCTTCTACCGACGACCGAGCAGCGAGAAGCTGGAAACTCTGATCGGAATCCTGCTGAACATGAAGTAGTATGCAGTGAGGATTGAGGAAGTAGACTTACTGACAGCAGTAAGTGTGAAGAGAAGGAGAGGTCCTCTGATTGGAGAGGACTTCACCTTGATGCAGGCTTTGATCTCAGTAGACTTTTGGATCATAATGTTGTCTCTTCTATTAGGCTCAGGATCAGGGTTGACAGTTATAGATAATCTTGGTCAGATGAGCCAATCTCTGGGGTACGATAATGCTCGTATATTCGTATATGTGATTAGCATTTGGAACTTTATTGGTCGTGTCGGCGGGGGTTCCGTCTCGGAGATTATTGTGAGGTATAGAGAATGAAATGATTTGTCCCTTGATGCTGATAGCATCCGACTTTAATTTAATACTGGTTTTGATTCATTTTTGCTGTGACATTTACTGTATAGGGATCATGCTTATCCAAGGCCGATAACCATAGCAGTGGCGCAGCTTGTTATAGTCGTTGGCCATGTCTTCTTTGCCATGGGATGGCCTGGAGCAATGTATATAGGTACTTTGTTGATACGGCTTTGCTACGGTGCTCACTGGGCAATTGTGCCAGCTACTACTGCCTCTGAGTTATTCGGGTTGAAAAAGTTTGGGGCTCTCTACAATTTCCTCGGTCTGGCAAATCCTTCGGGTACACTTATCTTCTCAGATGTAATTGCCAGCAGTATCTATGACCGCGAAGCAGAGAAACAAGCTCGTCGCCATATGCAGCCACAGATGTCAGGCTCGATTTTATCAGGAATGTTTGGCGTGGATGAACCACCGAAGTGCGAAGGTTCAATATGCTTCTGTCTGAGTTCCATGATAATGTCAGGATTTTGCATCGTTGCAACTGGTTTAAGCATGATACTTGTGTATCGTACTAAGGCTCTGTACGCTCATCTTTACGGAAAATCTCGCACTTGATGTCAAGGATGAGATCAAATGATCGAGGAGGGTTCTTCCATGAATATTTTCATCCAATTTAAAGTTGGTGGTGCGGATGTCTATTCTAAAACCAGTTCTTTACTCTGTAATCTAGTTCAGTGATACCATTTTATCTAAGTTTAGTGGTGTGATCTAGTTCCTTCTTGTGTTGATAATATTTCTAGATAATATTTCTAGAAGTCTTTCAGAATCCATATAAACTAACATATAGAATAGTCATCCAATCTTTCCAGGTTTTTCGTATAATTGAAAGACCATTGGTGAGCCGTATTCTAATACCTACATCTTGATATGCCTCAAACATACTAAAAAGAAAATTGAAAATTAACTCAGTAATTCATTTTTCTTTCTATGGAATTACCTTAATCCATGACAACAGACACCAATCAACGTATATTCTATAACGAATATGGCAAACGACGATGAACATTGTCACCATACGGGCCATCTCACATCATTCAAACTTCAGCACAGTCCTACTCCTATAGTATCCATTAGGGTCCATTTGATAGAGAGTGTCATTTATAACCGTACCCTTGACCAGGATCCAAATGGACTAGTCTGAACTAATGGTCCTACTCCTAGTGTTGTTTCTCCCTATGAAACAGAACATCCTCCAGCATTACCATTTAACTCAATGTGCAGTTAATACATCCGATTCTTATGGATCGAAATATATTAAATATGATTCTTGAAATGCTTTAAATTCTTTGTAAGAATGGAATGGCATGGCATCTTCCTATTTTGAGAAACTTGTAAAATGAGTGTGGCTAAGTTACTAAACATTATCTCCTAAAGAAAGTGAGGAAACTAAAATCAGATGGCAAAAATAGAGAAAGGTAACGAATGAAAGTAGACATTAAAATTGCCAAATTGGATACATCAAGTTTGTACACATTTTACAAATACCAATCTGTAAGGTCTAATTGCAATACAAAGAAAAGCATAGAAGATAGATATAGTTTCACAGAATCGATCAGCAAACAGGATTACCATCTGTAGCATCATCGGCGGAAGCGAGCACAAGTTTGGGTTGAAGTAGAATTCCTTCCTTTTTCGCTTTCCTTTGTTCGCGGCGCATCCGGAAGTACTCTCTCTTCCTTGCTCTATAGCTGTTAGGATTCTCAGGCTGAACTACTCGTGGGTAAACACTAATCTGTGGATCACATAAAACCCAGAATTCATATAAAAGCTTAAGGAACACAAAGATATGAAGGAACTTAAAAGAATGAATTTGAAACCTTCTGCTTATCAGGTCCAAACTTCTCAAATTTCACTAGTCCATCAATCAATGAAAAGATTGTATGATCCTTTCCAAGTCCCACATTTTTCCCTGGATGAAACTGAAACAAGCAACAAAACTCTTCAAAGGTTAAAATCAATAGGTCAAATTATGGTTTTTTTCATTGAGCTTATTATTAATGTAATTAACATCATAAAAAAAATCTTTTTTTTTAAAGTGTTGGTGATTTTAGACTAAGACAAACATTCATAATAGTAAGAGAAACAAATTATGCCGAACTAAGATTCAGGATTAAATCCCAAGATAAGTATAGTAGGGGGACGAAAGCCATAATTTAACCTAAATTGTAATGCTTTCGACTTTGAGTCTTACCGTTCAAACTCGTTTTCTTCTGAAATGAAAGTCACATAAGTCATAATTACAGCATAATTTTGTTTTTTTTTTTCATTTAGTTCAAAAAAATCAAATAATGACCCTTTTTACAGTAATTGGAAACTAAAAATTCCCCTATAAAAGAAACCGAAAAATACAATTAAATAAGCAAATAAAAAGAATTGAACCTTGGTTCCACGTTGCCTAACGATAATAGCGCCAGGCTTGGCCAGCTGGTCGCCGTAGATTTTGACGCCGAGTCGTTGACCCCTGGAATCGCGGCCGTTTTTAGTACTACCGGCTCCCTTTTTGTGCGCCGATTCGATGGTGAGAGGGAACGGAGATTTCCTCGGGTAGGAAACGGTTGGCGTTTTGGGAATGGAAGCCACTTCGCCTTTCAAAAACGACGACGTGGAGCTTGACGATAGAGAAAGACCCCTAAATGCACCCACCAAATTGAAGCTCATTGTTGCAGTCGCCATTTGGAAGAAGATGAACGAAGGAGAAGGAGAAGGAGAAGGAGAGGTTGGAAAATGGAGGGAGGGGGGCTTATCGTTTAACTGATACAAACAAATAAAGCCGCCACGTCATCATTTTGGGCCCACTTTACATTGAACCCAGGCCCATTTCACTACTTGGGTATTACCCCATTTGAGATTGCAAATCTTTTCTTATAGCTGTCCAAATCAACTTGCACTAATGTGTCTATTGATGTATAATAAGATGAATATTTTGTTAGCAATAGTACCCTAAGGCCTATTGTATGAACATGATATTTTAATTATTAAATTTATTATTGTGATAAATTTACATGCTTTTGTATCCTTGAATATTATTATTCTAAATATCCCTAATCAGTTATTATTGTGGGAACAATAATAAGATAAAATTAGTATGAAGTTTGATAGATATTCATAAGATGAAAATGTGAATGAGATTCAAATCAAATTCATATATGTATTTGTTGAGAACAAATATTAGGATTGACTCGTCTTAAGATTAATACATGGATTGAAGTTATATATTAATCTTCAAACAGTTATGACATTAGATCCTTATACCTAAAATTGCTACGGTTCTCAACATGATAACTATTATGTTTTGACATAGTCAAACATCGTTTTTAATTGGACGATTATAAAGGTTATGCTTGAACATAATAAGGAATCATGTAGTGAGAAGTGAGTGATTAAGATGGAATTTATCCCTCTTAACATAAAAGAGATATCTTTGGGCCCTCGATGATTGAAACTGAGAAATGCATGGCCGTGCTCAAATGAGTTGATAGAGATGAATGTCATTTGTTTAATCAGTTCAATTGGGCATCGAGAAACTAAAGATAGAACGATATAAGGTTAACATTTTCCATGTCTTGTATCCTATCAAGATATCATGAGATAAAAGGATTATGACATAAACTGAATTAAGGTTGTCTCGGATTATGAGTTTTTCATTTAACTTGGGTAGTCATAATGTCTTGCTAGAGGCCGCTTATGACTTGTAGAATAAAATGTGATTTTATCTAGTACCAACATTAAATAAACCTATAGGGTCGCACACTAAGAATAGATAAGAATGAGTGTGGTTATTACTCTCAACAATAAATTTAAGATAATGCGATTATTTTAAATTATATTATTAGAGATTATTTATTCGAATTTAAAATTTTAAATTCGTAATAGAATATCTTATTCATTTTATTATTTTTTGAAAATAATATTGTAACGACCCGAAATTGGGCTTTGTAAATTGGGCCTTGGACCCAATTTATTTGAGCCTTATGATGGGAAGCCCAAATCAAAAATAGTTGGATTTGGGCTTTGTGGTAAATTAAAGGAGATGATGGGTGTGGATAATTTAAAAAGGGGGAAAAGGGGTTTTAAAATAATAAAAAGAGGGCTGGTGATTTGATGGTGAGAGAAGAGGAAAAAAGAAGAAAATAAATGAGATATTTAGGGGAGAGAGGAAGAAAAAATAGGGAAAAAGAGAAAAAGTAGGGGATGAGGTTTTAAACCTCGATCTACGGCCGTCAAAACCACCGTGCACGACACTGCCGTCACTATCGAAAGTGTCTCATCAGGACGCACTCGTCGATGGTCGCCTCGTCGCCGTCACTGCCGCCACTCGCCGGGGTGAGATGAATTGGTCGTCGGAAAAGCTAGAACAGCATGATGCAGAGCTCAACACCGCAAACGGAGGCCACCAATGGAACCACCGGCCCGAGAACTGCTGGTCTGGAGTTCGTCATCGTCGGCCGACCACCAGAGGTCGCCCCACGCGTTACACGTGCCGCCGTCTGCACGTGGGCGTGGGCTGGCAAGCAGGGCGGGTGCACACTGCTTTTTAGTGCACCCTGCCGCACTGGATTCATGTCCGCGGATGCATTAAGGCTGCAGTGCACTCGCCCGTACTAGATCCCATTCCTAGGGTGCACCCAGCTTATCATGCACCGCGTCGCACCAGATCGTACTGGATCTCGTTAACTTTTTCCGGGGGACCCTATCTGAGGGTTTCTCGACGTTCCAGATCTATTGGCCCAGTCTATTTTTCCAAATTCGAACCCGGTAAGTTGTTTTTATGCATTTGACCTTGTGAATAGTATAAAAGATGCATGGAAATAATATATTTTCGTATTTATTGATACGAGGTTATCCGGGTTTGGTTATCGAATCAAGTGGAATATTTGGAAAGCTCAAAAGAGGAATTTAGCGATATCGACTTAAGGTTAGTACACCTCGAACTCTAAAATACTTCATGAGCATCATAAGTGTAATTGTCTTGCATGTTAGTGGTTGCAAATTAGAATATGAGTAATACGCATGTGTTGATACTGATAGTTCGAGGCTTGGTAATTATTGGGTTACTTGATGAGCTTGAGAATGTTCGAGTCTGTTATGAGCTTTAGAGACCGCATATAATTGTTTGATTATCGGTATGATTGTCTGATTGCATGATTGGATGACTGATTGTTATATGACGATGCCTTGTGTGCTAGCAGAATAAATTAATATATTCGATTAAATGGATAAAAAGTTGGTAAGTGGTAATAGTTAATTAAGTACGCTAACAACATACTTAAATAACTTTCATAAGCTTTAGGGACCTAATAAGTGTATTCGGGTATCGTTACCCGCTGATCTGAATATTCGAAAATGCCAGATAAAGATAAAAGCGAATAAGATATATTAATAAATTGATTTACGCCTTAGTATAAAAGGGAGGAGGTTGTGAGGGGAGTACAGGTACGCCTCCTCGTGTATTGGTACCCCTTGCACATTAAGGATTCCAGTAAAGCTTTTGCATACCGGTACGCAAAGGGCGTATCGGTACCCACTATTACATTGCCTGGGGAGACTTTAGCGTATCGGTACGGGAAGGTAGGAGTATCGGTATGGGTTGGAATTGATACAGGGCAATTTGAGTACCGATAGTGTGTATTAATACGGCGTAGAGCGTACCGGTATGGCTTGGGGGTTAAATTCTTTCGAACCAAAATTAAGTATCGGTACCCATGGATGAGTACTGATACCTATAGAGGCGTACCGATACCCATGTAGGAGTATCGGTACTGGGCAATCTGTCCAAGAAATTTGAGGTTACGTTTGGTGGTTCCATAATTTGAGACAAGGGCCCTAGGGGTCTGTTAAGATGTAAAATGAATATTAAAACTGAGAAAATGAAGATTTAAACTCTGTGTATGAAATAAATGGCTAATGACTCGTTATATTAGGTAAGCTATATGAGGTAGTAACTCATAGGGATCCTTGGTGGATCGATTGATGTTGTGTGGTAATTTGGGCCATTGTTGTGTGCTGAAAGGGCGCCTATAAGGTTAAGTCTTATTGAATAATGAGATAAATTAATAAGAACGGCTAATGTGTATCTTCATAAATATGCTAACAAATAAATAAGTTCAATGGGGTAGCATAATAAATGATATAAACCATAAGGTAACGATAAGTGTGTTAGAGCTGTGTGCGGTATAATCCTTGTGTCGAGGTTGCGTGTTGTGTGGTGACTAGGGTCCTTGATGTGTGCTGATAGGACGCCTAGATAGTCGAGTCATCCAATGTTGTTCGGAATTGTATACCCTAAAGTGTGTTGCAACACCTTAAAGATTTCTAAATGTAGGATCCCGATACTATGTGGACGCGGGCCTCATCCCCTTGAGTATAGGATCCCAATGCTTTGTGGACGCGGGCCTCACTTAGAGTGTACGATCTTGATATTTTGTGGACGTGAGCGTCACTCTAGATTTTATGGTTATGTCTTTGTGTGTCTCGCTCGGATGATTTGGAGGGATCTCGAGTATGTTTGGGCCTCGTGGGCCATGTGTGATGTTTGCTACGTAGGGAGCATATGTTTAGGCGACTAGCGGTAGCGCCACATGTTTATTTACCTCTTCTTATTACTCGTACTAGCTTGCATGCTTATGTTTATGATTAGCATGAAGTATAGTAGAGTAGATGTGTACCACTGAGCTTTGTAAGCTCAGCGCTCGAAATTGTTGTTTCCGTGCGTAGGTTGATCGCGGGATCGAAAAGCACTGTCTGCATGGGATTTCAGCAAACGGCGTTGTCAGAGCATGATGCTTGTATTTAGTGGGTTGTGTATTCATAGAACCTTACACGTATCAGTTTGTAATCTTTATTTTAAAATTGTATTAATTAAGTCAAATATTTAAATGTTTTATTTAATTGGAGCTCCTTGTAAATGTTTTAATCATTTATATATTTATTTTGATTTGTGGGTTTTAAATATTTTTGGTAATTATTTCATTTGGGCTAAACCAAGTTGAGAAATTTTATGATTTTGGTTTGGGCTTTAGGCCGCCCAAATGTGACATCTGGGTCGATGGTGTTACATTTAGTGGTATCAGAGCTTAGGTTTAGCCGGTTCTGAGAAACCCCGGGGTGGTATAGGTGTTTTAGTAAGATGTCTAGTGAATACAAGCCCTTAAATTAAGTTTATACTCTTTAAGACAGGAATTCTGATGGTGCGACCAATGTTGTGATGTTAAGATGGTTATGTTGTAGCCGCGAGGGCCGAGATAAGCATTAAGCCGCTCATGAAAGTGATTTCGAGGGTCAAGGTTGCCCCAGATTATTGAGATATGAGTTAGTTAAATAATGCCGGAGTCGAGGATGTGTTCTCCTCCCGCTATCTAAATGGTGTTCTTATCGCATAATGTAACAGTTTTGGAGCCTTTAAATGCGTTATGAGAGTTTGTGGTAAGGAATCTTCATCGTTATATGCGTGAATACAGGTTGTGACACGAGTATGAATAATATGTTCTTGAATCAGTCAGTGGATACACGTTGGGTGGTGAACCCTTTCATTTGCTAAAATGGGAGTTCTTTGATAGTTGAGAGGTATCGTCGCCCTTTGCGAAGGTGTTTCTCAAAGATAGTGGATTTGGGATCCACTAGTTCGTTAAAGTGTGGCCAAGTTAGACGTTCTACATGTTTGAAATAGAGCTACCATCTCGGGAGTTGTGGCACTGTAGAATTGTTTTGGTTAATCAATGTGATGCAAGCCAGTAATGTCGAGAGTTGTGCTCGAGGCTTTGAGACCTCGAGGGAACACAACCCTTGGTATGTTTGGATCGTTGCCCCTCTACCGTGATTTACCTGGTTGTTGTTTTGAGAATGACACACAGGGTTATGAGACATGTTTAACCATTCAACAGATGCTAATGTGTGCAGTTCGACATTGGTAAGGCTTCAGATTTGTCAGAGTGTTTGTTTATGCCTTTTGGAGGTGTCGTCAATACTTTCTCCTTGTTGAGGACGTAGATAGATGTTAAAGGTAAAATTGAGTTGGACGTCGGTGCCCATCATCTTTGTTGGAGGACACCGACTCAATTGAGAAAGTTAGAGGTTTAGTTGCAAAGGTGCAACTTGAAGAAAGTTCATTTTGTCTGAGTGTTCCGCCCAAGAGAGAGGTAGGCTTGCTCGTTAGAAAGAAGTTGGTTCGTTGAAGTGATGCTTTAATCGTAGATAGTGGTCGTGTAATAAAAGAAGATCGTTATGTGTCTCCTAAGGTGAAGGACTCGTTTAACCAAATACGAGGTATCTGTATGCTTTTCTGAGTTGGTTCGAGAATAAGATGGTTGTGGTTAAAGTGTTAAAAGCTTAGAGTTTCAAAATAAATTCCGAAATGAGGACTTTCATCTTTTGGGTGTGTCGTGGTAATGATGGATGCCTGCAGTGACGTTTGAGGTTTTTTTCAGCAATAATAAAGTAGTGGCCTTCGTGTTGTCTCTTGAATATAAGTTGATGCTTTGCATGACACGTGCGAAGGTACAAGGGATATAGAAATATGAACGTTGACAAGATAATTATCGTAAGGGCCTTGTGCGTGAGAGAGAGGTTGGGTACCGTGTAATCAGTAAAGAATCAAGGATTGAAGACTTCATAAATGTTTTGTTCTATATCAAAGTTTTTTTTTAGGCAACCGAAGAACAGTAGTAGAGATTCGAGTTGCGAGAGGTTGTTTTGATTGTGATAGTGGTGCTAACTCGATCAAAGACGAGTAAGGTTTCGAGATCTTCGAGGATGTTTTATGGTTTTGTTAAGGTTATATTTTTGTGCTATATGGAAGAAGGTTGTGTTTGCCTCAACATCATCAAATTTTGGGGTACTCAATCTTTAATGAGTATGAGATTTGAACCACGATGCGACTCAAAGTAATTAAGAGTTGTGGATCGCATGATCGATCACCGCCTAGGTAAGTGATCTTGGCAAGTGATTGATTGTACGAAGTTATCTTGGGTTAGAGCATCATGCTATCTAGGTAGAGCGATCAAGGGTCGCAAGTGATGGTAGTGTAAGTGAGCATCAATGCTAGCTCTATACAATATCGATACTCGACCCATCTAGTGTTGGTACTGATCGGTTAGTATTGGTACCTGTGTGGTCGTTAGTTAAGTTTTGGGTTAAAAAATTGATTCGTTTTGGAAGTCACGAGAATTAGCTTCTGATTCTGATTTAAGGGACACAGTGTTATGTTTGAAATTGGGTCTGACGTTTCTGATGGACTTCGAGATCTTGTTGTGAGTGCCTTAGAGAAAAGTATATATTAAGGTGAAAGATTCTCCCTTTATAGTACATTGGTCTGTATATGGTGAATTTTGGTAGCGACAATTGGTACAAAGCTTTCATCACGTGTTCAAGAAACAGTGTAGAGTTGCTTGTTGAGATAGTGATGAGTGTTTGACTTGCCATCGGTTAGGAGTCAAACATTGAATTTCTAAGAGTTGTTGTGATGCTTTGATGTTACTCAACGGAAATTGAATAGATGACCGTGGAACTTGCAGAGGTTTATGAGTGCACAGTTTTGATGAAATTTCTTTGAGTAATGATGCAGTCCTTGGTAGGTACTGTTTGATATTTTTGGCAAAGGCGAGATCCAGATAGAAAATCTGTTTAGATTGTTTGGGGGTTGGGTTGTACGACACTGCGGTGCATACATGTTACCTTTTGACATGATATTCGAGGTTGTGATAGAACTTTATCCTTTGGCAGGATTCCTAGGTGATGATAGATCTAATGGTACAAATGACGTGTTTTTGGGCATATTATGGTTAAGAGTGTACGATTCTCGCACGAAGCGAATTAATGATATCGGCTTTAGTTATTGATAAGAGTTATCATGTAAAGTTTAAGGTAAACTTTTGGGGCGAGTGGAGATGCTATCTTTTCTCTGGAATCTTGCGCCGAACAAACAATGTTTACGAGGCCATCAGAGTTAGAGACTCTTTCAGGGATTCACCATAAGAGAAATTGTTCGTTTGGCTGCAATGGCTTTTTAACATTTGTTCTTTTGGATCGTACGTTGTTATGGAAGGATTTTTGTGTGTGCAGCAATCTTTTGGGTTCTATAGCATAGTTAAGTTTCTTTGTCGACGAAATTCTTGTGACAATTTTATTAGAGTACCGTTGGTTTTTGTTTGCCATCTGTGATGTACCAAGCGAGGATGAAATTCCTTTCAGAGAAGAATTAGTTGAGATTATGTTGCACCAGTAGAATACAAGGGTTATATTGATAAGTGTTGGAATTAGAGTAGCGCAGCAGGAAATATTTGATAATGTTGAAGAGTTGTAAGAGTTTGAAAATCTTCGTTGTGTTCTGGATGCAAATTTTGGGGACGAAATTTCTTTTAAGGAGTGGATAGTTGTAACGACCCAAAATTGGGCTTTGCAAATTGGGCCTTGGACCCAATTTATTTGAGCCTTATGTTGGGAAGCCCAAATTAAAGATAGTTGGATTTGGGCTTTGTGGTAAATTAAAGGAGATGATGGGTGTGGATAATTTAAAAAAAGAAAAAATGGTTTTAAAATAATAAAAAGAGGGTTGGTGATTTGATGGAGAGAGAAGAGGGAAAAAGAAGAAAATAAATAAGATATTTGGGGGTGAGAGAGAGAAAAATGAGGGAAAAAGAGAAAAATGGGGGATGAGGTTTTAAACTTCAATCTACGGCCATCAGAGCCGTCGTGCACGACACTATCGGCACTATCGGAAGCGCCTCGCCAGGACGCGCACGTCGGTAGTCGCCCCGTCGCCGTCACTATCGCCACTTACGGGGTAAGATGAATTAGTCGTCGGAAAAGCTAGAACATCATGATGTAGTGCTTAACACCGCAAACAGAGGCCACTGATGGAACCACCGGCCCAAAATTTTTCGGTCTAGAGTTTGTCATTATCGGCCGACCACCGGAGGCCGCCCCACGTGCTACACGCTCCGCCGCCTGCGAGTGGGCTGGCAGGCAGGGCAGATGCACACTGCTTTCCAGTGCACCCTATCACATTGGATTCCTGCCCACGGGTACACCAAGGCTGTAGTGCACTCGCCCGCACTGGATCTTGTTCCTAGGGTACACCCAGCTTATCATGCACCGCGTCGCACCAGATCGCCAGGCTTTGACCAGAGTTGATCGGTCGTTGACCGACCATTGACTTTTTCTAAGAGACCTTACCTGGGGTTTCTCGATGTTCTGGATCCATTGGCGCAGTCTGTTTTGCCAAATTCGAACCCGAAAAGCTATTTTTATGCATTTAACCTTGTAAATAGTATAAGAGATGCATGGAAATAATATATTTTCATATTTGTTGAGGTTATCCGGGTTTGGTTATCGAATCAATTAGAATATTTGGGAAGCTTAAAAGAGGATTTTAGCGATATCGGCTTAAGATTAGTACACCTCGAACTTTGAAATGCTTTATGAGCATCATAAGTGTAATTGCCTTGCATATTAGTGGTTGCAAATTAGAAGATGAGTAATACGCATGTTTTGATACTGATAGTTCGAGGCTTGGTAATTATTGGGATACTTGATGAGCTTGAGAATGTTCGAGTCTGTTATGAGCTTTAGAGACCGCATATGATTGTTTGAATATCGGTATGATTATCTGATTGTATGATTGGATGACTGATTGTTATATGATGATGCCTTGTGTGCTAGCATCATAAATTAATATATTCGATTAAATGGATAAAAAGTCGGTAAGGGGTAATAATTAATTAAGTACGCTAACAACATACTTAAATAACTTTCATAAGCTTTAGGGACCGAATAAGCGTATTCGGGTATCGTTACCCGCTGATCTGAATAATCAAAAATGCTAGATAAAGATAAAAGCGAATAAGATATATTAATAAATTGATTTACGCCTTAGTATAAAAGAGAGAAGGGTTGTGAGAGGAGTACTAGTACGCCTCCCCGTGTATCGGTACCACATGCATATTAAGGATTCCAGTAAAACTTTTATGTACCGGTACACAAGGGGCGTATCAGTACCCACTGTTACATTGCCTGAGGAGGCTTTAGCGTATCGGTACGGGAGGGTAGGAGTACCAGTACGGGTTAGAATCGGTACGGTGTGATTCGAGTACCGATAGTGTGTATCGATACGGGGTGGAGCGTACCGGTACGGCTTTAGGGTTAAATTCTTTCGAACCAAAATTGAGTGTCGGTACCCATGGATGAGTACCAGTACCTATAGGGGCGTACTGATACCCATGTAAGAGTATCGGTACTCGCTGGACAATCTGTCCAAGAAATTCGAGGTTGCATTCGGGGGTTCTATAATTTTAGGTAGAGGCCCTTTAAGGTGTAAAGTGAATATTAAAACTAAGAAAATGGAGATTTAAACCCCGTGTATGAAATAAATGGCTAATAACTCATTATATTAGGTAAGCTATGTGAGGTAGTAACTCATAGGGATCCTTGGTGGATCGATTGATGTTGTGTGGTAATTTGGGCCCTTGCTGTGTGCTGAAGGAGCGCCTATAAGGTTAAGTCTTATTGAATAATGAGATAAATTAATGAGAACGGCTAATATGTATCTTCATAAATATGCTAACAAATAAATAAGTTCAATAGGGTAGCATAATAAATGATAGAAACCAAGGTAACGATAAGTGTGTTAGAGGTGTGAGAGGTATAATCCTTGTGTCGAGGTTATGTGTTGTGTGGTGACTAAGGTCCTTGTTGTGTGCTGATAGGACGCCTAGATAGTCGAGTCATCCCTTGTTGTTGGGATTTGTATACCCTAAAGTGTGTTGCAACACCTTAAAGATTTCTAAATATAGGATCCCAATGCTATGTGGACGCGAGCTCGTTCGAAGATGCTTGATGAGGAATCCCGAGCATGGATGTAGGATCTCGATGCTATGTGGACGCAAGCTTCATCCCCTTGAGTATAGGATCCTGATGCTTTGTTGACGCGGGCCTTACTCGTTGTGTAGGATCCCGATGCTTTGTGGATGCGGGCCTCACTTAGAGTGTACGATCTCGATACTTTGTGGGCGCGGGCATCACTCCAAATTTTATGGTTATGTCTTTGTGTGTCTCGCTCGGATGATCTAGCGGGATCCTGAGTATGTTTGGGCCTCGTGGGCCATGTGTGATGTTTGCTAGGTAGAGAGCATATGTTTAGGCGACTAGCGGTAGCGCCACATGTTTATTTACCTTTTCTTATTGCTCGTACTAGATTGCATGCTTATGTTTATGATTAGCATGAAGTATAGTAAAGTAGATGTGTACCACTGAGCTTTTTAAGCTCATCGCTCGGAATTGTTGTTTCCGTGCGTGGGTTGATCGCGGGATCAAGGAGTATTGTCTGCATGGGATTCCATCAAATGACATTGTTAGAGTATGATGCTTGTATTTAGTGGGCTGTGTATTCATAGAACCTTACACGTATGAGTCTGTAATCTTTATTTTAAAATTGTATTAATCAAGTCAAATATTTAAATGTTTTATTTAATTGGAGCTCCTTGTAAATGTTTTAATCATTTATATATTTATTTTGATTTGTGGGTTTTAAATATTTTTGGTAATTATTTTATTTGGGCTAAACCAAGTTGAGAAATTTTATGATTTTGGTTTGGGCTTTAGGCCCAAATGTGACATCTGGGTCGAGGGTGTTACAAATATAAATAAATAATATTATCAAATAATCTCATTATCTAGATTTGATTGAATTTAAATTCTAGTATATATTATTTATTAATTTTAAATAAATCACTTTATCTAGAGTTGGTTGAATTTGAATTCTTTATAAGATAAAAGAATTCATTTTAAATTATAATTTATTTAAAAAAGAGTTTTAATTAATTTATAATATTGAACTCAACTATTCAAGTCATATATATATGTATGTATGCCAAGGGTTTTGTAAGGGATCTAGGTTTTTCAAAAATAGCCACCAAAACCACAAATATTAGATTTTTCGAAATCTTGATTGGAACTAGCATTCTGATAGTCATTCGTCGTCTATTCGTTTGTGGATACTTGTAGAGGTTGGTCGTCTTTCAGAAAGGCAACGCCTCAACACAACCGGATTCTTGAATTATAAATCAAGGTAATTTTTTATTTCCTTTTCGTACATTAGTATGATTGCATGAGATCCTGGAAATTCTTCATAGGATATTTTTACGCTGTGTTTAGTTACTTGATTAGATCAGTTTATTTCCTATGAAACCTAACATGTTTGACCTACTCGAGTTAAAAATATTTTAGTTTATTTGAGTTGATGAATCTTGTTTTATAATTTAAATTTTATTTGAAATTTTTTAGTTAAGTTTAGTTTATAGCGTTCGAGTTATAATGTTATGTACTAATTAGTTTCAATTTAAATTAATTTCTAGTTATTAAAAAATTCAAATTATTTTAGTCTCATTTTATTACTCACCTTGCCGAAAAAATTATACGAACCCGTGTCTTCTATGATGAACATCATCCTATTTTGTCAATGGGATTACTCATTGAGTTCATATATATAATCATCTTACACTATGTAAAACTTGAAAGTTTTACACATTTTTTGGACCATTGGATGAAGGTAAATAGATGGACGGGATTAACAGTAGAAAATGTGAAGATTATGCTTGGAAAAAATAAGGAAATAATCTTAGCCATTTAGTACCCATCCATTTCTCCAAACAAAGTATAAAAGTAATTGAGTTTTACATAGCGTAAGTGGATCCTAACCATATATATATATATATATATATATATATTTGGGATCCAGACTGTGGAAAACAAAGTTTCTACAAACGAGGTAATTTAGGGGCTTGAGGTTTAGTTTTAGAGTTTAGATGTTAAGACTTTAGGCGTTAAGATTTAGAATTTAGGGTTTATGGTTAGAATTATAGGGTTAAATTTTAGATTTTAGATGTTGGCTTGAAAATAGGCATACTTCTGTAATTTTTTTAGCAGTGCATCAAATAATCTCTCTCTCACACGCACAATATATATAGGATTATTATCTTATACACTGGCGGTAAAAACAAAGTTTCCACAAGCAGGCTTTTTTAGGGGTTTAAAGGTTATGGGTTTAGGTTGTAGGGTTTAGAATTTAGGATTCATGGTTAGAATTTAGGGTTTAGGGTTTTTGGTTAGATTTTTAGGGTTTTAAGGTTAAAATTTTAGATTTTAATTTTGGGCATGAAAATATGCTTGTGTAAACTTTTTGTACACAGGCAGTGTATCAAATATATATATATATATATATGAGAAAAACTTCAATACACAGTCTAGGGTTTAGAGTTTAGAGGTTTAGGTTGTAGGGTTTAGAATTTAAGGTTAATGTTTATCATTTAGGGTTTAGAGTTTGGGGTTTAGTTTTTTAGGGTTTAGGTTTAATTTTGATTTATAGTAGAAATAAATAGCATCTGTGTATCAAATTTAAACCTATATATATATATATATATATATATATATATATATATATATATATATATATATATATATATATTTGATACACTCGCGGTGAAACTCAAAGTTTGCACAAGCGCCTTAGTTTAGGGTGTAGGGGTTTAAAATTTAGGGATAGTGGTTAGAATTTAGGGTTTAAGTTTAGAATTTAGGGTTTAGAGGTCGGGGTTTAGTTTTTAGGGTAATATGGTTAAGATTTAAGTTTTAACTTATAAAGCCAGAATTATAACCTTAAACCCTGAATTTTAACTACTATCCCTAAATTTTAAACCCTACACCTAAACCTCTAAAGCCTACACCTCAAACTAAGACCCTAAACCCTAAAATTAAAGCGCTTGTAAAAACTTTCAGTTTCCACCGCTAGTGTATGAAATAATTACCCTATATATATTATTATTAGGCATTATAGCATGCTGTTAGAGTAAATTAATTAGATTACCTTAGAATTTAGACCATGATCATAATATGGTTTTGATCTTCTATTTATTCTAAAAATTTGAGATTTAATCTTGTTCTTTACTTTGACATAAGTTATTTCTCTTAATTTTTTTCAACGTTATTAGGTAGTTAAAATTGATGATGTGTTAGTGTTTATGTGGAATGCTCAAAAATGTTTAAAATAATAATTTAACCTTCAGCATAGGAAAAAAATGTTGAGAGTGGGATTTGAACCCACGCCCTTTCGGACCAGAACCTTAATCTGGCGCCTTAGACCAACTCGGCCATCTCAACATTTAATGAAGATTATCTTTTAAATCAGTTTAATCAACCATGCATATTTAAGCTTTTTAAAAGCAATGTCATATTTAATGATTAATATTCATAAATCAGTTACACAATCAGTTTTTGTTAAAAACAACCGGAATAACAGATACAACAATATAAGTTGGAACTCGACAAAGGCATCTTAGTACCACGAAATTTAGCCAATTTTCCTCGGAACAACAGCTGGACTTGTGTGTAAACTTTCCGGCAATGGTAATGTACTGAGACAGGAAGCCTTACACCTTTTGGTTCCTAGTTCATCGTTCTGTCAGCTCAATTGACTAAGACATCAATTGAGAAAAGTGGAACTAAGACTTGGTCAGACATAATTTGATACAAGATGAAGAGGAGTCTGAACCACGATATATATATATATACACCCCCCCCCCATAATTTCATGTACTCCTATGCTAAGACTGAATGATGCACAACAGTAAATCCAGGGTAGACTTTACCTAGGCCTGAATAAAGGAGACACCCTCCTTCGAACAATCTCTTGAATCTGCTCCGATGACAAAATCGATGCCTCACTCTCGAAATTAGCACCTTCCATCTGATGGTGTAACTGAATGGAAACCAGTCACAAATGATAAGCCATTTTTATTATCAAAAAATGTTTAGTATCGTAACATTCTGAATGTCAACGTAAAAAGCTACTTTCCCTGGTTCAGCTAATTTATCATACAAGTCATCCATATGATGGTCCAAGTCTGCACATAAGTATATGCCGAAGAATTAGAACATTGGCACCTACCTTCTCAAGGATTGCAGATTGATCATCCAGATGAAATTTGCGCATGTACTTTAGCATCTCTAGTTGCTGCAAAATTGTTCACCTCGAAGACTTGAGCAATACAAATTTTCAAAGTTCAACAAAATTTCGAATAGTTGTTACCTGTTCATGTAGTTTTTGTTGACTATGCATCTTTTCAGCAAATTCCTCAGCTCCAAGCTCAGCTTCATCACAGGCTAACTCCTCACTGTTGTTTCACAAAATAAACGTTAGAGAGCACAGATATCAAATCCCGCACACCCGCAACACATAATTCTATTACAAAGGAAAATTGCCAGCTGTACAAATATTATAGAACAGAACATTTTTTCCCTTGCTTAACCTAACCCGTGGCAATACTACACCAAACTATACTAAAACATACATGAATCAACCATGTATGAGATTGCTTATATATTAAAATGATTACAGGTCTCAAGCAAATCCCTTCTAGATAGACAAGATCGTGTGACCAATGGCTGAAAGGGTCAATAGACTTATTTGAGTATCTGAAGTAGTGAACAAACATCTGAGTTTTGTCTCCCTTGCAGATCCAACAAGAATGATTTTGGACAGTTCAAACATTTACAGTAGTTCATGCATTGTTTTCATTAGGAGCAATACGAGACAAACTGTTGCACGTGTACATTAACAGACGCATCCACAAACACAACGAGAGAGAGAGAGAGAGAGAGAGAGAGAGAGAGATTACTTGGCAACAAATCTATAATAGTGAATCATCAAATCTTGATCATTCTCATAAGTTATATTCACTTTCTCCAGGCATGCAAGACCAAAACTTGGATCTGTATCAGAAAAAAGGAATCAAGTAAAACACTGTCAAAAGCTCCAATAAAATTAGATTAATCGTTTTGCTAATTCCTGGATTCAGCTCTTGTAGACTGATTATACAGCTTCGCAACAAAATTACAATAGATTCTCAAATGAACAAAGTGAAGGCAGTCCCTTGAAATATTAAGGAGACTGTAGGAGTAAATTAATCGTTGGACACTTGGACTAGGATTACAAACATGCTTGAAGACGGCATGACGACCAATAGTCACATGAAGTTTGAATGCTTTAAACAAATGAAATGACCACATATACCTAACCTCTCTATTCATATGGAAAGCAAAGATAAAGATGGATTCGATTTAAGAATTGCAGGATCACATAATGTTAAGACTATTCGAATCATATAGGAAGACAAAACTTACCAACACCCGTCTCCAAAAATATCTCTTCCTGAATTGCCGTGGTAACAGCAACCGGTTCCTACAAAAAATAATAATGCTTTCAAATGGGGGTTAAGAACACTTAAACAATCCCTATGATAGTATGAATGACAAATCTCAATTAGGGGCTTAATGGTTAACCAAAATACTATAACAGTTAACCCATAGGTTCAGTTCTTAGTGTAATTAGAACACATTATCTTTGGACATTATCATTCAATTGCACTAATAACATAACTTACAGGTTAATCGATGTAGTATTTTGGTGAATCATGATTCATGAATACTCCTATTCTCAATAGTGAAGTCTTACTTTCATATCCACAAATACAACTCAAACGGAAGAAGGGACTTAGCAATTGCCTTCAATTTCTTTTAACTTGATATTTTATACTTATAATAAAATAGTAAGTAATTTATTTTTGGGCCCAAAAAAATTGTAATTTTATCCTGACCCCAATATAAATTTCCCTGTTCAGTGAAAAATTGCAATAGGCTAAAGGCATACTGTGAAGATATTTAAACCCACGTGATGAAGTAAAAAAGAAGAATTTTAACAAAATACAAAGGCAATTGGATCCTGTGCAGCTAAACTTCTGAAGCCTTTAAATTCAGGAAAAACAGAAAAGAAGAAGAAGCCTAACCTGCTTGTCATTCACAGCTTCAACAAGACAAAGGAAATGCTACTGCTTACGAGGAGAAAACAAACAAAGGCAAAGGCAAAGGAAAAGGAAAATACCGGGCTGGGAAATGAGAAGAGAGAATCGATCGAATAGATAGAGCAACTGATCCCTTGATAATGTCCCGGATTTCTGCAACTGGGTATTCGCCATTGATCAACCAAATTCAAGATTATCACTTTTCCAATCCTCAACAGAATTATAAGTGAAAGAAAACAAGGAGAAACACTCATGTTCTTTTCTTATTCATATGCAATTACATAATTACCCTCCTTTAAAGTAAGTTTCCCATGGAGAGAGTGTGTGCCAAATTATGATAAGAAATTGTATGATAACATAATCCTACATAAATATTTATGAAATTTATAAAAAAAGGTAGTTACACAAATGATTACTTCGTATCTCTTAATTTAAAACCAACTAATCTAAAATCAACTAAACTGATAGTAGGAAATAGTGTTATTACAGAGTCTTAAAGGATAACTCTATATCTTATTAAACGCATAATAAATAGGGTACTTACACAATGTTTTATAAGACCTACATAAAAATTTATGAAATTTATAAGAGAAAACATAACTACACAAATTATAACTCAATATCTCCTAATTTAAAACCAACCTAAATTATGGTAGGAAATTGTGTTATGACATAAACTCTTAAGGGATAGCTCTATATGTTACCAAACTCATAAAAATAGGGTACCTATACAAATTTGTACGAAACCTACATAAATGTTTATAGAACAGGTAAGAAAAACGGTAATAACACAAATTCCTACCACATATCACCAAATATAAAACCAACCCAACTTATGGTAGGAAACTGTGTTATAACATAAACTCTTAAAGGATAACTCTATTTTGTACCAAACTCATAAAAAATACGATACCTACACAAGTTGTTACAAAACCTACATATATTATTACAAAGATGATAATAAAAAGGGAAATAACACAAATTCTTACCTCATATCACCAAATATAAAACCAGTCAAACTTATAGTAAGAAATTGTGTTATAATATAAAATATTAAAGGATAACTTTATATCTTACCAAACTCATAAGAAATAAGGGACTTACACAAATTGTTATGAAACCTACATAATTTATTACAAAACCGATAAGAAAAAAAAGTAATAACACAAATTCTTAACCTATATCACCAAATCTAAAACTAGCGAAACTTATGGTAATAAATTGTGTTATAACCTAAATTCTTACAAGATAACATTATTTCTTACGAAACTCATAAGAATTTGGGTATCTACACAAATTCTTACGGAATCTACATAAATTTTTACCAAAATGGTAGTAAAAATATGATAACACAAATTATTACCCGATATCACCAAATTCAAATAAATTGTTCAAAATTGATACTATTCGTCCAGAATCGATACTAATTTGTTGCATGTTTGATTCCGAAATCGGTACTATTCTTGTGGTACCAGTAATTATGTTAACTGTACCGGTACTACTGTGTAGCATCTGTACCATTTTAATTCATTGCCTATATAAATTCATACCGTGTGTATTGACACTCTTGTATGTGTACCAGTATTAATCCACAATTTAGACATACATCTTCATAGTATATAGTTGGTATCACAAGAACAATTTCGATATCATACAGACAAATTGTAGGTTTTAATTACAAAACACTTGGAAAATAGTTTAAAATTTTATTTTCATTAACTAAAGCTTTGTGGAAGTCTTTAAAGGGAAAATTGTTCTAAAATTTGTACGATTAATAATATCAAAAGACAATAGACAAATAAGATGATAAACACAATATAAGTAAAAGTCAAGGGTAATCCAAAATATTTATAGTTACATAAGATTAATGTCATAATCTAAAATATATGCATAATGTAGAATATTCAAATAGATCCAAATCATTCAAAATGAAACTACAAAATTAAAAACATCAATGCAACAAAAAAAAACATCCAAAGTGTCATCCATAAATTCATAATGACAACCAAAGACATAGATACAAATCATGAAAAATAAGAGAAACAAATCCATTAAGCATCTGATGGCAGTGGTGGATTAAAATCGGATGAAGAAGCTCGAAAGTTAAAAAGTTGCAAGAGAAAGCGACAACCTCATCAAACAAAGGGTTGAACCGAGAAATAAATTAACCACGAACTTCCTCAACTCTAATAAAGAGACATTGTTAAAGAAATCGGATAAGTCAATTTGCAAAAAATAAATAAATATGTTTATAACAATTCAATTTCAATTCTCAATAAATTTTATTAACCAAAACAATAAGTTTAAAGATTATATACATATATATACATTATTATTAAAAATGAAAAAGGCTTAAAAATAAAATGTGTGTAAGTATAGTGTCAATCTCAATTTCATATGTAATATGTAAGAGCAGTACGGATACCGTCAATAACAGTAAAGATATTATCAAGAACAGTACAGATACTACACGATACTTTTCCTAAATTTCTACATTCTTTCAAATGGTATTGATACTGCAATAACAATATGATACCAAAATGCAAGAAATGTCATTTTAAGCTCGAAAATGCTCCTCAATCTAACTCACTCTCATAGTGTCCCTAAGACTATACCTAAAGCCACCAGCGTTGTTCATGTGTCATTTAACATCATTAGTAAGCATTCCTAACGCCAATCTCATCTCAAGAATATTTATTCAAGAAATCTAACATGACATGCTTTAGCACTCATTTAACCTACATGACACATGTTTTACGACTCATATGCATTTCTACTAAAGAAAGTGTTTTATTTTGCACAAAATACCTCAAAAGTGACTCCTTTATCCTCTCTTTAAGCTTGCTCTTTGTCTATGCTTTTGGAAGACTCTCCTCCTTCGATCACTATTTAACAATCATCCTAAAAATACATAAGGATTAATGGAAGGATGAAAGACAAAATCATTTCTCAATTTCCTTCAAAACCTCTCTTAAAATATAACCCCAACGAAACCCTAGCCACCCCATAACACTCATATATGGAAACATAGATCTTATTTTGAAGCTTGATATGTGAAGAGGAAGAATCTCACCTCAGATATTACTCTACTCCAACTCAAACTCAAAAAAATCGGGGTTGAAGAAGATGGATGAAAGAAAAATGTGGGTTTGTAAAAAAAAATGATGTTTGATTTTCCCCCTTTTCTTTCCTCCATTTTCTTTTTATAAGATTAACCGGTTAACCTTCTATCCCCTTTATCCATTTTTTGTATTTTTTTATTTTTTTAATCCAATGGCTCAGATTTTATTATACTTAATCTAACGATCATATCAGTACCGCCTTCTTTTAGACCTACCCTCCTTAACAAAATGCATCCTCCCCTTACGAGAATAATAAACAGGTCTTGAGTTCGAGGTCTTGTGTATGCAAAAAATCTTCTCATGTACAAATGGTGATATTATTATATTTCCACCACATATATGGTAAAGTCATTAGAAAATTTGTTCAATACACAAGCTTTTTTTGTTTTAGAGGTTAGAGATTTAGTTTAAGGTTTAAGAGTTTAGTTTATATGATTTAGAATTTAGTGTTTATGTTTTAGGATTTAGATTTTAGTTTCTAAATAGTATATTTGTTATAAAACCAAATATGATAATATGAAATCTTACATTCTCACCCTTAACATTTTATCATTTTTGATGGAATTTGAGCAGTCTTTTGGGCGTACAGCTTCTTTGTACAGATTACAAAATTTATAAAGTTTCCACCAACATTGAAAGACGCATGGCCCAGTTCACAAAATGTTAGGGAAGGAGTGGAACGCTGCCTAGTTTTTGGTGAACTGAAACTGCACACCAATGCTATTCAGACTGCACATTGCCCGGACACAATGTTTAAAACAAAATGGTTAACAGGAACCTATTCACAAATCAAATACCATTGCTTCAACTCAGTTACTAAACATGAACATTTCTATTGGTAACGGTATCTCTTTTGTGGAACTCTACTGATTCGAATCTGAATTGAAACAAACCATTGTCCTCTATATACTCTCAGCCTACAAAGACAAGGACTCCTATGTGGCTGATGGGATGAGTTCGTCCATGGAGACATCAGATTCGTTATCATCTTCTGCGTCCATCCAGTGTAATTTGGGTCCCTGAGCATCATTCATATAAGATATAACAAACGCGACAAGTCATCAGTTCATAGATACCATGCAAAGCTCAGGCATTAGCTAGGCCACAGTTGGAAAAGGATGGACTTCTGTTCCTATACATTGCCTTGACACGGGAATACCCGTTCATAGATACCATGCAAAGCACTCATGTAATCATAAAGCATTGCAGTACATATATTCTTACCTTTCCGAGCCGTACAATTTTCGGAGAAGCCCCTGTCATGTCAACAACGGTAGAAGGATCAGCAACTCTTACACCACTGTCAACCACAAAATCAAGACCCTGAAGTGGAAATAGAGCTCAATTGTGAGGAAAACTTATTTAGAATAGTACTAATGGAAGCATCAACTACACCTCCGAGAATCTGCTCTCCTTTTAACCAAAAGATTCGGAGGGAAAACTGTTGAGTAGCTGCAGATAAGGCCTAAGCAACAAGTGCTATAAACAAAATATATAATTTAATTCACTCCATTTTATTTTCACTTCTGCAATTTATATTCGCATAGCATATGACATATGAACTTGATGTTAACAATCAAAAGTAAAATATTCTAGGTCGCTCATTAAAAAGCGATCCAAGAAAAATTACATCTCTCCAAGCATAATTTGTCTGGAAAGTAAAAGCTACTGCTGTAGCTCAAGGTGAAATTTTAACATTGAAAGATAAATTGAACCAGGGAAACTCATACCTCTGGTCCATATATATCAGCTATCACAACTGGGTCTATCATTCACTGTTTTCTTTTGGCCACTTGACACTGGCAAAAGGGAACAAGAAATTAAGTATAAAATCATTAAAAAAAACATGTCTTTGACTATGTTTGTATATGTTGTACTGTAGTAGATTTTTCTGCTTCTTTGGGTAATAAAATTCTGCAATTATCCAAAAAAATATCAAAAAGAACATCAGGATTACAAAAACAGGAGCCGGATAATTTGTTTGGTTTATCAAATACGAAAAGAGCAGTCCCATTACCTTGTGGATATTAAAGGTGCATCCATCTTTTCTAATATTGCTCGACATACAGCATCATCAGGCATACGAACTCCAACATGTTTCCTTGCAGCAAATTTAGCTGTTGTAGTGTCATACCTCACACACTGTTTTGGCAACTCTTTGCTTGCAGTTAAGATGAAGTATACTGTTTCAACAGAAATTTTGTTGCAAGTTAACAACATATTCAGGGAAAATGTGGTGGAACCTATTGCTCATATAAATATTCCACTTCATGACCCTGCAATCTTGCATGCAGACAAGCAAGGGAAACGGGTTTAGATAAAATTGCAACCTTGTGGATATTAAAGTTTCAGCTCGAAATTCCACGATGATGTTTTCATTTATTACCCCTTGTATCATATAACAAAGCATTGCTTCTATTCTAGCTCTGTAATGTCACGAATGGATACTTAAGGTTCCTTCTGTTAACCATAATTAAGACTAGGACAAAGAGAATTCTTACAGGCCCAGGCAAGCAATGCTTAACAGCTCGAAAAATATTTGCATGACCTTGGCCATCACCACGAGGGAACCCCGTTGTATAAGTGTCAATATCTCGAAGAGAGAAGCATAAAATGCTAAGTGGCTGCAAAAAAGCCATAAACAGTAAAACGACATGAAAAAGAAAAAAGTTAGAAGAATGGAAAAATCGATACTTCTCTTACACCCAGAAGCTATTAATCAATAGAGAATAACTCAAAGTTAGTATATTGTTTATAAAGTATTCAAATTTACCTTGGATAGTTCGATATTTTTTATTCTGCAATAGGAGAACATGCAACAGCTCTTATCAGCTAAAGATTGAATTTAGGGAAAAGTTTAAACCTAAAAATTAGTACAAAAAGGGAAAAATTCTACATGAAACCTACCTACGAAGACGTTCAATGGCTGAATGGCTTTTCAAATGACATACTATCGCACACCTGGATATGGACATCAAATTTAAATTAAGAAACTTCAAAAGAAGCTGTAAGTTCTTGTTTGATCCTTAATTTTCATTTTTTTTGCTAATTGCTTCAAGTAAAAAATAATCATACCTAGAAATACTAAACTGTAACACATTCAAATATAGCAATTGATTCAGTCTAAATGATGCAATTTTTTCCTATTAAAAAAACTAAAATTTGAAGTTTTAATTAAACTTTTTTACATCCAAACATGATTTTCTCTTCCATAAACATAAATGAAAGGGAAATAATAATGAAAGAGCTCTTACACAGTATCAGTTGGAATAACACCAACAGCTCCTTGGTTTAAAAGTTCAATTATAGGTTCAAGTTTCCAGTTTTCTGTTCCAGACGGATCAACTTCCGCGTAAACCAAATCATCCACCTGCCAATTTCATTTTCTTTATTTTCTTTTGCACTTAATCTTTCACAAATGTTACCAAATTGAGAAGAAATTAGACCTTGGACAATCGAGGAACAGAGTATTTGAGACGCTTCGGACTCCTTTTGGCGGCCATAGCTAAGATGCGAAGCCTACTGGTTTTAGCATAGTCTAGACTGATACGGCCGGGATACGACAGCAGACGCGGCGGTCCGACTGCGAAAGAGTGCCGAAAGAGCGAGTGAGATGATTCACAACTGAACAGTTTCGCTCCCGCCATTTGAAGGAAGATCGAATTCTGTGGTTTTATGTGGAATTGGGAAGAGCTATCAAAAAGCAATTAAGAATGAGAGATCAACTGTTTTTTGTTCCCGATTTTTAAAGACCAGCTAAGCCAGGAGAAGCTAAAACTGACCGTAACCCGGAAGCAGCAAGAAATTTCCATTTATTTTTTAATTGTTTGGAAAGACATCTTAGGTCCTCTTTATTTTGAAATGTAATAAACTGGTCCCCCCAAAAATAGCGCAATTCCGATCAGTTTCAAAAGTGAGGAATAAGGATAATTAATTATGTTGTTATCGCACAACACTTTGGTGCAATGGCGAGGCATATTACTCTCTCAAAAGGGTTCGTACCTTGGAAATTACATTGTTGGGAGGAAAAGTTATGAATCTCGAACATAAACCATAAAATAGACATGTATTATACTAAAAAATTATGGTGTTAACATTTTCTATCAATTTAAATAATTTTGATTGATGCAATAAAAAATTTAATCTTCAACGTTTATACATTATGTCAATCCGGTCATAATTCTAAATTGAATTATTATTCTATGTACTGCAGTGGGAAAAAAATATTCCACAAGCATATCTAATTTTACTCTAAAGACTAAAATCTAAATCGATAATCTTAAAATCTTAAATTCTAAAGCCTAACTTCTAGACCATAAATTATAATCATAGACCTTAAATTCTAAACCTTACAATCTAAATCTCTAAACAATAAACTCTAAACTAAACCCCTTAATAGGGATGTAAAAACAAATAATCATATGAGTTTCAGGTCGGGTCCTGTCAGGTCGGGTCAAATCAGATACATGTCATTTCAGGTTGATTTGATGTTTCAAATTTGGGTCCAGTGCGGGTCAATTTTAGGTCTGGTTCATTTCGGGTCGGGTTCATTTTAGGTCAGGTCAAAACGGTTCGGGTCTGAATCAGTTAATTGACGGGTTAATTCAGTCTCGGATGGACTTCAGGTCAGGTTCATTTTAGGCCGGTTTAATTTCAGGTCGGTTCATTTCAAGTTGGGTTCATTTCAGGTCGGGTAATTTCAAGTCGGTTTCATTTTAGGTCGGGTTAATTCAGGTTTCGAATTCGCATTAAGTTCGAGTTTGGTACAAATAGTCGATAGACTTTGGATAGGGTCATTTCGAGTGAATTATTTACGCCTTTCAGATTTTACAAACACGAATCACATTAAAAATAAATATTAGGCACTAGAATGGACAAAAATATCATCATATGATTCATATCTAAAATATTAGAGTGAATTACAAAAATTAGAAATTAATAAGGGTCAATTTCGGTGAAAAATAAAATTTTAGGGACTAACATGAACAAAAATATCATAATATTAAAAATATTGGACTAAATTACAAAAAATGAATAGGGGTTAATTTGGAATAAAAATAAAGTTTTAGGGACTATAATGAATAAAAATATTAAATTAAAATTAAAAACATTAGACTAAATTACCAAAAAATAAATAGGGGTCAATTTGGACTAAAAATAAAGTTTTAGTGATTATAATAATAATAAATACCATCATATTAAAAACATTATACTAGATTAAAAATTTAAAATAAATAATGGTCAATTCGAATCCCTAAACCCCAAATCTCAACCCCTAAATCTTACAATCACTAATAATTAAAAGTGCAAATTGAATCCCTAAACTAATCTCATAACCCCAACCAAACACTCAACTTGACACATTTACCTCTAAACCCCAAACCTCAACCCCTAAATCTTACAATCACTAATAATTAAAGTGCAAGCCTAATCCTCGAATCCCATAATCCCTAAACTAATCCTATAACCTCAAATACTCAACTTGAAATATATATTATACCCATAAACCCCAAACTTCAACCCATAAATCTTACAATCACTAATAATTAAAGTACAAGCCTAATCATATAATCCCTAAACTAATCCCATAACCCCAAACACTCAACATGACACATTTACTCTTAAACCCCAAACCGCAGCACATAAATCTTACAATCACTAATAATTAAAGTGCAAGCATAATCCCATAATCCCTAAACTAATCTCATAACCCAAACACTCAACTTGACACAATTACACTTAAACCTCAAACCCTAAATCTTACAATCACTAATAATTAAAGTGCAAGTCTAATCACATAATCCCTAAACTAATCTCATAACCCCAAACACTAATAATTTTAATTAAATACATTATAATTGTTGACACTATTTTTTGTCCGGGCTGAAATAAATTGGGCCTTCAAAAGCCCATCAAACGTTTAAAGTAGACATCAGTCGTTTTGGGTTGGGTACAATCGAAATAAGTTGGGCCTTTAAAAGGTTCAATTATTAAATTATTTTATGAAGGGGATCTAATTAAAAAAGATACTAAACCTAAAGGTCTAAAGAAACTAAACTAAAATTGGGACTAAAATGAATCAAATTAAAATTAAAGAATAAAAAAAACCTAAATATAAAACTCCTAAACTAGTAATCATCTAAAGTGCAAATAACCCTAAAAATAGACGGGCAGATTCCTCCATTTGTTATATCAATTTCTTTTGAAACATGGGATTGGAATTTGGGTGGGCAATTCCTTAAAATAATGGGCTGGCAGTTTTTTTAAATAACTTTAGACTAAATTACAAAACAATGAACAAGGATCAATTTGGACTAAAAATTAAATTTTAGCGACTAGAATAAATTAAAATAAGTTGTTAAAATATAAATAAATATGGGGTAATTTTGACTAAAAAATAAATTTTAAAACTAAAATAAACAAAAATATTATTCGAATAAATTATCAAAAATAAAATATATATAAGTAGTAACACTTGAAAAAAAATGCGATGAATGAAAAATGAAAAAAAGGGGAGAATTGCAAAAGGGGTTTGAACCCGCTGCACAAACAAGTGGTGTAACCAGTTGAGCTGAGGCCCATTCTGATATAGGTTACCTGAATTAAATGATAACCCAATCTGGTTCGGTTATTTTGGAGATGATAAAACAAAATTTGACCTCTCATCTCCCAGAGATTCGAACCAAATACCCTCACCAATTTTTTTTCCTCTCAACTAAACCTAATCGGCCGCCGTCCGATCTACCTCACCGCCACGTCGAGGCCGCCACCGCTTGTACTGGAGTGCTCTGCGTCCTCGACCGAACCAAAAGCCCCTTTTTTTGTTGAATTTGGGTGTCCTCTGAAGCTGAGTTTTGAAAGCTTCTCAAAGTATTAGGACTTGAGGATTTTTGATTTGAACTGTTTCTGGAAATGCAAAATTTAAGTTCTTGGTGAGTTGCTTTGCTCCTTTATCTATTTCCCTTTTAACTTCTTCATGGTGTAAGCAAACTGTTTGAATAAATGCTTAACTTGAAAAATTAATTTTATTGTAATTATAGTTCTGTTAAGTAAAGATAATCTCTGAGTTGGTATCATTAATTTAATTCTTTGGAATTAAACTGAAGGAATTAGAAGATTACAAATGCAAATCATATGTTTTTTTTTTTATATATTTCATTTATGCTTGACCCCCTTAACTGAAATTTGGTGCTTTCTCCACCGTCCAATTTGATCATTGTGCCTAACTTATTCTTATTCCATGAATTATTTAATTATTATGTTAGAAGGTTACAGTGTTGTTCATTGATTCATGCAACTGTTGTCGGTTTGTGATGCTACAAATTAATATAATTATTATGGTGATATTGTTTTTTTAATGATGTTTGTGTGATTATATTAAGGAATGTGGATGTTTATAAAATCATATGTCTACCGGTATGTGAATAAATCATTATCTTCTGACTAAGGAAGCTGATGTTTTCTAGTTTATCATATTCAAACAATGCAACTGTGTCTCTTGCAGTTGATAAAAAAATGTTTTTCTCAAGGTTTGTACTTGGGATGAAATTAAGCTCATTTCTGCACCCAACTTGGTTTACCTTTATCTTGGATGCATTTTCGCTATGTTACTCGGACTTGAGTGGTAGTTTTGGATACGAATATGCTTCAGACATAGGATTCTTTGAGGGTCATATTTTTATATCCATGTGTAAATATGAAATAGACACGAGTATTTTACGACAAATGAAGAGTTGGAACAATATAGGGTCTCTGATCAAAATAAGTTTAGTTGTTGGTCAACCATTTCTCCTTGGTTCTCACCGGTCAGCATGCGCGGGTGGCCTTTTCCCATAATATATATATTTAAATGTGTATGTATATGCATATATGCTTTTATCCAATGAACAAAGGCAAGGGATGATCACACTTCTAAAGAAGGCTTTGAGCTTTTGGCTTTAGTTTTGGTTTTGGGGTATTTTTATCTAGCCTTTCAATTTCCTTTGGTTTAAATAAGAGCTGCAGTGTTGATTGTTTTATTAGCTTTGCTCTTGCATTTTCTTTTGTTAAAAATTTGGTTGAGCTGAAAGTTTCTGGAAAATATGGAAGAAAACTGTGTTTATTATGATTTAATGTCAAACTAGTAGCATGCCGATAGTATCGAAGTCGAGAGATGTTGATTAGATGATATTCTGCTATTGCAATGGATGTTATATCGGTAACCATGGTCTTTCAGTCTGGTTAATTTGTTGTTTTGAATGTTCTTTGATTGTCCTTTTCATCGCTCGAGTTTGATCGAATGGAGTATTGGGCCAGTCGATGTAGCTTGGAGCTAAGGTAATACATTACTACCTCTTGTATGTTTTAAGATACGTGTATGGTTTTGGCTAATACATGAAATTATATTTGATAATTTCATTAATTTTTGCTTTAGGCAAATAATTTCGAGAATAAAAAAATGGATAACTATTAAGATCTGCGTACTCGAATAAGAAAATTTAGGAATCTTATGGATATCTGAGTTCAGTAGTAATTAATAAGACTGTTAATCTTCGATTCGGATGTTGATTAATAAGGAGCTAATTTCATATTGCTTGGACTTTAGAAATGACGAAAAATATCTTTGATGAGTAAAATGACTATATTACCCCTAAAATAAAATAGAATGACATAGAAAACACTTGAGATTTTAGTAGAACTATGGATTCACCCGAAATTTCTAAACTGCTTGATAAAATTCTAGTAATAAGATTCAAGCCCCTTATGATGAAAAAAATACTTGGATTCCCCTGAATCCTAAATAAGACACTGAAACAAATTTTCAGGAAGTTCATTATTCGTTTGAAATTATCAAAAAGACAGAAAAAGACTGACTAGTTTAGAATGGTTGCAATGACTAGTCTATCCTAGGACACTAAGATTTCTTAAGAAATCAAAATGACAGACATACCCTCGGGTTCCGAAATGAATAAATTGTTTGGAAAAACTGAAAAGAACAAACTACTTTAACATCCTCATGTCTGGAAATAAGTAAACTTTGAGAATTGATGAGGTAACAATTAAGTTAAATAATAGTAATGCCCCTATAGGTTTGAGGCTGACGATGTCAAGCCAATCGTTCCTATTATTGTTGTATTGATAGGAGAGTATTGCGGAAATGATTGTTTAATCATTAGGGATTCGTTAATGATAAGTTGTGAGCGTGACATGTTCAGCCTTATAGTGCTGCTGGTATATTGCATTGAACACGTGTGAGGTTGTAAGCCTGTTCGAGTACTTGGTCAGTAACGCCTTGTGGAACGCATTATTTTGAATGGATTTGGAAGCCTGGCAAGACGTTAGCAAACTTCTGTACAACAAATCACTAACTTGATATACAATACTGGGGAGTCAGCATGAATACATGTTTGACTGCTCGTAGTAGATTCAGATGGCCGGTGAAGGTGATTTATTTTGTTATATATCGTAGTCGGTTATAAGAAGGAAAAACTTGTATGAAATTACTTGTCCGGTTATCGGTTAGTACCGTAACGATATATTTCGAATAGTCAGTGAAGCATGGTGATTCAATGTGTAATTAGAAATTATGAATTCTACAAATCACCGATTTGTCTCTATCGAATTAAATTACTAAATTGACCTTGAAGGTTTAAATGAGCAATATGCCTTTATAAGCTAAACTGTATAGAACCCTCTTGACATAATCAATTCTTGAATGATCCTGAACTATCTGAATTCCTAAATTCATCCTGGTATATCTGAACTACTGCACGATCATGCTATGTTTTGAATTTTTGAACGATTCTAATGAACTAAGTTTTCAATGTCGTAATGGCGTCTGTTTTCACCAATACCTCTTGTATAAGGATCTCTTTCTGAAAATTGCTCAAAATCGATAAAATGTTCTCTCTGATATGAAACTGTGACTATCTACTATGATTCAAAAGTACGATTATTTTAAAAATGAAAGTCCAATCTTTGGTTTCTGTCCTCTGATCCAAAAGTATATCTGATTCCTAACAATTTTTCTACTTATTGGCCAATTAATATTTTTTTTGAAGTGTTATTTGGAATATGATTTGAAGACTTGTAAGCAGACCTGATCAAGCTGACTTTCTGTTAGGCTTTGTGCCTTCTGTTAGGCTCCTACGCCCAATCGGGCTTGGGGTAAGTCTTTCTGTTAGGCTCCTACGCCCTATCGGGCCTAGGATAAGTCCTTCTGAATGTAGTTATAGGAAATTGTATATTGGTGCTAGGTTGGAGGGTAGCTTGGTAATACCTTTCTCCTATCTCTCTCTCTGCCACTATTGAAATTCTACTGTTGTTTGAAAAAACCATTGTTCCCGATCTGAAATTAATAGAACACGCTAAACACTCTGGTTTAATTCATGCAATCTAACTCATTTTTGATATTCCAGATCATACACGTTTGTTCTGGTATTCGAGTATTCAAATCCAGGATGATTCTGTTACTTTCATATCATATTTGGAATCTGTGTAGCCAAGTTCAACATCGTAGTTTTATGTTTAGCCGTATGCTTGGTTGTGCTTATAGTATCTTTTGGTAGTTCTATATTACAGAGCTTTCCCAAGCTCATGTCGTTTCACCATTGCAGGTTAAAGGAAACCGATCATGATTCTGTGATCAACACCAGTTTTGGAGTTATCTTGGCGTTGCATGTAAAGTACGGTACCTGTGTATTATTGAGCATGTTTGTCATGTTTTATTTTATGATCGAGTCTGTAATGTGTTTTTTTGAATTTCAGTTTTTGTTTAAACAAAATTTAATATGGTGTTTTTAATAGAATCTTATTTTACAAGTTTAAATGTATTTATAAGAAGTTTCTTCAAATTTTATTGTATGTCGCTCCAGTGACTCGCATGTGGCTTCTTAGACTTAGGTGTATCACATAGGCAGGTTTAGAGGGCTACATTTAGTGGTATTAGAGCTTAGAGTTGCGTCTCTCTAGGTTAGATCGGCCGATCGTCTGTTTTAGGGTGTCTGGTAAATACACGCCCCTAGATCATTATTGTACTCCATTGCGCCTGGACTCTGATGTTGAATCCTTTCTGAAATAAGTATACCCAAGTCTTGTGTCCTTTATGGCCCAGTTTATACTGTTAAAGAATGCCCATGGCATTTGACTATGTTTCAGATTCATGTGATGAATTTGAACCTGAATAAAATTTGAAATGATTGAAGTATGGAAAATTAATGGTTGGGTACAAGTAAGAGAATGAATGAATGAATAATTGAATGAATGAATGAGTGTGAAATGATGAAGCGTGATTGATTCTGCCAAGATTTTAAGGTTGAATCTAATTTAGTTATAGAATTCATAACTCGGAAACCGATGTGTGTGTCAAGTTTGTATCGCAATGATTGATCATAATTGGATTATTTGTGAAAAGCTTTTATGCTAGAACTAAGTTATACATATAAGTCATTCGTGGATAGGGCGAAATATTGGATTCTGAAGTGGTTCTGTAATACTCAAAGTAAATAGTAATGTCTGGATGTTGCATTGCAGGTTATAGCAAAACATTGACACATGTCTGATTTGTTACAGCTTGAGATGATTTTCGAGTAGATATAAGAGTAAATTACTGTGGACCTTGTTGTTGGACTGTCTTTGACTCCTTGTAGAAAGGATTCTGTCTGGGTGATTGTTGAATGACTCGATAAGATAGCTAGATTATGTAATTCAGAAGATTGACAAGTTGAAGGAGTATTGTTATATATTATTTATGACTGAGATTTATGGTCCATTCCTTGTTCCGAAAGGCCTTGTAAGAGATTTTGAGTACTTGCTAGAACTCCAGTACAGTTTTCTGTTGCAAATTGATCGCTAGTTTGATAGAGCAATTCAGTTTTTGAAGGATACTTCGGGTGTATAAGTGACATCTGTGATTGTTGGGAAAGCTTCCTTCCCCTAACAAAGTTTGTTTATACAACGGTTACCGGGCAAGTGTATGCATGGTGCTTTGTAGAGTTTCAAGATGGCAGATAGTGTAATCTAATCAGTCGACCTGATATCTAATAGGGAGACCTTGAGTCCAGAGCTAGTTCAAGAGATTGATGGTACTGTCATATTGATCTGTAATTGCATGAGAAAGTCTCGAGAATCAAGCATATTCCGATGGATAAGTTTCAGTACAAGAATGGACGAGAGAGCAGTTTTTGCAGTTCTCTGACTCTAGTAAATTTCAAGGACGAAATTTCTGTTTAGAGGGGGAGAGTTGTAACACTTGAAAAAAATGGGATGAATGAAAAATAAAAGAAAAGGGGGGAATTGTAGCCAAGGGCTTTGAACCCGTGACCTTGGCTGCACAAACAAGTGGTGTAACCAGTTGAGTTGAAGCCCATGTCTGATATAGGTTACCTGAATTAAATGATAACCCAACCTGGTTCGGTTATTTTGGAAATGATAAAACAAAATTTGACCTCTCATCTCCCAGAGATTCAAACCAAATACCCTCACCAAAATTTTTTTCCTCTCAACTAAACCTAATCGGCCGCCATCCGATCTACCTCACCGCCACGTCGTGGCTGCCACCGCATATACTGGAGTGCTCTTCGTCCTCGACCGAACCAAAAGCCCCATTTTTTTAAATTTGGGTGTCCTTTGAAGCTGAGTTTTGAAAGCTTCTCAAAGCATAAGGACTTGAGGATTTTTTATTTGAACTGTTTCTGGAAATGCAAACTTTAAGTTCTTGGTGAGTTGCTTTGCTCCTTTATCTATTTCCCTTTAACTTCTTCATGGTGTAAGCAAACTGTTTGAATAAATGCTTAACTTGAAAAATTAATTTTATTGTAATTATAGTTCTGTTAAGTAAAGATAATCTCTGAGTTGGTATCATTAATTTAATTCTTTGGAATTAAACTGAAGGAATTAGAAGATTACAAATGCAAATCATATGTTTTTTTTATATTTCATTTATGCTTGACCCCCTTAACTAAAATTTGGAGCTTTCTCCACCGTCCAATTTGATCACTGTGCCTAACTTTTTCTTATTCCATGAATTATTTAATTATTATGTTAGAAGGTTACAGTGTTGTTCATTGATTCTTGCAACTATTGTCGATTTGTGAGGCTACAGATTAATATAATTATTATGGTGATATTGTTTTTTAATGATGTTTGTGTGATTATATTAAGGAATGTGGATGTTTATAAAATCATATGTCTACCGGTATGTGAATAAATCATTATCTGCTGACTAAGGAAGCTGATGTTTTCTAGTTTATCATATTCAAACAATGCACTTCTGTCTCTTCCAGTTGATAAAAAAAAATGTTTTTCTCAAGGTTTGTACTTGGGACGAAATTAAGCTCATTTCTGCACCCAACTTGGTTTACCTTTATCTTGGATGCATTTTCGCTACGTTACGCGGACATGACTGGTAGTTTTGGATATGAATATCCTTCAGACATAGGATTCTTTGAGGGTCATATTTTTATATCCATGTGTAAATATGAAATAGACACGAGTATTTTACGACAAATGAAGAGTTTGAACAATATAGGGTCTCTGATCAAAATAAGTTTAGTTGTTGGTCAACTATTTCTCCTTGGTTCTCACCGGTCAGCATGCACGGGTGGCCTTTTCCCATGATATATATATATTTAAATGTGTATTTATATGCATATATGCTTTTATCCAATGAACAAAGGCAAGGGATGATCTCACTTCTAAAGAAGGCTTTGAGCTTTTGGCTTTAGTTTTGGTTTTGGGGTATTTTTATCATGCCTTTCAATTTCCTCTGGTTTAAATAAGAGCTGCAGTATTGATTGTTTTATTAGCTTTGCTCTTGCATTTTCTTTTGTTAAAAATTTGGTTGAGCTGAAAATTTCTGGAAAATATGGAAGAAAATCGTGTTTATTATGATTTCATATCAAACTAGTAGCATGCCGATAGTATCGAAGTCGAGAGATGTTGATTAGATGATATTCTGCTATTGCAATGGATGTTATATCGCTAACCATGGTTTTTCAGTCTGGTTAATTTGTTGTTTTGAATGTTCTTTGATTGTCTTTGATTGTCCTTTTCATTGTTGTTTTGAATGTTCTTTGATTGTCCTTTTCATCGCTCGAGTTTGATCGAATGGAGTATCGGGCCAGTCGATGTTGCTCGGAGCTGAGGTAATACATTACTACCTCTTGTATGTTTTAAGATACGTGTATGGTTTTAGCTAATACATGAAATTATATTTGAGAATTTCATTAATTTCTGCTTTAGGCAAATAATTTCGAGAATAAAAATGGATAACTATTAAGATCCGCGTACTCGAATAAGAAAATTTAAGAACCTTATGGATATTTGAGTTCAGTAGTAATTAATAAGACCGTTAATCTTGGATTTGGATGTTGATTAATAAGGAGTTAATTTCATATTGCTTGGACTTTATAAATGACGAAAAATATCTTTGATGAGTAAAATAACTATATTACCCCTGAAATGAAATGGATGACATAGAAAACACTTGAGATTTTAGTAGAACTGTGGATTCACCCGAAATTTCTAAACTGCTTAATAAAATTCTGGTAATAAGATTCAAGCCTTGGATCCCCCTGAATCCTAAATAAGACACTGAAAACAAATTGTTGGGAAGTTAATCATTTGTTTGAAATTATCAAAAAGACAGAAAAAGATTGACTAGTTTGGAATGGTTGCAATGACTAGTCTATCCTAGGACACTAAGATTTCTTAAGAAATCAAAATGATAGACATACCCTCGAGTTCCGAAATGAATGAATTGTTTGGAAAGACTGAAAAGAACAAAATAACTTTAACATCCTTAAGTCTGAAAATAATTAAAATTTGAGAATTGATGAGGTAACAATTAAGTAAAAAAATAGTAATGCCCTTTTGGGTTTGAGGCTGACGATGTCAAGCCAATCGTTCCCATTACTGTTGTATTGATAGGAGAGTATTGTGGAAATGCTTGTTCAATCATTTAGGATTTGTTAATGATAAGTTGTGACCGTGACATGTTCAACCTTATAGTGCTGTTAGTATATTGTATTGAGCACATGTGAGGTTGTAAGCCCGTTCGAATACTTGGTCAGTAACACCTTGTGGAACACATTATTTTGAATGGATTTGGAAGCATGTCAAGACGTTAGCAAACTTCTGTACAACAAATCACTAACTTGATATACAATACTGGGGAGTCAACCTGAATACATGTTCGACTGCTCGTAGTAGATTCAAATGGCTAATGAAGGTGTTTTATTTTGTTATATATCATAGTCGGTTATAAGAAGGAAAAACTTGTATGGAATTACATGCCCGGTTATTAGTTACTACCGTAACGATATATTTCTAATAGTCAGTGTAGCATGGTGATTCAATGTGTAATTAGAAATTATGAATTCTACAAATCATTGATTTGTCTCTATCAGATTAAATTACTGAATTGACCTTGAAGGTTTAAATGACCAATATTCCTTTTGTTACCTCTCTAAAAGTATCGTTTTTAATGCCAATCTTAAAATGCTTTTGCTTGTTTTTAGGTACGTTTAGTTGCATTAGGTTGTTAAAATCATGCATTTGCATAAGGAGTTTAGAATTCTGTCTATGCTAGTGTGAATGGTTGTTTTGTTGGCAATTTTACAGGTTTGGCATAGTATTTGGCATAGAAAAGCAATGCAGTACGGAATGCCAGAGAGAATGTCGAGTGTTGTTAGCACAGATGGACCAGACAATGCCAAGCACCATTGGCAATAGGATGCCAGAAGAGTTATGCCAAGAACCCTTGGCAACACCAGTCTGAAAAAATAGGACCAGATCAGGCTGCGGAAAAATAGCATTTGATCAAACTCCGAAAAAATAGGATGCCAAGTTTTTCTAACACTGATGGATCGAACGATGCTAAGCTCGGCTGCCAAAGGATCGACGTCATATGACATCAGCCCTAGTGAAAATCTGATCAGCTTATCACCTTAGCAGCTTATCACTTCAAATATGTATAAGATGATCACATCCCTTATCCCTTGAAGCATTCAAATTTCAAACGTGAAGGCTTATCCTAGGCTTCTTCGCATGCCTATTTAAAGAACGATCAAGCAAGCATTTAGAGGACGAACTTGGAGAGGATTTTATCGACGATCAAAAGAGGAAGGCTGCATGGTTCGACTAGCTAGACCGAGGGCTTGTAGCCATTGAAGGGCTGCATCGAGATACCCCCTTATTGCCTATTCTCTTTGTTTAGTTATTTTTATTTTTTAACGATGATGTATTTTGAAAATGTTTATGGTTTTTCGGTTAAATCCCTCACCATAAACTAATTCAATAGTTGGTGGGGGATGTTTGCATCGAAATGTTGTTTTCATGTTTAGTTTTTGATAATAAATTTGCCTTGCCAATGTTTTATCTGTTCGGCATACTTTAATGTTTCTTAAATACTATGCCAAGCGAGAGCTGGCACTGTTGGCCTATTGCTCCTCAATATCTTAACATACTTGTGGTGGCAACGATTAAGTTGTTGAATACTAAGGAGAGAAGCTTCGAGAGAAGTCGTTCAAGTAGACGAACTTACTTCGGGAGTGAAATCTACACCTTATGAGTATAGATTGGATCTTAATCAAATTGGTTTATTTAAAAGCATACTCTATAGAGATATAGGAATTGTTACACGATCTCCTTGCCAACGTCTTTACTTTACTTTTATTTCTTTTCTATTCAATTATTTTCAAAACCAACTTTAAATCAAACAAACTTTCCTTTAACAAGTAAACAATCAAAGTAGTTAAATTCCAAGTCAATCTCTGTGGGATCGACACTCAGCTCATTGCTGTATTACTTGCAAACCGTGTATACTTGCATGCAAAATACTCATCTTGGCACTTTTTTACACTTTTTCAATATATATCTTCTGCCTTTTTTTCCAGCATTTCACCTACAGAGTCTACAAGTTTTTGGCGCCGTTGCCAGGGATTGCAAAGAAATTTATTACTTTAATTTTTACTTGTTTTTGTTTTCATTTTACTAACTTTGTTTTTTATCGTCAATTTTTTTAGGAAAGCTATAAAGAAGAGTATGAGCAGCCCCATATGGTATGATGATGACTACATTTTTCCCACTTATGACTACCAATATCCAACTCCAAGAGCGGTTCATGAGCAAAGACAATATGAAACACATGAAGAGGATGCCTATACAACACTCTCAGCACAGATTTCTGAACTGAAAAACATGATTACATCAATGCAAGTGCCTAACAAGTTCAACAAAAGGCAAGCAACACCCATTGTTTTTGGAATGCAAGTGCATATTGTAGAGGATGCCACTCATTTGACAATTGCCACTTCAACCCTACTTCTTATTGTTACACGGGGAACTATAATGTGAACAATCATTCATCCTACAACTTTGACCAAGGATGGAACCAACAACAAAATAGTTTTTGGAATAATCAAGATGACGATTATTTTTATGCACCTAACAACTTTGCTGCACCACCATACTTCAAACAAATGCCATCCCAAGAATTGCCTTCAAAAATGTCGATGCACAACAATCCACCTCAAGAGAAAACAAATTACATTGGAGACGCACTTGATGAAGCCATGGATGCTATGAGAGGCTTGGAAGAACAAGTCAGAAGGCTTGCAAGTGCCATGAATGGCATGCCTCAAGAGAACTAGATATAGCTTCCATCAAGACAGAAGGAGGTGGCAAACGCTTCGGTTAGTGGTAACAATCATAATGTCATGGCAACACAACATCAATAAGCTGGTAATTTTCTTCCTCCATCTGCTTCTAAAGGAATTTAGAATCTAAATTACGAGTATCAGGTTTCTCCTAACACACTTGAATCAATATATTATACTGATGAAGAGTATTCAACAACAGGTAAATTAGACTCATTAGTGGTAATTGAGTGTGAGGAAAAATTTGAGGGCAAGGATCCTGAACACAACAACATCGAGGCAAAGCTAGATAATGTAGCCAAGTTTGATGTCACGACAGAAGAGGATTCTAAAGTTCCAAACCAAGAAGATGAAGGCAAACATCCGATTATTTTCCAAAAGAGAAATCAATGCCAGCAGGTGAACCCAAAGAAGTAGATAAAGAAGAGGCAGAGGCTGATGATGCCATACCACTATCTGATGCCAGACCGCTATTCGATGCCATACAGTAGTCGGATGCCAACACCACCTCGACAAAACCAGTGCAACCATCATTTGCCAACCCTACCTTGGTAAGACAAATAAATGTTACTTTTAATGCTGACAAAGCTCTTAAGTGTGCAGATGAACCTAAAGAATGCCATGCATTTGAGCCAATGGAATCCATTTTAGATGAGAACCTGACATTGACTTACCAAGGAATGAAAGCTGATGCCATCAAACATAAGTGTGATGGCAAAATAATTGAGTGACAGAGAAGATCGATTCTGGTCAGGACTGATGCCATGAAGCAATGTATGCTTAGATGGCTAGTTACTGGAAGAAAAAGTGGAGTCCAAATGGCAGAAAGTGAAGAAACTGAAGCAAGAGAACTTGGCCATGACAATAATGCCAGAGATGGTGCTGCCAGAAATTAAAGATTTACTTAAGAATGTTATGGCAAGTCTGGAACCGGTTGAGGATACATATGCCTTGGCATCAAACGAAACTGAAGGACTACATCTTAAGCACTACTGGAGTGCTGAATTCAATCAAAGATTTGATAGGCCTATAGGAAAGAGGTATTTTGGTTTTCTGACGTGGTTATTCAAAACCCATATGGCAAAACATTCTCCCATGTTGAGCAATCTAGAGTTCGACATACTCAAAGGTAAGCAATTCTTCAGCTTTCTATGTTGGTTATTTAAACCAAATATTGCCACGGCTTACCATCACCAACCAAGGGCCACATATTAAAGCACTACTGGGAAGAAAATCAGATTAATGCCAAGGAGACCATTCTCCTTGTGGATATTCAGTAACATTTTTCCAACCCAGTATGGTCATTGTAAATAATTTAGGAGAGTTATTTTTTTCAGAACTTAAGATATCTCAGTTTTAATTTTTTAGTTTTTTTTGTTTTATTTCTTTTTCTGTTTTGAAAGGTTTATTTGATTTTTAGCACAGGAAATTATGCCAAGAAACCATGCCGAGTTCTTATGCCAAGACACCCAAGGCTGAATAAATAACGCAATTGCCAGTCAGTTCAGTGGCAATGCTTTCCCAGATATATAAACACCAGGAGGTCATACTCCAGAAGTTGGAAAAAGTCGAAGAGTAGAACTTGATGCGTTGGCAGTATATTCTTGCTAGAGACTGTTCCATGAAGAAAACACTTGAGAACATGTTTGTTCATACACTGCCATCATTCCCTAAGTTCCCTGCCGACCTCTTTGCCATGGATGACATACTAGCCAGTCCACACTCTGGCCTATTCTGATGCCACCGTTCCAGTCTCTCCAGTACAAGTCGAGTCTGCCAGAACTGACACAACCATTGGATTCCCTCCAGAATTTATGGCAATAGTCGACATGCACAAGTGGAATCTGGTTTGCCAACAAAAGAGAGATATTTATGCCACCATTTTTCAAGAATTCTATGCCAATTGTGTGACCTAAGATTCGCCATTCTTGATGATTAGATGTACGTGTGTGCGTTATGATGAAGGTTATATTAACGCTTTGTTTGAATTGGATGGTGCAGGGGATGCATATTTTGAGTATGCCGATTCGACGAATGCTGCCAAGAGAAAGAAGTTGCTGGCAGATTTGTGTGAGCCTGGCACAACATGGACAGTGTCATCAAAGGGGCACCAAACGGTGAAACAACTGGCATTGAAACATCAACCGAGAGGATGGAATCACTTTTTAAAGGCTAATCTGCTGCCTACAACCCATAATGAGACAGTTTCGAAAGAAAGGCTAATTTTATTGCATTCCATCATATGGGCTCAGGATTAATGTTGGCAGAATCATCATTTATGAAACTTATAAATGTGCAGCAAGAGGTACTAGCAGTTTGTTCTTTTCTTTGTTAATTTCTAACATTTGTATGCTCTATGGTGTGCCAAAGCTTGATACAGATAAAGGTCAAAGGATCAAGGGAATAACAATCACAGCTGCTATTTGGAGAAACCTCATTGCTGCCGAGCCAAAAGATAAAGGCAAGGGGAAGGCAAAAATGCCCACGACAAAGCCAAAGGTGTCAAAGGCAGTGCCAGACACCATGCCATCTAGTTCACTGGCAATGCTGTCTCAAATCTACAATCGCCAGGAGATCATTCTCTAAAAGTTAGAGACAGTCGATGAACTCAATGATAAGATGAGGCACTACACAAATGAGATAGATGTTATCATTAGGGAGGTTCTTAAAAAATGTCCTTGACTTTGTGCCAACATTTCCAGATTTCCTGGCCGAGCCCTTTACCAGCGATGATGTCATGCTAGCTAGTCCAGTTCATACCCCATCTGATGCCACAGTCCTATTGTCTCTAGCACAAGTTGAGTCTGTCAGTTCTGATTCAGCATCTGAATCAAAGGAAACCAAAGCCAAGTCTACCAAAGCCAAGTCACCAGTGACACCTGCTATACAAACACCTTCTGATGCCACTAATGCACCTGTCGCACCGGAACATGCCAAAAAATAGAGGAAGTTAGAGTCTCCACTGCCGCTTCAAAATCGAGCATGAAAGGAAGGAAGCGAATGGCTCGGGATCGTGGGACATTTTTAAAAAGAAAGACCTGTGTCACACGAGAAGAAGCCTCCAAAGGGGAGTCCCCTTCTTCCTAAAACTCCTTTTCATTTCATTATATTGCATTTACATGATCATGCATTTTATTTTTCTGTTTATTTTTTGTATATATATGTTGTTTTATGCATTAGGGATAATGCACATCTTGGGTTTGGGGGTGTGCATTTCTTCACATTTATGCCATGCCATGCATTTCACGTTTAATTTCTGTTGCCATGCCGTTTGCCATGCCATCTAGGTCATTTAAATTAGATGCATACCGACCACTAAAAAAGGAATTTTTTTGCCTCATTTAATTTTGAAGAATGTTAACACTTGTTAGGCAAGTTTAATTTGATCTAGGTGTTTGTCTAATGAGGAAATTTTAATCTTTAGCTATCATGCCATGCCAGCAGAGTAATATGCTAGGTTAGCTAGGTAATTGATCTTTAGTTTAGGGAACTGAAATTTCACTTAACACATAGTATGTATCTAGTTCCTTAGCAAACTTAGACTTTTTGAAACTATGCTCATATTTAAAAAAAAGAAAAAAGAAAAAATGATAATGCTAGGGTAAAAGAAACTAATAAGGCATCAATGTTCTGCCAGGGCAATGAAAAAAATGAACTCTCATCTACCTAGGGATAATAAGTTACTTGGGCCTTCGTGGTTTACTCCCTCTTAGTTCTCAAGTCCAAAACCTTAGAGTATGAGTTGAAAAGAAAGCCTAGTGATGTCTAGATTAAGGTGGGGATTCGTGGTATGCTCCCTCTTATCTCTCACGCTAAATAATGTCACGAAGCAAGATTAAATTAATGCCAACATAAACCCTTGGCAAAGAAAAAAAAGATGATAAAAATAAGAATATGAGTTTAGGTAGTAAAATTGGCTAAGGGAGTGAAAGGATACTCGATGCATATTGCCTACACATCATGCACTCTTCATGAACTTAGACTAGAATTATATTGCTGCACTTGAATTACTACCTGTTTGACATTATTGCACTGAGATACTAAGGACCAAAATAGAGCCAAATTCTGCTTGCCAGTACGTGTTGGCATGCAACCAAATTTTTGTCGAGGTAACATTTTCACAATTTTTTGTTTTTATTTGTTTCATTACTTGAGGACAAGCAATAAGTTAGGTTTGGGGGTGTGTTACCTCTCAAAAAGTACTATTTTTGATCCAATCTTACAATGCTTTTGCTTGTTTTTAGGTACGTTTAGTTTCATTAGGTTGTTAAAATCATGCATTTGCATAAAGAGGTTAAAATTCTGTCTATGCTAGTGCGAAGAGTTGTTTTGTTGGTAATTTTGTAGGTTTGGCATAGTATTTGGTATAGAAAAGCAGCACAGTAAAGAATGCCGAGTGTTGTTGGCATGGATAGACCAGACAATGCCAAGCACCATTGGGAATAGGATGCCAGAAGAGTTATGCCAAGAACCCTTGGCAACACCAGCCTGAAAAAATAGGACCAGATCAGGCTGCAGAAAAATAGCATTTGATCAAACTCCGAAAAAATAGGATGGTAAAAAAATAAGATGCCAAGTTTGTCTGGCACAGATGGATCGAACGATGCCAAGCTCGGCTGTCAAAGGATCGGTGGCATATGACGTCAGCCCTAGTGAAAACCTGATCAACTTATCACCTTATCAGCTTATCACTTCAAATATAGATAAGATGATCACATCCTTTATCCCTTGGCGCATTCAAATTTCAAACGTGAAGGCTTATCCTAGGCTTCTTCGCATGCCTATTTAAAGAACGATCAAGCAAGCATTTAGAGGACAAACTTAGAGAGGATTTCATTGACGATCGAAAGAGGAAGGTTGCGTGGTTTGACCAGCTAGACCGATGGCTTGGAGCCATTGAAGGGCTGCATCGAGAGACCCCCTTCTTGCCTATTCTCTTCGTTTAGTTATTTTTATTTTTTAATGATGATGTATTTTGAAAACGTTTATGGTTTTCCGGTTAAATCGCTCACCATGAACTAATTCAATAGTTGGTGGGGGATGTTTGCGTTGAAATGCTATTTTCATGTTTAGTTTTTGATAATAAATCTGCCTTGGCAATGTTTTATCTGTTCAGCATACTTTAATGTTTCTAAATACTATACCAAGCGAGAGCTGGCACTGTTGGCCTATTGCTCCTCAATATCTTAACAGACTTGGGGTGGCAACGATTAAGTTGTTGAATACTAAGGAGAAAAGCTTCGAGAGAAGTCGTTCAAGTAGATGAACTTACTTCGAGAGTGAAATCTACCCCTTAGGAGTATAGATTGGATCTTAATCAAATTGGTTTATTTAAAAACATGAACTATAGAAATATAGGGGTTTTTACATGATCAATTTAGGGCAATGACCATCGAGAGAGGCTTTGCTAATTTTGAATTTGCTCGACAAACAATGCCAAGACAAGTTGTTATTAAAGGCTGGCACGACATGAATAGAGTGAAAACCAGGCATTCCCTGCCAAAGCTCATCATTCATTAAAGCACATTCCTTGCCAATGCCTTTACTTGCAAGTAAACAATCAAAGCAGTTAAATTCCAAGTCAATCTCTGTGGGATCGATACTCAGCTCACTACTGTATTACTTGCAGACCGTGTATACTTGCACGCAAAAGACTCATCTTGGCACTGTTTTTCACTTTTCCAATATATATCTTTTGCCCCTTTTGCTAGCATTTCACCTAGAGAGCCTACACCCTTATAAGCTAAACTGTATAAAACCCTCCTGACATATTCAATTCTTGAATGATCCTGAACTATCTGAATTTCTATATTCATCCTGGTATATTTGAACTACTGCACGATCATGCTATGTTCTAAAATTATGAACGGTTCTGACAAACTAAGTTTTCAATGCCGTAATGGCGTCAGTTTTCACCAATACCCCTTGTATAAGGATCCCTTTTTAAAAACTACTCAAAATCGGTGAAATGTTCTCTCTGATATAAAATCGTGACTATCTGCTCTAATTCAAAAGTACGATTACTTTATAAATGAAAGTCCAATTTCTAGTTTCTGTCATCTGATCCAAAAGTATATCTGATTCCTGACAATTTTTCTACTTATTGGCCAACTAATATTTTTTTGAGGTGTTATATGGAATATGAATTGAAGACTTGTAGGCAACCCTAATCAAGCTGACTTTCTGTTAGGCTTTGTGTCTTCTGTTAGGATTTGTTCATTCCGTAGGCTTTGTACCTTCTGTTAGGCTTTGTGCCTTCTATTAGGCTTTTACGCCCAATCGGGCCTGGAGTAAGTCCTTCTGTTAGGCTCTTACGCTCTATCGGGCCTAGGGTAAGTCATTCTGAATGCAATTTGGGAAATTGTATATTGGTGCTAGGTTGGAGGGTAGCTTGGTAATACCTTTCTCCTGTCTCTCTCTCTGCCACTATTGAAATTCTATTATTTTCTGAAAAACACCGTTGTTCTCAATCCAAAATTGATAGAACACACTAAACACTCTAATTTAATTCATTCAATCTAACTCCTTTTTGATATTCCAGATCATACATGTTTGGTCTGGTATTCGAGTATTCAAATCCAGGATGATTCTATTACTTTCATATCATATTTGGAATCTGTGTAGCCAAGTTCAACATCGTAGTTTTATGTTTAGCCGTATGCTTGGTTGTGCTTATAGCATCTTTTGGTAGTTCTGTATTACTGACCTTTCCCAAGCTCATGTCGTTTCACCATTACAGGTTAAAGGAAACAGATCATGATTCCGTGATCAACACCAGTTTTGGAGTTATCTTGGCGTTGCATGCAGAGTACGGTACCTGTGTGTTACTGAGAATATTTTTCATGTTTTATTTTATGATCGAGTCTGTAATGTGTTTTTCTGGATTTCAGTTTTTGTGTAAACAAAATTTAATATGGTGTTTTTAATAGAATCTTATTTTACAAGTTTAAATGTATTTATAAGAAGTTTCTTCAATTTTAGTGTGGGTCGCTCCAGTGACTCGAATGTGGCCTCCTAGACTTAGGTGTATCGCATAGGTAGGTTTAGGGCTTTACATTTAGTGGTATTAGATCTTAGAGTTGCGTCTCTCTGGGTTAGATCACCCAACCGTCTGTCTTAGGGTGTCTGGTAAATACATACCCCTAGATCATTATCGTACTCTACTGTGCCTGGACTCTGATGTTGAATCCTTTCTGAAATAAGTATACCCAAATCTTGTGTCCTTTATGGCCCAGTTTGTACTGTTAAAGAATGCCCATGGCATTTGAATGTGTTTTAGATTCATGTGATGGATTCGAACCTGAATGAAAATTGAAATGATTGAAGTACGGAAAATCTGTCTTGGTTAAACGCAAAGAATAAGCAAGTGATATTCACTGGTTGTAATATTGGTTAAACTAGGTTGTCCTAATGAGATTAAAAACCTAAAGGCTAATGATTTGGATAATCATGAGATGATTAGGAACAATTGTTGTTCACTAAATATAGGAACTACATGAGATGTAATTAGCAAGTGTTGCTTACCTAAATAATTGAATTCTATGAGTAAAGCAAAAGCTGACTTAGGATGAAATGAAATATGGATCCTTACCCATTAGAAATAATTTTTAGTAAGTTTTTCAATTTTGAGGGTTTTTAATAGTGGGAATGCCATTACCTTATAAACATGATAAAAGGTACTTGTAAATCATATTTTATTGTTGTAGATTTGTTATGGCAAACTCAAACTCATTATCAGTGCGATTTGTTCTTGAGAATGACAAATTGAATGGCTTTAACTTCCTTGACTGGTTCCACAACTTGAAGATTGTCCTCAAGCAAGAACGAAAATCACAAGTCATCGAAGAACCTGTCCCTAAAAAGCCAGTAGATGATGCCTCCAAAGATAAATTGGAAGCCTTTGAAAAATACTCAAGTGACATGGTAGATGTCGGGTGTTTAATGCTTGTGATCATGACTCCTAAGCTTCAGAAGCAACATGTGGACATGGTTCCCTATGAGATGGTTAAAAATCTCAAAGAATTATATGAGGGACAAGCTCGTCAAGAGAGGTATGGGACCTCTAAGGTTTTGTTTCGATGCAAGATGATGGAGGGAACTCCGGTATGAACTCATGTTCTCAAAATGATAGGGTATATTCAGACCCTAGAAAAATTTGGCTTCCCTCTAAGTGTTGAGTTGGCTACTGATGTTATCCTGCAATCATTGCCAGATAGTTTTAATCAGGTTGTTATTAATTTCAATATGAATGAAATTAACAAATTGTTGCCCCCGTTGCTTGGTCTATTAAGAACAATAGAGAACAACATGAAAAAGGTTGGCTGCAAGCGTATTCTGATGGTCTAAAAGGATAACAGAAAAGAAAAGCCCAAGACCAAGCCAAAGCCAAGCCCAAAAAGGAAAGGCTGTATTGAAACCCAAATGAAGAGTTGCAAAAGAAGAAAGTGTTTCCATTACAACAATGCTGGACATTGGAAGAGAAATTGCCCTGTCTATCTTGAGGATATCAAGAAGGCAAGAGAAAACGAACAATCCGAATCAGGTATTTATGTTACTGATATAAATATATCAACATCTACTTATTGTGTATTAGATACCGATTATGGTTCTCACATTTGTACTTCTGTACATGGACTAAAACGGAGTAGAAATTTGGCAAAAGAAGATATGAACCTACGAGTGGGAAATGGAGCAAGAGTTGCTGCATTAGCTATAGGAACATATACTTTGTCATTACCTAGTGGACTTGTTTTAAATTTAGACGATTGTTATTTCGTACCTAGTTTGACTAAGAACATTATTTCAATTTCTTGTTTGGACAAGATTGGTTTTGAGATTATTATTAAGAATAATACTTTTTCCTTTTATCTCAATAATGTTTTTATGGTACGACACATTTAATAAATGGCCTCTATATCTTAGATCAAGACAATTTTATGTATAACATAAATACGAAAAGATCAAAAATAAATGACTCTAATCAAACTTATCTTTGGCATTGTCGCTTGGGTCATATAAGTGAGAAACGCATATCAAAACTTCATAAATATGGATTTTTAGATTCTTTTGTTTTTGAACAATTTAATATATGTGAACCTTGCTTAGTGGGAAAAATGACCAAATCACCGTTTGACGGTAAAAACGAGCGAGCAAGTGATTTATTAGGTCTAATACATAGTGATGTATGTGGACCAATAAATACACAAGCCAGATGAGGGTTTCAATACTTCATTACTTTCACTGACGAATTTAGTATATATGGGTACATTTACCTAATGCATCATAAATCAAAAGCCCTTGAAAAGTTCAAGGAATTTAAGAATGGAGTACAAAACCAACTAGGAAAGAGTGTCAAAGCTCTTCGATCAGATCGACGAGGAGAATACTTAAGCTTATAATTTGATAAACTTTTTAAAGAATATGGGATTGTCTCACAACTTACACCTCCTGGTACTCCACAACATAATAGAGTTTCTGAAAGGAGAAATTGAACATTGTTAGACATGGTTCGATCAATGATGAGTTATGCTAATCTTCCAACTTCTTTTTAGGGATATGCGCTAGAAACTGCTGCTTTCACACTAAATCGTTTATCTATTTAAATTGGTTCAAAATACACCGTATGAGATATGTACTGGAAGCGTCCTAGTATGTCTTTTATGAAAATTTGGGGATGCGAAGTTTATGTTAAACATCAAATGTCTACAAAACTCGAACCCAAATCTCATAAGTATAATTTTGTGGGGTATCCTAAAGAAACTAAATGATATTATTTCTTCAATCCATCTGAGAACAAAGTGTTTGTTGCTCGAACTTGAGTCTTCCTCGAAAGATAATTTATTTTCAGAAAAGGAAGTGAGAGAAATATTGAACTTGAGGAAGTTCAAAATCAACCACAGATCACTGAACCAGAGATTGAACAACAACAAGTTCTACAAATAGTTGAGGAACATCCAATTATTCTTGAAACACAACCACTGTGGAGATATATGAGAGAACGCAATGCACCCGAGAGATATGGATTTCTCATCACATTGCATGGTGATGTTCTCCTCATGGACCAAGTTGAGCCTAGGACTTATTAGGAAGTAGTGACAAGCCTAAACTCTGAGAAATGGCTAGAGGCCATAAAATCCGAGATAGATTCCATGTCAGAAAACCAAGTATAGACTTTGGTTGACCCACCTGAAGGGATAAAGCCCATAGGGTGTAAATGGATTTTTAAAAAGAATACCGACATGGATGGCAATGTACAAATATACAAAGGGCGATTGGTCGTTAAGGGGTTTCATTAGATTCATAATATAGACTATGATGAAACTTTTTCTCATGTTGCTATGTTTAAATCCATTCGGATATTGCTTGCAATAGATGCATTTCATGATTATGAAATCTGGCAAATGAATGTCAAAACCACTTTCCTTAATGGAAAATTAGATGAGGATGTGTATATGACACAACCTGAGGTTTTGTCAATCCAAAAGATGCCCAAAAAGTATGCAAGCTACAAAGATCCATTTATGGGTTGAAACAAGCTTCTCGAATTTGGAATCTTGATTTTAATGATGCAATCAAAGAATTTGGTTTTATTAAAAATGAAGATGAGCCATGTGTTTTCAAGAAAACTAGTGGGAGCACTGTCACATTCTTGGTATTATATGTGGATGACATGCTAATAATAGGAAATGTCATACTTACCTTACAGTCTGTAAAGACTTGGTTAGGAAAATGTTTTTCTATGAAAGACCTGGGTGAAGCAACCTACATATTAGGAGTCAAGATCTATAGAGATATATCAAGACGACTCCTAGGACTAAGTCAAAATGAATACATAGATAAAGTACTGAAAGAGGATTCTTACCTATGAGACATGGTATTTCACTCTCAAAGGAAATGTGTCTTTCAACGCCTCAAGAAAGAGAGCGCATGAGTAAGGTTCCATATGCTTCGGCTATTGGATCTATTATGTATGCCATGATATGTACACGTCCAGATGTATCATGTGAATTAAGTATGACAAGTCGATACCAAGTGGATCCCGGTGAAGGTCATTGGGTTGCAGTAAAAAACATCCTTAAGTACTTAAGAAGAACTAAGGATACATTCCTTATGTATGGAGGTGAGGAAGAGCTAAGTATAAAAGGTTATGCTGACGCAAGCTTCCAAAATGATAAGGATGATTCTCGATCACAATCGAGTTTTGTGTCTTGTCTTAATGGAGGTGATGGAGGTGCTGTAAGCTGGAAAAGTTCAAAGCAAGATACAATAGCATATTCTACAACAGAAGTCGAGTATATTACAGCAAGCGATGTTGCAAAAGAGGCTGTTTGGATAAAAAAGTTCATAACTGAACTAGGAGTTGTGCCTAGCATATCAAATGCTAGAGATCTACGTTGTGACAATAACGGAGCCATCACACATGCAAAAGAACCCAGATCTCACCAGCGATCCAAACACATACTTAGGCGTTACCATCTCATTCGAAAAGTCGTTGATCGAGGGGACGTAGAAATATGCAGAGTACTAATGGATGACAATATAGCTGATCCACTGACAAAGCCTCTGAAACAGCAGAAGCATGATCATCACACTAAGTCTCTTGGTATTAGATACATGAGTGATTGGTCTTAGTGCTAGTGGGAGATTTTTGGAGTATGCCCAAAGACCAATCATGAGATGGTTGTAAAAGACATACTTATTTTATCATGTTTATTAATATAGAGCCATTATTATTTTTCAGTCTTATTCTGTGTATTTATAAATAAACTGAATTATAATAAAGTCCTTAGAATAATATAGTTATTCTTGAATATCCTTAGTCGAGTATTATTGTGGGCATGGACAACAATAATATATTAAGACTAATATGTAGTTGATTGATGACAAAGTGTTGTCATTGACATGAAGATGTCAAAATCAATACATAAGTATGTGTTAGAGAACGACATATTGGATTGACCCGCTATGAGCATGTTTCTTGAATTATTATGTGACAGTCACAACATAGCTCATAGCGATAACTACATGTATGATCCTCAGACTTGAGATCATCATTATTTCAACATGGTGAGTGACATATTTTGATGCGGTCAAACGTGTATCATAACTGACTACACTATAAAGACCAATATTAGATATGTCACAATCTATGTAGGAGAATATGGTTGATCAAGACAGGATTTGTCCCTCCTATATAATAAAGTAATATTATAGGCCACTTGATTGAGTGAGAGTAGAAAATGCATGGTCATGCTCAAATAAATTGATATGAGATGTTATAGTTATTCGTTATAATAATCTACCCAAGATATCAAGAAATATTAGATGGACTATACAAGTGTGACTATTCCATGAATTGTGTTCGATCTAGATATGAGGACAAAAGGATGTAATACATGAAAAGAGTTAATCACGAAAAAGGTTATGTCGAACCACAACTTCCTGTAACTTAGGTAGTAATGATGCATTGCTAGATGCCACTCATTGCTTGTAATATTAGAATTGTTCTAGATATTACTGCTAATGTTACATGAACCTACAAGGGTCACACCCTATGATTGAAACGAACAAATATCGACTAGATAGCATGTGTACAAACTTGTTGTGCGCGTAATAAGTAAAACTGAAATTATTATAATTATTGTAATTATAGATAATCTTGTTTATATATTTTTTAATACTAGATAATTATTGTAATTATCAAATACTATTAAAATATATATCTCTAAAGAAACCTAATTAAAATATAATCAGATTCTACATATTTAATTATATTCAGTTAAATATATTATATATTTAATGAATCCGAATTTAATTAGAATTAGGTTTTTGAATGCTATATAAAGGCATAAGGTCTAGCAGCCGAATATATGCTTTTTGCGAAAAACCTCTCTAACAGTTAGAGATGTAAAATATTGTTCGTTTCATTCGGGTGGACTGCGTAGAGGTCAGCACGCTGTTGTGACGACTTGGATTCGATATCGTGCTAGAAGAATTGAATTCTCCTAATTCCCTACGATTTTTCAGATTTATTTAAGGCAACGTTCCATCTCTTTTCACCCCGGATTCATCTCTCGTACATCGATCACTGGTGGAATACGCCGGATAATTTTCCGTTGCACCAAGGGGTGTACCGGCGTTTCCCTACATGTATATTATTCAAAATTTGTACTTTGTTCTTCTTCTAATTCTTCTATCCAAAATAACTCATCTCAAAGTACAAGTGTGTCAAGTTCCAGTCGACATCGAACATTTAAAAAATCCAATCTATTTCAAGTCAGGTTTTACTTTCTTAAAGTTCACTTAAGTTTTTGTTTTTAAAATTTATTAATTTTTTGTTGAAAATTATAGTTTATTAATTAAATCTTTATCTTTTTCATGTTAGAACTTTGATGCCAATTTAGCTGATTCTAGGAGTAGAAAATTTGATGTTGACTCCTATATTAATTTGTGCATTCTCCCTCGTAATGAAGATGCTGAGTTTGATATTTTAGAGTATTGGAAAGCACAAACTGTTTCTTTTCTCGTACTTTCGCACATGGCAAGAGATGTTTTAGCCATTCCAATCACTTCAGTTGCTTTCGAATCTTCATTTAGCATGGGAGGTCGGATTTTGAACAAGTTGAGGGCTAAACTCTTGCCTAAAATGTTGAGATATTTGTAAGAGCCCATAATTGGTTGTATGATTTTGAGCTGAAGGAAAGGGATGAAGATTATCTTACTGTAGTTAAAGATTCTTCAGTCTCTAATCTTGGTGAAGATTCACTTCCCATTTAAAGTAAAGCATTTAAATTAGTTTTCTAATTTTTTATGTTTATTAGTTTTTCAAAATGGTTTGTGATTCTATTTTCTTTTGTAGGGTTCCTTCACAACAAGCAAGCACATTAATGCTTATGGTATAAGTTAAGTTGTGAATTGTGATGTAAAAAAGGTATTTTTCTTTTCTATTCTCTGAATTTAAGTATGTTAATTCTTATTTTTCTATTCATGTTTTTTTTTCATTTGCTTAACTTTGGACTGTTTCTATTCATGTTATAAGTTGTTTTATCCTATATCTATGGACTGTAAGGGTTTGGTAAAGTCAGAAATATTTGGCATTGCTGGCCATCGTATTCCCCTTGGCTTTACCATTGTCTCTTTGTTCTAGATGAATAATGGTCACTGTTTTATTCATTTTTAGGGACTAAACTTTTTGTTATTCTGGGTTACTGACTTAATGTTACTGTTGTTGCTGATTGTTGCCTGCTGCTAGTTGCTGGCTGTTGCTGATTGTTGGTTGACTTATAGTTCTTTTTTTTCTTATCTAAGTAGTTACCCTTGGTTAAATTATGCTGGTTTCTTAGCTGAGAAGTTACTCATAATCTAACCATGATGGTAGCATTTAGATCTTTTGAGAGATCGATGAGGAAATTTCTAGTAGCAAAATCGAGCATTTAACCTCGTAAAACTTTTACTATAAGATCTGAGAGCCTAAATTTTCACACACAAAAAAATTTAAGTTGTAATCGATTCAGTATTATCTTGTTTTTTAATTTTAGTTTGTAAATTTGTTATCTAATACTTATGTCATATTTCATCATTTCAGTTTGTACATTTGTAAGTTTACTAAGTTGTAATACATTTTTAAGTTGTAATAAACTTTTGTTTTATTCATTTTTAAGTTTACTTACATTTGATTTTTATCAAACCAAGTAACCAACAAAGAGTTTCCAATCTTCCCAATAAATTTTGGTCAAGTTAATCAATAAAATTTGGTCAAGTTAGTATGAAAAAAAGACAAATTCATTCAAGTTATGGTGCAGTTTACCCAAAAGATAATTAAAAATGGTTGTCTTTTATGTGTAAAAATAGAAGCATAATATAACATGTCGTCATTAAAAATGAATTTAAATATGTTAATTCTTATTAACTTGTCAAAGAATTTATATTTATATTTTTATGAAACCTCAAATAGCTACTAATGAATAGAATGAGTTAGTAGTGTCAACTAAAAGGTATATTGAATTATTACTAAGCAGTGAATTATTTAACAAAATTTCAAACTTAGTAGTATCAAATGAATATCTAAATCCATTCTTTTCTCTCATTTTTTTGATATTTTTAATTGATTATATATGTATATATAACAAAAGATTATTTAACACTTTAAATTGATTTAAAAAATTAATAGTTTACATTTATCAACACTTTAAATTAATTATATATGTATATGTATATATATATTTATTCTTATATATAATTTAATAAATTAATAGTCAATAATTGAATTATTTAACAAAAAAATTAAATACAAAAATTAATAATTTAAATGGTAAAGAATTAGTTTATCATATTATAATATAATAAATTCATCAAATCATCAAATCATAGACTTCCTCAATTACATGTCAGGTAAATATCAAGCCAAGCCAATATCATTTCAGGTCAACAACATGTCAGGTTCAAAACAAGTCAGGTCAATTAATAGGTCAGGTTCAAAACAAGTCAGGTAAAATCGGATCTCGAGTCGATTCAGTCGGGTAATATCGGTTATCTGTCAGGTTAGTCTCGGGTTTGGGTTTATTTCAGTCGGGTGCAGGTCAGGTTTCGGGTCCACAGTAATAGGTTCAATTCGGGTTCGGGTCGTTCTTGGTTGGATGCAGGTCACGTTCGGTTACTACAGTAATAGGTCTAACTCGGGTTCGGGTCAACAACAGTCGGTTACATATCGGTTTTGGGTCATCGCATCCTCGGGTCAAACCAAGTTCTGACTCGAGCAGATTTCAATCGAGTTTTCGGGTCGAGACAGCTTTTTATATCCCTACCCCTTAAACCTTAAATTAAACCCGGTAGTGGGAAGCAAAATTTTCACCAACAGTGCATGAAATATTTTTTCATTTAATATTTCATACTTTTAACTCTAATCAAGTATCTAAAATTTGACTTTTAAGGTTCAATTTAGTATTTCAGATTTATTTTGTTAATTAGATTTTTACCTTTGCCTTTTTTGGGTCAAATTGGTACTTACAATAAATGATTTAGTTGAATAAATTTGAATCATGAAATCAAGTTCATTTATAATTTAAATCTAAAAGCTAAATTCAGGTATCTAATTGAAAAAATTAAATAATTCATTTGAATAATAATAATAATAATAATAATTTTAGAATTAAAAGTTTCTAAGATGACGTAAACAAAACTTATTTGAGTCTTCTCGAACTTATGTTTTCTCCAAGTCTTCGTGGCCGTTGATGTAGAGTACTTCGATTTTTGGTGCAGTATGATGGTGCCACGTCTATGACTTGAGGTTCATTGATTGGAATATAATAGGCTAAACTTCTTTTCTTTCTTTATATATATATTTGGTATTTGAAGACTTTAAAGTTTAATTTGGTATCTAAAGTTTTCTTTTATTCAATTCTTTAAGCAATTTAGTTATTTTATTTTAATTGGTACTCAAACTTGACTTCTTAGTTCAATTTTGATGTCTCTTCATTCTTTGTTTTTTGTAAAATAAAAAATTTAAAGTCTCAAAATTTTACCCAAAAGTACTTCGATTATGAAAAGTTATTTTATACGAAAGTGAAAATCAATATCTCAACTTTAACAAATTAGTTCCAGAACACTTTCATTTTACATGTGATAGTGAGTTGAGTAAAAAATTGCAGGGCTATAAGAACCCATTGATGGAGGATTACAATTTTTTAACTGACTAATTTGAAAATATTTACAAATGAAATGTTAGTACATGAATTAAAAGAAAAAGGAAATATAATTTAAACAATTATTTGAATGGACAGTTTTTAACGTATTTTATCGTAAAATTAATAAAACATTGAGGACTGATTTTATTATTATGCCTTAAGTAAATAGATAATTTTAAAAAAAACAAAATAGTCATGTGTCATCTTTTAACTGGTCCACTAATTCTATGTCAGATTTCATTACGGAAATGGACAAAATAGTTCACGAATAAATACTTCATGTATACAACTAAAGAAAAACTATTTGTATTATAATGATGAATTGGGTATAGCAGATGTACTAAAAGATAATTTAACTAGAAAAATTCAAGAACTCATAATGTGTTCCAAAATTTTATGTAAAACATAATCGTCGAATCGCACTTTTTTTTTAAAAAAAAGTGTTATACTCATCGATAATTTGAAATTGGTGTTATGTTTGTATTTCTTTGCTGTGTGGTATGTGGAAAAAAAACTCAATATACATGTAATAAAAACTTTAAAATTTTCAAAAAATTAAAAGAACATCTTTTAAATTTGAATTCGTATTCATAACTTCGCAAAAAACTCAAACAACACATAATTTTTTAAAGTTATTAATTTTAGACATCGTAGGGTGTTTTAACCTTTCACATGCGTAGTGTCAAGGCCATCCCTTATTATATTGCGACCCTGCCTTGACAAGCTTGTTCATGACCGAGCAATGGTGGACCGAGTGATGATATGAGCAGTCCCTAAGGAGCTACCAAGTCAATGATGCAAGTTAAGAAGCTTTAGGAAGACGATGAAGGCCCTATCCAGAAAGTGTCCTCATTTGGGACGAAGCAACGTCTACTCACGGCATTCCTGGTAAGTTTATTTAGCTCTTTAGGGAGAAGTGGTCTGGTGTCGGGTCTCCACCATCCCCCTCGCCTGGGCTAGCGACCGAGCTTCCTTGGTGTAAGCGACCTACTCCTAGGCCTATGTGGGGCCTAGTGGTTGGCGCACTGTCTCCCCGGGAGAAATACCTAGGGACGGTTTGGGGCCATAGAGCCCCATATCGCGCTTGTGGCTGAAGTACGAGGTTGGAGTGCAGCTATCGCTAGGCCCTGCGAGATTCGAAACTCTAAAGCCTTAGGGCCTTGTGACCCTGAGAAGGCTAGACCGAGATAACTCCTTGGACAGTGAGGCATGAGAAAGGCTGACTTGTCTGGGTAACACCCATTTCAAGTGCCGCACGGCTTGCCAACCGAGCAAAGGGGGCCTGTCCGTGACACGTGGTATCAGAGCGAGAATAAGATGGACAATGTACTCATGTGATGGTGGCGTTTGGCTATGGCTTTTGATACAGTGGTGCGTATTTGTTAACCAGACGCCATAGTGCTCATGTACCAACTGGAACACTATGATGCTTTATTTAGTGGCTGTGGTGCGTGGTGACGCCAGACGGATGTGTAGAAAAAAATGAGAGTTGGACTATTTATGGGATCAGTTGGTCTCACGCCAAGCGCTCCCACGGGTGGAGTAGGCAGGGTGGATCATCATGACAGGGAAAAAAAAGAGAGACTACTTTTTTTTTCTGTGCGCAGAGGCGCTGGATTGTGCATTCTACACCAAGCGCTTCAGCGAATGGAGTAGGCAGGGTCGAATGATAGTAAACCAAACGCTCTTTGGACTAGAGTAGGCAGGGTAGGGGGACTACGCCAAGCGTTCCCATGTGGGGAGTAGGCAGGGTGGTCTAACCCCACGCCAAGCGCTTCTCTTCAAGGAGTAGGCAGGGTGGTCTAGTTTCACGCCGAGCGCCCTGTGAGGGTAGGCAGGTGGCTAGAACCTACGCCAAGCGCTTCCGCGAGTGGGGTAGGCAGGGTGACTCCTTATGCTGATTGATCAAGACCTAGTCAAGGCGCAAATGTGTCTAATGGTGGGTTTGGCAAGGTAGTGCCGATGTGTTACATTAGCGCGGTGGCGCGTATGAATTAGGGCACAGTGGTGCTCATTTGTTCGTTACAGGCGTAACATTGTTGTTGGCTGATCGAGACGGCGATTGAGTTGAGGCGCAAAGAAGCGCAATAACTTTTGTAGATAAGATTGATCTTTGCATAGTAGTGCATGTCCGTGATTTGGGACACCGACAATATTTTTTTTAGGTTGCTTTAAAGGCTCGTTGAAGGCTGTCTATGGGACATGATGAAGTGTGTATTCCTCATAGCATGGGGGCACGAATTCTAGCAATATGGGGATGCTTACGCATCACGCGAGAGGAGAGTCATTCCCTATGGTGGCTATCGATAATAGTGATGCTTATTTTGATACATTGCCTTGTGTCGGTAACCCTTGCTTATTGATGTTTGTTTTGTCCTGTTAGTACAAGGGCGTGTGCAGCCCGAAGCATAAAATGTGCTTATTTTTGTTAATCTAACATATTGGTGCTTGTCATTTCCAGGGTAATGAGATAAATTATTGATTGATGGAAGTTAATGGTAATATTGTTTATCCTGGCACTGTGGTGCTTGATTGTTGCCTAACTATCTTTTTCCAGGTGAAAAGAGGAGTGGGTATAGATGGTTGTAGAGTGATACAACGAATAGTCATGGGTTCGTAGACTAACCCTAAAAGAAAGAGTTGGAGACAACTTGAAATCATTCCAGAATTACTTTGGGTTTGGGGACTCAAGGCGGCAGAGTCGTGTTCTTCAAGGTGGTGGATTTGCCCGTTGATAAAAAAATCAAAGGGGTATGATAAAACTCGTGTGTTGTGGGAGTACTTTGGTATAGTGTGATCGTCTAAGGGTGCAGGACAAGACTCTTAGGACCTCGAACTATTTAACGAAGTGGTCAAAGGATCACGACGATCGCTGTATGCCAGATGGAGTGGCCCCTCTCGAAACAAAAATGGAGTAAAAGGGAGTGCAAAGTTATTGGTATGCTCCCTCTTGTTGTTGTGGACTCTTGTAGCGGACGGACACGTCATGGGTTCTCGGGGAAAAGTTACATTGTCAGATAAAATCAAGGAGCCTAAGGGAAATGTTTCTTATAGCTAATGATTTGTCTGTAAATGGCAATTTTCTTAAGACACATTGGGTCTTAAGGTAAAAAGGAATGTGTTGCGGTGTGGTAGTTTGGACCAGATTCTTTGGCAATAAATTGCAATATGAGATGACAAAAGGGTAAGGCAAAGTGCTATTTGTAAAGCTACTCGTTTGGGTGAGAAACACAAGGGCGGTACAACTTGGTAATGTGGGTGCATCTGAGGAAAGCTCTCCTTAGGAGTTCCTTCACAAGCAGAGCTAAAGAGTAAGCGTGGGACAGACAAGCTCGATGGGTATGTGGTGATGATTCAAGTACAATTCAGATCTCACCCAAGTATTACAAAATCCCCAATTTGGGCAGTGGAGATATGGGCTACTACCGACAAGCTAGTTGGTGGGGCGAGCTAGTAAAGCCAAGGCTTAGGTCAAAGTTGATGTATGGACCAAGAGACCAAAAGCAAAACCTGGTTACCACGGATATGTCAGTGTTACCCAAAAATAGAAATGTGGTGGTCAAGGAAGTTATAACGCACTTCCCAGAGTTTGGCAATACAGAGCGTGAATTGCAGTGGGAGTCGTACTAGAAAGTCCCATTGAACTTGTAAGGTACATTTCATTTTATTGTTATGTAATTGGACTAACCAATTTCGTGGTCAGTTTTCTCTTTGTGTGTGTTCTGAAGACAAATGTTCCTATCAATTCCTTGAGGGATGTGGGGGCAATCGATTAGAGAACCAAGACGGTTTGAAGGTTTGGCAGGTGTCAAAAAGCCTTGGTCGTATGCAACAGGGATAAATGTTAGCTTCATGTAACAAAGAAGGACACGATACAAATATCACACCTATTGGTAAAAGTCGATGTCTGTGCAGGCACAATGATTCTGGGTGTGTCAACAAGAATGGTGACAAACGCGAAAATGTGGAACGAGTATTACCCAGAGAGAGAACACACCCAGGTGCTGGGGCGTCAACACAAGGTGGTGGGTTGGTAGACCCTAGTCGGTTTAAGGAACTTGAGGCCGTAGTGGCTGCCATGAGAGCTATGGCATCAAATGATCATCTTTGATCAATAAAGGAAATGCAGCAAGAGTTGACCCAGACTATCAAAGATTTTGGTAATGGAGGCAAAAGAAGCATTAAGTCATATGAAGTTCGGACTAGATGAGATCAAGACTCGAGTTAACCTGATACAAATAGCTATGAGCAATTCGATGACAGTAGATAGGGTCTGAGGACTAGGGTTTCAAAACCTCAGCGGTATGAAGGGAACATAGATGCTAGGGAGCTTGAAAATTTCTTGTTCGACGTCAAACATTATTTTCGATATACGCATACTAAAACAGATAAAGACAAGGTCGCGGTGGCCTTGGTGTATCTAATAGGGGACGCCAAGTGGTGGTGGCGGTCCAAGTTTATTAATGGTGTTTGTCCTATCAAAATATGTGATGAGCTAAAGGGAGAGTTAATGGGCTCATTTCTTTCCAAAAAATGTAGAATATAATGCTCAAAAGAAGCTAAGGGATTTAGCGAATACAAGTTCTATTCGAGATTATGTAAGAGAATAAAGAGGTCTTGATCCTACATGAGAATACTCTACTGACTAGATGTCGTGGGCATATGGGGAAGAGTTTGGTTCCTGCGAAAACCTAAGTTACACGTAGAGGGCACAAGTGAGACATCATTTTGAAGTCCACGACACGAGACTAATGTTGATATGATGGTTGTGGGGTGCTAATACAAGTTCCTTTGTGGGCGTGATAACAAGATGAACTTTTCTAGTAAGTGGATAATGGGGAAGACATGTGGGGAACTAACTTACCCATGAAGTATAGGCCATGTGTGTCAAGAGATCAAATGTGTACTTTTGTGCTTATCAACAGTTTTGTCTGTTACAAAGGGAGTGAAGGAGAAACGAAAAAAGGGGCAACTTGATTGGCTATTACAAGGGCCATAGGAGACCATTAAGAAGTTCTAGCGAGGACATATGACCATCTATTTTGGCTACTGGAACAAGGGCAAGGTTGTTCGAGAGAATATTGGTGGGCATTCATTTGGTAAATGGTGCAGGTATAATTGAGTAAGAAGAAAACCTCACGAGTGGATGATATTAGCTTTTCATAGAGACTGCATTCTCAAATAGTCAAAACACCTGAGGTATACATACAAAGGCATACCATGATTGATGGTAGCATAAGGCAATGTGTGCCAACCAGGTAATCATACGAGACTTGTGTGGATATGTTTTCATTGATAAAATTGCTTGTATATCTTATAAAAACAGGATGTATTGGGGAGAACAAAAGGCAAGTACAATGCGATACGGTGTTGGCAACTAAAGATAATCTATGCATTATTGAGCAACCAGGTGCAACGCGAGCATGTGCTTGCAAAACTTGGGTTAATGTTGATGACAAATGTATGGTGACGCATTCAATACTTTGGAGGTCTCGGTACGAGATGAGGCAAAGTTGGCGAATATGCTTAACATCGAGGAGCAAGCCATTGAGTGACGAGTCATAACACGTTTGCTCATAATCAGGTATGTTACTTTTGTATTTGTGTAGGTTAATGGGCAGATCGTGGAGCACAGAGAAACTACAAGGCACTTGTTCGAGTGGATCGATGGTTTGTTACTTGTCTTTTGCCCTAGCCACAATCAGAGTAAAAGTGGGGGAGCATGAATCTAAAACTCAACATGATAGAAGTGGAACTGGGTCATAATGAGTCTGTGGTCAGTCTAGATGGTTACGGATGTACAACATAGTCAAAAGGGGATAGAAAGAACCCATGATCGAGGCTTGAATTAGTTGCTTGAAGGATCAAATGGCGGGATAAGAAAAACATACCAAATCGAGCACGAATCAAAGATGTGCTGCCACAAGGGTTCGTATCGGCTCAACAGGTGATGAAGAACTGGTGTCAATATCAATGAGAACCATCCATTCCTGGACTACATCGGTAGAGGAAGTGGGGGAGAATTACATAACCATCCCTTCTTGGACTACATCGATAAGGGCATCGGTAGAGGAAGTGGATCGATAGAGGAAGTGGGGGAGGATGTCAGAACCATCCCTTCTGGGGCTACATCGATGAGGCCATCGATAGAGTAAGTAAGGGAGAGATGTCAAGGCCATCCCTTATTATATTACGACCATGCCTTGACAAGCTTGTTCATGACCGAGCAATGGTGGATCGAGTGATGATATGAGCAGTCCCTAAGGAGCTACCAAGTCAAGGATGCAAGTTAAGAAGCTTTAGGAAGACGATGAAGGCCCTATCCAGAAAGTGTCCTCATTTGGGACGAAGCAACGTCTACTCACGGTATTCCTGGTAAGTTTATTTAGCTCTTTAGGGGGAAGTGGTCTGGTGTCGGGTCTCCACCATCCCCCTCGCCTGGGCTAGCGATCGAGCTTCCTTGGTGTAAGCGACCTACTCCTATGCCTATGTGGGGCCTAGGTGTGCGGGCAGTGGGGCCTAGTGGTTGGCGCACTGTCTCCCCGGGAGAAATACCTAGGGACGGTTTGGGGCCATAGAGCCCCATATCGCGCTTGTGGCTGAAGTACGAGGTTGGAGTGCAGCTATCGCTAGGCCCTGCGGGATTCGAAACTCTAAAGCCTTAGGGCCTTGTGACCCTGAGAAGGCTAGACCGAGATAAGACCGAGATAACTACTTGCCAACCGAGCAAAGGGGGCCTGTCCATGACACGTAGCTTATCTCACACCTATATTCACTTATTTTAAACGCAAACCACTAAAATTGTGAGATTTTATGGACACTCAGTTATACATATCCCAAAATAATGGATGACGACTTTATTTTTCAAAACACACACTATTTTCAGTCAAACTAATTTTCTAACCTCAGAACGATTTTAACAGATTAACTAGTCCACTGAGGACTTCCGAGATTCAGACCAAAATTTTAAGGAATATTTTGTTTCGAAAAAGGATGTTGATCTATGAGTAATCAGTGACCTATAAAAATATAAAGTTTTCATAATTTTAAGGCTTAATGTCAAAATACGTGCCTAAACTATCATGTTTTCTCTTTTTAGGTGTTTAATTTTTTTCTCTTTTCAGGTGCCCAAATTATTATTATTTTTCTTTTAAAGTCAAACTGAAGCACCTACTTTAATCAAAAAATTATTGTTTAAGCACCTATTTTGATCACAGATAATAGTTTGAGTACCTAAAAGTGGTATAAAAAATTTAAGCACCTAAAAGAAAAAAATGGTATAGTTTAAACACTTAAAGGGGCAAAACAATTTAGGCACTTAAAAGAAAAAATAAGATAATTTAGATTTTAAATCACAATAGGTGTTTGGTAGAAGACTTTCATTACCATTTATCATGATCAGTTTTTCGGCTATTATGTTTCTGAGATATTTGTCCCAAGCTTCTGGCTGTTGCTCATCTAGGCGAATGTGGCTCGTAAAAGTTTTATGGATCTCTAATGCCCGCATAGGCCCATGAGTATTTGGGTCGATGCCTAATGATCCAGTTGTTGATGGATTGTTACGATAGATCCTATTTCCTTGTCTATGGGTTGGTGATCCAGTGGCACATAGGAATAGTTTTTGCCTCATCATATAGTCTTCTGGTTTAAATCTGACTGTATGATCCATCATGGGCTCACACTAGGTCCAAGTAGAATCCCTGGACAAATTTAAACAGGATTCCCTACGAACGACATATGTCGGTTCTAGAGTATCATGTAGTAAAGGCTTATATCGCTTTTCGTAAGTATCGTTTTTCCACGCATCATGTAACTCATTAAGACATGTCTTAGAAAAATCAAACTTATTTTGATATTAAACCTATTTTTTGAAGAAAAAATTCTATCAAGGTCAAATCTGGTGTCAACTTCCTTTACGCACACACATTTATATTCTAAAACTAAATACTTAATATATGGGCGTGTTTAAAAGAAGCCGTCTTAAAAAAAACGGCTAAAAAAATATATCGATATAACCGTTAGATCGGGTAAAAAAATTTAGGCCATTGGATTTTTTTAAAAAAAGAGAAAAATTGTTAAACATGTCAACATGTTATCACACAAAATATTACCCGGTTATAACACAAAATATAACATAAAAGGTAAGAAAAAAATGTTACAACATAAATTCTTACCTAGTTAATCAAATCTAAAATCCTTCAAACACATGGTAAGAATTTATGTTATAACCTAAAATCTTACCCCAAAAATAGAGAAATTATATCATAGGCCCGGCTCGCCACGTCATCCATGGTCCCCAACCAATAAAAAGCACCAATTTCATTAAATTTGTCAATATCATCTTTTTACCAAGTGAATCTACAATTGGTAAAAAAAGTGTTTTTTAATTTAATTTACAGTAAATCTGAGTGAAGATTCACTCAGTAAAAAGATGATATGGAAAAAATTAATGAAATGAGTGTTTTTTATTGGTTGGGACCATGAATAACGTGGCGAGCCGGGCCTATAATATAATTTCTCCCAAAAATATTATTTCTTATCAAACGCATTAGATTTTATGCTCCTACATAAATTCGTACCGGGTTATAACATAAATTCTTACCGAAAATGTAAGAAAGCGGGTTATAACATAAATTCTTACCATTCGTTTGAAGAGTTTTCGATTTGGTGATATGGGGTAAGCATTTGTGTTATTACCTTTTTTTTTTTATTGGTTCTACAAAAATGTATGTAGGTTTCATAACAATTTGTATAGGTACCCTATTTCTTATGAGTTTAATAACAAATAGAGTTATCATTTAAGATTTTATGTTATAACACAATTTCTTACTGTAAGTTTTGTTGGTTTTAGATTCAGTGATATGAGATAATAATTTGTGTTATTATCTTTTTCCTTATTGTTCCTGTAATAGTTTATGTTGGTTCGGTAACAATTTGTGCAAGTACTCTATTTTTTTATCAGTTTAATAAGATATAGAGCTATCCTTTAAGAGTTTATGTTATAACATAATTTCGTACAATAACTTTCGTTGATTTACGATTTGGTACTATAGGGTAAGATTTTGTGTTATTACCTTTTTTGTATCATTTTTATAATAATTTATATAGGTTACGTAACAATTTGTGTATGTACCTTATTTCTTATGAGTTTGGTCACATATATAGTTATCATTTAAGAGTTTATGTAATAACACAATTTCCTACCATAAGTTTGGTTGGTTTTAGATTAGGTGATATGGGGCAAGAATTTGTGTTGTTATCTTTTTTCTTACTAATGACATAAACATTTATGTAGGTTTAGTACAAAATTGTGTAGGTACCCTATTTGTTATGAGTTTGGTGACATATAGAGTTATCCTTTTAGAGTTTATGTAATAACACAATTTCTTACCATAAGTTTGGTTGGTTTTAGATTAGGTGATATGGGGTAAGAATTTGTGTTGTTACATATTTTCTTATCTTTTTTAATAAACATTTTTGTAGGTGTTGTACAAAATTGTGTAGGTACCCTATCTGTTATGCGCTTGGTAACATATAGATTTATCCTTTAAGAGTTTGTGTAATAACATAATTTCCTACTATAAGTTTAGTTGGTTTTAGATTATGAGATATGAAGTAATAATTTGTGTAGTTACCTTTTTATTAGAAATTCCATAAACATTTGTGTAGGTCTCGTAAAACATTGTGTAGGTACCCTATGTGTTATGCGTTTGGTAACATATAGAGTTATCCTTCAAGAGTTTGTGTAGTAACACAATTTCCTACCATTAGTTTGGTTGATTTTAGATTAGGTGATATGGGGTAGGAATTTGTGTTGTTAAATGTTTTCTATCTTTTCCATACACATTTTTGTAGGTGTTGTACAAAATTGTATAGGTACCCTAGTTGTTATGCGTTTGATAACATATAGAGTTATCTTTTAAGAGTTTGTGTAATAAAATAATTTCCTACCATAAGTTTGGTTGGTTTTAGATTAGGAGATATTGGGTAATAATTTGTGTACGTACCATTTTTCTTAGACATTCCATAAACATTTGTGTAGGTATCCTATTTGTTATGAGTTTGGTAACATATAGAGTTATCCCTTAAGACTTTGTATAGTAACACAATTTCTTACAATCAATTTGATTGGTTTTAGATTAGATGATATAAACTAAGAATTTATGTTGTTACATGTTTTCTTACCTTTTTTCGTGAGCATTTCAGTAGGTGTTATACATATTTATGTAGGTACTGTATTTGTCATGAGTTTGGTAACATATAGAGTTATCCTTTAAGAATTTGTATAATAACATATTTTTTTTTGAATTTAGATTAGGAGATAAGGGGTAATAATTTGTGTACTTATATTTTTTCTTAGAAATTCCATAAACCTTTGTGTAGGTCTCGTTAAACATTGTGTAGGTACCCTATATTTTACGCGTTTTGTAAGAGTTAATGTTATTGGGTATCAGTCTAGGTTATCACACACTTTCTTACCTTGATAAGTATTTGTGTAACTACCTTTTTTCTTACAGTTATTGTAAGCATTTATGTAACCTCCTCATAAAAATTTATGTTAGAACCAGCTATCAGTATAATTGGCCCGCCTTTTTTAGTCTTTTTTTTAATCTGCCTCACAACAGAACTACTCCTTGATATATATGTTTATATTATTCTACTCGAGCTGGAGATAAAATCTAAAGATGAGTGTATCCGTACTCTCAAATTTTTTTGTGTAATGATAATTTAATTTTTAAATTTAGATATTAGTCAATTAGACATTGACTTTAAATTTTAAGTCTAAATAATTAATAATTCTTGTATAATTTTTATGGTAACTCCTTCCCTTGCTATTGTAGACTCCATTGACAACTTTAGCATTTGACAAACTTGGGCTGCAGACTTCTCATGGAGAACAGATTCTGTGAATAAATTAAACACCACAGAAAATAGAATAAATCCCAAAAAACAAAACCCATGAAATGCTACTCCTACTTAGTTGTCTCTACTCTCGAGATGTGGTGTTTTTAATTTATTAATTAAAAAAGGTAAAGTATACAAATGATCACTAAACCATATCTAAAAATACAAAACGGCTACTAAACTTTTAAAATTATATAGTGATCATTAAACTTTAATTTTTATTACAAAATATTCACTAAGCCGTTAACTGTCGTTAATTGGGAAACGCAGCAGTTACAAAAATTTGTATAATAGCATATTTAATAATCAATATTTACACATTCAATCAATTTAGACATCAATAATGAGGGTTAAATTAGAAATAAATTGATTAAATGTGTCAATATGGATTAAATGTTATATTATTTAAATTTCTGTAACTGTCACGTCACCCAATTAACGACAGTTAACGGCTCAATGACCATTTTGTAACAAAAACTAAAGTTTAATACCTATTATGTAACATTTGAAAGTTTGATGGCTATTTTGTATTTTTAGAGATAATTAAGTGACCATTTGTGTACTTTACCCTAAAAAAGGCAAAGATTATCTTCGTTGTTGAAGTGGATCCTGCTTGCATAGTGACGGTGGATGATTGGCCTCTTCCCCTAGTAATGGTGGCCTCGTCATCACCGAACCATTTCTTTACACAGTGTTTCTCTAGTTTCTCCGTATGATATAGCCGGCTCAACAGGATAGCTTCAGTTTTAGAGTTTTACAGAGAATTGAAGAAGGGAAGGGGAAAAAATGCCAGGAATAAAGGGACCTTCTGATTATTCACAAGAGCCGCCACGTCATCCTTGTCTTCAAATCAATTCCAAGGCAAGTTCTTTTTTGCTGTTTAATCCCTCGCTTTGCATCTGATTATTGTATTTCATTTGTTTTTATTTAGAGAAAGGAGGGTTGATATGTGTTGATGTTAATCTGTGAAAAAAGAATAATTTTTCTTGTTTTCCAGCTTTTATTTAATTTCTTGAAAAATGAGTATCCAAATTGCTAATAAAGATGTTTCTTTGCCTATATAATTGAATTGGGTAGGGTCCAAGTCTCCCTGCTTTAAGCCTAAAGTATTTGCCTTTTACCCTTTTTAAGTTTCCATTTGCAAATACATTAGTTGTAGAAGATGTATCCATTGATTGGAGTTTCAATGTGTAATTTACTTGGTATTGGCATCTTTGATTCAGGAGCCCTTCAACGCTGAGCCGCCGCGTTCGGCTTTAGTTTCCTCTTATGTGACTCCAGTGGATTTGTTCTACAAGAGAAATCATGGACCGATCCCTGTGGTTGATGACATAGAGAGGTTATAGACTCTGTCCTCTTATTCCATGATAGCTTATATTAATTTAGAACATTTTAATGTTATTTATCTTGATGGGGATCCTTACTGAGTTTCATACATGTTTCGGATATGCAGATATTGTTTGGATATAACTGGTTTAATTCAAACTCCGAAAAAGCTGTATATGAGAGATGTCAGGTGAGTGATATCATTGATGGTTGCAATCCAAGAAATAAACTGTGCGTTTTAGAACTTTCTGATAATTAATCTTGCATGAATCCAGTTTATTCTCTTGTCTCTTCCCTGATTTTATTCTTCAATATGTTAACTTAGTCTGTTTTTCAAACAACGTACTGAGAATTTTTTTTAATGATTAACAGGATGCTGCCAAAATACAACGTGACCGCCATTTTACAGGTAAGTTTCTTCAACATATTTGCTGTTGATTAATGTGGCACTGCAATTGTTGCATATTTCCACTGATCTGGCTTTGATGTTTTATTCAGTGTGCAGGTAATAGGACTGCCATGAGCAAAACCCGAAAAGTGAGAGGAGTTGGCTGGGACATCTCTGCTATAGGGAATGGTCTGTTTTGTCGATCCCCAACTTGAAATTAGTTTTCGGAACTTATATTTCACATGTGTGCTTAGGTACAGACATGAATATAGGCATATCATTCATCACATTGTTGTACAGAAATATGAATGAATTAGAGTCTGCTTATTTCTTTCGGTTTTCTATTGATTTCCCCCTTAATCTATGTATATGTTCATGCTGTTCTGTAAATTTAGTATGCATAACCACATCTCAAATTGTCATTATAGATGTGCTGTTATATTTGACTTTATATCGTATTTCTGACCTTTCAGCTATATGGGGTGGTGCCAAACTTGCTGATGTACTTGAGCTTGTTGGGATACCAAAGTTGACAAGTAGCACCCAGTCTGGTGGAAAGCACGTCGAATTTGTGAGCATTGATAAGTGTAAGGTAGTAAGTTGGCCTATTGAATTTCATTATCAACTTTTCTGCTTTTAGATAAATTTTTTTTTGCTTTCAATATGAGAACATAACTTCATATTTTGCCTTTTGTGTTTTAAAAAAATGTAGGAGGAGAATGGAGGCCCATACAAGGCATCAATTCCACTTACCCAAGCCACTAACCCTGAAGCAGATGTTTTACTTGCTTATGAGATGAATGGAGAGGTAAGGGAAACTGGCTCACACCATGTAATAGTATTTTCTACGGTATAGTTTTGCCTGGACTTCATGATCGTTGACATTTCGGTGCCTTGAGTTGATGAAATTGATACTTATATAGTTCAATTGAACATTCTTTTTCTCATAATGTCCCATTGGGTTTCTCTGACATGAAGAATTGTTCCGTTTTCATGCTAAAGCCTCTACAGGGATCATGGTTATCCGCTGAGAGTAATTGTGCCCGGTGTTATAGGTGCACGTTCTGTCAAGTGGCTCGAATCTATCAACATAATAGCAGAAGAATGTCAGGTTGAAGAGAGTTTTTATCTGTATGTTAAATTGATTTATCATTTTCCGCATTATCTGATTGAGTTCCATTTACTACCTCATAGGGCTTCTTCATGCAAAAGGATTACAAGATGTTTCCACCATCTGTCGATTGGGATAACATCAACTGGTCTACCAGGCGGCCACAAATGGATTTTCCGGTTCAGGTGTTACTAGATTTTGAATTAGTCTAGTCTTATCTGTAAATTGCATGTTTATTGCTTGAAGGAAGGGCATTTAACACCTTTAGCTTAAGTTTTCTTGTAAGCTGTATAACAATGTGTCAAGATCCAGATAAGCTGTGTTCATATTTAAATAAGATTTTTTTTTGGCTAAACTAATTAAAAAAGCCCTTGAACTTTACCACTTTATTTAACTAAACCCACTTCAATAAGCACTTAACCTTTTTAACTTGTATTCTAACAAGCCCTTGATCTTAAACGACCTAAACAATCCCCTAACCTTTAATTTATACCTAAATAAACCCTTAACATAAATCAGCCTTCCACTTGTAAATAAGGGCTTACTTAGGTCAAAATCAAAGGATAAGGCCTATATAGCTGTAAAAAAAGTATATGTGCTTATATAAGTAAAGCAGTATAGTTTAGGCCTTAGGGGCTTTTCTTTGATATTGTAGCCAGAAATTTTCTTTTACAAACTGATTTTGCTCGAATGTCCTGACTAATATTAGTTTCTTTGCTGGTTTGCAGTCTGTGATTTGTTCTTTGGAAGACGTGCAGTCAATTAAACCCGGAAAGGTTTGTTCTCTTTGCTATCATCAGTTTATATAGGTTCAACCGTGCAAGTGTATGTAAACTTGATCATAGTCCTGTCATTATGAGATTGACTAGCCTTTATTCAGTCATGTTTCACTTGGCTTGTATGACTTTAGAATTATTGCCACCTTTACAAAGGTTATTTCTTGTTTATACTTGAGATAATTGTCCAACTCCTATACGCCAGCAGTGGGGTTTTTGAACTCCACAAGTGGATTTAAAAGGTTGGTGTGTCCATTTATGTATGTAACGAAATAGTCAATTATTTTTTTTAACAAAGAAATAGTCAATTATTTAGTATTAAATTGACGCGGCAATCATATGAATCTGCATGCGGAGTTAAAAGCTCTGCCGATGGTATATAGAGTAGTCTTACTTATTATATGGAAGTTTTGCCAGCTAGTGAGAGACTGGCTATTTTGATCCACATATATCTGCTAGGAGAAAGCTTTTCTTCCCTTGTTCTAAATTTGGACTAATTGGCACAGATGTGCTCTTCCTTTTTGTCTTTGAAGTCAACCTAGATTTTGACCAAACAAGAAGTAAAACTAGACCTCGTGCAAGTTTAGTCTCAATCAATGACCCCTTTCATCTACTGTTATATTAAACATCGTTAACCATGTTTCCCCTGCAATTTGAATCCTTCTCAAAGTTACTTGGATTGTATGCTGTCAAATGATTTGCAGATAACAATTAGTGGATATGCAGCATCTGGAGGGGGCCGAGGGATCGAAAGAGTAGATGTGTCTATTGATGGTGGCAAAACTTGGTTAGAAGCCTCTAGATTTCAGAAAACCGGTATCCCCTACATATCAGATCACGAAAGCAGTGACAAATGGGCATGGGTGCTTTTTGAGATCACAGTTGATATCCCACACAGTACTGAGATTATCGCCAAAGCGGTACATTGTTCTTTCATTCTTACCATGTTAGAATGCAAAGTGCATCGATGAATATTTGATCCTCAGTTATATTTTCTGCCCTTATTTAATATGAGAACCCTAGGAACTTGCTTGGGCCTACGGCGCCATAGATCCTGTTCAGTTCCTCGTATCGATTGCCTATCCATTGTATTTCTAGCTGTTTTACAGATAGAAATCATTTGCTTTTGTTGATTTGCAGGTAGATTCGGCTGCAAATGTCCAACCTGAAAATGTGCAAGATATTTGGAACCTAAGAGGTATTCTGAACACTTCATGGCACCGAGTTCAAGTTCGCGTTGGCCACTCAAATATGTAAATCAAACGTGTGAATAACTTGACTAGCATGCTAAAATATGCGGCTGACTTTGTTTTTTTCCATGTGTTGTGTGAATCACCTGCTTTAATAATGCTGTTTTAGTGGATTCTTATGTAATATTGGAATGTTCAATCATGCATGATTTCACATTGTGCGTTAGATGTGACAATCATTGCCCCTTGAGATTTATAATTCTATTGTTTTGCCATCCTCCTTTCAAAACTCAAGTGCTTGATTGTTGGGAGTAACAACAAGCTGTTATATCCAAAGAATTAACCTTTTGAGGATATTAGTTTTTTTCCCACACTTCATTTACTTGAATCTTAGGGCGCGTGTGTGTGTATTATACTTGCACTACAAATTTGAAGTTTAGTTGTTCAACATAAGAGTGGAAAATTGGAAATGCTTTAGGATAATTAATTGAAAAGTCATTCTTGCTTGTAAGGTTGATTTCATTTAAATTGTATGTAGATTTGGATTGACGAGAGACAATCTTGGTGAAGATGTTTGATTTTTTTTATAATTTTTATTTTTCACTTTTTAAAATGTTTTAATACTTTTTTGAATATTTTTAAATATTTGTTTTTAATTTTTAATAATTTTAATACCTTTTCAAATATTTTCAAATTATTTTTTTTTAATTTTCTGCCCAAGGAATAACTAAGCTCTTGAACTTTCTAAAAAAATCAATCTTCTTTGTTATACTATTATTTTTTTCCGAATAGCTTTGTTATACCAATATTGTTTTATTAAATAGAAAAACATTACATCTCAATGTAAATATTGAATTTCGAACCAATACAAGATGGAACAATATGAGCATCTTTGGTCACTCAATTAATTAGTGTATCTATGTTATACTATCATTCTTTAACAACTATGCAAGCACAATAACATTCAACAATGAAAATAATTAGTGAAAGGTGTTGCATGATACAAATAGTTAGTTAAAAGATTTAATTGAGTAAAAAAAAACAGAACTTTGATGATTTTTTCGAATAGTCTTAAGGTGATTATAATGTAATATATGTTCATACATATTTTTAACTCTTTGACAATGCATACACACCTTGTAAATAAATCGATTTGAACTCGAATCTCATATGATAAACATCACTTTCTTTTCCATTGGGATTACATGTTGGGTTCAAGATTAAGGTCATTTTAAATCCTTAAGCCTTTTATATTAATGATAATCTTAAAGGAAGTGAAGTGTGAACATGTGGACGTTGTGTTTTATTTTAATCAAAAGATGACCACATAACCACCACTTTAACTTGTGATTAGCTTTCTTAATGTTTGATTAACTGTCCTCTTTGTGCAAGTTTCCATAATAGATGATTAGATTAATAGGCCACCCAATGGGATGACATCCTTATAGATTATCATGTTTGTTTGCTAATGGCTTCACATACCACATGCCCATGACACTACAACACTTAGATTCCCACATTTAACCATTCTTCCATGCTAATTAACAAATAAGATTCCACTCAACCTGTTATTCTAATTTAGGGATTTTTTTATAAAATATATATTTTGCACCGATGGTTGAAAATTCATTTTTCACAAGAGGATTTAATTTAAGATTTTATAATATAAGGGTTTAAGATTAAAAATTTAAATTTTAACTTTTAAAGTAAAATTAGACATGCTTGTGAAATTTTTTTTCACTGTGTATGAAATAATAATCCATTTTTATCATTCTTTAATGTGGTTCTGTGATAATATATGTTCTTTAAATCATAAAATTTACGTACACTATATAATTAAAGCGGCTCAAACTCGAATTAAAACACATTTTTTTTAAAGAATTTTGTTTTTTAAGCTTAAATAAAAAATCAACCCTAAACTATACCTTATGTTTGCTTTTAGTCCTTAAACTATTTTTGGTAAAAATAAGTCTCTAAACTATCATTTGTAGTCATCACTTTAAGTCTGATGGCTATCTAAGTAAAAAAAATTATTTCTACCAATAAGATGTTGACACGTCACAAAGATTTTTTGACCAATAGATAGTTTAGGGGCTAAAAGGAAAAAAATGACAGTTTAGGTATTTATTTTAACCAAAAAATAGTTTAGGAACTTAAATTGATAATAAATGATAGTTTAAGAACTTATTTTGACCAATAATTTAAGGGCTAAAAGCAAACATAAAACATAGTTTAAGGGCCGCTTTTTTATTTAAGTTTTTTTTTACTTTAAACCTTTCGATAAAGTACCCTAGCCGCTCTCTTGGTCTCTTCAGGTGGTGCCGCTCTCGGGCGTCGAGCGGTGGTCACCCCCAGCTCTTTTTTTTCTTCCCCCCATTTTTTTCTTTTTATTTTCTTCCAACATTCGATTTTTTTCGACCATCAAGTGGTCATTTAATTGTGGAGCCTCTCCTTTGATGTCCAAAGCTCTGCTAGGGTCGTCCTCCGTGAAGGAAAGTATGAGTTTGCAGACGAGGGGTAAATTTTGGCCCTTGCCGCCGTTTCTGCTGAGCTTTCTTGACGGAGGTCATGCTCTCGGTCTCCTCGCTCGATGGATGGCTCCTTGAGCCTCTATTTTTCGCTCTCTTTTTATCATCGCTATTTTAGATCTTGAAGCGATTGACGCCGTTGAAGTTTCTTGCTACATCGCTTACTCTCCGTCTTTATTTTTTTGCGCTGTCAAAGATATTCATGCAAGTTTAAAATCAACAGTTGATTTGGTGTTCTTCTCCTTCTCTCGTTGGTTTTCTCTTCCCCTTCTCGCTGAGTGTGGGGCTTTGTTTCCTTGTACGTTTCTTTTTTCACTTTTATGTTTGCTTGTTTGGTTCCCTTGCTTTCTCTGTTTCCCCCTGTATTTTCCTGGTTTCTTTCTGTGTTATTTAGTGTTTGCTGTTGTTTTCTTCTTGTGTTGTTTTTTCCCTTGTATTCACCTGTTTTTTCTCTGTATTCTCTTTGTGTTTTAATGAATACCAGATTGCTTGTTCAAAAAAATACAATCACGTTCTTAGTCTCATCGTATGGGCCAAATAGGTGCCTAACGTTTTATTCCGTGACCCATTTAAGATTTGCTCGTGACGGGCATTAATTTTTTTTCTATTATCCATTCAAAATCGAACACATGGCAATATTAAACAATTTCTAAATTTTATTTTAAAAAAATAAATCAATTTTTTTAAAATATCCTAAAATTTTCAAATAATTCCAAAATAGTCCCCAAACCCCAACCCCCCAAATTTGGCCACTCCCACCGCGTTGGTTGTATTTTCAAAGACGGAATGAAGCGCCCTCCTCTTGCCGAACGACTCATACATCGTTCATCGTCCGTTATACCGCCATTTGTCGCAAATTATTCGAATGAACCATTCGGCGATTTTGGTGTTTCGCACGACGTCGGTCGATTTCCAATGATGAGATGATGGGGTAAATGGTCGTGATGGTTTTATAATGGATGTGATGAGCGGCGGCGTGGCAATCAGCGACAAAATTAGGTTAAATCGGGATTTGGGTGTTATGGTGTTATGGATTTCAAAATTGGGGCTATTTTGTGAAATTTGAGGTTATTTGTTTTATTAATTTTTATTTATTTTAAATATAGTTTTGAAAATTTAAGAAGATGACACTTGCCAGATAACGAAAGTTAATGGTAAAAATTAACGGACAGTAATGGTGAGACACCTATTTGAGTAACGTTGAAAACGTTAGACACCTATTTGGCCCAAAACAAAGTTTAGGCATCTAACTGGAAAAAAAGGATATAGTTTGGGCACTTATTTTACTGTTAAGCCTTTTAAAAAGCTAAACTACAAAATAAGTTCCCAAATTATGTCTCTTTTTTGCAATAGGTACCTAATGTATTTTTTGTCTAAAATAGGTGTCCAAAGTTTCATTTTTTCCTGAAATAGGTGTCAAAGTAGGTGCATTGGTTGACTTTAAAACAAGCCAAAACAATACTTTAGGCACCTATTTCAGCTAAAACAATACTTTAGGCACCTATTTCTGTAACGCCCCAGTTTTAGGGCTTAGCGGTTTGATGGTTTATTAGACGGTCCGGTAGACCAGAGTAGAGATTTGAGTCGGTTTCGGGATCGTATATTTTTGGTGTTGGAAAAATTATGGAAAGATTGGTAAGTTGGAATCAATTTTGGAAAAATTATGGAAAAATTATGTATTTAATAATGCTGGAATCAATTTTGGAAAATGGGTTTGATAAGTTGGACATTTTGGTTAGTGACCAAAATGAAAGTTCTGAAAACTGTGATTTCTAGTTACTAAAATAAAATGGGTCAAATACTTAGAATCTTTAAGGAGCTATTTTACCAATTGGTTTATGATGATTTCTCCCTTAATTTGACTTATTTTAACATGTGATTTAATTATTAATTAAAAAGGATTTTTGGTTAAAAGTTAGTTATTACTTTCCAAAACAAAATCACACCATTTTCTCTCAACTTTTTTCCCTCCATTCTCTCCTCAGCCAAACACTCACGTTCTCATCAAATTTCCAGAGGTGAGGTGGTTTCTAACTTGATTTTATTGTTTCAAATGGTTTTATAAAGGTTGTTTATGCAAAATCTTACAATAATCTTGTGTTTTCTTAGCTTTTCACAAATCAATTGAGGGAGAAACTTCACAATAGGGGAAAGGTCTGAGATATCCTCTATTGTATGGTTCTTTACTGAAATTCCAAGCATTTGATCCTTGCTTTTGTGTTTCTAATCTGAATTTGATGATTTTCTAATGATTAATTGAGTTCTTTGGGGAAAATGAGTTGATTCGCGAATTGGATCTGATTTCCAGTAAGTAATGATGCTTTGATCTATATTTTTGATGTTTAATAATGTTGATAAGTGGTTTTTATCAATAGAGTCCTGAAACTTAAGAATCTCTATTTGTTTAGGTTGTTAGTTTTGAGGTTTTATGGTGTTTTTGTGGTTGTAAGGTTGCTGGAGGTGGTATGTTGTTTTGGATATATTTTTAGATGTGTTTTGATGTTGAAAATGATGTTAGATTTATAGATGTTGGCTGGATTGTGTATTGAAGTGTTTTGGTTATGTTCTCGGTTGTTGAGGAGGGTTAATTATGAAGGTCTTGTGGAAATCCGAGAAGGATTGTGGTTGCTGTGTTTAGATTGCAATATGATGCATTAATCCTCTATTTTATTGTGGCTAAAACATGAGAGTTCACTCCGAAAGCTAACGAGGTTGTGGTGGACGCTTCGGACGCATGATTCGCATCGGCAAAGCGAGGTTTTGCGTATCGGTGAGTGAAAACGTGGTTTAAAGCATTTTGATATGTTGGAACAAAGTTTTGGGAGTTAAGGTAGAGCTTGAAGTGCTTACCTAGACTCAAAAGTAAGTAAAATGGTTTTACTCTCTCGGTTGTGCTAGTTTTGACGGTTTTATGCACTTATTTTAATTTACATGTTACCTACTGTTTTACGCATGTTTTAAAGTAATTGAGATACTGGTTTTTAAGCATGTTTTGCTGAAGGATGCACATGGTAAGTGATCCTTGTAAGTATGGTTTATACTTGTGTTTTAAAGCATGATTGTTGCTTTGGATAAATGGCATAGTTTAATGCTTGTTAAAAACAATGAGGTAAATGTTGAAATGGTTAATTATATTGGCAAGTGATGTGGTTTTAAAGTTGTTATCGGATATAGTTGGCCGGCCATAGGATTGAGTGCATTGTAAATAAGTCGCCTTGGATGTTGAGGGGTTAAACGATACCGAATACTCCATCCAAGTACCCTAATAGTAGAGGGGTTTAATGGTACCGAATACTCCCGTTAGTGGGTTAAGCATCTAACCGATAAGAGGGATTGGTGTCCTTGTGGGTTGTAAGTGTACCGATTGTTATTGTACCCGGTTGTAATTGTATCGCGATTGTGATTGTATCGCTATTCCTGTTGAGATGGCTTGAAGTGTTGGGTTAACACTTGTTGAATCCGTGTATCCAATAAACTCTTTTGTTATTGAACTTGGTTAATGATCACTTGGAAGCCAATATAATTGTTAATGTATCCTTGAAATGTTTTATGCTGTATAATGTGATTTATACATGTTTCTCCTTAAGCTTTGCATTTGGTAGTAATGCATGGGAAGGCTTAAGTAGAGGGTTAGCAATGTGACTTGATGTTGATTAATGATATATGTAGCATATGGTTTAATATGCTGGTTTTAGTAATGTAAAGTGCATGTTTTATAAAGATGCATGATGTTTTAAAGAATGATGTCAAGTAAATGGTTTTAAATGCATCGATGGTGTTTGTTTTTGAGCATTCCTCACTAAGCCTTGTGTGCTTATGCTCTCATTTTCCATCAATGCAGATAATTGAGGTCTTGGAAGGGAGCAAGAAGCAAAGGGATCTTGGCAAGACTTGTTTCCAAAGTATGCCAGAGACTAGACTATAATGAATAAGGGCAATGGGGTACTTGTTGTGTTTTGGGAGATGTTTTGTGGAACTCCCTGTTTGAGCATATTTAATTAGTTGCTCTTGGTTTGTAAATGGCCTTAAAGGATTGTTTTTGGTGCTGGTTTATCTTTTGACGTGTTGGTTGGATGCATATTAGGAAGCATGCCTATAGATTTCCTTTTTGATGCATGAATCCTTGTTGTGTTGTTGGATTTGTGATGCTTGTTGGCATGAGATATGTCGGGTGTGTTGGTATTGTGTTTTGAGCATGTTAGGGTGGTTTAAGTATGCTTTTGGGATGAAAAACCAGCCAAATATGACATTACAAGCCTAGGCGTACCGATACACGGGGGACCGTATCAGTACGGCTAGGCAATTTCAGGCTTGTGGGATCGGTATAGGCCTTGTGCGTTTCGATACGCCTAGGCAAAATTTGGCCAGGTGTATCGATACGGGTATGGGTGTTTCGGTATGAGTTTTAGCTACTGGAATTCACTTTTTCAACTCGAACCCGCGTATCGAAACACCTAAGGAGCCATATCGGTACGGTCTATAACATTCAAAAGTTCGGTATTTCAATTAGGCACATCGATACGACTGGGTGGTGTATCGAAATGGGGTGTTTTAAACCGTATCAATATGGTCTTACCTGTATCGGTACGGATGACCGTTAATTCTGTTAATGACACTTTGGGGTAGTTTTGTTATCTTTACATTTTAGCCCTTGAATCTTGCCAATGAAATTATGTGTGATAGAATGATCGGATTGAGCTGAAATTTGAGATGAAAGTTTGGAACCTGACTAACTAAATGTTGGTAATTTAAAAGTGAGCTTTAATCTGGTATTTTTCCTATATTTGCAATTTGGTCCCTAAGTTGCGAATGTGAGCAATTGGATGTCAAATTGATGCCCAATTGAGTTGGGGTTACACTTGATATCTGCATGAACATGTAGGATTAATAATTGGCATCTAGACAAGATAAAAATAAAAAAATGGATCGGGTTTCGTCGTATCTCTCCAGTTTGCTTCGACAAACGTAATGTAGCTTTCTCTGTTTGGTCTGGCGGCTAGACGGGTCAAAGGGGTTATATTTGGTGGTATCAGAGCCAGGTTTGGTTCGTTTGAGAGGTTGTTGTGTTGCTTCCATGAGTTATGCCATGTTGTTTGATTTGTACGGTGATTGTTATATATACGCTGGTTGTTATGCACGGTGATTGGTATGAATGTTGGCTGTTGTATGCTAAATTGGGGAAGTCTTGGGGTACCCATTGCCTTATTATTATAGTCTAGAAAGTTTTGTTTTATGAAAGGAAAGTCTTGGATCCTTGCTTGAGCTGGCCTGGCTGTTTTGGTTTTTAATGTTTATCATGCCTTAGATATATTTTAGCATGATGAGACCGAGGAGAGAGTTGCGATCTAGTACGATTGCCGCTGTCGCTGGGCAGGATGATGAGGGAGAAATTGTACCTCCTAGAGGGTTTCCACTGCCCCTACTTAATCCACCAGAGAGAGTGAAGCAAGTACCACCTAAGCCAGATGGGCCAGGGATGTGTGATATGGCACCTTTGATACATGCCATGACCGGTGCTTTTCAGGCAACAATTGCGGGTGTTCGTGTGCCAGCACCACCAGTTGATGCGCAAGGGTTGTCGCTTGAGCGTCTTCATAGTTTGGGCGGAGTTGAGTTCTGAGGTTTGTCGCCTGAGGCTTCCGAGGGTTGGTTGGCTAGTACTGAGAGGATACTGGGCCAGATGAGGTACACTGGTGCTCGTAAGCTGGGTTGTGCCATTTTCCTGTTGTAGGGTGATGCCTATACATGGTGGACTACCACGATATCCGGTATGACGACCGAAGAGGTGACATGGGAGTTCTTCTGTGAGGTTTTCCAGAAGAAGTATTTGGAAGTCCGATATCAGGACTAGAAGAAGCGCGAGTTTATGGCTTTGGTGCAAGGCAGTATGTCTGTTGCGGAGTATGAGGTGCAGTTCATAAGGTTGAGTCAGTATGCATCTGAGTTGGTTCCTGATGAGCGCAAGCGATGTGATCGTTTTCGTTATGGGCTGGTGCAAGAAGTTAAGACCTATATGCTTGCTGCTGATTACACCGATTTTGATGTGTTGGTTTTGAGAGCCAAGGATATGGAGCAGAATTTGGGTTTGGCTTCTAGATCACGAGGTTCTTGCTCGGGTAAGAGAGCTGCTGATTCGAGCTATAGTGCTGGACATGCTAAGAGACACCATGACATGAGGTTTCGCCCGGAGCCGAAGCATGGCGGAAGTGTTGTTAGACGTGGGGTCCAGGGGCAGGGAGCCCAGGCTAAAGCGCAGTTTAACACTTATTGGGTTTGTGGATCCCGAGATCATTTGAGGCGAGATTGCCTGCGTTTGGCCAGGGAGGGTCAGGCACATGCGTCTGTGGTGGCTAATGCTTGTTAAAGTTGTAGGTCAGATGACCATCAGAGGAGTGATAGTTTGTTGTTGGCTCAAGGTAGGCAGGGTGTTGCACCTGTTGTTGCTATGTATTGGGGTCGTGGTTGTGACCGTTTCAACATCGAGATGGGGGACAGAAGACTGTGGCTCATACTGTTGCTATCCAGCCTGAGGGAGGTGGACCAGCTAGGGTGTATGCGCATCGTGAGGGTCGCAATGACACCGATGTGATTGCAGGTACTTTTACTCTCCAGTCTCTGTCGTTGTATTCGTTGGTTGATTCTGGTTCTACTCATTCATACATTTTGAACGAGCATGCTGAGTTGCTTGATATATCTGTAGAAATTCTTAAAGTGGGGGTTAGAGTAACTAGTTCTCTTGGGGAGACAGTTGTAATGAGGAGGTTGTATCGTCGGTGTCCGCTGATAGTTTAGGGACATGTGTTTGCCGTGGACCTGATGGAGTTACCATTCCATGGTTTTGATGTGATTTTGGGTATGAATTGGTTAACCGAACATCGGGCTGTGGTGGATTTTGAGTCCAAAAGGATATCCTTGAGGTTGTCGAATGATTATGAGGTAGTGGTTGTTGGTGAGAATGCCAAGTTTTTGTCCAATGTTGTTTCGGCTTTGAAAGTAAGTCGAATGTTAGATTCGGGGTGTCAGGCTTATTTGGCCTATGTTATGAACCCTGGATCAAAGGAGTTGAGGGTGCAGGATGTTCGCATCGTATGTGAGTTTCCGGGTGTTTTTTAGAGGAGTTACCAGGGTTGCAACCTGACCGTGAGGTAGAGTTTGGCATCGAGGTCTTTACGGGTACAGTACCGGTATCTATTGCTTCGTACCGTATGGCTCCGAAGGAATTGAAGGAGTTGAAAACGAAGTTGTAGGATTTGCTTGACCGTGGTTTCATTAAACCTAGTATTTCACCGTGGGGAGCATCAGTGCTGTTTGTTAAGAAGAAAGATGGTACATTGCGAATGTGTATAGATGACCTGTTTGATCAGTTCATGTAAGCTTCAGTGTTTTCCAAGATAGATTTGAGGTCGGGGTACTACCAGTTAAAGGTGAAGGAGGTGGATGTGCCCAAAATAGCTTTTCGTATGAGGTACGGGCATTACAAGTTCCTTGTGATGCCGTTTGATTAACCAATGCACCAGCTGCATTTATGGACATGATGAACCGGGTGCTTTATGAGTTTTTGGATTAGTTTGTGGTTGTGTTTATCGATGATATCCTTGTGTACTCCCGTACCGAGGAAGATCATGATAGACATTTGAGAATTGTGCTTCAGATGCTGTTGGTTAATCAGCTCTATGCCAAGTTAAGCAAATGTAAGTTTTGGCTCATGAAAGTTGTGCTTCTTGGGCATGTTGTTTCGGCCGAAGAAATCCTTGTTGATCCGCATAAAGTGGAGGTTGTAATGAGTTGGAAGGAGCCCAAGTTTGTGACGGAGGTTAGGAGTTTCCTTGGTTTAGCGGGTTATTACCGAAGGTTTGAGGAAGGGTTATCTAGTTTGGCCGCTCCTTTAACCAAGTTGTTGCAGAAAAATGTTTGGTTTGAGTGGACGATGAATAGGCAACGAGCTTTCGAAAGGTTGAAAGAATCCTTGATGCGAGCTCCGGTCTTGGTTCAACCTGAATTGGGGAAGGAATTCATTGTTTATAGTGATGCATCGTATGTTGGGCTTGGCTGCGTAGTGATGCAGGAGGGTAAGGTGGTGGCGTATGCATCTAGGCAGTTGAAGGTGCATGAACGTAACTACCCTACTCATGATCTTGACCTTGCCGCAGTTGTGTTTGCCTTGAAGATCTGAAGGCTTTATCTCTATGGTGAGAAATGTGTGGTTTATACGGATCATAAGAGTTTAAAGTATTTGATGTCGCAGAAAGAGCTGAATCTTAGGCAACGTAGATGGTTGGAGTTGCTTAAGGATTATGATCTGACCATTGAGTATCATCCGAGGAAATCCAATATTGTGGTGGATGCTTTGAGCAGAAAAGAAGCTGTGGAGTTGATAGCCATGTTTGCTCGGTTGAGTGTGACGGATGACGGGGGTTTGTTGTTGAGTTGCAGGTGAAGCCATCCTTGTCGCAGATGATTAAGGAGAAACAACCATATGATGGGAGCTTGGTACCTCATGTAGAAGATATTAGAGATGTGAATCCTACAGATTTTCATTTCAGTGATGATGGAGTGTTGTGCTTTAAGGGTCGAATAGTGGTGCCTGAGGATGAGGAGTTAAGGCGTACTATTTTGATCAAGGCACATGCTAGTCCCTTCGCTATGCATCCTGGTAGTACTAAAATGTATCGAGGGTTGAAGAGGGAGTACTATTGGGTTGGGCTGAAGAAGGATGTGGCTGATTTTGTTGCACGGTGTATGGTTTGTTAGCGGGTAAAGGCCGCACACCAGTTTCCTTTCAGGTTGTTGCAACCGTTGAGGATACCAGAATAAGAGTGGGAAATGATCACCATGGATTTCATGTCGGGGCTACCTTTGACGCTGGCTAAAAAGTATTCCATATGGGTGATTGTGGATCGGTTTACGAAGTGTGCGCATTTCGTACCAGTGCATACCACGTATACCTTGGACAAGTTGGCCGAATTGTACATCTCTGAGGTTGTGCGTCTATACGGGCTGCCCAAATCTATAGTTTCAGATAGAGATCCGCGGTTCACCGCAAGGTTTTGGGTGAGTTTACATCGTGCTTTGGGAATGCGGTTGAATTTCAGCACCTCGTATCATCCGCAGTCGGATGGTCAGTCAGAGCGTGTGATACAAGTTCTCAAAGATATGCTGAGGTGTTGTGTTATAGAGTACCAGGGTACGTGGGAGAAGCAATTGCCATTGGTGGAGTTCGCTTACAATAACAGTTATCATGCTAGCATCCAGATGGCACCTTATGAGGTATTGTACTGTAGGAAGTGTCGTACGTCTGTGTGTTGGGCAGAAGCAGAATAAAAGTTTGTATCCATGCCTAATGTCCTGAAAAGGACGACCGAAAAAGTAAAGTTGATATGTGAGTGCTTAAAAGCAGCTGTGGATCGTCAGAAATCCTATGCGAATTTGAAGCGTAGGGATATAGAGTACGATGTGGGTGATAAGGTGTTTTTGACGGTGTCGCCTTAGAAAAAGGTGTTGCGGTTTGGGCGGAAAGGGAAGCTTAGCCCGAGGTTCATTGGACCATACGAAGCGGTGGAGTGTGTGGGTCCTATTGCGTATCGGTTGAGGTTACCTCCGGAGTTGGGAAAGATTCATGATGTGTTCCACGTTTCAGTGTTGCGGAGGTATAGGTCGGATCCATCTCATGTTATGCCGGTGGAGGAGATTGAGTTGAGACCAGATCTATCATATGATGAAGAACCAGTATAGGTTCTTGCTACCAACAATAAGGTGTTACGTGGCAAGACGGTCGAGCTGGTTAAGGTATTGTGGAAGCATCGCGGTGTTGAGATGGCCACATGGGAACGCAAGGCGAATATGGTGAAACAGTTTCCGCACCTGTTTCCTCCAGGTAAATTTCAGGGACGAAATTTCTTGAGTGGGGGAGAGTTGTAACACCCCGGTTTTATGGCTTAGCGGTTTGATGGTTTATTAGACGGTCTGGTGGCCCGGAGTAGAGATTCGAGTCGGTTTTGGGATCGTATATTTTTGGTGTTGGAAAAATTATAGAAAAATGCTTAAAAATCATTATTAATTATGTATTTAATAATGTTGGAATCAATTTTGGAAAATGGGTTTGGTAAGTTGGACATTTTGGTTAGTGACCAAAATGAAAGTTTTGAAAACTGTGATTTCCTAGTGACTAAAATGAAAAAGGGTCAAATACTTAGAATCTTTAAGGAGATATTTTACCAATTGGTTTCTGATGATTTCTCCCTTAATTTGAATTATTTTAACATGTGGTTTAATTATTAATTAAAGAGGATTTTTGGTTAAAAGTTAGTTATTACTTTCCAAAACAAAATCACACAATTTTCTCTCAACTTTTTCCCTACATTTTCTCCTCAGCCAAACAGTCACATTCTCATCAAATTTCCAGAGGTGAGGTGGTTTCTAACTTGATTTTATTGTTTCAAATGGTTTTATAAAGGTTGTTTATACAAAATCTTACAATAATCTTGTGTTTTCTTAGATTTTCACAAATCAATTGAGGGAGAAACTTCACAATAGGGGTAAGGTCTGAGATCTCCTCTATAGTATGGTTCTTTACTGAAATTCCCAAGGATTTGATCCTTGCTTTTGTGTTTCTAATATGATTTTGATGATTTTCTAATGATTAATTGAGTTCTTTGGGGAAAATGAGTTGATTCGCGAATTGGATCTGATTTCCAGTAATTAATGATGCTTTGATCTATATTTTGGATGTTTAATAATGTTGATAAGTGGTTTTTATCAATGGAGTCCCGAAACTTAAGAATCTCTATTTGTTTAGGTTGTTAGTTTTGAGGTTTTGTGGTGTTTTTTGTGGTTGTAAGGTTCCTGGAGGTGGTAGGTTGTTTTGGATCTGTTTTTAGATGTGTTTTGATGTTGAAAATGATGTTAGATTGATAGATGTTGGTTGGTTTGTGTATTGAAGTGTTTTGGTTATGTTCTCGGTTGTTGAGAAAGGTTAATTGTAAAGGTCTTGTGGAAATCCGAGAAGGATTGTGGTTGTTGTGTTTAGAATGCATTATGATGCATTAATCATCTGTTGTATTGTGGCTAAAACAAGGGAGTTCGCTCCGAAAGCTAACGAGGTTGTGGTGGACGCTTCGGACGTGTGATTCACATCTGTAAAGCGAGGTTTTACGTATCGGTGACTGAAAACGTGGTTTAAAGCGTTTTGATATGTTGGAACATAGTTTTGGGAGTTAAGGTAGAGCTTGAAACGCTTACCTAGACTCGAAAGTAAGTAAAGTAGTTTTACTCTCTCAGTTGTGCTAGTGTTTGACGGTTTTATGAACTTGTTTTAATTTACACGTTACCTACTGTTTAAGCATGTTTTAAAGTAATTGAGATACTGGTTTTTAAGCATGTTTTGCTTAAGGATTCACATGGTAAGTGATCGCTGTAAGTATGGTTTATACTTGTGTTTTAAAGCATGGTTGTTGCTTTAGATAAATGGCATGGTTTAATGCTTGTTAAAAACAGTGAGGTAAATGTTGAAATGGTTAATTATATTGGCAAGTGATGTGGTTTTAAAGTTGTTATCGGATATAGTTGGCCGGCCATAGGATTGAGTGCACTGTAAATAAGTCGCCTTGGATGTTGAGGGGTTAAACGGTACCGAATACTCCATCCAAGTACCCTAACAATAGAGGGGTTTAACGGTACCGAATACTCCCATTAATGGGTTAAGCATCTAACCGATGAGAGGGATTGGTGTCCTTGTGGGTTGTAAGTGTACCCGGTTGTTATTGTACCGCGATTGTGATTGTATCGCTATTCCGGTTGAGATGGTTTGAAGTGTTGGGTTAACACATGTTGAATATGTGTATCCGATGAACTCTTTTGTTATTGAACTTGGTTAATGATCACTTGGAAGCCAATATAATTGTTAATGTATCATTGAAATGTTTTATGTTGTATAATGTGATTTATACATGTTTCTCCTTAAGCTTTGCATTTGGTAGTAATGTATGGGAAGGCTTAAGTAGAGGGTTAGCAATGTGACTTGCTGTTGATTAATGATACATGTTGCATACGGTTTAATATACTGGTTTTAGTAATGTAAAGTGCATGTTTTAAAAAAGGGCATAATGTTTTAAAGGATGATGTTAAGTAAATGGTTTTAAATGCATTGATGGTGTTTGTTTTTGAGCATTCCTCACTAAGCCTTGTGTGCTTACGCTCTCATTGTCAATCAATGCAGATAATTGAGGTCTTGGAAGGCAACAAGAAGCAAGGGGATCTTGGCAAGACTTGTTTCCAAAGTATGTCAGAGACTAGACCATAATGAGTAAGGGCAATGGAGTACTTGTTGTGTTTTGGGAGATATTTTCTGGAACTCCCTATTTGAACATGTTTAATTAGTTGCTCTTGGTTTGTAAATGGCCTTAAAGGATTGTTTTTGGTGCTGGTTTATCTTTTGATATGTTGGTTGGATGTATATTAGGAAGCATGCCTATAGATTTCCTTTTTGATTCATGAATCTTTGTTGTGTTGTTGGATTTGTGATGCTTGTTGGCATGAGATATGTCGGGTGTGTTGGTATTGTGTTTTGAGCATGTTAGGTTGGTTTGAGTATGCTTTTGGGATGAAAAACCAGCCAAATGTGACATTACAGGCCCAGGTGTACCGATACGTGGGGGACCGTATCGGTACGGCTAGGCAATTTCAGGCTTGTGGGACCGGTACAGGCCTTGTGCGTTTCGATACGCCTAGGCAAATTTGGCCAGGTGTACCGATACGGGTATGGGTGTTTCGGTACGAGTTTTAGCTACTGGAATTCACTTTTTCAATTCGAACCCGCGTATCGAAACACCTAAGGAGCCGTATCGGTACGGTTTGTAACATTTCAAAAGTTTGGTATTTCAGTTAGGCGTATCAATACGGCTGGGTGGTGTATCAAAACGGGGTGTTTCAAACCGTATCGATACGGGCTTAGCTGTATCGGTACGGATGGCCGTTAATTCTGTTAATGACACTTTGGGGCAGTTTTGTCATCTTTACATTGATGGAAGTTTGGAACCTGACTAACTAAAGGTTGGTAATTTAAAAGTGAGCTTTAATCCGGTATTTTTCCTATATTTGCAGTTTGGTCCCTAAGTTGCGAATGTGAGCAATTGGATGTCAAATTGATGCCCGATTGAGTTGGAGTTACACTTGATATCTGCATGAACATGTAGGATTAATAATTGGCATCTAGACAAGATAAAAAGAAAAAAACGGACCGAGTTTCGTCGTATCCTCCGGTTTGCTTCGGCAAACTTAATGTAGCTTCCTCGGTTCGGTCTAGCGGCTAGACCAGGTCAAGGGGGTTACAATTTCAGCCAAAAATAAAACTTTAAGAACCTATTTTAGCCAAAAAATACTTTAGGCACCTATTACAAAAAAATATAATTAAGCACTTATTTTATAATTAAACCTTTTAAAAATAAAATATATTACTCCTATTATTATTAATCTACTCATTAAATATTATCTCGAATTTGACATTAAAAGTCTTTAGTGTTAAGGCTTTTTGCTATCGACGACCATAGGATTGTCAATAATAACTACATAGATTCTAATAATTAATGTTTATTTTGCTTTTGAATAGAATGTAAAAGAATGTAATTAATTACATTTTAAAAAAATTATATTCCATTAATTTAGTGTATTTAATGTAATTAGACCATAAAACTCTAAAATAAATCCTAAACATTAAACCCTAAAATCAAATCCCTAAACCCAAAATACTAACAAAAACTATAAACCATAAACCACACCCCATAAACCCAAACTCTTAAACTCTAAACCCATAAACCCTAAAACTAAAACCATAAACCTTAAAAGCACTAAAATATAAACCCTAAAACCAAAATTTAAAACCCTAAACCATAAACCTTTTTAGATAAATATTAATTAAATTAAACACACTAAATTAATGGAACATAACTTTTTGAAAATGTAATTAATTACATTCTATTAGATTTTATTGAAAAATAAAATAAACATTAATTATTAAATTTTAAGTAGTTCTTATTGATAATCCGAATGTCAATGGTAAAATTCAAATTTTAAAGATAACATTATTAGAAAGATAACTATGAGTCTTAAAAGTATTAATCTTCATAGATATAAAACAAAAATGAATAATATATTGATTTTAGAGTTAATTGCATCACACGTCCCCAAACTATGACACTCATTTTAAATTGGTCTCTAAACTTTAAAGTATTCCAATTTCATCCTCAAACTATGACATTCATTATAAATTGGTCCCCAAACTTTTGAGCATTCTATTTTCATCCTTAAACTTTGACTCTCATTCTAAATTGGTCCTCAAACTTTTTGAACGTTCTAATTTCATCCCCAAATTATCAATATATTCTAATCATATCTTTTGTTAATAAAACCGTTACAAAAATTGTTAATTGTCATGAAACACTTATGTGTATTGTGTAATAATATGATGTGATATAAACGATAATTTGAGGATGAAATTAGAACATTCAAAAAGTTTGAGGACCAATTTAGAATGAGAGTTATAGTCTGAGGATGAAATTGGAATGCTCAAAAGTTTGGGGACCAATTTAGAATGAAGGTCATAGTTTGAGGATGAAATTAGAATATTTTAAAGTTTAGGGACCAATTTAAAATAAGGGTCATAGTTTAGGGACGTGTGGTGCAATTAACTCTTGATTTTACTAAAAAAACCCCTTAAAACGACCGGTTTGATTGGATATATGTAATTCAATTTTGGTTATAGTCTTATAGATTGCAGAGGCAGCCGGTGATGAAGATTAGAGGAGGGGCCATGCCATAAAATTTTAGAAAATTAATACTTCATCCAGTAAAATTTTAATTTGACCCTCAAAAATTTGAAATTTCTCAATAAATTTTATTTTTTTAATATTTTTAATTAAATCATCTCTCAGAATTTTTGAAAAAAAAATTGAACTCTTCAATTTTTCTTTAAAATTTTAGTTTAAACCTTTAAAATTTTGAAAAATTTAAGTATCTCTCTATACACTTTCACCAAATACCGTCACGGATAGATTATATGTATATAGTATAATATAATATAATTAGGAAAAAACTTTAATACACTTTTAGTTTTAAGATTAGGGTTTTAGTTTAGGGCCTAAAGTTTAGAGATTTAGGTTAGAATTTAAGGTTAGTGTTTAGAATTTAGGGTATAAAGTTTAAGGTTTAGAGTTTAATTTTTTAGGGTTAGGAATTTAGAATTTAGATTTTATAGTGCAAAAATATGCTTGTGTAACATTAGTTTTACACCGCTTGTGTATCAAAATTTTACCCAATTAATTAATGTATAATCAAATAAAGAATAACATTATCTACTAAGCATAGTAGTAATAAATTGACCTTCAGAAACCTGATAAGTATACTGGAAGAGTAGATGAAATCAAAATCTTAATTAATGCTAAAAGCCATTTGAATCCACACTTCTCTCATAAAGAATGACTCTCATGACAGGCTTGCTTTAAAAACTTTGCAACTCAACACTGTAGACAAAAGATAGACTATGACTGCTTTCTTGTCTGAAGGAAATTTGTTAAGAGAAATGGAATAAAGATGAAGCATGTAGAAGAACATATTATATATATATATATATATATATATATATCCACCAATTAATAATAGTAGAAAGAAAGATCAAATTGAGAATAGTATAAAACCAGAAATCATGATGTAATGTTTATAGAAATGTTTTTGCTCTTAATATATGTAGTGGGGGGACAACTACATCTATTCATGATAGTGATAATAATTAAAATAATAATATACAAACTCTGATACCTAAATAGCTGGTGCATTTCTCATAAACCTCTTTATGTTGCAGAACCATGAACCATCAGTTCATCTTTATGCTGCTACCACATATGGAAATGTTCTTCAGTGTTCTTACCTTCAAATTTGTGTTCATATCAGTGTTCTTCTCTTTGTTGCATGCAGTATTTTGTAGAGTCTGCAGACCACCAAAGTCGCCAGCACATGGCCCTGCAACATATCCTATAATCGGCTGCTTGATTTCCTTCCATAAAAACCGCCATATTTTGTTAGATTGGTACACGGAGCTCCTCGCGGAATCGGCCACCAACACGGTTGTGGTGAGCCGGCTTGGTGCTCGAAGAACCATCGTAACTGCAAACCCAAAGAACGTAGAGTACGTGCTCAAAACCAACTTCAATAACTTCCCTAAAGGCAAGCCTTTCAGTGAAATCCTAGGTGATTTTCTTGGCTACGGTATATTCAATGTGGACGGTGAGCTTTGGCGGATGCAAAGGAAATTAGCTAGCCATGTTTTCAGCACCGGTTGTTTGAGAGAATTTATGATGAACACGTTGAAGGACGAGGTTCAAAACTGGTTGTTGCCGTTGTTAGATTCATTGGCTGATGCATCAAAAGTGGTGGACCTGCAGGAGTTGCTAAAAAGGTTTGCTTTCGATATGATCTGCAAGGTCTCGTTAGGGGTGGATCGATGTTGTTTGGATCTCAACAAGGCTTTCGACACAGCGTCGGAGATATCTGCCAAGCGTGGTGCTGCTCCTTTGTTCTTGGTTTGGAAGGTTAAGAAATGGGTCAGGGTCGGATCGGAGAAACAGCTTAAGGATGCAGTGGAGGAAGTCCGTGCGTATGTTGAGGGAATCATTCATGACAAGAAGAGAAAGATGGACGAAAACAGAGAGAAACCCGGTGAAGATCTCTTATCGAGGCTGATAATGGCCGGCAACAACGAGGAAGTGATAAGAGATATGGCCATAAGCTTCATCATGGCAGGAAGGGATACAACTTCAGCTGCAATGACATGGCTCTTCTGGTTGCTTTCCTGCCATCCATTTATAGAGGAAGAGCTTGTGAAAGAGATAAACAATATGGAGAAAAGCTTGTTAGATTATGAATCATTGAAGGGACTTCAACTGTTGAAAGCTTCTCTTTGTGAATCAATGAGGCTTTATCCGCCAGTGGCCTGGGACTCCAAGCATGCCATGGCTGATGACTTATTGCCCGATGGCACACCGGTACGTGCTGGAGATAGGGTAACATATTTTCCCTATGGAATGGGGAGGATGGAAGCACTGTGGGGAAAAGACTGGTATGAGTTCAGACCAAGCCGTTGGTTTACCGAACCTGCGAGCTACCATGGAGGGTCACTAAAGAGAGTTTGTCCATACAAGTTTCCGGTCTTCCAGGCAGGTCCAAGAGTTTGTCTTGGGAAAGAGATGGCATTCATTCAGATGAACTATGTGGTGGCTTCCATACTTAGGCAGTTCGAAATCAAAACGGTTGTTTCGGAAAAACCAGTCTTTGTGCCACGCTTGACTGCTCACATGGCCGGTGGACTAAAGGTTGTGATTCAGAAAAGGGACCATTCAAGATAATAACAAAATTTAGTGAGAGTCGATGGTTGTAAATAAAAACTGTAAGGGCAATGCAAGTAAAATGCTAATTTGACTTTATGTATCATCTGTATCATAGTTAGGAGGAAATGATTAGCTAAAACGATCACATAATACAAATCTTCACCAAATATCAATCATAACCGTTTGTGCAGATCAAGACCATTGATTATAAAAGCATGAACATAGATAATTAACATTAATATCTAGTCAAAATGTTAAGAGAAGGGCTGATAAATCTACCGCTTGTTGAGAATATAGTTAAAAGACCTACAAATGGGTGAGAGCAGTTTCCATCCCCCCAAAATTCATACTACACTCACAGGAGAATATTGGATTTGGCCATTAGATCAAGTCTCCGTGGATTCATCACCTGGTGGAGTAGTAGGCCTTCTTGGGGACTTTATGTACACATTAACAAATTCCAGCCGGTTTCTCTGAATTTCCCGGCTATTCAGAAACCTATTCCGCGATTTAATCCTCAGTAGAATGTCTCCGACAATCCATGGAAAGCTCAAGGAATTCGTCCTTTCCTGGAAGTAATTTGGGTGATAAGTCACATGATACCATGCTGCAGCAAGTTTCTGATGCTCATCAGCCTTGCAGCAGCTATTTGTAAACCATTGTTTAGCTTCTCTCTGCAGGTCCTTGACAGATAGCACCATACGTTCCTTCATTTCTCCATATCACCTGTTATCTCGCAGCAAAAACTGTGCTTTGTTGTGTACGTTGCCTGTCAGGATCTCATCCTCATACTCTACCTCATAATAGCTCATCAATAAGCTCATTCTCTCTTCATACATTTCTTTATGAGTCCATGCAACTGATAGGAATGAGTCAAAATCATTCACTTCAAGCTCATGATCGTATGCTGCTTCGGCCATTTCCTTTGTCCAGAAAAACTTTGACCTCGCTTGCACAGTTGAGTTGATCGTAGCGCGGTACAGTTTTCCTAGTACTCCAGAGGAAGTATACATGGGTTTTTTTCCCTCTGCATGAAGTCCGGAAACTCCCTTGGTTTAAGACCACGAGGCATCTCGGCAGGTGCTCCTGTCTTGGCAAAATCAACAGCCATGGAGTGAAGAGTAGCCAATGCTAGACAGTTTTCACTGCATGCTTTGCCAGGTTCACGATCAACATGCACTAAATGTGCAGTAGAAATGGCACCCAAAGTATCATTGATCATGTAATCAACGAAAAACTTTTGAATTTCCTGAAAATTTTAGTAAAGGGTGAAAACGGAGATAAAATATAACTAAATGCAAATCTTTTCTATTTTCATCACAACAGAAATACAGGTCAGGTTCAAATTACCTCCAAGGTTACCTCATGATCCATTATTTGAGGTCTTCTTCCCGTGTAGTCCATTGGGGGATCGGTTTGAAATGGGATGAGGTCTTCATCCCAGCTTATGAAAAACTGATCCCCATCAAGATCACCACCCGAGCATTCATTTGGATGTGGTCTGCAAGATTAAACTGTAGGTGTTAGCCGCATCTATCTATTTAAGATCCAATATCAAATAACAGTAAAAGCCTTTTATCACCATAAGTGGCATCAGACACAACATTATAATGGCATAATTTGACAAACACAAAATCTCATAAGCTGCCTCAAGATGAGAAAATGACAGGAACAAACATGAGGCAGCAACTGTTTCATATAAGATAGAATGTCGACTTTTCCATGAAGAATAGGAAACCAAGAGTTAAGCTGTGAACCAATAATACCTTTCTCCGTTCTGGGGGAAGACAAGGCAATTGATCAAACCCTTCTCTTCTAGTTGGGAGTCATAAACAGCCTCAAGGACTCAGACATCCCCAGGGTGAAGGCAAGGATTTTTCGTGACAACCACCTTCCCCACCACTACAGCCGTTTCCTCATCCACCTTACGGAAGAAACTTCGGTCAGCACATTCTAGTTCTGCCTTTCTCAATTTTACACAGAGATAAACTTGACCATAATTCAGAGTACCAGTTTCGTCCAAGCATCCAATTAAGATTCATCCCTTTGGAACAAATATACGGCACCTGCTTTTTAAATCGGAAAATAGACTCTCATAATGTGCTTGAAGCATCATTGAGAGGTAAGGTTGAACATTTGGCTCATAAACTTGAAGCATTTTGACCAGAATGTTCTTGGAATTAACTCCACCTAAACTTTGTAATGCATCCAAAGCTGCTTCTCTATTTGTCAGCATTTTGCCCAGCAGACACAGTTGTTCCTGTTGTATTCTCTCGAAAACTTCATCCTCGATGCCCAATGTGGACAAGAGCGTAACAATTTCGCGATTCAAGAAGCAAGGCATGGACTCACTCCATTTGGTGACATTAAGCATCTTGACATTAGATTCAAACTTCAGCATACTACGACGCAGAGACATCTTCCAAAAGGAGTTGCGGTCAACAGAAACGACACCTTTGTAACCACCATATCTTATTTGAAATGCTGATGGAATGTGTTTCAATCCACACTTCTCAGCAACTTGTCTAGCGAAAGGCAGAGAAATTTTTCCGATACCATCAGAAAAGCAATAATCAATGCCATCGGTATTAACTTCAATATCATCTATAATCTCCACATCCTGCTCAGGGACAACAAGAGTTGGAAAAGAGGAACTAAACAATTGGCCCATCCTTGAAGCACATTTAGATATGCTGCGTATCTTTTTGAAGCATCCCATCCACTCTCTAATATCTTCAGCTTTAAGACGCAAACATCCAGACAGAATTTGATCGAAGCTGACTAGCTGAAAATGCCAGAAACTCGAATCGCTTATCTGCAATAACAATTCCATTCTTAAGAACAGACAGTATCCTGTCATATATTTTAGTTCTTGCAAAAAAACCTAGCTGCACGCCAGTAGAAATTGCATTTGCAGAAAGCCTACTCCAATCTTCTTCAACAAAAGTGACTCTCATAAAATCTGAAGCATATTCTGCAAAGTTCTTTACAACATAATTCACTGATTCAAGCTCAGGACCCAAGCAATAAATCTTCGTAGGTGTAACTAGGGTTCTATGGCAACTCATGACATTATGATCTTTTAGCCTTTGAGACGAAGACAAGGGACTTTGGGAGTTTCTTCCCGTAGATAATTTTGCTTTTACAAAAGACACAGGATTATAGCAAGGGGACTGGAGCTTGCGAAGCTGCTGCAGAATTGTTACAGCAGTTTCAACTGGCAAAACACTGAGGATAGCAATCAGATCAGCGTCTACTGCAGCAATGCTAATTTTCTGGGTATGAACAAGGGAATTCAGCTGAAAAATGATCTCATACGCTAACTTCGAATCTGATGGGAACTTTACAAGCGGAACAACTTCAGGTGGCAATAAGAACTCTTCCCCAGCCTCGAAAGATGGACATTTAATGTCTTCTCTATAACATGGGAAATATGTAGACATATCCGAGATCAAAAATCCTGCATTTAATTCCCAATAGAATGAAGTTGATTGTCCAATTGATTTTATCCCTGAAAAATCTGTTGTGCGAACCCAAAGAAAGTCAAAATTCTCCTTGCATATACGATAACGATTGGTGCTGAATTTTGAAGCCACATTTGGCCCAGATACTTTCCAATATATCCTTGGAGCATACCTAACCTGGAAACAATAGTTGTTAAAGAAACATTTTTTTAAACCACAACAAAAGAATTGCTAGTACAGTGGGCCAAGAACCAGTCCACGCGAGTAATACAATTAACAGTTTCCCACATATGTACCCCAGCAGTATATTACATCTCATCATATGGGACAATTCCCTGCATGCATTTACTAAATCAATTAACTCCGTCAACGATACTTCTACAAATACAATTTTAGTGCAAGGAAAAGTGACATTGTCAAGATCATTTAACTGTCAACATTTCAGTACCACTTGAAACTTCTTTTAGTTTAACTTAGCTCTAGAACTAGAACTAGAACATGCCTCACACTATTTCGTCCACTTAAGCTACAACAATTTGCATGTGTTAGATGTGAACTAAACATAAAAATGGAGGGAACACTTGATGTATGTTATTATGTAACAAGATCAATAAAGCTTTATTTTATAGGACAATCTACTATAGGATACTACACTTTGAGAGAAATATGATACTACACTTTGAGAGAAACTAAAAGGGTGAGACCTAAAACGCAAAATAATCATCAACTCTAGACTAAAAGAATGATAGTACACATGAATAAGCTCAAAGTTGCATACTTGACAAGCAAATACCCAAGGACCAAGTCCAACCATTCAATAGAGTAAAAAGACTTGATTTTTAAGGAAAAAAAGGAAGCATACCCTCAAGAGAAGAGCATTGCAAGCAGAGCCATTGAAGCCGCACCCAACGGTCTCAATAATATCATCGAACAAAACATCAAGCTTGTAACACTCTGCATCGCTCCACGCCCAGAATTCCAGTCTCCTCCTCTCAGGCATGATCCAACCTCTCACTCCCTTCCATTGCTCCAAAACACGGAAGCAATCATCGTTAGTCATAAAACCCACATGGAGAATGCCGTCATCAAGTCTGTGGTCGGACCTGATCGGCCTGGGGATGATGTCGTCATAGGTTGTAGAGAGTTTAAGGGAGTTGTACTTGAAAACGAGGCCATCACGGTGGGAGAGAAGGAGGGCTTGGGACTTGGCTTCGAGAGTGGCGAACTGGAGTCTGCAAAACCACGGGACTTCCAGTTGTTGCGGTCGGTAGATATTTCGATGGCGAAGACGGCGTCGGGGCCGAGCTTGGACTCGAACAAGTCTAAGATGTCTCTGGCTACGGAGGTTTGGGGAATGTTGGTGAGTCGCAATGTGGGTCTCTCTATCTCCATCGCCACTCAAAAGGGTTTTGCTTTTGCAGATTTCCAGTCAACTAAGGACTGGGTTTTGTCTGACTCTGCCCTTTTCTTTTGCTTTGGGTTCTTTTACTGGGGAGAAGACAGGCGGATGCTCGGGTTTTAACCTGAAATCTAATCTTAATTGGTACTAAAATAATAAGGCTTAAACTATTTTTTTTCTAGATGGGTGCTTAATTCTGAGTTAAATAGATGCTTACTGTAACACCCAAACTCGGATGTTATATTTAGGCTACAAGTCTAAACTACTCCCATAGCTTTTTTTATTTGTAAATTCAATAAACTCAATTCTCCAAGTCCAAACTATGACATTTCCCAAAATATTAAGTTCAACAACATTTAAAATATTTAATATTCATGAAGAGCTCCAAATAACCGGCATTTAAAATATTTGACCGATACAAATTTAATTCAAATAGAGTTACAAATACAAGGGTCCTACGAATACATAGCCCTTTACATCTAAGTACATGTACTCTACCACAATGGCCAATGCTGAATTCTTCGCTTCGATGGTGCTCCGATACACGCAAACAACCTATTTACTTGCGAACGGAAACAACGATTCTGAACGCTAAGCTAACAAAGCTTAGTGGATACACAACCACTCGACCATGCTTCAGGTAAATCATAATCATGAGCATGCTAGATGATATGATATCAAGGTAAGATAAAGTAATGGCGCTACCATAACAGCCTAAACACATGTTATGCACAATACAACATCTCAAATAACATAAGCATATCAATAAACAAACCAAGAGTAAGGCCCAATGTCACCAGACACTAGGAAACCCACTCATGCTCGGAATCTCACATCGAGTTGCTTGGAATTTCACATCGAACGGATATACTCAGAATCTCACATCGAGTGGGGATCGGAATCTCGCTTCAAGCAAATATCATCACCCGAAATCTCACATCGGATACCCTTCATTTCATCACTCAGAATCTCACATTGAGTGGCCTTCTTATGTTACAACACTCACTCATTGGGTATCCGGATCCCACCAAACAAAGACACATAACCAAACAAGTGCCCACACATGGCACAACCACATATGATCCACCAAGGATTTGCTAACACAAGAAATTCCTTTTTATTCAAACACAATATTGTCCAATTAATTCGCATAAGGAGTTAGAAACACACTTTCTCAGTTTTACCACTCATTTTACATCATAAGAGACCCATTGGGGCCTTAACCACAAATTATGGAACCCCAAACTCAAAACATAAAATCTTGGGCAGACTGTCCAGGCCGTACCAATACGCTTCTATGGGTATCGATACCCAGCTTTGGTTCAAAGAGCTGGTTGGCCAGTCGTACCGATACGCCTCTATGACGTATCGAAACCCAACATGTAATGCCCCAATAGTTGTTTAGTGACCAAATAGTAAAGAATTGAAAGTTGGTGGTTTTAGTGCAGTGACTAAAACGTAAAATTTTAAAGTTTAGTGGCTAAAGCGAAAAGTTGAGAAAAGTTCAAGGACCAACATGGTAATTTTCCCAATAATTATTTTTATTTTATAAATAAATAGATCACCTAAGGGTGTGGATCGAATATAAAAATTATGGTTTGATATGATGTTTCTATTATTGGGAAATTACAGTTGAAGTTTAAAATGAAATTTGAGTAATCGTATGAGTTTGGAATGTGATGAAATTTTGGAGGGAGTTGTAGAAAGACTTGAAGGATATGATAATTCATTTTGGAATCATTTTTAATCGATTTAGATTCGATGGAAGACAATATTTTATTATAGTGCACAAATGGCATTTTTGTGAATACATGGATTCATTAATGGCATTTTAGTCATTTTGCCCATTCTTTTTAATTAAAAATGATTATGGAAAAGTGATAAGGTTAGGCGTCAACACCTAATTGGATATAATTGAGGGGCAAAATAGTAATTTTACTAGTAAAGGAGATTTTTTATATTAGATAAAGGTTAATTAAATGCCATTTGTCTTGCTAATTAAGTGAAGAAAAAACTAGAATTTTGTTCATCATCTTCCTCTTGGCCGAAACCTCTCTAACCAAGGTAAAGGAATTTTTGATTCAATTTTTGGTTTGATTCAATTGGTTTTTGGATTGAGACATGAAATAAGAAATTAATCTCTATGAAATTCTCTGTCTTTTGGTACCATTTTTTTTATGGTTTTCATGTCTCTAAGTTGAAATTGGAAGATAGCGTGGATGAAGGACATAGTGAAATCTTGTGTTTTATGATTTTATCAAGTTGGATATGGTGTTGTAGTGTTATTTTTATGCTTATAGTGATGGAAATGTTAAGATTTAAAGTATGGAGAATTTTTGGTGAAGATGGAAAATTAGGGGAAATTATGTCAAAATTTATTTTGATGAGGGAAGTGTCTTGAAATGATGTTTTTCATGTTCGGTTGAAGTTGGAACGATGAAAACTTGAGTGGTGGACTATTATGTCAATTATGGAAAATTAAAGGTTGAAGTGTAGGAATTTATTTCAATGTTGGTTATGAAAAATTATGCATTCTACATGCTTTAAAGTGTTGTTTGAAGCAAAAATCCCATGTTAAAGTATTAGGGACCAATTCGACAATTATTTAAATTATTGGGGAAATTTTGTAAAGTGTTAATTTAAAGTATTTATGTTGATTGTTATCACCTAAGCTTTATTTTAATGGTTGTATTGTTGAACATGGGATTGAATTATGAAAATTCAAAATGTGGGGTAATTAAGTATAAGTGAAAGAAATGAGAATTTCTAGGAAGTTATGAAGTGGAGGAGTAGATTTAATTGAAGAAAGAATTGATATGTTATTAGTACATTAAGGAATTTTATGAAATTTTTCCTATTAATGTACTTAGTGGATTGATAATCTAACATATACATTTAATTGTATGTGTTATGGTTGGACGATTACAACAGCTGAACAAGCTCGAGATCTAAACAAATCAAGAGATAAAGAAAAAGCTTCGAAGTAACACATTTGGTACATTATTAGTGAGGCATAAGGTGAGTGCTTTTATATGTTTTGAAATGCATTTTATTAGACTCTTATAAAGTCTACCTATGGATTTTATTGAAATGATAACATAGTTTTTATATGAGTTACAGGATAATTTACAAGTAAAGGAAAAAAAAAGGTTAGTAATTGATAGGGTATGAACTGCCCTATTACGTTTTATTTTGACAAGTTTATTTATATGAATTTATTGCCCAAGTTTATGATAGAAAGTTACAGTATAGTGGCATGCCATTAGAGGTCTAGCAGTCAAGGACTGCAGTATAGCTATACATCGATCTTCAGATCTATATGTTTTCGGCACTTATGTGTCTATATGTTCCCGGCACTTTTTGTGTCTATATGTTATCGTCACTTCGGTGACTAGTACTCAAGGAGTACCGACCTTGCATACTTTAGTTTCTCTTTATACAATTATTGGGCTAATTAGAAAGTAAATGTATATGAAATTTCACCATTTCTTATTTATGATTGTTTAAAAGTATAAGAATGATTTGTTATGATTTTGCTTAACCATGTTTTTATTTATTTCGATACTTAATTTTTTTAATTATTCATAATGCCTCACTAAATTTATACTTAGCGTGTGTATTTTTCATGTGCACACGTAGGTTAATACGGTGTGGTGGTAAGCAGCATTAGCTCGGGTGCAGTTGGAAGAGCAACTACTACAGGTTATCATAGTAGTTATTTTGACATCCTATATGATATATTATTAGTAGCATGTATAATATTAAATCCTTGTTTTTGTGTAAACTAAACTCTACTAACTTTATATTTTATTATGGTTATGGTAAAATATGGACTAATATTATTTATTAAATGATTTAAAATGGTTTAGGAATATTTTAGTAGACTTACTTTTGAAGTGGGTAAAAACAGTCTTGAAATTATGCTTTAGACAGTGAGTTTGAAAAATTGCTATAAATTCCACAGATTGATTTAGATGATGAATTTTATATGTATGAACTGGAAATTGAGTCTAGTTTATTTTTAAAAAAATGGTGACTGATTTTGAGGTCTGTGCTAAAAGTTACGAATTTTTATTCGAAGAAAGGTCAGAAAACTGGACAACAGAATTTTTGAAAATCTTATACTGTGACGAAAATTTGAGAATTTTTATAAATTTTTGTAGATTTTATTACTTTTTGTGGAATATACCATTAGAATCGTGTTTGAATCTAGTTTTTATCAGTGTAAATAGAATTGAATTTCGAGTTCTAGACTGTCTTGTAGAAACAAAAATGTGGAAAGTGGTACAAAATACTATTTTACAAGAAACAGAATTTGCAATGTTTTTCAACAATGTTTTATAACACTATCGATTCGTATTTGGGAACGAATACGGGAAGGTGTGTTACACAACATCAGTACGCATACCCTGCGTACCGTTCCCTAAGACCTATCGAAATGCCCACGTAGTGTATCGAAGCCAAACATCGGTACGACCGCCTTGCGTACTAATCCCAAAGCCCGTACTGATACACCCCTTGGCGTACCAATACTCGTTTTGGTCACTAAAAATTATGATGCGTACCGATACCTTTTTGCAATTTTGCCTGGAAGACTCATATTCTATAAGGGCGTATTGATATGGGCAGGAATCGTACCGATACTCGAGCTCAGATTTCATGCTCTAGAACTCGGAAATCCCCTAATTTTGCCCTGACCCTTAACTATTGAGCCCCAATTAAATCCTACATGTTATGAGGAGTTATTTAAGTGTGTTTCTATCAATTTTTATCCCCAAACAACAATAAATATAGATTTTACCATGGATGATCAACCAAGCTCTAACTTAACCAAAACATCATATTTCAAGCAAACATACCAAAATGATGGTGCACAAGAACACACAGAAGTTAGAAGTGTACTAGCCTCTAATTTTAGGTTAGAAAGAAGCTCTTGGAACTCCCCTAAGCCTTCTCCTTCACAAGCCTTTGGAAGATTCTCCCACCTCTTTCACTTGGATTGTAGATCCTTGGTTGTTGAACAACACCTCCTTAAGGCTCAAAAAGTGATTCACACTAAAAAAACTCAAAGATTAAACATTTTCTTATGAGTGAAGAGTGGAAAGATGAAGGGAAAAGGGGTAAAGACAAAGAAGAGCAAGGTGACCTCATTATCATCTTTCTCTGCAGAAAAATTAAAATCCCCTCCCTTTTCCCTCTTCACACAATTTGGAAATTACCTAATTATCCTCCTCTCATCTTCCTAACTCAATCCAATACCAAAGTCCAGCCCAAAAACCTTAAAATCAGCCCATCAAATCTCATGGGGTCCATTCACTATGGCCTAAACGTGAGGCCCATGCCTCGGGTGAAATCCGACACTCGAGTCTCGAAACCCAGGTCGTTACAACTCTCAACTCCTTAAAGAAATTTTGCCCTAGAAATTTACCTAGTGGAAACAAATGTGAATAAAGCTCTTTCATATCATGCTTAACCTCCCACATAGACTCTTCAACTCCGTGGTTCCTCCACAGCATTTTTATGAGGGGTATACACTTGTTACGAAGCTCTTTGACTCCCTTATCAAGCACTCTCACTGGCTCTTCTTTATATGTCAAATTCGTGTTAACCTCAATATCCTCAAGCGGTATAATATGCGAAGGGTCAGAATGGTAGTGCCTTAACATGGATACATGGAAAACATTGTGGATGCGTGCCAAATCCGAAGGCAAAGTTAGTCGATATACTACTGGACCAACTCTCTCAAGCACCTTATAAGGTCCAATATACCTCAGGCTCAACTTGCCATTCCGTCCAAAACAGATTATCCCTTTCCATGGTGACACTTTTAGAAATACTTTTTCACCCACCTTATACTCGATATTCTTGCATTTTTTATTTGCATAAGTCTTTTGACGATCAAAGGCCGCTCGCAACCTCTCCTTGATAATGTGAACATTCTATTCGGTTTGCTTTACCAAGTCGGATCCCATAATCCTCCTCTCATTAAGCTCGGTCCAACATAAGGGTGTCCTACATTTACGTCCATATAAGGCCTCAAAAGGAGCCATCTTAATGCTCAATTGGTAATTGTTGTTATAAGCAAACTCAACAAGCGGTAACTGTTCCTCCCAACTTCCCTCAAAATCTATAATACAACATCGGAGCATATCCTCTAGAGTCTGAATAACCCATTCAGACTGACCATCGGTCTGAGGGTGAAAAGCTATACTAAAGTGTAACTTGGTGTCCAAGGCATTGTAAATCTTCTTCATAACCTAGCTATGAAATGCGGGTCTCTATCTGATATGATTGAAGATGGAACTCTATGCAACCTCACAATCTCCTTGATGTACAACTAGGCCAACCACTCTAGGGTAAAATCCATGTGCACTGGAAAGAAATGGGCTTCAAATGATCCACAATCACCCGTATAGCATCATGTTTCTTTTGAGTCACCGGCAAGCTGGTAACGAAATCCATGGTGATTCGATCCCACTTCCATTGTGGAATCTGAATCGGTTGAAGCAAACCTGAGGGAACTTGATGTTCCGCCTTCACTTGTTGGCAAGCTAAGCATCTTGCCACAAATTCAGAAACATCCATTTTCATACACAATCACCAATAAAAAAGGACGAAGGTCTTGGTACATCTTATTGCTCCCCGGATATACGGTGAAAAGACTACGGTATGCCTCCCTCAAGATGCGGTCCTTCAAATCCTCCAAAGCTAGAACACACAGTCGACCTTTAAAGTCCAAGTACCCATCATCTCGTACCTCAAAGTTCGAGGCTTCACCTCTCTAAACTGCCTCAATTTGTGCTACCAAGTCTTCATCTAAAACCTAAGTCTTTTGTATCTCTTGTACCAACGTAGGCTTAACCCGACGCTCTTTTAAGAGTCTACCATCATCGGTCATCCTTAAATGGGCAAACATGGCTCTCAAATCAGATATAAACTTATGACTCAAGGCATCCGCCATTACGTTTACCTTGCTCGGATGATACTCAATGACACAACCATAATATTTTAACAACCAGATCTAGCGTTGTCTCAAATTTAACTCTTTCTGGGCAAGCAGGTACTTTATGCTCTTGTGGTATGTATAGATGTAACATTTTCCCCCATAGAGATAGTGCCTCCAAATCGTTAATGCAAAGATGACTGTTGCAAGCTCCAAATCATGGGTAAGGTAATTTCGTTCGTGTGGTTTAAATTGCCTCAAGGCGTAAGCAACCACCTTACCCTCTTGTATGAGGACACAATTGTTGTCACTGATTTTTAGCCTAAGACAGAATCAAAATAGGCAAAGAAGATCGTTCAAAAGCAAAAAAAAAATGATGAAAGATACAGCCCAAAATTCAAGCAATTCAAAAGGAAAAGCAAATCTGTTTCGAATCAAAAAGTAAGGAAGCATATCATCAAATTTGGTCAAATTGAGGATAATAGCTATTGGAATCAAATCAAGACTTTTGAGCAATATTCTTACCTGATTTTAGAGATTAATTCTGATTTTTCTATGTATTTTTTGTAGTAAAAATCCCTATATAAACCCTATTTCACCATTGTAAACACACAACACTCTCAATTCACCACTCACTACACCATTCATTCCTCCCATTCATTTCTCGTTCTTGTAATTCATCACACCATTCTTACTTTGTATCTAAAAATCCTCAGAAGATCCTGAGTTGTATTGAAGTTTCGGTGGAAATACAAGAAACGAATTTCTTCATATTGGTATTTTGTTCTTGCTTTCTTTATATTTTATGTTATCATTTTTATTTTGAATTCAAGATAAAAAGAGGGAAATCTTACTTTTCTTTGAGTTTTCAAGGCTTTATAATCGAACATTCTTGGAGGGTTCCAATCGAGTAAAAAATAAGGTTTTTTGGTGTACCGACGCCGTGAATGGCGGCCGATAAGGTGGTTCACCACCCTTATTCTTCATCTTTTATTTTGCAAGAACACTTGAAAGAATTTTTTTTAAGTGGGATGTTTCGATCCATTTTTTTAAAAGAGTGGATTTTAAAGAGTGTTTTTGGGCTTGTACCCATATCCTAAAGTAAAGTGGACCATTTTAATTTAAATCCACACTTGTTTTATTTCATAAAACTCTTTTTAAATTTTCTTTAAATTTGATCCATAATTTTCTCATCAACCATTTTTTCAAATCTTGAATTCTAAACTATTAAGTTTGCTTTTGTCATATATTTTCTTAAATAATAATAAAGTTTTAATTAATCTTTTTATAAAATTGGTCTAAATATGGTGTTGACTCATTTTTAGAGAATGATACACATTTTTCGAAATTTATTAAATTTCTTCCTTTTTTGTTATTTTATCTAATTTTGCAAAATAAACTAATATTGTTTTCCTTTTGTAATATCGCTAATTTATCTTATTAAATCACTTGCCTTTGTTTATATTCTTAGTTTAAATAAAACACCTATGATTAGGTTCTTAAAAGCCTTAGTTAGAGCCTTGAAGTTTTAATAAAAATTCTCTTCACATCAAAAATCATAAAACACACTTAATTATATTTAACCTCAATAAGTAAAATTCACTTAGATAATTCTTAGGGTTAATCAGTCAACTTAGAAAAATAAAAGCTTCAACACACCAACTATTTATTTGATTGTTTGATTAAAAAACGAAACATAATTAATGTGGTGTCCTACCAAAAGGAGGTGACGGGTTAGCGCTAGAGATGTTGGCAGTGATTGGAGTCTACTCCCCGGGCGGTGGGACCATTAAAATGGAATCATATTCATAAATGGACAAAAAGTTAAATTTTATACGCAATTGCAAATTCCGACATTAAAACATTTTGTAATCGGCTAGGTACCAATTTTTAGGCGTTGTGGGGGTGATAACCCTTCCCCACGCATAATCGACTCCCGAACATGTTTTTGTGTTTTTTGCTGACCAAAATTGTTGTTTTAATAAAATAAAATGATTTTATTAAAATAACCCATTTTTAGGTGATCTAATCACGCCTTTTAAAAAGATTGGTGGCGACTCTATTGTTTTGGCTTTCATTAAAAAACCGTCAAGACCCTTAAAAAGGTTGCGACAGCTTGGCGACTCCGCTGTGGAGAATTTTTTTTAAACAAAAAAAGAGAGTCAAGCCACAAGTTGATTACACTATTCTTTAATTTGCTAAGTTCGTATAAAATTTATCTTAATTGTCCATTTATGCGAGTGATCTCATTTTACGCATTAAAAGCTCTATGCCCGAGCTTTGACCCAATCGTGTAAGTGAGGGGAAAATGCTTTGCTCATGTGAGAATATCGATTCTCTGTATGAGCCTAGCAAGTACCTTCAGGGCTCATATGTCCTATGTCTTCGTAAGGATACTGATCATTCATGAAGACATGGGAAATGGGTCCTCCTGAGTTGAACTTGGTTCGTTTGAAGCCTATAATGGGTGAGAATCAAGGGCCTTGCTACCCTTAGTAGGGGACAACGAGGACAGCTCGGAGACCTTTCTAGAACCAAACCGTTTGTGTAAATCTAGAAGCCCACCCCAATAGAGCCATATGGAAAACTCTAGGGTTAGCATTTGGTCAAAATTATTTCGTAAGAATAGTCCGTAGAGACGTGTCCGGGAATGTTGGAATGTGTTTCCCAGTTACTATTCCTAAAATGAAATTATTTTGGACTTTTTTAGTTTTTTTATTTATTTCATCTTGTTTTACATGCATCTCATATCTAGAAGGAGTCGAGTTTGGAGAATATTGCTCAGAATAGAACATAGTTTTTCGCAACGGATGAAAGACTCCTTAGAAAGAGGAAGATAATACGAGTATACATCTCTGGTACGAGGTCAACCAGTGAGCACTTGTGAACGAGGAAAAGAAGGACAAACAAGCGAGAAGAACAAACAGGTTATCGAAAAAGGGAAAAGAAAGCATAGCTGTATGGAAAAGGAAAGTCCATGTCAACAAGGTCCGTTGTATGAATTGCGGTGTATATGTGACTTAACCAATGAGAAGCTGAGACAGAGCCAAGCCTTCATTGCTGAGTTGCAGGTGGTAAGTGAGAATGAAACGTTAAAGGAGCAAGTGAAGGCCATAGAGAATATCGCCTTGGTACTCGAGGATATCAACAAATGGGGCAATAACTACTGGTTCACTCATCTTAGAAATAACGCCATGAGATTTTAGGAGCGTGACAAGGTTGAAAAGAGTATTATTGGCCCAAGTTTGGGATGTATCCAGACATAGGATGATAACCAAGAAAGTCGTAGCTTTCGCCAGCATGGAAAGTAGGACCGAGACTCTTATAGATGATTGAGGAGATAAAAGACCTAGTACTCGAGCCGAGATGCACTCGCAGTATAAATCAGAATCTTTCATAATAAGGAACTTCGACATCCAATAAAGAACTACTTCTAGAGCGATACCTTAATGGAATTGATGGCCCTTCGCCTACATTCATGCATTTGCATTTTGTTTGTTTGTTGTTTGCTTTGGTTTATGTTTTTTTACATCATTGCATACATTCATACAAAATAAAATAATTAATTATGGTAAAATTTGAAAAATCTAAAAAAAAGTTTCGCATAAGCACGATACCCAAGCAATGGTCATTAAAGACATATTGTCAGCTTCAAAATTGAACAGCAAGAATATGCGAGCTTGTTGGGATGTTGATACCTAGATAACAGTCATGTTAAGGTTTTGGGACCTATATAAAGAGAAAGCAACTAATGGCATGGAAGCCCTGTCAGGAATTGCATACGCTTACTCTGGGAATCAAGGAAAGAAATATGACGAGTACTATATAGCCTGAACAACTTCAGCAGTAGAATCTTGTCAGGAAGTAGACTGGTCGAGCTTTGCTGGAATTCACCCATGCTTTCCCAGAATAATGATAAATGATTTTCCTGAAAAATGGTGGAGTCATACCTAGAACCAACCCTTTTGTTTTTGCCCGCGAGCATTAAGGATATTTTGTAAGGGCCTCTATGTTATTCTACTTGTGTAAAAGATACATTCCCTTTAATTTTCTCAAGTGGCAAACATTTCATTTTTTCTATGAATTTCATCTTCTTCCCTTCCAAAATGCATCATTTTGGTAGAGCCCATATTATTAATTGTATGAATGATTCTAGAATCTAATCCCGAGAAAGAAAGGCAATAAAATGTGTTCAGGATTAATGGGAAAATCCTATTTTGAGCGAATTTTCCTCTCAGACATTGTTGTTAAAGTCCTTGAATGAAGTGATAACTCTAAAACATCTACAACTGAAGACTGCTTCTCTTCAATGATATCTGTGTGTGAAATGACATTTGACATTCCTTTATTTCCCTTCTCGAATAAGGAAATAAAAATACGTTGTTGTCCCCTTTGAGCCTGATATTCTTCTTGTGTTTGAACCCTAACCAAGGATCACTCCCCACACTAAGGGGCAAAGAGGATGAAAAAATGTTTGCAAGTGAGAAAGAAAATATCAAGTTGAATGTCCTAAATTTAAAATAAAAAGGACAAGGAAAAAGGGCAAAAAAGAGAACAAAAAAAAAGAAAAAAAGGAGAAAAAGAAGGAAGAAATAAAAGCTAAAAGGTGAAAGAATAGAAAAGCATGGAACATGTGCAGAATCCTTCAGATAAGACATGTGCCAGAAAGGGAAATGAACTCTAGGGGTGAAAACCCAAAATAGGCAGTCTAGAGTGATCCAAAGAATAAAAGAATAAATATTTCATCAAGAAAGATTGATCCTTGGTTTAATCACCCTTAAGAATGTATTTGAGCCTATATATCATTTTTTGTATCATGATCTTAGCCTACATTACAAGCCTTTAAAGACCATTTGGATCATACATGAATATTTGAGAAAAAGAGTTTGTTTTCAGAACACATTCCGCCTAATTAAGTTAACCTTTCTTCAGGGACCCCAAACTTCTAATGTTTGATTGAGATTAGAAAAGTGGGAATATTGAAATTTGGGGAGTGGGTGAGTTAAAGAGAGCCACCTAAAAGCGGGACACTATCCGGTTGATGGATTCATGAATCATTCATACGATGAATTTTGGGGCATATGACTTTGCTCTTTTCCATGTTTGCCATGACTTTTTTCTTTGAACCCTCATTTCAAGGCTTTTATTTTTCTTTAAATCCTCATTGCTAACCTTTTTTTTTGCATCTTACAAGTAAAGTGACATAGAATCAAAAAAATAAAGGTTTCTTGGTATTGATTCCAAATCCATGAGCAATTGTTTACCATCGCATTAAGAAATAATATGGGCAACACCACCTTCATTAGTTTATAGGATAAAAGGTTGAGTTGCCAATCAAGGTTGAAATTTCATCTCTCCGTGTCTTCATGGGAGAAAAACTAGAAGAAGCAGAGTGGGTCCAAGCAAGATATGATCAGTTGAGTTATCCAATGAAAAATAGGTCGAAAGTCATCTGCATAGCCAAGTGAATCAGAAAAGAATAACATAAGCTCACGACAAGAAAGTTCATCCGAGAAAAAGATTTTGTATTAGGAAAAAAGTTGCCAATTCAAAGAGATTCTCGGGGAAAATGAATGACTAACTAGAAGAAGGCCTTCTAAAAAAGAACATTGATCTTGGTTGAGATAGATAGAGATGAGCTTCATAATTCGATGAATTTAGAAGTTTTATGCTTAAAAAAAGAAGATGAAAAAAAAGAAAGAAAAAAATAAAATTATTGAAAGGTGAAAACCAGCAAAGGGTGCCTTAGATACAAAAAAGAAAGAAAGAAGGGGATCAAGATAAAAACCTGTAAAGGGCATCTTGAAACTAAAAGAGGATCCAAGTTGAAAACCTGAAAAGGGCAGCTCGGATAGTTTATGGATTAGGCAAGCAGCAAATGAATCTCTCGAAGACTTGGCATCTTGGAAGAAATTTCATGTCCTCATACCTCGTCGACTTGGCAAAGGTGGCATAGGGCAATTTCTTGTGTTCTTATTTAGGAAGTTTTGACCGGTGGCATCTGAATTTTAGATAGGGCACGCCTAGATTGGGGCAATTTGCATTGGCCAAGGATTTAAGGCCATTAACATTAATAGGCATAAGGGGAAGATAAGAAAACGCCAGTATCATTCGAAGACATTCAAGGTAGAAATAAGCTTTGCTGCAAGGGTTTACAAGAAAGCGCTTCAAAGGGCCCTGCAGGGGTAAGCATCTGAAAACTCACAAGAAGCTTTGAGGATGCTTAATATTATTTTAAGGCAACATGATTGCTAAACCTTCTCCCACAATGAGAACAGTTTATCAGACATTAGAGGAGATGTCCATTGATGTTAAAGCTTCTGAGAGGATGTGAGAGATTCTATTCTCTCAATCAGGCAAAGGCTAAAAGAGTGTTGAAGAATATGAGGATAAAAAGTCAGTCCTCCTAACCAGGAATACAAGATAACTGGATTGAGTGAGCAAATGTGCAAAGCTCAGATGTTTCCACTGAAGCAAAGAGATTCAAAGAATAAATAGCTAGCATGATTGTCTATCTGGGTTGAACAAGCAAATGCGCATAAAAGTAAAGAGGAGATACCCCGGAAGAAAAAGGGAAAGATGAAAAAGAGAAACTTTAATAAAACACAAAAAAGAATTTTTTAAATAAAAAAGTAGAAAAAAGAAAAAAAAAATAAAGGAGAAAAACTTAAAAGAAAAATAAGAAAGAGGAAAAAGAGAATAAAAAGAAAGAAAAAATGAAAAAAAAGAAAAAAGAAAAAAGAAAAAAGAAAAAAGAAAAAAAAGAAGAAAAAGGAAATGAAGGGGAAAAGAAGATAAAAATAAAAATAAAGAGAAAAAAAGAGAAGAAAGAGAGAAAAAGAAGAAAAAATAGTAAAAAAAGGAAATTTAAAAACAAAAAAGAGAAGAAGGACATGCATTCATAAGTTAGGCATCCTTAGGAGCATGCTCATTATAATCACATCATTTGTTAAATTTTGACAGGTATAGAAACTCGCCTATCCGTTCAGGCATAAAGAGAACGGAACCTGCTTACCTATTCAAGCATAAGGAGATTAGAACCCACCTATCCGTTCAGGCATAAGAATAATGGAACCCACCTATCCGTTCAGGCATGAGAAGAATAGAACCTGCTTATTTATTTGAGCATAAGGAGAATGGAACCCACCTATTTGTTCATGCATGAGGAGAATGGTACCTGCTTATCTATTCGAGCATGAGGAGAATAGAACCCGCCTATCCATTCAGGAATAATGAGAATAGAACCCCGCCTATCTATTCAGGCATGAGGAGAATAGAACCTGCTTATCTATTCGAGAATGAAAAAATAGAACCCGCATATCCATTCAGGCATAAGGAGAATGGAAACCACATATCCGTTCAGGCATGAGGAGAATGGAACTTGCTTATCTATTCAAGCATGAGGAGAATAAAACCCGCCTATCTGTTCAGGCATGAGGAGAATGAAACCTTTTTTTTAGAATCTGCTTATCTATTCAAGCATGAGGAGAATAAAATCCGCCTATCCGTTCAGGCATAAAAAGAATAGAACCTGTCTATCCGTTCAGGCATGAGGAGAATGAAACCTACATATCTATTTGAGCATGAGGAGAATAGAACCCGTCTATCCGTTTAGGCATAAGGAGAATGGAACCCGTATATCCGTTCAGGCATGAGGAGAATAGAACCTGCTTATCTATTCGAGCATGGGGAAAATAGAACATGCCTATTCGTTCAGGCATAAGGAGAATGGAACTCGCCTATTCGTTCAGGCATAAGGAGAATGAAACCTATTTTTTTATTCGAGCATGATAAGAATAGAACCCGACTTTTTATTCAAAAATGAGGAGAATAGAACCTTTTTTTGCACCCTCCTATCCGTTCGGGTGTGAAGAGAATGAAACATTTATTTTTCAGTACAACACATATCTGTTCAGGCGTGAGAAGAATAAAATCTTTATTTTTCAGCACAACGCCTATCCGAGGAGAATGGAACCTTTATTTTTTTAGCAAAACGCCTACCCATTCAGGCGTGAGGAGAATGAAACCTTTATTTTTCAGCAAAATGCCTATCCGTTCGGGTGCAAGGAGAATGGAACCTTTATTTTTTAGCACAACGTATATCCATTTGGGCGTGAGGAGAATGAAACCTTTATTTTTCAGCATAATGTCTATCCGTTCGGGCGTGAGAAGAATGAAACCTTTATTTTTAAGCACAACGTCTATCCGTCCGGACGCAATGAGAATGGAATCTTTATTTTTTAGCACAACGCCTATCCGTTCGGGCGCGAGGAGAATGGAACCCTTATTTTTCAGCAATCGTCTATCCGTTCAGGCGCGAGGAGAATGTAACCTAGCTTTGATGTCCATCAACCAATTTGTAGTGTGATTGACTAAAATCCGTGCCTTTTTTTCTTTGCTCTATCCTTGTTTCACATAAATGAGCAAAGAGGGGCAGCTGTTGTCACTAATTTTTAGCGCAAGACAGAATCAAAATAGGCAAGAAAGATCATTCAAAAACAAAAAAGGGGGGAAAGATACCAGCCCTTATTCAAGAAATTCAAAAGGGGAAGCAAATCTGTTTCGAATCAAAAAGGAATGAAGCATATCATCAAATTTGGTCAAATTTAGGACAATAGCTATTTAAATCAAATCAAGACTTTTGGGCAACATTCTTACCCGATTTTAAGGATTTATTCTAATTTTTTCATGTATTTTTGGTAGTAAAAATCCCTATATAAACCCCCTTTCACCATTGTAAACACACAACACTCTCAATTTACCACTCTCTACACCATTCATTCCTCCCATTCATTTCTCGTTCTTGTAATTCATCACACCATTCTTACTTTGTTTCCAAAAATCCTTAGAAGATCCTGAGTTGTATTGAAGTTCCGATGGAAATACAAGAAGCGAATTTCTTCATATTGGTATTTTGTTCTTGCTTTCTTTATATTTTATGTTATCATTTTTATTTCGAATTCAATATAAAAAGAGGGAAATCTTACTTTTCTTTGAGTTTTCAAGGCTTTATAATCGAACATTCTTGGAAGGTTCCAATCGAGTAAAAAATAAGGTTTTTTAGTGTACCAATGCCGTGGAGGGCGGCCGATACGGTGGTTCACCACCCTTATTCTTCATCTTTTATTTTGCATGAACACTTGAAAGAATTTTTTAAAGTGGGATGTTTCGATCCATTTTTTTAAAGAGTGGATTTTAAAAAGTGTTTTTGGGCTTGTACCCATATCCTAAAGTAAAGTGGGTCATTTTAATTTAAATCCACACTTGTTTTATTTCATAAAACTCTTTTTAGATTTTCTTTAAATTTGATCCATAATTTTCTCATCAACTAATTTTTTCAAATCTTGAATTCTAAACTATTAAGTTTGCTTTTGTCACATATTTTTCTTAAATAATAATAAAGTTTTAATTAATCTTTTTATAAAATTGGTCTAAATACGGTGTTGACTCATTTTTAGAGAATGATACACCTTTTTCGAAATTTATTAAATTCCCTCTTTTTTTGTTATTTTATCTAATTTTGTAAAATAAACTAATATTGTTTTCCTTTTGTAATATTGCTACTTTATCTTATTAAATCGCTTGCCTTTGTTTATATTCTTAGTTTAAATAAAACCCCTAGGATTAGGTTCTTAAAAGCCTTAGTTAGAGCCTTGAAGTTTTAATAAAAATTTTCTTCACATCAAAAATCATAAAACACACTTAATTATATTTAACCCTAATAAGTAAAATTCACTTAAATAATTCTTAGGGTTAATCACTCAACTTAGAAAAATAAAATCTTCAACACACCAATTGTTTGATTAAAAAGTGAAACATAATTAATACGGTGTCCTACCAAAAAGAGGTCACGAGTTAGCGCTAGAGATGTTGACAGTGATTGGAGTCTACTCTCCAGACGGTGGGGCCATTAAAATGGAATCATATTCATAATTGGACAATAAGTTAAATTTTATACACACTTGCAAATTCCGACATTAAAACATTTTGTAATCGGCTAGGTACTAATTTTTGGGCTTTGTGGGGGTGCTAACCTTTCCCTACGTGCAACCGAATCCAGAACCTGTTTTTTTTGTTTTTTGCAGACCAAAATTGTTATTTTAATAAAATAAAATGATTTTAATAAAATAACCATTTTTAGGAGATCCAATCACACCTTTTAAAAAGATTGGTGGCAACTCCATTGTTTTGGCTTTCATTAAAAAAAAACCGTCGGGCCCCTTAAAAAAGGCCGCGACAACAACCAATCCCATTGAATGACGCATCACTAAACACAACATAATACTTCCCTGGCCCGGGTTGTGTCAAAATCGGAGCCTCTGTGAGGTAGGCCTTTAATTGCTCAAAGCACTTTTGTCTCTTCTTGTTCTATACAAATGGAACTCCTTTCTGTAGCAAGTTGGTCAGCAGCGCTGCTATGATGGAGAAACCTTTCTCAAACTGTCGATAATATCCTGCAAGTCCAAGAAAGCTATGGACTTTCGAGATATTTCTAGGTGGTTTCCATTCTACTACAGCTTGAATCTTCTGAGGGTCGACGCATATTCCATCTATAACAACGATGTGACCCAAAAATGCTACCTCCGAAAGCCAAAACTCATATTTACTGAACTTAGCATAGAGACGCCTATCCCTCAGTGCCTGGAGAACCACACGTAAATAATAATCGTGCTCCTCCTCCGAGCGCGAATACACCAAAATATCATCGATGAACACCACAACAAACTGATCCAAATAAGGTTGGAAGATTCTATTAATCAAATCCATAAATGTCGTTGGGGCATTGGTATGCCCAAAAGGCATCACCAAGAAGTTGTAGTGTCCGTACCGTGTCCTAAAAGCAATTTTATGAACATCTTCCTCTACCACCTTCAACTGATAATACCCCAACCTCAAGTCTATCTTAGAAAATACCCGAGCACCCTACAACTGGTCAAACAAATCATCAATTCTCGGTAGGGGTAACGACTCTTCACCGTTACCTTATTAAGCTGACGGTAGTTAATGCATATTCTCATTGAACCACACTTCTTCTTTACAAACAAAATTAGAGCACCCTAAGGTGAGATGCTTGGTCGAATAAATCCTCTCTCTAAGAATTCCTAGATTTTCTTTTTCAATTCTCTTATTTTTGTTGGTGCCATATGGTAGGGTATAATGGACACCGGTGTCGTACCAGGCATTACCTCAATTCGAAACTCAAGCTCATGATCTGGTGGTAATCTGAGTAACTTTTCCAAAAATACATCCATAAACTAACAAACTATCATAAGGCTCTCAATAACTGAATCCCTGACTCTTGTATCAGCCACATAAGCCAAAAAGACCTTATAACCTTGTTGGATTAGCCTTTGCGCCGCCAAAGCCAAAACTATATTGGGGATGCAAGGGTGTCTTTCTCCCCTAATAATTGACTTAGACCCATCGGCGACACGAAGCTTCAAACTCTTGGTCCTACAACCTAAACTTGCATCGTGTTTAAAAAGCCAATACATACCTAGGATCGCGTCAAACTCTTAGAATGGAAAAACCATTAAATTTGCCGAAAAGATTGAACCCTAAACTTTAATCAGACACATCTGATACACCTTATCCACTACCATATCTAACCCTAATGGGCTATACACACAAAGTCCTATCTCTAGATCTTCAGCTGATATTCCCCATTGTTGAGATATCCAACTATAGATGTAGGAGTGGGTAGATCCTGAATCTACTAATGCAATTATAGGAACAAAAAATAAAGAGAATGTACCTAAGATCACATCTGTGGGCTCATAATCCTCATAGGCTCTAACCGTGTGCTACCTCACCAATGCCCTCATAGTAGACTAGAACGTGCCCCTACTCTGATGGTTAGTTTCCTGACTTCCCCCTCTTTTATGGAAACCTATGCACCTCTGAGCTGGATAAAAGATCCTTGATGCCTGAAGTGGAACGATAGTAGTAACTGCAGGGCAATCCTTTACAAGGTGGTCATGTGATCCACACTCAAAGCAAACCCGATTTGCTCCTCAACACTCCCCACGGTGTCTATGCCCACACTAATTACAAACATGTGCGCCCACACTCCCTTGAGAACTATCTAGACTTATCATAGATGAAGACGATGTAGGCCTCTTACGACTAGCAAACTTAGATCTACGGTCTGACCTCAAGCTCTGATTTGACATCCTTCTTTCTTGATTTCACCGATTCTTATCCCTTCTTGAGTGAGACTACGAGCTGCCGGAGAAATTTACGAGCTACAAGAAAAATTATAAGTTCTCCCACTAGAACTTTCATACCCTCCAACTGGACCATAAGTTAAGCCTAGCATTTGCTCAAGAGACTTAGCACTAGCAGTCAACTTAGAAAACACCTTCGGTAGGGTAGCTGTCAGCTAGGTTTGGATCTCCTTTCTCAAACCCTTAATAAACCTTTTGCACTTCATCTTCTCAGTGGCCACTAACTCCAGTGCATACCTATTTAGCTGTAAAAATTCTTGTTCATACTCAAAGACTGAACAGTTCCCTTATACGAGGTGAGTAAAGTGGTCCATCAACCTATCAATGTGAGCCTCGCCCATGCATTTCTTCTCAAACTCATCAAGAAAATTGTCCCAAGTAGGTTGGTTGGGGTACCATTCAAGCTCCACCGTCTCCCATCATTCCTTTGCATTCTCCTTTAGCAACGATAGAATACAAGACAATTTATCTTTAGACCTTAGCCTCATTTGCCTCATAATCCAAAGGGTATCTCGAAGCCATTGATCTGCCTTCACCTAATTATCTTGTCCTATCCGAAGGAAATCAGTAGCACTCTGTCTATGTACCCTCTCAATCGGTGCCTCGCGAGGTGCAAATGTATACCTTGGTATCGCCCTCACGATATTATCTAGGGCTTGATGCAAATGAGATAAATAATTGGCCTAATGTCTAGCTCTCCCACCCGACTCTTTCTCATTAGGTGTATAGTCTTTATTGAAGCTTATTTCTTTGGAACCCCAGCTTTCCTCAATATCCTCCGCCCTTCTTGGCATGTTTCTAGTCTGCACAAGCAAACAACATGATTATACCATTGAATTTTAGCTTAATTCAAGTACAACATCGACTTATGGGCATGTATTCGTTAGACACCTATTTACTACACTAGACTTCCCCGGGGACTTCCTTGAACCAACTAAACATAGGCTCTAATACCACTAAATGTAACATCCCAAACCTGGATGCTGCATTTGGGCCACAAGCCCAAATTACTCTCATAATTTTTTTCAATTGTAAATCCAATAAACTCAATTCTCCAAGTCCAAACTATGACATTTCCTAAAACATTAAGTTCAAAAACATTTAACATTCATAAGGAGCTCCAAATAACCGATATTTAAAACATTTGACCGATACTAATTTAATTCAAATAGAGTTACAAATATAGGGGTCCTACGAATACATAGTCTTTTACATCTAAGTACATGTACTCTACCACAATTGTGAATGCTGAATTCTTCGCTTCGATGGTGCTCTGCTACACGCAAATGACCTACTTACCCACGAAAGAAAACAACGATTCCGAATGTTGAGCTAACAAAGCTTAGTGGATACATAACCACTCGACTATGCTTCAGGTTAATCATAATTAAGAGTATGCTAGATGATATGATACCAAGGTAAGATAAAGCAATGGCGCTACCATAAACGCCTAAACACGTTATGCACAATACAACATCTCAAATAACATAAGCATATCAATAAATAAACCAAGAGTGAGGCTCAATGTCACCAGACACTAGGAAACCCACTCATGATCGAAATCTCACATCGAGCTGCTCGAAATCTCACATCAAGCGAATATACTCAGAATCTCACATCTAGTCTTCATTCGAAATCTCGCATTGAGTGGGGCTCAAAATATTGCTTCAAGCAAATATCATCACCCGAAATCTCAAATCGTATGGTCTTCATTTCATCATTCAGAATTTTACATCGAGTGACTTTCTTGTGTTGCAACACTCGCTCACTGGGTATCTGGATCCCACCAAACAAAGACACATAACCAAACAAGTGCCCACACAAGGAACAACCACATATGATCCACCAAGGATCCCTAAGATTTGCTAACGCAAGCAATTCCCTTTTATTCAAACACAATATTATCCAATTAATTCGCATAAGGAGTTAGGAACACACTTTCTCAATTTTACCACTTATTTTACACCATAAGAGACCTATTGGGACCTTAACCACAAATTATAGAACTCTTAAACTCAAAACATAAAATCTTGGATAGACTATCCAGGACGTACAAATAGGTCTCTATGGGTATCGATACCCAGCATTGGTTCAAAGAGCTAGTCGGCCAGTCATACCGATACGCCTTTATGGCATATCAAAACCCAACATCGATATGCATACCTTGATTACCGATCTCTAAGCCCGTATCAAAATGCCTACATGGTATATCGAAGCCAAACATCAGTACGCTCGCCTTGCGTACCGATCCCGAAACCCATACCGATACACCACTTAGAGTATCAATACCCATTTTAGTCACTGGAAATTGTGATAGAACACTGGTATCGGTACGCCCCTAGGCGTACCGATACTCCTTTGCAATTTTACCTGGAATACTCATCTTCCATAAGGGCGTATCAATATGGGCAGGAATCGTTCCAATACTCGAGCCCAAATTTCATGCTCTAGAGCTCGAAAATCCCCTGATTTTGCCCTTACACTTAAACCATTGAGCCCCAATTAAATCTTACATGTTATAAGGAGTTATTTAAGTGTGTTTCTATCAATTTTTATCCCCAAACAACAAAAAACATAGATTTTACCATGGATGATCAACCAATCTCTAACTTAACCAAAACATCATATTTCAAGCAAATATACCAAAATGATGATGCACATGAACACACAGAAGTTAGAAGTGTACAAACCTCGAATTATAGGTTGGAAAAAAGCTCTTAGAACTCCTCTAAGCCTTCTCCTTCCCCAAGACTTTGGAAGGTTCTCCCACCTCTTTCACTTGGATTGTAGATACTTGATTGCTGAACAACACTTCCTTAAGGCTCCAAACGTGATTCACACTAAAAAAACTCAAAGATTAAACATTTTCTTATGAGTGGGGTGTAGAAAAATGAAGGGAAAGGGGGTAAAGAGACAAAGAGGAGCAAGGTGACCTTATTGTCATATTTCTTTGCAGAAAAATTAAAAGCCACTCCCCTTTCCCTCTTCACACAATTTGGAAATTACCTAATTGTCCTACTCTCATGTTCCTAACTCAATCCAATACCAAAGTCCAGCCCATCAATGCTCATGGGGTCCATTCACCATGGCCCAAACGCAAGGCCCATGCATCGGGTGAAATCTGACTCTCGGGTCCCGAAAACTAGATCGTTACACTTAACATTTTATTTCAAAACCCGTTTAAGATTTTTTCGTTAACGGCGGTTAAAAATTTTCGTCATCCAATCAAAACATGACACGTTGCCTTTTTTATATTTTTAATTTCTTAATTTCTTCCAAAATCTTAATTTCTTTCAATCAAACCCCTAAATCACATTTCTCTCACCGTCTAGCATCCCTCACACTTCGGTATTTTCATCGTTTCATCGTCCAAGTGTCGGGTACCTCACCGTTCGACATTTCCCACCCTCTAGTCGTCGATTGGAACCTAATTAGTCTTTTTTCATTATTAGGTGTTCGTTGATGGTGCAATCAGATGTTCATACGCCGGTAGTAGTTGAATCGGTGGTCGGAGTGGAGGAATTTAGGGATTTAGGGTTTGGGTTTGGGTTTTTTTAGAGAAATTGAAGATTATTGGATTAATTAATATTTTTCATTTTTCATTTTTAGATTTTAATTTCATAAAATGAGAAAAAACCATGCCACGTGTTTGATTTTCATTAGATAATAGAAACAATTAGCGTCTGTCACAGAAAAACCTTAAATGGGTCACGGAGTGAAACATTAGGCATTTATTTGGCCTTAAATATAGTTCATACATCTATTTAAAAAAAGTATAATTTAGACACTTATTTGATTGTTAAACCAAATAATAATTATTTGATTTAACATGAACTGAATTTAATCAGTAGGTATGTTGTTAGCACAATAATAATATTTGGTTTAATTTTTAATATTTTTTCGATTCATCAACTATAAGTAATTTAAACAATAAAAATATTATATCAATGACATTTTTTTGATATGCATAAATTTTAGTTTATATAAGCTTGTTAAATCTAAGGTTTAAAATGTCAGTATAGGGTGTAGAGTTAAGGATTTAGGTTCTAGGATTTAAAATTTAGGATTTAGGGATAAAGTTTAAAGTTTAGGTTTAGGAATATGGATATATTTGTTAGGGGTGGAAATCGGGTGGGGCGGGGACGGTTTTGCATTTCCCACTTCGTCCCCAATACTTGCAGTTACGGTTTCGTTTAATCCCCATTAAATGTTTCGGGAATTTTTTCATCCTCATACCCTCTCTGTGTGAATCCTTGCGGTTTTCAAGGAATCTCCATCCAAAAAAATTATTATTTTACTAACCAAAATAAATGGCCAATTCAGTTAAAAAATAAAGTTTGGGTACTTCGATTGGAAGCAATTACGAGATGATGAAGATTGAAAGGGCGTTGTGTTGGGGAAGATTTAGATGGGTTTTTAGCTTATATTTAAAAACTAAGATAGAAACATGTTTGAGAAACTTGAGTGTGGCTAGGTTTGTTTTTTTATTAAGATATATATTAGGGGTATATAGATAAATAAGTATATATTTTTTGAAAATCTTGTAAAATATCGAGATCCTTGCGGATATTTTTTGAGATCCCTACGGTTATTTATACATTTACAGTCCAGTTATCCCCACGGTTCGAATATAACAATCCATGTCCCCATCCCCATTTGAGCTTCAGTGATAAAACTTCTCATGTCCCTGTGGGTAAAGATTTCAGTTATTCCCCATCATGTCGGTTCGAATCCCCACAGTTTTTGGATATTCCCCACCCAATTCCCACCCTTAATTTTGATACACAAGTTGTGTAAAAAAATTATACGAACCTTTATATTTAAGCTATAAAATTTAAAACCTAAATCCTTAGCCCTAACACTCTAAAATCTAAACCTCACACCCTAAACTCTAAATTCTAACTATAAATCTCAAATTCTACACCCCAGCCTAACTCTTAAACCCTAAACCACAACCTAAATATCTAAATCCTAAAGTTGAAAGGCTTGTGTAAAACTTGTATATCAAAGTATTTTCCTTAAGAATTTAGATTTTATATTTTAAAGAAATGTGTAATATTTTTTAGACAAACTTGTGTATTGAAATATAACTCTTGAATAAAAATCTTCTGCCCCTTTAGGTGCCCCTATTTATGCCATCACAGTAAAAATAGATTTAGGATTTAACGTTAAGATTTAGAGTTAGAATTTAAGATTAGGATTTAAGAAATTGAAGATAAAGTGTATTTTTTAAGGTTTAAGATTTAAGACTTATAATTTATTTTTTTAATGTAAAGACATAAAAAATAACACCAAAAATGGCCAAAAATGTTTTTGTCCATAACTCTAATATTAAATTGTATCTTCAAATTTTGTTAATGTAATAGAAATAAAACAAACCGGGAAAACAATGGTGTTGGATCCTGTAGCCAAATCCTTCTCTTTGCAGTAAGCTTCAGCGACATCCACGTGACTGAGGATCGTGGGAAAAATGATACCCAGTAGGGGTGTACAAAAAATCTGATTTGATTGATCTGATTCGTTTATACGTTGATTTAATCTGAAATTTTAAATATCTGATCCGTTTTTTATTTTTCGATAATTTAAATCGGATATCTAAAAATTTCGGATCGAATACGGATAGTTATTTTACATTCAGATCGGATATCCGATTATCCGATATCTGAAAATTCAAAATTTTTTATAGATATAAATCTTGTTATATTGGATATTTTTACATGAAAAATGGATACAAATCTTGTTATATTCAATAATTTGTTAATTGTTATATTCGAAAATCTAAAATTTTCATGGATAGGACGGCCAAATTTAAAAAAAAATATTTAAATCAAGTCATAAATTCGGATATTTGGATATCCGAAAATCGGGTATCCAGTTTTTTTAAATCGTATACGGATCACTAAATTGCCTATCCAAAAATTTTGAATATTTAAAATTTCGGATCGAATCGAATATCCGAAATGCACAGCCCTGTAGTACCCAAGTGCAAGCCTCCATGCCAACCAATAATTGTGAATAAAATGAGATCTACTAACTGGTCGGATGGTTAAAAAAATTCCTATCATTTTATTTTATATAAATTCTAATGTTGATATTTGTGTTCATAACATAAATACGCATACTTAATAAAATAATAATAATTATGAATAAAATAATAATTTAATTTAATTGTAATATTAAATTCAAATTAAATAATTTAAAAAATTAAATAAAAACACTTATATTAAAAAGTAGTATAAGCTTAATGCACTTTTTGTCTCCTAACATTTATCACTTTTTTTAACTTAGTACCTAAAGTTTTTTGGGCTCTTGTGCCCCTTTACGTTTACATTGTTAGTCGTTTTGCCTCATTTCGTTACCCTTCTCGTTAAAGAAAATTCCAACCAATCACATTATGCCATGTCATCGCCTCATTCACTAAGTCAACTCACCTGGTTTTATTTAAGGGTAAATGACATGTCAAGTCTGTCAGGTTTTTTGTTGTTCAATTCAGTCACTAAAAAGTCTATTTTACCTAAAATTGACCCCTATTTGTTTCTAATTTTTATAATTTAGTCCAATATTTATTATTATTATTATTTTATTTAAATGTTGATATTTAATAAAAATAAATTAAATATTTTATTATTAAATTAGTAATTTTTCTAGATAAATTAAATTTCCTAAAATTAATCCCAACAATTACTTATTCAAATTATATTTTTTGAACAAAATTTGAATTATATTATTTTTAGCAAAATTTGAATTATATTATTTTTTTGAGAAAAATTTCAATTATATTTGAATCATATCTCAATTATATTCAATTTTCGCTAAATTTAAATTATATTTTTTGATCAAAATTCGAATCATTTTTCACTTATATCTGAAATATTTTTTGAGAAAAATTCAAATTATATTTGAATCATGATCGAATTATATTTCAATTATATTAGAATTATTAATTCAAATTTTGCTAAATTCAAATTATATTCGTTTTTAGCAAAATTTGAATTATATTTTTTTAGCAAAATTCGAATTATTGATTCTAATTTTGTTAAATTCGAATATATTATTTTTAGCAAAATTTGAATTATTAATTTGAATATAATTGGAATATGATTAGAATATAATACGAACATCATTCGAATACAAAACAAATATGATTCAACTATAATTTGAATATGATTCAAATATAATACGAGCATGATTCGAATATAATACGAATATGAATCAACTATAATTTGAATATGATTCAAATATAATACGAACATGATTCGAATATAATATGAATATGATTCGAATATAATTTGAATTTTGCTCAAAAAATATATTTCGAATATAGAAAATTTTGAATATAATTGGAATATGATTCGACTATCATGATTCTAATATAATACGAACACGATTCTCATATAATACGACATGATTCCAATATAATATGAAACATGATTCGAATATAATTTGAATTTTGCTCAAAAAATATATTTCGAATATAGAAAAATTCGAATATAATTGGAATATAATTCGAATATAATACAAATATGATTCGAATATAATTTGAATATGATTCGAATACAATACAAACATGACTCGAATATAATATGAATATGATTCGAATATAATTTGAATTTTACTCAAAAAATATATTTCAAATATAGCAAGATTTGAATTAATAATTCCAATATAATTGGAATATGATTCGAATATAATTCGAATTTTGCTCAAAAAATACAATTCAAATTTAGCAAAATTCGAATATGATTAGAATATAATTTGATTTTTCTCAAAAAAGAATATAATTCGAATTTAATTATAATATAATTCTATTTAAATTTTGCTAAAAAGAATATAATTCAAATATGTAATTGTTGGGGCCAATTTTAGGTAATTTAATTTACTAAAAAATTACTAATTTAATATTAAAATATTTAATTTTATTTATTTTTATTAATTATTAACATTCAAAAAATAATATTATTAATAATAACAAATATTGGACTAAATTATAAGATTTAGAAACAAATAAAGGTCAATTTTAGGTAAAAATAGACTTTTCAGTGACTAAATTGAATAAAAAACAAACCTGACAGACTTGACATGTCATTTACCCTTTAAATAAAATCAGGCGGGTTGACTTAGTCAAAGAGGAGATGGCGTGGCGCGATGTTATTGGCGAACATTTTTTAAATGGCAAGGGTAACGGAGGGCAGAACGGGTAACAGTGCAAACATTAGGGGCACAAGAGCCCAAAAACACACGTTAGGTACCAAATTGGAAAAAGTGATAAACGTTAGGGGCAAAAAGTGCATTAAGCCTATTATTTTTATGGAATTGGTATATAATTTTTAAGCGAAAATTACATGATTGATTACTTTTATTTTTGAATTGTTTGATTTTTGTCTTTGATTTTGAAAAAGTTATGCTTTGCTCACTTACGTTATCCATTCATAATATTTTAGTCATTGAGCCATTAACTCAGTTGGTATAATGACATGACATATTAGTCAAAAGGATTTATTTTTAATTTAACCCATGAATTTTTGATAAAATATCAATTTAACCCTTAAACTTTAAATAAACATCAATTCAACCTCTAAACTTTAGCTAAATCTCTCACCGCAACCACCACTCACCATTGTCGTCAACCACTGTCAACGACAACTGTTGAACCTAAAATTTTCAATTCACCTATTTTGATCTCTTGAACGCAAATTCGATATTAAATATTAGCTTAATATTAAATTTGACCCTTCACTTTTGTGTTAGAAGAGCATCTCTAACAGGATTATTGACAGCTAGGCTAAGTTAGTTTTTAGTTAGAATAGATAATATCCTTGCTGGTTTTTTTATTCTTTTCTTTATTAATATATATTAAACTCTTTGTATTATGTTAATTAATTGAATAAAATTTACTTTTCAATTCTATACGAATTGAGAATTCAACATGGTATCAGATGATTCTTCCAATTCTCGTTCTGAATCACTTTATTTCTTCAAGAACGATGATCCCTCTGATGAATACTATATTCATCCGAATGAGCATCCGGCGTTGGTTCTGACCTTATCCCTGTTGAACGGCGGCAATTATCATAGCTAGGCTCGTTCTATGCGAATGTCTCTCATTTCCAAGAATAAATTCCAGATCGTGAACGGTTCGATTAAGGAACCCAAGGAGGAAGATCCTCGTTTTCAAGCTTGGGTTAAGTGTAACAATCTCGTTTAGTCTTGGCTACAACGCACGTTGAATCAAGAGATTGGACATAGTGTGATTTGGATTGATAGGGCTTATGAACTCTGGACGGATTTGTTCAATAGATTCAATCAGGGAAATTTGGTTCGAATTTCAGATTTACTTCAAGAATTCTATTCTTTACAGCAAGGTAATCTTTTCATTACGGCTTATCACACTCAATTAAAGGTTTTGTGGGATGAAATATGTAACCTCAGACCCTTGATAGCGTGTGATTGTTCTGCTTCGAAATATAGAAAACATAATTTCTTGCTTCGATCTCTTTAAGGTCTTAATGAGAATTTATCAGTTCCTAAGTTCTAGATTCTTATGACAAAACCTATGCCATCTATTAATGAAGTCTTTACAATTGTTATTCAACATGAACGTTCTGTTAGTTCCATTGTTAGTGATTCCAGTATTCTGTTGGCAGATAGGTATGGTCTAAAAAGTGTTGACAGAATATTCTTTTTAGGCTAGAAAATAAACCTGCTAATAATAGAAAATTTTATAGTAACAATGGATCAAAAAGGCCTCTGTGTGTTTCTTGTGGGATGTATGGTCATACTGTTGATAAATGCTATAAGAAACATGGTTTTCCTTCTAGATACAAGAACATGAATTAGAATAATAAGGTCAATCTGGTAGGTTCTTATAGTGGTGAAAGCTTTTTGCCTGATGATTCTTTGATCACGAAAAATTCAAATCATGTCATGTTTACACAAGAGCGATATGAAAATCTGTTGAGTTTACTGCAAGAAAGAAAATTGTCTGTGAATTCTGCTAAGAATTCTACTCAAGATTCCAAACTCAATGTTCTTTCTTCTGTTTTTGATGCTTCAGCTGAGGAGACAGATATGGCTCTTGCTTGCTCCAATTCAAAAAGTTTGGCTATTTTTTGGATATTAGATTTAGGAGCTACTGATCATATAGTTAATTATTTGCATTTCTTTGTTAATTGATATCCTGTTCATGATAAGTATGCTAAATTACCTAATACTGAGTTAGTGAAAGTTACTCATATAGACACTGTTCAGATTTCACATTCATTAGTTTTATATAATGTTTTTCATATTCTTAATTTTGGTTTTAATCTAATTTTAGTTTCTCAGTTAACCAAAGATCACACATTATGTTTAATTTTTTTATCTAGTTTTTGTTGTACACAAGATGTCACAACATGGAAGATGATTGGTATAGCTAGAGCAATAAATGGGCTCTATGAATTAGAGGTTTCTTTTACTAGCAATATTAGTTCTGTTTTTACTGCTACTGTGTGTAATTCTACTGCCCTAAATCTTTGGTATGCTAGGCTAGGCTAGGCTAGGCTAGGCTAGGCTATCTTTCTCAACAAAGGATGAAATCTTTTTCAAAATTAAATAAAGACATACCTTTTAGTTCTATTTCAAATTGTGATATCTGTCATTTAGCTAAGCAAAAAAGATAATGCCAAAGAATTTGACATGTTAGACATTTTTAAAAAGAAAAGAATAATACACCAGAGTTCTTGTATTCACCCACCACAACAAAACAGTACTATTGAAAAGAAACATCAATATTTACTTGTTGTTGCAAGACCTTTGAGATTTCACGCACATTTACCTTTGAAATTCTGGATGGATTACATTTTACATTCTGCTTACTTAATTAATCTTACTCCTACACCTGTCTTAATTAATAAAACTCCTTTTAAAGTTTTATTGTAACACCTCCTTTCTGTATCCGTACACCGGATACGAGTCGGAAATATTATGACTTCTTTTATTCAAAGATCGGGGTAATTTACAATTTTTGGAAATTTCCCAGTGGTCACTCATCATGAAAATTTTCTAGCTCAAGCACACTTAACTTTTTTTTAAATCGGCATAACTTATTTATATGAGCTTCAAATCATAAATCAACTATCTTAGCAGACAACTCATCGCCTAAGGTTATTCTTAACCTTGAATCTTTCTAGAAACGCCAATTATCATGAACTCATAACGAACTTTAAAGACCAAACACAACTCAAGTAGGTTTAGCAAGTATACATGCCACTATAAAAATCAAACCTTAATTAGGTTATCATTACTGTGATTACCTGTTGAGCTTTCCAATATTGATGCAATGCTCTTCTCACTTTCATCTTGATTTACCTACGTGTGCAAAATCAACACACACTAAGTACGAACTTAGTGAGGCATAAGATGAGAACATATAAAAAATACTTTACAGTACATAATACTATTAAAAGCATGATATCCTTTTAAACATGTAATCTGTTATGCAGAAATGTTTATGCATAAAAACATATTGTAGACTTTATACTTTAAAAGCATATATTCTTCTTGTAAAGTCATATATGTACTATAAAAGTACTATTCTTCTTTATGAGAATCGTAACTGCCAACTCAAAAGGTTGGATCTCGACACCATAGGTTATCGTCATAACCGCCAACTCAAAAGGTTGAATTTTGACACTATAAAGCATCGTAACTGCCAACTCATAGGTTGGATTTCGACACATAAGGTATCGTCATAACTGCCAACTCAAAGGTTGGATTTCGACACTATAAAGCATCGTAACTATCATTCTCAATATTATACTTCCAAGGCAACTTTAAAACATTTCTTGCAATATGACAAGTAACAAATATCACTTATACATTTCACATCATGTAAAATATCTTCATAGTAGAACAGTTCATACTCCAATATGTTCATCAACTTTTCATGGTATAAAGCATTTGTAAACAAAAAATTATACCATAATCTTTAAAATCATTAAAATAATATATCATGCAAAAACATGTATGCACTCACCTTAGCCATTTATTAGCAAGCCTCACTAAATTCTACTTGATCCTTTCCATTATAGAACCTCGAACCTTCTTTGATTGATTCGGACTTGATTTCATTTATCACATGAATAAGATAAAATATTTGTTAGATTGAAATCTAACATCACCATAAACATGTTGTCTTAATATAACCATTCGAATATAAAATTTCTAAATATTTTTCCTTGCTTCCTTGTACTGTTTAGAAACTCATTTTGGATCCTTAATGATCATTCTGAACTTCCAATAATTCTTCCGAGCTTGTTATCAAACATTTAGATACACAAAGTATCAATTTCTATTTTCTGGCAACTTGCGCTACCATCAAAGATTTACTTACACCGGGCAGAATACATACCGAATCTTAATTTCCTTTATGCTGGAGAAACTAGATTCGATAATGATTCTAACGGTATAAGCCAAATAAATTAATAAAATATACAAAAATTATGAAAATTCTTCAAACTCCCGTCACAGACTGTCCATACCCAAAACTGCTCTGTAAAATTTATGACCTTCATTCGATTAAAAATTTATATCTTTTAACTTGGAATTTGAAATCCGTTTTCGTTTGTTGGACACGAAACTAGACGAACACATCTTTACAACGGTACAAAATTCACCATCTAACCATTTTTATATAATTTATGGTGAATTTTCAAAATCACTGTCAGATTTCAATCTTCTACATAGCTTTCCATAATAAACTTCTTATTTTTTTCACTTGTCAATTTAGTCCCATCACTTGCTTCAAACCATCAATTCATCATCTCCTTCATCAAATAATCATTCAAAATAATTCCCTCTAATTTTCTTTCTTTGCCAAATGGTCACTAATAATGCAAATGTAAGGGTTTAAACTTCTTAACTTTGTACTTTAGTCCTCAAATCAACACTACTACCTTGATTCTATTATTTCAACTAAAAATCAGATTCAATCCTTATTCAAAACTTCCTTGCTGAAATGGTCACTTAACTTTGAAAAATTGTCAAAATGGTCCCTAATTTAATTCAACATCGGTTTAGCATTCTAACATCAATTTCACATCTCCAACATCATTAATTACATAAATACACCCCAATTTCATGAAATTTAGATTCGGTTCCTTAACTTTGAAGCTTGCCGAATTGGTCCCTATAATTTTAACTTAGGGTTTTGCTTCCAAACAACAAATCAAGCTTACTAGATTATTAACCAACATCACAAACCCTAAATTAAACTTAAATCCATAAACCCTAATCATCTTCATAATAATCAAAACATGTAGAACTTAAATACCATCTCAATATCATGATTTTAACATCATACTAGCTTGATTTCAACTTGAATTCAACCATGGAATCATAAAATCTCAAAAGCCTCAATTTGATCCATAAACCCTAATTTCTCTCATGTAAATTCTCATAAATCAAGCATGGATTCCATGAATTAAATACATCAAAAGATAGAGCTTGAAGAGTAGAACAACTTTGTAGTTGATGAGATTACCTGAAAATCGAGTTTCGGGGCTTGAATCGAACTTGAAAAATTTTTCTCCATTTTTCTTTCTTTCTCCCCCTCATATTTCGAAATTTTAAGATGAAAATGGTCTTCATCTTTTTTTTCATCCAATTTGGCCACATGTCTTGTATAAATGAATTTTAAATTCATTTAGATAGTGAAATTACTAAAATGCCCTTTTAATCCAATGGTTGAGGTTGATCTTATCATCAATCAAGGGCCAAGATTTAATCTTCAAATTTATTCTTCCAAAAATAACACTTTTAACTTCAAATATTTCAAAATTGCCATCCCTGCCAAATGACTAATTTGCCCTCGAACTAGTTTTTATTTACTAGTTGGTTTCAAAATTGCCATTCCATAAAAATCTAACTAACTTAGTTCCTTCTCAACCGGCCACATGTCAATTTATTCTTCCAATGGTCAAAAAATAAACCAATAAGTTGGTATTTACCAACTTTACCCTTGTAATTTTTCCAAAATTACGATCTTGCCATTTTTCATCCAACGGCTCATATTTAACATGGAAAATCAACTTAAATCCAAGGATTCAAACTCTTCCAACACAAAGAAAATATCTTAAACATGTAAAATGACATAATCAACCTTGGCTTATCATCCTTCAAAATATTCTGGATATTCGATTCGATCCGATTATCTGAATATTCTTCCAAACTTTATCACTTTATAGCCAAAAATACAAGCTCCGTACGAAAAATCCGAATAACACGGAAAGGTCACTCTTGGGGGTGAACTATTCATTTACGGGGTTAACTTACATAACTTTTAGAAATTACAATTTAGCCTCTAAACTTTTCCAAAGTTTATACTTTGACCCCCAAACTTTCAAAATTTTTGTTTTGGTCACTAACCAAAAATTTGGGATATTACAATTCTCCCGCCTTAAGAAAATTCGTCCTCGAATTTTCAACACATACCTGATTCAAAAACAATGAGAAAACTGTTTTCTCATATTTTTTTCTCTTTCCTAAGTCACTTTTTCGACTTCATAATTTCTTTCAAAGAACTTTAACAAGCGAGATCAACTTATTTCTTAATTCTTTGACTCCATGTGCTAATATCTTTATTGATTCTTCCTCATAAATCAAATCCGATTGAATCTCTATTCTTTTCAAATAATGATATGAAAAAGGGTATGATCGGTACTTCTTGAGCAGCGATAAATGAAATATACTGTGAATCTTGTCTATTTTCGGAGGTAAGGCTAGCTAATAAGCATTGGACCAACTCTTTTCATAATCTTATGTAGTCCAATAAATCTCAGACTCGGCTTCCCTTTTGCCCAAACCATAACACCTCCTTCCAATGTGAAACTTTTAAGGAATACTTTATCCTTAACTTCATATAAATATCTTTTCTAAAAATCTATTGTGTCAGAACTCTCGTTTCTTTTGCAATCTATGCCTAAGAAGGCTGGTCCATAATCTCATCTAATGTCTGGAAGAAAAACTCTTAATCTAGAACATACATATCATGTTACTCGGTGCCTCTCGCACTATGCTAAACCGAGGGTAGAACATTATCATTAACCTCATCACTCTCATGAATCTCTTATTGATTCACTCGCTTTAGCACCTAACCTGATTCGTTTACCCTCACACATTAAAATTTTAACATCATTATCATAATGTAGTAAGCAATTGCATCCATTCTAACAAGTAAAATCATCATAATTCGACATCTAGTGGCATATATACACACTTTGACCTTTACCATACTTCGTTTATCTCTATAATCGACTAAACTTGTAGCTCTAATACCAATAAATGTAACACCCCCTTCCCGTATCCGTACACCGGATATGAGTTGAAAATGTTATGACTTCTTTTATTCAAAGATCGGGGTAATTTACAATTTTTGGAAACTTCCCAGTGGTCACCCATCTTGAAATTTCTCTAACTCAAGCACGCTTAACTTTTTTTAAAACCAGCATAACTTATTTATCTGAGCTTCAAATAATAAATCAACTATCTTAGCAGACAACTCATCGCTTATGGTTATTCTTAACCTTGAATCTTTCCAGAAACGCCAATTATCATGAACTCATAACGAACTTTAAAGACCAAACACAACTCAAGTAGGTTTAGCAAGTATACATGACACTATAAAAATTAAACCTTAATTAGGATGTCATTACTGTGATTACCTGTTGAGCTTTCCAATATTGATGCAATGCTCTTCTTACTTTCATCTTGATTTACCTACGTGTGCAAAATCAACACACGCTAAGTACGAACTTAGTGAGACATAAGATGAGAACATATATAAATTACTTTACAGTGCATAATACTATTAAAAGCATGATATCCTTTTAAACATGTAATCTGTTATGCAGAAATGTCCATGCATAAAAACATACTGTAAACTTTATACTTTAAAAGCATATCTTCATCTTGTAAAGTCATATATGTACTATAAAAGTACTATTCTTCTTTATGAGCATCGTAACTGCCAACTCAAAAGGTTGGATCTCGACACCATAGGGTATCGTCATAACTGCCAACTCAAAAGGTTGGATTTCGACACTATAAAGCATCGTAACTGCCAACTCATAGGTTGAATTTCGACACCATAAGGTATCGTCATAACTGCCAACTCAAAGGTTGGATTTCGACACTATAAAGCATCGTAACTGTCATTCTCAATATTATACTTCCAAGGCAACTTTAAAACAATTCTTGCAATATGACAAGTAACAAATACCACTTATACATTTCACATCATGTAAAATATCTTCATAGTGGAGCAGTTCATACTCCAATATGTTCATCAACTTTTCATGGTATAAACCATTTGTAAACATAAAATTATACCATAATCTTTAAAATCATTAAAATAATATATCATGCAAAAACATGTATGCACTAACCTTAGCCATTTATTAGCAAGCCTCACTAAATTCTACTTGATTCTTTCCTTTATAGAACCTCGAACCTTCTTTTGATTCGGACTTGACTTCATTTATCACATGAATAAGATAAAATATTTGTTAGATTCAAATCTAACATCACCATAAACATGATGTCTTAATATAATTATTCAAATATAAAATTTCTAAATATTTTTCCTTTCTTCCTTGTACTGTTTAGAAACTCATTTTGGGTCCTTAATGATCATTCGAACTTCCAATAATTCTTTCGAGCTTGTTATCAAACATTTAGATACACAAAGTATCAATTTCTATTTTCCGCAACTTGCGCTACCTTCAAAGATTTACTTACACCGGGCAGAATACATACCAATCTTAATTTCCTTTATGCTGAGAAACTAGATTCGATAATGATTCTAACAAAGTATAAGCCAAATAAATTAATAAAATCTACAAAAATTATGAAAATTCTTCAAACTCCCGTCACAGTCAGTCCATACCCAAAACTGCTCAAGAAATATTTTGACCTTCATTCGATTAAAAATTTATATCTTTTAACTTGAATTTGAAAATCAGTTTTTACGTTTGTTGGACACGAAACTAGACGAACACATATTTACAACGGTATAAAATTCACCATCTAACCATTTTTATATAATTTATGGTGAATTTTCAAAATCACCGTCGATTTCAATCTTCTACATAGCTTTCCATAATAAACTTCTAATTTATTTTTTATTTTCCACTTGTCAATTTAGTCCCATCACTTGCTTCAAACCATCAATTAATCATCTCCTTCATCAAATAATTATTCAAAATAATTCCCTCTAATTTTCTTTCTTTGCCAAATGGTCACTAAAAATGCAAATGTAAGGGTTTAAACTTCTTAACTTTGTAATTTAGTCCTCAAATCAACACTACTACCTTGGTTCTATTATTTCAACTAAAAATCAGATTCAATCCTTATTCAAAACTTCCTTGCTGAAATGGTCACCTAACTTTGAAAAATTGTCAAAATGGTCCCTAATTTAATTCAACATCGGTTTAGCATTCTAACATCAATTTCACATCTCTAACATCATTAATTACATAAATACACCCCAATTTCATGAAATTTAGATTCGGTTCCTTAACTTTGAAGCTTGCGAATTGGTCCCTATAATTTTAACTTAGGGTTTTGCTTCCAAACAACAAATCAAGCTTACTAGATTATTAACCAACATCACAAACCCTAAATTAAACTTAAATCCATAAACCCTAATCATCTTCATAATAATCAAAACATGTAGAACTTAAATACCATCTCAATATCATGATTTTAACATCATACTAGCTTGATTTCAACTTGAATTCAACCATGGAATCATAAAATCTCAAAAGCCTCAATTTGATCCATAAACCCTAATTTCTTTCTCATGTAAATTCTCATAAATCAAGAATGGATTCCATGAATTAAATACATCAAAAGATAGAGCTTGAAGAGTAGAACAACTTTGTAGTTGATGAGATTACTGAAAATCGAGTTTGGGGGCTTGAATCGAACTTGAAAAATTTTCTCCATTTTTCTTTCTTTCTCCCCTCATATTTCGAAATTTTAAGATGAAAAATGGTCTTCATCTTTTTTTTTCATCCAATTTGGCCACATGTCTTGTATAAATGAATTTTAAATTCATTTAGATAGTGAAATTACTAAAATGCCCTTTTAATCCAATGGTTGAGGTTGATCTTATCATCAATCAAGGGCCAAGATTTAATCTTCAAATTTATTCTTCCAAAAATAACACTTTTAACTTCAAATATTTCAAAATTGCCATCCCTGCCAAATGACTAATTTGCCCTCGAACTAGTTTTTATTTACTAGTTGGTTTCAAAATTGCCATTCCATAAAAATCTAACTAACTTAGTTCCTTCTCAACCGGCCACATGTCAATTTATTCTTCCAATGGTCAAAAATAAACCAATAAGTTGGTATTTACCAACTTTACCCTTGTAATTTTTCCAAAATTACGATCTTGCCATTTTTCATCCAACGGCTCATATTTAACATGGAAAATCAACTTAAATCCAAGGATTCAAACTCTTCCAACACAAAGAAAATATCTTAAACATGTAAAATGACATAATCAACCTTGGCTTATCATCCTTCAAAATATTCTGGATATTCGATTCGATCCGATTATCTGAATATTCTTCCAAACTTTATCACTTTATAGCCAAAAATACAAGCTCCGTACGAAAAATCCGAATAACACGGAAAGGTCACTCTTGGGGGTGAACTATTCATTTACGGGGTTAACTTACATAACTTTTAGAAATTACAATTTAGCCTCTAAACTTTTCCAAAGTTTATACTTTGACCCCCAAACTTTCAAAATTTTTGTTTTGGTCACTAACCAAAAATTTGGGATATTACAATTCTCCCGCCTTAAGAAAATTCGTCCTCGAATTTTCAACACATACCTGATTCAAAAACAATGAGAAAACTGTTTTCTCATATTTTTTCTTTTCCTAAGTCACTTTTTCGACTTCATAATTTCTTTCAAAGAACTTTAACAAGCGAGATCAACTTATTTCTTAATTCTTTGACTCCATGTGCTAATATCTTTATTGATTCTTCCTCATAAATCAAATCCGATTGAATCTCTATTCTTTTCAAATAATGATATGAAAAAGGGTATGATCGGTACTTCTTGAGCAGCGATAAATGAAATATACTGTGAATCTTGTCTATTTTCGGAGGTAAGGCTAGCTAATAAGCATTGGACCAACTCTTTTCATAATCTTATGTAGTCCAATAAATCTCAGACTCGGCTTCCCTTTTGCCCAAACCATAACACCTCCTTCCAATGTGAAACTTTTAAGGAATACTTTATCCTTAACTTCATATAAATATCTTTTCTAAAAATCTATTGTGTCAGAACTCTCGTTTCTTTTGCAATCTATGCCTAAGAAGGCTGGTCCATAATCTCATCTAATGTCTGGAAGAAAAACTCTTAATCTAGAACATACATATCATGTTACTCTGGTGCCTCTGCACTATGCTAAACTGAGGGTAGAACATTATCATTAACCTCATCACTCTCATGAATCTCTTATTGATTCACTCGCCTTAGCACCTAACCTGATTCGTTTACCCTCACACATTAAAATTTTAACATCATTATCATAATGTAGTAAGCAATTGCATCCATTCTAACAAGTAAAATCATCAGTAATTCTGACATCTAGTGGCATATATACACTTTTGACCTTTACCATACTTCGTTTATCTCTATAATCGACTAAACTTGTAGCTCTAATACCAATAAATGTAACACCCCCTTCCCGTATCCGTACACCGGATATGAGTTGAAAATGTTATGACTTCTTTTATTCAAAGATCGGGGTAATTTACAATTTTTGGAAACTTCCCAGTGGTCACCCATCTTGAAATTTCTCTAACTCAAGCACGCTTAACTTTTTTTAAAACCAGCATAACTTATTTATCTGAGCTTCAAATAATAAATCAACTATCTTAGCAGACAACTCATCGCTTATGGTTATTCTTAACCTTGAATCTTTCCAGAAACGCCAATTATCATGAACTCATAACGAACTTTAAAGACCAAACACAACTCAAGTAGGTTTAGCAAGTATACATGACACTATAAAAATTAAACCTTAATTAGGATGTCATTACTGTGATTACCTGTTGAGCTTTCCAATATTGATGCAATGCTCTTCTTACTTTCATCTTGATTTACCTACGTGTGCAAAATCAACACACGCTAAGTACGAACTTAGTGAGACATAAGATGAGAACATATATAAATTACTTTACAGTGCATAATACTATTAAAAGCATGATATCCTTTTAAACATGTAATCTGTTATGCAGAAATGTCCATGCATAAAAACATACTGTAAACTTTATACTTTAAAAGCATATCTTCATCTTGTAAAGTCATATATGTACTATAAAAGTACTATTCTTCTTTATGAGCATCGTAACTGCCAACTCAAAAGTTGGATCTCGACACCATAGGGTATCGTCATAACTGCCAACTCAAAAGGTTGGATTTCGACACTATAAAGCATCGTAACTGCCAACTCATAGGTTGAATTTCGACACCATAAGGTATCGTCATAACTGCCAACTCAAAGGTTGGATTTCGACACTATAAAGCATCGTAACTGTCATTCTCAATATTATACTTCCAAGGCAACTTTAAAACAATTCTTGCAATATGACAAGTAACAAATACCACTTATACATTTCACATCATGTAAAATATCTTCATAGTGGAGCAGTTCATACTCCAATATGTTCATCAACTTTTCATGGTATAAACCATTTGTAAACATAAAATTATACCATAATCTTTAAAATCATTAAAATAATATATCATGCAAAAACATGTATGCACTAACCTGAGCCATTTATTAGCAAGCCTCACTAAATTCTACTCGATTCTTTCCTTTATAGAACCTCGAACCTTCTTTGATTCGGACTTGACTTCATTTATCACATGAATAAGATAAAATATTTGTTAGATTCAAATCTAACATCACCATAAACATGATGTCTTAATATAATTATTCAAATATAAAATTTCTAAATATTTTTCCTTTCTTCCTTGTACTGTTCAGAAACTCATTTTGGGTCCTTAATGATCATTCTGAACTTCCAATAATTCTTTCGAGCTTGTTATCAAACATTTAGATACACAAAGCATCAATTTCTATTTTCTGGCAACTTGCGCTACCTTCAAAGATTTACTTACACTGGGCAGAATACATACCAGACCTTAATTTCCTTTATACTGGAGAAACTAGATTCGATAACGATTCTAACAGTATAAGCCAAATAAATTAATAAAATCTACAAAATTATGAAAATTCTTCAAACTCCCGTCACAGACTGTCTAGACCCAAAACTGCTCAGTAAATATTTTGACCTTCATTCGATTAAAAATTTATATCTTTTAACTCGGAATTCAAAATCAGTTTCTGTCTGTTGGACACGAAACTAGACGAACACATATTTACAACGGTATAAAATTCACCATCTAACCATTTTTACAGAATTTATGGTGAATTTTCAAAGTCACCGTCAGATTTCAATCTTCTACATAGCTTTCCATAATAAACTTCTAATTTATACTAACTTCTTATTTTCCACTTGTCAATTTAGTCCCATCACTTGCTTCAAACCATCAATTAATCATCTCCTTCATCAAATAATTATTCAAAATAATTCCCTCTAATTTTCTTTCTTTGCCAAATGGTCACTAAAAATGCAAAGGTAAGGATTTAAACTTCTTAACTTTGTAATTTAGTCCTCAAATCAACACTACTACCTTGGTTCTATTATTTCAACTAAAAATCAGATTCAATCCTTATTCAAAACTTCCTTGCCGAAATGGTCACCTAACTTTGACAAATTGTCAAAATGGTCCCTAATTTAATTCAACATCGGTTTAGCATTCTAACATCAATTTCACATCTCTAACATCATTAATTACATAAATACACCCCAATTTCATGAAATTTAGATTCGGTTCCTTAACTTTGAAGCTTGCCGAATTGGTCCCTATAATTTTAACTTAGGGTTTTGCTTCCAAACAACAAATCAAGCTTACTAGATTATTAACCAACATCACAAACCCTAAATTAAACTTAAATCCATAAACCCTAATCATCTTCATAATAATCAAAACTTGTAGAACTTAAATATCATCTCAATATCATGATTTTAACATCATACTAGCTTGATTTCAACTTGAATTCAACCATGGAATCATAAAATCTCAAAAGCCCCAATTTGATCCATAAACCCTAATTTCTTTCTCCTGTAAATTCTCATAAATCAAGAATGGATTCCATGAATTAAATACATCAAAAGATAGAGCTTGAGGAGTAGAACAACTTTGTAGTTGATGAGATTACCTGAAAATCGAGTTTCGGGGCTTGAATCGAACTTGAAAAATTTTCTCCATTTTTCTTTCTTTCTCCCCTCATATTTCGAAGTTTTAAGATGAAAAAGGGTCTTCATCTTTTGTTTTTCATCCAATTTGGCCACATGTCTTGTATAAATGAATTTTAAATTCATTTAGATAGTGAAATTACTAAAATGCCTTTTTAATCCAATGGTTGAGATTGATCTTATCATTAATCAAGGGCCAAAATTTAATCTTAAAATTTATTCTTCCAAAAATAACCCTTGTAACTTCAAATATTTAAAAATTGCCATCCCTGCCAAATGACTAATTTGCCTTCCAACTAGTCTTTATTTACTAGTTGGTTTCAAAATTGCCATTCCATAAAAATCTAACTAACTTAGTTCCTTCTCAACCGTCCACATGTCAATTTATTCATCCAATGGTCAAAAATAAACCAATAAGTTGGTATTTACCAACTTTACCCTTGTAATTTTTCCAAAATTACGATCTTGCCATTTTTCATCCAACGGCTCATATTTAACATGGAAAATCAACTTAAATCCAAGGATTCAAACTCTTACAACACAAAGAAAATATCTTAAACATGTAAAATGACATAATCAACCTTGGCTTATCATCTTTAAAAATATTCTGGATATTCGATTCGATCCGATTATCCGAATATTCTTCCAAAATTTATCACTTTATAGCCAAAATACAAACTCCGTACAAAAAATCCGAATAACACGGAAAGGTCACTCTTGGGGGTGAACTATTCATTTACGGGGTTAACTTACATAACTTTTAGAAATTACAATTTAACCTTTAAACTTTTCCAAAGTTTATACTTTGACCCCCAAACTTTCAAAATTTTTATTTTGGTCACTAACCAAAAATTTCGGATATTACAATTCAAGACAAATCGAAACTTACACATCTTAAAATTTTTAGTTGTCTGACATATGCATTAATTTTGCCTAAACTTAACTAAAATGGATCCTAGAGCTAAAAAGTGTATTTTTCTTGGTTATCTAAGGATTATTAAAGGTTATAGACTTTTTGACATTGAAAATCAAAGTGTTTTTTTAGGAATGTTATTTTTCAGAATCTTATTTTTCTTTTCAACAGACTGATTATTCTAATAGTTTTGTTTTACCTACCTCTGATGGTAATGATTTTTAGGTGATTTTGATCACCGTTATAGTATATAAGTCCAGATAAAGATATTGTTCATGATCATAGTTTACTTTCACAACAAGGTAGTAATGTTTCTAGGATTGACCAAAGTTTAAATAGTGATGTTCCTTAGATCCTAGTTCAGTGAGAAACGCAGGGTTCCATGACTGCTTCAATTTCTTCTAGTCATCCAATTCAATCACAGCAGCCGAATGTTGCTATTGATAATCATGTTGCTCCAAGGGCTCGGCCTTCCAGAAACACCCAATTGCCACAAAAATTCAAAGATTTTCAAGTAACATTGCCAAAAGCAAGGAGCTCACCTCATACTATTGCCCAGGTCCTATCCTATGATAATATTTCTTCTACTTATCAGGATTATTTTAATAATGCTTCTAAATTAACTGAGCCTAAGACTTATAAACAAAATATTTTTCATGATTGTTGAAAATAGCCATGAATGAGAAAATAACAGCTTTAGAAAACAATTATACTTGGGATTTAGTTTCCCTCTCACCTGGTAAACAAACTATAGGTTGTAAATGGTTGTATAAGACTAAACTAAAATTTCATGGGACACTAGAAAGATATAAAGCTAGGCTTGTTGCTAAAGGGTACACTCAAAAACAAGGAGTGAATTTTTTAAATACTTTTAGTCATGTTGCTAAAATTACAATCATTAGATCTATATTGGCAATTGTTGTTGCAAAAGACTGAAAATTGCAGCAATTGAATATTAATAATACTTTTTTGCATGGTTTTTTTTTTTTTTTGCATGAAGAGGTATATATGGAACCACCTTATGTTTTTTCGTTTGATTCTTCTGAATTAGTTTGCAAATTAAATAAAAGTCTATATAGTTTAAAACAAGCTAGCATGCAATGGAATGAGAGATTAACAGTTGCATTACTTGAGCAGGGTTTTAAACAAGTCTCTTCTGATAATTCTTTGTTTGCTAAAGGGTCTGGATGTGATTTTATTGCTTTAGCAGTTTATGTAGATGACATTATTCTTGCTAGTCCTACCATGACTACCATAAATAGTATTAACAAGTTTTTACATGATACTTTCAGAATTAAGGATTTAGGGGATTTAAAATTCTTTCTTGGTTTTGAAGTAGCTCGTTCTAGTTATTGTCACTGATTTTTTGGCTTGAAAATGCAAGAAAAAAAGAAATGAAAGCTGATGATTGGAATAAAAAAGGAAAAGAATTAAAGTTGTCTTATCCTAAGAAAATTGAATTGGAAAGAAACGTAATTAGGGGCATATTTGATTCAAAAAAGAGGGAAGAGTATTATCAAATTCGGCCAAGTCAAAATCTGAAAAGAGGAAAGAATTTTGGTTAATTTGGTCAGATTGGTGAGTGGAATCAAATCAAGGATTTTAAGGCAATATTTCACCCAATTTTGGGTATTAATTTTAATTCTTTTCCATGTATTTTTGGGGTAGAAAATCGTATATAAACCCCCTTTCACCATTGTACATAACACATTCACAACTACATAACATAATTCATTCACAATTCACAACACTCCTTTATAATCACCACTACACCATTCTTGATCCGAGAGTTGTAAGAGAAATAAGGATTTTGTACCAAATCTTGGTTGAAAATACAAGAAGCAAGCATTATCTTTTTGGCATTTCTTTTGTTCTTATTTTTATTTCGTATTTAACCAATGAGTTGAGAATTAAATTTACCTTTCTTTTTGTGTTCTTGAAACTTCAATTTCGAATATTTTAAAGGAAAATTTGTATGTATTGTTTTTCTAAAAAATAATAAAAGGGACAGTCACCATGTTCTTTATTTTATGAAGACCATGAATAAACATTTGAAAGTTTTTTTGGAAGTTACGTTTGATCCATTTTTTTAAAAAGGGGAATCACAATTGTGTTTGTTAAGATTGGGCTATATACTCACTTTCTTTTAAAATAAAACGGGTAAATTACGCTCATTAAATCCCTCCGCCCCATTTTTTTATTCTGCAAATTACCATATTTTCAAAAGTTTCAAAATGGTCACTATTTTCGAAAACTTGGCTTCTTACTTTTAACTCTTTTCAATTTTGGTCACCGAATTTGCTTTCATTTTCAATTCAAGAAATATTTAATTACCATCTTGTAAATATTTAATTCTATGTAATTTAATTTTCTTTTTGTGCTTTGTTACTTTTTTCCTAATATCCTTTAAACTCTCTAATTGAAATATTAAATTAAATTAAATCTCTTAGGATTAATGTTCTTAAAAGCCTTAGTTAGTGCCTTGAAATAAAAATAAACACTCTTCTTCACCCAAAAATCATAAAATACACTTAGTTTTATTTGAACCCTAATAGGTAAAGTTCACTTAGACAATTCTTATTGTTAATAATCACTAACTTAGAATAACAAAAATTTCAACACACTAACTGTTATGGTTAATAATCACTAACTTAGAATAACAAAAATTTCAACACACTAACTGCTTCTTTGATTGTTTGTTTAAAAAGTGGAATTAAAATTAATGCGGTGTCCTACCAAAAGGAGTTAACGGGTTAGCGCTAGAAACATTGGCGGTGATTAAATTTTACTCTCCATATGGTAGGGCCATTAAAATGGAATCGTATTCATAAATGGACAATAAATTGAATTTGATAAGAACTTGCAAATTCCGGCATCAAAAAGTTTTGTAATCCGCTAGGTATCAATTTTTGGGCGCTGTGGGGGTGCTAACCCTTCCCCACGCGTAACCGACTCCCGAACCCGTTTTTGTGTTTTTCGTAGACCAAAATTGTTGTTTTAATAAAATAAAATGATTTTATTAAAATAACCCAGTTTTAGGTGATCCAATCACACCTTATAAAAAGATTGGTGGCGACTCTATTTTTTTGGATTTATTTAAAAATACGTCGATACCTTTTAAAAAAGGTTACAACAGCTTGGCGACTCCGCTGGAGACATTTTTGTTTTTACAAAAAAGAGAGTCAGGCCACAAGCCGATTACACTTTGCTTTAATGTCAGAATTTGCTAAGTTTGTGTAAAATTTATCTTAATTGTCCATTTATGAATATGATCTCATTTTATGCATTTAAAGCTTGATTATAAGCTCTATACATGAGCTATGTCCTGATTGTTTAAGTGAGGGGAAAACGCTTTGCTCGTGTGAGAATATTGATTCTCCGTATGAGCCGAGCAAGTACCTTCGGGACTCATATGCCCTATGTCTTCGTAAAGATATTGGTCCTTCGTGAAGACATAAGAAATAGGTCCTCATGAGTTGAACTTGGTTCGTTTGAAGCCTATAATGGGTGAGAATCAAGGGCCTTGCTACCCTTAGTAGGGGACAACAAGGACAATTTGGGAACCTTTCTAGAACCACACCTGGCCAAGATTTTTTCATAAGAATAGTCCGAGGAAGAGCGTGTCTAGAAATGTTGGAATGTACTTCCCAGTTACTATTCTTACAATGAAATTATTTTGGATCTTTTTAGGTGTTTTTTATTTATTTTATTGCATTTTGCATGCTTCTCATATCTAGAAGGGGTCGAGTCTAAAGAACATTGCTCATAGTAGAACACGGTTTTTTACAATAGATGAAAGACTCCTTAGAAAAAGGAAGATAATACGAATATACATCTCTGGTATGAGGTCAACCTGTGAGCACTTGTGAATGAGGAAAAGAAGGACAAACAAGCAAGAAGAACAAACAAGTTGTCGAAAAAGGGAAAAGAGAGCATAGCCGTATAGAAAATGAAGGTCTATGACAACAAGGTCCATTTGCATGAATTGCGGTGTATATGTGACTCAACCACTGAGAAGTTGAGACAGAGCCAAGCCTTTGTTGCTGAGTTGCAGACCCAGGTGGCAAGTGAGAATAAAAAGCTGAAGGAACAAGTAAAGGCCATATAGAATATCTTCTTGGTACTCAAGGAAATCAACAAAAGGGGCTATAACTACTGGTTCACTCATCTTAGAAATAACGCCATGAGATTCAAGGAGCGTGACAAGTTTGGCAAGAGTATCATGGACCAAGTTCGGGATGTAGCCGGGCATAGGATGATAACCAAGGAAGTCGTACTGTAACACCCTCGACCCAAATGTCACATTTGGGCCTCAAGCCCAACCCAAAACCGTAAAATTTTTCAAACTAGATTAGCCCAATGAGTAATTCGCAAAAACATTCAAAACCAACGATTAAAATATATGTATATGATTAAATAAAATGTTACAAAGGAGCTTCAATTTACATTAAAACATTTGAATGTAAGATTTAAATAATTCAGTTTCAAATAATAAATAAAGACTCCAACATGTAAGGTCTTATGAACATATAGCCCATTAAACTCAAACATCGTACTCTGAAGATGTAACATCCTCTTCCCGTATCCGTACACCGGGTACGAGTCGGAAATATACGACTTCTTTAATAAAAAACTAGGGTAATTTAAAAAATTTTAGGAAAGCTTCTAAATGGTCACCCATCCTAAAATTTCTCTATCCCAAACACGCTTAACTTTATTTAAAACCGAAATAAATTTATTTATCCGAGTTCCAATCATAAATCAATTATCTTAGCATACAACTCATCACCTGAGTTTACTCTTAACTTTGTATCTTTCTAGAAACGCCAATTATCATGATACCCTACCGAACTTTAAAGGCCAATCACAACTCAAATAGGTTTAGCAAGTATACATGCTACTATAAATTAATAAAATCTACAAAAAAATATGAAAAATCACTGAATTCACGTCACAGACTGTCTAGGCAGAAAACTGCTCTATAAATTTTCTGACCTTCATTCGAATAAAAATTCATATCTTTTAACTCGGAATTCGAAATCAGTTTCCGTTTGTTGGAAACAAAACTAGACTAACAATTCTTTCCAACGGTATAAAATCCATCATCTAACCATTTTTGTAGAATTTATAGCGAAATTTTAAACTTACTGCCATAATTCAGTTCCAACATAGCTTTCCATAAATAACTTCTAATTTACACCAACTTCTCCATATTTCTCTACTTGTCAATTTAGTCCCATCACTTTACTTCAAATGGCCAGAATAAAGCTTGTATTCATATGTTCTATACATCCTTCATCAAAATAAGCTCAAACCTTTACTTCTCTAATTTCTCTTGATTTGTCGAGATGGTCACCAAATTTCAAATATAAGGATTCAAGCTTCTTAACTTTGCAAGTTAGTCATCCAATCAACATTACTACCTTAATTCCATCATTTTAACTAAAATTCAGATTTACTCCTTCTACATATCCTCTTTGCCGAAGAGACCATTCAAGTTTGACAATTTGTCAAAATGGTCACTAATATGATTAATCGTTGGTTTAGCATTCTAACTTCATTTTCATGTCTCTAACATTATTAATAATATAAATAAACATCAAATTCAATAAAAAATCAGATGTGGTCCTTTAATTTTGAAGCTTGATGAAATGGTCCCTATGCATTTAATTTAGGGTTTTGCTTTCAAACAACAAATCAAGCTTATTAGATCATTAATCCAACATCACAAACCCTAAGTTAGACTTGAATCAATAAACCCTAATCTTTTCTATGAAAACCGAAATATGTAGGGTTTAAATCCTAACTCAATAACATGATTTCAACATCATACAAGCATGATTCTAACTTAAAATCAACCATGGATTCATAAAATCATAAAAGTCCCAATTTGTTCATAAACCCTAATTTCTTCCACATATCAAATCTCATCAACCAATCATGTATTCTATAAATTATTTACATCAAAAGATAGAGCTCAAAGAGTAGAACAACTTTGTAGTTCGAAAGATTACATAAAAACCGATATCCCAAGCTTAAATCGAGCTTGGAAATTTCCCTCTTCTTTCTCCTATTTCTCCACGGTTTATGGCTGGAAAATTTGAACATTTTTTCATCTTTTTACTATTAAATTACTCTTGTAACTATTATATGAATTTTAAATTCATTTAAATAGTGAAATTACCAATTTAGCCTTTAAATCCAATGGCTAATTTATTCTCATCCAAAATCAAGGGCCAAGATGAAATCCATATATATTTCATCTTCCAAAAACTTCCTCAACATTTCAAAAATATTTCAAAATTGCCATCCTTGCCAAATGACCAATTTGCCCTCCAACTAGTCTTTATTTACTAGTTTGTTTCAAAATTGCCATTCCATTATTATCTAACTAAATTAGTTCTTTCTCAACTGACCACTATTCCATAAATATCATTTTATGATTTTCCATGGCTTATGGAACAGTCTCTGAAATTTCAATTCAATATGATTTCCCGATATTCACTAAATACTTCTACTACGATTTTGCCTTTACCGAGCTATCGGATCTATTCCGAAAATTCTATATTTCCATAATGTACCTCATGTCATCATCCTTACCCAATGGCCTAGATTTAATCTTGAGCTAGTAGTTACCAACCTTGCCCTTATAATTTTCCAAAATTACGATCTTGCCTTATCATCCTTCAAAATAATTTTGATCTAACGGCTCATATTTAACATGGAAAATCAACTTAAATCCAAGTGTTCATGTTCTTACAACACAAATAAAATATCTTAGACATGTAAAATGACATAATTAACCTTGCCTTATCATCCTTCAAAATATCCTGGATAACGATTCGATCCGATTATCCAAATATTTTTCTAAACTTTATCGCTTTATAGCCATTAATAAAAACTCCGTACGAAAAATCTGGGTAGCACGAAAACATCATTATTGGGGGTAAACTATTCATTTACGGGACTAAAATACATAACTTTTGAAAATTACAATTTAGACCCTAAAAGTTTCCTAAGTTTATACTTTATCCACAAAACTTTCAAAATTTACATTTTGGTCACTAGCCAAAATTTGGGATATTACAATTCTCCCCTCTTAAGAAAATTCTTCCTCGAATTTTCAACACATACCTGATTCAAAAATAATGAGAAAATTGTTTTCTCATATCTTTTTCTCTTTCCCATATCGTTTTTTCGACTTCATGATTTCGCCAAAAAACTTTAACAAGCGATATCATCTTATTCCTTAGTTCTTTGGCTCCATGTGCCAGCATCTGTACCAATTCTTCCTCGTAAATCAAGAATCTCTATTCCTTTTGGGTAATGATATGTAAAGGATCTGATCGATACTTCTTGAGCATCGATACATGAAATATATTATGAATCTTGTCCATTTCCGGAGGTAATACTAGCTAATAAGCCACAACACCAACTCTTTTCACAATATTATATGGTCCAATAACTCTCGGACTCAGCTTCCTTTTTGTCTTAACCATAACACCTCTTTCCAAGGTGAAACTTTTACGGAATACTTTATCCTTAACTTCATATTAAATATATTTTCTTTCAAGATTAGCAGAAAATATCCATCATTCTAAAGCAATTCTAGATTGCTTCGAACTATTGTTACTTTATTCTCCACATCTTAAACTGAATCAAATCAGATTCAATCACCTCTTAGGTCTCTTTTTAACTCATTACCGTTGGGAATATAAATTACCCTTTAATAATATGAACATTCTTTAGACTAAACATCGATACCTTTAATTTTTCCCTTTTCACTTTACTGAATTCTTTCCAGGAATATCTTATTTTTCATCTGTAAATATTTGATCCGATTTGTCAAAGTAGGCTTGAGCTGAAGTTGTGTAATCAATACACTATTTTCCTCCAAAGATAATTGAGCATTTAATGCTTATAAGCCAAAGAATGATTTTTGGCTAAATACATCAACTACTACATTAGCCTTATTACATCAATACACATCCCAACCTATTATGGGACATATTATTGAATAAGGTAGAATCTTTACTAGATTCATACTGCACTAATACTAGTGCTAGTATCAAATCTTTTTCTACTGGTAATAATATAATCGTAATTTAATCTTAGAGGAATATTACTGCTTCTTTTGACTAACATCACTGGAGCTTCCTAAGGTGATATATTGGGTCGTATAAAACCTCAATCCAATGATTCTTACAACTAGGCCTTTAGCTTTCTCAATCTAGTAAGAGCCATTATGTAGGGTGCAATCGATATAGGTCCAATATTGGATTAAAATCCAGTCCTAAACTTAGCCTCTCGATTAAGCGTCAAGCCTGATAGCTCCTCTTGGGCAACCCATTTAAAACTCACAAGCAATAGGAATACTCTATCAGCTTACCCTTAATGCTTGGTATCCATAGCATAAGTTAAATAATTTTCACATTAGTAACAAATTCCAATAAAAACTCTACATGCTTATGCATGCCAATTATCACAACCCTCACATGATTGTTTTTATGGTTTTCTTGAATCTCCAACATTAATTATAAATGCCAGAGAGTTCTTAATTTTCCTTGTCTTGACCTCTTTGCGGAACTATGTAATAAATTCAGCTTGATATCTTTGTCGGAAATCCTCACCACTTTTTAGAAGTGGTGAAATACATAATGATTAACTATTCCTCTTTACAAGCTATAACCTTTGTTTAGATATTTTCTCATTTTGAACCCTTTGCATTGCCTTTGTCATAAATTACTGCTTCATAAAATTTTGAAATACATAAGGCAGTCAATACTTCTTTGTACCTAACCTGCAGCCCTCTATGAGCTGTCATAACAGGCTCTCTTTCTGTCTATAGGAAACAGTTTAGAAGCAAATCAGCTCAGTTTATTAAACTTGCACTCATACCTGTAAATAATCCAATTGCCCTAATAAAGATGCAAGAAACTTCGTTGTATCTCTAGGATAAGCTGTGTTACGGAACCCTCAAAGAAAGAACTTCTAGCTAATAGACTTTTGAATATGTACCGTAACATTACTTTATCAAATACGGGTCTAATCCTTTCAGATGAGATAATATTTTTTCTTTGAGTCTCATCTGATCATTAATGCAGAGTTCCTTCAACATAACTTTTATATTATTAAACCATAGATTAACAATAATAGGATCTCCATTAATATCTCTCTGAAAATCTAGTGTGTCAAAACTCTTAATTCTTTTGCAATCAGTGCCTAAGCAGGCTGATTCATGATCGCATCTAATGTCTGAAAGAAAAACTCTTAATCCAGAATATGCATATCATGTTACTCTGGTGCCTCAGCACCATGCTAAGCTGAGGGTAGAATATTATCATTAACCTTATCATGCTCGTGAATCTCTTATTGATTCACTCGCCTAACACCTAACATGATTCTTTTACCCTCACACATTGGAATTTAACATTAGTATCATAATGAAGTAAGCAATTGCATCCATTCAAACAAGTAAAATCATCAGTAATTCTGACATCCTAGTGGCATGTATACACTTTTGACCATTACCATACTTCGTTTAACTCCAGAACCGGCTAAACTTATAGCTTTGATACCAATAAATGTAACATCTCCTTCATGTATCCGTACACCGGGTACGAGTCAAAAATATTACGACTTCTTTAATAAAAAATCGGGGTAATTTAAATTTTTTTAAGAAAACTTCTCAACGGTCACCAATCCTAAAATTTCTCTAGCCCAAGCACGCTTAACTTTATTTAAAACTGAAATAAATTTATTTATTCGAGTTCCAATCATAAATCAATTATCTTAGCATACAACTCATCACCTGAGTTTACACTTAACTTTGTATCTTTCTAGAAACGCCAATTATCTTGAAACCCTACCGAACTTTAAAGGTCAATCACAGCTCAAATAGGTTTAGCAAGTATACATGCCACTATAAATTAATAACATCTACAAAAATTATGAAAAATCACTGAATTCACATCACAGATTGTCCAGGCAGAAAACTGCTATTTAATTTTTCTGACCTTCATTCGAATAAAAATTCATATCTTTTAACTCAAAATTCGAAATCAGTTTTCGTTTGTTGGAAACGAAACTAGACTAACAATTCTTTCCAATGGTATAAAATTCATCATCTAACCATTTTTGTAGAATTTATGGTGAAATTTTAAACTTACTGCCATAATTCAATTCCAACATAACTTTCCATAAATAACTTCTAATTTACACCAACTTCTCCCTATTTCTCTACTTGTCAATTTAGTCCCATCACTTTACTTCAAATGACCAAAATAAAGCTTGTATTCATATGTTCTATACATCCTTCATCAAAATAGGCTCAAACCTTTACTTCTCTAATTTCTCTTGATTTGTCGAGATGGTCACCAAATTTCAAATATAATGATTCAAGCTTCTTAACTTTGCAAATTAGTCCTCCAATCAACATTACTACCTTAATTCCATCATTTTAACTAAAATTCAGATTTACTCATTCTACATATCCTCTTTGCCGAATAGACCATTCAAGTTTGACAATTTGTCAAAATGGTCACTAATGTGATTAATCGTCGGTTTAGCATTCTAACTTCATTTTCATGTCTCTAACATTATTAATAATATAAATACACATCAAATTCAATAAAAATCAGATATGATCCCTTAATTTTGAAGCTTGCCGAAATGGTCCCTATGCATTTAACTTAGGGTTTTGCTTCCAAACAACAAATCAAGCTTACTAGATCATTGATCCAACATCACAAACCCTAAGTTGGACTTGAATCCATAAACCTTAATCTTCTCTATGCAAACCGAAATATGTAGGGTTTAAATCTCAACTCAATAACATGATTCCAACATCATACAAGCATGATTCTAACTTAAAATCAACCATGGATTTATAAAATCATAAAAGCCCCAATTTGTTCATAAACCCTAATTTCCTTAACATATCAAATCTCATCAACCAAGAAAGTATTCTATAAATTATTTACATCAAAAGATAAAGCTCAAAGAGTAGACCAACTTTGTAGTTCGAAAGATTACCTAAAACTCGAAATTCGGGGCTTAAATCGAGCTTGGAAATTTCCCTCTTCTTTCTCCTCTTTCTCCATGGTTTATGGCTGGAAAAGATGAACATTTTTTTTTCATCTTTTTACTATTAAATTTCACTTGTAACTATTAAATGAATTTTAAATTCATTTAAATAGTGAAATTACCAATTTAGCCTTTAAATCCAATGGCTAATTTATTCTCATCCAAAATCAAGGGCCAAGATGAAATCCATATATATTTCATCTTCCAAAAACGTCCCTGACATTTCAAAAATATTTCAAAATTGCCATCCTTGCCAAATTACCAATTTGCCCTCCAACTAGTCTTCATTTACTTGTTTGTTTCAAAATTGCCATTCCATTATAATCTAACTAAATTAGTTCTTTCTCAATTGACCACTATTCCATAAATATCATTTTATGATTTTCCATGGCTTATGGAACAATCTCTGAAATTTCAATTCAATCCGATTTCCCGATATTCACTAAATACTTCTACTACGATTTTACCTTTACCGAGCTATCAGATCTATTCCGAAAATTCTATATTTCCATAATGTACCTCATGCCATCATCCTTCATCCAATGACCTAGATTTAATCTTAAGCTAGTAGTTACCCACATTGCCCTTATAATTTTCCAAAAATACGATCTTGCCTTATCATCCTTCAAAATAATTTTGATCCAACGACTCATATTTAACATGGAAAATCAACTTAAATCCAAGTGTTCATATTTTTCCAACACAAAGAAAATACCTTAGAAATGTAAAATGACATAATTGACCTTGCCTTATCATCCTTCAAAATATCCTGGATAACGATTCGATCTGATTATCCGAATATTTTTTTGAACTTCATCGCTTTATAGCCATTAATACAAACTCCGTACAAAAAATTCGAGTAACACGAAAACATCATTCTTGGGGGTAAACTATTCATTTACGGGACTAAAATACATAACTTTTGAAAATTACAATTTATTCCCTGAACTTTTCCTAAGTTCATACTTTATCCTCAAAACTTTCAAAATTTACATTTTGGTCACTAGCCAAAAATTGGGATATTACAGAAGATCATCAAGTGCTAAAGTCTCAATCTCATAGTGCTCCTCGCTCCCATGATCCAACGCGCAACCTACACATGGAAACAATAATTCTGAATGTTAAGCTTACAAAACTCAGTGGTACACATCTACTCTACTATACTTCATGCTAATCATAAACGTAAGCATGCAAGCTAGTAGGAGCAATAAGAAGAGATAAATAAACACATGGCTCTACCATAATCGCCTAAACACATATTCAGTATAAATGCAACATCTCAATATCACAAGCACATCAATAAAACAAACCAAGAGTGACGCCCAATATCACCCGACACTGGGAAATTCACTCATGCTCGAAATCTCAGATCGAGTTGTTCAGAATCTCACATTAAGTGATATACTCAACATCTCACATCGAGTCTTCGCTCAGAATCTCACATTGAGCGGGGCTCGAAATCTCACATCGAGCAAATATCATCACCCAAAATCTCACATCGGATGGCCTTCATCTCATCACTCGAAATCTCACATCGAGTGGCCTTCATGTGTTGCAACACTTACTCACTGGGTATCCGGATTCCACCAAACAAAGACTCGCAACCAACCAAGTGCTCACATATGTTACAACCACATATGATCCATCCAGGATCCCTAAGGTTACTATTACAAGCAATCACCCAAGCTTTACCAAGTTGTTAATTTATTATGGAGAAGTGTATAATTTATCTCATTCATTGTCTCAAGCAATCTATATTATTCCATTTATCAGGGTATAATTCAATTATTAACATTCACACAATTTCTCAAATCACGAGTTTTACTATTCTTTAATCGATTGCTTGAGATTGGAGAGTGGAATCAAATCAAGGATTTTAAGGCAATATTTCACACAATTTTGGATATTAATTTTGATTCTTTCCCATGTGTTTTTGGGGTAGAAAATCCTATATAAACCCTCTTTCACCATTGTACACAACACATTCAGAACTACACAACAGAATTCATTCACCATTCACCACACTCCTCTGTAATCACCACTACACCATTCTTGATCCAAGAGTTGTAAGAGAAGCAAGGATTTTGTACCGAATCTTCGTTGGAAATGCAAGAAGCAAGCATTCTCTTTTTGGTATTTCTTTTGTTCTTATTTTTATTTCGTATTTAACCAATAAGTTGAGAATTAAATTTACCTTTCTTTTCGTGTTCTTGAATCTTCAATTTCGAATATTTTAAAGGAAAATTTGTTTGTATTGTTTTTTTCTAAAAGATAATAAAAGGGACAGTCACCATGTTTTTCATTTTATGAAGACCATGAATAAACATTTGAAAGGTTTTTTGGAAGTTACGTTTGGTCTATTTTTTTAAAAAGGGAAATCACAATTGTGTTTATTAAGATTGGATTCTATACCCACTTTTTAAAAAAATTAAACGGGTAAATTACACTCATTAAATCCTTCCGCCCCATTTTTCTTTATTATGCAAAATACCATATTTTCAAAAGTTTCAAAACGGTCACTATTTCTGAAAACTTGGCTTCTGACTTTTAATTCTTTTCAATTTTGGTCACCGAATTTGCTTTCCTTTTCAATTCAAGAAATATTTAATTACCATCTTGTAAATATTTAATTCTATGAAATTTAATTCTCATTTTGTGCTTTGTTAGTTTTTTCCCCTAATATCCTTTAAACTCTCTAACTAAAATATTAAATTAAATAAAAAACTCTTAGGATTTATGTTCTTAAAAGTCTTAGTTAGTGCCTTGAAATAAAAATAAAAACTCTTCTTCACCCAAAAATTATAAAATACAATTAATTTTATTTGAACCCTAATAGGTAAAATTCACTTAGAGGGTTAATAATCACTAACTTAGAATAACAAAAATTTCAACACACCAACTGCTTCTTTGATTGTTTGTTAAAAAAGTGGAATTAAAATTAATGTGGTGTCCTACCAAAAGGAGGTAACGAGTTAGCGTCAGAAATGTTGGCGGTGATTAAAGTTTACTCTCCGAATGGTAGGGTCGTTAAAATGGAATCGTATTCATAAATGAACAATAAATTGAATTTTATACGAACGCACAAATTTCGGCATCAAAACGTTTTGTAATCGGGTAGGTACCAATTTTTGGGCGCTGTAGGGGTGCTAACCCTTCCCCACACGTAACCTACTCCCAAACCCGTTTTTGTGTTTTCCGTAGACCAAAATTATTGTTTTAATAAAATAAAATAATTTTATTAAAATAACCCCTTTTAGGTGATCCAATCACACCTTATAACAAGATTAGCGGCAACTCCGTTTTTTGGCTTTATTTAAAAATACGTTGAGACCCTTTAAAAAAGATTGCTACACTAGTAAAGGCTTAAATTTGTGTCAAAGAAAATATACTCTTGAATTGTTAGAAAAAACTAGTTTTATAGATTCTAAACATGTGCCTATTCATATTCTTGCTAAAACCAAAATTTTAAAAACAGATGGTGAACCCCTTTCTGATAAAACTTCCTATAGGAGATTAATAGGAAAATTGTTGTATCTTACTAATACAAGACCTGATATTTCTTATGTTGTTCAACAGCTTTTTCAATTTCTAGCTGCCCCAACTGATATTCATATGATTGCTGCACATAGAGTCCTTCGATATCTTAAAGGATCTTTTGGTCAAGGATTATTTTTTCCTTCTGATAACATTTTAAGATAAATGCTCTTTTAGATTTTGATTGGGTTTTTTGCCCAGGTTCAAGGAAATCAGTAACTGGTTTTTGTGTTTTCTTTGGTTCAGCATTAGTTTCCTGAAAATCGAAGAAGCAACAGACAATATCTCAATCTTAGAGTGAAACAAAGTATAGGGCTCTTGCAACGGTCACTTGTAAATTTTTTTTCTAACTTAAACATTGATATTTCTTTTGCTAATCTTTATTGTGACAATTTATCTGCTATAAAAATTGTAAAAAATTATGTGCATCATGAGAGGACGAAACATATAAAGATTGATTGCCATCTAATAAGGAAAGGGATACTAACCTTGCTGCCAATGTTCACTCATAATCAAATTGCTGACTGCTTCACTAAAACTTTACATACTTCAGCTTTTTTGAATTTAAAGTCCAAGTTGGGCATTCAGAATTTATATGCTCCAACTTAAGGGGATAATAGGATTATTGACAGTTAGGCTTAATTTTTTAGTTAGAATAGATAATATCTTAGCTGGCTTTTCTTTATTCTTCTCTTTATTAATATATATATTAAACTCTTTGTATTACGTTAGTTAATTGAATAAAAACTACTTTTTCAGTTTTCATCTTTCCCAATTCCATACAAACTAAGAGTTCGATTTGTCTTTCCCAATTCCATACGAATTGAGAATTCAACAATCTCCAAAGAGTGTTCAACCAATTAAGCATTGCGGGGAAAAGACTGGTATGAGTTCAGACCAAGCCGTTGGTTTATCGAACCTGCAAGCTACCAGGGAGGATCACTAAAGGTTTGTCCATTCAAGTTTTCGGTTTCTCAGAGGCACTATGCGGTGGCTTAAATATTCAGGCAGTTCGATACAAACCAATCCATTCAAAAATGCCGGTCTTCATGCCACTCTTGACGGCTCCTGTGGACTAAAGGTTGTGATTCAGAAAAGAGATGATTCAAGATAATACTTAAAACAAAGTGATAAGCCACTCGGATTATATCGATCGGAATTGTACTTATAGCACTTGCAAGCCACTCGGTTAAAAAAAGATGAATGTAACCAGTACAAGATGATTGTTTCATTTCTTTGGTCAAGCTTTAGAGTGATAAGCTTCCGAATTGGTTGTTCCATTCTTCATACGTACCCAATTCATTTACAGAAACTGAGGGCCTTACCTCTTGTAACGTGTTCTCGAAATCCTACGTAAAGAATATGATTTTTCAAATGAGTCGGATCTGGTGAAAAGTTTTACCTTGTAAACATGTGTGCCTTCTAGTGCCATCACCTGAAGAGTTACTGCACGCATATCCTCTTTCTTCAGCTTTGTTATTTCTATGCCTTGTCTTAGAGCCTCTCTAAGAGGTCCCATTGATGCATCTTTCACTAAGTTTTTCATATCCGATCCTGAGTAGCCTGCGAAGAAAATAAACCAAGCAACGCAATTTCAAAGGTTATAGTTAACATAAAACAAAGCAGCTTAACAGCCAAGAGAGGACATAAGCTAACCATCAGTTAACTTGCATATGGCATCAATATCCTCTTCTGAAAGTTTGAATAGCCCATCCTTCTCCAACAGGTTCCGTACAATCCAGGCTCTTTCTTCTTCGTTACCAGTTGAAGCAAGTCAGAATCAAATTCTTTGACATAAGTGGGTAGAATTAAGATTAGAAAAGAAATGTAAGTTGCACCTGATGCAGGAAGGGGAATGTAGAGTCTCTTGGCAAGTCTTCTCCTTGCTGCTTCATCTAGTTCTTGAGATCTATTTGTTGCCCTTGAATTATACATATAGGAAATGCAATTGCTTGACACGTCTCAACCATATTCGAAGAAATTGAAGTATGATCCAGAAATTGAAATGTCAAATGTATGTTTCAATCTTCATTCTTATGAGATGCAGTCATAATTATCGTACACTTATTTTTTTTCATTTTTCAGCTTTCCTACCAAGCACACTAAATGAATATATATATATATATATATATATATATATGGGATAGGAATGATGTAAATCTCATTTAGTTTTGCACTAATCCATAGCCATTGGATGAATATAATGGATAGATAAGATTAAACACTCCTATTTTTTCTCTCCTTAAAGATCTTATTTTCAAATTTTAATCTCATTTATCCATTATATTCATCCAATGGCTATATATATATGGGTTAGTATCTACTTATATGGTGTAAAACTCATTTAGTTTTACACTAATTCATGGTCATTGGATGAGTAGAATGGATGGATGAGATGAAAAGTTGAAAATAAGGAGACCTTCAAGGAGAAGAAAAATAGGAGTGTTTAATCTCGTCCATTTATTCCACGCATCCAATGGTCATTGATTAGTGTAGAAGTAAATGAGTTTCATACCATGTGAGTGGATCTCATCCTATATATATATATATATATATTCTCATTTACATTTTCATATTTCTAATGTTTTTCTACCTTGTCCATTTAACGAAACCTTTTCCCAGTTGACAGCAAATATATATGAATTCGTTAGCTTCAACAATACCTATAAGAAGAATCTGCTCACTGCCACTATCAAAGCCTTCCATTTCAATGAGGAATTGTGTCTTGAGTCTTCTACTTGATTCATGCTCGCCTTCCGATTTACGCTGTAACCATGATAAAAAGAAACTTTTAGAACACTTTACTGACTGGTCGTAAAGATTATTGTGATGTAAAGCCTACTAGACCAAATATTGCCCAAGACTTATCATGATTCGAAAGGGGTACATCAATAAATAACATGGATGCAAAGCATTCCCTAGTTCAAACAAAATTCAAGAAAAAATAAAACTTAATTAATGATCAAAAGAAAGAAAGAAAGGTCCTTGTTTATTTGTATGGTTTACGTCTAAGTTGCACAGATACAGATACGGGGACGGGTACATAGACGGGGACAGGAAACGGCAATTTTCAAAATTATAGGGTACGGGTACGGCAAATATAAAATAAATATATATATATAATCATTAAAATTTATAATACAATAAGGACTAAAATTATAATTGTATTAAACAATAATTATAATTGTAGTTATTTAAATTCACTTCTAATGATTTTTAAATTATTTTCTAGCACTTAGATTAGAAGATTACTAAAATTAAATGACTAAATTGAACGAAAAATTAACTTTACATTCTAAATTAAAAAAAAATCAATGACTAAAATGATAAAATTAAAAGATGACAAGGCTGAAATGGATATTTACCCATCCCTATTTAAAGCTTGAGTGAAGAAGAATTAAAACAAGTTGAAACAAATTACAAATACAATACACTCCCAATATCCCACATCCTTTAAGATACATAAAGCAAGAAGAGAAACCAGCCTATAAATAGATACTTAGCCACTGGAACAATTAAGCAATTTATTCTTGGCCTTTTGGTTGAAATCAAGTGTACGTGGACCATTTGCCACACGTAATCAAGTTTATATTTTTTTAGGTTGAGTGTTTAAATTAGTAGTTTTTTACTTGTGTGATTTTGAGTTTAGTTTGGTATAATTTGAACTTTCTAAGTTCAGAATTGTCCTTGAGCTTTTTAAGTTCGAATTAGTTTAATGATTTTTTAAATCTTTGCTCGTAAAGAAGATGCAAATTTTATTTTCTATTTTTTTAAGTAAATTTATTCGGGGATGTTTCGGGGACGTCCCCAATTAGTTTTGACCGTCCCCAGTAAAATTTAACCGTCCCCGTCAAAGTTGGGACGTCCACCAGCCGTCCCCGGGGACGTGGGATGGCCCTAAGGAGGTGTCCCGTGCTTCAGAGGTTTACATGTGTGAATATCCTACAAAATAAAATAAATAAATTCATCATCCAGTTTGACTAAATCTTCAATCATCTCAGCATTACTGTGTAGCATTCAAAGGTAACCTGAAACCAACTCAAGTTTGTCTTCAAGAGCAATAAGATATACCTTACCTGAGATAGAAGGGAAACTATTTCATCAACAAAAATAACAGCCGGCTGACGACAACTGGCCACTCCAAAAAGCGCCCTCACAAGCTTTTCACCCTCTCCAATCTACATTCACCAGTTACCATCTTACCCGTTAGAGTTTATTCAATATAATCTCCGGCAGAGAATAGTAAATAATAACCTCTGGAACAAGCAACTTAAGAAATTTCAATTTAAGGTGCCCAAACAAGTTTGACAAGCCTTCTAGCATTTTCTAAAAGCACATGGATAATATCATTGAAGACGAACAGAGATCACAAACATACCCATTTGCTTGTCAATGAACTAGCAGATATGTAGAAAAAAGGTGGCTTTTGCTTCACCAGCTATAGCTTTTCCAATCATTGTTTTGCCTGTTCCCTGTAGTATAATAGGTGCTCACACAGAAGTCATAAACCCATGATATTAGCATCTACTTAGTAGAGAATTAAAAGATACTTACTGGGGGACCAAAGAGAAGAATACCTCTTCCAGGAGAGCGGCAGCCTTTAAATATGTCGGGACGTAATAATGGCCATATGACGATCTCTGTTACACATTTTTTAGCATGCTCCAAACCAGCTGGAGCATTTTTAGGAGAAAAAAAGAAGTTTTAGATAAAATCATATAGCTGAACAAAGGTGAAACCTAAAAGTGAGTTTTATGCATATTATAATACCGATATCTTCCCATCGAACATTTGGATCCCGATCCATGATTTCGTTGCTGACATGCTCAATAAGGCGAGGTTCCAAATTCCTTAGTTTTTCTGGTAGTTCACCATCAGGACCACAAAGAAGTTCCAAACTAGATGCAAAACCATTAAAAACAAGTGAAGACACAAAGGAAGACATAATACATCTCAATTATGCTATTCAATGTAACACTTAAAAAACAGATCATTGTTATATGAGAAAAAAGTTAAATCTCAAGATCAGTTTAAAACAAGACTATGAAGGCATTAAATGGTTGAATCTCCTTGCAGACCAGATACTGAAATTTTAATACTTAATCCATGATCTTAGGTGCATTGGCAACGTACAAGGATATAATTCAATTTGAATTTTCCTTTAAATAATTTACATCACTCACCTTGTCCTTGTTGAGTCACCAAATGTCACTCTTTCCACCAATTCGTGATGTCACATTTCCAACATTGCCACCGTTAGATCTTACAGGGGGAACAAAATTACCACGAACTCCACGTCATGAAACACCATAGGATTTCGTACCATAACCTCTTGAACTGAAATTGGCATCGTTTTGAGGGGAAACAGCAGCAGCGCTTGGAGAAGCAGCCAGCCCTCGTTTTTGCCTCACATCCATTTCTTATAATGAATGGATTAATAATGGTCAGAATGAAAATAAAAAGAACTTGGAAAAAATTGCTTCCAAATACTTCAGAGAAAATATCGGAACAGATTGCAGTTTACATGCAAAAGCTCCAGTGTTTTGTATAATACCAGTTTTGCTCTTGCTGTTACAAATGCATTCCCCGAAACATCAGCATTAGCTTCTTCATTTCTTGATGGTGACCTTGCACTGTTGTTTCTGGGGCTACCGATTTCTCTGTATGTGCGCTTTATCCCGAAGCTATTTCCATGTAATTTTTCTTCCTCTTCAACTTCGGAAATGTTTGAAAAACTATGTCCCCTAGGAAAGTTCTGATAAGAGTGGCCCCTTTCCACTGTAAAACAATCTTTGGAGCTATTATTTTTGGAGGCTAAAGTACTTTTATATAAGCCATTATTTGCTCTTGTAATTTTGTTTCCATACAGAGATGTCAACTTTGCCTGTGTGAGCTTTAGACGGCTTGCTATGAACTTACCTTGCCTGTCTTGCTGTCCTCCCTGAAAAACAGTTCGAGCTCAGGTTATTAAAAAAACGAAATTTAAGGTCTTTGTTTCATAGGGGAACTCCAAATGCATATGAATAGGAACCCATGAATTTCATATCGAGAATAAGAATTGCAAGTAAATTATATACTAGTCCATTTTCATACCAATTCAGTTTGAGCTTTTTGTCACGGGGTCATTACCCTCTTCCCAAAAGATATGTTTGATAGAATGTGCAGCGCCACCGTATTTATATCTCAAGACCTTCATTTTCCTTTTCGATGTGGGATTAATGAGTCCGCCTCTTCTCAAGCCTGACATTTTCCTTTTGATTGCTTGATTTTATCAATGTCAAGACCTCTTTTCATGCCAAAAACACAACAAGGAGCTTTTCCTGCTTGTTCAAATGCTCGGCTGAAAGTATGCCTTTCTTAATACACTTAATCACCAACAAAGATCAAGATCTAAATGCGTGACAGAAACATTAAACAAAAAAAAGGTACTCTACAATAAACAAAATGAAGCTTTATATCTATGACTTCAAGTCTCGTTGGAAACAAAATAACATATCTAATAGAAGAAATTATCCAAGAAAACAAACACGTTAGAATTTCAACATATAGAATTGAAAAAAAAAAGGTTTAGAAACCTAACATTTAATTCATGATATAAATATATACCGATCAGATTCTTGAACGAGGGCACGGCCGGCAGAGTGGAGCTTAGAGACAGCATCGCTGCGAATAGGATGAATGAAGGTCTCATCGAGCTCGGAGTGAGAATGAGAATCGAGAAAGCCGAGGAGCCGAAGCGAGAGTAGCTGAGCCGACGCAAATTCCCGCTTCTCGAGAGAGCTCGGCGCCGAAGAGCAGCGATTGAAGCCGCTTTAATTTCTGATCCACTTCTTTTCTCCAACAAATTTTCTCTTTAGATTGCGATTCTTCCATCGCTTTTTCTCCTATATTTTCCTTTTTTTTGTTGTTGCAGAAGAAGAATGGAAGTTTGGGCTTTTGTTTTTAATTTTTCCCGCCAGTTTCTAGGTTTGCATATCTTCAAATTGAGAGAGGATACGAGCCGATATTATTTTGGGTATTTTAGTGTACAAGTGTTTGCAGAAATCTTTTTTATTTAACTGTTTTAGTTTTAGTTTTAGGTTTAGAGATTTTATTTAGAGTTTAGGGATTTAAGTATAGTAATTTTAAATTTAGGAATTGTTGATATAATTTTGGATTCATAGTTAAAATTCATGGTTGAAACTTAAATTTTAACCCTAAACATTAATTTCTAACCATGAAACTTAAATTCTAAACCCTTACAAAACCCCTAAACTCTAAACTCTAAACTAAAAACTTAAACCCTAAAATTAAGGCCTTGTAAAAACAAAAAATTTCCACCGTCTGTGTATGGGATAATAATTCTTTTATTATTTTAACAACTATGGTATTTTATTTCTCGTATTATAATTTAAATAATTATTAAATATTTTATTTATTTATTATATTTTTCTTATGAGGATTCATTTTTATTTTAACAATTATGATGATATTTTTAACAATAATTTTATTAATATGTTGCAATTTGAAAATAAAAATATTCAGATTACATGAAAAAAATCCATTTATTAAGGGTTTTATTTTGATACACAGTCCGTGTAAATATTTTTACACAACCCTTCTATTAAATCCAAAATCTAAAACCCTAACCCTAATACCCTAGATTCTAAACTTTAAACCTTAAACCTTAAATCTTAAACCCTAAACCTTACATTCTAAACCTTACAACCTAAACCCTTAAACTTTAAACCCTAAACTAAACTCCTAACCCCTGAATTTGAAAAGTACGTGTAAACTTTAATTTACACGGACTGTATATCAAACTTTTTCTCATTGATTAACCACATATAATAAGGAAACTAATTTTTTATTAATTATATTATGTCAATTGATATTTAATTAATAATATTTTTAAGTAAATAATTTTATATATATATATATATACTGGCAATGGCAGCTGAATGCTATTAAAAAATCATGAAAGATATTACAAACATAACGCATACAGAAGGAAGAATAATGTGAATTAGTCCACCAAAATCACATACAACCCAAAGGTGCAAAGAAAAGTAAATACTTCCATACATATTAACATAGTATCAAAATTCAGAAACCTTCCTGAATATACTTGTCTCTATCCAAACGAGACGCTTTACGGGATGTAAAAGGAGTGGTGAGCGAACCAAACTATCAGGCAGATTGCTCTGCTGCCCATGTCTGATTACATCGGCAAACAACCATAACCGAGTGGGGATCTATCTTTCTATGACCACCGGCAGAATCAAAATAAAAACTAGCGCCGTGAAGATTTTTGTATGAGCACCAAACGCCCACTAAGGTATGCTGAAATCATGTCAAACGACAGATGAAATGAGCCACAAAAACAAAAAAAAACGTGCCACAAAGACATAGATTCTTATTAAAAATATATAAAAAATAATGAATTCCAATGGTCGACAACCAATATTATGATTGATTGGAGACAGCCGGCCAAGGAAATAAATAAGAAAAAAAGGAAGATTGGTTATTTATCTATTTTAAATTAACATGATAAAGAATGTATTTTAAATTTGTTTACAATGTGAAGTCACCTCCCATAACATTTATTATTGCATTCACATAGAGGTAGAGACAAGACACACAAATTTTATCTTCTCTTTGGAGAATACACCATCCTTTTAGAGGATAGGTCTCTCAATAGAATGGATGTGCAACAACCAGTACGAGTACTGACGATTGAGATACTTTATGCTACAAGTTACTTGGGAAGATCTCCTATGTATTTAATGGTGGGCGAATCTCATATGTATTTGTCTTTTCTATGTTCATTTATTTGAGTTCATACAGTTTATTCTCAGACTGACCATATACATATTGTTGACAGACGATAGCAGACTAAGGTTGATTGGAACAAGAAACACATCGAATGAATAACGATTGTATGTCTGATCGCCATCCCATTCCATGTCCTGATATAACGGTTTCCACGAATTACAGGTTGTGACTCATGTATCACATGAAGTCGTATCTATTGTTCGAAGACGAACGAGTTGGATCGATTCATCCAACATGAATAGGCATCCACTAACACAATATCATCATCCCTATGCTGAACCAGGAAGAGCTCTGGATTTCAACTCCTCATCAACGGCACCGACCATATCACCACACCTGACATCTAGCCCACGGATGCACATATTGTGTCCAACTATGATAAGTCTGATGCAAAAATATAATACGAATGTCCCTTCTCAGTACCTCTATTTAAGCCTACAATAAAAAAATAGGTTTAGGATTAGGGTGTAGGGAAGTAGAGTATGTGTATTTTTTAAGATTTAGTTTAGGATTTAGAATTTAGGGTTAGGGCTTATGATTTTTTTTAGTGTTAAGGCATAGAAAGTGGCACCGAAAAGGGGAGAGGATTTAAGATTTATGGTTAAGGTTTAACGTTAAGGCTTAGGGTTAGGGTTAGGGTGTGAGTACTTAAGGTAGGGTGTATTTTTTAAAGATTTAGGGTTTAGAATTTAGGGTTTAGGATTTAATTTTTTAGTGTCGGGCATAAAAAGGGCAGAGGACTTTTTGTCTATATTGAATAGAAATCATCTGCCCTTTTTCGGTGCCCTATTTATTCCCACACTAAAAGAATTAGGTTTAGGGTTAGGGTGTAGGGAATTAGGGTATGATGTATTTTTTAAGCTTTAGGGTTTATGGTTTAGAATTCAGTGTTAGGGCTTAGGATTTAATTTTTAATATTGAGGCATAGAAAAACACACCAAAAAAGGTAGATGATTTCTATCCATGTTGAATATAAATTCTTTGCCCTTTTTAATGTCCCTATTTATGCCCACACTAAAATTAGATTTAAGGCTTAGGGTTAAGGTTAGTGTGTGGTGTATTTTTAAGGTTTAGGGTTTATTATTTAGAATTTAGTGTTAGGCTTAGGATTTATTTATTTTAGTGTTAGGGCATAGAAATGGGCATATGATTTTTATCCATATTGAATAGAAATATTGTAACACCCTTAACGTATACTCGTATGCCGAATATACATTAAAGATGTTACAAAATTGTTGGAAAAGATCTTGACTTGTAAATTTTTTTTACCAAAATTCAGCTTTTAGTTTAACCCTTCATCGATTTTAAATTAAAAACTATGTCGTCTAGATGCAGCTAGTTTTAACCCTGAATTGGTATACAAAACTTATAATTGAGTTAGTGAAATAAAGATATAACTCAGGGTGAAAACTATGTGTGTTGCCTATACCCTTTCTTGATTTTAAAACTTCTACATGATTAGGGTTAAACTATGTTTAATTGTACCAAAATTTATTGCTACTATTAACAAACTATATTTCTAAACTTATTCATCACAAAAGCATATCTTTAACTAGTAAATGTATACTTTAAAACAATTTAACTATAAAATATTTACATGCCCGCTAGATATCAATTTACGATAAGGATGTACTTACTGTGACTTACTGTAGTAACTTGATTTTTCCAAACGTTCAGTTCCTCTTCGCTAGGCAATTCCGGAGAACCTACGTGTGACATAAGACACACGCTAAGTACGAACTTAGTGAGGTAGTTAAACTTATTTATTTCAGGAACATGAAATAATGTAATACAGTATGGCATATATAAAAGTGCATTTCGTTTTCTCTATAACATGGTAAGTATATCACAATGTACATATGTCATGTATCATAACTATCATATAAATCATGTTATTATTGCACAATATATTCTCTATCATGGACATGCTTTCAACATGTAATCATTTACATATCGTGTACTTTATCATGGTCATACTTCATTATGCCATCATTTACATAACATGTATTCTATCATATAGCATATAATATTTCTATCATGTATCATGTAACATTTCTATCATATATCAATAGCATTTCTATCTTATATGTCATGTATTTCTCAGTCATGTAACATATAACTTCTTTATCATGTATCATGAAATCATGTAACATCTTTTTCATCTATCATGTAACATCTTTGTATCATGTATCATTTCTGTCATATGAATCATGTATCATCATGCAGTCATTTGCATGCTCATGATCTACCATGTAATCATCTTGTTATTATTATCATCGTGTCTAGCTAGAGGCCCATGGAAACCCCGTAGCCTATTTGCACCGTAGTGCCATGTAGAGTACGTACTCGGGAGGACGCTCTTTGATCCTCATATAAGGATGCTATTTGCTCCTTATATTAAAACACCTCGCTAGTTCCATTTGCACCCCAGGGTGTATCTTGTTTCATTTTAATCTTATCATTATCCATATTTCATGTATGCATAATGCATCATCATTTATGCACACAATAATTCGTACCTGGTATTCCTTTAAGCTTGCCATGTCGAGCAATGTATCATATCATGTATTATAGAGAAATGCAATGCCATTTTCAATGAAATGCAAACATTTAGAAATGCACTCACCTGGGCCATGTAATAGTATGTCTCACTAAGCTTACTCGAGGTTCTTATCTTTCTTTTTATCACTGGTTCTCCTTCGATCTCTTTTAAAACTATATAAGACCAATTGAACATTTTCATCATTTCTCTTGCGTTAAACTTAAATCTAACATTGCTAACTTGATTCTTAAACATAACTATTCGAATATAAAATTTTCTAAAAATTTCCCCAATATTCTTCAAAGTTGCCGAATTGGTCCCTAGGTCCTTAGTGACCATTTTGAACATTAAACAATTGTTCAAGCCTAATTTGAACAATTTCCATAATCATTTACTAATTTTGGACTATTACCTTTTTATCCTCAAACTTTATAAAAGTGACATTTTAGTCACTACTTCACTTTTTTACATAAATTCATGTACAAATAAACTATTCATCTATTTTCTAACATTCTTGAAATTTTCCTTCAACTTTCAATTTTATTCAACTTGGTCCTTCACTAAATTCTTTATTTTCGAAAAGGTCCTTAAATTTTTCCTTTTCTTGTCATTTCAATCCTTCAACTTTCATAACATGCTTGAATCTTCAATTCTAGCTCATTTTCATCTAAGCCACTATCAAAACAATAAATTTCCAAAATAATCCTCTATTTTCCCCTTCTTGCCAAAATGGTCCTTTTTCATCGTTTCAAGCCAATTTGATCACATTTTCAATAATTACTCTTTAATCCCTCCTTAATCTAATATTTTCAAAATCCACTTTTTAACTTTTTGAAGTTGCCGAATAGGTCACCAAAATTTTCCAAATGTACAATTTCGGTCCTAAATTGTCAATTTAGGCTTAAAATATTATTTTCTACCCATTTCCAACATCAAATAAATTTTTGACAATTTAGTCCCTAATTTCTTCAAAATGCCAAAATGGTCCTCTAACTTTTCAAAATTTTCATTTTGGTCCCTAATCACCAATTCAAGCTACTTTCACCATAATTCAATAATTTCAATGTTAAAATAATTTTTCTAATAATTTCCCCTAATTTTTATCAATCTTTTCGAAATGGTCCCTATAATTTCAATTGGGAAAATTATTTAATCTAACATCAAATTCAAGCTCTCAACATCATAATCTATTCAATTTCATCCTCAATTTAACTCCCTAACCAAAATCCACAATTCTTAGGGTTATGGTTTATAACCTTGGACATGGAATTAATCCAAATTCAAGCTTGATTCTATGTTTACAACATCAATTCTACTAAATACAACTCTAATTTCCATCGTAGACTTCAAATTCCATAATCATCTTCATCAATAACATGAACTAAAATTAACTTTTATCGTGCAATATTACTATCAAAATGAAGAGAATCAAGTGTAGAACAATTTACCTAAATTAATTTTGCTTGAAACTTGTCTTGATTCTTCAATTTTGGACTTGAAAATTGAAATTTTTCCTTTCTCCCCCTTTCTTTCTTGTTTCGAACAGCCCCTTGGCTGATGAAGATGATTTTTTATTCATCTTTTATTCTATTTAATCCATGTGTAAAGTTTAAATGAAATTTAAATTCATTTAACTAGTGAATTTATTAATTTGCCCTTTTAATCCAATGGCCAAGATTCAATCTCATCAAAAATCAATGGCTAGGATTAAATCCATGTGTATTTGACCTTTCAAAATTGCCCTCAAAGTTTCAAAATATTTCAAAAATGCCATCCATAGCAAATGACCAATTTGCCCTCTAACTAGACTTTATTTACTTACATGACTTAAAATTGTCATTCCATAAAAATTGAACCAAATTGGTTCCATTCTAACCAGCCTCCTTCCCAAAATATCATAAATTTTAATTTATGATATTCATTCGATCCAATTATTTGAATTTCATTCAGTACGATTTCTAAATTTTCTTTCTTTGAGCTTTATAACCACTCCATCATATTCTAACTAAATCTAGTTAGAATCCCTCCAATATTAATAAAATATTCATAAAATAATATTTGATGAATTTTCCATAATTTTTGGAACTGTCTTTAAAATTTCAATTCGATCCGATATACCGATATCCATAAAATACTTCTACTGCGATTTTACCTTCTCCGAGCTATTGGATTTATTTCGAAAATTCTATATTTCCATATTCGGGAAATAAACTCTATTATCCCATAAAAACTTCATTTTCCAAGGGCTTAGACTGAATTTTCCTAACTCAGTCTAGTATTTTCGATAATTATCGAAAATCTTCATAGAATAAAAATTCTCTTAGAATTCCTTTATCGATAATCCATACGAATTTTCTCTACTCTTACTGAGTCCAAAATATCGATCAAAAACACTTTTATGGGACCATCCCAGAGGTCACCCATCCTAATATTTCCTTGGCCTGGGCACGCTTAATAATTTTATTCGATTCAAATTCGAATAATATAAGCCTTGTATGAAAAATCCGGGTAACACGGAAATACCACTCTTGGGGGTGAACTATTTATTTACGGGGGTTAAATTATATAACTTTTAAAATTACACTTTGGTCCCTAGACTTTTCCAAAGATTACACTTTAACCCCTAAACTTTCAAAAATTACATTTTAGTCACTAAGCAAAAATTGGGATATTACAAATTATTTATGCTCCACATTAATAAAATTAGATTTAGGGTTTAAGGTTTAACGTTAGGGCTTAGGGTGTAGGGAATTAGGGCATTGTGTATTTTTTAAGGTTTAGGATTTAAAATTTAGGGTTAGGGCTTAGGATTTAATTTCTTAATGTTGGGATAGAAAGGGGCACCAAAATAGAAATCCCCTGCCCCTTCTCGGTGCCCCTATTTATGCCCCGCACTAAAATATAGGTTTAGGGTCAAGGTTTAAGGTTAAGGCTTAAGGTGTATAGAATTAAGGTAGGGTGTATTTTTTAAGGTTTAAGGTTTAGAATCTAGGTTAGAGCTTTAGGATTTAATTTTTTAATGTTGGGGCATAGAAAGGACACCGAAAAAGGGCATATAATTTTTGTCAATATTGAATAGAAATCCTCTACCCTTTTCGGTACTCCTATTTATGCTCTCAAACTAAAAAAAAATAGGTTTAGGGTTTATGGTCAAGGTTTAAGGTTAAGGCTTAGGGAATTAGGGTATGGTGTATTTTTTAAGGTTTAAAGTTTATGGTCTAGGATTTATAATTTAAGATTAGGGCCTAGTATTTAATTTTTTAGTGTTGAGGCATAGAAAGAGGCACCGAAAAGGGCATACGATTTTTGTCCATTAATAAAAAAAATTTGCCCTTTTTCGGTGCCCCTATTTATGCCCTCACATTAAAAAAATAGGTTTAGGATTTAAGGTTAAGGTTATGGTGTAAGGAATTAAGGTAGGTGTATTTTTTAAAGTTTAGGGTTTAAAATTTAAAATTTAAGGTTAAAACTTAGAATTCAATTTTTTTTTAATGTTAGGTCATAAAAAGTACACCGTAAATCCGTATTATACACTAGTACCACCATTTCATAACACTGCATTTCCTTGACAAATAAGATGTAAACCCAGACAGCAGCATGTAGAAATCTTTAACTATTATTCGAACTCTTCGTTTTCCTTACTGATTTTGTGTTTCACATATTTAAAATATGAATTTAAAAGAATCATCCTCCACTTATATGTAAAAGATTTTTCTAAAAAATATCAAATATACATATATTAACAATATACTTTTATCAAACACTCATCCTTGCGTACGAATAGCATATAAATAAGTTACAAGGTAAACAGAACAAAAATTTTAAACACAGAAAAATAAACTTCTCTTTCTGTTATTATTATTATTATTATTATTATTATTATTATCATTTTTCTGATAATTATGCCTAAACGAAGCTACTTCCTGTTCTACATCCCCTCTCAATTGCCACCCTCCAACAACAATGCAATTCTACTTCCATTAATGGTCTACGAAAGGTACATGATTCAAATCAATGTGAAACGTAGCCGGGAACCATAATTCATGTGCTTCCTTGTGCACCGCTTCCACCAGCACCGGGCTTGCGATTCAGATAACGGATAACAGCATCTTCAACCCTGTTAGAATCACCAAAATATAACTTCAATTCATCTTCATTGTTCATGATTTCTATTATCACCATTATCGCAAGCGTTACGTTTTCTATAACAAACTTATTTAGAGAAGCCAATTGAGCATAGTCCAAGCATTTGTCATATGCATGAATGACTGGACTCCTTAAACCGCATCAACGGCATTTATATCAACTACAGAAAAACAAGTTAAGCGTATGAAGGGTTAATTGAAAACTAAGGTGTCTACCAAATCAACCTCAATTCGACATATTGCCAGCAGACAGAAATGACAGCATGAGTGATAGGCTAGGGGTTCCAACTTTGAGGCAAATGATCCAAAAAGTAAACAAGAACTTCAACTAAAACAGAGAATGAGATTACCATGGTTGGTTGAAGAAATCTGACCGTTGCTCTCTTTCAGCACTTCGACTAGCTTCCCCAGCTACCATTTTAAGATCCCGGCTTTGAGACTCGATTAAAGCATTGATAAATTCCACAGGTGATTGACTGAACCCCAGAAAGAACGCACGTCTTCTACGGTGCTCATGAATTTTCCTTATGGCAGTGCATATTGCTTCATCGCATGCTTCAATCTCTTTGCTCTTCTCTGCATTTGCTAACAGCGCGGACAAATCTCTCTGTATAGGTAACGGCATGTCAACTAACACATCATAGCATGCAGTACCAACTGGACTATTCCCGGAAAGCTTGATCTTATGATCCAAATGTATGGGTGGTGGCAGAGACAAATGCTGTGATATCTTTTGTGAAACCATGGTAAATTTCACTTTTTCTTCTCCAAAAACTTTATGAAGTTGTGCATCACAATTAAAGAAGGATGGGTCATTTGGGTTCTGAAGTTTTCGAGCCTTCACATAATGCCAAATTGCAGCAATGATTCTGGGGCGCGTATCGACCTCTATACCAAGGACTTCCACTAAAGCTGGAGAAAGCTTGAATTTCTCGGGTGCATAATTCATTTCCAGCCGTATATTCACAGTGAATTCCTTATCCCCTTTTCTATTCACCTCAAAACCTTCGTGAGGAGCAGGTGATCGAGCCTGCTCCCATATAATGATATGATTTTCTGGATACAGTCTCTGGTCCAAGGAAATTGTCACTCTCTTGAAGAAAGATGAAAACTTTGGGTATAAGGTGTTTGTTTTTTGAACAAACCCCGGTTGATCCGGATCTACCCCATCTTCCAAGATCCTCCCAACGATCTTAAGGGTCCATGTAGGGGGCTCTGCATTAGGCTTGCTCGGAATGGTCTTAATCTGATTAGCAAATGTGTTGAAAACATATATTCGAAGTGTTTTCTGAATACAAGGTGGGTTCTTAAGTGCTTCCTGGATGTCAACCTTTTTCCGAGTTAACGCAGCATCAACACTTGACTCGAACTCAAGAAGCTGCGTATACAAAGCAGATTCAGGAAGAATTGCTGCCACCCTATCTGGCGGCTGTTTATCGGGAAGCTTCTGCTTCATTTTCCGAGCAGCCGGTGTAAGATCCATTGTTCTCAAATGGGACATTGTGTTTGTCATAGGAACACCAGGCGGATGCATGGGGGGCTTTTGAAGAAATCTCTTTGCACTTGCACTACCAGGAGTCGACATGGATGGTGAAGCCGAACCTAAGTTCCCAATGGCAGCATTTTGAGCCTGGTTAAGGGTCAAACCTTGAGCTTGTAAGTGTGCCTGGAGTTGGACATGAGCTTGAGCTTGAGCTTGAGCTTGAGCTTGAGCTTGAGCTTGGGCTTGAGCATGAGCAAGGGCCTGAGCTTGGGATAGCTGATACTGAGTTTGAAAACCACCACTGAGTTGTGCTTGCGCTTGTGAGGTATTACCAAAGGGCGACGAAGACGCCCCGAGGCTCTTGGGAGGGTTATTGTTATTCACAGACATCACTAATCTAATTCACTGTGAAACTATCCAACACCCCCACTAAAATCTAAAAACTTCTATATCTGAGTAATCTCCCACCAGCCATACACAAGTAAAGAAGCAAAATTTCCCTTTAAAATCAAAGCTTTAGAAGTCGAACCCTAGTGGGTACCTAAACGGCTAAACCCCAAAAAAGCCCCAATTTTGCGAAAGACGATAAATTTGAACCAAATCTAGCAAAAGAAAAGGCTTCAACATGCAACAACGGGGAAATGAAAGGGAAACAAAAGATAGAAAGTGCAATGAAACGAAGAAATACAATTACAGCATCAGATTAAGGGGAGGCAGCAGAAACTAAAAGAGAGAATTAAAAAGAAGAAAACGTAAAATCAAAAGAGAAAAAGTGAAATAATCTTACGAAATAGTGAAGAGCAGTTAAGCGATTTGCTATTTTCCCTCACAACCTGAAAAACCGGATACTGCAATCTTATGGGTGTGGTTCTGCTTTGATTAACTGAAAATTATATCAACAGATTTTTGTAAGAATGAATCTACCACGGGCACGCCGTTAGTCAGAGAAAAGAGAAAGAAAACAAAATAATGCTAGCCAAAAGGTTTGAACCCAAGCTTTGTATTCTTGTGACATGGCAAATTGATCTAAGACAATTTCTGATCTTAATTTACCACAGTTTAATTTTAACCTATGCCTTGTGGTTATTACGAAATAAACAAAGATTTGACTCCTCATCTACCCGAAATGAATGCTCCATTTGATTCTGAAAAGGAATCAGATCTAGATTTCTTTTTCCCCAAACCTCTCACCTACCAAATCGAACCACCACTTTCGATCTTTTTTTTTTCTGGTTGTCCGTGGCGTGCACCACTGTCATCGCTGTGCTCACCATCGCACCCCAACCAAGCCTCTGACCACCACTCGCCGAGAACCCGCGTCGAGTGAAGGCTTAGATTTTGCTGTATTTTGGCCGTCTTTCGCTGTTGCATTGCTCCATGGTGGACGATGCCACCACCATCGTTTTCCTCATTCCGTGGCGAACCAGACCGTGCCAACCGGACTTCGTTTTGTCACCATTTGAGCATCGTCGAAAAGTGAGAAAACCCTTCAGATTTCGGAAGCACCATTGCGTTCCCCGTCGTTCCAAGCTCGATAAGCTCTAGTAATCTTTCTTTTTTGCCTTTTTCGTTGGTTATCGCCGTTTTGATGCATTTTCGACAATTTTTTAGTTGAGTGTGAGTCACACGCGCCGTCGGAAGAGATTTCTGACCATGGTCGGTTTGCCAAGAACTGAGCTGGTCTAGTTCTAATCTAGCCTAGTCAGACTGGGCATGGCTCTTTAAACCAGCCTGATTGGCCCAAAAACAAACCGGTCTATTCTTATGGCCCAATCTGACCAACCTAAGTTTGACCCGACATGAGCTGACCTGACCCGTTGACCGAGTCAACCTAGTTGAGTCAACTCGTTCGAGTCAATCCAACCAAGTCAACCATATTGACTTTGACTTTGACTTTTCTCGTTGATCGTTGACCTGCCCATTGACTCTTGACATGTTTGTTGACCGTTGACTTTGACAAAAAAATTAACTTTTTCCAAAAACCTTTATTTTTAGTTTTTCGACGTCTTGAATCTGTTTTTGAAGTCTGTTTCACAAAATATTAACCGGAAGCCTCCAAATCTAACCATAAACCCGAGCATGGATTTGTAATTAATTATTCAGTTTAAGAGCGATATGATTGAGTTAATGTCTGATTTTAGAGTATGTTTAATTGAAGGTATTTGCATTTTCTTGTATTCGAGAATTCAAGGGACATTAAGTTGGTGTTCGAAAGTGATCGAATAGAGTTTCAAAGGTCGACCGATGTGGCTCAGAGTTAAGGTAATACATTACTACCTCTTGTATACTTTATAAAACATATTGGTATCCAATAAATGCTTACATGATCATGTTTAAGCATATGGTTAATTCTGTTAATGTCTAATCGATTATGGAAAAAGGTTAGTAAACCAATTAAGACTGAAATGCTCGGTTATGAAGATGGGTGACCTATAAGAACTTCTAAGATCTAATAATAATTGATAAGACTGTTATACTTTAAATTTGGTTATGCATGTTAATGATTTAATTTCTGAAATTATAGGTTAAGAAATGATGGATTGAGTTCGTGTGAAATGCACATGTCCGAATACTTGGTAAGTACCGCGATAATGAGAATTGTTCAGTTCTACTGGACTTGGAGGAAAGATAAGCTGTTAGAAGTCTTGGATACTGCAAGTAACTGTGCTATCTTTATTGGGATAAATTACGATATTACCTTTGAGTGTTAAAATGACCAAAATGCCATTTTTGAGCAAAATTGACTGGAACTCTCCTGATATATTTGGAATCTGGATTGATTCTGATCTACCCAAATTCCCAAAATCTATCATGTATATCTGAATTCTTGTATAGTCATGATATACCAAAAATTCTGAATGATCTTGAGGTATAATTCCTAAATACCTGGATGAAGTTGATGATTATCGAATTCCTTCGAATATGGTTCTTGATTCTGAAATCAGTCTAGAATGGACTATAGTTAGTGTCTCATTTCTGTAATTAGCAAGGACCCTTGAGTGATAAATTGGACCATCTAGTGTGTCTTATGTTTTCATGAATAATCTCCCTAATTGGAAACCAGTCTATCCATTCTGATCCCAAGTGATCATATTATCTAAAGTAAAAACACGATTTTTAGTTCTTGATTTCTGATACAAGTATACCTAATTCATGGGCCTTAATACTCCGGTTCTATTGATTAAATATCTGCATGCATCCTGAATTCTTGGCATACTGCTACTAATTATTGAGATGACTGTTACCGTTCAAAATTGTTTTAATGGGTACTGGATATTAATTGAAGACTTTAGTTTCAGCCTTGATCGGGCTGGTAATTCCGTCTGTATTTGGTTTCTACGCTTTGACTAGGGTAATTCTACCTGTATTTGGTTCCTACGCTTCGACTAGGGTAATTGTGCATGTATTTGGTTTCTACGCTTTGGCTTGGGTAATTCTGCCTGTATTTGGTTCCTACGCTTCATCTAGGGCAATTTCGCCTGTATTTGGTTCCTACGCTTTGTCTAGGTTAATTCCGCCTGTATTTGATTCCTACACTTCGGCTAGGGTAATTTTGCATGTATTTGGTTCTCATGCTTCAGCTAGGGTAATTCTGCCTAGACCTAAGCTATCCCATTATGATGACACCTACGCCCAACGAGCTTGAGTTAATGCCTGTATAGATACAGTTCTGGGGAACTGCATATTGGAGTTCAGTTTGAGGGTAGTTAGGCTGATACAAAAAATTTTCTTGCCTCTTCTTTTGCCTTTGTCAAATTTTATAGTTTTCTAAAACTTTCTGTCTATCTTTCTCAATCTACGATTGTTGGGAACACCAAACCCCTTGGCTCAATTCTTGTAAAATATATCTCCTTTCTGATTCTTCTAGATTGTAGAATGCCCGGCTAATATTCAGAAGTTCAAGTATTGAACAACCATGCTGCCTCTAAGTATAGCGTAATGCGAGATTCTATACCGTAATGGTAACCTGTTGATGCCATAATTTTTATGTTCGTTCTATGCTTTACCTTATACCTACATGTTGCCCATAGCATCTCTTGGTAGTTTTGTATTATTGAACTTTTCCAAGCACACATTGTTTTTACCATCGCATGTTAGAAGAAATCTATCATGGTACAATAACTGACATCAATGTTTGAAGTTCTCTCAGCGTTGTTTTCAGAGTACGGTACTGGTACAGTTAGTGGGCATGTATGTCGTGTATTGTTTTATGTTAATGTCTGTAATATACTTTCATGAATTACTGTTATATGTTTAAATAATTTTCTAAAAAGGTATTTTAAACAAAATTTTGTTTTACAGATTTAAATGTATAAAAAAATTACTTAGGCTTTTATAGTGGGTCGCTTTTGTAACCCAAATGTGACACCTCAGACTAGATCAGACTACCCGTATTGGTATGAGGGTGTTACATTTAGTGGTATTAGAGCTTAGAGTTGAGTCTTCCTGGGTAGATCGGTCGATCGTCTGTCATAAGGTGTCTGGTAAATACATGCCCTTAGATTATAACCGTACTCTTCTAAGCCAGAACTCTAATATCGAATCTTGGTTTTCTGTAATAAGTGTATCTAAGTATTCAGTCCACCGAGGCTCGATTTGAGCTTACAAGGAATGTCGTTAACGTTCTTCTATGTTTTGGATTCACATCATGGATTTGAATCTGGATAAAGTACATAAAATGGTTGGTGCCTACGAAAACTAAAGATTTAATTCAAATTTGGAATAAATGTTTGATTTTGTGAAATGGAGTATGACGGACTCTAGCAAGATTTCAAGTTGAACATGATTTAGTTCTGGAAGCTATAAAAACGAAGTAGTTTGTCTAAGTTCGAACAATGTGATTTCCCTTATGGTCTACATTGATGAATTGAATTGGAGAATTTCTAGAATCACTCTCATTCCAATTTTAATAAATTTTGAAATCTAATAAGTGTCCAGCCTCGTACCTCAGTGTTATGACCGTTATGAGATTATGCTTGGAAATATTCTAGTGGAAGTTGGTTGTAGAGTAATAAGAAATTGAAAGAAAGGTGTTCGTATGTGAGGCGCAAGTGTAAATTCTGAAGAGATTTTGTTATATCCGAAAAGATGTAGTTATGTCTGAATGTTACTTTTTGAGTAAGCAAGTTATATCGGCTCACAACTTCGGTTATGTTAGATACATAATTCTAGAGTCCAGATTGAGGATGTAAAATAGAGGCCGAATTTGTCTTATGATAAAGAGCCCAGATTTTAGATCATGACGAGAGAATTCTGAAGAAGCAATGAGAGAACAGTTCATGTATCTGTTTGACTCTAGTAAATTTTGAGGATGAAATTTCTTTTAGGGGAGATTTGTAACACCCAAATATTTATAAATATGAACTAATGGAGAAAAAAAGAAAAGAGAGAAAGAAAACATGATAATGGTAGCCAAAGGGTTTGAACTCGTGACCTTTAGCTTTGTATTCTTGTAACTTAGCCAATTGAGCTAAGGCAATTTCTGGTCTTAGTTTACCACAACTTAATTTTAAGCTATACATTGTGGTTATTATGAAATAATAAAGATTTGACTCATCACCTATCCAAAATGAATTATCTATTTGAGTCTGAAAAGGAATCAGATATGGATTTCTTTTTTTCCTTAAACCTTCCACCTACTCAAACCGAACCACCACCTCCAATCACCTTTTTTCGGCTGTTCATTGCATGCAACGCTGCTGTAATACCCGAAAATGTACTACTAAGTTGATTAAGGGTCATTTAGTACTAAGATAATAGCTTAAAAGCTAACTTAGTGACTAAAATGACGAAAATGCGAAAGTTGGGATTTCTTTAATTATGGGTTTTGGAAAGGAAATTTCTAAGGTTTAAATGTCTCATATGATAGATAGTGAATTGAATAAGGTATTCTTAAAGTTTGGTTGAATTCCAAGGAAAATTGGAATGGGAATTGAAGTTTAACAAGGTAGGGACCAAAATGTAGATTTTGAAAATTTTATGGCTAAAGTATAAACTTTGGAAAAGTTTGGGGACTAAAGTTGTAATTTCCTAAAAGTTGAGGGTTTTTATTTCATAAATAAACAGATCACCTAAGGGTGTGAATCGAATACGAAATTATTGGTTCGATCTGATACATCGATTATTGGGAAAATCGTAGTTAAAGTTTAAGTGGAATTCGTATATCCGAATCGAATTGGAAAATTTTGAAATTTTGCCATATGATAGAGAAAGTTTATAAAAGTCATTTTCAAGTGTTGGAAATATTTTTAGTTTGACTCAAGATGAATCCTACAGTTTATTTTTGAGTAAATGATTATTTATCGGTATATTGGATCGAATGGAAATTTTGGAAACTGATCCAAAAGCTATGGAAAAGTCATAAAATGTTATTTTATGAATATTTTATTATTTTTGGTTGAATTCTAACTAGATTTAGTTAGATTGTAATGGAATGTCAATTTGGAAACAAACTAGTAAATAAAGACTAGTTGGAGGGCAAATTGGTCATTTGGCCCCAATGGCAATTTTGGAAAGAGAAAATGGAAGATTAAATATTGGCCCTTGATTGATGATAAAATCGATCTCAACCATTGGATGAAAAGGGCAAAATTGTAATTTCACTATTAAATGAATTTAATATTCATTTAATAGATATATGTGTAAAGTAATGGTAAAAAGAGGAACATGATGTTCATCTTTTCCAGCAACAAACGTGAGGTCTAGGGAAAGAAAGAGAAAAAATTTTACAAGCTCGATTCAAGCCCCGAAACTCGGTTTTTAGGTAATCTCTTCAACTACAAAGTTGTTCTACTCTTCAAGCCCTATCTTTTGATATCAATAATTCATGGAATCCATGCTTGATTGATGATAATTTACATGAGAAAGAAATTAGGGTTTATGGATCAAATTGGGGCTTTTGAGATTTTATGATTCCATGATTGAATTCAAGTTGAAATCAAGCTAGTATGATGTTAAAATCATGATATTGAGTTGGGATTTAAGTTTTACATGTTTTGATTATTATGAAGATGATTAGGTTTTATGGATTCAAGTTTAATTTAGGGTTTGTGATGTTGAAATAAAGATCTAGTAAGCTAGAATTGTTGTTTAGAAGCAAAACCCTAAGTTAAATTATGTAGGGACCATTTTGGAAACTTGAAAAGTTGAAGGACCAAATCTGATTTTTTTAGAATTTGGAGTGTATTTGTGTTATTAATGATGTTAGAGATAATAAAATGAAGTTAGAATGCCAAATTGAGGTTGAATTGAATTAGTGACCATTTTGACAATTTGTCAAAGTTAAGCGACCAAACCGAAATTGAAGTTTTGTATGGGGGTTAAATCTGACTTTTAGTTTTAATGATGGAATTAAGGTAGTAATGTTGAATTGAGGACTAAATTGCAAAGTTAAGAAGTTTGAATCCTTATCTTTGCATTTAGTAACTATTTCGGTAAATAAGGAAAATTAGGGAGAATTATTGTGAATAATTATTTGGTGAAGAATGTGATGAGTTGGTGGTTTAAAGCTAGTGATTGGACTAAATTGAAAAGTAGAGAAATAAGGAGAAGTTAGTATAAAAGTTGAAGTTGTTTATGGAAGCTGTGTAGGAAAACTGGTTTCTGGCAGTAACTTTGAAAATTCACCATAAATTCTACAAAAATGGTTAGAAGGTGAATTTTATACCGATGTAAAGATTTGTTCGTCTAGTTTCGTGTCCAACAAATGGAAACTGATTTCGAGTTCCAAGTAAAAAAGTAAGAATTTTTAAGTGGTGAAAGGTCAAAAAACAGTTTTTGAACAATAATGAGTTTTTGAACAATACAAGGAAGAAAAGAAAATGTTTGGAGATTTTGTGCTCAAATGATTATATTGGACAAAATGTCTAAAATATTGTTAGATTGGGATCTAATAAATATTTTACTTATTTGAATTATGAAGTTAAGTTCGAATCAAGGGAGGTTCGAGGTACAATGAAGGAAATGATCAAAGAGGACTTAGTGAGGCATACTAATACATGGCCCAGGTGAGTGCAATGCATACATAACATTATACATGGATGTTTCATACATCACCGGTAGGACTTGCGATTAGTCTACCTGGTTTATATATTGTGATAATAATTATGTCATTGATCATATATTTGACATATTTTAAATATGTCAAAGGTTGAAAATAAATGCATTGATCACTAGTTATTGATGATGGTATAATATGAATGTTATTTTGGTTATGAACTGTTAATTGTTGATATATATTGATATATGTTGCCATTGATGACTAATGATGAAATAAAGCCCAATGTATGATATAGAGGTTCAAAGGTATAGTTGGCTAGCCATAGAGTCATAAACAGCTGTATAAATATTCTAAGCACTTCGGTGCAATATTCATAAATACTCATTGAGGGTATACTCATGCAAGGTTTGGGTATACGGAAACTCTTAGAGTGTTAAGCACTACGGTGCAATTTTATTAATACTCAATGAGGGTATACTCATGCAAGGTTTGGTATACGGAAGCACTTAGGTTGCTAAGCACTACAGTGCAAATAATATACATACTCAAGAAAGGTTGGGTATGGGGGGATGACTCGTGTACATAGAATCTCTTAAATTCGATACCTTGGGCTAAATAAATTGAAAATAATTAAAAAGAAACATGAAGATAAGCTTGAAAGCTTGCAGATAGAAATGGAAAAAGGTATTGGTAAGCATTGAAAGCTTACGGATGGAAATGGCAATGGTATTGGTAAGATCTAATCTTATCACTTTGATATACAAATTTTATTTATGTTAACAAGCATGTAATGGTAAAGTGATCATATGCATTGTTAATCATTAATATTGATATTATGACTATTGCACTTGAATTTGAATTATTGCCTCACTAAGTAAATACTTAGCGTGTAATTGTTTTACAGGTAGGAAAGAAGAAATGGTTGGAGTAAGGAGCATATACAGACATCATCAATTAATAACAGGCACATCAGTATCAGTAAGATATCTTTTGATACTGTTTGATATTTACTAGTTGGCATGTATATTAAAAGGATATGTCTGCTCTTATAGAATTTGTATTTTATTTGGTATATGGATGAATTTTAAATTAGTCAGTTTTATTAATTATATCAAGACAAATTAAATTAATAAGTTACTGCCTGAAAATAAACTCGATTTGAAGATAAAAATATTATTTTTAAATTTCACACAAATAACTAGATTTGTAAGTAAAAACGAAATACATTGTAATATTTTTAAAGAAACAAAATTTTATCGAATTACAAATGTAGGGGGTTTTACGAATTTCTTGTGATGCCTCTGACTCGTATTCAGTGATGGATACGAGAAATGGGTGTTACATTTATTGGTATCAGAGCTACAGGTTTTGCCGATTCTCGGCCTAAATGAAAATGGTTTTATGTTAGAAATAATATACATGCCACTAGGATATCAATATTACTGATATGATGTTTGTATGATCCGATTGATGTCGCTCCTTACTAATGTAAATTGGGATGAATTATAAGAAATGTTTGAGCCAAGAAAGCGTGATGAACTGGTAAATTGGAAGCTTTGGATGGAATCAAGAGTAGTAACAATAAGGTTAATAATAACCCTTCGGATAAATTGGAACAAGAAAGGGGCATTGGTACAACAAGAAGTGCATGTGCCGGATAAAGGAGCTGAAAAGTTTAGAAACACCTGAATTGAAAGGAAAAGCAGATTAAGGTACATTGATTGTTGATTTGTAACTGAATAATCTAAGGATTACACTGGACAGATTCCACTGTTTGGATACCGAGAAATTGGATAGAGCTTGTTTTGTTGCTCTGAGATTTAAGCTAGATTAGAAAACCATCTAAATTTGCTTCGTAGCCAGGATTGCATATATCAATCCGAGTTTATAACATCGGGACTGATAAAGGTTGTGATAATCTAAAAATCGTAGAAGGTACATCTCATCTGTTTAGATAAACATCTATTGATGTTGATGGGTCCTAGCTTTACACATACGTATATAAGTACGAAGTTGAGTGGTGAACGAGATATCCTTTTAGAACCCATTTCAAGTATTATAGTGGTCACGAATTTGTTGGGTTGTAATGTAAGGGCGAGCTGAACATGTGGATTTGCTCGATAAAAACATAAGAAATAGAGTTCCTGATAAACTTAATGGAATTATCTTTAGAGGAGTTTAAGATTATGGTGGGCATGAATTGGTTACCTTCCTATCAGGCCATGATGAATTGTCGCATAAAGCGATTAGTATTGAAAAAAATGGAAGGTACAAAAATAGTAGCAGTTGATAAAAGGGTAAATCACTTCTCCAATGTAATTTCAGTTATTTTATGAAGGAAATTGTTGTTCTAAGGTTGTTAAGTTTTCTTAGCAAATATAATGGATACTCGGGCTGTTGAAGTTAAATTGGAAAATAACTCGACTGTCAAAAATATCTGGATGTATGCCCAGATGGGTTACTCAGAATTGCCTCTAGATTGAGAAGTGAAATTCAAAATAAAGATGATACCAGGTATAGCGCCTAAATTAATGGCCCCGTATAAAATGGCTTCAACTGAACTTCAAGATTTAAAGGTATAATTGCAAGGAATATTAGGTCGATGTTTTATAAAGCCAAGTGTGTCATTTTGGGGGCGCACCAGTGTTAATTGTGAAAGAGAAAGATTAATTTCCATCAGCTCGAGAAGGTAATAGTAAAGAATAAATATCTTCTTCCGAAGACTGATGATCTTTTGATCAGTTAAAAAATAAATAAAAGTATCAAGGAAGAAGAAATTCTAAAGACAGCTTCTCTAACTTGGTATGAATACTATGAGTTCGTGATGATGCCTATGGCATTTATAGGCCTAATGAACCAGGTATTTTAATTTTGCTTGGACCAATTTTTGGTAGAGTTCACTGAGTATATTTTGGTCTATTCGAAGGAAAAATGAAGAATAAGATACCCATTTTTGCATTATTTTTCAAACCTTTCGAGAAAAGAAGTTATATGCTAAATTGTTAAAGTATGAATTTGGTTGTCAAAGGTTGTTTTATTAGATCTGTGGATTTGGCAGTGGGAATAAGAGTAGACCCTGAGAAAGTACAAATTATAGTTGAATGGAAACCTCTAAAGAATGTTTTAGAGGTTCATAATTTCTTGATGATTTCCTCCTCATTGACCAAGCTATTGAGGAAAGAAATTCCATTCAGTTGAATAGATAAATGCCAAGAAAACTTTGAGACATTAAAGAAGATTTTAATAGAAGCCACGGTACTAGTACAACCAGAATCGAGTAAAGATTATGTAGTATATAGAGATGCTTTTTATAACGGTTTGGGATGCATACTTATGTAAAAAGGAAAAGTAATGGTCTATGCCTGAGACAACTTAAGATATATGAGAGCAATTTCCTTACTTGGGATTTGGAGCTAGTAATGGTTGTATTTGCTTTAAAAGATATAACATCATTATTTATACAATGAACGATGCTATATTTATAGAGGTTATAAAAGTTTAAAGTATATGCTTACTAAAGAAGACTTGAACTTGACGCAAATAAGTTGGATCGGGTTTCTTAAGAATTATGATATGGTCATTGACTATCATCCAGAAAAAACTAATTTGGTAGCTGACGCTCTCAGTCGAAAGACAATTGTTGTTTTAAGAGTTATTAATGCAAGATTTGCATTAAAAGAAGATGTTGTTTTGATTGTCAAGTTAAGAATAAAATTTACCATATTGGATTAAATAAGATATCTTTAAAGAAAGGATGAGAAATGTTGTCAAGGTTCAAACAAGTGGAAAAGAGTGAAACTGAAAACTTGGAAGTTAGGTTTGATAGATATTTGTATTATCAAGGAAGAACTTCTATCTCAATGATGGAAACTATATGTTGACTCTGAAAGGAAATATATTTAATATGAAGTTAAGGATAAAGTATTCCTTAAAAGTTTCACCTTGGAAGAAGGTGTTATGGTTTAGACAAAAAGAAAGTTAAGTTCAAAATTTATTGGGCTATAAGAATTTGTGAAAGGAGTTAGTCTTATAGTTAAGCTTAATAGTTAGCTTTATCTTTGGAAATGAACAAGATACATAATGTATCGATGCTCTGGAAATATTGATTATACCTCTCACTTGTTGTTACTCCAGAGAAAATAGAGATTCAGCCGGATTTAAGATATGAAAAAGAATTGGTAAAGATCCTAGCACATGGAGTCAAAGAACTAAGAAAACAATACAATCCCGTTTGTCAAAGTTCTTTGACAAAAAATCATAAGATTAAAGAAACGATTTGAGAGAAATAAGAAGAAAATATAAGAAAATAGTTTCCTCACCTTTTGAATTTTGTGCGTGTTGAAAATTTTAGGACGAATTTACTTAAGGGGAGAGAATTGTAATACCAAAAAATTTACTAAGTTGAGTAAGGGTCATTTAGTACTAAGATAATAGCTTAAAATCTAACTTAGTGACTAAAGTGACGAAAATGCGAAAGTTGGGATTTCTTTAATTATGGGTTTTGGAAAGAAAATTTCTAAAGTTTAAAGGTCTCATGCGATAAATAGTGAATTGAATAAGGTATTCTTAAATTTTGGTTGAATTCCAAGGAAAACTGGAACGGGAATTGAAGTTTAAAAGGATAGTGACCAAAATGTAGATTTTAAAAATTTTATGGCTAAAGTATAAACTTTGGAAAAGTTTGGAACTAAAGTTGCAATTTCACAATAGTTGAGGGTTTTTATTTCATAAATAAACAGATCACCTAAGGGTGTGAATCGAATGCGGAATTATTGGTTCGATCTGATACTTCGATTATTGGGAAAATCGTAGTTAAAGTTTAAGTGGAATTTGTATACCCAGATCGAACTGGAAAATTTTGAAATTTTTCCATATGATAGAGAAAGGTTATAAAAGTCATTTCCATGTGTTGGAAATATTTTTAGTTTGATTCAAGATGAATCCTACAGTTTATTTTTGAGTAAAGGATTATTTATCGATATATTGGATCGAATGGAAATTTTGGAGACTGATCCAAAAGCTATGGAAAAGTCATAAATTTTTATTTTATGAATATTTTATTATGGTTGGTTGAATTCTAACTAGATTTAGTTAAATTGTAATGGAATGGCAATTTGGAAACAAACTAGTAAATAAAGACTAGTTGGAGGGCAAATTGGTCATTTGGCCCCAATGGCAATTTTGAAATATTTAAAAAGTTATAAGGGCGATTTTGGAAATAGAAAATGGAAGATTAAATCATGGCCCTTGATTGATGATAAAATCAATCTCAACCATTGGATAAAAGGGCAAAATTGTAATTTCACTATTAAATGAATTAATATTCATTTAATAGATATATGTGTAAAGTAGTGGTAAAAAGATGAACAAGATGTTCATCTTTTCCAGCAACAAACGTGAGGTCTATGGAAAGAAAGAGAAAAAAATTTCCAAGCTCGATTCAAGCCTCGAAACTCGGTTTTCAGGTAATCTCTTCAACTACAAAGTTGTTCTACTCTTCAAGCCCTATCTTTTGATATCAATAATTCATGGAATCCATGCTTTATTGTTGATAATTTACATGAGAAAGAAATTAGGGTTTATGGATCAAATTGGGGCTTTTGAGATTTTATGATTCCATGATTGAATTCACGTTGAAATCAAGCTAGTATGATGTTAAAATCATGATATTGAGTTGGGATTTAAGTTTTACATGTTTTGATTATTATGAAGATGATTAGGTTTTATGGATTCAAGTTTAATTTAGGGGTTGTGATGTTGAAATAATGATCTAGTAAGCTTGAATTGTTGTTTAGAAGCAAAACCCTAAGTTAAATTGTGTAGGGACCATTTCGGCAACTTGAAAAGTTGAAGGACCAAATCTTAATTTTTACAATTTGGAGTGTATTTGTGTCATTAATGATGTTAGAGATAAGAAAATGAAGTTAGAATGCCAAATTGAGGTTGAATTGAATTAGTGACCAATTTGTCAAAGTTAAGCGACCAAACCGAAATTGAAGTTTTGTATGGGGGTTAAATCTGATTTTTAGTTGTAATGATGGAATTAAGATAGTAATGTTGAATTGAGGGCTAAATTGCAAAGTTAAGAAGCTTGAATCCTTATCTTTGCATTTAGTGACTATTTCGGTAAATAAGGAAAATTAGGGAGAATTATTGTGAATAACTATTTGGTGAAGAATGTGATGAGTTGGTGGTTTAAAGCTAGTGATTGGACTAAATTGAAAAGTAGAGAAATAAGGAGAAGTTAGTATAAAAGTTGAAGTTGTTTATGGAAGCTGTGTAGGAAAACTGGTTTATGGCAGTAACTTTGAAAATGCACCATAAATTCTACAAAAATGGTTAGAAGGTGAATTTTACCCCGATGTAAATATTTTTTTGTATAGTTTCGTGTCCAACAAACGAAAACTAATTTTGAGTTTCCAGTAAAAAGATAAGAATTTTTAAGTGGTGAAAGGTCAGAAAACAGTATAGCAGACTGTTCCGAAATTCAATACTGGAAATTGACTTTGAAAATTCTCCATAAAGCGTACAAGTTGAATTTGGGCTATTAATTTATATGGTTGAAAAGCGTATTGAATCTAGTTTCTATCAGAACAAACGGAATCGAATTCCGAGTTGTAGATTATTTTATAGAAATATTTCTTTGGAGGTACTGCAAACTGCCAGAAAATGAGAATTGATACACTTTGTATCTAAGGTTGATTAGTAGGCTTGAAAAGGGTTAATGGAAGTTCAAATTGGTCACTAAGGACCATAATGAGTTTTTGAACGATACAAGGAAGAAAAGAAAATGTTTGGAGATTTTGTGCTCAAATGATTATATTGGACAATATGTCTAAAATATTGTTAGATTGGGATCTAACAAATATTTTACTTATTTAAATTATGAAGTTAAGTTCGAATCAAGGGAGGTTCGAGGTACAATGAAGGAAATGATCAAAGAGGACTTAGTGAGGCATACTAATACATGGCCCAGGTGAGTGCAGTGCATTCATAACATTATACATGGATGTTTCATACATCACCGGTAGGACTTGCGATGAGTCTACCTAGTTTATATATTGTGATAATAATTATGTCATTGATCATATATTTGACATATTTTAAATATGTCAAAGGTTGAAAATAAATGCATTGATCACTAGTTATTGATGATGGTATAATATGAATGTTATTTTGGTTATGAACTGTTAATTGTTGATATATATTGATATATGTTGCCATTGATGACTAAATGGTGAAATAAAGCCCAATGTATGATATAGAGGTTCAAAGGTATAGTTGGCTAGCCATAGAGTCATAAACATCTGTATAAATATTCTAAGCACTTCGGTACAATATTCATAAATACTCATTGAGGGTATACTCATGCAAGGTTTGGGTATACGGAAACACTTAGGGTGTTAAGCACTACAGTGCAATTTTATTAATAGTCAATGAGGGTATACTCATGCAAGGTTTGGGTATACGGAAGCACTTAGGGTGCTAGACACTACGGTGCAAATAATATACATACTCAAGAAAGGTTGGGTATGAGGGGATGACTCGTGTACATAGAATCTCTTAAATTCGATACCTTGGGCTAAATAAATTGAAAAGAATTAAAAATAAACATGAAGATAAGCTTGAAAGCTTGCAGATAGAAATGGAAAAAGGTATTGGTAAGCATTGAAAGCTTACGGATGGAAATGGCAACGGTATTGGTAAGATCTAATCTTATCACTTTGATATACATATTTTATTTATTTTAACAAGCATTTAATGGTAAAGTGATCATATGCATTGTTAATCATTAATATTGATATTATGACTATTGCACTTGAATTTGAATTATTGCCTCACTAAGTAAATACTTAGCGTGTAACTGTTTTACACGTAGGAAAGAAGAAATGGTTGGAGTAAGAAGCATATACGGACATCATCGATTAATAACAGGAACATCAGTATCAGTAAGATATCTTTTGATATTGTTTGATATTTACTAGTTGGCATGTATATTAAAAGGATATGTCTACTCTGATAGAATTTGTATTTTATTTGGTATCTGAATGAATTTTAAATCAGGCAGTTTTATTAATTATATCAAGACAAATTAAATTAATAAGTTGTTGTCTGAAAATAAACTCGATTTAAAGATAAAAATATTATTTTTAATTTTCACGCGAATAACTAGATTTGTAAGTAAAAACGAAATACATTGTAATATTTTTAAAGAAACAAAATTTTATCGAATTACAAATGTAGGGGGTTTTACGAATTTCTTGTGATACCTCTGACTCGTATTCAGTGATGGATACGGGAAAGGGGTGTTACAGTTGCCATCATTGTGCTCATCATCGCACCCCCGACCAAGCTTCTTACCACCACTCGCCGAGAAGCTGCATCGTTTGCCATGAAACTTGCTTGGAAGTTGCATTGAGTGAGGACTTGGATTTTGCTATTTTTTGGTTGTCTTTCATGGTTGTGTGTTGCTCAATGGTGGACGCTATGACCACTATCGATTTCCTTGTTTTGTGGTAAACCAGACCGTGCCAACCGGTCCTCATTTTGTTACCGTTTGAGCATCATCGGAAAGTGAGGAAACCCTTCAGATTTTGAAAGTTTTATCGCATTCCCCGCTGTTTCAAGCTCGGCAAGCTCCAGTAATCCTTATCTTTTGTTTTTTTCATTGGTTACCACCATTTTGATGATTTTTAATAATTTTTTAGCCACACGTGGCTCATACACACCGTCGGAAGAGATTCCCAACCACTATGGTTAGTTTGACATGAACCTAGCTGGTCCAGTTATAAACAGGCCTAGTCAGACCGAGCTTGGCTCTTCAAACTGGCTTGCTTGGCCCAAAACCAAATTGGTCTATTTAAGGTCGAAAAGCCTATGGCCCAATCTGACCAACCCGAGTCTGATCCGACATAGGTTGACCCTACCTGTTGATCGAGTCAACCCAGTCGAGTTAACTCGCCTGAGTTAACCCATTGACTGAGTTAACCCAGTAGAGTCAACTTACCCGAGTCAACCATGTTGACTGTTGACTTTGACTTGCCCAATCCCCATTAACTGTTGACCTGCCTGTTGAGCGTTGATATGCCGTTGATTGTTGACCGTTGACTTTGACTGAAATGTCAATTTTTTTTAAAAAAAAAATCTATTTTGGGGTTTTTGACGTCTTGAGTTCGTTTTTGAAGTATGTTTCATGAAATTTTAACCCGAAAGCCTTTGAATATAACCTTGGACCCGAGCATGGATTTGTAATTAATTATTCAGTTTAAGAGCTATATGATTGAGTTAATGTCTGATTTTGGAGTATGTTTAGTTGAAAGTATTTGCATTTTCTTGTATCGGAGATTTTGAGGGACGTCGAGTTGGAGTCCAAAAGTGATTGCATAGAGTTTCAAAGGTATCCAATAAATGCTTGTATGGTCATGTTTAAGCATATGGTTATTTCTGTTAATGTCTAATCGATTATGGGAAAAGGATAATAAACAAGTTAAAACTTAAATGCTCGGTTAGAAAGATGAGTGTCCTGTAAGAACTTCTGAGATCCAAGAATAATTGATAAGACTATTATACTTTAAATCTGGTTATGCTTGTTAATGATTTAGTTTCTAAAATTCTAAGTTAAGAAATGATGGATATACCCTCGAGATCTGAAATGAATGAATAGTTGGTAGGACCGAAAGGATCAGAATAACTGAAACACCTTCGGGCATCAAAGTGTCTGAAATACCCTTGAATACTAAAATGACTAAAAACACCTCTAAGAATTGGAATAAGAAATACTAATAAAGTCAAACGAATGTAATGGCTCTAAAAGTTGTTATACACGACACATGTTTGTTGGTCATTTTTGATACTAATGTAATATTGGGAGAATACTATATGAAGGCATGTTCGATTTATTTGGAGAAAGTACATTGTTAATTGTAAGAGTAACCTGTTCTTCTAAAAGGCACATTCAGTGCTAAAGATTGAGTTAATGTGAAATGCACATGTCCGAATACTTGGTAAGTATCACGATAATGAAAACTGTTCAGTTCTAGTAGACTTGGAGGATGGACAAATCGTTAGAAGTCTTGGATACTGCAAGTAAATGTGCTAAACTTATTAGGCTAAATTACGAAATTACCCTTGAGTGTTAAAATGACCAAAATGCCATTTTGAGCAAAATTGACTGGAACTCTCTTGATATATCTGAATCTACATTGATTCTGATCTACCCAAATTTCCAAAATCTATCATGATATATCTGAATTCCTGTATAGTCATAATATACCGAAAATTTTGAATGATCTTGAGGTATAATTCCTAAATACCTAGATGAAGTTGATGATTATCGAATTCCTTCGAATATGGTTCTTGATTATGAAATCAGTCTAGAATGGACTATAGTTCAGTGTCTCCTTTCTGTAATTAGCAAGGACCCCTGAATGATAAATTGGACTATCTACTGTGTCCCATGTTTACATGAATGGTGTACCAAATACGGCTACACGCGTATCGGTACCCTATAGCCATTTTGTTTAAATTGAAATTCTAGTAGCTAAAAATCGAATCGATACGGCCAATGGAGTATCGATACTCCTAGGCCAAACTTGGCTATTTTGAGCACCAAAATACTTTGAAAATATTTGGGGTTTAAGTTTTTTTCTTAGAAATATTTTTAAGTTCGAATCCTTATCAATTTTTTAGTTTTTTGAGTACTTAAAAATTTATCCAATTTTACAAATTGGTCATTAAAATTCCTTGTTATATCAAAATCAAATAATAGTTTTACAATCTCCCCATTTTTGATATAACAAAACTCAAAATAAATTTTTAAGTCTTTTGAATTTACTCCCCCTTTCTTTAAGGCTAAAAGATAGTATTTTTGAAAAACCTTTTTTAAAAAAATTATTTCTCATTCTTCTCCCATTTTTTTGTTAGATCAAAATCAATAGGGCAAATATAAAGACACGACATAAAACAATAAATAACTCCAAGCATAATTAAAAAACATTGATATTATTAAATTCAAAGAAAATATTTGAAGCAACATAAGAAATCCAACTTTAAACCTAAAAATATAAACCAAAGCAAATAACATAATGCATAGCAATTCAAATAAAAGCAAAGGTGCATAAAACTCAAATCCTAATATGATATGATATGCAAAAGCCTAAGGAGCATCTTCATCTTCATCATCATCGTCTTCATCTTCCATGCCATCGTCACCAATAGAGTGACCACGCCATTCACCATGAAAGGTGGTAAAAGTCATGTCCATCGAAGCTTGACGAGTCTCAATGGAAGTCACTCGAGCATCCATGGAATTGAAACGAGAATTAAGAGCATCAAACCTTGTGTTTATCTCGGCAAAACGAGCATCCATGGTAGTAAAATTCCCATCAAGATAGGCCATGAGAGCATCAAGGGAAGGTTGAGCAACTAGAGCCTCTAGAACAATATGAGCATTTGCCACGGGATCGGGTTGAGCATCACGGGAAAGGTCTTCAATCCGAATCCATTCTCCATTGTAGTAGGTAAACTTGGCTCGTCATAGAGAATGATCTTCGATGGGGTCAGTGAGAGGCAATCTAAGATCATAAGATCAATCAATCCCAAGCTTTTGAAACTTATAACTCGTGATGCCATAGGTGAAAGATGTGACAAAAGGTATGCATTTTGGATGAGAAAGACTAGCTCAGTAAACATGATTTGGGCTAGGTTTGGACGCTTACCCTCAAGGAAACAATAGAGCCAAAAGTAATCGACTTGACGAATGATAGACCATTTACCACTAGATGGTCGAAATCACAAAGTGATGAGAAAGTAAAGGAAACATTATGGGCATCTAACACGTTAACGGAGCCACTATAGAGAGAATGATAGGTAGATTCAACATCTAGACCCATATCCTCCATACCCAAAAGATCGACTATTTTGTAGAATCAAGTTAAAAAGTTTGACCCATAAGATAAGACTCTATAGCAACGACCTCATTTTTTCTCAGTTTAAAATACATCGAGCATTAAAGTAAAAAATAAGGACAATGTTTTTATAAAAAAATGTCGGGTATGCTTAAAAACGGTATGAACTTCCATTCCCTCATTAAATTAAGATAGCGAAAGTAAAATTCATCGAAAGCCATAAAAGGTAGATAAACAACACGCTCACGACGGATTTTGAAATTTTAATATTGCTTAAAATGGTCTATGGCATGAGGATTTTGAGGTTCATTAAAACAATGCATAAAAATATGGTTTATGTTTGGTTTTGTACCATTTTTTTCGGGATTTGGTTCGGTAGGATTGGTGGAACTAGATCCCATCTCTTTTCTTGCTCTTTTCTTAGGAGCCATGATAAAAACTTGAAAATTTTAAACAACAAAAACACATGTATGCATAAACATCACATTCAATCCAATAAATCAATCCAATGATCAAGGTAGAGTAAAAAGCTATATTGTATAGTTTAAAAATACATATGCGTATAGGAAAAATTTTGGTGAAAATAAAACTGGAAAATAGTAAATATAAATATATGAGTATAATTTTATATTCGAACTGAAAATTTTTAGTTTTGAAACAATTTTTGTAAATTTTTTTAAAAACGGGATATATATACGTTCTAAATATATAAGATATAAGTATTAACAATATAGAAATATGAAATAAACCAAAATTTAAAGAAAATAGAGTTTATACCTTGAGTTATGGATGAATGAAAGATGATTTGCACTAGACTTTATGAAGATAACTTGGGTTTGATGTTGAAAACAAAAGCCCCCAAAGAATTTTGACGATTTGTGAGAAAAATAAGGGATTTGAAGGGTTTTTATAGATAAAGTCGTCCTAGGTTTTTTAGTAAAAAGTAGAGTTTGGTTTAAATTAGGAAAACCCATTTTAATAACCTATTAAAGGCTCTAGCGGCCACGCGTACCGCTACACTATAGCGCGTATTGAAACTGTATACATGTACAGTTTTTAGTCGTACCGATCTCTTATCCATACCAGTACAGGTTAACCTATACCGAACTTTGCCTCTGATACCCGTTTTGGTACCCTTGATTAAATGTGACAGATTTGGCTACAAGGGACCCAAAATTTTGATTTTACTTGAATCGATATGCATGTATATGATATGAGATCATCATGAATGGGCAAAAACAGATGCATACTTCCCCTAGTAACATGAATAGATGCATATAGGAGCAAAATCACACAAGCATTGAAATCAACCAAATTCAAGAAAATTTAAGACCAAAAACAAGGCTCTAAGGTTTAAGAAAGGCTAGTAAGCCCTAACTCTCTCCTAAGAGACCAAAAACACTCTTTGTCTAAAGGTTTGGTAAAGATATTTGCTAATTGGTTCAAGGTGTCTACATACTCTAGAACAATATCATTTTTCAAGACATTTTCTCTAATAAAATAAAGCCTTATCTCTATGTGCTTGGTTCTAGAATATTGTATGGAATTCTTAGTGTGACAAATAGCACTAGTATTGTCACACTTTAAGTGAATGGTACCTACATCAATTACATAATCTAAGAGATGTTGCTTCATCAAAAGGACTTGAGCAACAACTTTTGGCTGAAATATATTCCGCCTCGGTGGTAGATAATGCTACAATATTTTGCTTCTTAGAAAACTACGATATAAGTATACTACCTAGAAATTAACAAGTATTTGAGGTACTCTTTCTATCTATCTTACAACCTTCATAATCCGCATTTGAATAAGCATGCAAACTAAATGATGAGTCTCTAGACTTAAACAAGGTATGTCTCTAAGTTATGTAAAGATTCTCTTAACGGCTTGTATGTGTGATTCTCTAGGACTAGCTTGAATCTAACACACAAGCAAACACTAAACATAATATATGGTCTATTTGTGGTAAGATAAAGCAAAGATCCTATCATTGATCTATAAAGCTTTAAATCAACACACTTACCTCCTTCATCTTTGTCAAGCTTTGTAGAAGAGCTCATTGGTGTGGCTTGAGGTTTCACATTCTCCAAGCCAAACTTCTTGAGCATGTCCTTGATGTACTTTGATTGATTGATGAAGATGTCATCCTTCCTTTGTTTGATTTAGAGCCCAAAAATAATGAGAGCTCTCCCATCATGCTCATTTCAAACTCACCTAGCATCAACTTGCTTGGCAAAGCAACTCATTAGTAGAACCGAAAATAATATCATCTACATATATTTGAACTACTAAAAAATAACTTTACCTTTTCTTTTAATAAAAAAGTATAGTATCCACTTTTCCTTTGTCAAAACCTTTTTCAATTAAACAAATCGACAAACGTTCATACCAAGCTTTAGGAGCTTGTTTCAAACCATATAAAGCTTTTGAAAGTTTGAAAAATGGTTTGGATATTTTGGATCTTCAAAATTGGGTAATTGTTCTACATACACTTTTTTATTTACAAAACCATTTAGAAAAGCACTTTTAACATCTATTTGAAAAAGCTTGAACTCATGATAACATGCAAATGCAAGCAACATCCTAATGGCTTCCATTATAGCTACGAGTGCATATGTTTCATCAAAATCAATTCTTTCTTCTTGAGTGTAACCTTGAGTAACAAGTCTAGCCTTGTTTCTCACTATGTTACCACTCTCATCTAGTTTGTTTCTAAAAACCCATTTAGTTCCTATGGTAGATTTATTACTAGGCCTATCAACTAATGTCCATACTTCTCTCAAATTGATTTAACTCTTCTTTCATAGGCAATATCCAATAATCATAAATTAATGCTTCTTTGATTTTTTAGGCTTTATGCATGAGATAAATGCAAAAAAATTACATGTATTTCTAAGAGAATATTTAATGGTTACCCTTTTGGATGGATCACCCAAAATTTCACCACCTTTGACATAGTTTAACTCCCTTGGGTAGGTCACCTCCTTTTCCTCTAGAGTCATGTCTTTCAAGGCTTCTAGAGGTGGATCTTGTGGTTCGTCTTTTGATGGAACTTTATCTACCTTTGATGACTGTCCTCCACCATCATTGGCATAAAAATTCTTACATCATCATCATCACAAGTATCCTTCCCCGGAAGGAGGTTATCATTGAAAACCACATGTATAGACTCTTCAACTACTAAAGTTCTTTTGTTAAATACACGATAGGCTTTAGAGTTTAAAGAGTAATCGAGAAAAATAGTTTCATCACTTTTTGCATCAAATTTGCCTAAATTGTCTTATCCATTGTTTAAAACAAAACATTTACATCCAAAAGGATGAAAACAGCTAATGTTAGGCTTTTTATTTTTGAAAAGCTCATAGGGTGTTTTCTTAAAAATATGCCTAATCATTACACAGTTGATAATATAACAAGTCGTATTTGAGGCTTCCGCCCAAAATACTTATGCAAATTATTTTCGCAAAGCATGGTTCTAGTCATTTCTTCTAAAGTTCTATTTTTCCTCTCAACAACCCCATTTTGTTGAGGTGTGCGAGGAGCGAAAAAAATTATGGCTAATCCCATTTGAGTTACAAAACTCTTCGAAACCTAGATTTTGAAATTCAGTTCTATGATCACTCCTAATATGAGAAATTGAGTAACCAACATCGTTTTGACTTGCTTTTGAAAATGTGATGAATTTTTCTAAAGCCTCATCCTTGGTACTTAAAATAGAACCCAAGTATATCTAGAGTAGTCATCGACTATAACAAATGTATATGATTTTCCACCCAAACTCATTGTTCTAATAGGGCCAAAAAATTCTATGCGGATCAATTGTAAAACTCTACTTGTAGAAACATCATTAATAGGTTTAAAAGAAACTCTATGTTTGCCTTTAGCACAAGCATCATAAATTTTGTCATACGAAAACTTTATTTTTGGTAAACCTCTTACTAGATCATTAAAAATCATTTTTTCCAAAACACCCATGCTAGCATGTCCTAGTTTTCTGTACATAACCATGAATCATGCTCATCTTTAGCTACAAAACGTGCATTAGAAATATGAATGTCATCTAAATGCACCATGTAAATGTTTCGTATGCGATGACCAATAAGCACAATTTTGTTAGTTTCAATGTTGATTATTTTGCAACTATTTAAATCAAAAAGCACATTGAAACCCTTATCACAAAGTTGGCTTATTCTCAAAAGATTATGCTTAAGACCGTTGACATAAAAAACATTGTCAATAAGTATAGAAGAGTGATTATCAATGGAACCAATTCCTTCAATGTGGCCTTTGGAGTTGCCGCCAAACGTCACTCCTCCTCTACTCTTTGGTTTTAGCTCCAAGATTTTGTCAAGGTACCAAGAATTTGCACTTGAAGCTTTGGCCTTGTAGCAATGCTCCCCCTACAAACAAAGAATCAAGTCTTGATTTTTGGTACCCAAATTATTTTAGGTCCATGAGTATTAACTCCCAAAATCTTGGTTCCCTTGGGGATCCAAGAAACAATAACACTAGCATCATTAGAAGTAACAAATTCCTTAGAAACCCAAACGCTCCTAATCTTCTTACCATGAGAGGGCCTTTGAAAGCATCTTTGCTTGTAGCCACCAAAGTTTCTTTTCATATAGTTGGGTTTTGAAGATATTCCTTTTTCAAAACTGGATTTCCCAACTTTGTTCAAAGAAGCTTTGAGATTGCCCACTTCTTTTTGGTGATCATCATAAACTTTAGAAAAAGGTTATGTAAATCTTGATTTTTTTGATCAAAATTATTTTTGTTTTGCTTGTAAGTCCAAAAACTTATTCTCAAATTCGAGTTAGTTTTAGCTAAGAAATCATTTTGGTTTCTCAAATTTGAAATTGTTTTCTTGTTTTTCAAAGGGGATTCCTTATACTTCTCTACCAACTCATCATATACCTCTTGCAACTCATCATAAGCTTCTTGAAGCTCATCAAATGTAAAATCAAAATTAAATGAGTTTGAGGTTACCTTAGGATCATCTTCTAGTGCCATGAGACAAAGGTTGACCACTTCTTACTCCTCTTCATCGGATAATTCCTCATCACTCCAAGTAGCAATATGAGCTTTGAGCTTCTTCTTCTTTTTCTTCTTGAAGCTCTTCTTCTTTAGTTGGGGACAATCAAACTTGATATGTCCTGAATTCTTACACTCATAGCATACGATTTGGTCATTATCTTTTTTGCTCTTATTCTTGAAACCCTCCTTTTGGGTAGAACTTCCTTTCACGGTTGGATTTCACGAACCTTGTGAATCTCTTGGCTAACATAGCTATATCTTCATCATATTCTTTACTTAAATCGCTCTCCTCTTGTGAAGCTTTGAGAGCAATTCCCATTTTTTCTTCTCTACTTTCTTCTTCTATATCTTCTTCTCTTCCTTCTTCTTCTCCTTTTCTCTTTTTTTTCTTCATAATCTCATGAGTGAGAAGAAACCCCAATAGAGCATCAAGCTTCAAGGTCTTGAGATCTTTAGCTTTGATGATAGAGGTCTTCTTTGAGTCCTATAACTCGAGAAGAGAGTAGATAAGCTTCCAAACAAGCTTGTCTTCTGAAATGACTTTTCTATAGCCTTTGAGTCAATTGACGATGATGAAGAATCTATCGAGCATCTTGGTGATGTCCTCATCCGGTTCCATCTTAAAGTTTTTATACCTAAAATTTAGGAGTCCAATCTTGGTCTCCTTAACTTCAAGCTTGTCCCATATCTCTTTTGCACTAGTGTAAGAAGACATCTTGGAATACTCCAATCTTGGTCTCCTTAACTTCAAGCTTTGTCGTTTACTTGCATCTTCATCTGATCTTCATCCGTATACTCTTGCCTCATCTTGGGGATTTACCGTTCTCCTTCAACCGTCATAAAAATGAATGGCCCATCTTCTACTACATCCCAAAGGAAGTAGTCATTAGACTTGATGAAGAGCCTCATCTAATTCTTCCAATAAGGATAGTTATCCCCATTGAAATAGGGTGGCTTGGTGATGGATTGTGACTCGTAAAAGTTGTTGTCGGAAGTAGTGGCCATGGATTGATTGAAGATTGATTGAATCACCTTAGGATTGACTCAGGAGGGTGTTAATCCTTCTAATGAGTGTAGCTTTGATACAATTATTGGGATAATCAATCAATGGTGAAAGGCCAAGAGAGGATGAATTGGCAATTTAAAAATTGTGGAAGCAAATTCAAAAAAATGAAGAAAAAAAATTGGAACACAAGAGGTTTACATCCACTACCTTATCTTCTCACTAAGGATTTTCCCAAATTCACTAAGAATTTCTTCTCTTTTTATAGGTTCAAGAGGAAACCTTTACACACTCACCTTAAAGCTTTGAGAAAACACTCTTTTACAAGAAGAAAGATAGCAAACTGAAAAATCCTCTCAAAGGTATAATGTTTGCCCAATACAAAGTTCACTCAAACCCTAAAACTTGAATCAAAAGATTACAAATAAGCTCTCTCAAGTGGGTTACAAGATTTGACTCTAAATGGCTCAAAGATTGTTGGATATGTGCTTGAATGCTTTAGTTTGAGGGTAGTTAGGTTGATACAATTTTTTTTGCTTGCTTCCTCCTTTGCCTCTGTCAAAATTCTATAGTTATATGAAACTTTATGTCTATCTTTCTCGATCTGCGATTGTTGGGACACACCAAACCCCCTGGCTCGATTCTTGTAAAATATCTCTCCTTTTTTATTCTTCTGGATTGTAGAATGCCCAGCTAATATTCAGAAGTTCAAGTATTGAACAACCATGCTGCCTCTAAGTATGGCATAATGCGAGATCCTATACCGTAATGGGAACCTGTTGATGCCATAATCTTTATGTCCGTTCTATACTTTACCTTATACCTGCATGTTTCCTATAGCATCTCTTGGTAGTTATGTATTATTGAGCTTTTACAAGCTCATGTTATTTTTACCATCGCAGGTTAGAAGAAATCTATCATGGTATGGTGACTGACATCAGTGTTTGGAGTTCTCTCGGCGTTTCTTTTGGAGTACAGTACTGGTATAGTTGGTGGGCATGTATGTCGTGTATTATTTTATGTTAGTGTCTGTAATATAATTTTTGAATTAATTTTATATGTTTAAATGATTTCCTGAAATGATATTTTAAACAAAATTTTGTTTTACAGATTTAAATGTATAAAACAAAATATTTGGGTTTTTATAGTGGGTCGCTTCTGTGATCCGAATGTGACACCTTATATGAGATCAGACTACCTGTATCGGCCTGAGGGTGTTACAACAATATACCGCTGAACATCATTAAATTATTTTAATAATGATTAAAAATCTCAAGGACTTGAATTATAATTAAAATTATTTTAAAAGAAAAATAAAAGATAGATTTAATAACTTTTTATATTTTTATAGTATTTTTAATTGATATGTTAGAATCAAATATCCTAAAATCTTCTTAATATTATAAACCTTAAACCTAATAACTCCTTCGGCTGCGGCAGCACAGTCGAGATCCGGTCGACTTAACAATTGCTTGCATGGGATGGAGTAAAATTATTAGTGAAAGCAAAATAAGTGAACTGGTAATGATGCTGTCAACAAAAACAAAGATTTCCAACTAAGAAATCTCTTGCTGACTAACAGTAATTTCACTAATAATTGTTAAGTCGATCGGATAGCGGGGGCGGTAGAGAGTGATTGGGGTTAGGGATTTATGATATTAAGAAGATTTGGGGATATTTAATTCTAACATATCAATTAAAAATACTATAAAAAAATATAAAAGGTTTATTAAATTTAATATCTATTTTTCTTTTAAAATAATTATAATTATAAGTCGACTCCTTGAGATTTTTAATCTTTATTAAAAAAAATTAATGGTGTTCAGCGGTGTATTGCGTTAGTGGTGTTCAGCAGTGTGTGACGCCCGTTGTAAAATTTTTCTTATTGTAATCATTGATTTTTACCTGACTTTAATTTTATTATTGTTGTTGTTGTTTATAAGTGGGCTGTTATAGTTAAAAACAGATCTAAAATTAAATAAAAACTCATTTAACTTAATGTTTAAGTCCAAATTAGCAACTAAAATCAAATAATTGCATGGCCCGTTTTAGGCCCAAACCTAATTAAAACAAAAAATCCTAAAGCCTAAATTTGATCAGCCTCTTTTTTTTTTTTACACAGCCATCGTTGGACCGTTGGATCAAATTTGATCCAACGTCCATATTTTAATATATGATTAATATTGGTGAAAACAATTTTGGAAAATGGGTTTTGGAGGTGTGACATTTTGGTTAGTGACCAAAATACAATTTTTGAAAACTGGTTTTTAAAGGTGAATAAAATGAAAATGATCAAACTCTTAGAATCCTTAAGGAGCTATTTTACCAATGTTTTGCTGGTGATTTCTCCTATCAATTAAGTCTTTTTAACATGTGTTTTAAAAGTTAATTAAAAGGGAATTTGGTTATTAAAAAGTTAGTTATCATTTTAAAGAAAATTGACATAAATTTTCTCTCAACTTTTTTCTCCACTTCTCCTCTGCCAACACTCAAGATTTTATTAAAAATCAGAGGTGAGAGATCATTTTACTCAGTTTATTGATTTGTAATTGATTCTTTAACTTTGATTTACAAAATCTCATTGAAATCTTGTGTTTTCTTAGCTTTAAACAAGCCAATTGAGAAAGAAATCACACAATAGGGGTAAGGTTCGTGATCTCCTCTATTGAATGGTTCTTTAATGATATTCCCAAGTGTTTGATCCTTGATTTATGGTTTATAATCTGATTTTGTGTTTTTATATTGAATTAATTGTTTTAATTGGGTGAAATTGATAAAAAAAGAGAAAGATCCGTGTTGGATCTGTTATTCAATGATGAAGATTGATTTTAATCATATTTTGGATGTATTATTATGTTGATAAGTTTTTTTAACAATAGAATCCCAAAACTCTTGATTCCCTAGTTGTTTAGGTTGTTAGATTGGTGTTTTGTGGAGTTGTGGTGGCTGTTTAATTGCTGGAGGTATATGAATGAATCAATCATGTTTTTGAGTGTTAATTGATTATTAAGGAATTGGTAGATTGTTAGATTGTGGCTGGACTGTGTTTGGAAAGGATTAGGTGATGATTTCGGTTGTTGTGGTTGGGTAATTTTGAGACGATTGTGGAAGTCCGTGAGGAATTGTTGTTGCAGTGTTTTGAATGCATTGAGATGCATTAATTCTCTGTTGTAATGTGATCAAAACAGGGGAGATTGATCCGGAAGTGATCGGTGAAGCTTTGGAGGCTTCGGACGCTTGATTTCGCGTCGACGAATCGAGGTTTCGTGTATCAGTGAGCGAGAACATGGATTCCAGCTTTGGAATGTTTTAAAGGTGGTTTATGGGAGTTTAAACTTAGCTTGATACGCTGGTTTAAACTCGAAAGTAAGTAAATATGGTCTTTCTCTCTCGGTCGTGCTAGTGTGAAATGGTTTTTATGCAATTGTTTTGATTTACATTGAGCCTACTGTTTAAGCATGATTTAGAGTATTTGAGATACTATTTTAAGCATGATTTGCTGTAGGATGCACATGGTAGGTGATCCTTGTAAGTATATAGTGTATACTTGTGTTTTAAAGCATGGTTGTTGCTTTGGAAAATTGGTTTGGTTAATGCTTGTTGAAAACAGTGAAGTAATGGTAAATGGTTAACTATATTGGCAAGTGATGTGGTTTTAAAATTGTTATCGGATATAGTTAGCCGGCCATAGGATTGATAGTGAACTATAATAAGTTGCCTTGGATATTGAGGGGTTTAAATCCGTGTACCAAAAACTCTGTTGCGCGTAGTAAGTGCTACGCAATTGTGCAAGTATACACGTCGCAAGTTATAGTATAAAAGATATCGTCTCCATAGGGATTGGTGCCACTTCAAGAATCTAGTCTCTTGCACTGTAAAAAGTAAAAACACAAGTAAAGGATTATAGGAGTTTAACTAATAACTAATCTAGAAAGCAATTAAGTAAAAGAAAAGATGAGATCAAATGAGAGAGAGATAGGCCAGGTTATCGTGAGTTAAGGTGTGATAGCCGATTGGATTGTTTTGGTAAAAGAGTGCACGGGCAACTCAGTTGCCGTGGCAACTTGCACAACGGGGTTGCCTTGGCAACTAATCGATGGTTGCCTGGGCAACTACTTGGGCGTCTGGGCAGCAACCTTCAAGGTTCGGCAGGGCGTTCTTCAATGGTTTCTTCTTATCCCTAAGTCGAAACTCTAGCTACTTGTGCATGCCTTGATAATACATCCCTGCGTGAATCAAGGGTGAACAACAACCAATCTTGCGCTCCTCTTAGCCGTTGAAATCCTTAACTTATTCCTAAGCCGGATTAATCTTCACCATCAATAGATTGAATAAATATCATATTCATTCGTTTCTTGAATCTAACTCTCCCGATATTAGATAAATAGATGAAATCACGAGATCCTCTCCCAATTCACTCGCAAACAAGAATAAGAACCAAGAATGAATAAACCTTGAAATAGAAAAGTGCAAACTCTTATTACCTAAACAAAAACCAATAGTTTCTCACAACCACAAAACACAATAACCATAGCCAAGTAGATTTAGTTCATGGCTAGGTTCCAAAGAAACACAAGATAAACAATCCCTAGCATGAACCCAATCAAACAAGAAAGAAAAGGATGAAGGAGGAGGCTTGTCGAAATCCTCCTTGCCCTTGATGCTTGTCGAAAATTCTCTCCTCTTGCCCTACTTGGACTTGTCGAAATTTCCCTATTGCTCTCTATACATCTTGTCGAAATCTCCTTGCTATTTATAGGGCTAGGCCAAAGTCCTTCTTTGAGGAGGAGTTTAAGTTGGAATTAAATTATCTTTAAAGAATATAATTCTTTATTATAATTGTATTCCTACTAGAACTTCTCCTATCTTCTTGGAATTTAATTCTTCTTTAATCTCTGCGTGGAAATCAAATTCCTTTGGGTTTGGGCTTTGCTCCACGTCATCTTGGGCTTGTTTAGTTATCAATTTCGACTACCATATCACCTTTGCTCTTGTCGACAATTGCCATGGCAACTGGCTCGGCGTCTCCTTCATGCATTGCCCTGGCAACTATCTTGGCATATCCTTCATGCATTGCCCTGGCAACTAGCTCGGCATTGCTTTGGCAAGTGATCCTGCACATACACACACAAAGCACACCAAAGCAGCATCTTTTCCACAAAAACTACCAAGTTATGTAATCAAGCTCAACGATGGAAGGAAACATGGATTAATGCATGAATAGCTAATTATGCAACTAATATGAGCCTAAGTCTAACAATAATATGAGTAAAAAGGGTAAGAAAAATAGTACTTTTGAACACTTATCAAACTCCATCCAAGTACCCTAACGGTAGGGGGTTTTACAGTACCGTATACTCCCGTTAGTGGATTAATCATCTAACCGAGGTAAGGGGTTGGTGTCCCCATGGGTTGAAAGTGTACCCGATTGTTAGGTACCGCGATTGTGATTGTATCACTATTTTCGATTGGGATGGCTTGAAGTGTTAGGAGAACACTTGTTGAATCCGTGTATCCGATGAACTATTTTGGTAAAGAAACTTGGTTAATGATCACTTGGAAAGAAACTTGGTAAAGAAATTGCTTAAATTGAGGTTGAGCAATGGGACTTGTTGTTGGTTAATGATACATGTTGCATATGGTTTAATATGCTAGTTTTAAAGATTTTAAGTGCATGTTTTAAAGGCATGATAATGTTTAAGTGATGTTTTGAAAGACGTTTGAAATGAGATTTCAATGTAATGTCGAGAAATGGTTTTAATGCATTGATGGTGTGTTGTTTTGAGAACTCCTCACTAAGCCTAGTGTTCTTACGCTCTATTTGTCCATCAATGCAGAGAATTAAAAGCTTAGAAGGTGACGAGAAGCAAGAGATCGGTACAAGACTTGGTAACCAAAGTATGTTTGATTTAGACTATAAGTAATAAGGCAATGGGGGTTTCTATTGTTATTTGGGAGATGTTTTGTTGAACTCCCTATTGAGCAAGTTTGTCTAGCTGCTCTTGAGTTGTAAATGGCCTTTATGGTTTGATTTTGGTGATGGTTTGGAGATTCAAGTTTTACTTGCATGGTTTTCTAGGTTGCATGCCTATAGATTTATATTTGATGCAAGATGCCGTGATTTGATGTTGAATCTGTCATATTATGTTGTGGTATGATTCCCAATTGTGTTGGTTGTGTGTTAAGAGCATGTTAGGATGTTTTGGTATGGTTGAAAGCATGTTAAACCAGAGGAAAATGACATTACAGGCCTATGTGTACCGATACGCAGGGGACCGTATCGGTACAGCTAGGCAAAATAGGGCATTCAACATCGGTACGGGTATATGAGTACCGGTACTGATAAGCAATTTGAGCTTGGCGTACCAATACGGGACAAGGTGTATCGGTACGGAGACTTGTTACTAGAAAGTTACTTTTTGAGGGAAAACCCGTGTACTAGAACACCGAGGGCTCGTATCGGTACAACTTTATTATTTTGCAAGCTGACATGGCGTACAGATACGGTACACTATGTATCGGTACGGGTGGATACTCTGTATCGGTACGACTTTGATCGTATCGATACTGGTGGCTATTTTTATAGGTAATGACATGGATTTTAGTTCTGTTTTCTTACGTTTTGGTCCCTGAATATTGTGGATGCAATTGAATAAGTTTGGATGATTGTTTTGAGCTAATTTTTTGACGTGTAAGCATGAAACCTGTCTAATTAAAGGTCGGTAACATAAATTTGAATAAAGTCCTTGAAATTTTTATGGAATTGCAAATTGGTCCCTTAATTGTATATATAACCAATTGGATGTCAATTGATGCTCGATTCAGTTGAGTTTTCATATGAGATCTGTATGTACATGTAGGAAAATAATTATGCATCTAGACAAGATAAAAGGAAAAAATGGGCATTTTCGAGTTTAATCTTCACGATTTACTTCGGTAAACCTAATGTAGCTCACTCAGTTCGGTCTTGCGACTAAGCTGGGTCAAGGGGGTTACTTTTGGTGGTATCAGAGCCAAGTTTGCAATAGTTGGGAGTTGGTTTGATTTTTGTGTGTTATTGTGAGTTGTTATCTGATGTTTGATATGAATGGTGATTATAATATGCACATTGGTTGCTTTATGCCATGTTGGGGAAAATTTGGGAAACTCATTGCCTTATTATTATAGTCTGGAATGTTATAATTTGAAAAGAAAGTCTTGGATCCTTGCTTGAAGCTAGCCTAACTGTTTTATATTTGAATGATTATCATGCCTTAGATATATTGTTAGCACGATGGGACTGAGGAAAGAGTTGCGATCTGGTATGATTGTTGCTGCCACTTGGTAGGAAATCAAGGAAAATGTTATACCTCCTAGAGGGTTGCCACTACCCCCACCTATTCCACCTGAGGTAGTGGAACAAGTACAACTTACGCCAGTTGAGCCAGGGATGGGTGATATGATGCCGTTGATACAGGCCATGACCGGTGCTTTTCAGGTAGCAGTTGTGGATGCTCATGTACCGACACCACCGATAATTGGGCAGGGTTTACCACTAGAGCGTATTCACAATTTAGGCAGAGTTGAGTTTTAAGGTTAGTCACATGAGGCTTCTAAGAGATGATTGGCCAGTATTGAAAGGATACTGGGCCAGATGGGCTATTTTGATGCTCGGAAGCTGGGTTGTGTTGTGTCTCTGTTATAGGGTGATGCGTATACATGATAGACTACCACGATATCTGGTATGGTGATAGAGGATGTGACTTGTGAGTTCTTTTGTGGTGCTTTCCGGAAGAAGTACTTAGGAGTTCGATATCAGGACGACAGGAAGCGTGAGTTTATGGCTTTGGTGCAGGGCAGTATGTTTGTTACTGAGTATGAGGTACAGTTCGTGAGGTTAAGTTAGTATGCACCCGATTTAGTTTTTGACGAGCGTACGTAATGTAACCGTTTTCGCTACGGGCTCGTACTGTAATACCCCAAAATTTGCTTGTTAGTTGATTTATATTTGCTTTATATGTGCTTGGTGATTAGTTTGCAAAGTTCTTAAAATTGATAGTTTTAGTTTGGTGACTAAAACGTAAGATTTCAAAGTTTGGTGACAAAAGTGAGGTTAGGAAAAATTATAAGGACCAAAATGGTAATTTTCCCAATAATAAATTTTATGGTAAAAATGAATAGTTTAGATCAGAAGAATAAATTCAGTGGGAATCGGATTTTTGGTACGAGAATTGTGTAAAAAGTTAGTAAAGGTATAAGTTTTGGTAAATTTTTCGGGTAAGTATTCGAACTCGGAAAATTATGAAATTTTAATTGGAGCCTTAGTTAGACTCAAGGAATCTTGTGCTGAAATTTGAGAATTTTCTGAGACTGTTTAGATTCGATCATATTCGATACCTTATTAATTATCGGTATTTCGAATCGAGTCTAAATTTTAAAGATGGGCCCCATTGGAGTTGGAAAATTTATAAAATATTCATTTTGAATATTTTATTATGTTCTGGTTGGTTTCTTGAGGTTGGTTGGATTTTAAGTGAATTAGTTGGATTTCAAGTGAATTAGTTGGATTTCAATTAGTTAGTTGAAACTAACTAAATTGCTAACTAGTATTTAAAGTCTAGTTAGATGTTGATAAGGGAATTTAATATTCCATTTTTTATTTCAAGACAAGTGGCATAGTATGATTTAATATTGTATTTAATGGGTAATAATATGCCAAATGGCATAATTGTGTAAAAGGAAAGAAAAGAAAAAGAGATTGAAACTGCCAAATTTCAAGTTAAAAGGGGGTAAGGATTTCAATTCAATTTTGGTGTTTATGTGGTTGATTTTTGGCTTGAGCTATTAGATAGAAAATTTTTCCTCTTGAAATTCTCTATCTATTGATATAATTTTTGCTTAGTTTCCATGTGTTTTTGTTGAGTTTGGAGGATTGGTTAGATGAAGAATTATGGGGAAACTATGGCAAAATTTTGGTTTGAGGTTGGAAATGATGAAATGGAAGTGATTCAAGTATATTTGTGTTGTTAGATTAAAGAAAAAAAAAAGTCTTGATTTTTAAAGAGGAAATTTTAGGGTTTTTGATAAAAATTGAATTGGAAGGTGTTGTAGAAGAAAGAATTGTTTAGAATGATGATATAAATGGTTTGGAGTGAAATCCTAATTAATTTGGCATTAGGGACCAATTTGAAAATTTTGAAAAGTTTGGGGACTAAATTATAAAGTTTGTTTTTGGAGTGTAGTGGCTTGAAAAATCAAGTTAAGTGGTTTGGAGGCTTAATTTGAAATTTTTGGTGACTTTGGGACTTGATTGTAATTTTCGGAAATATTAGTGACCAAGTTGGAAATTTCTAAAGCTTAGGTCCTTGAGTGTATTTGATGAAAAATGCAAGGATTTAGTTTGAAATTGATGTTAGAAGCTTGAAAATGTCCTTAGGGACTAAAATGCAAAGTTTGGAAATTTTTATAAAAAGTGTGAAAAAAATTGGTTCGAATATGGAAATTTTTATCGGATCAATTTTATTGATTTTAGATAATTATTGGTTATTTCCATTATTATTGGTGAATTGGGAATATTCTAACATATACTTTGAAATGGTATATGTTATGATTTTTGTAGATAATCACCAAATCGGGGACATAATAATCGAAAGGGGAAAGAAAAAGTCTTGGATCAAAATCGAGTAGTGAGGCATTTTGATACAAGGCAAAGGTGAGTGCATGCATGTTTTTATAATATGTGATAGGAAGACTTGCGATAAGTCGACCTAAAAAGGTAATTATTTTTTTAAAGTATGAAATTATTTTAAATGATATTTGTCTCGTATTTTTAAAGAATGGCAAAGATATTGTAAAATGGAAATGGGCCTATTGGAGTATGAACTGTTCCTTTACGATTGAGTTACATGATTTAAATTATAATGACATGCTAGCCATTATGTTATTGCAGAAATATTTTTATATGTGCCCTTGGTCATGAGTAGACATGATTGTGGTATACCATTAGAGTCACATGATTTCGACATGTCGCTTGTTTTCGATACCTTCGGGTGTCGCTCGTTTTCGATACCTTCGGTGTCGCTCGTTTGATACTTTATTGTGTCGCTTGTTCGATACTCTAATGTGTCGCTCGTTTAAATCACTTCGGTGGCGCTTTTTTTTTCGCATTTAATTATGGTGCTCGCAAAGAATAGTACTTTTAGTACACGACTCGTATATTAGTCACTCAATATTACCTTGGGCTATACAATTTTTAATTGATGAATTAAATTATGTTTCAACATAATATGATATGTTTTTTTTTCCTGCATATTATGAAAAGTATTATGAAATTTAATAGGTTTTACAAGTATCATAAATTGTTTATGGTTTATTTCATGTTACTTACCTTATGCCTCACCGAGTATATTCTCGTGTATTTCGTGATACATGTAGGTTGCCTAAATAGCTAGTGGGATAGCTTTTGCATCGATCGGGTATTAGGGCCTACAACGCAGACAGGTTATTTTCTTGTATCTATGACATCCTATTTTGTTGTATTTAGTGGCATGTAATTAAGTAACCTGTCAGTTTTGTAAAATTTTAAATCCGACTTGCCTTGTAATAGTTCAAAATTAAAACACGATTTATATAATTATAATACTTTATGCTTATCTTTTAAATTGACAATATTAGTATTATGAGTTAAATAAATAAATAAATAAATTTGTTAGCCTAAATTTAGCATGGTAAGTATATTGTATATTTTCTGCGACATTCTTGATTCATATTCGTGTACGGATACGGGTCGGGGGTGTTACATTTATTGGTATCAGAGCTACAGGTTTAGCTGGTTCTGGATTTATTTTTTTTAATGAAAGTGTTTTAAAGTGTACATGCCACTAGGATGTCGTTTATACTTGAAAATGATATTTGTTTAGTTGATGCAATTGCTTATGAGTTTAGTGAATGTTATGAGTACGGATGTCGGAAGGAGAGGGTTCCCGACACATTGCGAAGCGAGCAAGGCCCGATTTTTCTCGATGTCGGAGAAGAGGTCCAAAGAATCGGTATAGCCGGAACGCTGTTCAGGATCGTGGCACATTTTTGCGGACTCAAATGCTATATTGAATAGACCTCCCCGACCGAATGTGCCAAAGGAGCTAAAGACACTTGAGGCTTCAATTTTAAAGGAGAAGAAGATGGTGATCCACTCTCGGCCGATACATGGCTTAATGATGTACAATCTATATTAGCTCGCATCGGATGCGATGATCGAGGCAAGCTTGATGGTGTAGTTTCTCTATTGAGAGGGTCACTCGATCCGGTGGAACACCATTATAGCTCGTGTGCACGAGGAGATCACTGGCGTTTTTCCTTCGAGAGTTTCAAGGAAATATATCGAGCTATTTTTGTTAGAGAGAGATGAGACAGCAGTTCATCGATCCGAAGCAAGAAGGACGGTCGATTTATGAGTATGAGTGTGATTTCAACCGTCTCGAGCCGATTTGCTCTTTGAGCTGCTACCTCACCGAGAGAACTGTTATAGACAGTTTCATTGGTGGTTTGGATTCGAGATATCGGGAGGTGTTAGTAGCCAACCCTATCCAAGATTTTCGTGGATGTCTTATTAATAAAGCCAAAGCGATGGAGAATGTTCGAGACAAGGCCGAAAAGAGACGTCTGGCGAAAAAGAGGAGCTGAATCATCTTTTACTTCGCGATCAGCTAAGCAAGGTAAAGGTAATTTTCATCAAGGTAAATCGGATATTCGGCATCTCGAGGTCGGACCGGTCAAAGCCGGAAAGTCTAAGGGTACTTGGCAAAGAATGCGAAACAGATCATGAGCTCCACGGTGTAAGCAATCGTAATTGGTATCATCGTGGAGAGTGCCGAAAAAAGTTACAGTGCTTGTTTTAACTGTGGAGAGATGGGACACTTTGTTCGAGATTGTCCAGCTCGTGAAAGACAGATCGGTCCGCATGAGAGATCGGTGGGTATGCGCAGGATGTCGAGGCCGTGGATCTGCAGGTTCGCCTCGGACAGGTTCGGGAAAGATGACAGAGCTTCGCCGAGTCTATCATATTCGGACTCGTGATGACCGAGATGATCGGGAGGATCCTGACATCATCATAGGTACTTTTCTACTTTATGGTGAACCTGTTTTTGTTTTGATAGACACTGGATCCACACACTCCTATGTTAGTGCAAAATTGGTACGGGATAGAGGAATTCCTGTAGTGTCTACTCAGAGTGATGTGATAGTTGTTAATCCACTTAGTCAAAGTGCTCGGGTAACCAGGGTGTGTAAGGACTGTTCACTGATAGTTCAGGGATATGAGTTTTCAGCTGATTTATTGGAGTTATCTTTTGATGATTTGGAGATTATTCTGGGTATGGATTGGCTTCATGCTCATGATGCTACGGTGAGATGTCGTCAGCAACAGTTGATTTTGAGGGCAGCTGATAGATCAGAGATTATAGTTTTGGGAGAAGGATCTCGGTGTTTGCAGAATATGATTTCAGCCCTTAAAGCTAAAAAGCTATTGGAACAGGGTTGCCAGGCTTTTCTGGCACATGTAGTGGATAATCAAAAGGATGGTAATGATCTCAGTGCCATTCCGACAGTACGAGACTTTCCGGATGTGTTTCCAGAGGAATTGCCAGGTTTGGCACCGGAAAGGGAAGTTCAGTTTGGAATTGAGGTAATTCCAGGGACTGAACCAATATCGATGGCTCCATATAGAATGGCACCGGCATAGTTAAGAGAATTGAAGTCACGGTTGCAAGAACTTCTGGATAAAGGGTTTATTCGTCCTAGTATTTCACCGTGGGGAGCACCGGTGCTGTTTGTTAAAAAGAAAGATGGTTCGTTGCGACTGTGTATTGATTATCGACAAATGAACAAAGTGACTATTAAAAATAAGTATCCACTACCGAGAATTGAAGATTTGTTTGATCAAGTAAAAGGAGCAGCAGTGTTTTCCAAGATTGATCTTCGATCAGGCTATTATCAGTTGAAAGTCAAAGAGGAGGATATTCCGAAAACAGCTTTTCGAACAAGGTATGGTCATTACGAGTTTGTGGTTATGCCATTCGGTCTTACTAATGCTCCAGCTGCATTTATGGACTTGATGAACCGAGTGTTTCAACCATACCTTGATCAGTTTGTAGTGGTCTTCATTGATGATATTTTGGTGTATTCGAATACCAAAGAAGATCATGATGTGCACCTGCGAATAGTATTGCAGATTTTGAGAGAAAAGAAGTTATATGCCAAGCTCTCAAAATGTGAGTTTTGGCTGTCCGAGGTGGCTTTCTTAGGACACATTGCTTCAGTTGAGGGGATACGAGTTGATCCTAAGAAAGTACAGTCCATCCTTGAATGGAAAGTTCCCAAGAATATTACCGAGGTTCGTAGTTTCTTGGGATTGGCTGGATACTATCGCAGGTTTGTCAAGGATTTTTCTTTGATAGTCGCTCCGCTTACCAAATTGTTGAGAAAAGATGTGCCATTTGTTTGGAATGATAAATTCCAAGAGAGTTTTGATCATTTGAAGAAAGTTTTAACAGAAGCTCCAGATTAGTTCAAATTTGAGTCGGGTAAGGAATTTATTCTGTGATAAATGATGCATCTTATATTGGTTTGGGTTGCGTGCTAATGCAAGAAGGAAAGGTGATTGCTTATGCTTCCCGACACCTGAAAACACATGAGAAGAATTATCCAACACATGATTTGGAGCTTGCTGCGCAGAGTGTTTGCTCAAAAAGTTTGGCGACATTATCTATACGGTGAGCGTTGTCATGTTTACACTGATCACAAAAGTTTAAAGTATCTGATGACTCAGAAAGAATTGAATTTGAGGCAACGAAGATGGTTGGAGCTAATCAAAGACTATGATCTGGTTATTGATTATCATCCCGACAGAGCTAATGTTGTAGCAGATGCTTTGAGCCGGAAGATATTTGCTACATTACGAGCTATGAATGCTCAGTTGAAAGGACAATCTGATGGTTCATTTTCGGTGGAATTAAGAATAAAATCAGCATTGTTTGACCGGATTAAAGAAAGTCGGCAGCAAGATAAAGAATGTACCGAAAAGATTAAACAAGTGGAATCGGGTGAAGTGAAGAATTATGAGATTAGACCCGATGGATGTCTTTATTATCAAGACAGGTTGTATATCCCTAAATATGCTAAGTTGAAATGGGATCTGCTTATGGAAGCTCACTATAGTCCATTGACTATACATCCAGGTGGAAACAAGATGTATCAGGATTTGAGAAGTCGATCTTGGTGGCAGTATGAAGAGAATGATTTGAGTTTGTTGCTAAATGTTTGACCCGTCGAAGAAGGTGAAAGCAGAGCATCAAGTGCCATCGTGAAGCTGCAGTCTATTTCATTCCCGAAATGGAAGTGGGAAAGGATTACAATGGATTTTATTACAGATCGCCTCGACTCCCGATAAGAAGGATTCTATCCGGTGATTGTGGACAGATTAACCAAGACAGCTCATTTTATACCGATTCGGACAGATTATCGGATGAGCGGTATGCTGAGTTGTATATTAAAGAGGTGGTTCGACTTCATGGAGTACCCTCATCTATAGTGTCCGACGAGATCCCAAGTTTACATCCAAGTTTTGGAAAGCATTACGAAGGCAATGAGGACACGTTTGCATTTCAAGATGACCTTTCATCCTCGGACCGATGGTCACTCGAACGGGTGATTCGGATCCTTGAGGATATCTTTGAGAGCTTGTGTTATTGAATTTGAGGATCTTGGGAAAAGTACTTGCCGTTGGCAGAATTTGCTTATAATAACAGATTATCGTGCAAGTATACGATGGCACCATTTGAGGCGTTGTATGGCGAAAAAGTGTAGATCGCCGTTGAATTGGTTCGAGTTCTGAGGATTACAAGATTTTAAAGCCCGATATGTTACAAGACACAGAGGAAAAAGTAAAAATTGTGAAAGAAAATCTTAAAAAGTCGCAGACCGACAAAAAAGCATATGCGGATTTGAAAAGAAAAGATATCCAGTTTAAGGTGGGTGAAAAAGTGTTTTTAAAGGTTTCTCCTTGAAGAAAATCATGAGATTTGGACGCAAAGGGAAGTTAAGTCCTCGATACATTGGACCGTATGAGATTTTAAAGAAAGTGGGCCCTGTTGCTTATCGGTTGGCTCTTCCACCGAAATGAGTAAAATCCATGATGTTTTTCATGTCTCCATGCTTCAAGGTACCGATCAGATCCATCCCATGTGATTGCACCCGATGAGATCGAATTACAATCGACTGACGTCGAGGAGGAAGAACCAATCGGATATTAGCTTATGGTACTAAAGAGTTGAGAAACAAGCGGATACCTTTGGTTAAAGTCTTGTGGCGTAATCATAAAGTTGAAGAAGCGACATGGGAGACGAAGGAAATGATGGAGAAGCAGTACCCACATCTGTTTAAACCAGGTACGCTTTAAAAATTCGAGGACGAATTTTCTTAAGGGGGGAAGAATTGTAATACCCCAAAATTTGCTTGTTAGTTGATTTATATTTGCTTTATATGTGCTTGGTGATTAGTTTGCAAAGTTCTTAAAATTGATAGTTTTAGTTTGGTGACTAAAACGTAAGATTTCAAAGTTTGGTGACAAAAGTGAGGTTGGGAAAAATTATAAGGACCAAAATGGTAATTTTCCCAATAATAAATTTTATGGTAAAAATGAATAGTTTAGATCAGAAGAATAAATTCAGTGGGAATCGGATTTTTGGTACGAGAATTGTGTAAAAAGCTAGTAAAGGTATAAGTTTTGGTAAATTTTTCGGGTAAGTATTCGAACTCGGAAAATTATGAAATTTTAATTGGAGCCTTAGTTAGACTCAAGGAATCTTGTGCTGAAATTTGAGAATTTTCTGAGACTGTTTAGATTTGATCATATTCGATACCTTATTAATTATCGGTATTTCGAATCGAGTCTAAATTTTAAAGATGGGCCCCATTGGAGTTGGAAAATTTATAAAATATTCATTTTGAATATTTTATTATGTTCTGGTTGGTTTCTTGAGGTTGGTTGGATTTTAAGTGAATTAGTTGGATTTCAAGTGAATTAGTTGGATTTCAATTAGTTAGTTGGAAACTAACTAAATTGCTAACTAGTATTTAAAGTCTAGTTAGATGTTGATAAGGGAATTTAATATTCCATTTTTTTATTTCAAGACAAGTGGCATAGTATGATTTAATATTGTATTTAATGGGTAATAATATGCCAAATGGCATAATTGTGTAAAAAGGAAAGAAAAGAAAAAGGAGATTGAAACTGCCAAAATTTCAAGTTAAAAGGGGGTAAGGATTTCAATTCAATTTTGGTGCTTATGTGGTTGATTTTTGGCTTGAGCTATTAGATAGAAAATTTTTCCTCTTGAAATTCTCTATCTATTGATATAATTTTTGCTTAGTTTCCATGTGTTTTTGTTGAGTTTGGAGGATTGGTTAGATGAAGAATTATGGGGAAACTATGGCAAAATTTTGGTTTGAGGTTGGAAATGATGAAATGGAAGTGATTCAAGTATATTTGTGTTGTTAGATTAAAGAAAAAAAAAGTCTTGATTTTTAAAGAGGAAATTTTAGGGTTTTTGATAAAAATTGAATTGGAAGGTGTTGTAGAAGAAAGAATTGTTTAGAATGATGATATAAATGGTTTGGAGTGAAATCCCTAATTAATTTGGCATTAGGGACCAATTTGAAAATTTTGAAAAGTTTGGGGACTAAATTATGAAGTTTGTTTTTGGAGTGTAGTGGCTTGAAAAATCAAGTTAAGTGGTTTGGAGGCTTAATTTGAAATTTTTGGTGACTTTGAGACTTGATTGTAATTTTCGGAAATATTAGTGACCAAGTTGGAAATTTCTAAAGCTTAGGTCCTTGAGTGTATTTGATGAAAAATGCAAGGATTTAGTTTGAAATTGATGTTAGAAGCTTGAAAATGTCCTTAGGGACTAAAATGCAAAGTTTGGAAATTTTTATAAAAAGTGTGAAAAAAATTGGTTCGAATATGGAAATTTTTTATCGGATCAATTTTATTGATTTTAGATAATTATTGGTTATTTCCATTATTATTGGTGAATTGGGAATATTCTAACATATACTTTGAAATGGTATATGTTATGATTTTTGTAGATAATCACCAAGTCGGGGACATAATAATCGAAAGGGAAAGAAAAAGTACTTGGATCAAAATCGAGTAGTGAGGCATTTTGATACAAGGCAAAGGTGAGTGCATGCATGTTTTTATAATATGTGATAGGAAGACTTGCGATAAGTCGACCTAAAAAGGTAATTATTTTTTTAAAGTATGAAATTATTTTAAATGATATTTGTCTCGTATTTTTAAAGAATGGCAAAGATATTGTAAAATGGAAATGGGCCTATTGGAGAATGAACTGCTCCTTTACGATTGGTTACATGATTTAAATTATAATGACATGCTAGCCATTATGTTATTGCAGAAATATTTTTATATTTGCCCTTGGTCATGAGTAGACAGATTGTGGTATACCATTAGAGTCACATGATTTCGACATGTCGCTTGTTTTCGATATCTTGGTGTCGCTCATTTTCGATACCTTCGGTGTCGCCGTTTCGATACTTTATTGTGTCGCTTGTTCGATACTCTAATGTGTCGCTTCGTTTAAATCACTTGGTGGCGCTTGTTTTCGCATTTAATTATGGCGCTCACAAAGAATAGTACTTTTAGTACACGACTGTATATTAGTCACTCAATATTACCTTGGGCTATACAATTTTTAATTGATGAATTAAATTATGTTTCAACATAATATGATATGTTTTTTTTTCTGCATATTATGAAAAGTATTATGAAATTTAATAGGTTTTACAAGTATCATAAATTGTTTATGGTTTATTTCATGTTACTTACCTTATGCCTCACCGAGTATATTCTCAGCGTGTATTTTGATGATACATGTAGGTTGCCGGAATAGCTAGTAGGATAGCTTTTGCATCGATCGGGTATTAGGGCCTACAACGCAGATAAAAGTTATTTTCTTGTATCTATGACATCCTATTTTGTTGTATTTAGTGGCATGTAATTAAGTAACCTGTCAGTTTTGTAAAATTTTAAATCCGGCTTGCCTTGTAATAGTTCGAAATTAAAACATGATTTATATAATTATAATACTTTATGCTTATCTTTTAAATTGACAATATTAGTATTATGAGTTAAAAAAAATAAATAAATTTGTTAGCCTAAATTTAGCATGGTAAGTATATTGTATATTTTCTGTGACATTCTCGATTCATATTCGTGTACGGATACGGGTCGGGGGTGTTACACGTATAAGAGGTTAAGACATACATGCTTGCTGTTGATTACACAGATTTTGATGTGTTGGTTTCGCGAGCTAAGGACGTTGAGTAGAATCTGGGTATAGTTTTTGGGTCTCGGGGCTTTAGCTCTGGTAAGAGGGTGGCTGATTCTAGCAGTGGCGGTGGTCAGGCCAAGAGACAACGTGATCGAAGGTTTTGCCTGGAGCTGAGGCGTGGTGAAGGTGTTGTTGGACGTAATGTCCAGGGGTAGGGTGCCCAGATTAGAGCTCCGTTTAACACATGTTGGGTTTGTGGATCTCGAGATCATCTGAAGAGAGATTGTCCGCGTTTGGCCAGGGAGGGTCAGGTTTTTGCGCCTGTTGTGGCCAATGCTTGTTGGAGTTATGGGTCTGGCGACCATCTGAAACATGATTGTCCTTTGTTGCCTGGAGGTGGGCAGGGTGTTGCACCTATTGCTGCTTCACATAGAGGTTGTGGTCGTAGTCGTGGATTGTTCTAGCTTAGAGATGGTAGGCAGATGACTGTAGCTCGTACCATTGTCATCCAGTCTGAGGAAGGTGGACCGGCTAGGGTGTATGCGTACCGAGAGGGTCGCAATGACACCGATGTGATTGCAGGTTTGTTTGTTGATTCTGGTTCTACCCATTCATACATCTTGAGTAAGCATGCACAGTTGCTTGATATATCTGTTGAAATTCTCAATGTGGTGTTAGGGTGACTAGTTCTCTTAGGGAGACAGTCGTTAGGATGTTGTATCTTAGGTGTCCGCTGATGGTTCAGGGATATGAGTTTGATGTAGACTTGATGAAGTTGTTATTCCATGGTTTTGATGTAATTTTGGGTATAGATTGGTTAACTGAACATAGGGCTGTGGTGGACTTTGAAACCAAACATATATCATTGAGGTTATCGGATAGTTGTTGGTAAGAATGCTAAGTTTTTGTCTAATGTTGTTTCAGATTTGGAAGCAAGTCGAATGTTGGATTCTGGATGTCAGGCTCTCTTGGCCTACATTATGAATCCTAGTTCGAGGGAGTTGAGGGTGCAAGATATTCTCACCGTATGGGAGTTTTTGGGTGTTTTTCGGAAGAGTTGTCAGGGTTTCCACCAGACCGTGAGGTCGAGTTTGGCATCGAGGTCTTTACAGATACGACACCAGTGTCTATTGATCCGTATCGCATGGCTCTGAAGGAGTTAAAGGAGTTGAAGATGCAACTATAGGAGTTGCTTAATTGAGGTTTTATTAGACCTAGTATTTCACCGTGGGGAGCACCGGTGTTGTTTGTAAATAAGAAGAATAGTACATTGTGGATGTATATAGACTATCGGCAACTGAACAAGTTGACGATAAAGAACAAGTATCCCTTGTCGCGGATAGATGATCTATTTGATCAGTTTAGGGGTACCTCGATGTTTTCTAAGATAGATTTGAGGTCTGGGTACTATCAGTTGAAAGTGAAGGATATAGATGTGTCTAAGATAGCTTTTTGTACGAGGTACGACGTTATGAGTTTTTGTGATGTCGTTTGGTTTGACCAATGCACCGGCTGCTTTCATGGCATGATGAATCGTGTGTTTCATGAGTTGTTGGACCAGTTTATGGTTGTGTTTATCGATGATATCCTTGTATACTCTCGTACCGAGGAAGATCATGATAGACATTTACGAATTGTACTTCAGACGTTGTTGGCTAATCAGTTGTATGCCAAGTTAAGCAAATACGAGTTTTGTCTTAGGGAGGTTGTATTCCTTGGGCATGTTGTGTCGGCTGAGGGAATACGTGTTGATCTGCACAAGATTAAGGCTGTAATGAGTTGGAAGGTGCCTAAATCTGTGACAGAAGTTCAGAGTTTCCTTGGGTTGGATGGTTATTATCGTAGGTTTGTTGAAGGGTTCTCTAGTTTGGCGGCTCCTTCAACCAAGTTGTTGCAGAAGAATATTCGTTTTGAGTGGACGGATGATAGACAACGGGCTTTTACAAGATTGAAGAAAACTCTAACACGAGCTCTAGTCTTGGTTCAGCCTGAATCGAGAAGAGAGTTCGTTGTTTATAGTGATGCGTAATAAGTTGTGCTTGGATGCGTGTTGATGTAGAAAGGTAAGGTAGTTGCGTATGCATCTAGACAGTTGAAGGTGCATGAACGTAGTTACCCTACTCATGATCTTGAGCTTGCCCCAGTTGTGTTTGCCTTGAAAATCTAGAGGCATTACCTTTATGGCGAGAAATGTGTGGTTTATATGAATCACAAAAGTATGAAGTATTTGATATCCCAGAAGGAGCTGAATCTTAGGCAACGAAGATGGTTGATGTTGCTTAAGGATTATGATTTGACCATTGAGTATCATCCGGGCAAAGCTAACATCGTGGCTGATGCTTTGAGTAGGAAGGTTATTGTGGAGTTGAAAGCTATGTTCGCTCGGTTGAGTGTGACTTGTGACAGAGGGTTCCTAGCTGAGTTGCAAATGAAACCATCCTTGTCGCAGTTGATTAAGGAAAAGCAACCGTATAATGAGAGTTTGGTTCCGCATGTGAAGGATATCATAGATGGGAATCTTATAAATTTTCGTTTTAATGATGATAGGGTGTTGTGTTTTAAAGGTCAAACTGTGGTACCTGAAGATGATGAGTTGAGGCGTACCATTTTGACTGAAGCGCATGCTAGTCCTTTTACTATGCATCCCAGCAGTACCAAGATGTATCGTGGTTTGAAAGAAGAGTACTATTAGGTTGGCCTGAAGAAAGGTGTGGTTGGTTTTGTTTCTCGTTGCATGGTATGTCAGCAGGTGAAGGCTGAGCATCAGTTTCCTTCCGGGTTGTTACAACCGTTGAGGATACTGGAATGAAAGTGGGAAAGAATCACCATGGATTTTGTGTCCGGGTTACCTGTGATGCTGAACAAAAAGGATTCCATTTAGGTGATTGTTGATCGGTTTACGAAGTGTGCGCATTTTGTACCAGTGCATACTACGTATACCTTAGATAGGTTGGCTGATCTGTACATCTCTGAAATTGTGTGTGTTGCATGGGGTGCCTAAATCCATAGTTTCAAATAAAGATCCACGTTTAACGGAAAGGTTTTGGGTATGTTTGCATCGTACTCTGGGAACTCGACTAAATTTCAGCACTTCGTATCATCCTCGGACGGATGGTCAATCAGAGCGTGTGATTCAGGTTCTCGAGGATATGTTGAGATGTTGTATTATTGAGTTTTAGGGAACATGGGAGAAGTAATTGCCTCTAGTATAGTTTGCTTATAATAACAGTTATCAGGCCAGTATACAGATGACACCGTATAAGGCGTTGTATGGAAGGAGGTGTCGTACGCCTGTGTATTGGGCTGAGGTTAGGGAGAAGCATCTTTCTTTGCTTGATGTATTGAAAGGCACGAACGAGAAAGTGAAGTTGATATGTGAGCGCTTGAAAGCAGCTTCGGATCGTCAGAAATCCTACGCGAATTTGAAGCGTATGGATGTTGAGTATGAGATTGGTGATCAAGTGTTTTTGAAGGTGTCGCCTTGAAAGAATGTGATGCATTTCGGGCGAAAAAAAAGCTTAGCCCGAGGTTTATTGGACCATGCGAGGTTGTTGAGCGTGTGGGTCTTATTGCTTATCGTTTGAGGTTACCTCCAGATTTGGAGAGGATTCATGATGTGTTTCATGTTTCGATGTTGCGGAGGTATCGGTCGGATCCCTCGCATGTAATGCAGTGGAGGATATTGAATTGAGGCCGGATTTATCTTATGATGAAGAACCGGTGGAGGTTCTTGATACCAGCAGTAAAGTTTTCCATGGTAAGACGGTCGAGCTTGTTAAGGTGTTGTGGAGGCACCGTGGTGTTGAGGAGGCACCGTGGTGTTGAGGAGGCACCGTGGTGTTAAGGAGGCCACATGGGAACGCAAGTCGGATAAGTTGGAACATTTTTTGCACCTGTTTCCACCAGTTAAAATTTCGAGGACAAAATTTCTTAAGTGGGGGAGATTTGTGAAGCCTCGATTTTGGGCCTAGCGGTTTTATGGCTTGTTAGACGGTCCAGTGGACCAGGTTAAGGATTCAAGCCGAATTCGAGAGTAAATATTTTTTGGTAAGATAAAAATGTGAAAATGGTTAAAATCATATTTTAATATATGATTATTATTGGTGAAAACAATTTTGGAAAATGGGTTTTGGAGGTGTGACATTTTGGTTAGTGACCAAAATGCGATTTTTGAAAACTGGTTTTTAAAGGTGACTAAAATGAAAAGGATCAAACTCTTAGAATCCTTAAGGAGCTATTTTACCAAGTTTTTGCTGGCAATTTCTCCTATCAATTAAGTCTTTTTAACGTGTGTTTTAAAAGTTAATTAAAAGGGAATTTGGTTATTAAAAAGTTAGCTATCACTTTAAAGAAAATTGACGTAACTTTTTTCTCAACTTTTCTCTCCACTTCTCTGCCAAACACTCAAGTTTTCATTAAAAATCAGATGTGAGAGATCATTTTACTCAGTTTATTGATTTGTAATTGATTCTTTAACTTTGATTTACAAAATCTCATTGAAATCTTGTGTTTTCTTAGCTTTAAACAAGCCAATTGAGGGAGAAATCACACAATAGGGGTAAGGTCCATGATATCCTCTATTGAATGGTTCTTTATTGATATTCCTAAGTGTTTGATCCTTGATTTATGGTTTATAACCTGATTTTATGTTTTTATATTGAATTAATTATTTTAATTGTGTGAAATTGATGCAAACGAGAAAGATCCGTATTGGATCTATTTTCCAGTGATAAAGATTGATTTTAATCATATTTTGGATGTATTATTATGTTGATAAGTTGTTTTTAACAACAGAATCCCGAAACTCTTGAATCACTAGTTGTTTAGGTTGTTAAATTGGTGTTTTTGTGGAGTTGTGGTGGTTGTTTAATTGTTGGAAGTATATGAATAAATCAATCTTGTTTTTGAGTGTTAATTGATGATTAAGGAATTGGTAGATTGTTAGATTGTGGCTGGGTTGTGTTTGGAAAGGATTAGGTGATGATTTCGGTTGTTGTGGTTGGGTAATTTTGAGAGGATTATGGAAGTCCGTGAGGAATTGTTGTTGCAGTGTTTTGAATGCATTGAGATGCATTAATTCTCTGTTGTAATGTGATCAAAACATGAAAGATTGATCCAGAATTGATCGGTGAATCTTTGGAGGCTTCGGACACTTGATTTCGCGTCAGCGAATTGAGGTTTTGCGTATCAATGAGTAAGAACGGTGATTCCAGCTTTGGAATGTTTTAAAGGTGGATTATGGGAGTTTATGGGAGTTTAAACTTAGCTTGATACGCTGGTTTAAACTCATAATGAGAAGAATTCGCCCAGCAAAGAAGAAAGAGCTCGTAATGAGAAAAGTTCACCCTAGAGTTTTTAATGAGAAAAACTCGCCCAGTGAAGAATGAAGAGCTCCTAATGAGAAGAGCTCATCCCTTTGAAGAATAAAGAAGATCCTAATAAGAATATCTTGCTTATTCAACGTCTTTACAAAGAGACCAACCAATATTTTTAAGAAGAATGAAGAGTTCTAACGAGAATAGCTCGCTTGTTCAATACCTTTGCAGAGAGGTACATCAACATTACCAAGAAGAATGAATGGGTTCCTAATGAGAAGACCTAGTTCAGACTTTGAAGTTAGCCTTAATAGAAAGATTGAGGAGTTCCTAATGAGAAAAACTAGATCAAGCTTTCTAGAGAGGAGGAAGAGAATGTGTGATGGTCAGATGATTTAGGTTAAATTCGTGTATTTTCAGTCTTTACTCTATTCTTGTTCCACAATAATGGGCAAAGAGGGGCAGCTGTAATACCCAAATTTTGATCGGGCTATAAATAAATAAATAAATAGTATAAATAAATCCAAATATATAAATAATAGTTTAAATAACCCATATACATAGTCCAAATGTCCAATTACATATACAAGTCCTAATTACAATCCAAAAGCCCTAAATATATTAAAGCCTAAAATCTTGTTAAAATTCATTTTTTCCCGCCCATTTACAACCCAATTTGGGTAAAAAAAAATGCCCAACAAACACACTTGTGTTTTTCTCCCGCCCAATTGGCCACGTGGCACTCGGCCATTGGCTCGTTCAAGCTTCACATAGATTGAAGCCCTTTTCCCCAAGCCGGATGTCAATAGCTCATATACCCTGACGTCAGTACCTGCATCAACTATAAATAGAGAGAGAAATTAATGAACAATAAAGGAGGAGAGAGAGAAAGTTGAGCAGATATACCAGAGAAGCTCAAGAGCTGCCGGAGAAGACGACCGGACCATCATCGAAACTCGTCACCATCATCGAAAGGTAGTTTTCTTCCCTTTCCTTATTACCTGTAGTTAACAAACAACAAAAACATTAGATCTAGTCAAAAATATAAAAAACATAAACACATAAATAAGGATAATGCGGTCGAAGTTTATATTCAATTGCTGAGTCACTGGAGAGGACGACGAAGTTAAAAATTATGAGGGTTGGGTTACGGGTAGTTAGATCTATAGGGAAGATGAGAGATTCTAATGAATCGGGCTTTAGTTTTAGGTTTAGGTGAAATTGGGGTAAAATAGAGATTTTTGGTGATTTTATGGTTTAGGTACGACAGAGATATGATGGTCGAAAATCGCCTTATGAAGGCCGAAAATCACCTTACGGCGGCTGGCCGGAGTAAGGTAATGGTTAGGGTTAGGGTGATCGAAGTTGGGTGGCTTAGGATCTAGTGACGCAGTGAAAGACGGAGTGTGGCAAAAAAATATGAATGTTCATCTTGTTCATGAAGAACACGGATGACCATTCATCCAAAAACAAAGGTTTTGATCTTTTTATACTTTTTTCTGGGTTTAGGGTGTTTGTGTTCAGAGGATTTTGGGTAAGTGAGAGAGTAGTGAGAGGAGAGACGAGTTACAAATAGTCGTTTCAACTCGGCCAAAGGGCTTTATACCCTAAGTCGAACGGTGTCATTTTGGCACCGAGTTGACCCTGGATCCGCGAGCAAATATTTGGGTCGAGTTAGAGGGTCTGTGTCTTTTTTTAAAAAGGGGATATTATCTCAGATAGTCCCTAAGGTTTTGAAATGTTATTCAATTTAGTTACTAATTGTAATAAAATCAGAGTTTGAGGTTTTATTTCCTTTCAAGTGGGTCATTTTCAGCTTTAATTATTTAATTAAATTGTTCAAAATTATTTGTATGATGCATACTTTTAAATTGTGCATATAGTTTTAATGATTAGACAATTTAATCATCTAGTTTAAATTAATTGTTAGATCTTTAGATTTAGGTTCTCTAATTAAATAATAAATTAGAAAGATCATTGTAGAAATTAAATGCATATTAAATAGAAACTTTGAGGCCCAAATTTGGATGGTGTTCCATTGTTTACAATGGGGTGTTATCTCAACATTGGCTTTAAAGATGTATATTTAATATACATTTCTACTTATAATTGAATAATGACTTAGTTAGTTTAATTAGAGCATTAATTAGGTTAGTACTTTAATTAATTAGAATAACCAATTAATTAAGAATATTATTAATTTAAGGGCTTTAATATATGGAAGGTGCTCAAGCAATTGGCATTTTCTCATGAAAGCCTTTAAATTAAATAATATTCACAGTTTAAGTAACCTTAATTAATTAGAGTCATTTCTAGTTAGTACTTAAAATAAACAAGACAATAAAAATCATGCATCCAAACCTTTTATGTTGGAAATTTATTTTTAAATATGAATAGGGGTGCCACTTAACGGGGTGCTTTTAATCTCATATTTGAATAGAATGGATTTCCTTGTAAAAGGATATCTACATTTGGAATTTAAATTCATTTAATAATTAAGGAATAAATTAAATTCAAATAATTATTCGAAATGCCAAAATGCCACGTAAAATTAAGGTACTGATAACAGGCGTTCGTGGGGTGTTAATCCTTCCCCACACGTAACCAACTCCTAAACCCAATTTTTAAGAAATGAATCTCTGGTTTGTTTTGACGGTGTCCGGTCTACCTCAAAATAATCGGTGGCGACCCCAATTTTTTTTAAGTAAAATATAAGTTTAACTAAAATGAAATGGTTTAAAATTTAATACGAGAACTTATGATTTCACAAATCAAATGAATTAAAAAATGGTCAAAACCCTAATTTTACAAAAATCAATCGTCAGGCTATTTTTACACTCGATTTTAAAAATGGTCTCGACACATGTTCTTCCAATGTCGCATAACAACAACTATTTCCATGTCTCAAAGATACTACGACCAATGCAGGGTTTTAGCCCAACATCGTACAAGGTGGATCTCGAAAATAGGTTGTGTGATTGTGGCAAATTCCAAGCACTGAAGACTCCATGCGAGCATGTCATCGTTGTATGCTCCGCTGCCAGGATCGATTACAAGGAATATGTGGATCCTGTATACTGGCTTCATTCAGTATTTAAGGTCTATGAAATGGAATTTCCACCAGTCGGCAACGGAACTAAATGGAATGCTGAGCAGACATGGACCACAATTTTACATGACCCAAGTCTGCAAAGGGAAAAAGTAGGACATCCAAGATCCACAAGGATTCAGAATGAGATGGACGACATGAGTCACCGCAACTGCGAGCTTACTGGACAACCTAGACTCTGCGAGAATTGTAGACTTCTAGGTCATAGAATGCCAAACTGTCCATCTCGAACATAAATCTGTTGTTCTATTTTTATACTAAGTAGCCATGTTTTAACATAAATATTAGAATGAAGCTTCACTTCATTTCGATCTAACTTTTCACCACTACATAATTCACCTGAACGGTTATAATTTTGAAATTAAATAATTCATTTCAACTTCTACATTTTCTTTAAAACATTATACAACTTACACAAATTTAAATTTTAATAAAACACATTTTCAAAACTTTTATCATTTTTTTAAAATAAATATAACTGACATAATTTATAACCCAAACTTTACAACAGTTTCAGTTCAATGCATTCAAAAGCGGCGTTATGCTTAGCCCCAAAAAGCATTTAAGTTAGAGAAAACTTGCCGTGCCCATACGACGAGTTCGGTTTGGGATTAGGTTAATCACGTGATTAAGGTTTAAACCGTATTATAATAAAAAAAATCGAAACTCGCCGGGTTGCTACAGCGAGTTTGAATAAATAAATATTATAGTTCTAAAACTCATCGTGATAGTGCGGCGAGTTCACTATAAGGGTGCTAGTCCGAGAAATTTAGAATTTTTATTCCTACTTTGGTCAAAATAGGATCCAAAGATTCTACAAATGTCCTTAAGCCAAGATTTTATATTCTTTTGAAAGTTCAATATCAAAAAATTATTTTAAAAGTTTACCCTACTTCTATTATAGTACATAAGTGTTCTGTGCTTGTACAAACAATATTGTATTTGTATTTGTTTGTTTACTTTTGAATATGTTTATATTTGGTGCATGTTCATTTACATTTTTAATATTTTGCCCGTGCTCGTTCATTTAGTGCTCGCGTACATTTATATTTATATTTATATGTTCATCAAAATATTCGTTTATATATTCACAAATATATTCATTTTTATGTTTTTGGCAACCAACACTCTCTTTTTACCATTTTATTTGCAAGACAAAGAAAAGGGTGAAATTATGCCTTTAGTCCTTAAACTTCTCAAGCTTCACAGTTTGAACTTCAAAGTTCACATTATGCTTAATTTAGTTCATACTTTCGCTAATATTTAAAATGTAAAAAAATCAGATAAATAAACTTATTCGTAAATATAAACGAACCCAACAATATTTATTCGTGTTCGCTTATTTATCAAATGTGCATAAAAATTTTATAGTCATTTATTTAATTTAATAAATAAATATAATGCGAACAGTTCACCGTTCATCAAAAGGTACGTTAACATAAGTGTTCAGTAAAAAATATCAACGTTCGCAATCACGCGCTCCAGTGCAGGAAATATGGAAATGACGGTCAACCGAACTTTCTCTTTCATAACAAATCAGAGAACACCACGTGTTAATTAATAAGGAACCTACCCCAACTCATGTAAAAAAAAATAATAAAAAGCTACTCCACTTCAAACCGAATATTTGTGCCGTCTCCCGAGGTGCAGCCACGTGTGTACGGGTTTTCGACACGTCCTTATTTTTCATTGGGTAGTACAGTGGGCCAATCACAGGCTTCGACCACGCCAAAACAATGTAAACTTTTTATTTCCTGCAATGGACCCCACTGGGTATCAACCAATCAAATCTCGTCACTGTTTCAAGTGTCTCCCAGGGACACGCGGGCTGCTCTGATGTTGGACACGACTGCTGCCTCTATGGTTATCGTTTCACCTCCGGTAAAGCCTTTGCCCTTTGATGAAAAAAAAAAACCCAAATATAATTTGATAAAACAAAGTGATAAGGTTGTTAGGGTTTTTTTAGAACGAGAAATGGAGGGTGGAGATGCTCGGAGGGTGCTAAAATGCGCTGGGGGAGCACAAGATAAGACGATAATCAACCGGATAATGCTCAGATTCAGGCCGATTGCTCCGAAACCGGTGAACGGAGACTCGGTTTCATGTGATTCAACGTTTGGTAACAAGAGCTTGGGTGCTACAAGCATGAGAGTAAAGAGAAAATACGTTAGGGTTTGTAAGAACAATAATCGGAGGAGGAGGAGAGTCTGGGATGAAGCTAAAGAAGAAGACGACGGAAATAAGGGTCCTATAACTCTAGTTACTCTACAGTTGATGCCGGAAAGTGCTGATCTGGAGAAATCAACGGTTTTTCATAGGTCGCCGGGGGATGAGTGTGACCGTAATCTCGATCGGACGGCAGGTGATAATTATCAATCCCAGGACCCACCATCGCCGTACTTGAAGTTTAAGAAAATGGTTGCTGCATATCAAGATGTGATAGAGTTGTCGGATCAGACGGCGTTGGAGTCGTGGGTGACGGTGGAGAGCGTCACCGACACCTGCATTGATGTAGGAGAGATGGAAAACTGTACGGACGTGGAGAGAATGAAGAATCTTGAGGAGGACACGCGTCCCTGTTTTGCATCCGACGGTTGGAACCATGTTCTGTGGGTGAACGAAGCTTATAAGAAAATGGTGGGAGTGGATGGGGCAGACGAAACCACCGTGGGGTTGGTAGTGAAAGAAGGGTTTGAGTTCCCACTGGGTGCATTTTCATGCCGTGTAGGGTTACAGTACGGAGACGGAGAGGGAAAGAAAACGCAGTCGAAGATAGTTCCCTGCGACGCGTGGGAGATGAGCTCCGGTGGGTTTGCATGGAGGCTGGATGTTAAGGCTGCTCTCAGTTTGGAACTCTGAAAATGGCGACCCATTTCCCTGTCTCTGCAGGTATTTCCTGCTCTCTTTATTTCCAGAGTAAATTATAGAACAATAGGGATTAAAAAGAATATGATTTTGGTTGTCTTCCTCTTGTATGTGGGATTATATAAGTACGGTTATAAAGATCAGATTACAGATTAGGAGGGAAGAAATTTATAATATATTGCTATAGGAAATAGGAAAATAAGATATACCAGTAGATAACTACTACTATATATATAAGCAGATAATAACGCGTTAGGTCTTGAATAGAATTTTTTTTTGTTCTTTTTCGGTTTTAATTTCTATGTCATTAAAAATTTAAATTTAGAGTTTAAGTTTAATGTTTAAGGTTAAGGTTAGATTTTACTGAATTATGAGTATGATACATTTTTAGTGTTTATAGTTTAGGGTTTAAAATTTAATTTTTTTTAGTGTTGAGTATAAGAAGTGGCATCGAAGAGGGGCATATGATTTTTTATTTAAAATTTAATTTTTAGGGTTGAGTATAGAATTTAAACTTCTAATGTCATTCTTACCTAAATGTACTGTTTTAAAAAATTAAATATTAAAATAATATTCTTTTTTAATTATTTATCGAAATAATTTTTTAACTAAAATTCATGTTTGCAATATATTTTGTTTGATCTAAATACTTTTAATTTCCTGTGTGACCAAAAAATCAAAAGCTTATAAACCTAAAGACATGAACACATATAATATGTATAAATAAAATCTTGAAGCTAATCTAATTCCAGATGGAGTTAGGATTAGATGACGAGAAAAATAAAATCGTTTAATTTTAAAATTAATAGAAATTTGATAAGTATATAATTTTTTATAAGTATATAATTTAAAATTTATGATAGACAAATTTTAATTTGTTAAATATTTTAATTTATTAATAAAACAATATCAAGCAATGCATAAACATATACAATAATATTTTTATTATATAGGAAATTTTAAAATAAAAATAAATAATCCTTATTGTGATTTTAAATACGCCAAAAACCATTATAAGCAATTTTATAAAACTTTAATGATTAATGTAAATATTAAATATTTAATACTAATATATATATGTGTAAGTAATAGTAAAAAAGTATGTCAAGAACACGTGGCAACAGCTCCAATAAAATCCGACAACGTCACAAATCTATTCCCACATCTTCATGGATTCGGCCACGCGTCCGTCTTCCTACTGTCCTGTTTCCTTCCATTAAACCATCTCTTCCACGCGCCGTGTTCCCACGTATCCCGTACTCCCTCCTCCATTTACCCTTTAAATTTTACCCTTACATTAATTAGTTGAGTTTATAATATAAAAATATGAGTAAACTATACAGAATACCACCAATTTTTAGGCGCGTATCAATTTTAGCACTCAACTAAAAGCTGATATTATTTTAGTATTGATCTTTAGTTTATGCTTCAATTATATCGTTAGACTGACAAAATCGAAGACGTAGACGGATTTCAACGGCCCATATACAATAACGGGAAGGAATTTTAAAGGTCGCGTGGTAGAGTGTTAAAACAATGTTAATTTTTAAATTAATATAATCGATATTAAATTTAAAGTTTAGTGGTGTTCGATGTAATTTACCCTTTTTAATAATATATAGAGATTATACCTCCACTAACGTAAATTCTAATTATGGTTACTTATGGATTTTTTAGTACATAATATTTCTATATTATATATAAAATTAAATAAGTGGTGAAATTTAATATTATTTGTGGAGGGTCATTTAAAAAATTTAAACTTGGAGGATATCAGCACTAAATTTTATTATTTTTTTAGGGGATAAAAAAATAGTTTTACCATAAATTTAGGGATTTTATGTTACTTTTTCCCACCAATAGTAGAAAGGTGATGTCACGGCGGGGAATGGAGAGTGGAAGGTTAAGATATGAGAGTACTGACACCGAATTTAGATATCACAAGCAAATGAGAAAGGATCACGTGTCCACTTTCTCGAACCTCCCGCTTTTATGCTCTTTTCTATGCTTCGCTCTCAAGACTATGTCCACGTGTCCCCTTCTTTCGGCAGTGCTGGACACCAGCCTTTTCCTCATTGGTTCCAGGGTGGGCCCATCACTTTTCGCACAGGCCCCACCTCTTAAAACATTCAACCAATCAAACCGTCCGCTGTTCCTTTCTCGCCCTAGCCACGTGTGTTTCGCTGTTAATTTATGATTATCGGCTCCCCAAAACAAAACCCTCCAAAAAAAATACCCTCCGGAAATTAAAGGGAGGAAAGATTTCAGAGTTTGAAGGGCCAAGAAGGGAAGAGAAGCTTTGTTTTTCGTTCTTCCGGCGGCGGAGAGATGAACGGTTTTGACAAGATGTGGAGCAGAGTTGGTGATGGACTAGGTAAGACAGTGATCAACCCGATAATGCTAAGATTCCGGCCGATAGCTCCGAAACCGGTTTCAGGCGAGTCAGGATCTGATGGTGCTCGGATTGATAACAAAAATCTGTTGCTTTGTAAGCCGAGAGTTAAAAGAAAGTACGTTAGGGTTAAAAAGAACAATACCAGGAGAAAGAAAAGATCATCATCAGAATCAGATCCACTTCTTCATAATGAAGCTTCTAAGAATCCTGAAAATATTGTTACTTTGCAGTTATTACCGGAGAAAACTGAAGGAAACGGATCGGTTAACAATCAAAACGGTAGAGTTTTGGAGGAAAATCAAAATCCGCTCTATTTATCTAACTTGAACATCAACAACCGTTGGTTTGATCGCATGGGAGTGGTTGAAGAGGCTGATCGTACGGCGTTGATGAATCAAAGGAGGAAGGCAACGGTGGTGGAGTCGTGGGTGACGGTGGAGAGCGTGACGGGAAGTTGCATGGAAGTTAGGGAGTTAGGGAGTACGGACGTTGAAAGGATCAAGAATCTGGAGGCTGACATCTGTCCAGGGTTTATATCAGATTGTATGCATAGGGTTCAGTGGGTTAACGGAGCATACAAGAGGTTGTTGATGGTGGTGGTAGGGGAAGCGAATGACGGCGAGCCGCCATCCCCACCGCCGGAGATAATTGTTTGGCTTGTGCTGAAACAAGAATTGCCTAGGTTCTGCACGGCATTCTCATGCAGGGTAAGGTTGCAGTACATGTGGCAGAAGGAGAAGGTTTCGAGAATGTTGCCATGTGATGTCTGGAAAATGGATGGTAGTGGGGGCGGCGGTTTCGCATGGCGGCTGGACGTCGAGGCTGCTCTCAGTCTCGGCCTGTAAGGGAAATGAGGATTCAAAGGAGTACATAAAAGCGACTTAGTAGAATAATCAGGTAATGTGGACTGTTTATTTTACTAAAAAATAAGAGAATTATGTACAAAATAAAGACTAAACACGAAACAAACAGCAACAAACAAAGAGGGGTCTACCGATTAAAACTAATATTCTCAGGAATCCTAAACACTTGGATTTTGGCTTTATTAAATCTATGCTTTGTGTAGTTTATAGAGTTCTTAGCGAAGTGTGAGGTTGGCAAAGAAAGATTTGCTGGCAGCTGGTACGAATAACCTTTTATTTTTTCTGTTAATATTATGGGATAAGTATTGGACAGGTGGTGGATTGTGTGATCAATCTCCAGGCAGGCAGGCTCAATGACTATATTTGTGAAAATAGATCTTATCCTCTTATATAGGGTAGGATTCACTTATATAAAAAGTAAAATTTATAGTTTTACATATTTTGTGGATTGTTAGATGGGTGAAATAGATGACTAAGGCTTGAGATTAACTCCTTATTTTTTCTTCAAGTGATAGTCTTTACATAACTCACTGTTAATCTCAGCCATCCAACGATCTAAAAACGTGTAAAAGGTAAAAAGTCTTACACTATGTAAATAGATCTTATCCCATATATATATAATTTTTAGAGCATACGATTAAAGTTCTCGGTTGACAATTCTCCCTCTCCTAAATTGTGGGTTTAATACCTATTATAAGCAAATTTTCTCTCCCTCTTTTCTCAAGTAGGAATTGTTCTCTCTATATAGGATAGAATTCTTGGTTGAGGTGTATTTTTTCTTTTGGCATGTAGGTAGGTTGGTCAAGTAATTTACTTCTTAAAAGTTTTGGTCTTGGTGTGATATGAGGATTGGGATTTGACTTTTGAGCTATTGTGCTTCATATGCTGCCAAGATATTTTCGTCTTTATATTGGAATTGAGTTTATGTTGAGCCATGCACCTTAGAGCTGCTATAATTTATGCAAGCAATATCGATAAGTGTCGGGTATAGTAATATATATTACGTTTTTTAAGATAAAATTTAAAATTTGAAGATAATACGTTTGGAAAGGACCACTTGCCACTTGGAGTCCAAAAATAATCCATTTTCATAAACTTTAAAACAAATATGAAGAGAGCGTTGGTTGTACGAAAAAAACCCCAATAAAATCCATGATAAAAGAGCTAAAGTAAATAGCATTACATATGACGCATGACTTTAGGTTAGGGGTACGAACTTATTAATTTTTAGAGGGTAAACTTATAAAAATTTAGGTGGACAAAAATATATTTTCAATAAAAAATATATAAAAAATTTTAAAAAATTCTAGATTATATAAAAAATTTAAATTTTGAAGAGGTGACCATCTGCTCCAGTCCCACTCAGTCCATCTCTGTACCTAGCTAAACAAACTATTGATTGCTTGGATGTCTCTGTATATTCGAAGGTCCCCTCCTATATATATATGACGTAGTTATTAATGGAATGAGATATGTCTGTGTACCTTTTAAATTTTTTTTTCTGGTGATAATTTTAATTTCGATTAGTTTAAATATTTACTAAAATAAGTTTTGTTCTTATCGATTCTTAAATTAAATACGTGTTAGGTTCTTATTAATTTTGAAGGTAAATATCTTTACCTATCCCGACTTGTCCCTGTACATGTGTATATATCAGTAAACTGAAACGATAATTGGTGATGATGATGATTAAGAGAATAAGATCATTAGCCCTAGGGTTGATCCATGGGGTTTGCCTGTGCTTATTTCCCTTCATATATTGTTTTCCTTAGAGGTTTCTAGTGTTGAGTACTATGATTGTTTTGCATCTAACCGGATTACTTCATTCACGTATTGTAGTTTTGAATAACATAAATATAGGGACGGACGCAAAACTTTATGTTAAGGGGCGAACATATAAAATTTTAAGGGGCGAAAATAAATTTTTAATAAGAAATATATATTAAATTTCTAAAATATTTTTAAATCATATATGAATTTTAAATTTTTAGAGGGGGCGGTCCATCCCTAAATTTCTGATATTTCATTGTATTTGCATTTATGTTATTTTTACGACTCATAATAGAATATTTATATAGTTATATAAATCCATGTTGCGAAGTGAATAATTCATATTATATATATTTAATTGAATAATTCATATTATATAAGTTCATGCATTTGCATATTTGTATTTTTTTAGTTTGCATCATATTTTATTTATATTTTGTGCTGTGTTTAAAGTTATAAAATTTATTTTATGAGTATGTATATGTATACATAATCATAGTAGGTGGAACATAGTGGAGACTTGGGGAATGGTCCCAAAATTTTGAACAAAAAATTTCAATCTCTTTTTTTGATTTTTTTATGCTCCAAACACTAATAAATTAAATTCTATACCATAACTCTAAATCCTAAAATTAAATTCTAAACTTTAAACTTTAACTTTAAATCTTATTTTTAGTGTAAGGTATAGATAGAGACACCAAAAAAGTAGACGATATCTGTTCCAAAATATTAAAAATTTGTCATTGACCATTTGAAATTCTTAAAAATAGTCACTAGACCTCTCAACTTTTTGAAAAATTATCTTTTGACCCCTCAAATATTTAAAAACTTTCAATTGTTTTCTTATATTTTTAAAAGTTTCTTATTAATATATATTTATATGTATTTATATATTGAAGAAACATCATGATTCATGCTAAAACTTATTGGTAAAGCTGTGTTAATATATATATATATATATATATATATATATATATATGGAAAATACTTTGATATAAAAATTTGTCTAAACTTTAGTTTACACAAGCTTTTTAATTGTAGGGTTTAGGGATTTAGGTTAGGGTTTAAGGTGTAGAATTTAAAATTTATGGTTATAATTTAGAGTTTAGGGTTTAGATTTTAGGGTGTTAGGGCTAGGGCTTTAGGTTTTAGATTTTATAACTTAAATATAAGGGTTGTATAAATTTTTTTACACAGCTTGTGTATCAAAATATAACTTATATATATCGAGTGTCAAAATCTACAACACATTTATATCATATTTGATACATTTATAGGTAATATTCTTTCATGCATGATGTTATTTACATTTATTTTTAAAGAGCTTTTAATGAGATGACATCATGAACTTAGAGCTTACCTCACTTTCATGCGACCATAAAAAAAAACATTCAACAGGTTTAGAGTTTAATTTATTCTTCTTCCTACACTATATTAGTCCCTTGATTATTTTTTTTTTTGGAAATTCCCCATAAATATCTTAAAATTTTTAATTCAACTATCAATTTTTTATTTTTTATTAAATCTCTCAAAATATTTGAAAATTTTAATTAAAAATTCTTCAAAATTGATTTTTAAATTCATCTATGCTCTTAGACATGCCAATAAACTCTTTATGCCTAAAAGATAAGGTGACATAATCTTATAGATACAATGATTGTTAATTCATCAAATATAAATTTATATTCACACACATGCATATGTAGTATTGAATATAGCTATAGGTTGTGGAATACATGCATGATGTTGGATAAGAATGATTGAGTTTATCCACTATCAATGCATGCATGCATGCAGTAGTAGTTTACTAGTATTACACAGGGTTTTCTTCTTTGATGAACCTTAAACTAAACCTCTATAATTCCTAACACTATTCTTATTCTTGTTTTGTCTAGGTTTTCTGATCGAGTGCCGTTCGACATCGAAGGACTGAAAACAAAGAACAGAACTTCGCAAGTGTATATGTATGTGTGTGTATGTATGGTAAGTAGTGAACTTAGGGGATTTTAGAAGGGTCGTGTAGAAGCTTTTACAGAAGATGAAGGCTTGAGAGTTATGATTTTTGGTTGGAAATTACACCAATCAAACTTCCCCAAATTACAAAGCAAAGGCTTATGCATGTACGTTTGGGGTGAAGATGTTTCTAAGGCCTAATTTGTGATTGCTAAACAGTGGTTTTAAGTTTGATCGATCTGCAATACGGATTCAACATTTGAACATGTTTTTGAGGTTTCCCCTTTGGTTTGGACAAGGGTATTCGAATTATCTCCTACTTTTGAGCCGAATGCATTCAATTTTATGTGCATCTCTAGTGGTTGGAAATCATGTAACCAATGTATCGATTAGATTTGTTTTTATGTCATAATGCGAAAAATATCATCTGACGTTTGTTTGAATAGTTACTTTCCATATTCTTTTTGAAGTAATTTAATCCTCAACATTTATTTTGGGTCAAAATGGCCCCTCTATAGATGAAAACTGTTAGTCAACTGACGATAAACAACTTGAAATTACTTGACAGAATGACACGTCATAAAAAATATTTTATATTTTATATAATTTTTTAAAATTATTTTTTGACTCATGTATCATGCTTAGTGTCAGCATATTTGTCTATATGACATTGCTATTACGGTGTGTTCTGTTATGTAAGTTTGTCATGTCATTTCAAGCTACTTAAAGCCATTTATCGTTAGTTGACTAACAGTTTTCATCTGTAGAAGGATTATTTTGACTCAAAATGAAACGATGATAGTTAAATTGCTTAAAAAAGTAAGAGCTAAAATAATTATTCAATCAAGCGTTAGATGCATTTGACATTATGCCTTGTTTATAAGATAATGGTTTAAACCGCGACAAGGTTAAACTTCGTTTTTAATTCCTTATTTCCGGTCAATGTTAATATTTTGTTTTGCGGCAGTCTAATTTTTCCGACAAATCAAAGCCAGCATTCCATTGTGTCTTCAGCAGTTCCCCAAGACTGGAAATTATTGAGCTATCCCCAGTCCCCTTCATCACTGGTGAGCAAAACGTCATTTCTATTCGCTAAACCCAAACCCGATAAGCCCCAAATCAGTGAACCAAAATCAAACCAAGGGAAGCAAAAATCACAATGCAAACAAAAAAGGCCTAAAATCTGTGAATCGGAAGGCCAGGGGGGGGGGGGTAACGAATGCTCATCTTCGGCCTTAATCGGATTTTTCGGCACTAGAACCTCATCCTACAAATCCCAACGGCAAAGAGGTACTCCTGGATGAGAAAACACTATACCAACAGTCATGGCAGAGATCCAGTGAAGTTTGGTCCGAAACTTCATTTTTGATTTCATGGTTTTCAAAGTGGTTATCATGAAATCGTGACTGATAAAAGTGAAACGGGGAAACAGAAGATATGTTTGGTGCCACCCTTCTTCGGAGAAGGCACCGGACACGGCAGGTTAAGTGGCCCAAGAGGCTATGGAGAAGACAAAGAAGAAAGGATTAAAAATGCAAGTGGTTGAACAATAAAGCTTTTTCCAATTACACGCGTCTATAAAGAGAAGTATCAACAATTCAGTATTGGATGAGAAATCCATTCGTGGGAGTATGCACACCTTACAATATAACATATCAACATCCTACAACAAATCCAAGATATATTTATTCCAAGAAAGAAAAATACCATCATCATGACCCAAAACAACCTCCAAACCGAGAAAATAGTGTAGCAGGCCAAGATCCGTAAGGGAGAATCGACAAGAGTATGCGTCAATGATATACTGAAACCATTAACTATAATATCATGCACATAAACAAGAGCATATGCAGTGAATCCGGATTTAATATGCATAATCGAGGCAAGTAGAGCAAAACAAGAACCATCGATTTCTAGTTTAACCGATTTCATTCATGGACATGTAAATGACATAATCTTACTCGGCACTGACAACATAAGAATTATAGAAGTTGAAAAGAGATCTAAAAGAAATTCATGTCTTGGTGCAAAAAAGAATTTTGATGTGTGTCGAGTAGCTTATTTCTTCTCAACCCAAAAAACCAAGGCTCACTAGGGCTAGTCCATCATTACCACCAATTGGTCATGGCTGAACCTAGAACGTCTCGATAAGCAATTATTGCCGAATCAAATCCAAGAAAAAAACACATTAGCAGTTCAACGTGAGAGGAACTGAGCGGGAGGCTAGTTGACAACATCAACGACCAGCTTGCGAGATTTGAGAACAGACCACCTCAAGCGGCGGTAGTAACCAGCTTGGAGCAATGCCAGTGACAGTACGAATATCCATTTAAAACCCATCTGCATTAGAAGACGGAATTATCAGAAATTAATTTGTTAAAACAAGTTGTCTTTGATGAAATATTCTTTTATGATTTTATACACACCAGCTTCCTTTCTTCCATTTCAGGTTCTGCTGCCCACGACAAAAATGTCACCACATCTTTCCCCATCTACACCAAATGACAATAATATGGAAGTGAGAACAATGTGTCCGTATAATATGCAACTAATTAGGAGGGTTCTTGAACCCATAGGAAAAATGAACGAAACAGACGGTAGAGACCAACCTGAGCTTCAGTTGCAGGGGTGCCATCTTCATACTCTACAGCACCATCAATAAGCATTTTAGGCATGGCAATTGCTCCACCAGGAAAGTACGGGTTATAGTGTAACCCCTCACGAATCTACAAAATTGAGAAATGAGGACTTTAGGTATTAATCTCGACAAAGAATATTCAGTCATGGCTAACTATTTGCAGCCTGCTATTAACATCAAAGCGTATATCCACACACATGCATACAAATGCTACTCGACAAAAGGAACTACGGTTCAGGGTAAACCAATGCTTAAATTCTGAACTATACTGCGACAGAAAGAAATTGGCCTTGCAATTAAAATGCGCCATTTTCACAAGACAGAAACTCATTGAAAAACGGCAGTTAAAATAACCAAATTGAAGAGCTATAGAACTTTATCCTAACTTCAGACCCACATTGTCTCTTCCGTTGTATACTCTCAATTGCCAAATATATAAATATGTAGTATCTTTGTACAAAGCTATATATAGTTCCAACTGTAGATGTTTGAACATAGTGAACAGCAGATTTTACCGTAACACCAGCAGGAGGATCATGGTAACCAGTTAGAAGTGCAAACACATAATTCTGGCCATTATGACGAGCCTGAAAAAATAACAAAGTATGATATCTCAAGGATATATAAACAATAACTTCCGTAGTAACCAAAATGCAAGGCAGGAATTACTTTGGTAATGAGACTTAGATCTGGAGGATAAGCTCCTCCATTTGCAAACCTAGCTGCTTGTTCGTTTGCGTAGGGCTGGGGGAAGCGGTCACTGAGTTTACCTGGACGAGTAAACATCTCGCCCTCATCGTTAGGACCATCAACCACCTCAATCTCAGCTGCCATAGCCTTCGTCTCATCTTCTGTATATGCAACACCCACCAAATCACGGTATGATATTAGAGACATAGAGTGGCAGGACGCACATACTTGCTGGTACACCTGGTGACCACGGCGAATCCTGATCATGCAAAATTATTCTCACATTATGAATACTACACTAAGGTAGCAAAATATTAAAATATTGACAATGGTTAACCTAAAATTACAACTAAAGCACAAGATTCTAAATAGATTCTCCCATTCACCGAATGGAAAATAAGAGCTTAGACTGGTATCAAGGTTTTTCCTTGTGTAGAGTGTAGAAAGCAATAGGAGCTAAAATGGAAGAGACTGTTCCTTGGATCACAATGGCCCCCAGTTATATATACCGGAATCATCAATGTTAGTACTTTGATCAGATTTTAAGTAAAGCTTATTCACTTTTGTGCATGTAAGTGCAATCAAAAAATAAGGGCAAGCATATAACTCACGAAGCATGGTCGTATGAACTGAGGATGCCTTGGTGAGGCCAAGGAGTGCAACTGTTTTCATACCAGCAGAACCAGCATCGTCCTTAGCTTTCCTTGATGCAAACCATGATAAAGCGTGAACCTGAACAATAATACATGACAAATATTGATAACGGGTAGAAAATTAAATACCAAAGAAACATTCCATCATTATTCAAAGATGAAAATGCATCAGAGCTTGACAGAACTGCCCTTAAAAGGTTAGAATTCATCTTCAGGAAAGTGAAGAATCCATGTAACTAAATATTTTAAGATCATCTAAGAAAATCCAGTAAGAACTATGTAGATTACAGAGCCTTCAAAAGCTCATTCCATAGTAGACAAGCATAAATGAAGGAAAGCTAGGAAAGAATCTTACTGCAGATTGAGATTGAAGTTTCCTCCTTAAAACCTGGTGGATTAAACCTCCAGCCATTTCAGTTAATATAAGCTGCACCTTAATAAGAAAAAAAAAACACAATTTACAAATAAAACTCCAAAAGTAAGACCAAGGACCAAATGAGATTAAACAGAGGATTCGTATTATACATATACTAATTACTCAAAAATAAAAAGGCTATTTTTAGTCAAATAATAATTAATTCTCGAAAAGGGGAAAACTTTAGGGTGTTCAAACAACTGGGCACTCATAAAATCAAAAGATAAACGTCAGAACACAAATACCAGTCAGATATTTCGCATAAACCCAAACTAAAAAAACAGAAGAAAAAGCCAGAAAAGGTGAAGTTTAGGATGAAAAAAGAGGAGCGAGAAAACCCTAAAATAGGTTGTTTTGGGGGGGGGGGAGATCCAGCAACTGTGGAGGAGAAATAAATCAATAAATAAACAAACCCACAGATCAAAATGGTGTAAGAGAGGCGAGAAAGACGAAGAACTAACTTGGGAATCAGATTGAAGGTTGATCTCAGAGAGATGGAGGCCAAAGGAACCAGCGGCTGCTTCAGAGATCCAAAGGGAAAATAGTGAAAACAGCTGAAAAAAGAGAGCAAAAATGGTAAAAAGATTGAAGATTGATTAGCAAAATTAAGGTTCAGGTCAAACTAATATTTGGAAAGTTAGTTTGAAAAGTTAGAAAAATTAGTTTTTTGCAAATCAAAGGTTGAGAAGTTAGTTTAGGGGCAAATTAATATTTTAACATTTTAAAATTGTCTGTTTTTTTGTTGCTTATGGACAAACTAAGATTTTGGTACTAAAAAATTGTCCGTTTTTTATTGCTTCTGACTTTTTAAATTAATTTTTTCACACAATTTCAACCGCAAACAAGGCCTTAGTCCTGTGTCCACCAACAGCAACAGGTGGGTTTTGGGCTTTTGAATGCCCTTGAAAAAACGCCATTTCAGTAACAAAAGAACAGCCCGTTGAGGAAATGGCTCAGGAAAAGGTCAAATTTTTGCAACTACCGACCGATCCTGAAAACAACTTCATGCTTAGACCCTGCAAACTTGACCCGAGATTCGAGAATATAATTGATTTATTCAAATCAAGACTTGAAATCGACCCAAACATGATAATTCAAACTTGATGCGAAACTTGAAATAAATCGAACTTAACCGAAATCGATTTAAATTTTAGTTAAACCAAAAATAGACTCGAATTGATTTCACCTGAACCGAAAGCAACCTGAATCAAGAGTAACCCGAAATAAAAAATATATATTAAAATAAATAAAGAAAGAAGGGATGTGAACTGTCGCACAATTCACCAAAAAGCCAAATATACATGCTATATAAAGTCATATATAGGCCGTAAAAAACTAACTCGACCTGAAAATCCAACTGAAACCGTTTGATCTCCTATTAACTCGATATTAAACCGACCCGATATTAATCGGACTGAAAGTCAACCAAACTGAAAATCAACCGAACCGACTCAAAACCCGAACCATAATTACCATTGACCTAAACTAAAATCGAACCAAATCCGAACTAAGCTTAAACCAAATGTAGTCAGACCCAAAATTGTCCGAACTAAAATGATCCGAACCGAACAACCCGTTTCCCACCTCTAAGAATGCCCATGGTTTTCCACTTCTGCTGCCTAAGACATAATTAGAAAGGTCTAATTCTGGTTGTAGTCCTTGCATTATACTTAAATTTGAGGATTTAGCTTCTATTGTATACTTGATCGAATTATTCTATTAATGGCTAGTTGTATTATATATAAGTTGTGGGTTTAGTCTTTATAAAGAAGCGAAAACTACCCCATGTTGTTTGTCCAGATGTTCGGCGCTGCTCTCCCACTTTTGGTTATCTATGATGTATGCCTTTCTCTTTTATTCTTAGTTTTTTCGGCTATCATGTTCGACCTCTGTTTTCTTTTCTGTTCTGAGTCTATATTGAACCCTCTAGTATGTAAGCACCCTGGTGAAGGCGTATACAATGCTTTTATGTTTCCACATTGTGGGGTGGTAGCATGGTGATCGGGTATTGTGGAACATGAAGAATTTAATGAAGTTTTGCATAGATGCTATTAGGACTAAAGTGAACAAAAATTTTATCATATTAAAAATATTAAACTAAATTATAAAATTTAGAAATAGATAGGGGTTGATTTTGGTTTAATTAAAATTTTTAGAAACTAAGCTGAACAAAATATTATCATATTAAAAAATTGAACTAAATTATAAAAATAAAGCAAATATGAGTCAATTTTAGATTAAATTAATTTTTAAGGACTAACTGAACAAACGTTGGACTGAATTATAAAAATTAGAAACAAATAAGGGTCTATTTCAAATTAAACAAAATTTTAGGAATAAAGTGAATAAAAACCGCATCATATTAAAAATATTAGACTAAATTATAAAAACTAGAAACAAATAGGGGTTGATTTGGATTAAATAATTTTTAGGGATTAATCTGAGCAAAAATATTATATTAAAATATTAGACTAAAATATAAAAAATTAGAAACAAATAGAATTCAATTTCGGATTAAATAAAAATTGTAACACCCCCTTCCTGGTCTAGTAGGAATCCGGGTCAAAAAACGTTACCGGTGGACAATACGGTGATCGAATCGATGATTGCAATAATTTGTGTATCAATAATTCATATAATTCAATACATGGTCATTTCTAATCAATAATAGTTTACTCAAATTATGATTAGGGACCAATTGATGACTTATTCAAGTTTAGGGACTAAACTATAAAATCAACAAATTATAGGGTCTTACTTAAAATTAGAGTTACCAATGTGAAATTCAATGTAAATATATCTTGCTTACGAATTTTTAGAACAATCAGAGTTGGTTTGTACCTTCAACTACGCCTTATAACATTTAGTGACCAAATTACAACATTTTGTAACTTCCTTAACCATATTTTACCTAACTTACCTACCTCAATACCGATACTCGATCAGGCCGTATCGCTACACCAAGATAATATTACTTAAACATAGTTTCCAGTAACATAAAGGTGTATCGATACGCCTGTAGCCGTATCGGTACGAGGCTGGCTACACAAGAGAGGAGATCGATACTCCCTGTACTCGTACCGATACTCAATTACACCAAAATTTTCAGTGACAAAATACCGTATCAATACGCCTTAGGCCGTATCGATACGCTTATCATGAGCGTTAAAATGGTTAAGCTCTTTAAACTCGTACCCATACTAGGTATCGGTACGCACAGTCAATGCCCGATTGGTCAACTATAGGGATCAGTACAGTGTCGATACAGAGCTACAGTAATTTTCCATATTCAAATATCCGTACCGATACTCCAATAATCGTATTGGTGCAAATTTATTCCTATGCTCCAAATTGCACACCCGTACCGATACGCCACCACCCGTATCGATACAGATAGACTTTTAATGACAGGTTAGTCTGGTTTTTAATCAAATTAGGAACCTTAACCTTGTCCAATGATTACCAAATTTTACCAGCAGGCTTATAAGCATCAAATCTAAATACATGTCAATACGAATTCATTTACTATGTTTTCCCTTGTTAGAGCATTTTAGATCAAATTTACAATTTTACCAAAACTCCAACACGCCATATTTCATATTTTAGTCCTTTTAACATAGTGAGCAATATATACACACAAAATGGGGCTAAACTAACATGCCTAGACCCTATGCCACCATACCAGGAGCTCAAAGGCTAAGTTTACATTACATATAGCTTGTGTGACTTGCTTCAAAACACTTCTTGCTCCGATCCTTGATCCGACCAACACTTAACCTGAAAATGCATGGAAATGAGATGCGTTAGGCTTATATAGCCTAGTGAGGTAGTCAACAATAATAACATGAATGCCAATAATATCATTAACATGTATATCAATGTAAATGCATCTCAAATCACGTTTTAACGATAGTTTCAATAACTTAATTCCTTAGACCGACACGTAAATGTGGATACGCGAATTCCCAACCAACATCGGCTAATAATAAATGGTCAATATCCTCCAACTTCGCCAATAAGACCAAAACCAACACATCCCGCCAACGTCACGAATTAGAGCCTTAGCTCAAGGACCGTAGTCCACTCCGTACCAATGAGCTCATGAATTTATGGCATGCCAATTGTATCTCATGTCCATTCGTATCCAAGGATTCAATACTTAAGCTAATATCAATAGCAAAAACGATAACAATGTATCAATAGCAACATACAATGATCAATATGGCCTTTATGCAGCAGTTCACTGATATCAATGACAATACTATGATTCAATAATTCATATATATCGATGCAATAAGCTTACCAAAGCTTACCAATAGTACCTATTACGAGGTTTCGATGTAATCGTACCTTAAAATCATGGATGGAAATGCAATAAACAATGTCAATAAAATCAGAATTGACACCTAGCCAATCCCAAGACTCTTACTACACTCGCCGATACTCTCGAAGCTTTTAGGGCTCCCGGATGACACTTCCCTTGTTCTTTGACTTATTGGAGTTTGATGGATTTTAAGAGTCTTCACCTTGATTCTCATGAGCTACAAAGAAATAGAAATCACAAGGATTTCATCATCAGTAATAGATTCATAGCAACTTAATGGCTATGAAAAACAATAGAGATTGAGCCTTGATATCCCTAGGAAATTCTAGGGTTCTTAACTTCTTAAGCTTGGATTTTAACATGGTTTTAGCTATGGAATCGATGAATCATTTAAAGGATATTGCTTACCCGATCAATAGCTATAATTTGGGAACGATAACTTAAAGAAAAACAAAACTCGACTAAGCCTCCAATAGAGGTGCTTGCTTGCTTAATGCTAGAGGAAGAAGATGAAGGTGGTGCTTGCTTGTGAATTCTACCGGTAAAATTAGTCCCTCGACTCTTTACTTTCTATATTTTTATCCCTAAACTTTTAATTTTCACAATTTAGTCACTAGAGCAAGTTTCAATGTTTACAATAAGATCCTTACTCAATCTCAATACTTAATTAGGGTTCAATAATCCAATAATCGACCACTTGGTCAAAGATCAATGTTATAATTTGACTTTTCGATACAAAATTTTAGGTTATCGAAATTGAATTTTGACTAGGCTTGATTTTGGGGTGTTACAACTCTCTCCCTCAAGAGAAATTCATCCTTAAATTTTTACCTAAACCGAAGAGATGTGGGCATTGGTTCCTCACGGTCTCTTCTGATTCCCATGTAGTTTCTTCGATCTTATGACTTCTCCAAAGCACCTTGACTAAATGAATGTTCTTGTTTCGAAGTCTCTTGACTTCTCTTGCCAATATTTGTACAGGTTTTTACTCGTAGGTCAGGTTAGGTCGGAGTTCTATCGATTCAGACTCAATAATATGTGATGGATCAGATCTATACTTGCAGAGCATCGATACATGAAATACATTGTGAATCTTGCTTAGCTCTTGAGGCAAAGCTAGTCGGTAAGCCATAGGGCCAACTCTTTCAATCACTTCGAAAGGTCCAATAAATCGAGGACTTAGTTTTCTCTTTTTCCCAAAACGAATGATCTTCTTCTATGGGGAGACTTTCAAGAAAACTTCCTCACCAACTTTATACTGTATATCTCTCCTATTGAGATCAACATAGGCCTTATGTCGGTCTAAGGCAGCCTTTAAACGGTCATGGATGATGGTAACATATTATTCAGTTTCTCGAAGTAAGTTAGTGCCCAATATCTTACCTTCACAGAGTTTAGACCAACATAATGGTATTCTATATTTCCTGCCATACAATACTTTATACGGTGCCATCTTGATAGCTGATTGTTGACTATTATTGTAAGCAAACTCGATGAGAGGTAGGGATCTCTCCCAAATTCCTTCAAAGTCAATGACATATGCACGATGCATACTTCTAATATTTAAATTAGTCTTTCTGATTGGCTATCAAACTGCGAGTGAAAAGTTTTACTGAGATTGACTTGGGTGCACAGAGCTCCTTGTAATGCTTTCCAAAATCACGAAGCAAAACATGGATCTCGATTAGAGATGATTGACTTGGGTACACCATAGAGTCTGACCACTTCTTTGATGTACAAATCGGCTAACTTGGAAAGACCGTAGTCTATTCTGACAGGTAAAAAATAAGCTGACTTTGTAAAATGGTCAACGATGGCCCAAATATCATCATGCTTAGCTGGAGTCAACAGTAGTCCACTGACAAAGTCTATGGTTATTCTCTCCCACTTCTATTGGGGAAGTTTAATGGGTTACAACAATCTAGTAGGAACATAGTGTTCATCTTTGACTCGTTGGCACTTTAAGCACTTGGATATAAATTCTGTGATGGTTTTCTTCATGCTAGGTCACCAATACAATTCTTGAAGGTCTTTATACATCTTCACCGACCCTGGGTGAACTGAGAAAGGGCTACAATGGGCTTTTTTGATAATGTCATCATGGAGGGATTCATCATTCGGTATACAGATTCTATCACGAAAACACAAGAGTCCTTCAAAGTTAACTTTGAAGTTAAGACCTGGATTATTATAAAGTTTGGAAATGATAGCTTATAATTCAGGGTCTTGATCATGCAATGACTTGATTCTCAACCCGATGGTAGACTGAACCTAAATTTTAGCTACTAAAGGTTATTTTTTTATAACTTGAAATGAACGTTGATAGCTTAAGGAGCTACAATACAATAACGACACTGTAATTTTCAATATAATAGTCAATGTTTGAGGTTTAATATTCAATATTGATACTTACCAAGTGAAGGTTTGCGACTAAGCGCATCAGCTACAACGTTAGCCTTGCCTGGGTGATAATCAATAACAGGGTCATAGTCTTTGAAAAGTTCCATCTATTTTCTTTGACGAAGATTAAACTCTTTCCGTCTCAATAGGTATTTAAGGCTCTTGTGATCGGTATATAGATAATATTTTTCTCCGTAGAGATAAAACCTCTAAATCTTTAAGGCAAAGACAACCGCAGCCAATTCAAGATTATGGGTAGGATAATTCATTTCGTGTGGCTTAAGTTGTCTTGAAGCATATGCAACAACCTTGCCTTCTTACGTCAGTACACATCCTAAGCCTTGATGCGATACATCACTATATACGATGTAGTCTTTGCCGAACTCAGGTTGAGTTAAAACTGGTGCATGAGTCAACACTTGCTTAAGCTGATCAAAACTGTGTTGTTGCTTCTTAGTCCATTCAAAAAGAACATCCTTCTATAGAAGTTTGGTTAATAGTGCTTCTATTATAGAAAATCTCTTAACGAATCTTTAGTAATAGCTAGCTAGACCGAGAAAGCTATGAATTTCTCTAACATTCTTCGGTGGCCTCTACTCAACTATAGCTTGAATCTTTTTTGGGTCTACTTGAATACTTTCAGCAGAAATTACATAACCTAGAAACGAAACTTCAGTGAGCTAGAACTCACACTTACTGAACTTGGCATACAACTGTCTTTCCTGAAGGGTTTGGAGCATTACACGAAGGTGGTCTCGATGCTTAGCTTGATTATTAGAGTAAATCAATATGTCATATATGAACACCACTACAAACTTATCAAGATAGGGTCTAAAAAACTGATTCATGATATCCATAAAGGCAGCCGGTGCATTGGTTAACCCAAAGGGCATAACAAAAAATTCATAGTGGCCATACCTTGTATAGAAAGTTGTCTTAGGCACATCACATTCTTTAACTCTCATTTAACAGTACCCAGACCTTAGGTCAATCTTAGAAAAGACGGTTGTATTCTTAAGTTAATCGAAGATATCATCAATCCTCGGTAAAATATACTTATTCTTGATGGTGAGCTTGTTTAACTGTCGGTAGTCAATATAAAGACGCATTAACCCATCTTTCTTCTTAACAAAAAAGACCGGAGCTCCCCAAGGTGAGGAACTTGGTCGAATAAAACCTTTATTCAACAGGTCTTGAATCTGTACCTTAAGCTCGGTGAGTTCAACTGGTGCCATACAGTAAGGTGCAATGGATACCGGGGTGGTTCTAAGTTGCACTTTAATCCCAAACTCAACTTCACGGGTAGGTGGTATACCCAGAAGTTCATCAGAAAACACATCAGGGAATTCTCGCACAATATCAATATCTTGCAACTGAGGTTCTTATTTACTTATGTAGTATATAACAATGTTTTTTACTCCTAGAATCCATAAGGGTTACGCTCTCCTTGCCAAGACCTCGAAGATATAATTTCTTCTTCGAATAATTCACCCAAGCTTGATGCTCTCCGAGCCAGTCAAGCCCCAATATAATGTCAAAATCATGAATAGGGAGAGCTATGAGATTGGCCGGAAAAGGTATCCCTTGTACCATAAGGGGACAATTTTTACACACTAGCCCAATTATAACACTATCACCAAAAAGTTGGTTATAGTGATTTTAGAAGCTATAGGCTCAGATTTTAACTTAAATCTTTTAATAAGTACAATACTAATAAAGGAATGAGTGGATCCAAGGTCAATTAATGCATGAACAGGATGGGTATACAATTTAATAGTACCTGCTATAATGTCCAGATCTTTTTCATCCTCTCTGCTCCTCACATGATAAAGTTGTGCTGAAGCCTTAGATTTTTTACGGCTAGGAGTTCTTATAGAGCCACCAAGTCTATCGAAAGCCCCTACTGTAGCTTGTTTCTGTCCCTTGCCCTTGAAGGATCGAGCAATGGTCGTTAGGTTCACCGCAGTAAAATTAGATGTGATCATCGGTCAATCTTTGATGTAGTGGCTTTGTTCACCACAGAAGAAACATGCTCCAGACTATCTACGACATTATCCCATATGATGCCTTCTCTAATAAAAATTACATATGGGACATTGAGACTCTCGGCCTGAACTTCTGGTACTCTCAATGGAGGTTGTTCTTACAACAAATTGGGACATAGCTTGTGGCTTAGCAAAATTGCTTGACCGAGAAGGCTATTAGTGGTATGGCTGCTTGAATCCTTGTTGCTTACCTTTTTTATATGGCAAGGGTGGGCAAAAATTATCTCGAGGCCTCTTTTCAAATTGGGTTAGCTCACTAAACCTTTGATCAGCTTTGGTAGAGATTGCTTAATTCATAAGCTCTTGAAAATTTGTAATCCTCAAAGTAGTAAACAAAGGTCGAAGCTCATTACTCAAGCCTTCCACGAATATTCTATATTTTTTTTTCCTTCTTTATGTACTCAGCTCCATACTTGCAATACTTACAAAGTCATGGATATACTGCTCCACCGATCTTCTGCCTTGTTTAAGATGTAGGAAGATATCTCGCATTTTAGCCAAATAATACTCACTGATATATTTCTTTTTGAACCCACACAAAAAGAACTCCCAAGTCACCGCTTTTTCGAGAACAGTAAGTATAGTGGTTTCCACTAATGTAGAGCCTAGTCTACCAACAAGGCTATGGCGTATTCGAGCTTATGCTCATTCGAACACTGCAACTGTTTATTTAATATCCTCAAGGTACTATCCAACCAATATTCTGCCGCTTCAGGATCCTCACCAGCTCTGCCTGTAAAGGTAGCAGCTCGGTGTTGTGCCAACTTATCTATAGGGGCTCGACTTGTAGAGGTAGCAACTACAGAAGATTGTGTAGACTGTTCAGACTTAACGGTAGCCGTGAACTATTTGAACATCTCAGTCATATTCTGATAACATTCAAATTGAGCAGTCTACAGTATAGGTTTGGGGTTCGGTGGTTATTGTTAGAGAACTTGTGAATTCAGAGGGTCTTCCCCCTTTTCTCCTCTCCATGCGTCGAAGAGTCGGTGGTATGCTTAACTTCTTCGTGAGCTTTTTCAGAGTCAGACATCGTATATTATAAAAGGAAAAATGATCAGATTAATCGCAAGTCACAATATACACAACAATAAACTACTAGGTGGCATATGCAATGCAATAACAATATAATAGACCTCAGTTTAATCCTAGAATCGACTAAACTCTAGCTCTGATACTACAAATGTAACACCCATTTCCCAGCCTAGTAAGAATTCGGATCGAAAGACGTTACCGACGAATAATACGGTGATCGAATCGATGATTACAATAATTTGTGTATCAATAATTCTTATAATGCAGTACATGGTCATTTCTAATCAATAATAGTTTACTCAGTATATGATTAAGGACCAATTGATGGCTTATTCAAGTTTAGGGACTAAACTATAAAATTAATAAATTATAGGCTTTTACTTAAAATTAGAGTTACCAATATGAAATTCAATGCAAATATATCTTGCTTACAAATTTTTAGAACAATCAGAGTTCGTTTGTACCTTTAACTACACCTTATAACATTTAGTGACCAAATTACAACATTCTGGAACTTCCTTAACCATCTTTTACCTAACTTACCTACCTCAGTACTGATACTCAATCAGGCTGTATCGGTTCGCCAAGCTGATATTACTTAAACATAGTTTCTAGTAACATAAGGGTGTACGGTACGCCTGTAGCCGTATCGGTAAGAGGCTGGCTACACAATAGAGGGGATCGGTACACCCTATACTTGTACCGATACTCAATTACACCAAAATTTTTAGTGACAAAATACCATACCGATACGCCTTAGGCCGTATCGATACGTTTATCATGACCGCTAAAATGATTAAGCTCTTTAAACTTGTACTGATATTGGGTATCGGTACGCATAGTCAATGCTCGACTGGTCAACTATAGGGATCAGTACGGTGTCGATGCAAAGCTACAGTAAATTTCTAGATTCAAGTATATGTACCTATACTCTAATAACTGTATCGGTACTAATTTATTCCTATGCTCCAAATTGCACACCCGTACCGATACGCCATCACCCGTATCGGTACGGACAGACTTGTAATGGCAGATTTAGTTTGGTTTTTAATCAAATTAGAAACCTTGACCTTGTCTAATGATTACCAAATTTTACCATGGCATATAATCATCAAATCTAAATACATGCCAACTTTCATGCCAATACGAATTCATTTACTATGTTTTCCGTTGTTAGAGCATTTTAGATTAATTTTACAATTTTTACCAAAACTCTAACACGCCATATTTCATATTTTAGTCATTTTAACATAGTGAGCAATATATACACACAAAATGGGGCTAAACTAACATGTCTAGACCCTATGTCAGCATACCTGAAGTTCAAAGGCTAAGTTTACATTACATATAGCTTGTGTGACTTGCTTCAAATCACTTCTTGCTCCGATCCTTGATCTGACCAACACTTAACCTGAAAATGCATGGAAATAAGATGCGTTAGGCTTATATAGCCTAGTGAGGTAGTCAACAATAATAACATGAATGCCAATAATATCATTAACATGTATATCAATGTAAATGCATCTCAAATCGTGTTTTAACGATAATTTCAATAACTTAATTCCTTAGATCGACATGTAAATGTGGATACGCGAATTCCCAACCAACATCGCCAACAATAAATGGTCAATATCCTCCAACATCGCCAATAAGACCAAAACCAACACATCCCGCCAACATCGCCAATTAGAGCCTTAACTCAAGTACCATAGTCCACTCCGTACCAATAGCTATAATTTTGGAATGATAACTTAAAGAAAAACAAGGTTGCTTGCTTACCCGATCAATAACTATAATTTGGGAATGATAACTTAAAGAAAAACAAAACTCGACTAAGCCTCCAATGGAGGTGCTTGCTTGCTTAATGCTAGAGGAAGAAGATGAAGGTGGTGCTTGCTTGTAAATTCTACCGGTAAGTTCCTATCTTTCATTTCTTTATTTTTAATTTCCTAAGGCCAAAGCTTTCCTTCTTATGAAGGAAGCCAAGCTTAACATCCCACGTATGTGGTGATTAGGCTTGAAGAGGGGCTAATCATAAGGTTAGTCTCCCGACTCTTTACTTTCTATATTTTTGCCCCCAAACTTTCAATTTTCACAATTTAGTCACTAGAGCAAGTTTCAATGTTTACAAGAAGATCCTTACTCAATCTCAATACTTAATTAGGGTTCAATAATCCAATAATCGACCACTTGGTCAAAGATCAATGCTATAATTTGACTTTTCTATGCAAAATTTTCGGTTGTCGGAATTGAATTCCAATTTTGGGGTGTTACAAAAATAATTAAGGAGTAAACTGAATAAAAATTAAACGTAACAGACTTAATATGTAATATATCCCATTTTATGAAAGCCATTGAGTTCTTATAAAAAAATTTGACCTAAGATTTAAAAAAAATGCGAGACAACGTTTAAAAATTCATGAGGTAAAACATCCCAAAATATTTTAAAGGACAATTCAATACAACAATACAATTTAGAAACTAATAGAACCTTTAAACCTAAAAATTTTGTAATTATATAGGGGTGTGAATGGACTGAGCCTGAACGAATAAGATTTTGTTCGTATTCATTTATTTATTTTTGAATGTGTTTATGTTCGATTCGTTTTCGTTTATTATTTTTGAAGGTGCTCGTGTTCGTTCCTTTAATGTTCGCAAATATATTCGTTTAACATTCGCGAACATGTTCGTTTATTTGTCCACGAACATGTTCATTTAAATATCTGCTAACATGTTCGTTTATATGTTTGCCAAAATAGTGAAATTATGCCACTAATCCTTAAGCTCTTTAGACTTCAAAATTTGAACTCCAACGTTCACCTTTTGTTCAATTTAGTCCATACCTTCACCAATATTTAAAATGTAAAAAAGGAATCGGGTAAATGAGCTTATAAGCAAGTTGATAAATGAGCTTTATAAACACGTTGATAAGCGAGCTTATAAACGAACCAATAAACGAGCTTGTTCGTGAACATAAACGAACCGAACACCCCTTTGTTCGTGTTCATTCGTTTATTAAACGAACATAAATTTTTTATTCATACTCGTTTATTTAGCTTAATAAACAAACATAAATGAACGACATACGAATAATTCACGAACAGTTTGTCGAACACTCTATTCATTTACACACCTATAATTATATTTTTCAATTTTTCATACTTTCATATAATTTAGGCTAAACTACAAAATAAGTGCCCAAACTATGTCTATTTTTTGTAATAGGTGCTTAAAGTATTTTTTGGCTAAAATAGGTGCCTAAAGTTTTATTTTTGACTTATTTTAAAGTCAACTGAGGAACCTACTTAGGCACCTATTTTAACCAAAAATAAAATTTTAGGCACCTATTTTAGTCAAAAATAAAACTTTAGGCACCTATTTTCGCCAAAAAAGTTTGACACCTATAGCAAAAGAGACCTAGTTTGAGCATTTATTTTGTAGTTAAGCGTATAATTTAATCAATCCAGCCGTTCGGCTCAAAACCGAACCAAGTTCATAGACAGACCCGGCCAAATTTGCGTTCAGCTAAACCGAACCAACATTTCCACTTCAATAACGATTTTGCAGTTTGCTCCATCAGATCGGATCTTCAAAACCAAAGCTTTCAATCTTCACTCGAAAAAATTCAAACTTCATCTCAATGTTCCACTGAGAAGCCCTAACAAAATTGTTAGTAATGGATATTCTTTTTGCTCAAATCCAAGCGGATCTCCGCTCAAACGACGCTCTCCGCCAATCCGGCGCTCTTCTCTCCGCTCTCCAACAATCCGCTGCCGGTCGCGACATTTCCATTATAGCTAAATCCGCCGTAGAAGAAATCGTCGCCGCCCCAGCCTCCGCCGTCTGCAAAAAGCTAGCCTTCGACCTTATACGATCCACTCGTTTAACCGCCGACCTTTGGGATTCCGTCTCTACTGGAATCCGTAACGATTTCCACTTCCCTGATCCCGATGTCGTTGCTGCCGCAGTCTCCATCCTCGCCGCCATCCCTTCTTATTCCCTCGCAAAACTTATCACCGATTCCAACGCTGAGATTTCTGCTTGTTTCGATTCCCCTTCTGATAATCTTCGGTTCTCCATTACCGAGACTCTGGGATGTGTCCTCGCTAGAGACGACCTCGTAACGCTGTGTGAAAACAACGTTAATCTTCTCGACAAGGTTTCAGCTTGGTGGGCTCGGATTGGGCAAAATATGTTGGACAAATCCGACACGGTTTCGAGGGTAGCATTTGAATCCGTTGGAAGATTGTTTCAGGAATTGGATTCGAAAAGGATGAGTAGATTAGCTGGTGATAAGCTTGTAGATAGTGAAAATTCTTTGGCTATAAGGTCAAGTTGGGTTTCTTCAATGGTTGACTTCGTTTGGAAAAAACGCAGTACCTTAATGGCAAGGTCGTTGATTCTGCCGGTTGAGAGCTTTCGAGCAACTGTTTTTCCGTTAGTTTATGCAGTTAAGGCAGTGGCTTCGGGTGGATTGGAAGTTATAAGGAAGATTTCAAAGGGTTCAAAAGTGAATGGGACTGTGGTGGATTCCAATGCGGAGAAATTAGTTGGGGTTTCAGATTTGGTCACCCATCTGGCTCCATTTTTGGCATCTTCGCTGGAACCTGCATTGATCTTTGATGTTGGGATTAATATGTTGTATTTGGCCGATGTTCCTGGTGGGAAGCCGGAGTGGGCTTTCCAATCAATAATTGCGATTTTGACACTTTGGGATAGACAGGAGTTTGCTTCTGCTAGAGAAAGTGTTGTTCGAGCTGTTGTTACTAATCTTCATTTGCTTGATCTTCATATGCAGGTACCTATGTTTTTCTCTCTTTTTTTTTTCAAATTATTTTGCATAAATTAAATATTGTTTTCTTAACGCTTATGAGATAGATGTGAATCATTGATGTAACTAGTTTAGGTAATTTTACTGGCGAGAGCTCAAGGTTTGCTATTACATTGGGATAGAAATCATAGAATAATGAAATATTTCTGTTAGAGTCCATCCTTAGAAGTTTCTTTATTGGCTTTATGTTGGAAGTCAGTCCTGATATTTTGTCTTTCCAGAACTGACTTTTGATTTCTCAAGTGAGTCTTAGATGTGTTTGTGGTTTTCTGCTTTCAGTTGCGTATAAGATGTGCAAGAGCTTCAATTGCTTAGAGACCTAGGCTTGTATTGTTTGAATTTGATGTAGAAAATGACCTAGTATGCTAAATTTTCACATGAAGGTATCATTGTTCAAGAGGCTGCTTCTAATGGTAAGAAACCTGCGAGCAGAATCGGACCGAATGCATGCTTTAGCATGTATTTGTCGGACAGCTTTATGCGTTGATCTATTTGCTAAGGAAAGTGTCCGAAGAGGTCAGAAACCTCTTGCCGGAACTGATATAGCTTCCCTTTTCGAGGATCCTAGTGTAAAAGATGATCTTCATAATGTTACCAGTAAAAGCTTGTTCAGAGAGGAGTTGGTAGCAACTCTCGTTGAAAGTTGCTTCCAGTTGTCATTACCTTTGCCTGAACAAAAGAACTCAGGTATGGAGAGTAGAGTGATCGGAGCCTTGGCATATGGAACGGGTTATGGTGCATTAAACTGGACAGAGACTGCTCTTGAAGTGGTGGAAGTTTGCAGGCCGTGTGTCAAATGGGATTGTGATGGAAGGACTTATGCAGTTGATTGCTACTTGAAGCTGCTTGTTCGGCTCTGCCACATTTATGATACTCGGGGAGGTGTGAAAAGAGTCAAAGATGGGGCTTCCCAGGATCAGATCTTGAATGAGACAAGATTGCAGAACTTGCAGCGTGATCTTGTAAAAGATCTACGGGAGGTACGTGAGTCTTATAGAGAACTTAAATGCTTCACTCTGTATCTTACAGGATTTGTTGTGTTCTGCAAATAGCTTTTGTTTTATGACATGATGTTACTATTTTAATGGTGAAATGATAAGAATTATTTTAATTTCTAAGGGTATTTAGGCTTGATTTTGGCCTAATTGTTACTAGGGGTGAGCAAAGAAACCAGATCAACAATAGTATTTGGACGGTTAATAATTCACAAGTTTAGAAATAAGTATTTTATATCTCAAATAATGAAACCAACTTAAAAATATCATATAAGAATTTTTAATTGTTTTTATACTTGAAAAATTAATTCTTTTAGAAATATTTATGAAGAAAGACTTTAAAACTTCATCAAGAAGCCATAAAAAAGTCATTTTATCAAAATAAAGTAAAAAAAAATAAAAAAATGAAAAACCGAGAACTGAACCTAGCCAAAGCATTGTTAAGTTATGTTGACCTCTGGTTTCTTGCTATTGTCTCATCTTGGTGTTCACTTGCTAGGTAAGTACCTCGAGAATATGTGCACGCCTTCTTTGGGCCATTTCAGAACACATAAACCTGGAAGGGCTGGATCCCCTTCTTGCTGATGATCCTGAGGATCCTTTAAACATAATTGTGTCAAATATTCGCAAGGTCCTCTTCAACGTAGATTCATCTACAGATTCAACAAATAGGCCTCAAGATGTCCAGGCTGCTCTTCTATGTGCTCAGCGGTTGGGATCTCATCATCTTAGGGCTGGGCAGTTACTGACAAAGGAGCTTGAAGAGTTCCGAACCAATGCCTTGGCTGATTCTGTCAACTGGCATCAGTGCCGTATGATTTTGCAGAGAATTAAACATATCTCTAACCACCCTGAAAGCAGGTCAGGTTTTTGTAAATAGTATATATTCTGAAGTTCTAGATTTATATTCACTGATCACCTATCTGATGTTTCATTAGTGTAAGTGCTTTAATGTTCCCTTCAACAGCATGCTTTTTTAAATGTTTGGGCTGAATTTGGGATGGACTACATTTTTGGTGAAAAGTTTCATGTTTGTTACTAACCAGAGTGGGATGTAGAAAGCGTTTTAAACTTATTGGAAGTCATATTTCCATATTTTTTTGGCTGTAAGAGTCTTGTTAAACATAAGTTCAACTGGGGTAGCTTCTTCCTTATATGTTTCCTAGGTCGTAAAATGAAAAGGAAAACCAGATCCATTTGTAATTTTGGCACTCTTTTTAACTGATATGAATCATATGAGATATGGAATGTTTGTTTTTCAGGTGGGTAGGGGCTAGTGAAGCCAGAGGAGATTACCCATTCAGCCACCATAAACTGACGGTTCAGTTTTATGATGCATCAGCTGCCCAAGATAGAAAACTTGAAGGGTTGGTTCATAAGGCTATTTTGGAGCTTTGGAGGCCAGACCCTAGCGAACTAACACTTTTGTTAACAAAGGGAATTGATTCCACCTCTCTCAAGGTTCCTCCAACTGCTCGCACTTTGACTGGTAGCAGTGATCCCTGCTACATTGAGGCCTATCATCTGGCAGATGCAGGAGATGGAAGGATCACTCTACATCTAAAGGTTAAAAACTCTTGATTATTTTTTTTTATCTTCTTTGCCTCTTAAACCTTTTTTTTCTTTTTTGTTTCCATATGATCTGAGGTAGCACGTCCGTTGGTCCTCTGTCTATGTACTAATGCTAGAGAGTTATTTGTTTATTGGTTGTTTAGTGTATCTCTGTCTGTATTTTCTGATTGCAGGCATTAAAGTATGCCATGCTTTTACATCACTCTATTACTTCAACCTTGTCATATTTGAGTTATGAATCAAATCTTTTTCATGTTTCCATCTATATGGCAAAAAGTAAGATCATATCACAATAATCTGAAAGTGGCATCCATAATAGTTGTCGGCTCTTTTCTTGTGTTGTTATGCTACCTGCTAATACGAGTGATGCCGTTTAATGATATTCCCCTGGTTGATTGGCGAATTTTGCAGGTTCTTAATTTGACTGAATTGGAACTAAATCGCGTTGATGTTAGGGTTGGATTATCTGGTTCTTTGTATTTTATGGATGGGTCTCCTCTAGCAGTACGACAGTTGCGAAATCTTGTTTCACAGGTTTCTTCTTAACTTTGTAAATAAAAAACATTTTCCTTTCAGTTGTCTGATTCTGTGGTTTCAAATGCACCGTTCTAAAATTTTTTGTCTTGTCTTGCAGGATCCTGTGCTTTGCAGTGTGACAGTAGGTGTTTCTCAATTTGAAAGATGTGGCTTTTGGGTTCAAGTCTTATACTACCCATTCTTTGGAAGCGGGGCTGTAGGAGATTACGATGGTGATTATTCTGAAGAGGACCCGCAAATTATGAGGCTAAAGAGAAGCGTAAGGCCAGAACTTGGAGAACCTGTGATTTTGAGGTGTCAACCTTACAAAATTCCGTTGACTGAGCTTCTCTTGCCACATAAAATTTCACCTGTTGAGTTTTTCCGTCTATGGCCTAGTTTGCCAGCTATTGTGGAATACACTGGCACGTATATATACGAAGGAAGTGGCTTCAAGGCTACAGCTGCGCAGCAGTATGGGTCTTCTCCCTTTTTGAGTGGACTGAAATCATTGTATTCCAAGCCTTTTCACAGAGTTTGTTCGCACATCATTCGCACTGTGGCTGGGTTTCAGGTAGGATTGGTTGTCTTGATATCCTTTGAAATCACATGTTTTATAGATATTGTTCTTGTCGTCATCTGAATTTGCAGTTTTTACTCTAAATTTGTCTAGTGATACTGATTGTTCTGTTGAAACAATTGATGTCTTTGGTTTCTCGACAAAACTGATATTTACTTCCCCAACATGTGACAGCTATGTTATGCTGCAAAAACTTGGCATGGAGGCTTCTTGGGAATGATGATTTTTGGAGCCAGTGAAGTGAGCAGAAATGTGGATTTGGGTGACGAAACAACCACTATGATGTGCAAATTTGTGGTCCGAGCTTCGGATGCATCGATTACTAAACAGATTGAATCGGATCCACAAGGTTGGTTGGATGATCTTACCGATGGGGGTGTTGAATACATGCCTGAAGATGAAGTGAAGGTGGCTGCCACTGAGAGGCTCCGAATTTCAATGGAACGAATAGCCTTGTTAAAGGCTGCACGGCCAAAGAAAACTCCGAAAACTGATGATAAATCGGAGGACGAGAGTGAAGACGAAGAAGATGAAGATAAAGAGAAGAATAAGAAGAAAGAAGGCGAGGAAGATGGTAAACCTAAAGGACCTTCGACGCTGTCGAAGCTAACAGCAGAAGAAGCCGAGCACCGTGCTCTCCAAGCTGCTGTACTGCAGGAATGGCACATGTTGTGTAAAGATCGAAACATGAAGATCGGTTAGCTTCCGATATATTCCAGCTTTTATGTTCCATGAAACAAAGAGCTATAATCTTTGTTGTTACTGTATCATGATTTTGATTTGCATTAGTCAGTTGTTGAGAGTTGATTTGAGTGCCATTTCCCATTTCCTCCTGTGTTCATCTTCCACCGGCTTTATCTGTTATTCATTATCAGAGATCAATTGTTATAACACTAGACGTTATATTTCATAAACGCTTGGTTTGTTTTGTATTAAGCTGTTTGTATTCATCATATTTTGTATATCAAACATATAAGGGTGAGTATTGGATTGAGTCGAGTTTAGGAGTGTAAAGAAATTGGGTTAGTCGAGTTGGCGAATATTATTTTATGTTTTAAACTTTATTTGATTTTTTAAGTTGAATCGAGTTTATAAAATATGAGTTGAGTTGTATTGAATATATTTGTTCGAGTTTTTATTCAAAATTAAATATAATTATTTATAATGTTATAGTAGTGACTAATTTCAATTTAAATGATATTTTTAATCATATATGATATATGCATGTAAAATTTGTATTGCTATTTATACATCAAATGACATATATAATGTTATTTAAAAAAAAAAGAAGATTTTTGAGGATAAAAGATTGATGAAAGTATAAAATAGTCGAGAAATTTGATGAGAAAGAATTTGTAAATATTTGCCATTAAAAGATTAAATTGAATAAAATGTAAAGTAAAAAGAAAAAAATTAAAGCTATAATGGATAAATTGAAGAGAAAAAACAGGACCAAGTTGTAAAACAATCAAATTACTTAATTAAAGACCCAAACGATAATATTTTAGTTTTTATTTTTGACTATTCAAACCTTACAAATCGAAATTTAATTTTTATTCTTTTAGTTTTCAAAAACTCGCGCTTTCTTTAAAATTTTCAAGACACTAATCAATTCTGACGGATTTTTGTAGAAAAACTAGAACTTCATAAAAATTGAAAATGGGACAATATTCCTCTTGTGTTGTTCGATCAGCCCAACATCTTTCTAATGATATGACATCTCCCTCTTTCTTGGAATAAGAGATAGAGATATAAGTAGAGATCAAAGATAAATTTCAGGATTCTAAATCTCATCTCTGCTTATGATATGTAAAAACTACTATTCTATTTTTTTTTTATCTTTATTCGATTTTCTAATTTCCATTGCTGTTATTGAGTGCTTTTTTAGTACTTTGATTTTAAAGATTTTTTGATTTTCCATGCTTTTAAAGCATGAATATAATTTCTGATGATGTGATTGAGTCTATTTTATTTTTAAGGATTTTAAAGCATTAATATGATTTTTCATGCTTTATTTCACGGACTTATTCTTTTTCTACCCTTGCGATAAGTGATTAAGTTAGTCTAAACTTCCCAAAAAAGTTTTAAGTGCAAGCTAAACGCAGCAGAAAAATAATAAGGCAAATATGCTTTAAGTAGAATAAGATAACTCAAAACTATATATTTTAAAAAAATATTATTAACTTGGATAATGCTTTACAGTGTAGGATTCTTAGTCTCATGGTTGTCTTACCAAATGAGCAGGGTCGCCTATTTATTATGTTAGGATATTTGTTTTGATATAATAATTGAAAAATAGTTTTAGACTAAATTGAAAAGATAGCAAAAAATGATTTAAAGTCCAAACAACTTGAAAATATGTTTGAGGTATTTTCAAAGGTTTTGGGAGGTTTTAAAACGTTTTTAATAGACAAATTATCAAAAATTGAAGCCCCGTACAGATACCAATCATCATGTATAGATACGTGACTCAATCCACAAATTCAAGAACCAAAACCTCATACCGATACAGCTTCTGCCGTACTAGTATGAACATGGTGGTTTCGAAACCACCCTAGAGGTTTTGAAACCTCTGCTTATTTTCAGCCTGCAATGACTATTTCCAAAATAGGGGCATACCAATACGGGTATTCGTGTACCGATGCCGACAACACCAGAATGGGGAATTTTTCTTGGAAATCATCCCCAATGGCTCTAATTCATCCCCAACGGTCTCCAACGGCTAGGAACTCATTCCACACTATAAAATGAAGGCTAGAACACTTGAAGATGTAGAGAGAACATATCCAAGCAAGATGATCAAGAGAATTTGAGTCTAAATCTTATTTCTTCATTTCTCTTGTACATAGTTTAGAAAGTGCTTCAATTGTATATCTTTTTACTCTTTCTTGTGAGATTTAATCTCTGTAAACTAGAGTGGTTCTATCTTAGCCAGTAAAAGATAAAGTTGTAAAGGTTTCCTCTTGAGCCTGTAAAAAGGAAAGAATTCATAGTGAATTGGTAAATACTTAGTGGTGTGCTAAGGTAGTGGATGTAGACTCGGTTGGGTAGTCGAATCACTCTAAAATCCTCGTGTAATTTGTCTACTGATTATATCAGTTTTAGCCAATTCATCAAAGAGCAAAAATCAACCCTCTTTACGATTTCGAGAGCTCGATTTGAGCGTGCTACAAGTCTATCAATTGGTATCAAAGCCTTGTCCATTGAAGGACTAACATCCGGGAGTAAAGATTTTTTGCTCGAAGTGTACTGTTCAAGAAAATGGTAAGATTTGAAGAAGGTCGCTCTATCTCGTGTCCTCTACTCTTCGAAAGAGAAGCACACTTCCAATAGAGCAACACCATAAAGTATTTCATAAAATCTCTCGATTTTGAGGCTTGAGATATCATTGAAGATGGATACTTGGAAGCTCCTAAGAAGAAGAAGAAGCAAATGAGTGCAAATGACACGAAGGCAAAGCTAAACGCCAAGGCCATGCACACTCTTCTTTGTGGCCTCAATGAAGATGTTTCTAAGAAGGTCTCCACATGAAAAAGTGCCAAAGAAATATGGGAGAAGCTTGAGAAACTCTATGGTAACAAGAAGGGAGAGAAGAAAGATGTTGCTTCATCTTGTGCAAACCGCCTCTCAATCCTTAATGTGGATGGTGTTTTGGCTCTCGACGAGCCCGAGGTATCTTCTAACTCAAGTGAGCTTAATTCTTATTCTTTTGATGAGTTGCAAGATGCTTTTGATGAATTATTTTTGAAATTTAAGACCATGAATTCCAAATTCAAGAAAATAATTTCAAAACTTGAGATTGAAATATTTTTCTTTTAAAATCAAAAATCGAATTTGAAAGCCAAACTGAAATTTTGAAAAATGATTTAGAGCTTGCAAAAACTAAGAGTGAAGATTTTCAAAAAGAAAATTTTGATTTAAAGATTAAGCTTGAAAGCTTAACAAAAGAAAAAGAAATTATTTTTAATAATTCATCTAATCCCATAATGACAAATTGCTCACATTGTTATTATCATTGTCATTCCATAAATACTTGTCCTATAAGAAATAGAAAGTCTTATAAAATTAAGCAAGTATGGGTTCCTAAGGGAACTAGAGATATTGTGATTAATGTAAATGGATCCAAAGTAATTTGGATACCAAAAATCAAGTAAATGTCTTTTGTAGGTGTGTTGGAGCAATGATGATGATAGCAAAGATTTTAGAATGCTCTAGTCACACAAATGAAGAAGATGGGTAACCTCTATGCTAATTTTTTATTTATTTGGTTATCTATTCTCTTGTTTTGAAGACTTGGATAATTGAGTTTCATTAGCTTTTTAAATTGATTTGATCTAATGATGAAATTCAGTATCTTATAAGTGTAAAGTTTTTGAGCCATTTTTTGGGATGCTTTGAGAAAATGGGAGCCAATTTAAGAACAAAATTCTTATTTTGTCATTTTTAAACTCTCCATTGCTATTATACTTCATGTCATTTCAAACTTTATTTTGAATCATTTTTGATATAACAAAAAGGGAGAGAAATGTTTGAAAATTGAATTTTCAAATGAATAAGGGGGAGCTTTTAACACTTTGATAAAATATTCTCTTATACAAAATTTATTTTTACTAAGGGGGAGAATCACTAAAACAATTTTTCAAGTTGGTTTTATTATATCAAAAAGGGGAGATTGCTAGGATATTTGTTTTGATATAATAATTGAAAAATAGTTTTGGACTGAATTAAAAAGATTGCAAAAGATGATTTAAAGTCCAAACAACTTGAAAATATGTTTGAGGTGTTTTCAAAAGGTTTTGGGAGGTTTTAAAACATTTTTAAATAGCAAAATTATCAAAAATTAAAGCCTCGTACCAATTAATTCATCCCGTATTGATATATGACTCAATTCACAAATTTCAAAACCAAAACCTCATACTGATACAGCTTCTGCCGTACCGGTACAAACATGGTGCCTAGAGGTTTTGAAACCTCTGCTTGTTTTCAGCCTGCAACGACTGTTTCCCAAAACAAGGGCATACCGATACGGGTACTCGCGTACTGGTACTGATAACATCAGAATGGGAAATTTTGCTTGGAAATCATCCCCAACGGCCCCAATTCATCCCCAACGGCTAAGAACTCATTCCACACTATAAAATGAAGGCTGGAACACTTGAAGATGTAGAGAGAACATACCCAAGCATGACGATCAAGAGAATTTGAGTCTAAATCTTATTTATTCATTTCTCTTGTACATAGTTTAGAGAGTGCTTCAATTGTATATCTTTGTACTCTTTCTTGTGAGCTTTAATCTCTGTAAACACCCACCTAGTGAGGTTTATTGTAATTCCCCGGTTTTGGGCCTACGAGTTTCCCCAATTGATTTAGACGGTCCGTTGGATCGGATTAGAGGATTCGAGTCAGTTTCGGGATTTAAATTGGATTAAATATTTTGGAAAGGGTTAAAAATATGGAAAAATTATCTAAAATCCTCATTTATTATGTAAATGATTTTTGTGGAATCAATTTTACAAAAAGGGGTCTCGAAAGTGGACATTTTGGTTAGTGACCAAAATGCAAAGTTTCAAAACTATTTTAGTGACTGTTTTGTAAAAGGGTCAAAACTTTTAATCTTTAAGGAGATATTTACCCAAAGGTCTAATATCAAGCTTTTCCCCTTAATTAACTATTTTAAATGATTTTAAAATAAGATAAAGGCTTGGGAAAATAATTGGATAATTAAAATCTTTAAAACAAACTTTACGTAACTAACTTTTCACAAAAAATATTTTCTCTCCAATTCTATCCAGCCAAACATCTTTTCTCTCTTTAAAATCTTGTAAAATTCACTTTTAATCAAACTTTTGACTTCAATTGAGTTTATAATAGTTTTCTAATGAATTAAACTTGATTTCTTATTGTTTTGGCTTTGGAAATCACCTAATTAAGGGGACAAGCTGCCTTTAGAGGTGAGGTTCATTCTTCTCCTCTAATACAGGGTTATTTATTGAAATTCCCAATTTATTGATCCTTTACACATGTTTTCTAACTTGATTTGATGATTTGATTGTGGAAAATTGATTAAATTGTGGTTTAATTGATTTAATTGAAGGATTTTCGTATAAGTTCTATTTTACTGGGTTCTTGATTGATTTTAATCATAATTTTGATGTTGAATAATGTTAATAGATGGGTTTTAGCATTTGAATCCCGAAACTATGCGAATCTCTAATTTTCTAGGTTGCTAGTTATGTGTTTTTGAGGAGTTGTGGTGGTTAATTGAATGCTGAAGATATAAGGATGTTAGAGATGTGTTTTTAGATGTTGATTGATGTTAATTGATGTGTTAAAACGTTAGGTTGTGGCTGGGTTAAGTTTGGAAGGGGTTTGTTGTTAATTTTTGGGTGTTGTGGAAGGAAGTTGGATAAAGGATGTTGAGGTTTAGTGTTGCTGTGATGTTGATTGCATTTTGATGCAATGTACCTCTGTTTTGTGTGGATAAAAGTAGGGGAAGTTGGTCCTCAAGCTTGAGCGTTGGTTTTGAAAGCTTTGGAGGCGCAATTGTCGCATCGACAAGCGAGGCTTTGCGAGTCGGTGAGTGGAAACGTGTTTTGCAACTTTGCAAAGGTTTAAAAGTTGTGTTTGGGAGTTTAGATCGAGCTTGAAACGCTGGTCTAAGCTCAAAAGTAAGTAAAGGATGAATTATCTCTCGAACTCGGTTTGGCTAATAGTTTGATGCACTTGTTTTACATGGCTTAATTACTCACTGTATATGCATGTTTTGAGCATGATTTAATGCTGGAAATTGGTTACAAAATGATGTTGTTGCATTTGGAAGTAATGCATGTTTTATTAATGTTAATGAACATTGGTTAATGCAAGGTTTATTGCATTGGTTAAATGATTTTGATGATGCACATGAAAACAGTGAGTTGTTGATGTCAAAATGAATTATATTGGCAAGTGATGGTATAAAGAAGGTTTGAAAATGAAATCGGATATAGTTGGCCAGCCATAGGATTGATAGTACACTATAAAAAGACGCCTTGAATGTCGAGGGGTTTATACGGTGTACCAGATACTCCATCCAAGTACCCTAACGATTGAGGGGTTTATGTGTACCGAAGACTCCTGTTAGTGGATTAAACATCGTACCGATAGTGGTGTTGGGTTTTCATAGGAAATAGACTGATCTAATCAGGCATATAAACGCAACGGAAAAATATCCTATGACGAATTTCTAGGATCTCATGCAATCATATTAATGTACGAAGAGGAAATAAAAAATTACCTTGATTTATGATTCAGGAATCCGGTTGTGTTGAGACGCTGCCTTTATGAAAGAAGACCACCCTCTACAAGTATCTACACATGAATGGACGACGAACGGCTATCAGAATGCTAGTTCCAATCAAGATTTCGAAAATCTAGTTTTTTTTGTAGTTTTGGTGGCTATTGTGAAATCCCTAGATACCTCTCAAAACCCTTGACATACATGTATATATATATAACTTGAATAGGGTTAGGTTGAGTTCACTATTATAATTTAATTAAAACTCTTTTAAATAAATTATAATTTAAAATGAATTCTTTTATCTTATAAAGAATTCAGATTCAACCAACTCTAGATAAAGTGATTTATTTAATAATATTATTTATTTAAAATAAATAAAAAATATATTCTAAAATAGATTCCTTATCTGATAAGGAATTTAAATTCAATCAAATCTAGACAATGAGATTATTTGATAATATTATTTATTTATATTATTTAAAAAAATAATAAAATAAATAAGATATTCTATTACGAATTTAACCTTTTAAATTCGAATAAATAATCTCTAATAATATTATTTAAAATAATCGCATTATCTTAAATTTATTATTGAGAGTAACAACCACAACCATTCTTATCCATTTTTAGTATGCGACCCTATAGGTTCATTTAACATTGGTAGTAGATAAAATCACATTTTATTCTACAAGTTATAAGTGGCCTCTAGCAAGACATTATGACTACCTAAGTTAAATGAAAAGCTCATAATCCGAGACAACCTTAATTCAGTTTATGCCATAATCCTTTTATCACACGATATCTTGATAGAATATAAGACATGGAAAATGTTAACCTTATATCGTTCTATCTTTAGTTTCTCGATACCCAATTGAACTGACTAAACAAATGACGTTGATCTCTATCAACTCATTTGAGCATGGCCATACATTTCTTAGTCTCAACCATTGAGGGGCCCAAAGATATTTCTCTTATGTTAAGAGGGATAAATTCCTTCTTAATCACCCACATCTTACTACATGATTCCTTATTATGTTCAAGCGTAACCTTTATAATCGTCTGATTAAAAATGATGTTTGACTATGTCAAAACATAATAGTTATCATGTTGAGAACCGTAGCAATTTCAGGTCTAAGGATTTAATGTCATAACTGTTTGAAGATTAATATATAACCTTAATCCATGTATTAATCTTAAGATGAGTCGATCCTAATATTTGTTCTCAACAAATACATATATGAATTTGATTTGAATCTCATTCACATATTCATCTTATGAATATCTATCAAACTTCATACTAATCTTATCTTATTATTGTTCCCACAATAATAACTGATTAAGGATATTTAGAATAATAATATTCAAGGATACAAAAGCATGAAAATTTATCATAATAATAAATTTAATAATCAAAATATCATGTCCATACAATAGGCCTTAGAGCACTATCACTAACAGGGTTTATAGGTACCGAATACTCCACCACAGGTGTCATAATGGTGTATGGGTTTATGTGTACCAAATATTCCCGTGTATGAGCCTTGTGTTACCGGTGGATTGTTTGTTAAGTGTTGAGGGAACACTTGTTGAATCCGTGTATCCGATGTAAAGTGGAAATTTGGTAAATGATCACTTGGAAGCCAATATAATTGTGTATGTATCATGAGATGGATTATGTTGTTTAATATGGTTTAAACATGTTTTACTCTTTAAGCCTTGCATTGGTAGTATGCATGGGAAAGCTTAAATTGAGGGTAGCAAATGGGAATTTGCTGTAGAATTCATGATACATGTTGCATATGGTTTAATATGCTATTTTGGAAATGTTAAGTGCATCGTTTTGATAAGGCATGATGTTGCAATGATGCTTTAAAGAGTTTTGAAAAGTGTTTTTCAAAAAAAAGATATGAAATAATTTAACTTGCATTGATGGTTGTTGTTGTTTGAGCATTCCTCACTAAGCCTAGTGTGTTTACGCTTTCTTTTCCATCAATGCAGAGAATTAAGGTTTGAGGCATCGAGGAAGCAAGAAAAGGAATTCCAAAGACTTGTTTTCAAAAGTACGGCTTGGAACGTTGAATAATAGTAATAATGGCAATGTGTCAAAAGATGTTTTGAGAGGGTTTTTGATGAAATCCCTGTTTGTGCAAGTTGTATTGGTTGATTTGGGTTTGTAAGTGACCTAATATGGTTATGTTGTGGTTGGTTTTATGTTTTGGATGTGGACTAGGAAGCCTGCCTCTAGATTTGGTGTTTGAATATGCTTGATATGCTAGGATGATTTGTTAGGCTGATATGTTGATGTTTAAGCATGTTGGTGATGTTACATGTTGATTTGCTAAGTGTTAAGGTTGCTTGAAAAGAGCCAAAGTGTCATATGTTGGACCTAGAGGTCATTACATGCCTCTGGGTACCGGTTCGAGTACCTCAGGATCGGTACGCTTGGTCTGTACGAGGCTCAAAATGTCGAAGTTAAGATAAGGGTACCAGTATGCCTAGCCACCGTATCGGTACGCTTTAAGGAAAAAGAATGCTTGTTCCAGTACACGGGTTTGACGATTGGTACGACCCCTTCGAATTTAACATACCGTACCAGTATGCAGAGTACTGTATCAATACGCATTTTGGTTACTGGAATCTTGAGATTTGAGAAAATGAGAAGGGGATCGGTATGAGTCAAAGCTGTACAGGTACATGTTATTCAACACACTGTATCAGTACGGGTCTTTGTGTATCGGTACGCTTTGCCATTATGTCTGTTGTACCGTATCGGTACGGGACTCTCCTGTATCGGTACGCCGTGATGAATCTGTGTTATTTTGTGCTGAAGTTTGGAAATCTTGCAAATTTGTCCCTGATTGTTTTGAATGCAATTATTTGAGTTTGTGTGGTTGTTTTGGAATGGAAATTAACCTGCAAGCATGTAAATGGACTAATCAAAGGTGGGTAATCGCAATTGAGTCAAATGCCCTATAATTTTGCAGTATTTACATTTTGGTCCCTTAGGTGAATCGTTAATCAATTGGACCTTGATTATTAATTTGATTTAAATGTCACGCTACCGCTGAAGCATGTTCACATAAGACATTAATGTAACGCATCTAGACAAGTTAAAAAAATAGGGCTCAGTTTAGGGTTCTAGCTCGTGTTTGCTTCAGCAAACCTAATGTAGCTCTTTTAGTTCAATTTTAGCTAGGCCGGGTTAAAAGGGTTATATTTGGTGGTATCAGAGCTAGGTTTTGCAAAAATTGAGATGTTGGTGTTTGTATCATGATGTTTGCTACGCTCGGTGATTGATTACATAAGTGATGTGTGAATTATGCTATGTTTGGGTATTTTGGGGACACATTGCCTTATTACTACATTTATGAAATGATTTTGGTTTGAAATAGAAGTCTTGGATTCTTCCTTTAAGCTAGCCTGATTGTTTTTATTTTGGTGAAATTATCATGCCTTAGATACAATTTAGATTATGCCACCGAGGAGAGAATTGCAATCTAGCGAAAATGCTGCTGCCGGAGGGCAGAGAGTTGAGGGCGAGATTGTACACCCTGAGAATTTGTTGCCTCCCTCGCCTAATCCTCCTGAGGGAGTGGAACAAGTATCACCTGCACCACATGGTCTAATGTTTGTTGATATAACGCCTTTGGTTCAGGCAATGACGAGAGCGTTCTAGGCCGCGATGGCTAGAGTTAATGTACCTGCTCCGGCACCTGTTGTTGCTAATCTAAGGTTGCCATTGGAGTATCTGCGTAATCTTGGAGGAGTTGAGTTTAGAGGGTTGACACCCGAGGCATTCGACGAGTAGATGGCCAGTACAGAACGAATCCTGGTTCAGATGGGATGTAATGATGAGCGTAAGATGAGGTGTGCTGTGTCCCTGTTACAGGGAGATGTGTATAGTTGGTGGACCATTGTGATCACAGGCATGGAACCCGGTGATATGACGCGATAATTCTTTCCAGCTGCCTTCAGGAAGAAGTATCTAGGAGTGAGATACTTGGATGAGAAGAAACATGATTTTATGGCCTTGGTCCATGGTAGTATGACCGTGTTAGAGTATGAGGTACAGTTCGTGAGGCTGAGCCAGTATGCACATGAGTTAGTGCTAGACAAAGGGTAACGTTATGAGCATTTTCGATATGGATTGGTGCAGGATGTTAAGATGTATATGCTGGCCACCGACTATACTGATTTTGACGTGTTGGTTACATGGGCAAAGGATATTGAGCAGAGCTTGGGTTTATCTTGCTGTTCTGGAGGTTATGGCTCTGGGAAGAAAGCGACAGACTTTGGCTCTGGTGGTGGTCAGTCCAAGAGGCACCGTGATCGGAGGTTTCGATTGGATGCGAGACGCGGTGGAGATGGTTCAGGATGAGAATCTCAGGGATGTGATACTCAGGTCTAGTTTGAGTATAATGGTTGTTGGGGTTGTGGTTCGCGAGAACATCTGAGGTAAGTTTTGCCCGCGTTTGACCAGAGAGGGGCAGACTCCTGCAGTTGGGGCTGTGAATTCGCGTTGGAGTTATGGGTCGGCAGATCATATGAGACGTGATTGTTTTTCTTGCTAGAGGTGGGCAGGCACCTGTTTCTGCACCACCCAGAGGACGTGGGCGCGGTTGAGGTACCTTCCAATAGAAGAAAAACTTGGTCATCAATCTGCGGCAACGAATATTTGTTCTTCACCTTCAACTTATTCAACTGGCGATAGTCGATGTACATACGCATCGATCCATCATTCTTCTTCACAAAAAGACCCGAAGCACCCCAAGGATAAACACTTGGTCAAATGAACCCATGATCTAACAACTTCTGAAGATGAGAATTTAACTCTTTCAACTTCTTCGGTGCCATCCGGTATGTAGCAATAGACACTGGAGTTGTACCTTCGTATGTCTCAATTCGAAACTCCACTTCCCTATCTGGAGGTAAACCTGACAAATCTTCAGGAAAAACTTTCTCATAATCACATACAACCTGAATGTCCTACATCCGAACACCGTGGCTTCCAGATTCATAACAATAGCCAAATAAGCTTGGAAACCATCAAACATCATTTTCTCCGCTCGGAAAGCCGACACAACATTGGACAAGAATATCACATTCTCACCAACCACCACAACTTCATAATCATCGGCCAACCTCAGAGAAATCCTTTTGGACTCACAATCCACCATCGCCTTGTGCTCACTTAACCAATCCATACCCAAGATAATGTCAAAACCATGAAATGGCAACTCCATCAAATTCGCGGCAAATTCATGACCTTGCACTGCCAAAGGACAACGCCTATACAACCTTGTAGTTGTAACCGTCTCCCCAAAAGAACTAGTTACTAACATGCCAACATCCAAAATCTCAACAGGAATATTCAGCAATGATGCATGCTCACTTAGAATATATGAATGAGTAGACCCCGAATCAATCAAAGAAAACAACGACAAAGATTGCAAGGTAAAGTACCTACGATCACATCAGTGTCGTTGCACCCTTCACGATGAGCATAGATTCGCGAAGGCCCACCGTTCTCCGGTTGTACAACAATAGCATGAGCAACAACTCTCTGACTATCCTCGCGCCTTTGAAAATTACCCCTGCCACGACCTCGGCCCCTAGTAGGTACAACAGCCTGAACTGGTGCATCACCCACAACACGAGGACATTCACGCTTCATGTGACTAGGAGATCAACATATCCAGCAACTCATGGTATTTCCCCAACACTCACCCGTGTGGCGTCTACCACAACGCTCACACTCATCTATAATACGAACACCTTGGTTACCATGGCCACCACCACCACCACGCATGTGATCCAACTTATGCCTCTTATCACAAAACCTTTTACCCTCCTTCCCAAAATTACCAAAATCAGCCCCACGCTTGTTCGAGCTCATGCCCGAACCTTGTCCTGTTACCCTCAAGGACTGCTCAATATCCTTAGCCCAGTTTACAAGAACATCAAAATCTGTGTAGTTCGTAGCCAACAAGTATGTTTTGATATCATTCACCAACCCATAGCGAACCCTGTTGCACCTCTCAAGATTATCCGGAACCAACTCCGAGCCATACTGACTCAAATGGACAAATTTCACCTCATATTCAGCCACGAACATGCCGCCCCATTCCAAGGCCAAAAACTCACATTTCCTCGCATCCAGATAATGAGGGCCAAGATACTTATTCTTGAAAGCTCTTCGAAAGAACTCCCAAGTTACATCTGCCTCCGGAACATTAGCAATTGTGGTCACCCATCAGTGATAAGCATCACCATGCAAAAACGACACGGTACAGCTCAGCTTGCGCTCATCATTACAGCCCATCTGATTCAGAATACGATCGTACTCTCCAACCATCCCTCAGCTACCTCGGGGCTCAAACCCCTGAACTCAACAGCTCCCAAACTACGGAGACCCTCTAAGGGTAGCCCTGGGTTAACTGCCATAGCTGGTGCCGGTGCCTGCACATGCACTTCAGCCATCGCCACTTGGAAATCTCCCGTTATTGCCTGAACTAACGCGGTCAAATCACCAAACACTAGCCCCTGATGAGCCTAGGGTACACCACTATCCCAACATCAGTAGGCATAACCAATGGAGGAGGAATATGTAAAACGTTAGGGGGATTCTCTTCCTCAACATTATTATCCCCAACTCCGGCATTACTAGCCATTAAACGTGTCTAACGTCGAGCCATGCTATCAAAAGTATCAAACCACGCATTCCGGTACACAATGTACCATATTGGAATGCCACGTCAGCTTGCAGGATATTAAAGCTGTACCAGTATGAGCCCTTGGTGTTCTGGTACACAGATTTTTCCCAAAAAGCAACTTTTTAGTAACAAGTTCCCGTACCGGTACGCAAAGCTTAAATTGCTTATCCATACCGGTACTCGAATACCCGTATCAATCCTAAATGCCCTATTTTTCCTAGTTGTACCGATACGGTCCCTTGCGTATCGGTACGCATAGGCCTGTAATGTCATTTTATGCTATTTTCACTCAAATCTAGATGCATTTAGATCCTAGCAACTTGCATTCATGCATATAAATATTCAACACTTGCCCCATGGTTTAGCCACAATACAAGCTTATGCTACCAAAAGGATTAATCTAGAGGCATGCTCCCTAAAACACTCCACCAAACATACCAAGTTGCTCAAATAAACATTTACCAGCATAAACACCATACCAACATCACTTATAATACCATATTCAACCTGCTAAACTCATCAAAGCATGCCATCTAAGCAAGACCATCTAGATGCATGTCTAGGCAACCTCATAACATCAACCATAGGTAACGAGGCACAACAAGCTTAACAACAATAATCAAATTCCAAAATCACAGCATTACACATGCTCAAAACTAGGGAAAAATAGAATTACATTTCCCAAAATCCATGGCGAACACATTGCCTTATTAACCGAAAACGTAAACCGAGTTCATACTCAAAATTGCTTTGCCTCTTGGATCACTACAACTTTACCTTTGCTGCCCCAAGCCTCAATGCTCTGCATCATTAGGAAAAAGAGAGCATAAACACACTTTGTAATATCCCAAATTTTTGTCTAGTGACCAAAATGTAAATTTTGAAAGTTTTGGGGTTAAAGTATAAACTTTGGAAAAGTTTGGGGACTAAAGTGTAAATTTCCCCAATAAGTAATTTTATTCAATATAAGAGTGAATCGGATCGAAATAAGTACCTTGATATCAGTTTTAAGAATTAAGATGCAGTAAAAGGTATCGAATTTGGATCAAATAAAATTGTTAAACGTGCTCAAGCCAGGGTAATATTAGGATGGGTGACCTCCGAAAAGGTTCCATAAAAGTGTTTCTGATTGATATTTTGGAATTAGTAAGAGTAGAGAATATTCGTATGGATTATCGATAAAGGAATTCTAAGAAATTTTATTCTATGAAGATTTTCGATAAGTATCGAGAAAATAGAATGAGTTAAGAAAATTCAGTCTAAGATCTTAGGAAAGGAAAAATTTTATGAGATGGTATTGTGGATTTCCCGAATATAGAAATATAGAATTATTGGAGTAAATCTGACAGCTCGATAAAGGTAAAATCGCAGTAAAAGTATTTTATGAATATCAGGAAATTAGATCGAACTAAAATTTTAGAGGCTGATCCAAAAGCCATGGAAAAGTCATAAAATACTATTTTATGAATATTTTATTACAGTTGGTTGGATTCCAGCTAGACATAGTTGATTTTTTACAAGAATGGCAAACTAGTAAATAAAAACTAGTTGGAGGGCAAATTGGTCTTTTGGCCCCAATGGCAATTTTGAAATATTTAAAAAGTTATAAGGGCAATTTTGGAAAGAGGAAATGGAAGATTAAATCTTGGCCCTTGATTGATGATAAAATCAATCTCAACCATTGGATAAAAGGGTAAAATTGTAATTTCACTATTAAATGAATTTAATATTCAGTTAAAAGTTATATGTGTAAAATAATGGTGAAGAGATGAACAAAATGTTCATATTTTCCATCCAAAAACATGAGAGCTAGGGAGAGAAAGAAAATTTTTCCAAGCTCGATTCAAGCCCCGAAACTCGGTTTTCAGGTAATCTCTTCAACTGCAAAGTTGTTCTACTATTCAAGCTCTATCTTTTGATATCAATAATTCATGGAATTTATTATTGATTGATGAGAATTTACATGAGAAAGAAATTAGGATTTATGGATCAATTGAGGCTTTTGAGATTTTATGATTCCATGATTGAATTCAAGTTAAAATCAAGTTAGTATGATGTTAAAATCATGATATTGAGTTGGGATTTAAGTTCTACATGTGTTGATTTTTATGAAGATGATTATGATTTATGGATTCAAGTTTAATTTAGGGTTTGTAACGTTGAATTAATGATCAAGTAAGCTTGAATTGTTATTTGGAAGCAAAACCCTAAGTTAAAGGTATAAGGACCATTTTGGCAAGTTTAAAAGTTAGAGGACCAAATCTAATTTTTATGATTCTGGTGTGTATTTATGTTATTAATGATGTTAAAGACATGAAATTGAAGTTAGAATGTTAAATTGCTGTTGAATCGAATTAGTGACCACTTTGACAAATTGTGAAAGTTAAGTGACCAAATCGAAAATGAAGTTTTGTATGGGGGCTAAATCTGATTTTTAGTTGTAATGATGGGGTTAAGGTAGTAATGTTGAATTGGGGACTATTTTGTCAAAGAATGAAAAATAAGGGAGAAATATTTTGAATAATTATTTGGTGAAGAAGGTGATGAGTTGGTGGTTTAAAGCAAGAAATTGGACTAAATTGAAAAGTAGAGAAGTAAGGAGAAGTTAGTATAAAAATTTGAAGTTTATTTATGGAAGCTGTGTAGAAAACTGGATTATGGTAGTAAGTTTGAAAATTCACCATAAATTCTACAAAATGGATAGATGGTGAATTTTATACCGATGTAAAGATTTGTTTGTCTAGTTTTGTTTCCAACAAACGAAAACTTATTTCGAGTTCTAAGTCAAAATATATGAATTTTTAAGTGACGAAAGGTCAAAAAATAGATCACCAGTCTGTTTTGAATTCCAGCTCTGTAATTGACTTTGAAAATTCGCCATAAATAGTACAAGTTGAATTCAGACTATTAATTTATATGGGTGAAAAGCTTATTGAATCTAGTTTCTTTCAGAAGAAACGGATTCAAATTTCGGGTTGTAAAATATTTTATAGAAATATTTCTTTGAAGGTAGTGCAATATACTAGAAAATGAGAATTGATATATTTTGTATCTAAGGTTAATTAGTAAGCTTGAAAGGGGTTAATGGAAGTTCAAATTGGCCACTAAGGACCATAATGAGTTTTTGAACAATTCAAGGAATGAAGGAAGGAAATTTTTGAAATTCTACATATTCGAATGATTAGATTTAATAGCATGTTTGAGAAATTGTTAGATTTGAATCTAACAATTTGTTGTTTACATTCATGTGATTAATGAAGTTTGATCCGAATCAAAAGAGGTTTCGAGGTACTATGAAAGAAAGGATCGAATAGAGCTTAGTGAGGCAAGCTAATAAATGGCCCAGGTGAGTGCATTTATATGTTTTGAAATGTATTTTAGTAGACTTTTAAGAATTTTATTTACTTGATTTTATTGAAATGATAACATGGTTTTTGTATAAGTTATATAATGTTATACAAGCAAAGGAAAAAGGTTAGTATATGATAGAGTATGAACTGCCCTATTATGTTCTATTATGGCAAGTTATTATTGAATAATGGTGATGTATGAATCATTTACAAAATGATAATTTACAAGTTATTGATATGGATTTATTGCCCAAGTTTATGATAGAGAGTTACAGTATAGTGGCATGCCATTAGAGGTCTAGCAGTCTGGGACTGTGTGTAGCTACACACTGATCTTCGGATCTATATGTTTACCGACACTTTATGTGTCTATATGTTTTCAGCACTTTACGTGTCTACAAGTTATTGTCACTTCGGTGACTAGTACTCAAACAGTACCAACCTTGCATACTTAAGTTTCTCTGTATACATAAAATTATATTATAGAGAGTTACAGTATAATGGCATGCCATTAGAGGTCTAGCAGTCTGGGACTGCGTGTAGCTACACACCGATCTTCAGATCTATATGTTACCAGCACTTTATGTGTCTATATGTTTATTGTTACTTCGGTGACTAGTACTGGGAGTACCGATCTCGCATACTTAAGTTTCTCTCTATATAAAATTCTTGGGCTAAAGGTATAAAGAATTGGTATAAGTAATCTTAATATGATTCAAATGGGAAACAAAAGATTTTTTTGAGAATATTGAATTGACTTACCATGCCTAACATATGTATATGAGATGTTGATTTTTACATGTTACATGACAAAGGAAAAAATTTGATATATGTTAGTACATGTGAGTTAACTTATGTTATTAGGCATGAAAATGGTAAGTAAGTTAAACTTAAAAGTTTAACATTAATGGTAAGTAGTGATATGATGTTAAAGGAATAGAACAAGCACATTCATTAGCTTGTAACATGATATATATGTTCATGCATTGAGGAATAAATGAAATATTATGATAAATGAACAAAGAAGAAAATATTATGATATTAGCATATAGTAAGTTATCACTAATGCAACATAAAAGTTAATGCATTGACATATATCATGCTATATAAATGTAGCCATAAAGTTTAATAAGTTTAAGTTATTATTAATTTTGTTTATTTCCTCATTAAGTGAAAACTTACCGTGTGTTTGATCCACACGTAGGTTAAGATGGAGTACTTGAAGAGGAGTTGAGCATACTGATCAAGCTTCAATATGCAAAACATCAGTAAGATATTCTAGCTTATGATAATCTCTAGTGGACATGTAATTATTTATGCGCTGGTAGTATATGATGCATTAAATTAGATTAAACGATAGATAATTGATAAGTTTTAATGATGAATCATATATAGATAAAGAAAGATAAGGTATTAGTAATATGAAAGAATAAACTAAAGTAGAAAGGAAGCTTACTTTGTTAATATGAATAATCGATAAGCTTAAAAAGGTAGTAAATCGTGTTTAATCAGTTTAAATTTAATTTATCGTAATCGCATAAGGATTTTAAAATCAAGAAAGGGTCTAGGCCGTGAACCTATTTTTCACCCCGAATTGCATTATCGTTTTAATAACTGAATAATATGTTTTACAAACTAATTCAGGTTCGAAATTAGCCAACTACACATAAGTTATGATTTCAAGAAAATCGAGAAAAGGGTTAGATTAATAAAGACAAGATTTATATGTATAAAAAATTATTATAAGTCAGGATTTCTTTAAACGATTCCGTAGCATCATTAATGTACATTCGATCTACGAGTATATGTTAAGGGTGTTACAGACTTGCTTAGTGAGGATGCTCTTAAAATAGTGATGCACTAAAACCCTTGAAAACCAACACTTGTTTTCAAACCATGCTTACGACCTAAGCAAGTTCCAATGATTCCAAATCAAAACATGCATATCGACCATATGCAAAACAATATATAGTCCACATGCTTAAACCCCCAAAGCATTTTATGTGAAGCCATGCTTAAATCCCAAAGCATTAAATACAAAACCATGCTTAAATCCCAAAGCATTACAAATAGATTCAACATTAGAATTCTCATATATTGGTAATTATAGTGACCTCGAATAGTCGACCACTATCCTTGATTAGCCGACCGCTAATCTTTAGTTAGCCAACATTAACTTTACACATCGGATACACGGATCTCCCTTAATGACTGACCATCAGCATGACTACTCCATGCCGACCGCATGAGTTTACAACCTTGTCGACCGCAAGCTCACATCAACAAGGGGAACCGACCGCTCAACCCAAGTGATAACAACAAAGTCCGAGTAGCCGACCGCTATACCTTAAGGACTCCTAACCACATTCGATTTTTAAACATATTATAGTGCACTTTATCCTATGGCATGCCAACTATATCCGAATGTTTTCTCACCTTGTCACATAGCCAATATATCATTTACAAAACCATGTACTCACTATTTTACAATGCATTACACAAAATCCCCACATATGCAATTCACATTGCCATAGCAATATCACATTCCCGACCAGAATAAAACCAATGCTCACTAGCATTTAATATACTTTTAAACCACTGCATATGTACTTAGAAATCATGCATTTATAGTAAGTAAAACAAACCATGTTTACGACCAAAACATGAATCACACATGCTCATATCCGAACCGATATTAAAGAGCAAAGGAGGGAAACTTACTTCCAATCTTAGGTAAGTGTTTCAAACTTAATCTAAACTTCCAAAACCACTTTCAAACCCTTGAAAGACTTTTAAGACCGTTTCCACTCACCGATTTCACTTCGCCTAGCTTGCGACCGCGAAACAAGATCCTGGCAAGCCTCAAACCACCTCAAGATGCTACGCCTTGATTATCCCCTGTTTTGGCCACACAAAACCAGAGGAAACATGCATTAAAATGCATCCAACTCTCTGTTTCAAACCAAAATCCCGCAGCTCTCAAGATGCCAACTCAAAACTCATCCGAAACTTACCGAAATCAACCTCAAACACTTCTAAATCCTATCTCAGCCATAATATAACGATTCAATACATCAAACTTCATCAAATAACATCTAAAAACCCTTTTACAACATCCTTTTACTTCCAGCAATGATTAAACTCCAAAAACAACCCAAAAACCATTAACTAACAACCTAACAATTAGAGATTCAACCAATTTCGGGATTTCATTATTAAAATCAGCTTATCCACAATATAATACATCTAAAATAAGATTGAAATTAATCCTCAACATTGGAAAAATATATCCAATTCGAAAATCACAAGATTCCATCAAATAAACCTTAATTAAGCAAAATTACATAATTAATTACTTAAAACCTATTAGAAAACCTATGTAAAGGGTCAAGAACTTATGAATTTCAGTAAAGAACCTTTCATTGGAGGAGAAGAACGAAACTTACCTCCAATGAGTGAGTTTCCCCTTAATTGGATGTTTTCCTCTTGAAAAACAATGAGATTCGATAAGATTTTTGAGAAAACAAATTAAAGGATCATTTAAAAAAAATCAAAGGATTACGAAACAAGATCATTACCTTGAATCTATGATAGGAAAAAGAGTGTTTGGCTCAGAGTATTTTGAAAGAAAATATGAGAGAAAGAAAGTTACGTCAAATTGTGATTTGGAAAAAATAGCTGCCTTTTTAACTAAATCCTTTTTAATTCCTTCAATTAAAACTCTTTTAAAAATAATCCTAATAAAGAGAAAACTCAAATTAGACCAAATGGTAAAATAGCTCCTTAAAGTTTCAAAGTTTTGACTCTTCACAAAGCAGTCACCATTAAAAATAGTTTTCAAAAATTGCATTTTGGTCACTAACCAAAATGTCACCCTTCCAAAGCTCATTTTCCAAAATTGCTTTCACCAATATTTTTAATACATTAAAATAGGAGTTTTAATCATTTTCCATATTTTTATCTTTCAAAAAAATATTTGTTCCCGAATCAGACTCGAATCTCTAACCTGGTCCATTGGACCGTCTAACTAGCCTTAAAACCGCTAGGCTCAAAACCAGGGTGTTACAACTCTCCCCTCTTAAGAAATTTCATCCTCGAAATTTACCTGGAAGAAAAAGATGCAAAAATTGCTCAACATATCCGCCTTGCTTTCCCAAGTGGCTTCCTCGACACCTCGATGTCACCACAAGACTTTCACCAGTTCTATTGTCTTACCACATAGAACCTTGTTGCTGAAATCAAGGATTTCTACCGGCTCTTCATCAAAGGATAAATCTGGTTTCAACTCAATATGTTGCACCGACATAATGTGCGAATGATCCGACCGATACCTCCGTAGCATAGATACATGGAACACATCATGTATTTTCCAAGCTCGAAAGGCAACCTCAACCGATAAGCCACATGACCAACATTCTCCACGATCTCATATGGTCCAATAAACCTCGGAATAAGCTTACCCTTACGTCCGAACCGCATCACCTTCTTCTACGGTGACACTTTCAAGAACACACGATCGCCCACCGCATATTCAATTTCCCTACACTTCAAATACGCGTAAGATTTCTGCTGATCCACAACCGCTTTCAAGCGTTCACACACTAGCTTAACTTTCTCATATGTGTCTTTCAACACATGTGGCAATGAAACATGCTTTTCCCCTACCTCAGCCCAACACAAGGGCGTACGACACCTCCGGCCATACAATGGCTCATACGGCGCCATCTGAATACTCGCCTGATAGCTGTTATTATAAGAAAATTCAACCAAAGGTAAATGCTTCTTCCAGGTTCCTTGGAACTCAATAATACAACATCTTAACGTATCCTCCAAGACCTGGATCAGATTGCCCATCCGTCTGAGGATGATATGCGGTACTGAAACTCAACCTCGAACCCAAAGCCTGATGTAAGCATCTCCAAAACCTTACTGTGAACCTCGAATCTCTATCCAAAACAATAGACTTTGGTGCCCATGAAAATGCACAATCTCAACTATATACAAATCCACTAGCTTGTCCAAAGTATACGTCGTATGCACTGGAAGAAAATGTGCACACTTTGTAAACCGATCAACAATCACCCAAATGAAATCCTTTTTAGCCGGTGTCAACGGCAACCCTGTCACAAATTCCATGGTGATTCTCTCCCACTTCCATTCTGAAATTCTCAAATGCTGCAACAACCTGGATGGAAACTGATGTTCAGCGTTAACCCACTGACACACCATACACTTAGACACAAACTCCGCCACATCCTTTTTCAAACCAACCCAATAGTACATTTCCTTCAAATCACGATACATCTTGATACTACCTGGATGCATAACAAAATGACTAGAATGTGCCTCCATCAAAATAGTATGCCTGAGCTCTGAGATTTCTGGCACCACTATTCGACCTTTAAAGCACAAAACACCATCATCATCAAAATAAAAATCCATTGGATTACCATCCGCTATTGTCATAACCCGTTTTGACCCGACCCAACCCAAACTTGTAACCCGTAACTAAAACAAACTAAACCGACCCAGATCTAAGGCCAAACCCAAAACCTGACCCGAATCCAAACTTCAACCCTAACCCTAGCCGTCACCAATGTATCGCGCCATCGCCGTTCTCCTCCGCTACCGCCGTCACCATTTCCAACCACCAACCTGAAAATCCTAAATAACCCTAAACTAAATTAAACCTAAATTAAATCAAACCAATCTAAAAAATAACCCTAATCCCTAAATATAACCTAAACACTCTGTTAACCCTATCAAGCACCCTCTACCATATCCTACCCCAACCAAATCCATCACTGCCTATACCCTCAAATCTGCCAAATATCCCCTAAAATCTGGCTCCAGAGATCTGCAATCAAAAGAGGAAAATTTTTTATTTGTAACCAATCAGTTATAAAAACCAAATAGAAGCAAATGTAAAAGGGGGCTGATATTCGAAAAAATGGGGAGAAAAAGAAAAGACAAAGTGATTTTGGGGATTTCGGAGTTCTTAAAAAATTTGTAAAAACTTGCTTTAGATCAATAACAAGAGGTTTTCGAAGGTAGAAGAAAAATCTATTGGATTTCTTTTTTTTTTTTATTTCGAATCAAAGAAAATAAGGGGGAAAGAGAGTTTGAATCTTACCTATCCACGAAGATCTCCCCGGCCGTGTTGCGTCACCCGCTGTGAGGCTTTAACGCCGATGATCAGCTTCATCCCTTGAGCGGTGCCGTTGTCGTCGGGAGAGTGAAGAGTTGAGAGAGAGGGTTAGAATGTTTTAGGTTAGGGTTTTATTAAACTGTTTTAACCAAAAAATATAATAATCTTTAGTTTTAAACCGGCCTGATCAAAATGACGTAGTTTTGAGGCCCTGACCCGTTCGGTGACCCTGACCCGGGGAAGGATCCGCGTTTTTCTGGGTTATGGGATAATTTCTCAGTTGGTCCCTCCATTTCTTCCCCGTTTTCACTTCTGTCATGGAATAATTCGGCCCTTGGTCCTTATGTTTTTATGCGCTTGTATTTTTGCCCTTTTGTGCTTGTTTGTGTCCTTTAATTTATGTTTTATTCCTGTTTATTTAATTTTCAGCCCCTTATTTGTTATCATTTATAGTTATGCTCATGTATATAGCATTTTTTTCATTTTAGTCTTTTTATATTATTTCTTGCCATACATTTTATATTTGCTGCATTTTAGTCCTAATATGTTTGCTAGTTTTGCCATGTAATTTAGTATTTGTACATTTTAACCATTAGCATCTAGTTTCATGATATATTTTATATTGTTCCATGCATTTTAATATGATCCTTGCATTCACATTAGCATTGTTCTTATTATTATTATTATTATTATTATTATTATTATCACATGAACATGTTATATTATAATCTATTTTGTACATATTAATATCATGATATGTTTTTTATGCATGTATATAAATTATGTCACATGTTAGATATCAATTTGTAGTATTTATTTTTGCATGTTGTATTTATATTTTGTTTATTATTATAATATATCATGTTATTTTTGTTCATGCATTCCCTTTTTATGTATATTTATATCGTTGTTTGTACATGTTATTATGCTGTTATTTTAGTTTAATATGTATGAATGCTAGAGTAGTATTTTATTTATGGTAGATTAGTTTTTTATTATGTTAGTATTTCTATGTTTATCACATTGTATTTATGTTTGTCATTTTTAAAGATCGCATATCGAGATATATTAATTGTCAATGCGGTGCCCTTTTATCCGAGCATAAACGGGGCCAGTATCAGGCGTAGTGATGGTGGTTGGGTGTTTACTCTCGGATAACGGGGCCTTTAAAATCTACTCGCACTTATAATCAAATTTTAATTTAATCGTCACTTTAATCCGGAAAGTCTAATATTAATAAATCGGTAATTATTAAAGTACCAATTTTTGGCGGTGTGAGGGTGCTAATCCTTCCCCATCCGTAACTGACTCCCGAACCCATCAATTTTAAATCTCTGGTTTTTACGGTGTCCGACCTACCTAAGTGGTCTGTGGAGACTCCATTTTTAAACAAAACACGGGTTTTATAAAATCCCACGGAAGACAAAATAAAAAACACATTTTTTTAGCGAGAGGGACATCGCTACAGATGGCGACTCTGTTGGGGACATATTTTGGTTTTCAAAAACAAATGAGAGTCGATCTTTTTCAAATAATTACCGCTTTAGTAATATTAGAAGTTCCGGATTAAAGTGACGATTAAGTTAAAATTTGGTTATAATTGCGCGTTTATTTTAACGCATTTAAAATTTGGCATATAAACCCGTATCTTTTAAGTGGGGGGGAAATGCTAATGATTTCGTGAGGATATCATTCCTCCGTGTAGGCCTAGAAAGTTCCTTCGGGGCTCGAGTACCTTATGCTTTCGTAAGGATATCGTTCCTTTGTGCAGGCATAAGCGAATGGGTCCCCCTAAATTGAACCCGGTTGAAAGGAGCCTATAATGGGTGATGACCGGGGGCCTTGCTACTCTTAGTAGGGGACAACAAGGACAATTTGGGTACCTCTTAGCACTAAAACTGCATGTAGAGAACATATAGAAACCCACCATTTTAGAGCCATGCGGATAACCTAGGTGTTTTAGACGGGATGTAAATAGGGTTGTTTTGTTTGTTTTGCCCTTTTATTTGTTTATTTATTTTATTCGGTACCGACTCGTTTTATTTTTTGCTTTGCTTTCTTTTTTGCATACATCATTGCATTTGCACTACATGAAGGTGTTGATTCAAGTGGTTTGCCCGAGCAGAAATCTTTCATTTTTACCTTATTTTAATTTATTCATTTGATTATTCTAATTTCAAATTGACCCATTTTTGTGATCACATCATATTTGTTCATTTTGGCATTCACTGCATGGCATATCATAACACTTTAATTTTTGCATTTTACCAACATGAAATGCTAATTCACGACTGGTTCTCAATTTAAAAAATTATCATCGGGAGAAAATCTAGTACTCTAGATATCGAGGCAATATTCAAAGTTGCAAATAAATCCCGTGAGTTCAAAAGTTGTGTCACGAGAACCATTTTTGAATCAGTACTTTCGCATATAAGACATGCACCTCACATTTACATGCATACATTTTGAAAATTTTAAAGTCGGTCCTTGGGTTGCCCCATTAAATACAACGAGGTTGGTTGATCTAGCACCTTACAGAGCCTCTTACAAAAGTTTGGTCTTGGGGCATGTCCAAAAGCACCCCCACATCTTTTACAAACATTATGCCTCTAAAAGGCCTCAGTCTAGGGGCATTCTTTGCCAAGGTCCAGCCTTCATTGTCGAGTCAAACTCTTGCATCCTTGACCACAGTCTGCAAAACTGCACCTAATCCAAAAAATAATAACAATGAGCTGCCGTGAACCAACACACAATTCATGAACCCAACTTAGGGGGCAACAGAATCAGCACTCAAAGTGTCAAATTCAAGAGCAGTTGCAGACGATAGCATAAGAATGAACAAAATGTTGGGGCATGCACCCAGATGGATGATCGAACCCAAGAAGAGGTTAGGGCACCGTCACACGTAAAAGATCAAGTTCCTGATAGGACCAGTGAGGAGTCAGGGGCATCCTTTTGAGGATCGAAAAAAAATCATATCACATTCATGCATTTAGTTGCATTCATCTTGGATTAAACCATTTTTGCATAGGTCATACATTTAGATTAAGTGCATACACCAAAGTCACCATGTATTTAAGATAGACACATGCATTTAGACATAAAAATAGATACATTCATGCAATCTTGCTTGTACATAACAGGTCTACGAAAAAGACCGAGTACCCTCAACATGGGGGCAACGACAAGAGGGCCAACCCTAGTCTTGAAGGAGGCCAAACATGAAGAAGATGATGAAACACCCAAAATAAAAGGTATCGGCGACAAAATCTTTGACAATTACTGACCAATGTTTTTTCTTTTGTAGGACTTTATTCCTCCGACGATGGTGTGACGGACGTCAACATTCTCCCGATTTCTACTATTTTCAAAAGAAATTCTTTTCATACCCTGCCCTCTATCGATAGAAAAACAACGTAAATTTTTCCAGACATTGTCTCGCTGTCAGTGGCGCAGTCATCCAACATCTTGCAAATCATGCCTCCGTCAGTGGTGGTACGCCATCCTATCCAGATCTTGCTTCCATCGGTGGTGTTGCAAATCAAAATTTCCATCCGGATCATGTCTCTCTGTCAGTGGTGTAGCGAGTCTCACATTTTGCTGATCTAGTCTCTCCATCGGTGGTGTAGCAGATCAAATCCTATCCAGATCTTGCCTCCGCCGGTGGTGTTGCAGATCAGATTTTCCATTCGGCCCTACCTCTCCGTCGGTGGTGTAGCGGGTCTCACATTTTGCTGATCTAGTCTCTCCGGCAGTGGTGTAGCAGATCAAATCCTATCCGGATCTTGCCTCTTCGACGATGGTGTTGCTAGAATCAAACTTTTCCATTGGAATACTTCTTTAGTTACTAGAAAAAGATCAAAAAATCAAGAAAAAAAAAATGCAAAAAAAAAGAAATACAAAAAAAAAATCCTCTCCAATCAAAAAAAAAAAAAAAAAAAAAAAAAAAAAAAAAAACTTTTCCTTAAAGAATTGTTTTTTTTGTTACAAAAAAAAAATCAAAAAAATAAAAAGAAATTGCAAAAAAATAGAAAAAAAATAGAAAAAGTAAAAAAAAAGATCCGTTTGCAAAAAAGAAGAAAATTTTTTAAAAGTGTGGAAATTTCAACTCTATAAATTTAAGATCATGTCCTCTCCATTGATGGTGTAGCCGTGTTCAAATTTGTGTCATCGATCATGCCTCTTCTCTGTTGATGGTCTAGTGGAGTCAAATGAAATCAACTATCCGATCTTATCTTCTTTGTTGATGGTCAAATCTTCGATAGATCCAACAAATGTAAACCTTTCACTAACTTCCGGTCTTGCCTCTTCTTCGGTGGTGTTGTAGCTAGACCAAATTTGCTAACTCTTGATCCTGCCTCTTCGTCGGAGTTGTAGCTGGATCAAATTACTAACTTTAGACCATGCCTCTTCGTCGGTGTTGTAGCCTAGTCAAATTTACCAACTTTCAAGTTTTATCAATGTTGATATAAAAAAACCAAAAAAGAAGAAAAAGAGAAAAAATGCCTCTTCGCCGCAAAAAAAAAAAAGAAAAAGAAAGAAAAAAAATAGAAGTTTTCAATCATGCCTCTTCATCGAGTTGTAGCTTGATCACACATTGGAAAAACATCCTTCCGATTCTACCTCTTCGCCGAGTCGTAACTGGATCAAATCTTCAGACCTTGCCTCTTCGTCGGTGTTGTAGCTTGATCAAATTTAACTTTAGGTTCTGCCTCTTCGTCGGTGTTGTAGCTGAACCTAGTTCACTAACTTCCGGTCTTGCCTCTTCGTCGGTGTTGTAGCTAGACCAAATTCACTAACTCTTGATCATGCCTCTCCGTCGATGTCGTAGCTGGATCAACATTACTAACTTTAGACCATGCCTCTTCGTCGGTGTTGTAGCTTGGTCAAAATTTACCAACTTTCAAGTTTTATCAATGTTGTATCAAAAAAAAGAAGGAAAATGAAAAAAAATGAAGAAGAATAGAGCAAAATGAAAAAGTAAAAAAGAAAAAGCGAAGAGAAAAAAGAAAAACAAAGAAGAAAAAGAGAAAAAGAAGAAGTTGTCAATTTTCTGGTCTTGTCTTTTCGTCAGAGTTGTAGATGGATCAGACATCAGAATTTCCATCCATTGGTCTTGCCTCCTCGTTAGTGTTGTAGATGGATCAAATTTTGTAGACCCTGCCTCTTCGTCGGTGTTGCAGCTAGGTCGAACTCTCTTTATGTATTAGCTTATTATCAATAATGTAGCAAGTTGGACTCATTTTGCTTCCCCAACAAACAACCCCTATTTTGAAGATTTTGCTTCCCAAGAGTGACAAGATAGATCAACCAAGTCAAGAGAGAAGACATGCATCAAAGAGAAAGAAGATATACCGAAGAAAAAAGACATACGTCAAGAAGGGAGAAGCTTAGCCGGACCAGACAAAACGGGTCATTTTTAGTCTTTGCTCTATTGTTGTTACACAACAATGAGCAAAGAGCGGCAACTGTCATAACCCGTTTTATCCGACCCAACCCAAACTCGTTTTACAAACCATAACCCAAACCAAAACAAACTAAACCAATACCCTAGATCCATGACTTAACAAACCCAAATAAAACCATAAAAACTTAAAACCTCTTCTATTTATCCGTCACCAATCTCTATCATCTCCATTAGCCGCGTTCTCTCCGCTACCGCCAAATCACCATTTTTTCACCACCCCAAAAAAAAACCAAATAAACTAAATTAAACCTAAATTAAACCAAACAAATCCCAAAAATAATTCCTTTAACTCTAAATCAACCAAAATCTCTAAAATAACCACCCCTAATATCCTACCCCTATCCAAATCCATCACCTTATCAATCCCTCAAATCGCCAAAATCCCCTCAAAATCATCTCTAGAGATCTGCAATAAAAAAATAATAGGAGTATTTTTTATTTTGTAACCAAAAATGGGTGTTATAAAAACCAAAAATCAGAGAAAGGGGGTCTAAATGTAAAATAAAAGGTTGATATTCAAAAAAAAAAGAAAAAAAAAAAAATGAGTGATTTTTTGAAAAAAAATTGTAAGAACAAATTTTAGATCCATAACAAGAAGATTTTCAAGGTTTTTTTCTTTTCAAATCAAACTTATTTTTTTTTTTTTTATTTTGAATAAAAGAAAAAAAAGATATCGAAAGAGAGTTTGAATCTTACACATCACACGAAGATCTCCCGGTGTGTTCAGTCGCTGAGTGAGGCTTCAACGGATGATTGGCTTCATCCCTTAAGAAGATGAACGTTGCGCCTGGGGGAGAGTGAAGAGTTTAGAGAATGGGCTTGAATGTTTTAGGTTTAGGGTTTTATTTTAACCGTTTTAAAAAAAAAATAAAATAATCTTTAGTTTTAAACCGCAAACCCAAAACGGTGTCGTTTTGAGGCCCCAACCCGCTTTTGACCCTGATACCCAAAAGGGATCCGCGTTTTTAGTTATGGGATAATTTCTCAAACAGGTCCCTCCTTTTAACCCATTTTTCATTTCCATCCATGGAATAATTACTTTTTTGGTCCTTCCTTTTTTTTACGCTTGTTTTTCGCCCTTTTTTGTTTTTTGTGTCCTTTAATTTAATTTTTATTCTTTTATTTATTTAATTTTCAGCCCCTTATTTTAGCATTTATATTTGCCAGTATATTATTTGTTTCATTTTACTTTTTTATTTTTCTTGCCATACATTTTATATTTGTTGCATTTTAGTCCTTTTATATTATTCTAGTTTTGCATTTTTTATTTTGTACATTTTAGCCATTAACATCTAGTTTATGATATATTTTATATTGTTCCATGCATTTTAATATGATCCATGCATTCACATTAGCATTGTTCTTTTTATTATTATTATTATTATTATTATTATTATTATTATTATTATCACATGAACATATTATATTATAATCTATTTTGTCCATATTAATATCATGATATGTTTTTTATGCATGCATATAAATTATGTCACATGTTAGATATCAATTTGTAGTATTTATTTTTGCATGTTGTATTTATATTTTGTTTATTATTATAATATATCATGTTATTTTTGTTCATGCATTCCCCTTTTATGTATATTTATATCGTTGTTTGTACATGTTATTATGCTGTTATTTTAGTTTAATATGTATGAATGCTAGAGTAGTATTTTATTTATGGTAGATTAGTTTTTTATTATGTTAGTATTTCTATGTTTATCACATTGTATTTATGTTTGTCATTTTTAAAGATCGCATATCGAGATATATTAATTGTCAATGTGGTGCCCTTTTATCCGAGCGCAAATGGGGCCAGTATCAGGTGTAGTGATGGTGGTTGGGCGTTTACTCTCGGATAACGGGGCCTTTAAAATCTACTTGCACTTATAATCAAATTTTAATTTAATCGCCACTTTAATTCGGAAAGTCTAATATTAATAAAGCGGTAATTATTAAAGTACCAATTTTGGGCGGTGTGGGGGTGCTAATCCTTCCCCATCCATAACCGACTCCCGAACCCATCAATTTTAAATCTCTAGATTTTATGGTGTCCGACCTACCTAAGTGGCCGGTAGCGGCTCCATTTTTAAATAAAACACGGGTTTTATAAAATCCCACGGAAGATAAAATAAAAAAAACACATTTTTTTAGCAAGAGGGACATCGCTAAAGCTATGTCCTTAACATGAGGAACCAAAGAATCATCAACTGGTTGCTTAGCCTTAATCATCTGTGACATCATAGGCTTAACTTGCAATTCAACCAACAACTCACCTTCCCGCGTCACACTCAGCCTCACAAACATAGTCCTAAGCTCAACTGCAACCTTACGACTCAACATATTCGCAACCACATTGGCCTTTTTAGGATGATACTCAATTGTCAAGTCGTAATCCTTAAGTAACTCCAACCACCTTTGTAGCCTAAGGTTCAAATTCTTTTGAGACATCAAATATTTCAAACTCTTGTGATCCATAAAAACCACACACTTCTCAGAATAAAGGTAGCGTCGCCAAATCTTCAAAGCAAGCACCACATCCGCAAGCTCCAAATCATGAGTTGGATAATTGCGCTCATGAACCTTCAACTTTCTTGATGCATAGGCCACAACCTTTCCATCCTCATTAGCACACAACCCAAACCAATATACGATGCATCACTATAAACTACAAACTCCTTCCCTGAGTCAGGTTAAATTAACACAAGAGCATGTGTCAAAACCTCCTTTAACTTCTCAAAACTCTGCTACTGCTTCTCGGCCCACACGAATAGAACACTATTCTGCAGTAACTTTGTCAACGGAGCTGCGATACTAGAAAACCCCTCGACAAAACGGCAATAATAACCAGTCAACCCAAGAAAACTATGTATCTCTGATACGGTCTTAGGTTGTTTCCAATTGAGAATAGCCTCAACTTTCTGTAGATCAACACGAATACCTTCCGTGGATACCACATGTCCAAGAAGCATCACCTCCTTGAGCCAAAACTCGCACTTGCTCAACTTAGCATACAACTGATTATCCTTCAAAACCTGCAACACAATCCGCAAATGCTGATCATGCTCCTTCTCGGTACGAGAGTACACGAGTATATCCTCGATAAAAACCACCACAAACCGATCAACGTACTCATGGAATACCCTGTTTATCATGTCCATGAAAGCTGCCGGGGCATTCGTTAAACCAAACGACATCACCAAAAACTCGTAATTCTCGTACCTCGTACAAAACACTGTTTTATGAACATCCACCTCCTTAACTTTCAACTGGTAATACCACAACCTTAAATCAATCTTCGAAAACACTGCTGCTCCGTAAAACTGATCGAACAAGTCATCAATCCACGGTAACGGATATTTGTTCTTCACCGTTAACTTATTCAACTGGCGATAATTGAAGCACATACACATCGATCAATCCATATTCTTCACAAAAAGAACCGGAGAACCCCAATGAGAAACACTTGGTTGAATGAACCCATGATCTAACAACTCCTAAAGCTGAGACTTTAATTCTTTCAACTCCTTCGGTGCCATCCGATATGGAGCAATAGACACCGAAGTTGTCAATCTGCGGCAATGGATATTTATTCTTCACCGTCAACTTATTCAACTGGCGATAATCGATGTACATACGTATCGATCCATCCTTCTTCTTCACAAAAGACCCGGAGAACCCCAATGATAAACACTTGGTCAAATGAACCCATGATCTAACAACTCTTGAAGATGAGAATTTAACTCTTTCAACTCCTTCGGTGCTATCCGATATGGAGCAATAGACACCAGAGTTGTACCTTCGTATGTCTCAATTCGAAACTTCACCTCTCTATCCGGAGTAAACCTGGCAACTCCTCAGGAAAAAACTTTCGGATAATCACATATAGCCTGAATGTCCTGCACCCGAACACCCTTGGCTTATGGATTCATAATAATAGCCAAATAAGCTTGGAAACCATCAAACATCATTTTCTCCGCTCGAAAAGCCGACACAACATTAGACAAGAGTTTCACATTCTCACTAACCACCACAACTTCATAATCATCAGCCAACCTCAGAGAAATCCTTTTGGACTTACAATCCACTACCGCCTTGTGCTCACCTAACCAATCCATACCCGAGATAACGTCAAAACCATGAAATGGCAACTCTATCAAATCCACAACAAATTCATGACCTTGCACTGCCAAAGGACAACCCTATACAACCTTCTAGTTGTAACCGTCTCCCTAAAAGAACTAGTTACTAACATGCCAACATCCAAAATCTCAACAGGAACATTCAGCAATGATGCATGCTCACTTAGAATATATGAATGAGTAGACCCCGAATTAATCAAAGAAAACAATGACAAAGATTGTAAGGTAAAAGTACCTGCAATCACATTAGTGTCGTTGCACCCTTCACGATGAGCATAGATCCGTGCTGGCCTACCATTATTTGGTAGTACATCAACAACATGAGCCACAACACTCTGACCATCCTCGTTCCTTTAAAAATTACCCCTGCCATGACCTCGACCCCTAGCAGGTACAACAACCTTAACCGGTACATCACCCATAGTACGAGGATAGTCACGTTTCACGTGACCAGGAGATCTACATATCCAACAACTCATGGTATTTCCCCAACACTCACCCGTGTGGCGTCTACCACAACTCTCACACTCAGCTATAATACGAACACCTTGGTTACCATGGCAAACACTTCCACCACACCTGTGATCCAACTTATGCCTCTTATCACGAAACCTTCTACTATGCTTCCCAAAATTACCAAAATTAGCCCTACGCTTGTTTGAGCTCATGCTCGAACCTTGTCCTGTTACCCTCAAGGACTGCTCAATATCCTTAGCCCGATTTACAAGCACATCAAAATCTGTGTAGTCCACAGCCAACAGGTATGTTTTGATATCCTTCACCAACCCATAGCGAAACCTATTGCACCTTTCAAGATCATCCGGAACCAACTCCTAGGTATATTGACTCAAACGGACAAATTTCACCTCATATTCAGCCACAGACATGCTGCCCTATTCCAAGGCCATAAACTCACGTTTCCTCGCATCCAGATACTGAGGGCCAAGATACTTCTTCTTGAAAGCTCTTTGAAAGAACTCCTAAGTTACATCTGCCTCCAGAACCATAGCAATTGTGGTCACCCACCAGTGATAAGCATCACAATGCAACAACGACACAGTACAACCCAGCTTGTGCTCATCATTACAACCCATCTAATTCATAATACGAATCGTACTCTTCAGCCATCCCTCGGGGCTCAAACCCCTGAACTCAATACCTCCCAAACTATGAAAACGCTATAAGGCATGCCAACTATATCCGAATGTTTTCTCACCTTGTCACATAGCCAATATATCATTTACAAAACCATTTACACACTGTTTTACAATGCATTACACAAAATCCCCACATATGCAATTCATATTGCCATAGCAATATTAAATTCCCGACTAGAATAAAACTAATGTTCACTAGAATTTAATATACTTTTAAACCACTGCATATGTACTTAGAAATCATGCATTACAATAAGTAAAAAAACCATGTTTACTACCAAAACATAAATCACACATGCTCATATCCGAACCGATATTAAAGAGCAAAAGAGGGAAACTTACTTCCAAGCTTAGGTAAGTGTTTCAAACTTGACCTAAACTTCCAAAACCACTTTCAAACCCTTGAAATACTTTTAAGACCGTTTCCACTCACCGATTTCACTTCGCCTCGCTTGCTACCGCGAAACAAGCTGCCGGCAAGCCTCAAACCACCTCAAGATGCTACGCCTTTATTATCCCTTATTTTGGCCACACAAAACCAGAGGAAACATGCACTAAAATGCATCTAACTCTCTCTCTCAAACCAAAATCCTGCAGCTCTCAAGATGCCCACTCAAAACTCATCCGAAACTTACCGAAATCAACCTCAAACACTTCTCAATCCTAACCCAGCCATAATATAATGACTCAATACATCAAACTTCATCAAATAACATCTAAAAACCTTTTTACATCATCCTTTTACTTCTAGAAATGATTAAACTCCAAAAACAACCTAAAAATTAGAGATTCAACCAATTTCGGGATTTCATTATTAAAAACAACTTATCCACAATATAATACATCCAAAATAAGATTGAAATCAATCCTCAAAATTGGAAAAATAGACCCAATTCGAAAATCACAAGATTCCATCAAATAAATCTCAATTAAGCAAAATTCCATAATTAATTACTTAAAACCTATTAGAAAACCTATGTAAAGAGTCAAGAACTTGGGAATTTCAGTAAAGGACCTTTCATTAGAGGAGAAGAACGAAACTTACCTCCAATTAGTGAGTTTCCCCTTAATTGGATGTTTTTCTCTTGAAAAACAATGAGATTCAATAACACTTTTGAGAAAAGAAGTTAAAGGATCATTTAGAAAATCAAAGGATTAAGAAACAAGATCATTACCTTGAATCTCTAATAGGAAAAAGAATGTTTGGCTAAGAGTATTTTGATAGAAAATATGAGAGAAGGAAAGTTACGTCAAATTGTGATTTGGAAAAATAACTACCTTTTTAACTAAATCCTTTTTAATTCCTTTGATTAAAAATCTTTTAAAAATAATCCTAATTAAGCGAAAACTCAGATTAGACCAAATGGTAAAATAGCTCCTTAAATATTCAAAGTTTGGCTCTTTACAAAACAGTCACCTTTTAAAACAGTTTTCAAAAATTGCATTTTGGTCACTAACCAAAATGTCACCCTTCCAAAGCTCATTTTCCAAAATTTCTTTCACCAGTATTTTTAATATATTAAAATAGGATTTTTTAAAATATTTTTCTATATTTTTATCTTTTAAAAAATATTTGCTCTCGAATTCGACTCGAATCTCTAACCCGGTCCACTAGACCGTCTAACTAGCCTTAAAACCACTAGGCCCAAAACTGGGGCGTTACAAAGGTAGTGGTTGTGGGCAAAAGTTTAAAGTTCTTATCCAATATGGTTTCGGCCATGGAAGCGCATAAGTTGCTTGATTGTAGATGTTAGACATATCTAGCTTATGTGATGAACCCGGATGTGGAAGAAGTGCGGACTAAGGATATTCGTACTATTTGTGACTTTCTGGGTGTGTTTTCGGAAGAGTTATCTGGCTTGCCACCAGACATAGAGGTAGAGTTTTGTATCGAGACATATGCTGATTCAGCTTCGATGTCGATTGCACCATATCGCATGGCACCCAAGGAATAGAAAGAGTTAAAGATGCAACTCCAGAGGCTGTTGGATCGTTGTTTCGTTCGGCCTAGTGTTTCTCCGTGGGGAGCACCGGTGTTGTTTATAAAATAGAATGATGGCACCTTAAAGATGTGTATAGATTATCGACAACTGAACAAGTTGATGATAAAGAACAAGTATCCCTTGCCACAAATTGATGATTTGTTTGATCAATTTTGGTGTGCTATGGTGTTTTCCAAGATCAATTTGAAATCTGGTTATTATCAGTTGAAGGTTAAGGATAATGATGTGTTGAAGACTATTTTTTTGTACGCCGTATGGCTATTATGAGTTCTTGGTGATATCATTTGGGCTGACGAATGCGCCTGCAGCATTCATAGATATGATAAATCGGGTGTTCCATGAATTTTTGGATCAGTTCGTAGTAGTGTTCATTGATGATATTCTTGTGTACTCTCATACTGAGGAGGATCATGATCGACATTTGCAGATTGTGTTATAGACCTTGTTGGATAATCAAATCTATGCCAAGTTAAGTAAGTGTGAATTCTGGATTAGGGAAGTAGTTTTCCTTGGACATGTAGTTTCAGCTAAAGGTATCCGAGTGGATCCTAAGAAGGTTGAGCCAGTTGTGGGTTGGAAGCAGTCGAAGTCAGTATCGAAAGTCTGTAGTTTTTTGGGTTTGGCGGGTTATTACTATCATTTTGTGGACGGGTTCTTGAGAGTTGCAGCTCCGTTGACTAAGCTATTGCAGAAGGATGTGCGGTTTGAGTAGATAGAGGCTAGGCAGTAGGCTTTTGAAAGGTTAAAGGAAGCTTTGACACAAGCTCTAATCTTTATTCAACCTGAGTCAGGGAAGGAGTTTGTGGTTTATAGTGATGCATCCTATGTTGGATTAGGGTGTGCGTTGATGCAGGGGTAAAGTTGTAGCTTATGCATCGAGACAGTTGAATGTGCATGAACTCAACTACCCTACGCATGATCTTAAGCTTGCTGCGATAGTGTTTGCGTTGAAGATTTGAAGACATTACCTCTATGGCAAAAAGTGTGTTGTATACACTGATCATAAGAGTTTGAAATATTTAATGTCGCAAAAAGAGTTGAATCTTAGGCAGCGTAGATGGTTGAAGATGTTGAAGGATTATGATTTGACCATTGAGTATCATCTGGGTAAAGCCAATGTTGTGGCTGATGCTTTGAGTAGAAAGGCTGTTGTGGATTTAAGAGCCATGTTTGCGAGGTTGAGTGTGACTCGTGATGGAGGATTACTGGCAGAGTTGCAAGTGAAACTGTCACTGTCGCAATTGATTAAGGAAAAACAACTGTATGACGAGACGTTGGTGCCGCATGTCAAGGACATCATGGATGGAAATCCTATGGACTCTCACTTTAACAGTGATGGGGTCTTGTGCTTTAAAGATCAGATTGTGGTGCCTAGTGATGGAGAGCTGAGACAGATGATTTTGACTGAGGTACATGATAGTCCTTTTGCTATGTATCCCGGCAGTACTAAAATGTATCAAGGGTTGAAGAAAGAGTACTATTGGATGGGTTTGAAAAGGGATATGGCTGATTTTGTTGCCAAGTGTATGGTATGTCAGCGTGTGAAAGTTGAACATCAGTTTTCTTCCGGGTTGTTGCAACTGTTAAAAATTCCTGAGTGGAAGTGGGAGAGGATCACCATGGATTTTGTGTCAGAATTGCCTTTGACATCGACTAAAAAGGATTCCATTTGGGTGATTGTTGATCGATTTATGAAGTGTGCACATTTTGGGTACCTAAGTCGATTGTTTTGGATAGAGATCTGCAGTTTACAACAAGATTTTGGGGATGTTTGCATTGGGCTTTAGGTACTCGTTTGAGTTTTAGTACATCATATCATCCTCAGACGGATGGCCAGTCTGAACGTGTGATTCAGATTTTGGAGGATATGTTGAGATGCTGTATCATTGAGTTCCAAGGAACCTGGGAAATGAAGTTGCCTTTGGTTGAGTTTGATTACAATAATAGTTATCAAGCAAGCATCAAGATGGCACCCTTTGCAGCCTTGTATGGTAGAAGGTATAGTACACTCATGTGTTGGGCTGGGGCTGGGGAAGAGTATGTTTCCATGCTTGAAGTGTTAAAAGAAACGAATGAGAAAGTAAAAATAATTTGTAATCGTTTAAAAGAGGCCTCGGATAGGCAGAAATCCTACACGAATTTGAAGTGTAAAGAGGTTGAGTATGCTGTTGGTGAGAAAGTATTCTTGAAAGTCTCATATTGGAAAAAGGTGATGCATTTTGGGCGTAAAAGGAAGTTGAGCCTGAGGTTTATTGGACCGTAGGAGATGCTGGAACGCATTGGTCCTGTGGCTTATCGGTGAGGTTGCCTCATGAGTTGGAGAAGATTCATGATGTGTTTCATATGTCCATGTTGTGGAGGTATCGTTCGGATCCGTCGCATGTTATGCCAGTTGAGGATGTTGAGTTACGACCGAATTTGTCTTTTGAAGAGGAACTAGTGGAGATCCTTGACTTCAGTAGTAAAGTTCTTCTTGGCAAGACGATTGAACTTGTTAAGGTGTTGTGGTGACATCGCGGTGTTGTGGAGGCCACGTGGGAGAGTAAGTCGGATATGATTGCTCAATTTTCGCATCTATTTCCATCAGGTAAATTTTGAGGATGAAATTCCTTAAAGGGGAGAGTTGTAACACCCTGGTTTTGGGCCTAGGAGTTTCCCCAATCGGATTAGAGGATTCGAGTTAGTTTCGAGATTTAAATTGGATTAAATATTTTGGAAAGGGTTAAAAATATGAAAAATTATCTAAAATACTTATTTATTATTGAAATGATTTTGGTGGAATCAATTTTACAAAAAGGGGTCTTGAAAATGGACATTTTGGTTAGTGAACAAAATGCTAAGTTTCAAAACTATTTTAGTGACTGTTTTGTAAAAGGGTCAAAACTTTGAATCTTTAAGGAGCTATTTACCCAAGGGTCTAATATCAGGATTTTTCCTTTAATTAACTATTTTAAATGATTTTAAAATAAGATAAAAGGCTTGGGGAAATAATTGGATAATTAAAATCTTTAAAACAAACTTTACGTAACTAACTTTTCACAAAAAGATTTTCTCTTCAATTCTCTCCAGCCAAACATCTTTTCTCTATTTAAAATCTTCAGGTAAAATTCACTTTTAATCATTCTTTTAACTTCAATTGAGTTTATAACGGTTTTCTAAAAAATTAAACTTGATTTCTTATTGTTTTGGCTTTGGAAATAACCTAATTAAGGGGAAAAGCTGCCATTAGAGGTGATGTTCATTCTTCTCCTCTAATATAGGATTCTTTATTGAAATTCTCAAGTTATTGATCCTTTACACATGTTTTCTAACTTTATTTGATGATTTGATTGTGGAAAACTGATTAAATTGTGGTTTAATTGATTTAATTGAAGGATTTTTGTATAGGTTCTGTTTTGCTGGGTTCTTGATTGATATTAATCATAATTTTGATTTTGAATAATGTTAATAGATGGGTTTTAACATTGGAATCCTAAAACTATGTGAATCTCTAATTTTCTAGGTTGCTAGTTATGTGTTTTTGAGGAGTTATGGTGGTTAATTGAGTGCTAAAGATATAAGGATGTTAGAGATGTGTTTTTTAGATGTCGATTGATGTTAATTGATGTGTTGAAATGTTAGGTTGTGGCTGGGTTAAGTTTGGAAGAGGTTTGTTGTTAGTTTTTGGGTGTTGTGGAAGAAACTTGGATAAATGATCTTTAGGTTTCGTGTTGCTGTAATGTTGATTGAATTTTGATGCATTGTGCCTCTATTTTGTGTGGATAAAAGCAGGATGTTGGTCCTCAAGCTTGAATGTTGGTTTCAGAAGTTATGGAGGCGCTATTGTCGCATCGGCAAGCGAGGTTTTGCAAGTCGGTTAGTGGAAACGTGTTTTGCAACTTAACAAAAGGTTTGAAAGTTGTGTTTTGGAGTTAGATCGAGCTTGAAATGCTGGTCTAAGCTAGCAAGAAGTAATTGATGAATTCTCTCTTGAACTCGGTTTGGTTAATAGTTTGATGCACTTGTTTTACATGGCTTAATTACTCACTGTATATGCATGTTTTGAGCATGGTTTAATGCTGGAAATTGGTTACAAAATGATGTTGTTGCATTTGAAAGTAAAGCATGTTTTGTTAATGTTAATGAACATTGGTTAATGCAAGGTTTATTGCATTGGTTAAATGATTTTGATGATGCATATGAAAAGGGTGAGTTGTTGATGTTAAAATGAATTATATTGGCAAGTGATGGTATGAAGAAGGTTTGAAAATGAAATCGGATATAGTTGGTCGGCCATATGATTGATAATGCACTATAAAAAGGCGCCTTGGATGTCGAGGGGTTTATATAGTGTACCAGATACTCCATCCAAGTACCCTAACGGTTGAGGGGTTTATATGTACTGAAGACTCCTGTTAGTGGATTAAACATTGTACCGATGAGTGGTGTGGAGGGGTTTATGGTACCGAATACTCCACCACGAGTGTCACAACGGTAGATGGGTTTATGTGTATCAAATACTCCCGTGTGTGAGACTTGTGTTACCGGTAGATTATTTGTTAAGTGTTGAGGGAATACTTGTTGAATCCGTGTATCTGATGTTATATTTGTAAAGCGGAAACTTGGTAAATGATCACTTGAAGCCAATATAATTGTTTATGTATCATGAGATGGATTATGTTTTTTAATATAGTTTAAACATGTTTTACTCTTTAAGCCTTGCATTGGTAGTATGCATGGGAAAGCTTAAATTGAGGGTAGCAAATGGTAATTTGCTGTAAAATCCATGATACATGTTGCATATGGTTTAATATGCTATTTTGGAAATGTTAAGTGCATGGTTTTGATAAGGCATGATGTTGCGATGATGTTTTAAATAGTTTTGAAAAGTGTTTTTCAAAAAAAGATATGAAATGATTTAACTTGCATTGATGGTTGTTGTTTTTGTTTGAGCATTCCTCACTAAGCCTAGTGTGCTTACGCTCTCTTTTCTATCAATGCAGGGAATTAAGGTTTGAGACAGCAAGGAAGCAAGGAAAAGAATTCCAAGGACTTGTTTTCAAAAGTACGATTTGGAACATTAAATAATAGTAATAATGGAAATGTGTCAAATGATGTTTTGGGAGGGTTTTTGATGAACTCCCTGTTTGTTCAAGTTGTATTGGTTCATTTGGGTTTGTAAGTGACCTAATATGGTTATGTTGTGGTTGGTTTTATGTTTTGGATGTAGACTAGGAAACATGCATTTAAATTTGGTGTTTGAATATGCTTGATATGCTAGGATGATTTGTTAGCCTGATATGATGATGTTCAAGCATGTTGATGATGTTATATGTTGATTTGCTAAATGTTAAGGTTGTTTGAAAAGAGCCAAAGTGTCATATGCTGGACCTAGAGGTCATTACAGGCCTCTGCGTACCGATATGAGTACCTCAGGATCGGTAAGCGGGGTCTTTATGAGGCTTAAAATGTCAAACTTAAGCTAAGGGTACCGGTACGCCTAGCCACCGTATTGGTACACCTTAAGGAAAAAGAATGCTTGTTTCGGTACACGGGTTTGAGGATTGTTACGACCCCTTCAAATTTAACATGTCATACTGGTACGCGGGGTACTATATCGGTACGCATTTTGGTTACTGGAATCTTGAGTTTTGAGAAAACGAGAAGGGATCGATACGAGTCAAAGTTGTACCGGTATGGGTTGGTCCACACCATATTGGTACGAGCCTTTGTGTATCAGTACGCTTTTCCATTATATCTGTTATATCGTATTAGTATGAGACTCCTGTATCAGTACGCCGTGATGAATCTGTGTTATTTTGTGCTAAAGTTTGGAAATCTTGCAAATTGGTCCCTGATTGTTTTGAATGCAATTATTTGAGTTTGTGTGGCTGTTTTGGAATGGAAATTAACCTGCAAGCATGTAAATGGACTAATCAAATGTGGGTAATCGTAATTGAGTCAAATGCCCTGTAATTTTGCAGTATTTACATTTTGGTCCTTTAGGTGAATCGTTAATCAATTGGACCTTGATTATTAAGTTGATTTAAATGTCACGCTACCGCTGAAGCATGCTCTCATTGGATATTAACGTAACGCATCTAGACAAGTTAAAAAATAGGGCTCGGTTGGGTAGTCGAACCACTCTAAAATCCTTGTGCAATTTGTCTACTATTTTTATCAGTTTTAGCCAATTCATCAAAGAGCGAAAATTAACCCTCTTGACGGTTTTGAGAGATCGATTCTAGCGTGCTACAAGCCTATCATATTCCTTTCCACCTCCTCAATGGACGATAAAGATTAATCTAATCATATGGTTCATATTTAGTTTCTAGAGAAATCTATACAATTTAGAAATATCATACAACCACTAGAACTTTCTACACAACCTTAGAATAGACTAGTCTTGGAGACACTGACAGATCCATACTAGCCTTGTGCCCTCCTTAAAATATGGATTTTCTCCTATTAATTATCTATTTTATTGATTGTGTCCACTCTTAAAATTTATTTTTTTCCACCTTAAAATTCTATTAAATTTTATTTGTGCCCACCCTTAGATTTTATTTGTCCCACCTATATATAAGTTATAATAAAATATTGACCAAAGATGTCCATAAGTAGTAACTTATTCTTTCTTAGGGGTTCATAAATAATTCATTTGAGTCGAGTTCATTTACAACCCTACATAAATGCCAAAAATAATACTCTCTCTTTCCCACTTAAATTGGCACTTAGAAAAACTCAACAACTTTTATAAGATATATTTACTTTTCCAGTTTTTTTAGTTTCTCAATGTAAACAAAAATTAACTTTTAAGGACAAATTTGTCATTTAAATTATTTTACATCGCACATCTTATATAAACTTTTTCTTCCTAAAATTTCGTGAGAAGTTAACACGTGACAAGAAAATTGGGACGAAGGGAGTAACCAGTTAAACGAGAAGATGAAAGCTCACTAAAAATTCTTCAGATTCTACGACTTCTGCTTCTACTTTTGGCTTCTTTTTTTTCTTCTTCGAACACAAAATTTTTTGTTTTCAAAGTTCAAGACTCCCAAATTTCCCAACCCTGAAGGTATGTAATTTTATTTTTTAAATTCTTCAATATATAGAAGTATATTTCAATTATTATTTAAATTTTTTTACAGCATTCAAGAGTTCAAAACCTTTTGGTATTTTTTTTACAACTGTAGTAATATAAATAGGGATAGAATAATTAATATTTAGTTAATTTATGTTTACATTTTCATTTTCTAACTTTGGATTTTGAGTTAAATATTAACTTAATCGAGAGTAGAAGTAGAAATATAACTTTATGAATCAATGATTCTTTTTTGTTGAATTAATTTAACAAAAGCATTCATTTTTTGTTATTGTTTTATATTGATTGAATATAAGTTGGTAATAAGCACAAATTGAGTTGTTTCAAATTTGTTATAGCCTCATAGGTATTATATATCACAATGTTTTGTAAATTATAATTTGGAGATATCTGATTCGCTAATGTATTTTCATGGCTTACGTGAATGTATGTTTTCCTCCCCTTGTTATGTATGAATGTACTCCATCCCCATGGCGTGGGGGAATCAAATGCTTGAATAAATTTGTCCATGTCATTTAAGATGTTATAGATGTTCGTCTATGCAAGTTGTAAAATAATACATTATTTTCTGCTTTTTTTAAAAAAATCTTAAATTATATACGTTTTAACCACAATGATAGATCCGCCATGTAGTCAAAGTGGACAAGTTATTTACACCATCATTTTCAGATTCATTAATGTTGGCGATGATAACTTATTTACACCTAATCACTTATGTCCGTAAACATATAAATGAACATGTTCCCGAATGCTAAAAGAACCGAGCCCGAACACAATAAATAATAAACGAATCGAATTCGAACATGATGTTACTATATGTGTGCTCACCTTTAAAAATATTTTTGGATCCGTCACTACATGGAGAATTCTCCATAAGCTTCTAGAACGTTCTATACTCTTATAGAATATTTCAGATCATTATAGAATGTTTCAAATTATTATAAAATGTCCAAGATCTTTACAAAATATTCCAGAACCTCTAAAATCTTCTAGAGCCTTCTAGAAACTTCTGCGCTCTCCAAACTGTTGTACTACATGAATGACACATGTTGTGTAAAGTAGGGGAGTTCATTTTCGGATATCGGATCAGATCCGAAAATTCAAATATCTAAAATTTTGGATCGGTAAAATAACTATCCTATCTGATCCGAAAAATTTGGATATCCGAATATTCGGATATTGGATACTCGGATCGGATATTCGGATATCCAGTTATTCGAATATTTAATTTAACTTAAGTATTTTTTAGAATTTGACGGTCGTATCTATGAAAATTTTGGATTTTTGAATACAAAAATTAACAAATTGTCACATAGAACAAGATTAACATCTATGAAAATTTTTATTTTTTGAATTTACAGATATAAGAAGCATTAAATTACTAAATATAACATGATTTATATCTATCAAAATTTAATTTTTTGGATATTTGGGATAATTCGAAACTTGATATATTGTGATCTGTATCCGATCTGAAAAATAAAAAATTAGATTGGATATCTGATCCAAAAATAAAAATCAGATCAGATATCTAAATTTTTATGATCAGATCAACGGATAATCGGATCAGATCGGTCAGATCAAATATTTTTGAACACCCTAGTGTAAAGATTGAAACACGAAGATCGGTTAGCTCTCATTATATCCCTGTTTTTAGGGTAGGTCTGGTGCGGCTATGGTGCGACACCAACAAAAAATGTTACAAAGTACGAAACTTAAAACTGAAAATGTTATACTTTTTGATAACATTTTAGGTTGGTGTCTCATGACAATAAAGATACTTAGAGACAAGTTTCGATACTTACAAAAACTTAAAATGTTATCAAAAGTGATAAGTATCGATACTCGAAGCTACCAATCTAAAATGTTAAAAAAAAGTGTTACATTTTCGGTTTTAAGCTCTATGTCTTGTAATATTTTCGGTTGGTGGCACATGGTAGCCACACGTTAGACTTGCCCCTGTTTTTAGGATTGTTGCATTCAGTTGTTGAAAAGGTGATTTGAGTGTCATTTTCGGGAAATTCTAACTTGAGCCTTGTTAAAATGAGGCGGTACATAAATGCTAACAAAAATGGTAAGAATTTGTGTATCGACTCGTAATGATTTTGAAGGTACATAAATTCGTACAAAAATTGGTAAGCATTTATGTATATACCGAAATAAAAAAGGTAAAAGCTAAACCGATTAACCGGTAACCTTGAAAATAGGATAATAAATTATGTACGTACATTTTTGTTACCTTTTCTGTAACAATTTATGTATATTCTGTAGTGATTTACGTAAATACTCAAACTCTCATCCTTTTTATAAGATAAAAGGTTATCTTGTACCCTTTCTGTGTGTATACAAATGCTTACCATAAGTTGAGCTCATTTTGGTTTGGACGATCTCGGGTAAGGATTTATGTACCTACACTTTTGCTTACCTTTTCTGTAACAATTTATGTATATTCTGTAGTGATGTATGTAAATACTCAAACTCTCATCATTTTTATAAGAAAAAAAAGGTTATCTTGTAGCCTTTTTTGTGTGTACACAAACACTTACCATAAGTTGAGCTCTTTTTGGTTTGGGTGATCCCGGGTAAGGATTTGTATACATACACTTTTGCTTACCTTTTCTATAACAATTTATGTATATTCTGTAGTGATTCATGTAGCTACTCAAACTTTCATCCTTCTTGTAAGAAAAAAAGTTATCTTGTCGCCCTTTTTGTGTGTATACAAATGCTTACCATAAGTTGAGCTCCTTTTGGGTTGGGTGATCTCGGGTAAGGATTTGTGTACATACACTTTTGCTTACCTTTCTTGTAACAATTTATGTATATTCTGTTGTGATTTATGTAACCACTCAAACTCTCATCTTTTTTTGTAAGAAAAAAAATGTTATCTTGTAGCCCTTTCTGTGTGTACACAAATGCTAACCATAAGTTGAGCTCCTTTTGGTTTGGGTGATCTTGGTAAGGATTTGTGTACATACACTTTTGCTTACCTTTTCTGTAACAATATATGTATGTTCTGTAGTGATTTATGTAGCTACTCAAACTCTCATCCTTTTTCTAAGATAGAAGGTTATCTTGCAGCCATTTCTGTGTGTACACAAATGCTTACCATAAGTTGAGCTCCTTTTGGTTTAGGTGATCTCGGTAAGGATTTGAGTACGCACACTTTTGCTTACCTTTTCTGTAACAATTTATGTATATTTTGTAGTGATTTATGTAGCTACTCTAACTCTCATCCTTTTTGTAAGAAAAAAAAGGTTATCTTGCAGCCCTTTCTGTGTACACAAATACTTACCATAAGTTGAGCTCCTTTTTGTTTGGGTGATCTCGGGTAAGGATTTGTGTACACACACTTTTCCTTACCTTTTCTGTAACAATTTATGTATATTCTGTAGTGATTTATGTAGCTACTCAAACTTTCATCTTTTTTGCAAGAAAAAAAGTTATCTTGTAGCCCTTTTGTATGTACACAAATGCTTACCATAAATTGAGCTCCTTTTGGTTTGGGTGATCTCAGGTAAGGATTTGTGTGCATACACTTTTGCTTACCTTTTTGTAACAATTTTTGTATATTTTGTAGTGATTTATGTAGCTACTCAAACTCTCATCCTTTTTGTAAGAAAAAAAGTTATCTTGTAGCTTTTTCTGTGTGTACCCAAATGCTTACCATAAGTTGAGCTCCTTTTGGTTTGTGAGATATTTAGTAAGAATTTGTATACATACACTTTTCCTTACGTTTTCTGTAACCAATTATGTATATTCTATAGTGATTTTTGTAGCTACTCAATTTTTTATAGTTTATGTAAGAAAAAATGTTACCTTGTAGCATTTATGTTGCTACAAATCCTTACGTCGTAAGACTTCATGCATATACAATTTTCCTTATAGTTACGGTAAACATTTATGTAACTACCGCGTAATAATTTATTTACAAACCTGCTACCTGTAGAACCGGTTAGCCTCATTTTAGCCTTAAATTAAAGCCCCCACCTACCCGTCATTTTCCCCTTGTCATTTCTACTTTGGGGCATTCCTCTGTTCATCTTCTACCGGCTTTATCTGTTGTTCATTATCAGAGATCACTTGTTAAACATTTGGTTTGTTTTGCATTCAACACTGTTTGCATATCAATAACTGAAATTAAGTCAAATCATTTAGCCATTGTGTATCAATGTATGTACTGTTTTTCTTTTCGTATGCATTAGTGCCGATACCGATTGATGCAGGTCAGTACGTACTTGGGTGTGAACGAGCCGAGTCGAGCTCAAGTATCTTTAAGCTTGACTCAAACTCGAAATACTCAAGGTTAGGCTCGACTTGGCTCAAAAACTCACAAGCTTAAAATTATCAAGCTCGAACTCAAGCTCGATTGAAGTTTGAGCTCGACTCGAAAGCTTGCGAGCTCAATGTTATCAAGCTCAAATCGAACTCGAAAACAAAAATCAGAGCTCGAGCTCAAACTAAACCCTAATTTGCTAACCCTTATTCCCCCAAAACCTATAAGCCATTGTTAACCTAACCCTAAATCTCAAACCAAACTTTAAATCTTGAATTAACTCTAAACCCCCAATATTAAAACCTAATAAACAATATAATATAATATCGAGTAGCTTGACTTGTCTCGTTAAGAACTCAAGTCGAGTTTTGACCGAATTGAACTCGCGATATGGCTCGTCTCATTTACAACTCTAGTACGTACTAGTTGTATTGGTAAAAAATGCATATGCTACGGTCAACCATGCTATTCCATCGAATTCTTCAATAAGCTTACACAATACATCCACAGATTAGGTCACCAAAACTACATATTCCTTTTCTTACATCGAAACCTCTCTAACAAATTTGCAAGTCTTACGTCTTTCTCATTCATATTTAACCACTCATATGTTGTACCTGTGAGGAACGTTGTCAAAGTCCTCAAAATCGAACCTCTGTCGCTCTCTCCTGGCCTGAACACAAAGATGTAATTAGCTTCTACCCGAACAACGGTTCGTAAACAATAGCTTAGTTTAAACTCACCTTTGCTTGTTACAACGATAGCATGACATGAGTTCATCCATTACATTCAGCTTCTTCGAGACCGTCATCGAACATAATAAATAAAAAATGAAATACTTTCTCATGTTTATAATTGAAGGGCCATTGCAGTTAATGACATTTGTAAAGTAATGCCATAATCAGGCAGTCGCCCCCTAAAAATTTAAAATTCATATATGATTTAGAAAAGTTTTAAAAAATTTCCATGTATTTTACATTGAAAATCTATTTTTGCCCCCTAAAATTTTATAAGTTCGTCCACTAACATAAAGCCTGCGTCCGTCCTTAGCCATAACTATAGCATAAACATTACGAAATTATCAGTCAAATTATGGCTTTTATTCATATACAATTCTCAATTTTAAGATTTAATCCATGTATTTTAATTTGACATAATTTGACCCTTTATTACTATAATGTTATACCTTAATCTCAATCACTAATACTGTTAAAAATTTCCCCATTCCTATAACTAGTTTCCAGTTCGATATATGGCTACTCAAGAGATAGAAGAAATTAATTAATAAACTGAAAATTAAGGACACAAATCATTCATTCTTTTTATGCAAGTACACAACTACAAATTTTAAGTTATTGCACAAAACATCTTCAAACTATGGGCTAGATCCTAAATTGGCCTCAAACTTTAAAACTTTCTAATTGAGTCCCCAAAGTATCAATATCTTATTCCTCAGCCTAGCCGTCATTTTGAACGTTAAAGGCCAGCTCAAATATGACATGAAGGCCAATTTAAACATGTGGAGCAATCATGTCAATTTTAACTTTCGGGGGACATTTTGAAATTTTAAGTTTCACACCCGATGACCTATTTTCTTTCCGTTTATGGTTTGCTGTTCACTTCAACTTCCATGGTTTCCCTTTAGAGTCCCAACAGCCCATTCAAACTCTGCATCCCAAAATATATAAAAAGAGGAGTTCTTAAATAGAGTGTCTAATTACAAGGCCCAATTCGGCCCTAAGAATGGAAAACCCTAGCCATCTCCTAGTCCCATGTGTAGCCGGCCCGTAGCCGTTGGATCGTCCCTTGATCCAACGGTTCAGATCAGTGGAAGGGAACTCTAGCCTCATCTCCATCGCGTCGCACCATCTTGCACCCTTGGATCCAGACGCAATCAATGGTTAAGATCGCACATAAGAGTTTCACGCGGATCATCACTCGCGCGTGCCCTTCACGCGCCCAACCTTTCAGCTTCCATGGCCATCGCTGCAACCACCGGGTGCCGCCGAGCCTCGCCGTTCATCGCTGTCGAAGTTCCTTCTTCTCTGCTCGGCCGTGACATGCAAGTAAGAAAAGGGGGATCATATTCTAATCAAAATAAAAAAGGAAGGAAAATTGATTTGAATCAAACAAATATGGAAATGAATCGGTGAAAGTCAAACAAAATCAGATTAAGCAATAATGGCAAGGATCAACACTGAATCAGGCAACAAGGATCCTTTAGATATTAGGGTTTTTAATTCCTTGTATATACACATTGTAATCAGCTATAAAAAGCCATGAATCCCACAATTGTAACACACGAATTTATGAAAGCAATAACAAGCAACTTAGGCAAGTTTTTTGAAGATTACTATACCGAAATTCCATTGTTTTTTTATGTATTATTATTTTTGTTTGAATCAAAGAGGGAGGGGCGCAGATCATTACCATTCGTTGAAGGCGAAGCTGTTGTCGGAGGAGACAACCACCATCACCGTTGGAAACAGGGCAGAGCTGATACGAACAGACCATCACCTGCGTTGATCCGCGACGGTCAGAGTTGATATACGTGACGGTGCGCGGCCCGATTCTGGGCAATGGTGGCGGTGTTCTTCAATTCATGAAGAACACCCGTGAACATTTCGGAGGTTTTTTTAGAGGGCCATTTTATCCATTTTATCCAAAGGGAAACAAAATATTTTTTTCTTCTGATTTTGGGCTTTATAATCGAATCGTGGATCGTCCCGAGACCGACTCACGCCACGTTCGACCCGCGCTCCCACTTTCGGAAGCCTCACACTCCAACCCTACTATTTGCAATTTCTTCACTCTAATCCCTTTTATTTTTAATTTCAGTTCTTTAGTTCCTATTCTATGCAATTTAATCCTTTCGCTTTTTTATTTCATGTCTAACATATTGTTTAATTTATTTATCTTTTTGTGCCATTTCACATATTAAAATTGTAGGGTAAAGAGATTCCCTGATAATTAATAATATGGTTTTCTTGTAACAAAAACTTGTAACATAATTTAAACAATAACTTCTAGGCTAGGCTCTTTAAATGTATGTAAATATGTTAGGGTCACTTAAATTTAATTAGATTCTAATAATTCATAGTAAATAATCCCATAGGATTAAGTTCATTACAATAATTTACTTCCTTTCAATTAACTTGGTAATTTTCTTTAGCTGATTTAATATAACTTCAATAAAAAATTCTAAGTAGAGGAGCTTTTTAGGATTAGCTTCTTAAAACACATGTTATGTAACACCCTCGTTAAAAATGAACCAAAGCGATAACCATTTGAGCCAAAGCTCGTTTGTGATATAGGATTACCATAATTAAATAATAACCTTATCCTTGTTCGGTTATCATGCAAATGATAAAACCAAATTGGAGACCTTTCACCTCCCATTTTATTCAAATTATTTTTTCTAGAAACCCTCAAGATACTCTCACCTACCCCCTAATCTGCCATCGTCCTCTCGCCTCCACCGTCGTGCGTGTCACTCACTGCCAGCGGTAAAATACTCCCCGTTGAGTCCTGACCAAAACCCCCATAACCACTCGCACATCCACCGTCCCAATCGTCAAGAATCGAGGATTAAAGATTCGTCAAACCTAGGGTTTTTTGCCATCATTTTTGGTGTTTTACGACTGAATCCGCCGTCTGTTGGTGACGCCAGTGGTACCACTGCCTTGCCCTCACTGAGGTGAGTCTGACCATAGCCACAGATCATCCAACTGTCAACGTCTAAGCCCCCGCAGGTATTTGGCAATTTTGGTAAGTTCGGTAAGGTCTGGGTTGATTTTAGATGAGTTTAGTGTGATTCTAGAATTTTGGAGTGTTGTGGGTGTTAGATCCAGTCAAAAATGCATTTTGGTGCATTTTCAGACTGTGTAAGGATGTGCTTGAGCACCACGCGCCGGCCGATATGATTTTCGACAGTCGTGATCAGTTCACCTAGTTTAACTCGGTTTAACCTGATCTGACCTGATCTAGCCTAAACCCGAGTCAACCTGACCGAGTCAACTCGACCGAGTTAACCCGTTCGATTTAACTCATTCGAGTCAACTCGTTTGAGTTAACTCAATTGACTCTGACTATTAAGTTTGATCGTTGACTTTGACCATTATCTTTGACTATTGACTTCGACTAATGACGTCATGCTAATGTCAGCATTGACTTTGACCAAAAAGTCAATTTTTTGAAAAACTCTTATTATATGTTTTTTGACGTTCTAAGCCTGTTTTGCGAAATTCAAATCCAAAAGCTTACAAAATTGACCTTAAACCCGAATATGTATTTTATCATATTTAGGTGTGTTCCTTGTGCGCTATATGACTGTTTTACATGCTATTTAAATGTTTTATAAAATGATTTATAAAACTGATCATGTGCACATGACCGACATGGTAACTTCGCATGAATGTAACTTGTCTTTGAATTTAAGAATGATTATTCTGTAAGTTTGATGCATGCCCTAGTACCTAATATGATAAGTATGCTTTATGGTTACTATTTTTGGATCATGAATACGTTTATTAATTACTGCATATTACAAGACTGCTTGTACTGAACTAATGGGGTACTTGGGGTTATGATATGAAGTTTTAAAGGTTCAGCCTTGATCATGCTGGTAATTTCGCCCGTATAAGATTCCTATGCTTCAGCTAGGGTAATTTTTCCTAGACCTAAGGTATTCCCTTAGGATGGTACCCAAGCCCAATGGGCTCGGGTTAGTGCCTATATATATACGATACCGTTTTGGGGAACTGTATCCTAGAGTACAGATGGAGGATAGAAAGACTTATAGGAAAAGCTTTGGTTGCTCTTGTAACATGTTTTACTGAAATGATTCATGTTTGTTCAAATTAAATATAATATTTTATGCACTATTGGAACACACTGAGCTCCCTATCTCATACCCAAATCTTTTCCTTTTCAGATACTTTTGGATAGGCTTTTCGGACTTGGCACTTGGAGGATCTACACGTTCAGCTCACATATATTTTGATGTAATGCGTTTATCTTCCAAACTACCTTTATTGTGTGACATGGGCCTATATTTTGTTACAATATACTTTTAATATTGTCTGTTATGGTTTTATGATGATATCATATTTTGATGAAGATTTTACTGATTATCTTAACTTATTTATGCATGGGATGACTTTATTACTTGGCTTGGCTTATAAACTTTCAAATAATTTTATGGTTAAAATTTTTAGTGAGGAATGTGACCTCCTATAGTTGGACTATATGCATAGGCCGGTTTAGGGGGTTATATTTGATTGGTATCAGAGTTTTTGATTTTATAAACCTCTGACTATGAATGGGTCCTAAATAAAATATTTTCTTAAAACATTTTATCAATAAGATTAATAAGGGCCATGTCACCAAGACTTATATATTTATCTGTATACGGTACTCTAGTGCCAGTTTTGACTCTAAGAATTACCTTTTGTAGAGATTTTCCGTTATGAGCACCCGTCGAAGACGTCGACCCATCTATGGATGAGGTTGAGCAGCAAGATTTATCGATCCCATAGATGACCTTGTGGAAGATCCTCCAGCTTCTGTAGATCATTCATTTCCTTGAGATCCTTCCGCCCCTAGTAGATCTGCTATGCCGACCGACCTGCCACTTGCTCCTAACATTAGCATGATGACCCCGATTAGAGGACCAATTATTTTTGGGACCGAGCCCCTGATTGGAGTTACGGATGAGACCTTGAGTAGACAGTTTCTCCAGCTAATTCAGGGTGTAGTCAGAGCATCAAGCATCACGTCTGAAGTTCATATCTCTCAGACTTTAATTGCTAACGTGGTCAAGACCTTCTCGGGATCTCTTTGTGGAGAACCGGCCGAGGTTGAGAACTGGTTGTATGATACTGAGAGACGTATGGACTAGTTGAGTTTAGAGCCAGTTAGAAGATATTTAAGAGCAGTGTCTATGTTGGACGGGAATGCCCACACCTGGTAGGAGTCTGTGGTGAGCAGTGTACCTCCTAAGAGATTAACAAAGGACTTTTTTAAGGAGCATTTTAGGAATCATTTTTTGGGTGAGCAAATTTTGAGAGAGAAGTTATAGGCATTTAAGGACTTGGTGCAAGTTCTATGACTATGGCCGAGTATGAGTTGCAGTTTCTAAATTTGTTGATATATGGTACTGGTTCGTATCTATTGAGAAGGGCAGATGTAATAAGTTCTTGGAGGGCCTTCATATTGGGATGCATGATCGAGTGGCCACACACCATGATGAGGTGTTTGAGAAGCTGGTGAATCATGCCAAGACTGTAGAAGAGATGGAGATTTTGGCAGCTAGCCAGAGTAGTAGAGATAGAGATCGAGGTAGAGACAATGATCAAGGGCGAGACTAAGATTGAGATTGATCTGGGAGATCCTATGGCCAGAGGGAGTCTTGTGCACGCCCTGATAAGAGGGATCTACTACAGGATATCAGAGGGGTGGTTCGAGTTATAGACCTACGGCACCTTAGGGTTCAGCTGTAAGTCGAGGTGGTTTATCAAGGTTCTCTCCTATACCTATATGTGAGTATTGTGGTAAATTACACCGAGGAGAATGTAGAAAGCTACCGAGTGCTTGCTTCTGATGTGGATCTACTGAACATTTTCAGAAAGAGTGTCCACACCCATCTTCTGCAGATCAAGTATCGACTCAAACCCCTACTCGTTTTCAGACTCTAGCCTGTTTGCAGGCATTTATCTAGACACCAGTTACAGGTTGTCATCTGGGTAGAGTTTCAGGATCTGCTGCTAGATCTAATAGTAGGGGATGAACCCATCATAGTGGGGGACCAGGTATGACCGAGGCTAGATAGCCCACACTTATTTATGCCATCAGACGACGTGCTGATAGAGATGAGTCAGGCGTCAATGCAGGTACATTTACTATAAATGTTGTTTCATATTTTGCATTGCTTGACAATGGCTCTAACCATTCATATGTATCAAGATCCGTGTCCCGAGACCTTTAAATTCCAGTTGAGATCACCGAGGATGTAGTTACTGTTATGAGCCCAGTGGGTTAGCTAGTGATAGTGAATAGGATTTTCAGGCGATGTCTTCTTGAGATTCAAGGGGAAAGCTTTCCAGCTGACCTGGTGGAGCTACCATTAGAAGAGTTTGATTTGATCTTTGGTATGGATTGGTTGACTGAACATCAGGCTAATCTTGATTGTAAGTCCAAGATGGCAACTTTGTAGACTTTTGACGACTTGATAGTTGTTTTAATTGGTGAGTGACGCGGGTATCTGTCGAATGTGGTATTTGCCTTGACTACCGACGAAATAATTTGGAAGGGATATGAGACCTTTATTGCTTGCATTCTAAATACGAAGGGCTCTTTATCCAAGATTAAGGAAACTTCTACAGTGAATGAGTTCTCTAATGTTTTTCCTGAGGAGTTACCTGGACTGCCACTAGACAGAGGCGTGGAGTTCAAGATTGAGACTTATTCGAGATCTACGCCAGTTTCTATGAATCCCTATCGTATAGCTCCTAAGGAGCTTAAGGAGTTGAAGATTCAGTTGCAAGAGCTCCTTGATCAAGGCTTTATTTGACCAAGCTTTTCACCTTGGGGAGCTCTAGTTCTGTTAGTTAAAAAGAAGGATGGACCACTCAGGCCGTGTATCGATTACCGAAAGCTAAATAAGATGACGGTTAAGAATAAATACCCTCTACCCAGGATCGATGACTTATTCGATCAATTTCGTGGAGCCTTTATTTTCTCAAAGATTAATATCTGATCCGGCTATTACCAGCTAAAGATTAAGGGGTCCGATGTTGCGAAGATGACCATTTGTTCTAGATATGGGCATTATGAGTTTTTAGTGATGCCTTTCGGATTAACTAATGCCCCTGATGCCTTTATGGATCTAATGAATCGTGTATTTTGGCCTATTTAGATCATTTTGAGGTAGCATTTATTGACGACATTCTGGTCTACTCTCGGTCTGAGGTTAAACATGCTGAGCATTTGAGAATTGTTCTGCAGACTCTCAGAGAGCATCTTTTGTATGCTAAGTTGAGAAAATGTGAATTTTGTCTTAGCGAGGTGACTTTTCTTGGGCATGTGGTATCGGCTCGAGGTATTTAGGTTGATCCGAGCAAGATTGAGGCCATTGTGAGCTGGAGACAACCCAAGAATGTTTCTAAGATCTACAATTTCTTGGGTTTAGCTGGGTACTATAGATGCTTCGTTTAGGGTTTCTCCATCATTGCTGCCCCTCTAACGAAGCTATTGAGGAAAATGTTTCATTTATCTGGACTGATTCTCAGTAAGAGAGTTTCGAGAAATTGAAGACAGCTCTGACACAAGCTCCAGTTTTGACCCAACCTCAGTCTGGAAAGGATTTCACAGTTTACAGTGGTGTTTCACACTCTAGAATGGGATGTGTTTTAATGCAGGATGGGAAGGTGATCGCTTATGCGTCACGCTAGCTGGGATGGCACAAGTGTAATTATCCTACTTATGATCTGGAGTTGGGTGCTGTGGTTTTTGCCTTGAAGATTTGGAGACACTACCTCTACGAATAAAGTGTTATAACTATACAGATCACAAGAGCCTAAGGTATCTTCTTACATAGAAATAGCTTAATTTGAGACAGCGTCGATGGCTCGAGCTTTTTAAAAATTATGATTGTGAGATTGAGTATTACCTATGGAAAGCCAACATTGTTGCTGATGCTTTGAGTTGGAAGGCTGTTTCATATTTGAGGTCCTTATTTGCCATGATGAGTATATATGATAATGGTAGTTTTCTGGCTTAGATTCTGGTTAAGCCGACTTTGGTCGAGGAAATTAAGGCTAAACAACTTCTGGATGGTTCCTTACTTCCTGTCATACAACAGGTTGAGCAAGGATCCTCATCTGTTTATACCTTTGATTAGGATGGGGTTCTGTGTTGAAGGGTTGTTATTGTGTGCCTGACGATGCCGAGTTGAAGCAAGCCATTCTCTGTGAGGCTTACAGTAGGCCATATGCTATGCATTCCGATAGGGATAAGATGTACCAGAATTTAAGGCAGAGGTACCGTTGGGTTGGCATGAAGAAAGATATCTTAGATTATGTGGCGGATGAAGGGTAGAAAGACTTATAGGAACTGTATCCTGGAGTACGGATGAAGGGTAGAAAGACTTATAGGAAAAACTTTGGTTGCTCTTGTAACATGTTTTACTGAAATGATTCATGTTAGTTTAAATTAAATATAATGTTTTTATGCACTATTGGAACACACTGAGCTCCCTAGCTCATACCCAAATCTTTTCCTTTTTAGATACTTTGGATAGGCTTCCTAGACTTGGAACTTGGAGGATCTACATATTCCGATCACATATATTTTGATGTAATATTTTTATCTTCCAAACTACCTTTATTGGGTGACATGGGCCTATATTTTGTTACAGTATACTTTTAATATTGCCCGTTATGGTTTTATGATGTAATCATATTTTGATGAAGATTTTACTGATTATCTTAACTTATTTATGCATGGCATGACTTATTACTTGATTTGGCTTCCAAACTTTCAAATAATTTTTATGGTTAAAATTTTTAGCAAGGAATGTGACCTCCCAGAGTTGGACTTTACGCATAGGCCGGTCTAGGGGGTTACATGTTAATTAAAATTTTAGGTTTTAGAAAGTAATAAAGGTACATAAAACATGATTCAATTTTTTTCTTGCATCATAAAAATGGAATATTTTCTCAATTGAGGTTAATTTGGTCTTCCCCTAGTCGTTGGGGTATGGTCAAAACTCCTATGCGAGACTATATTATTGGATTTTAGGGATTAATGTCTTAATCCCTTTGCATCTAAATTGATTGGGGTTTCCTCAGCCGTGAGCGAATTCGGGTCATTTTTAGAACTTTGCGAATTTTTAGATTAATCCTTGCACACATTCATCCAGATTATCAAGGAAAAATATTAGTGATCAAGTAAGTGCCATTTTTACGTGCTTTGTGGGGGTGCTAATCCTTCCCCACACGTAACCGTACCCCCGAACCCTTGAGATTTTGTAATCTCTGGTTTGCTTTTAGGTTTTCGATCTGCCTAATATAATAAAAAGGGACCGATGGCGACTCCGTTATCATAGCTTGGCGACTCCGCTGAGGACTGTTTTAAGAGGGCACAACTTTTACTTGATCACGAGTTATTTTTTTAGTAGTTCATTACATTTTTGTTTGTGGATTTTTAGTGCTTTAAATTGTCATTGCATCATAACATAAGCCTTATACTCGGGCTTTATGTGAACCTCTTTAACCTGGTCTAGCCGAAACTGAGCTAAAAGAGCCATATTAGGTTTGTCGAAGCAAACCTGGACTAATAACCTAAACTTGGTCCATTTTTTCATTTTATCTTATCTAAATGCATCGATTTAGATCCTAGGGTGAACATGAATCAACAGATACATTAACATTGCGATCAGATTTCAAAACGGGGTTCAATTGCTCAAACATGCACTTCAAGGACCAAATATAATTTCTACAAATTACAAGGACTTAATTAAATTCCAAGTTACGAATCCTCCATTAATCAAATTTCATGCTCACATTTCAAATTCTAGCTTTAAACAATCATTTGAACTCATACAATTGCATACTTAACAGTTAGGGACTAAAATGCACAATTTCAAACTTCAGCAGACAGAAACCTAAAGAAATACACTGCGTGCCGATACAGACAGAACTATATCGATACGGTTCAACTAACATAACGACTCTGTGTTCCGAAACTGGAAACCCCATATCGATACAGTGTGTCAAAAAACCCCATACCGATATTGTTCTACCCCCATACCGATCCCTTAAGAATTATTTTTAAAATTTAGTTTTCAGTAGCTAAAGAGCGTACTGGTATGGGAGCCAGTGTACCAAAACCAGTGTATAAATTCCTCGAGGCTTACCAATATGGTGGCTAGGCGTACCGATACCCTTCGTAAATTTCTACTGCTCTGAGCCTTCCCAGACCCTGTGTACCAAAACCAAGGGACCCGTACCAGTACATGAAGGCTTGTAATGACCTCTAGGTTCAACATATAACACTTTGGCCCAGTCTAAACATACCAAACCTTACAAGAACACCATAAATCATCAAATGCATGCTTAACACAGTTATTCAAGCAATTTAAACTACTCTATCAAGCACGATCCAATTCTGCACAACATCTATAGGCATGCTTTCTACTCAATATCCAAAACATAGTTCTAAACCATTCACAAGCATATTAAGCCTCAATCAAGTCCAAATCAACATTTAAAATTTGCACAAACAGAGAGTTTAGCAAAACAACCATCCCAACAATAATGAACCACATTGCCTTTATTACTATGAGTCTAAACGAAACCATACATTCAAAGATCAAGTCCTTGGATTCCTCCTTGCTTACTCGCTACCTCCAACCCTTTAAGTCTCTGCATTGATGGAAAAAGAGAGCGTAAGCACATTTAAAACCGTTTAATAATCCACTTTGAAAACCACTTTTAAAACATCTTTCAAAATATCATCAACTTCATCATCATGCCTTACAAAACATGCACTTAACATTTCCAAAACATGTATATTAAACCATGCGCAACATGTATCATGGATTAACAGCAAAACCCCATTTTCTACACTCGATTTAAGCTTTCCCATGCATAACAATCCATATGCAAGTCTTAAAGAGTAAAACATTTATAAACCAACATTATACAACATAATCCATCAATATGATACATCATCAATTATATTGGCTTACAAGTGATCATCAACCAAGTTCCACTTTACAAAATATTATATCGGATACAAGGATTCAAAAGTTTCCTCTCAACACTTCATGCAATCTCATCCAGAATTCAAGGTACAATCATAATCGGGTACAATTACAACCCCAATTATCGGTTAGATGCATAATCCACCAACATGAGTTTTTGGTACCATATAACCCCTCAACTGTTGGGGTACTTGGATGGAGTTTTCGGTACACATAAACCCATCAACATCCAAGGTGACTTTTTATAGTGCATTATCAATCCTATGTTGGGTCACGCCGGCACACTCCATGACGTAGCAGAAAAAATATACAGCGATCACCACCAGAGATCCATGTACGAGGAAAGCATTGGGGTGAATAAGAGTGAAGAATTACCTATTTAAAATTTGGAATTCTGAGTTTGGAGGAGATAGATATCCAATCACGATTCTACGATGTCGATTCCTAAGCTGCAACTATAACGCTCTGACCTCTACGTAGTTCACCTAGTTGAAACGAGCATATAAAAACTCTCTAAACTATTTAGAGGATTTTTCCAAAAAGCATTAATGACTTCTAGATCTTTCATGCCTTTATATAGCCTTTGTAATCCTAATTCAACTCATATTAGGATTTCAATATATATATTAATAAATAATCCTAATTTAACTTTAATTAGAATTCCAATATATATATTAAATATATATAATCCCAATTCAACTTAATTAGGATTTCAATATATATATTAAATATATATAATCCCAATTCAACTTAATTAAGATTTCAATATATATATTAAATATATATAATCCCAATTCAACTTAATTAGGATTTCAATATATATATATCTATATTAATATATATAATCCCAATTCAACTTAATTAGGATTTCAATATATATATATATATATTAATATATATAATCCAATTCAACTTTAATTAGGATTTCAGTATATATATTAATTTAAATAAAATTATATTATTTATATATTAAAAGACTCATAATTACAATAATTATTTTTTTAATATTTATCCAATAGTTAAATTATATATATCAAATATATATTAATTTAATTAAAGTCGTGTACAACAAATTTGTACATATATAATTCGTTTAATATATGCTCATTTCAACCGTGGGTGTAACCGGATAGGTTCTTTGTAACGTTAGTAGTAAATATTAGAACATTTCTAATATTACAAACAATGGGTGATATCTAGCAATATGTCATTGTCACCTAAGTTACAAGAAATCATGATTCGACATAACCTCTTCTTGATTAACTCTTTCCATGTATTACATCCTTTTGTCCTTATATCTAGATTGGAAACAAGTCATGGAATAGTCACACTTGTATAGTCCATCTAATATTTCTTGATATCTTGAGTAGACTATTATAAATGAATAACTATGATATCTCATATCAACTTATTCGAGCATGGCTATGCATTTTTAGTCTCACTCAATTAAGTGGCCTACGATATTACTCATATTATGTAGGAGGGACAAATCCTATCTTGATCAACCATATCCCACTACAAAGATTGTAACATATCCAATATCATTCTTTATACTGTAGTCAGTTGCGACACACGTTTGACTGTATCAAAATATGTCACCCACGTTATTAAAATTATGATGATCTCAAGTCTGAGGATCATACATGTAGTTATCACTATGATCAATGTTGTGATTATCACATAATAATCCAAGAAACATGATCATAGCGGGTCAGTCCAGTATGTCGCCCTCTAACACATACTTATGTATTGATTTTGAGATCTCTATGTCAATGACAACACTTTGTCATCAATCAACTACATATTAGTCTTAATGTATTATTGTTGTCCATGCCCACAATAATACTCGACTAAGGACATTTAAGAATAACCATATTATTCTAAAGACTTTATTATAATTCAGTTTATTTATGCACGGTGAATTGTAACTGAAAATAATAATGGCAATGCCTCTTTATTAATAAACACGGTAAAAACAAATGTCATTTACAATCATTTTATGATTGGTCTTTGGGCATACTCTAACATCCTATGGTCGGCCAACTATATCCGATAACATTTTAAGCCACATCACTTGCCAATATAATTCATTATTAACCATGTACCTCACTATTTTCATATGCATTAATCAAAACCATTTTTTACAATGCATTAAACCATGCATTAACAAGTATTTCCCATACTTACATGAATTATTTCCAAATGCATTCATCATCAAATCACTTTTAAAACTAGTATAAATCATACTCAAAATATGCATATATAGTAGGTACCATGTAAATAAAAACAAGTGCATAAAAATAATTTCGCCAACCGAAACAAGAGAGAATTCCTTTCATACATACTTCCAAGTTTAAACCAGTGTTTCAATCTTAATTTAAGCTCCCAAAACAACCTTTAAACCAATTCAAATCTGGAATCCATGTTCTCACTCACCGACTACGCAAAACTTTGATCGCCAATGTGAATCCAAGCCTCCAAGGCTTCCGAAACGTCACCCCAAGCTTAAAGATCAACCTCCCTGCTTTAACCACACAAAAACAAAGGATCCAATGCATCAAAATGCATTCAGCAGCACAACAACATCAATTCACACAAATCCTCCACAAATTCTAACTAATTTCCCTCTACAACAACCGAAAACAACATCAACCACCTTTCAAACTTAACCCAGCCAAAACCTAAAGGTTTAATCCAACAATTATCATCAATTAAAATCCAAAAACACATTTACAACATCCTTATACCTCCAAGATGCATCTAACATCCATAACTCCTCAAAAATTCATAACTAACAACCTAGAAAATTAGAGATTCACCTAGTTTCGGGATTCCAAAGTTAAGACCAACTTATTAACATTATAAAACATCAAATTTATGTTCTAATCTAATCAAGAACATAGCAAAATAGATCCAATATGAAAATCAATCAATCTCATCAATTAAACTTTGATTTAACCAATTTTCCATAATTAATCATTAAAACTCATTAGAAAACATTTATAAAGGATCAATAACTTGGGAATTTTAGTATAGAACCATTCATTAGAGGAGAAGAATGAAGCTCACCTCTAATGTTGACTTTCCCCTTAATTGGATTGATTTACATGAGAAAACAAGATTAAAACAATAAGGTTTTGATAGGAAATCATAGAAAGCTCATTTGAAATCAAAAGATTGAAGAAATCAAGAAGTTACCTGAGGATTTTGAAGAAGAAAGGAGTGTTTGGCTGGAGAGAATTTGAGAGAAAATCTTTTAGAGAAAAGTTAGTTACATAAAGTTTTCTTTTGAAAATTAATTATAAAATTAATTCTCCAAGCCTATTTATACCCCTTTAAAACCCTTTTAAAATATCCAATTAAGGAGAAAAGTGATATTAGAATTTGGCCAAATAGCTCCTTAACGATTCTAAGTTTTGACCCTTTTACAAAACAGTCACTAAAAATATTTTCCATTCTTTACATTTTGGTCACTATCCAAAATGTCATTTTGAAATTCCATTTTCCAAAATTGATTTTACCAAAAAATCTACATATTAAATAATTATTTAGGATATTTTCAATAGTTTTTCCTCACTCAAAAATATTTATTTCAAATTAATCCCGAAATCGATTCGAATCCTATAATTCGGTCCACCGGACCGTCTAATCGACCTAGAAAATCCCAAGGCCCAAAACCAGGGCGTTACACTTTATTTAAATTAAGTAGAAGAAAATAGCTATGCATTCGTGAGTAACCTTCCGCATAGGCTAGTGAAAGTCTTCCGGGGTCCAGAGTACTTATGCTTTCGTGAGTAACCCTCCATACGGGCATAATGAAAATGCATCCCCTTGAACCGTGTTCAATATGCAAGCATGTAATGGGCCAAGATAGAACATCTTATCCATCTTAGTAGGGGATAAGGGCGGTTCAAGAACCTTTTTAGATCCAAACTGGTATGAATGTATGTTTTTAGAAAGCCTACCCCATTAGAGCCATGTAAAAAGCCGTAAAGTTTATTTACTATATTATTTATTTATTTTTATATATTATTACTTCTATTTTAATTATTTATTATCATGTACTGACACTTTTCTTGCCTTACCTGTATTATTATAGCATACATCGTATTGCATCTAGTTGGTATTCCAAAACATCAGTCAGTTATAGATCACGAGTGTTCGGGTTGCATTATCCAGTTCTGGGTCCTTTGTTCAAACACCAACGTTTGAAATGTGTCTTTAGAACTTCAATGCCAACACATAGACAATGTGCGGACGGAAACCACTATAAATCTACCGAAGTAAGTGCATATGGGTTTTCCTCATAACCATTTGTCGGGACTAGTTACTATTTGGGAGAGCTTAGAAGCCCAAGACTAAGCCATATTTGCCAAGAAGTTTGGAGACATAGCCTTTCTGCTTGGAGTAGAGATAGATGAGCCCATAGTTCTAGCAGTTATTGAGTTTTGGGATCCTACCTATCATTGCTTCATCTTCAATCAGGAAGAACTGATCTCCACCATAGAAGAGTACATGGTCCTGCTACGTCTAGAGTTGGAGAAGACCAACAAGATATACTAGAAAAAGAAGAATTCTGGTTACCAAAAAAAATTACCAAGCTTGCTGGTATAGACATGAAGAATGTGGATGCTCATATGGCCGAAAAGAACAAAAGCCCTTGCTTCATATGAGAGTTCATCTATACCCAGATCATGAAAGACGTAAAGCATAGAAGGGTCTTCAATTTACTTGCCTTTACCATTTATGGGTTAATGATTTTCAAAGTTTTAGGGCATGCTGAGATACCCTAGTAGACTTGCTAACCTAGAAAAATGTGAATCTTGTCCCAGCAATTTTGACGAAAACATTCAGGTCCCTAAACTTTTGCCGAACTCGAGAAAGAGGTCGCTTCACCGGATGCTCACAACTCCTTTACTTATGGTTGCAGAGTCATTTATGGGAAAATAAGAAGATAAGCAAACATTTGACCCCTAGAGATTTGGTCCTGATTAGAAAAGTTAACCGAAAACGGTGGCAGCGTAATAGGAAGCAAGAATAGTGGGTGGCCTTCTTTCGAAACTTTTCCAACAATGACATCACATGGAGATCCCCGTGGATGTACCCAGTGCCAATTCTATACAAGTGCAGAAAGATAGAATGGGTCCCTCTCATAGGCTTGTGGGGAGCCACCATTTATGCCCCTTTGCTCATACAACACCAATATGGGAGAAAACGATCCGGCCAACCCTAATTTGATCTTTCTAGGGAGGTCATTCATGAAAACATCCAAGACAATAATCAATGTGCATGATGGTACACTTACCATAGAATTCGATGGAGAACTTATAAAGTTTAATATCTATGATGCCATGAAATATCCTAATGAAGCATGTTCTTTATTTTCTTTAGATATTACTAAACCTTTGATGCAGGACAATTCTCATCCATCTTATCAAAAATTGATCTTGATCTGGGAATCAATCTAACCGATGTTGAACCGCCTGACAAGCATATACTCACCATTCATCCCGGCAAACCTACACAGCAACAACCATACAAAGAAGATATATCCAATTCAATCAAAGATAAACCTCCTGACGAACATCTTTTAATGATAAATAAAGGGGTCACATCTAGCAAAGACGTTAAACAAAAGAGTCATGTAACATCCTGAAACCAGGCTTAGTCGAAATTCAATTTCAACAACCAGAAACTTTATACCAGAAAGTCAAATTTTAGAGTTGTCCTTTGACTAAGTGGTCAATTGTTGGTTTATTAATCTCTAATTAAATATTGATATTGATTAAAGACCCTATTATAAATCTTGAAACCTATTTTAGTGACTAAATTGAGAGAATTGGAAGTTTGGGGGCAAAAGTATAAGAAGTAAAGAGTTGAGGGCTAACCTTGTGATTATCCCCTCCTCAAGATGAATCATCTTATACGTGGGTATTTGGGGTGAGGTTTCTTCACCCAAAGGAAAGCTAAAATTAAAAGGAAAGAATTAAGGATTGAAAGCTTACCCGACAAAACCTTTAAGCAAGCATCGCACTATCTTTATCTTCTTCCCCTAAAGGCACACCTCAAGCAAGCACCTCTATTGAAGAGTCATCCAAGCTTTGCTTTCTTTCAATTTCTTTATGATATAGTGTTGCCATCAATTGGGTAAGCAAGACCCTCTATTGATTCATTGATTCCATAGCCAAAACTATGTTAAAGTCTAAGTTTAAGAATCAAGGAATCCTAGAAATTCTCTAGGGATAGCATGGCTTATTCATTATTGCTTTTAATAGCTATTAAGTTGCTATGAATCTATTATCGATATTAAAATCCTTGTTTCTTTGTATCTCAAGAGAATCGAGGTGAAGAATCACAAAATCCCTCAAATTCCACCAAGCTCAAGAACAAAGAAATTGTTATCCATAAGCCTTGAAGCCTCGGAAGTATCGGTGAGCGTAGTTAGAGTCTTAGGATTGGCTAGGTGTCTTTCCCGATTTCTTGAAATTTTTTATTGCATTTTCATCCATGAATTCAAGGTATATTTATATCAAAACCTTGTAGGAGGCATCATCGGTAAGCTTTGGTAAGCTTATTACATTGTCAAATTGATTATTGAATTATTACATTGTCAGTGATATCATTGAAACATTAAGAAATGCCATATTGATCATACTATATTGTTATTGCTACCGCTACTGTCATTATTATTATTATTATTATTATTGATATTTGCCTAAGTGTTGAATCATTGGATACAAATGGACATGGGATACAATTGGCATGCCATAGAATTCATGAGCTCATTGGTATGGAGTAGACTACGGTCCTTAAGCTAAGGCTCTATTTGGCGATGTTGGTGGGATGTGTTAGTGTTGGTCCTATTGGCGATGTTGTAGGATATTGACCATTTATTGTTGGCGATGTTGGTTAGGAATTCGCGTTACCACATTTACATGTTGATCCAAGGAATTAAGATATGAACATAATTGTTAAAACTTGATTTGAGATGCATTTACATTGATATACATGTTATTAACATTTTTTTACATTCATGTTATTTCTATTGACTACCTCACTAGGCTAAGTAAGCCTAATGCATCTCATTTTTGTGCATTTTCAGGTTGAAAGATAGTCAGATCAAGGATCAGAGCAAGGACGTTTTGAAGCAAGTCACCAAGTTACATGTAATGTAAACTTTGTCCTTAAACTCCTAGAAAGGTGGCATAGGGTCTAGACAAGTTATTTTAGCCCCATTTTGTATGTACATAAGTCTCTCCATGTTAAATGAGTTAAGACTTGAAATATGGCATTTTAGTGTTTTGACAATTTGGAAAAATGGCCTATGATGCACTAATAAAGGAAAACATAGTAAATGAAGTCGCATTGACTTGAAATTTGGCATGCATATAGAAATAATGTTTATAAGCTTGCTGGTAAAATTTGGTAAACTTTGGATATGGGTAAGGCCTACAATTTGGATAAAAACTATACCAAATATGATATTACAAACACAGGCATACCGATACGGGTTGTGTCGTATTGGTATTGATAGGCTATTTTGACGTAATGTTTACCCAAACGTACCGGTACGGGTGGTGTTGTACCGGTACATGCATGCAAAATTTGTATAAGGCATTAATGAATACCTATACTGATACATGGATTTAATTTGGGAATTTAGGGATTTTGTACCGGTACGGTGAAGGTTTTGTATCGATACGGAGGCACTGAATCCCTTGCATCGGTATGGTATGTTGTGTACTGATACTGGATTCAGTTTTGAAAGAAATTAATTTAGGGGCGTACCGGTACGACCTCTCGAGTACCAGTACCGATACAGGTGAGTTAGTTAAGTTAGTTAATGGGTTTGAAAACCCTGCAAAATAGTCACTGATTCAAATATGGTCTAATTTGGTGTGTAAATGGTTTCCAAAACCTCTGAAATTTTATATGCAAGATAATCAAGGAAGGAATTTCACATTGGTAATCCTAATTATTGATAAGTCCTTAAAATTTGCAAGAATTACAATTTAGTCCTTAAACTTGTATAATTTGTTAAATGGTCCTTGATACAAAATTTGGTTAAGTTTGCATGGGTAATAGCCAAATATTGCATCAAATCAAGTTATTAAATCACTGTTTATAGTCCAAGTCATTGAATTTAGTCAATCTTTCATCGTATTATTTACCGGTAATGTTTTTTGACACAGATTCCTATCAGACTGAGAAAGAGGTGTTACATTTATGGTATCAGAGCTAGGTTTAGTCGATTCTAGGACTAAACTGAAGTCCATTGTATTGTTATTACATTGCATATGCCACCTATGATTTTATTATTGTATACTGTGACTTGTGATTAATTCGATCCTTTTTCTTTTTATAGTATATAATGTCTGACTCTGGTAAAGCTCACGAAGAAGTTGAGCATACGACCAGCTCCTCGACTCATAAAGAGGAGAAAAAGGGAAGACCCTCTGAATTCACAAATTCCTCTACAAGAACCATTAAATCTTGAGCCAGTCCTGCAAACTACTCAATTCGAATGTTACAAGAACATGACAGAGATGTTCAAGCAGTTCATGGCTACCCTTAAGTCCGAGCAGTCTGCAAAATCCTCTGTAGTTGCTACTTCTATAAATTGAGCCCCTATTGATAAATTAGCTCAAGACCGAGCCACTACCTTTACAGGTAAGGCTGGTGAGGATCCTAAGGCAGTAAAATACTGCTTAGACAGTACAATAAGAATTTTGACCAAGCAGTTATAGTGCTCAGATGAGCACAAGCTCGAGTGTGCCTTAGCCTTGTTGGAAGACAAGGCTCTGCATTGGTGGGAAACCACTATACTTATCGCTCCCGAGGAAGCTGTAACCTGGGAGTTCTTCTTGCGTGAGTTTAGGAAAAAGTATATCAACGAATACTATTTGGCAGAAAGACAAGATATCTTTTTGCATCTTAAGCAAGACGGGAGACTGGTGGAACAATACATCCACAATTTTTGTAAATATTGCAAGTACGAAGCTGAGTACATCAAGAAGAAAGAGAAGAAGTGTAGAATATTTATAGATGGGTTAAGAGATGAAGTTTGACGCTTGTTCACTGCCTTAGGGATCACAGATTTCCAAGAGCTCATGAATCGAGCGATCTCTACTGGTGCTACTCAGAGTTCGCAAAGGTTTAGTGGGCTAGCCTAATCTGAAAAGAGGCATCGAGATGAATCTCGCCCACCTTTACCGTATAAGAAGAGTAAGCAACAGTATCACCAACAACTCTCTTGATCAGGCAATTTTACCAAGCCATAAACTATGTCTCAGTCTGTTGCAAGAACAACTTCCATCAAGAGCACTAGAGGTTCAGGCCGAGAATCTCAACATCCTATATGTAATTTCTTCCAGAGAAGACATCCTATGGGACAATGCTGTAGACAATCCGGAGCAGTTTCCTCAATGGTGAGCAAGGTCACTACATTAAAGATTGTCTGATGAACACCTCTAAGTCTTCAGCACCAATAATTCCAACATCCCCTGCTCAGTCTTTCAAGGGTAAAAGACAGAAGAAAATTGTATCGAGAGCTTTCGGGAGACCTGATGGTTCTAGAAAAACTCTTATTCGACAAGAATCTAAAGCTTCAGCACAAGTTTATCATGTGAAGAGCAGGGAAGAGGATAATGATCCATAAATTATTGCAAGTACTATTGAACTATATGCTCATCTTGTTTATACATTGATTGATCCTAGACCCATATATTCCTTTATTAGTATTGTGTTGATTAAAAGGTTTAAGTTAACGTCTGAACCTATAGTCTCCAAAATCATCGTAACCAATTCTCTAGGGGATAGTGTTGTAGTTAGATTAATATGCAAAATTATCCCCTCATGATACAAGGGATACCTTTTTCAGCCAACCTCGTGGCCCTCCCTATTTATGAGTTTGACGTTATTTTGGGCTTGACTGGCTCGGAGAGCATCAAGCTTGGGTAGATTGTTTGAAGAGAAAGTTGTATTTTAGAGGTTTTGGCAAGGAGAGCATAACTCTTATGGACACTATGGGCAAGAGATCATTGTTACATGCTGTCACAAGTAGGGAAGAACCTCAGTTACAAGATATAGATATTGTGCAAGAATTTTTTGATGTGTTTCCCGATTAGCTTCTGAGTTTACCACCCACATGTGAAGTTGAATTTGGGATTGAAGTGTAACCTAGAACCACTTCAGTTTCCATTGCACCTTATCGAATGGCACAAGTTGAACTCACCGAGCTCAAGGTATAGATTCAAGACCTACTAGATAAAGGTTTCATCCTACCAAGTTCCTTACCTTGGGGAGCTCTAATTCTTTTTGTCAAGAAGAAGGATGGATCAATGTGTCTTTGCGTTGATTACTGACAATTGAATAAGCTCACCATTGAAAAAATATCCCTTACAAAGAATCGACGATCTGTTTGATCAGCTTAAGGATGCAACCATCTTTTTAAAATTGATCTAAGATCTGGATACTATCAAATGAGAGTCAAAGAATGTGATGTACCCAAGACAGCCTTCTGTACAAGGTATGGCCACTATGAATTCTTGGTTATGCCCTTTGGGTTAACCAATGCACCGGCTGCCTTTATAGATCTCATGAATCAGGTTTTTAGACCCTATCTTGATAATTTTGTAGTAGTATTCATGATGGCATACTAATCTATTCCAAGAATCAAGCTGAACACCGCGACTATCTTCGCGTCGTGCTTCAAATCCTTTGGGAGAAGCAATTATATGCCAAGTTCAGTAAGTATGAGTTCTAGACCACTCAAGTTTCATTCTTGGAACATGTAATTTCTACTGAAGGTATTCAAGTGGATCCGAAGAAGATTCAAGCTATAGTAGAGTGGAGTCCACCGAAGAATGTTGGTGAAGTTTGCAATTTTCTCGGTCTTGCTGGCTATTATAGAAGATTCGTTAAAGGGTTTTCTATAATAGCAACACCGTTAACTAAACTTCTATGGAAGGATATCCTTTTTGAGTGGACCGAGGAACAATAACGTAGTTTTGATCAACTTAAGCAAGTGTTGACTCATGTATCGGTCCTAACCCAAGCTAAGTCTGAAAAAAAACTACACCGTGTATAGTGATGCATCGATCAGGGGTTGGGATGTGTTTTTATGCAAGAAGGCAAGGTTGTTGCGTATGGATCAAGATAAATTAAGCCACATGAAATGAACTATCCTACCCATGACCTTGAGTTGGCTAGAGTTGGCTTTGCCTTAAAGATCTAGAGGTATTATCTCTACGGAGAGAAATGCTACCTATGTACCTATTACAAAAGCCTTAAATATTTGTTGACCCAAAAAGAGCTTAACCTTCGTCAAAGGAGATGGATAGAACTTCTCAAAGATTACTATCTTGTATTTGAATATCATCCGGGCAAGGCCAATGTTGTAGCTGATGCACTCAGTCGCAGACCTTCACCTGGTAAGTATCAATATTGGATATTGAACCTCAAGTATTGACAGTTGTATTTAAAATTGCAATATCGTTATTGTATTGTAGCCCCTCGAGCTATCAACGCTCACTTCAAGCTGTAGAAACACTGACCTTTAGTAGCTGAACTTCAAGTTCAGTCTACCATTATGATGAGAATCAAGTTATTGCAAGACCAAGATCCTGAATTGCAAGCCATCATTTCCAAACTTCAGAGTAATCCTGATCCTGATTTCAAATTTAACTCTAAAAGACTCTTGTGCTTCCGTGATAGAATTTGTATACCAAGTGATGAATCCTTTCATGATGACATTCTTAAAGAAGCACATAGTAACCCTTTTTTGGTTCACCAGGGGTCGATAAAGATTCGTAAAGACCTTCAAAAACTGCACTAGTGGCATGGTATGAAGAGGGCTATTACTGAATTTGTATCAAGGTGTCTTACGTGCCAGCAAGTCAAAGCTGAACATCGTGTCCCCATAGGATTATTGCAACCCATTGAACTCCCTAAATGGAAGTGGGAAACAATGACCATTAACTTTGTCAGTGGTCTAAGCATGACGCTATTTGGGTCATTGTTGACTGTTTTACCAAGTCAATGCCTATCAGAATGGACTACGGTCTTCCCAAGTTAGCTGACTTGTACATCAAGGAAATAATCAAACTTCACGGAGTACCTAAGTCAATCATCTCTGATCGAGATCCTCGTTTTGCTTCATGATTCTTGAAAGCATTGTAAGGAGTTCTAGGTACCCTATTCAATCTCAGTACAACCTTTCACCCTCAATCTAATAGCCAATCAGAAAGGATAATTCAGATATTGGAAGACATGCTTCGTGCATATGTCATTAACTTTGAAGGGACTTGAGAGAGGTCCTTACCTCTCATCGAGTTTGCTTACAACAATAGCCATCAATCATCTATTGGAATAACACCATTCGAAGCATTGTATGGTAGGAGATGTAGAACACCATTATGCTGGTCTAAACTCGATGAAGGCAAGATGTTGGGCCCTGACTTGCTTTGGGAAACTGAAGAACGGTTTACCATCATTAATGATCGTTTAAAGGCCGCATTTGACTGACAGAAGGCCTATGCCGATCTTAAGAGGAGAGGTATACAGTTTGATATTGGTGAGAAAGTATTTCTGAAAGTCTCTCCATGGAAGAATATTCTTCGCTTTGGTAAAAAGGGGAAGTTAAGTCCTCGATTCATTGGACCTTTTGAGGTGACTGAAAGAATTGGTCATGTGGCTTATCGACTAGCCTTGCCTCAGGAGTTGAACAAGATTCATGATGTCTTTTATGTATTGATGCTCCGCAAGTATAGATCCGACCCATCTTATGTTATTGATCCCGAATTAGTAGAACTCCAACTGAACCTAGCGTATAAGGAAAAACTAGTACAAGTATTAGCAAGAGAAGTCAAGAGACTTTGAAACAAGAATGTTCCTCTAGTTAAAGTGCTTTGGAGAAGTCACAAGGTTGAAGAAGCTACATGTGAACCAAAAAAGACCATGAGAAATCAATACCCACATCTCTTCAGTTCAAGTAAAAATTTGAGGACAAATTTTACTTAAGGGGGAGAGTTGTAACACCCTAAAACCAGGCCTAGTCGAAATTCAATTCCAGCAACAAGAAACTTTACACCAAAAGGCCAAATTTTAGAGTTGACCTTTGACCAAGTGGTCAATTATTGGTTTATTGATCTCTAATTAAATATTGATATTGAATAAAGACCCCATTGTAAATCTTGAAACCTGTTTTAGTTACTAAATTGAGAGAATTTAAAGTTTAGGGGCAAAAGTATAAGAAGTGAAGAGTTGAGGGACTAACCTTGTGATTAGCCCCTCCTCAAGATGAATCATCTTATACATGGGTATTTGGGGTGAGGTTTCTTCACCAAAAGGAAAGCTAAAATTTAAAAGAAAGAATTAAGGATAGAAAGCTTACCCAAAAAAAACCTTAAGCAAGAATCACATCATTTTCATCTTCTTCCCCTAAACACACACCTCAAGTAAGCACCTCCATTGGAGAGTCATCCAATCTTTCCTTTCTTTCAATTTTTTATACTATAGTGTTGCCATCGATCGGGTAAGCAAAAGCCGTCCATTGATTCATTGATTCCATGACCAAAACTATGTTAAAGTCTAAGTTCAAGAATCAAGGAATCCTAGAAATTCTCCAGGGATAGCATGGCTTATTCATCAGTGCTTTTCATAGCTATTAAGTTCCTATAAATCTATTATCGATATTGAAATCCTTGTTTCTTTGTAGCTCAAGAGAATCGAGGTGAAGAATTACCAAATCCCTCCAATTCCACCAAGCTCAAGAATAAATAAATTGTTATTCGGGAGCCTTGAAGCCTCAGAAGTATCGGTGAGTGTAGTCGGAGTCTTGGGATTGGCTAGGTGCCTTTCCCGATTTCTTGAAATTGTTTATTGCATTTCCATCTATGCATTCAAGGTATGTTTATATCAAAACCTCATAGGAGGCATCATCGGTAAGCTTTGGTAAGCTTATTACATCGTCAAGTTGATTATTTAATCATTACATTGTCATTGATATCATTGAAACATTGAGAAAGGCCATATTGATCATACTATATTGTTATTGTTATTGCTACAGTTACTGTCATTGTTATTGTTACTGTTATTGATATTGGCCTATGTATTGAATCCTTGGATACGAATGGACATAGGAAACAATTGGCATGCCATAGAATTCATGAGCTCATTGGTACGGAGTGGACTATAGTCCTCGAGCTAAGGCTCTATTTGGCGATGTTGGAGGATATTGACCATTTATTATTGGTAATGTTAGTTGAGAATTCGCGTATCCACATTTACATGTCGATCCAAGGAATTAAGATATGAAAATCATTGTTAAAACTTGATTTGAGATGTATTTATATTTGTTGGGTTACATAGGAAATTAACTGATCTAATCAGGCATATAAACGCAGCGGAAAAATATCCTATGAAGAATTTCCAGGATCTTATGCTATCATATTAATGTACGAAGAGGAAATCAAACATTACCTTGATATTTGATTCAGGAATTCGGTTGAGTTGATGCGTTACCTTTCTGAAAGACGACCACCCTCTACAAGTATCCACACGTGAATGGACGACGAACGACTATTGAAATGCTAGTTCCAATCAAGATTTCGAAAATCTAGTTTTGTAGTTTGGTGGCTATTTCGAAAAAAAACACTCTTAAAATCCCTTAGCATACATACATATATATACAACTTGATTAGGGTTAGATTGAGTTCACTTATTATAATTTAATTAAAACTCTTTAAATAAATTATAAAATAAATTCCTTTATCTGATATGGAATTCAAGTTCAGCCAAAATCTAGATAATGTGATTTATTTAAAATAAATAAATAATATATTAAAAATAGATTCCTTATCCAATAAGGAATTTAATTCCAATCAAATCTAGGTAATGAGATTATTTAATATTATTTATTTAATATTTTTTTCAAAAAAAATAATAAAATGAATAAAATATTCTATCACAAGAATACGAATTTAACTTCTTTAAATTCGAATAAATAATCTCTCTCAATATAATTTAAAATAATCATGTTATCTTAAATTTATTATTGGGAGTAATAACCACAACCATTCTTAGTGTGCGACCCTATATGTTCAATTAACGTTGGCAGTAGATAAAATCATATTTTATTCTACAAGTCATAAGCGGCCTCTAGCAAGACATTATGACTACCCAAGTTAAATGAAAAGCTCATAATCCTAGACAAACTTAATTCAATTTATGTCATAATCCTTTTATCTCAAGATATCTTGATAGAATATAAGGCATGGAAAATGTTAACCTTATATCGTTCCATCTTTAGTTTCTTGATGCCCAATTGAACTGATTAAACAAATGACATTGATCTCTATCAACTCATTTGAGCATGGCCATGCATTTCTCAGTCTTAATCATCGAGGGGCCCAAAGATATCTCTCTTATGTTAAGAGGGATAAATTCCATCTTAATTACTCACATCTCACTGCATGATTCCTTATTATGTTCAAGCAAAACCTTTATAATCGTCCGATTAAAAATGATGTTTGACTATGTCAAAACATAATAGTTATCATGCTGAGAACCGTAGTAATTTCGGGTCTAAGGATTTAATGTCACAATTGTTTGAAGATTAATATATAACTTTAATCCATGTATTAATCTCAAGACGAGTCAATCCTAATATTTGTTCTCAACAAATATATATATGAATTTGATTTGAATCTCATTCACATATTCATCTTATGAATATCTATCAAACTTCATACTAATCTTATTATTGTTCCCACAATAATAACTGATTAGGGATATTTAGAACAATAATATTCAAGGATGCAAAAGCATGCAAATTTATCATAACAATAAATTCAATAATCAAAATATCACGTCCATACAATAGGCCTTAGGGCACTATCGCTAACAATCTCCCACTTGCACTAGGCCTATTCAAGAATGTATCTCATACTTATAGACCTAATATGACGATCATGTTTTACTTGTGGTAGTGCTTTGCTTTGAACTCTTCAGCAAACAACACCTCTATTTAAACAAAACATATATCCCGGCTGCGATCGAAAATCATCTTTGTCAGTTTGGAAGCTTGCATCCGTGTAACCACTTACAACTAGATCATCTTCCAATCCGTCATAGACTAAGAACATATCTTTATTTTTTCTCAAATACTTAAGTATATTCTTTACTGATGTCCAGTTACTCTCACTGGGATCTGATTGGTATCGACTTGTTATGCTCAAAGCATATGAAACATCGGATCTAGTGCATAGCATGACATACATTATAGATCCTATCGCCTAAGCATATGGAATTTTACTCATGCGTTCTCGCTCATCTTTAGAGTTAGGACACTGAGTCTTGCTAAGAATAATGCCATGAGACATAGGCAAGAATCCTCTCTTGGAATCTTGCATACTGAACCTTTTCAGTACCTTGTCTATATACGCACTTTGACTTAGACCGATTTTCCTTTTAGATCTATCTTTATAGATTTTTATCCCAAGGATATAGGCAGCTCTGCCTAAGTCCTTCATTAAGAAAAAATTTCCTAACCAAGACTTGACACTCTGAAAGGTAGGAATGTCATTGACATATAAGACCAAAAACACAATTGCACTCCCGCTAATTTTCTTATAAACACAAGGTTCATCTTCATTTTTGACGAATCTAGTCTCTTTGATTGACTCATCAAAACGAAGATTCCAACTCTGTGAAGCATGCTTCAATCCATAAATGGATATGTGAAGCTTGCATACTTTACCATAATTCTCAACTTGTGAAAAACCCTCTGGTTGTGTCATGTACACATCCTTGAGTAAGTATCCATTAAAAAACGCAGTTTTCACATCCATTTGCCAAATCTCATAGTCATAATATGCTGCAATGGCTATAAGAATTCTGATTGATTTAAACATGGCTACCGGTGAAAAGGTTTCATCATAGTCTATACCATGAGTTTGTTTGAAACCTTTTGCAACTAGCCTTGCTTTATAAGTATGCATTTTGCCATCCATGTCGGTTTTCCTTTTAAAAACCTATTTACATCCAATGCTTTTAGTACCTTCAGGTGGATCAATCAAAGTCCAAACTTGATTGCCATACATGGATTGTATTTTAGACTTCATGGCCTCCAACCATTTCTTAGAGTTCGGATCTGAAATAGCCTCTTGATAGGTAGTGGGTTCATCCTGATCCACTAATAATACGTCATGATTGTCAGTGATAAGAAATCCATATTTCTCAAGTTCACGACGTTCCCTATCAGATATACGTAATTCTTATGTTACTGGAGGTATGTCAACAACAGTTGTTGACATTGAGTATCCAAAGACAGTTCAATGTGATTTTGTGGTTCTTGAACTTCTTCAAGTTTTACTTTGCTCCCACTGGTTCCTTTAGAAATAAATTCCTTTTCTAAGAAGACACCATTTCAAGCAACAAACATTTTGTTCTCAGGGGGATTATAAAAGTAGTATCCTTAGGATATCCCACAAAAAGACATTTGTCAGATTTTGGTTTAAGCTTATTAGAAACTAAACGTTTCACACAAGCCTCACAACCCCAAATTTTAAGAAAAGACATACTGGGCTTCTTACCAGTCCATATCTTATATGGTGTATTTTCAACTACTTTGGAAGGAACTCGATTTAGTGTAAAAGCAGCTGTTTCAAGTGCATAACCCTAAAAGGTAAGTGGAAGATCTATCATACTCATCATCGATCGAACCATATCTAATAAAGTATGATTCCAATTTTTTGAAACCTCATTCTATTGTGGTGTTTCAGGAGGACTTAATTGTGAAACTATTCCACAATTTCTAAGATGAACATCAAACTCTTGACTCAAATATTCTCCTCCTCGATCAGATCGAAGAGCTTTTATTGTTTTGCCAAGTTGATTTTGTACTTCATTTTAAAAAGATTTGAACAATTCAAATGATTTCGTTTGTCTCAACAAATAACTATAACCGTATCTACTGTAGTCGTCAATAAATGTAATGAAGTACTTGTAACCTCCTCTAGAAATTGAAGTTAAAGGTCCACATACATCTGTATGTATTAGGCTTAAAACCTCATTAACCCTTTCACTGTGTCCAGTAAAAGGACTCTTTGTCATCTTACCTAGTAAACAAGATTTGCACGTATCATATGATTCAAAATCAAAAGAATTCAAAATTCCATCTTGATGGAGTTTTGAAATGCGTTTCTCATTTATGTGGCCAAGGCGACAATGCCAGCGATAGGTTGGATTTGAATCATTAGATTTAAGCCTCTTATTTATGTTATATATCGAAGAGTTGTTGGAGTTTTGAAGTTTCAAAACATAAAGACCATCTTGTAAATCAGCATTTGCATAGAACATGTCTTTATAATAAATGGCGCAATTATTATTCTTAATAATAAAAGGAAAACCATCATTATCCAAACAAGAAACTGAAATAATATTCTTACTTATGCTAGGAACATAAAAGCAATTGTTCAAAACTAACAAAATCCCACTAGGGAAAGTAAGTTCATAACTTCCTACAGCTAAAGCAGCAACTCTTGCTCCATTTCCAACTCGTAGGTCCACCTCACCCTTTTTCAGTTGTATACTCCTTTTGAGTCCCTGCACATTCGTACAAATGTGAGATCCACATCCGGTATCTAATACCTAGGAACTTGTAGGAGAAAGATTAACATGTATAACATAAATACCTGAAGAGTTGGTCTCACCAGTGCTCTTTTTTTCTTTAGATCTTCCAGATACAGTTTACAGCTTCTCTTCCAATAACCAGACTCATTGCAAAAGAAACAAACACCCTCCTTAGGGGGATTAACTTTGGGATTAGCTTTGGGTTTTGGTTTAGCGTTGGACTTTCCAGCCACACTTTTTCCCTTTCCCTTTTTTCTTAAAATTCTTTCCCTTTTGAACCATCAGAATATGGCTAGGTTTGGATTTAATATTTTGTTCAGTAGTTTTAAGCATCGTATGCAGCTCAGAAATTGATTTATCCATCTCATTCATGTTATAGTTCATAACGAATTGACTATAACTTTCAGGTAATGAATTTATGATCAAGTCAGTCGCCAACTCTTGGATCAATGGAAATCCAAGTCTCTCAAGGTGCTCAATATGACCTTTCATTTTTAGCACATGGGTGCTAACAGAGGCACCTTCAGCCATTTTGCAAGAATGTAATGCCTTGGTTGTCTCATACCTTTCTTGCCTTGCTTGCTGTTGGAACATTTCTTTAAGCTCATGAATCATTTCATAAGCTTCCATGTTTTCTAGATCTTTCTGAAGTTCAGAACTCATGGTAGCTAGCATCAAACATGCAACATCAAGAAAATCATTTTTATGCTTCGCATAAGCCTTTGTATTAGCTTTAGAGGCATCTTTCTCTGGTTCCTCAGGGTAAGGTTCATCTAGGACATAAATCTTCCTTTCTTGTTTGAGAACAATTCTCAAATTTCGATACCAATCAAGGAAGTTAGTCCCGGTAAGTTTTTCCTTCTCAAGGACCGATCGCAGTGATAAAGTAGAATTGTTGGTTGTCATCTACAACATAATGTAAAGTTTGATAAGATATTTTGATTTAAGATTTCAACTATATTAACAACCCTCAAAATTAATTAATATAGTTGGCTAAGATCCATATTTCTCTCTATCTTTAAGTCAGCTTTAGCATGACACTTAAAAATAAGTTATTTAGGTAAGTAACTCTTACTAATTGTATCTTATGTAACTCTTAGAAATTTATGAGATTTTGACATCTTATGTCCCGGCATGCATAAATCTCATCTCATGCCATTAGGTCTAAAACCGTTTTGATAAACTAATTAAGCTACACCATTTTAAACATGTGAGCAACACTATTACTCATCTTGTCTTACTAATGTAACCTAATGTACTCCTACTTTGGTAGAACCTACATTAAGGTGATAAAAGTCTTGACAAGTGTTTAAAATTGGATGGCATGTAAAACTTAAATTTTATGTGAGGGGTTCTTGTTGATTTTAATTACTAAGGTATCACATACACATAGCATCGCATTCACATAGCATCACATATATGTAAATAAATAAACGTGACATAGTATGGCCTTATCCTAAAAAATAAATAAACCTAAACGATGAAAGACTTCATCGCCTTGGATCAATATCTTTATCGCCTTGGATCATCATCTAGCTTCTCCATCACAATGTTGGTAAGAATTATATCTTGATTACAAAAATTCAAATGGCACGCAGGCCGTATAAAATAAAACGACTCGCAGGTCGTATTACAATGAATAAAACAACACGCAGGCCGTATTTAAAAAACTTTACAACTTTTGTACAAATCTAAAAGGCCATACTACGCAACATGCCATACATCAAGCAAAACAATCAAGAAACAATCATCTCATGAATATTTGACAAAGCGTACGTCGTCACTAAGGCGTGTTACTTAAGTCTTTTAATCTTATAAGGTGTTTCGCATAGTTAAACCCTACGCAAACTTTTTCGGTGGTCATACTTGGTAAATGTATACTGTTATGATCTAATTAAGCAAATAGTATTAGGATTATTAACAATATTTAATAAATCCTTTAAAGAAACAGAATTAACCTTTCAAACACCTTAAACAACCTGATTAATTATATCGTTCGCGCAAACCCTAATAACATACATCTAATAATGAATACTATAATGATCATACAATTAATATGAATATGCAAGTCGCTCTTGATGCCACTGTTGGGTTTCATAGGAAATTAACTGATCTAATAAGGCATATAAACGCAGCGGAAAAATATCCTATTAAGAATTTCCAGGATCTCATGCTATCATATTAATGTACGAAGAGGAAATCAAACATTACCTTGATATTTGATTCAGGAATCCGATTGAGTTGAGGCGCTGACTTTCTAAAAGACGACCCCCTCTACAAGTATCCACACGCGAATAGACGACAAACGACTATCGGAATGCTAGTTCCAATCAAGATTTCGAAAATCTTGTTTTGTAGTTTTGTGGCTATTTCGAAAAAAACACTCTTAAAACCCCTTGGCATACATACATATATATATATATATATATATGACTTGATTATGTTTAGATTGAGTTCACTTATTATAATTTAATTAAAACTCTTTTAAATAAATTATAAAATAAATTCCTTTGTCTGATAAGGAATTCAAGTTCAACCAAAATCTAGATGGTGTGATTTATTTAATAATATTATTTATTTAAAATAAATACATAATATATTAAAAAATAGATTCCTTATCCAATAAGGAAGTTAAATCCAATCAAATCTAGATAATGAGATTATTTAATATTATTTATTTAATATTATTTTTCAAAAATTAATAAAATAAATAAAATATTCTATCACAAGAATACAAATTTAACTTTTTTAAATTCGAATAAATAATCTCTCTCAATATAATTTAAAATAATTCGTTATCTTAAATTTATTATTGAGAGTAATAACCACAACCATTCTTATCCATTCTTAGTGTGCGACCCTATAGGTTCAATTAACGTTGGCAGTAGATAAAATCACATTTTATTCTACAAGTCATAAGCGACCTCTAGCAAGACATTATGACTACCCAAGTTAAATGAAAAGCTCATAATCCGAGACAACCTTAATTCAATTTATGTCATAATCCTTTTATCTCACGATATCTTGATAGAATATAAGGCATATAAAATGTTAACCTTATATCATTCCATCTTTAGTTTCTCGATGCCTAATTGAACTGATTAAACAAATGACATTGATCTTTATCAACTTATTTGAGCACGGTCATGCATTTCTCAGTCTCAATCATCGAGGGGCCCAAAGATATCTCTCTTATGTTAAGAGGGATAAATTCCATCTTAATTACTCACATCTCACTGCATGATTCCTTATTATGTTCAAGCAAAACCTTTATAATCGTCCGATTAAAAACGATGTTTGACTATGTCAAAACATAATAGTTATCATGTTGAGAACCGTAGCAATTTCAGGTCTAAGGATTTAATGTCACAACTGTTTGAAGATTAATATATAACTTTATGCATGTATTAATCTCAAGACGAGTCAATCCTAATATTTGTTCTCAACAAATATATATATGAATTTGATTTGAATCTTATTCACATATTCATCTTATGAATATCTATCAAACTTCATACTAATCTTATCTTATTATTGTTCCCACTATAATAACTGATTAAGGATATTTAGAATAATAATATTCAAGGATACAAAAGCATGCAAATTTATCATAACAATAAATTTAATAATCAAAATATCACGTCCATACAATAGGCCTTAGGGCACTATCACTAACAATGTTAATATACATGTTATTGATATTTTTTGCATTTATGTTATTGCTATTGACTACCTCACTAGGCTAAGTAAGCCTAATGCATCTCATTTTCGTGCATTTTCAGGTTGAAAGATAGTCAGATCAAGGATCAGAGCAAGGACGTTTTGAAGCAAGTCACCAAGTTACATGTAATGTAAACTTTGTCCTTAAACTCCTAGAAAGGTGGCATAGGGTCTAGACAAGTTAGTTTAGCCACATTTTGTATGTATATAAGGCTCACCATGTTAAATGAGTTAAGACTTGAAATATGGTATGTTAGTGTTTTGACAATTTGGAAAAATGGCCTATGATGCACTAATAAGGGAAAACATAGTAAATGAAGTCGTATTGACTTGAAATTTGACATACATATAGAAATAATGTTTATAAGCTTGCTGGTGAAATTTGGTAAATTTTGGATATGGGTAAGGCCTCTAATTTGGATAAAAACCTGAAAAATATGATTTACAGACACAGACGTACCGGTATTGATAGGCTATTTTGAGGTAATGTTAGCCCAAACGTACCAGTAAGGGTGATGTCGTACCGGTACAGGCATGCAAAATTTGTATCAGGTATTAAAGCGTATCGATACTGATACAGGGGTACCGATACGCAAATCAACACTGGAATTTTACTGTAGTACGGGTACCGATACGGGTGGTGTCGTACTGATACCCTATTGACGATTTTATTTGGGAATTTAGGGATTTTGTACTGGTACAGTAAAGGTTCTGTATCGATACGGAGGAACTGAATCCCTCGTACCGGTACGATATGTTGTGTACCGATACTGGAATTAGGTTTGAAAGAAATTAATTTAGGGGCGTACCGGTACGGCCTCTCAAGTATCGGTATCGATACATGTGAGTTAGTTAAGTTAGTTAACTGGGTTTGAAAACCTTGAAAATAGTCACTGATTCAAATATGGTCTAATTGGGTGTGTAAATGGTTTCCAAAACCTCTGAAATTTTATATGCATGATAATCAAGCAAGGAATTTCACATTAGTAATCCTAATTATTGATAAGTCCTTAAAATTTACAAGAATTACAATTTAGTCCTTAAACTTGTATAAGTTGTTAAATAGTCCTTGATACATAATTTGGTTAAGTTTGCATGGGCAATAGCCAAATATTACGTTGAATTGAGTTATTAAATCACTGTTTATAGTCCAAGTCATTGAATTTAGTCAACCGTTCACCGTATTGTTCACCGGTAACGCTTTCCGACCTGAATTCCTACCAAACCGGGAAATGGGTGTTGCACGCTGCATGGGAGGCAACCCATGATTTGATTTTATTATTTTTTGATTTTTTATAGTTTTTTCTTTTTAGGTACAAGGAGTAGCACTCATAGAAAAAGATACAGCTGCACCTAATGTTCTTCAGGCAAAACAAAAGCAGTCCACAATTTAGACGTGCCTACGCTTCCTTTCCCATCCCCACCATGAACCATCACATGCCGAATATGGGATCATTCTTTTCCCTAAAACTTTTATTGCTTTATTTTATGCATGATGGTTTTAGAACATTAAGGACAATGTTCAGTTTAAGTGTGGGGGTGGGAGATTTTGGTTGAAATTTGTTTGTTGGAATCTTGCTTAGTTTGTTGAAGTTATTAGGAAGAAAATATGTGAATTTTATGCTTATTGAAGACTTAGAAAAATTCCTTGCACATTGAAATTTTTTCTTAGAATCAACATGTTGAGATTTTTTGAGATTTGGGATCCCAAAGTAAAAATAAGACTCATACGGGGAGTAAATTAGGATTGTAAGAACTTTTTAGCCTTGCAAATCGTTGCTTGATTAATTGATTTGATAGTTTGATGGATAAAATTGGACACAATATAAGTCACTTTTGTGAGATTTGAGCCTAATAAGCATACATCTTTTATGCTTCATATTTTTCTTTCATTGAGTGATTGTCAAGCATGATTAGTTTCTTCTAGAACTTGCAATGTTATACTTGTTAAGACCACATAGGATCGAATTACTTGAGATGATTAAGGCACTTATGTATGAACCTTGAGCCAAAAAGCCTACCTTGGTAAATATGACCATTAGAGAACCATTTTTGAGCCTAAGCCTATTGTTTGGAAATTAACTATATTAAAAGTCATATCCTTTTTGTTGATTTCCCCAATTTGAACCCAAATTTGAAGAACTACACACAACATTTACTTAGAGAAAATTCAAGCAAACTAAAAAAAAGAAAATGGAGAAAATCTAGAAAAAAAAACGAGAAAAAAAGAAAAATGTCTTGTTTGTTCAAAAAGAAAAATAAAAAAGAAAAGAGAAAAAGTGTGAAAATGTTGAATCCTCGTTATCTCGAAATATCATAAAGCTTGAACAAAATAAAAAGTGTGAGTTCTCAATTCAAAAAGCCCAAAAGTCTTTCTCATCATACCTTGTCACTAGCCCTGTTACAACCAAAAACAAATACCTTTTGATCTTGTAATTAGGCCCAACTCAGTGGTGGAAATGTGATATATTTGCAAGCCTATGGTAAGATTCTTTTACATGCTTTGACTTGAGTGTTGTTGTCCCTTAAACACCTGAGCGAAATTGAGTGAATCCTTTGTGAGGGTGTTTAATTTTATTCCCTCTTTGACTTCATGATAATTAACTGGGTGATTATTTTCTTGTGCTAAATTGCAATCATGGATTTATTACTTTTCTTATCCTTTCTATTTACCACAAGGACCCTGAATTTTGAATTTCAATATGGTTGAGGACAAGCATAATCTAAGTGTGGGGATATATGATAAGTCTAATATTTGCATATTTTTCACATATATATACCTATATTTTAGTGCTTTAATCCAACTATAAATACATGCTTAAAAAAGAAGTTTTAGTTGGATTTGGATTCTAAAGAGCACTTAACACAAGAAGAGAAATTCTACTTTAAGTTGAACTTTCACTTTTATATTATATTTGGAGTAGGATAGAGTTTTAAATTAAATCTTATTGTAATTTCTTCTCCTAGTTGATGTAAATGACCTCTATTATAAATAGGGTCATGAGAAGAAGATAAATCATTCATCTCTTAATTCTCATTCTTCTCTTTTTTGTTGATTTCCCCTCTCAATGAATTGCTAAACTCCTTTTCTAGTCAAGTGTAGTTTCGACGTTTTTAATTCAAGTTTTTAGTGAGATTTCTTGTTCTTCATGTTTCTCCAAGTATTTTTATATCTTATGAGCTTATTCTCATGTGTATGTTGGATTGTACATATGCATGCAATCAAGTCATGGATTATTGACGCAAGTGGTAAGTAAACCTAGATTATGGTTTATGAAGGTATAATTTCATGATAATGATTAGAGTAGATTATCTATTTTCTAGTTTATGTGCTTTGGGTCTCTATTGTTCTCAATGCTATTTGATATGTTTTAATTCTTAGTGGATTATCTAAGGAATTTTAACCTTGATAATAAGAATTAGTAATTTATGGATTATTAAGTTACTTTCTATCAAAGAAGAGATTTAAGTTATTTGTGGATTATCATCTAACTTAAAATCAAGCTACTTGAGATATATGCATGTTATCTTTTGAAGATCGATGATCTAATTACTTGGATTAAATTCTAAGAACCCCCTTGGCTAGAGTTCACACCATCATCAAACAACCTTACTTTAATTTTCTTTCTTTAAATTCTCTCTCAAATACAAAACCCCCTCCTTTACTTTTATTTGCATTTAGTTATAAACTTAATATTCTTACCGCTCTTCGTGGATTAGATCTTGCTTACCGCTACTACAAAATTCTTAGTTCAAGCATTTATTTATTTTTGACGAATTCGACACCCATCAGAAACCAACTTAGCCTATGCCATTGCAGCTTAGCCTTCACTTCCCTGACATTGTCACAGATCCACGATGACTTAACAGATGACCAATTCGTCATAGTATCAAAAAATATAGCAGCTTCTGATCGACCTCAGTTTTAACAACTTTTTTCACGGTCCAGCCAAAATGAGTCTTGTATTCTACTTGCCAAAAATCTTCTCTTATAAAAACATACTCATTTAACTAAGCTACCCAAAAGGATCCTTCACCAGACAATATCTTTTTCAGTAGTATTAAGTTGCAAGTTTTGCTCCAACTCGTCAAGCTAACTAACTAATTAAGACAAATTAACTACACAATAACTGAACACCTTTACAAAAATTACTAGACTCAATTTTCTTCTACTTTCTATCACATTTTCAGCAACCAAACACCAAATTCTAAACAACATTTTCATAGCTATTAGTTTTCCTTCTAACTTTTTACACAAGAAACCTAGGTTTTATATGTATATGATTAAAACTTGAAGAGACACTTGTTTGAGTACATAAAAAGAAAATAATTAAACCCCGTGATTTAGGATTTTGCCCGCGGAACCCTCCTAGTTGCGATTAACTAGGCAACCTCCGTGATATGGCTTAAAACTGACCCTCCTACCCGCGATTAGATAGGCACCCCGGAGTGTGAAGATTCTTCCTCGCTCAACTCGGTCGAACACGTTGAAGAAAGCTTTAGAGTCACAAGTTTACCGACACGTGCAAACATGTACTCAAAAGAATACCCTTTTATTTAAAAACTCAAACCTGTGTGTAAAATAATGAAGGTGTGCTCATCCTTTTATGGGGAAGGATGGCATACAAATGGAGTATTCCTAAAGAAACACAAACTCTCCTAATAAATAAAAACAATAAAGAAATATGGTCCGTTAAATTGGACTTGATCTAACGGCTTAAGAGAAGGGTGACTGATTCTAAAGTATATAAAACCCTAAAAATATAATTTAAATGTTAATAAGCAAGTTGAGCTAAGCCTAATTAATCCAAAAGCTTTATATATTAGCTTTTGAGCTGAATTTACAAAATTCCGTACTGTTGTTGCGTGTAATAAGTGTTACGCAAATGTGCAAGTATACACGTCACAAGTAATAAAGTGATACGAGTATCGAGTATCGTCTCCACAGGGATTGGTTTGGGCCACTTTGCTTAAGTTACTGCACTGTGAAAAAAAAAACACAATTGATAATGAAGGTTTTAATTAACGAGAAAACTAAAAGCAATAAACTAAAAGAATAGATGAAATTAAAATAGAGTAAATAGGCCAAGTTATCGTGAGTTGAGGTGTGATAGCCGATTGGATCGTCTTGGTAAAAGAGTGCAAGGGCAACTAAGTTGCCGTGGAAACTTGCACAGCGGGGTTGCCTTGGCAACTAATCGATGGTTGCCTAGGCGACTAGCTGGGCAACTACTTGGGCGGCTGGGCAGCAACTTCAAGGTTCGGCGGAGCGTTCTTCAATGGTTTCTTCTTATCCCTAAGTCGAAACTCTAGCTACTTGTGCATGCCTTGATAATACATCCCTGCGTGAATCAAGGGTGAACAACAACCAATCTTGCGCTCCTCTTAGCCGTTGAAATCCTTAACTTATTCCTAAGCCGGATTAATCTTCACCATCAATAGATTGAATAAAGACCATACTCATTCGTTTCTTGAATCTAACTCTCCCGATATTAGATAAATAGATGAAGTTAGGAGATCCTCTCCCAATTCACTCGCAAACAAGAATAAAAGCCAATAATGAGTAAACCTTGAATAGAAAAGTGCAAACTCTTATTACCTAAACAAAATCCAATTGTTTCTCACAACAACAAAACACAATAACCCCAACCAATCAAGTTAGTTCATGGTTGGGTTCAAAAGATATACAAAGAATAATCCCCAAACCATGAATCTAATGGAAGCAAAGAAGAAGAAGAAGAAATTGAACTCTCTCCCCCTTGCTCTCTTGTCAAAATTTCTCTCTTCTTGCCCTATGGGGTTGTCGAAATTTTCCCTCCTCTTGCTCCCTTGGAGTTGACGGCTTGGTGATCTATTTATAGGGCTAGGTCAAAGTCCTTCTTTGAGGAGGAAGTTAAGTTGGAATTAAATTATCTTTAAAGAATATAATTCTTTATTATAATTATATTCCTTCTAGAACTTCCCCTATCTTCTTGGAATTTAATTCTTCTTTAACCTCTTCATGGAAATCAAACTCCTTTGGGATTTAGCTTTGCTCCACGTCATCTTGGGCTTGTCTAGTCATCAATTTCGACTACCATATCACCTTGTTCTTTGTCGACAATTGCCCTGACAACTGGCTCGGCGTCTCCTTCATGCATTGCCCTGGCAACTAGCTTGGCATCTCCTTCATGCACTGCCCTGGCAACTGGTTCTAGCCTTGTTTAGGCAAGTGATTCTGCACATACACAAAAACACACCAAAGCAGCATCTTTTTCCACAAAAATCACCAAGTTATGTAATCAAGCTCAACGGTGGAAAGAAACATGAATTAATGCATGAATGACTAATTATGCAACTAATATGAGCTTAAGTCTCACAATAATATGAGTAAAAAGGGCAATAAAAATAGTACTTTTGAACATTTATCACCTGTTTTTTGCATGCACAATCTTCAGTACAATAAACATATCTTGAGCTCCCGATGCCCGATTGATGCATTTCAAGATGAGTTGGAAAGGTAATTGGATGACGATCAAAATGTTAGAAGACAACTCAACCCAGAAATACCCGGATCCCATTGAAAAATTCGCCGCAAGTAGGCTGATTTTTCAGACTTCAAGGACAACTTCATCTTCTTGTCTAAGATCCATGGTTTTACCTCTCTCATGCATGTATCAAGAATGTTTTTGCTAAACTGGTAGACAGGTCCTTGTAATAAAGTCTTCTGAGCAAATTAGTACCTCGAGCAAGTTAGTGTTTATATTTGAAGTAAACAAGTAAAATTATAAGGGCTTACTATTAAAAAAATCAATTATACCTATGCTTTTTTATTTAATTGGATACTTGAACTGGTAAAATGAATGAAGTAGATCTTTGAAACACTGCCATGTGTTTTTGATTGTCTGTCAATCAGATCATGTACTAAAATGATGGTCGAAGTGAGAGTGACCAATCACAGTACTCTTGTATACTTAGAACCATCATCTAATTGTCTTCCATTTCAAACTAGATTATGCGTTCTGGATTCAGTTTAAGGCGATTCTTAACAACAATGTAAAGTCTTTTTCACTCTGGCATTAAACAAAGTGTTAAAATGACAACTTACCTCTTTTAACAAATAGATTCTTCTTTGTCATTTCTATGTGCAAAACGGACTTTGACTCAGCATCAGAAACCATTTCCTAGTACACACCCGAATCAGTGCTTTGAAAAAGAGTGACATAAATCTATAATACCTGAAGGGCATCCTTAGCAGCAACTGCAAATAGTGCATTTGAGAAGAGAGCGAAGCCCCTAGGCTTTTCTCCCTTGTAGTTCACTTGCGAAGCTTCATAACCCGGAAGCCATCTCAGTAAATTCTGCAGCTCTCTCTTTGACCCAAAATGAAAATAGTCCGAACCTAAATCCAGCACAAATATTTCCATTAATTTTACGATCTCCAAGAAAATAGCTACGAACTTGTTGCATGCTCTACAAAGATACATTTGCATACACATACAATGTGTTCACAATTACATAATCTACAAAATGAAAATCCAACGATTTTGCTTTTATTCTTCAGCTTATTTTTAGCTTCTTTGCTAAAAAAAGCAGAGAAATTATATCATAGGCCCGGCTCGCCACGTCATCTATGGTCCCAACCAATAAAAAACATCAATTTCATTAAATTTTTTCATGTCCTCTTTTTACTAAGTAAATCTACAATTAGTAAAAAATAATTTTTAATTTAATTTACAATAAATCTGAGTGAAGATTCACTTGGTAAAAAGATGACATGGAAAAATTTAATGAAATTGATGTTTTTTATTGGTTGGGACCATGAATGACGTGGCGAGCCGGGCCTATGATATAATTTCTCAAAAAAGCAAAGGAAAATTACTCATTAATTGAAACAAAAACAACTAAATTGTCGTAATTTACGTTCAAATCATGAATATATGCTGTCAGTTACTAAATTAATTTAAACAAATCTTTCTTTTGGGAAAGAAACAGCAAGTTCAAAAACAAATTCGATTATCTATAAGCAAATATTCCCATAGAGCGAATCAATGGGCTACAATAATCTAAGCTGGAGGAAAAGAACTAATATATTCGTAGTTACTTAAGTTGAACATTCAAACAAAGAACATTAAGATTCGATTACGATTAAACATGCAATTCATGCTGAAATCTAAGGCTTGAAAAATAAAAAATACAAGGAACTGGAGTAATCGAGTGGAAAACGCAGGAGGGAGAGAAACCGTTGCTAGAAAAGTTTACAGTTCATCAGGATCAGAAGATACAGTAGAAAGGCAAGCAACAACGGTGGGAGAGATAGTAGAGGAGAGAAGAAATAAAAAAATTATAAATATAGAGGGCTAAATATATAATTATAAAAATTGATTTTATTTCGGTAGTCAAATAAGAGTAAAATAATAGTTCAAGAACTATTTAGGTAATTTATCATTTTTCACTGTGCCAAGTCAGCACGCCGTCAATGTCTAACGGCAATTAACCCCTGAGTGACCAAATGTTTAAAAATAAAAAAACGTAAGTGATCATTAACAGTCAATTTTCAAAATCGGTGACCAAAAGTGTACACTTACTAATCGTAAGTGACTATTCCAGTAGTTTATTGTTATAAAAAACATTGAAAAATAAATTTCAATGGGATAATGTGACATTCGTACCTTACTTTGACAAAATAATCAATATATAGTATATGCACTTTTAAAATGACCGATGTAGTACTTGTATTTTGATAAAATATAAAGACTTAATAGCTAAATAGGTGCCCAAAGTATACATATGGCTCACTTTTAGTGTCTAAACTATTTTTACTCTAAATAGGTGCCTAAACTTTCATTTCGGTCATTTTAGATATACATGTATAGTTTGGGCACCTATTTCGGAATTAAGCCAAATATAAAATGTGGTATTTGGATTAACAAAATGTTCAATATGGTAATGTACTATTAAAATTTCTAATGTAGTATCTGTATTTTTACAAATTGTCTGATGTGATATTTGAACCATCACCCGTTTATTATTATAGTACTTGAGTTAACATTGTTAGTGCAAATGAAAATGAAGAAATGAAGAATGGCATATTGATTTGTATTTATTATTTTTTAAAAATCCGCAAGCCAAATTTCCGTTGCCTGATTTGGAATTTTTTAACAATGCTAATTCAAGTATTGTAATAATATACAAATTGATAATTCAAGTGTTACATTGGGTATTTTATCAATATATATATTTATATCACATTGGACATTTTATCAAAGTATATATATTATATTGGACATTTTTTTAAAATATATGTATCACATTGGACATTTTAAAAATACATGTACTAAATGTAGTATTATCCCAATTTTAGTTTTCAATAAACAGATTTTTTTATTATTTATTAAACAAAACTTATTTTTTCAATAAAAAATAAAAATCGAAAGGGACAAAACCCAACAAAATGAAGAAAAAAAGAATTCAGTTGTAAACAGAAACCCTTCGATAACAATTTGAACGTGGTAAAAAGAAATTTCAAACAAGTTTTGAAAAGGACAAATTCGTAAATTACCACTGAACTTTATTCTCAAATTTATTTTAGTCACTAAAGTTTCAAAACATTCAATTTACCACTGAACATTCTGTTCGACAGCGGAAGAGGGAGACCGACAAGAGAGAAATCAAAAGGTTTTCGGTCGATTCCTGAACTTTGAAGCACTTTTCGGCAAAATAGAGGTCGAATTCAAACTCAAGGGGCGAGACGAAGTAACTGGTGAAATTTGGGACTAACCGACTATCATCTATGACCGTTCGAGGTTTAAGAGTGACAAAAAAGTTCAAGGTCTAAACTTTAGTGACAAAAAACATTCAATGTCTAAACTTCAGCGAGTAAATTGAACGTTTTGAAACTTCGGTGACCAAAATAGATTTGAAACTGTGATTAAATTTGAGAGTAAAATAGATTTGAGAGTAAAATTCAGTAGTGATTTATGTAATTTACCCTTTTTGATAATTAAATTTTTGAAACTGTGAAAAAACGTGATTATTAGAAACAGTCACGTATTGTACTTCCAAAGATACAATGAATCTAGACCAAATAAATTTCCAATTCCTCGAAAGATTATCACGAATCTGATTCTACCTAATTTTCCAGTCAACATAAGTAATCATATTTGGATTAATTCTTAATTCAACCGATTGAATCGATCCATCTGCTCCTATATAAACCCTTGGCATGTTTGAACTCAAAGCAAGCATACATTTACTCTAAATTTCCAAAGACTCTTGGTGATAGTGATATACAATGGATCATAGGTGGAGACCGAAGCCGGCAGTACTGCCCTACTCGAATGAACAACTGAAAGCCTTATTCAGGCGGTTCAACAGCGACAAAGATGGTCGTCTCAGCAAGTCGGAGCTGAAGAAAGCATTCAATGAGTTCGGGTCTCGGGTGGCGGCGTTTCGAGCTCTTGGAGCTCTTCAGCATGCCGATGAAAACGGAGACAAGTTCATTAGTGACGACGAGTGGGAAGCTCTTATTCAATATGCTGTTGCTCTTGGTTATACAATTAAGAAAAAATAAAGCTATACTTCTGCTATATATATATATATGTCAGCTTCATCGTCTGTTCATGTCTACTTTGTGTAATTGAAGTTGAAACTTTGTATATGAAGTAATAATAATAATAATAATAAGAAAGTGTTATCTTAAAATTCTTTTTATTGTGTTATGTTGCTGGTGTTTATTAGTTATCAGTAGAAGAAGAGAAAGTTTTATCTTATTCGATTAATGCTGCTAAGTCGATCGAGAAACAGGCCAGTGCTTCCTATGCAGGCCATGATTTTGCAGCAGAACAGGGTGGTGAATTCGTTAAAACAATGCTGCTTGATGGCGTCTTCATTATCGAGCTGTTCCGTAGAGATGACGAAGAGGTGAAAGAGCACGGTGACCTGATTTTCACCAAAAACAAATCGACAACCGGATGACAACAGATTCATTCCGTCACTAGGCTTAAAAAAGCTGGGGTAAAATTCCAGAAAGTTGCACCAGATGGCATCTTGGACATAAAGTTTACATATAGTTGTTATCCAAGAGACGACCCGAAGAATCTTTCGAAACCTGATCGCATATGAGCAGTGCTTGCCGCATTGTCCACCTATATTTACTTGCTACGCCAAGCTCCTGGAACAATGACCTGGATATACTATGAGAGGGCAAAATCTTCAATAACTGGTTGAGTTTCGATGACTCAATCCGGTTTTTCAGTACTCTTTACAATGATACTTGTGTCAAGGAATTCTATTATTCCGAACTTAGTGACAAACTCGATCATCATTGCAAAAGGTGGTGGCCTCGATGGCGAGCATACTACGTGCGCAACTATTTCGTTAAGCCTTGGGCTATCGCTGCTCAAATTCATGATGTTATCATGTTTGCTCTCACACTGTGGCAAACATACATGAAAAATGATTGATTTATGTCTCTTTCTGAATTATAATGAAGAAAAAAAGAGTGCAATGTAGAAATTTGTTGCCTTCTTTATTGGATTGAGTTTCTTAATTACAAATAAACAATTTTGGATCCTTAAATGGGTGATTCACATACTAGTTGTTGATGCATTTACTAGAGGTTTGAAAAACCTTTCGCAGATCAATGGATAATCTCCTTCGGATGATTTTTTGACCAATCTCGATAACTTGTTGACAATTTCTCCGGTACCTGGTCTCAATGAAGGATCTTCTTCGGTGCAAACCTCTTCTGAGATTTGTCAATGTAACATTAGTGACCATTGAGTAATTCTCTCCTAAACCACTATCCATGGATTCCCTTAGTTCATCTGCATTTTTTGACTATAATATGGCCTTGATTTTCTCCGAAAGCCAAACATTCCCTTTTTAGTGTTTGTCCAGATATAGTCTCGAGCAAAACTATCTCGTAAGCAAAAATGTCGATCCCATGTTGAAGATATTCAAGAGCTAGATAAGCCAAGTTCCAAATGGTAGGGTTAGTTGAAAGATTAGGATACTTGGTATCATCTTCGACACAACTTGACATACCAGAATTCACGATCTTTGCGTTGAAATCTTCGTCGAGAAAGCTTTTGATAGGCTACATTGGAACTTCATTCTTGATATGCTGCAAGACGTTGGATTTCCTTTTGGCTTTATACATATAATCACGACTTGTGTCACCACCTCATCAATGCAAATCTAGTGGAACAAATTTTGTTGATGTCGATTTTTGGCGACACCGGACAAGGAGGTGGAGACGACGATCGAAGGAAGGTTTGGGCACGAGGCTTGGTGGTTCACCCGTCGTGGAACGGGCGAAGAGTCACAGTGGATGGTGGTCGACTGTAGAATTTGACGGTTCACCCCTGACAGACTTGGGGTCAAGAGTCGCAGACAGTGCAGAAAGGGTGATCGGTGTTATGTGGTAGAGGGGAGAGAGAGTGGTCGATGCAAAAGCGTGGTCCCCTTTGTCTTCGGTCTTTGGGTATTTATATCCTCTTGTTGCAGTAGACGGAATGATATTTGAAGAGACCGTGTCAGGCCTAGTGATGCTTATTGATGGGTTAGCAGATGATAGCTCGACTGTCAGGCTATAAGCTCAGTCGAACTTAATAGTTGTCTTGTCTCAGCACAGTGGTCTCCGGAGTTGATGGGTTCGGATGTGTAGAAGTGTTCGGGGGAGGAGCTCTAGGCTCCATGATGCAGGAGCGTAGTGTAGAGACAGAGGTGGTGGTGTCTTTCTCAGAGGCGTTTGAGCGGAGGTACAACACCAATCTCCCCCTTAGTCGAAGAAGTGTCATAAAGTGGCATGAACTAAGATCTGAACAATTAATTTTCATACGTGGGGAATGATGTTCTTGGGAAATTGTGCCATCATTGTTCATGGCACCTTGTGAGTGGTTTGGAATGAGGAGGGCGTGGGTCACTGCCTTTGTAACAATGTTTCTGTGTGCTCCTTCAAAGGGGCTTAGTGCCACTGCCACTTTTGTTCGTGAAAGGAAAAGAAAACTCTCCTCGTTAGAGGCTCTGCAGACGAGGGTTCCTTCTAAGGAGAAGAAAAATAAGACTTTGGAAGTTGTCTCAGAAAGAGTAAACAATTTGGGACTATCACACCTGCTAGGGGTACCAAGGCTCCTTTCGTAGTTGGGCCTATGCTCCGGTAGTCGCAAAAGGTGTCTCAGAGACGCTTGCCAATGCAGATTCCCAAGGAGTCATAGGAGAAGAGGCCATAAATATCTCGGTCTTGATTGATCATAAGTTCGTGTGCTTACTTGTGTCATTTGCTTTTTAGGGTAACACTAACTTTTTGCGTGTCTATTGTAGGGTCACCAGCGACTGAGGTAGTTGTACCTTTTTTTACCTCGCCTCTGAGGGATCTTCTGGCTGGTGGAGGATAGGCTACAAAATTCCTTCCATATGATGGGCGAGGAGGCTTATTTGGTCTTTGCGAAGGTTGAGGTGGCTTGCAATGGCCAGCGGACAACATTGGTGGCCAAAGGAAAAAAGCTGATCGAAGCTAATAATAAGGTTGCTTCTATGGTAGAAGAGATTAAGGCCTTGAAGTAGCGTTTAACAGTTGCCCAAGGCCTTTAAAATAGGGCAAAGGTGGAGGCCACAAATGAGTGTCAGAGACAGACGATAGCCGAGGTTGAAGTTGAGTCGCAGAGGGAAATGACCTTGAGGGTGACTGCAAATTTGAGGAAGAAAGACGAGGAAGTAGCTCTAGCTCAAGAGGAGAAGAAGAACTTGGCATAGATTTTAGAGCTTGAGAGGGTTGTTAGGCTAGATGTAGAGGAAAAGCTCGAAGAATTCATCGGCTATGCAAGAAGATGTGAGCGCAGTTTGGTATGTGCTATCCTAGTCACTGTTGGTCCTTTAGACTTGATCGTTCTAGATCTTTGTTGTTGTTGGAAGGTCGTAAAGCGAGACATGGGCTTCAATCTCTATAATCCTTTTGGGGAAGCCTGGGAGACAGTCTGTATGGGGTTATTGCCTTACGTCCACATAGAGGGATATGATGATAACAAGCCTTCTAGTTTCGCGGTCGTTATCTCAGAGGCTCCTTCAGGTACTATGCTCTAAACGAGGCAAAGGGCCTTGAACAATCCCACGAGGATGAGGAAGGTCAAGTTGAAGGTGTTACAAATGATAGGATGGGGGATCCTCCAATTGTTGAGGCAAAGAACCCTTTAGAGTCTGGCTCAAATGGCTTTTTGGAGGTTGGAATCAGAGGCTCCTTAGAGATGGGTGATCAGTTGGGAGTTGAAGAAGTGAATTCGTTCTTCGTTGAATTGGAGTTTTTTAGAGGCTTGATCCACCCTGCTCATGTGAGGTAGCATAGGAGCCTTGTAACTTTTGTGTATATCAATGAAATCATGTCATTTTTAGCATTATATTAAGCATGCTAAGCCACTTTCTCCGGTGGTGATCAAACGTATCTTTGGGCGATCTCCCCCTTTTAATCTTCAAAAGGTTTTTCTAAAAGGTGTGGAGTCACCCTTTAGGGAAATCCTTGTGTTTGTAGTCATTGTGTGCCTTTCTTGGCACAAAACATGGGTATCTCATATTTTGTAAGAACAATTATTGATGGGTGGGGGAACTTCACCACCGTCGTAGAAACAAATGTAATGAGAATGCCAATATCTCCTTTGGGCTCTTAGAGGTTTTCTCACAAGAAGCGCGGAAGCATCCCATTAAGGGCAATTGTATGATTGTAAAATTCGCATGCCTTTCTTGGCACAAAAAAATTGGCTTTTCTATTTTAGTAGAGTTGTAATATTCATAGCGTTTAGCAATACGGAGGTGTCTCCTTTCAGAGGCATCTCATACTCTCAACTGTGCTAACGCTTTGCAAAAGATTGATAATTTAGTGTAAATATGCCAAGTATAGGTATTTTGCGTGCATGTATACACGATCAGGAAGTAATACAACAGTAAGCTGAGTGTCGAGTCCACAGGGATTGACCAAGAACTTAATTGCTCAATATTTAGTTGTTAGAGGGGAACAAAAGTGTTTGAAAATGTTTTGGATTTTAAATTTAAAAGAAATCTAAAACAAAGTAATAAAAACGAGAACAGTTTGGCAAACGAATAAAAAGTATTCAAATGAATGATGAGCGTTGGCAAGGGATGCCTGGATTTCACGCTAACTATGCCAGCTTATAATAATGTCATGCCTTGGATTTATTGCTGATCAGATTTAAAAATAGTATTGTCTTTGTCGATGGCAATACCCTAAGTTAATCACGATAAAACCCCTATATGTATATAGTGAATCTTTTCATTAATTAACTTAATTAAGTTTCAATCTATACTCCTAAGGTGTAGATTCACTTCAGGTGTAAGTTTCATCTACTTGAATATCTTTTGTCGAAACTTCTTTCCTTAGTACCTGGCAACTAATTGTTGCCCCCTAAGCCTGTTAAGATATTAAGGAATAATAAGCATACAATGCCAATTGTCATATGGCAAAGAATTTAAGGAAATAAAGTGCTAGTAGATAGACAATAATGCCAAGGCATTTAAATTATTAAAAACCAAACATAAACTGAGCGTTAATCCCAAAATTCCCCAACCAACTCTAAAAGCTTAGTTCATGGTTGGGGGATCCATCCACAAAATATCATCGTATCTCAACATCATCATTCAAATGAAAATTAAACTAAGAGAATGGGCAGAGAATGAGGTTTATCGATACATCCCTTCAAATGCTCCAGAGCTCTCGGTCTAAGATAATCGAACCATGTCGCCTCTAGCTTCCTCTTTCACCATGGTGAAGCCTCTCGATGTCTCTCGACTCATGGATTGGTTCTCCTTTAAATAGGAATGCATAGAAACCCTATGTTGGATTTGAAACTTGAAAAATTGGATAAGCACCAAGATAGACACTTTATCATCTTATCTTCTATTTAAATTTTATGGCTTACGTGTACATGGTTCAACGGCTACTTTGTCCGAGCATCAGACTTTAATCATTTTCCCTCTGAGCTTGGAAATATTTGGCCCAACGTTGCTAACTGCGACTCGACAATTCTCTTCTTCTTTTCCTGCTTTTTACTCATGCACTGATTTGCCATGCCTGCCTGCCTCTAACGTGTTTCAATACCAGCAAAAACAACCCTTCACACTGGCATAAGAACAGTTCCTAACTCCTTATGCAAATGCATGATTTTAAAAACTAAATGCAAACATATATACATAAGGACGAACAAAAGCATTGTGAAATAAGCATAAAAATCAGTACTTTTGAGGAGTTAACACACCCCTAAACCTAGCTCATTGCTTGTTCTCAAGTAATGCAACTAAAAATCTATAAAAATAGAAAAAATAAGAGAGTACCTCAGCAAAATTGTAATGATTTCCAGCACCTGCCAGCTAGGAAAATATGATCCTACGTCTTTCCTCGGATATCCAGTACAGTAATGCCAGCAGATAAGCAAATTCAAGTGCAGCAATATAATTCTAGCATAAGGTCATGAAGTGTGCATGAAGTGCAGTCAATATGCATCAAATTTACTTAACTCTCTTAGTTACCTTTACTACCCAAACTTAGAATGATTATATTGTTTCGTTTTTTATTTGCCAAGGGTGTTTTCCAGCTGGCATTTAATTAGGGTCGCGTCATGTACTGTTTGGCGTGAGACATAAGAGGGAGAAAACTACGAATACCCACGTTAATCCAGATTACATCACTATGCTAACCCATTACACTTATACCCTAAAGTTTTGTTGGCTTGAGAACTAAGAGGGAGCAAACCACGAAGACCCAAGTTACTTATTGTCTCTAAGGCAGAGGAGTGTTCTAAAATATTTCAGCATTTGGCAAAACATTGTTTCCTTATTATTTCTTTCTACTCTGACATCTTTTTTTTTCTGAGTTCAGCTTCAAGAATCCTAAGTTTGTCTAGGGAACTAGATGCATATCACATGTTTAAGTGAGACTAAAGTTTCCTAAGCTAGAGATCAATTACCAAGCTACCTAGCATCACAACCTGCTGGCATACAGTTTCTAAGATCAAATTTCTTCATTGAACAAATAAGTCTAGATCAAATTCTACTAAACTCGAAATGTTGGGAAAATTATTAGCACAAAAATTGACTAAGGCAAAGAGAAAAAAATTAGTGATTTGGTATGCATGCTTCCTACATGGCAAACTAATGCAAATAAAATGGAAACCTAAATATAAACATGCATGAATGTCATGGCAATAAATATGAGGCAACACACACCCCTAAACCAAAGGTGTGCATTGTCTGCAATGCATGAAAACAACACATATATACAAATGAAACATAAAATGGATGAGTATGTGGATAAAATGAAATGAAATGCAAGGAGTTTAGGTAGAGTAGGACTCCCCTATGGAGGGTTATGGCTGTGAGACATGGGCCTTTCTCTTTACAAAGCTTCCTCTATTGGGAGCCATGTACTTTTTTTCATTTGATGATGTGACCGTGGAAGCTCCGATATCATGGTAAACTTCCTCAACAATCTTTTCTGGCTCAGAGGAAGTTGAAACATCAATGGCAGCAAATGATGCAAGTGCGACAAGTTTGGCATTCTGCTTGGCAATACAATCCTTCACTCACTCGAAGAAATCCTTTCAAAACAAAAAAAGATAAAAAAATAAAAATAAAATAAAGAAAATAATAAAAGATTAAAGTATTGGAAAATCAAAGAAAAACATCTAACCTACTATGTACACAAATCAAATGATAATGATGGGGTTCATTGAATCTTTGCCAGGAGAACAACCTCATTGGCATTCTTTTTACTACCTTCCAAATAGTGCTTCAACCTTTAGCCGTTTACCTTAAAAATTAGTCCATTCTTCAAATCCTTGATGTCAACTACTTCATGAGCATATGGTTTGACAACTTCGAAGGGACCCGACCATCTAGACTTAAGCTTCCTTGGAAATAACTTTAACCTCGAGTTAAACAATAAAACATGTTGACCTACCTCAAATTGCCTTGGCAATATTCTGTTATCATGCCACCTTTTTATTCTTTCCTTGTAGAGTCTGGCATTCTCGTAGGTTTGCATTTTGAATTTCTTTAGTTCATTCATGTCTAATAAGTATTTTGTACTAGCCGCCCTCCACTCCATATTAAGCTTTTTGGTTGCCCAATAAGCTCGATGTTTCAATTCTACCGGCAAATGGCATGTTTTACCAAAAATGAGCCTATAAGGGGAGGTTCCCAATAGAGTCTTAAAGGCTATTTTGTAAGCACAAAGGGAGTCATCTAGTCTCAAGAGTCAGTCCTTCCTTTTTGGATTCACAGTTTTCTCTAAAATGTTCTTGATCTCCTTATTTGAAATCTCTACTTGGCGATTCATTTGGGGATGGTAGGCTGTTGTAATTCTCTGCTGGATTCCATACCTGCACAGAGCTCTAGAGATTAAATTACATTTAAAATGCGTTCCTTCATCATGGATGATGGCTCTGGGGGCACCAAATCTAGTAAATATATTTTGTGAAGGAACTTGGCAACAGTTTTGGCATCATTTGTTAGTAAAGATATATAGATTGCCAAATGATAGGGGAAAGGGACCCATGAAGTCGATTCCCCATACATCAAACAACTCTACTGGCATAATGTTCTAGAGTGGCAATTGATGTCTGCTAGAGATGTTACCCGCCCGCTGGCATCGATCACATGCCTTGGCAAAATAATGAGCGTCTTTGAACAGTGTAGGCCAAAAGAATTCTGACTGTAACACTTTGGCTGCAGTCTTTATTCCATCAAAGTGGCCTCCATATGGTGTTGCATGGCATAACTGTAGAATATGGTCTTGATTGCCCAGTACGCCTTGTGCTCGATTTCCACCGGTAGATGACATGTTTTACCATAGACAAGCCGGAAGGGGGACATACCTAATGGTTTCTAGTTACTTGCCATGCATTCATCCCCGGCAACGGCGCCAAAAACTTGTTGCGTGTGATAAGTGCTACGCAATTGTGCAAGTATACACGTCGCAAGTAATAAAGTGATATGAGTATCGAGTATCGTCTCCACAGGGATTGGTTTGGGCCACTTTGCTTAAGTTACTGCACTGTGAAAAGTAAAAACATAATTAAAGGATTAAAGGAGTTTAACTAATAACTAAACTAGAAAGCAATAAAGTAAAAGAAAAGATGAGATCGATTGAGAGAGATAGGCTAGGTTATCGTGAGTTGAGGTGTGATAGCCGATTGGATTGTCTTGGTAAAAGAGTGCACGGGCAACTTTCGATTGCCGTGGCGACTTGCACAACGGGGTTGCCTTGGCAACTAATTGATGGTTGCCTGGGCGACTAGTTGGGCAACTACTTGGGCGATCGGGCAGCAACTTCAAGGTTCGGCGGGCGTTCTTCTTCAATGGTTTCTTCTTATCCCTAAGTCGAAACTCTAGCTACTTGTGCATGCCTTGATAATACATCCTGCGTGAATCAAGGGTGAACAACAACCAATCTTGCACTCCTCTTAGCCGTTGAAATCCTTAACTTATTCCTAAGCCGGATTAATCTTCACCATCATTGGATTGAATAAAGATCATATTCATTCGTTTCTTGAATCTAATTCTCCCGATATTAGATAAATGGATGAAATCACGAGATCCTCTCCCAATTCACTCGCAAACAATAATAAGAATCAAGAATGAATAAACCTTGAAATAGAAAAGTGCAAACTCTTATTACCTAAACAAAAACCAATAGTTTCTCACAACCACAAAACACAATAACCATAGCCGATCAAGTTAGTTCATGGTTGGGTTCAAAAGATATACAAAGAATAATCCCCAAACCATGAATCTAATAGAAGCAAAGAAGAAGAAGAAGTCGAAATTCCCCTAATGCTCTCTTGTCGAAATTTCCCCCTTGCTCCCTCTATGGATTGTCGAAATCTCCTTGCTATTTATAGGGCTAGGCCAAAGTCCTTCTTTGAGGAGGAGTTTGAGTTGGAATTAAATTATCTTTAAAGAATATAATTCTTTATTATAATTTTATTCCTATTAGAACTTCTCCTATCTTCTTGGAATTTAATTCTTCTTTAATCTCTGCATGGCAATCAAATTCCTTTGGGCTTGGGCCTTGCTCCATGTCATCTTGGGCTTGTAAAGTCATTAATTTCGACATCCCTATTGCATTTTGTCTTTGTCGACAAATGCCATGGCAACTGCTCTCGCGTCTCCTTCATGCATTGCCCGCAACTAGCTCGACATTGCTTTGGCAAGTGATCCTGCACATACACACACAAAAACACACCAAAGCAGCATCTTTTTCCACAAAAATCACCAAGTTATGTAATCAAGCTCAACGGTGGAAAGAAACATGAATTAATGCATGAATGACTAATTATGCAACTATTATGAGCTTAAGTCTAACAATAATATGAGTAAAAAGGGTAATAAAAATAGTACTTTTGAACACTTATCACGCCCCAAACTCGAACTATTGCTTGTCCTCAAGCAATGCAAACTAACAATTACCCGCCAAGACTTTAATCATCAAAGACATGCTTCAAACTTGAATTCAAACCTCGAACCGTGGCACAAAGTATGATCACCTTTTAATTTTTCGGATAACACAAAAATTACCCGGAACCAAACTATAGTGCTCGTGACAATGTGTGTGCGTAGTTGTGAACAAGTTGATTTTCAAGATTCTATGTGAACTACAGGCTTTTATTAATTCAATTATCGGGTATTTATTTTTATTTTCACTAGAGCCAATTTCGGGCACCTCTAGCAAAGTAAGCAATTCCTCATTTTATTTTAGTCGACTAGAGCCAATTTCGGGCACCTCTAGCGATTCTTTAATGTGCATTAACTACAAGAGCCAGTTTCGGGCACCTCTAGCAAGAAAGTGTATTTACTACTAGAGCCAGTTTTGGGCACCTCTAGCAAGAAATTAACTTTTAATTTTCAATTTTAAATTTACCCAAATTTTAAGCAACCTAAGTTCACTAAGTTTCTTTGAATCAACAACCCACAACCGTGTAAAAAAATTCAGTATCATAGTAAAACTCTAAGTTCTTTTCATGCAATCCTAAAATTAAAGGTTATTTCAATTAAGTGCAGTGGCAAAAATTCATCATTGGATATTCAACAAGTCTTAAGCAATTAAATCAAATTAAAGGCATGGCAAGTAACATATGCAACCTATATGTGATTGCTAAAGATGAATGCAACTAAACATGAAACTAACTAGAAACCAACACCCCCCAAACTCGAGAGAAGCATTGTCCTCAATGCACGTAAAAGTGGAACAAAATTTAAAAGAAACTAAATGAAATGAGTTAGTCAGAGAGGTCGTCACCTCGAGTGATGAGTTTCCTTCTTTGTTTGCTTGATTCAATTTCCGGTCGGTGGTTGAATGCTTGTGGCTGGTACCGCGTGAAATAGCATTGCCTTGATTTGGTCCATGTTTGCCGATGCAGGTTTACTTGCATGTGCATCGAGTAGTTGCGAAGCCATTGTTGTTGCACGGGCATCGCCAGCTTCCGTTGTGGTTGCTTTGTGGCGAGTAGTCGGCAGAAAATTTCCTTATCATGGTGGTTGTGAGTCTTGTTGTGGAAAAGAAAATAAAGAAAACCTGAAACTAAAGATAATGAAGAAAAATAAAATATATCCTAAAAAAAAAAAGAGAAAAAATAACAAAAATAATAGAACAAAATAGCTCAAAAAATAAAAATAAAAATAAATGTATCGTTAGTTGTCGTGGCGTCGAGGGTTGCCGAGGCATGCACATCCATGGTTGCCGAGGCGCCGGGGTTGCCGAGGCGTGCGCGGCGTCCATGGTTGCCGAGGCGTGCGTGTGTGAGAGTTGCTGCGGTGTTGAAGGTTGCCGTTTTGATACTTCTTATAGTCATCCGCACCCTCCATCGGGTGATAATATTGCCCAAAAAGAGTTTGGCCAATGTGCTTGCCACTACTCCCTTTATGCGTTACCATGGTGGAGGTGTCTTTCTTCTTTGTTCGCTTGTAGTCCATGTATACTCTCCACCTTGCTACTATTCCCGAAGGCACAAATATATTAATAGGAAAAATTATATCCATTCTCAACCATTCAATTACCTCATTCTTGTCGACTTCTATCATGGTTGGATGTAGCCTTTGTTGTCGTGGGCAATTGCTGCTCAAGCCAATTGCCGTGGCAATCGCTTGTCAAATTTTGCTCTAAGTCAAGGGAAAAATCAATTTTCAAGAGCTTTATGAATCCAAACACCTTTTTCTTTTGGCCTCTCAAACATCTCCATCAAGAGAGATTTCGATGGCTTCAAATCTACCAACCTCGGTTCCTCAAGACATACCTGCAATGGACGAGGTGAGTTTTTAAAGAATTCAAAAGGTTCAACTATTACCTGCTCATATTCCATTGGCAAAGTATTATCATCTCGTTGATCTTGCATGTGGTCGAGTAATTGCCGTGGCAATTGTAGATGAGAGCAATCTCTGATTCCTCGCTTCAACATCAACGCTTGTAACCTTCCGGGCATCGGGTTCCTCGAATTTGCTGTAGTATTATTGTTCTCGCCTTCACCGAGTGTTGTCACGGCATTGCTCTGTTCAGGCTCCTTAATCATTGCCGAGGCAATTTGTTGTTCATGCTCATCATGTGTTGGGCAGTCTCTCTCATTGGCATCCTCTTGACTTTGAGGTTCTAGTTGTTCCTCACACATCGGAGAGATTTCTTGCCTTGGGACGTCAGTATCCCTAGGAATGAATTGTTGGTGCATGTTATCCATGACATATGTGGATCTCCCCAATTGATCTTCTGAATCCCCTAAGGTTGTATCCCACTGATCTATCCTCGTATCCATAGATTTTGATAGTTCTCGAATCTCTTCAATTGATCCGTCAAGTCTAGCCAAGGAAGCTAGTAACGTTTCCTCCAAGGAATTGGAATGCTCTTGAAAATGACTACATTGCCATGGCATATCTGTTGCTGCGGCAAAATTGTTATGGTAAAAACAATTTTGAGATTTTTGACCATACCATGAAGAATTTTGCTGTTGGTTCCCTCTATGGTCCTCCATGTAGTTATATGTACCGAAAATGTGAGGGCAATTTTCAAACACATGATGTTCTCCACACATAGCACAAGATTTTTCCACGGTATAAGTTCTTTGGGCTTTTCTCGGTTGGTATAGGTAATCATCAAAGGGTGCAAGAAAATCTTGATTGGATTGATTCATATCTTCCAACATCATCTCTCGAATAGATTGGCTTTTATTTCCTGACATGTGGATGTCCCTTAACTTGTAGCGCACCTAAATTTTTGTTTTTTTATATAAAACAAACAAAAAGAAAAGTTAGTAAAACTAAGAGAGAAAAAATGCAATAACAAAAACAACTAACACCAATTGCCAATCCCCGGCAACGGCGCCAAAAACTTGTTGCGTGTGATAAGTGCTACGCAATTGTGCAAGTATACACGTCGCAAGTAATAAAGTGATATGAGTATCGAGTATCGTCTCCACATGGATTGGTTTGGGCCACTTTGCTTAAGTTACTGCACTGTGAAAAGTAAAAACACAATTAAAGGATTAAAGGAGTTTAACTAATAACTAAACTAGAAAGCAATAAAGTAAAAGAAAAGATGAGATCGATTGAGAGAGATAGGCTAGGTTATCGTGAGTTGAGGTGTGATAGCCGATTGGATTGTCTTGGTAAAGAGTGCACGGGCAACTCAGTTGCCGTGGCGACTTGGTGCAACGGGGTTGCCTTGGCAACTAATTGATGGTTGCCTGGGCAACTAGTTGGGCAACTACTTGGGCGATCGGGCAGCAACTTCAAGGTTCGGCGGAGCGTTCTTCAATGGTTTCTTCTTATCCCTAAGTCGAAACTCTAGCTACTTGTGCATGCCTTGATAATACATCCTGCGTGAATCAAGGGTGAACAACAACCAATCTTGCACTCCTCTTAGCCGTTGAAATCCTTAACTTATTCCTAAGCCGGATTAATCTTCACCATCATTGGATTGAATAAAGATCATATTCATTCGTTTCTTGAATCTAATTCTCCCGATATTAGATAAATGGATGAAATCACGAGATCCTCTCCCAATTCACTCAAAAAACAATAATAAGAATCAAGAATGAATAAACCTTGAAATAGAAAAGTGTAAACTCTTATTACCTAAACAAAAACCAATAGTTTCTCACAACCACAAAACACAATAACCATAGCCGATCAAGTTAGTTCATGGTTGGGTTCAAAAGATATACAAAGAATAATCCCCAAACCATGAATCTAATAGAAGCAAAGAAGAAGAAGAAGTCGAAATTCCCTAATGCTCTCTTGTCGAAATTTCCCCTTGCTCCCTCTATGGATTGTCGAAATCTCCTTGCTATTTATAGGGCTAGGCCAAAGTCCTTCTTTGAGGAGGAGTTTGAGTTGGAATTAAATTATCTTTAAAGAATATAATTCTTTATTATAATTTTATTCCTATTAGAACTTCTCCTATCTTCTTGGAATTTAATTCTTCTTTAATCTCTGCATGGCAATCAAATTCCTTTGGGCTTGGGCCTTGCTCCATGTCATCTTGGGCTTGTAAAGTCATTAATTTCGACATCCCTATTGCATTTTGTCTTTGTCGACAAATGCCATGGCAACTGGCTCGGCGTCTCCTTCATGCATTGCCCTGGCAACTAGCTCGACATTGCTTTGGCAAGTGATCCTGCACATACACACACAAAAACACACCAAAGCAGCATCTTTTTCCACAAAAATCACCAAGTTATGTAATCAAGCTCAACGGTGGAAAGAAACATGAATTAATGCATGAATGACTAATTATGCAACTATTATGAGCTTAAGTCTAACAATAATATGAGTAAAAAGGGTAATAAAAATAGTACTTTTGAACACTTATCAATTGTGTTGCTCATCTTCTAGCACACAATGGCAGATCACTTGGTCGGCACATTGTTTGAACAAAATTGGATTATCCCAATAATATTGCTGAACATATCGCAAAAATCATTTCCTAACATTACTCGCCAGATTTGGTGGCAAAATATTACTTACCAAGTAGTTGACTATGTCAGCATACCATGTTATAGAATCTACTGCAAGTAAATACTCATCAGGGAATTCAGCCCTTATGGCAGCAGCTCTACCAGTGATGCTCTAGTCGTGATAAATGGTCTGCTACTAAGTTCTCACTCCTCTTCTTGTCTCAAATCTCAAGATCAAACTCTTACAACAAGAGTGTCTATCGGATCAATATGGGCATGTCATCATTCTTTGCCAAGAGATATTTTAATGTCGAGTGGTTTCTGTACACCACCACTTTGTTACCTACCAAGTAAGATCTGAACTTGTTAAATGCAAATACAATCATGAGAAATTCTTTCTCAGTTGTGGTGTAGTTTAGCTGGGCTTCATTCAATGTTTGGCTGGCATAATAGATGGTATAGAAAATTTTGCCAAGCCTTTGTCCCTACATATCTCCAATGGCATAGTTGTTGGCATCACACATAAGCTCGAAGGGCTCAATCCAATCGGGTGCCACGACTATAGGGGCATTAATCAACATGTATTTAAGTTCTTAAAATGCTTTTAAACAAGAATCATCAAATGCAAAATGGTATTTTGTTCTAAAAGCAAGCATAAAGGTTTAGAAATTTTTGAAAAATCTTTAATGAAACGACGATAAAAACTTGCATGTCTCAAAAAACTTCAGATACCTTTAACACTTGTAGGCAGTGGAAATTGTTTGATTACCTCCACTTTTGCCTTGTCTACTTCTAGGCCTCTCTTGGTTACTTTGGGACCGAGAACTATGCCCTCCTTCACCATGAAGTGGCATTTTTCCCAATTGAAGACCAGTTTAGTCTCAATACATCTCCACAAAATAAGCTCTAAACTCTAAAGTTATTCCTTGAATGTTTTGCCAAACACCGAGAAGTCATCCATGAAAACTTCTAGATTGTTTTCGACCATATCTGAGAAAATTACCATCATGCAACGTTGAAACATTGGTAGAGCATTACACAATCCAAAGGGCATTCTTCTAAAAGAGAATATCCCATATGGACAAGTGAATATGGTTTTCTCCTGATTTTTGGAGCGATGGCAATTTGATTATAACCTGAGTAGCCATCTAGGAGGCAATAAAATGCCCTACCTGCCAATCTATCCAGCATCTGATCGAAGAAAGGCAGTGGAAAGTGGTCTTTTCCTGGTGGCATTGTTTAGCTTCCTATAATCCATTCACACTCTTTTTCTTGTGATGGTTCTAGAGGGGATCAACTCTTGTCTACTATTCTGAACCATGGTTATTCCTTCCTTCTTTGGTATGCATTACACCGGGCTGACCCACGAGCTATCAGAAATAGGATAAATTATCCCGATATCCAGCCACTTGATAACTTCTTTTTTAACTACCTCTTTCATGCTCGGGTTCAGTCTTCTTTGGGCCTAAATTGTTTTCCCATGATAATCCTTTAAAATAATTTTTTGTATACATATAGTTGGGTTTATTCCTTGGGTATTAGCCAAGTTCCATCCCAAAGCTTGCTTATAATTGCTTAAAATTTCCAATAATCTTTCCTCCTAATCGTTAGTGAGATCATCGACAATGAACATTGGCAAAGTTGAGTTATTACCTAAGTAAGCATATTTGAGGTGATCTAGCAAAGGTTTTAGTTCCAATTCTGGTGGCTCCCAATGGATAGTTTAGGTGCCTTGATTTCTCTACCAACCAACTCTAGCGGCTTTGCCTGTCCAAAGTAATTCACGTCTTCATTTTCCAATGTCAGTCCTTCAGTGTCTTCCTCGTCTCAACTTTATCATCCAATTCTCTAGCATCATCATCTGGGTCTTAGCAAATCTGTGCCACGTCTATGGTGAAAATGGACTCCATCAACTCGTCAGCTTGGCATCCCTCAGGTTTATTTGCACATTTAAGAGCTTGAAACACATTAAATGTAACATGTTGGTCATTCATGCGCATTGTAAGTTCACCTTTGCAAACATCAATTAAGGCCCTACTCGTGGCAAGGAATGGTCTACCCAATATAATTGGGACATTAACATCTGTCTCGTAATCTAAAATGATAAAATCAGCTGGAAATATAAATTTATCTACCTTTACCAACACATCCTCAATCTTACCCTTAGGATGTGCAAAAGATCGGTCTGCCAACTGAAGTGTTATCATGGTAGGCCTTGCTTCAATTCCAAGCTTTTTAAAAACTGACATGGGCATCAAATTGATGCTGGCTCCTAGGTCACAAAGTGTTTTGCCTATGAATATATAGCCAATGGTACAGGGAATAGTGAAACTTCCCAAATCTTTTAGCTTCGGTGGAAATTGATTGAGTATCATTGCACTACATCCCACGGTAAGATCTAAGGTCTCAAAATCACCCAATTTCCTCTTTTTGGACAAGATGTCCTTCATGAATTTGACATAGTTGGGCATTTGCTCGAGGGATTCAAATAATGGTATATTGATCTACAATTGTTTAAGAAGCACTTAAACTGCTAGTCCTGTTTTTTCTTCTAGAGCCTTTGTGGAAAAAGTGGAGGTGGATAAACGAATATTGGCTTTACCAGCTCTGCCTATCATCTATGAACGTTTGGGGTTTAAGAGTGACAAAAAAGTTCAAGGTCTAAACTTTAGTGACCAAAAGCGTTCAATGTCTAAACTTCAGCGAGTAAATTGAATGTTTTGAAACTTTAGTGACCAAAATAGATTTGAGAGTAAAATTCAGTAGTGATTTATGTAATTTACCCTTTTTGATAATTAAAATTTTGAAACTGTGAAAAAACATGATTATTAGAAATAGTCACGTATTGTACTTCCAAAGACACAATGAATCTAGACCAAATAAATTTCCAATTCCACGAAAGATTATCACGAATCTGATTCTACCTAATTTTCCAGTCAACATAAGTAATCATATTTGGATTAATTCTTAATTCAACCGATTGAATCGATACATCTACTCCTATATAAACCCTTGGCATGTTAGAACTCAAAGCAAGCATACATTTACTCTAAATTTCCAAAGACTCTTGGTGATAGTGATATACAATGGATCATAGGTGGAGACCAAAGTCGGCACACTGCCCTACTCGAAGGAACAACAAAAAGCCTTATTTAGGCGGTTCGAAAGTGACAAAGATGGTCCTCTCAACAAGTCGGAGCTGAAAAAAACATTCAAAGAGTTCGGGTCTCGGGTGGCGGCGTTTTGAGCTCTTGGAGCTCTTCAGCATGCCGATGAAAAGGACGACAAGTTCATTAGTGACGACGAGTGGGAAGCTCTTATTCAATATGTTGTTGCTCTTGGTTATACAATTAAGAAAAAATAAAGCTATACTTCTGCTATATATATATGTCAGCTTCATCGTCTGTTTATGTCTACTTTGTGTAATTGAAGTTGAAACTTTGTATATGAAGTAATAATAATAATAATAAGAAAATATTATCTTAAAATTCTTTTTATTGTGTTATGTTGCTGGTATTTATTAGTTATCAGTAGAAGAACAAAAAGTTTTATCTTATTCGATTAATGCTACTAAGTTGATCAAGAAACAGGCCAGTGCTTCCTATGCAGGCCATGATTTTACAGCAGAATAGGGTGGTGAATTCGTTAAAACAACGCTGCTCGATGGCATCTTCGTTATCGAGCTGTTTCGTAGAGATGATGAAGAGGTGAAAGAGCACAGTGACCTGATTTTCACCAAAAACAAACCGACAACCGGATGACAACAGATTCTTTCCGTCACTAGGCTTAAAGAAGCAGGGGTAAAATTCGAGAAAGTTGCACCAGATGGCATCTTGGACATAAAGTTTACATATAGTTGTTATCCAAGAGATGACCCGAAGAATCTTTCGGAACCTGATCGCATATGAGCAGTGTTTGCCGCATTGTCCACCTATATTTACTTGCTACGCCAAGCTCTTGGAACAATGACCTGGAGATACTATGAGAGGGCAAAATCTTCGATAACTGGTTGAGTTTCGATGACTCAATCCGGTTTTTAAGTACTCTTTACAATGACACTTGTGTCAAGGAATTCTATTATTCTAAGCTTAGTGACAAACTCGATCATCTTTGCAAAAGGTGGTGGCCTCGATGGGTAGCATACTACATGCACAACTATTTCATTAAGCCTTGGGATATCGCTGCTCAAATTCATGATGTTATCATGTTTGCTCTCACACTATGGCAAACGTACATGAAAAATGATTGATTTATGTCTCTTTCTAAATTATAATGAAAAAAAAAGAGTGCAATGTAGAAATTTGTTACCTTCTTTATTGGATTGAGTTTCTTAAATACAAATAAGCAATTTTGGATCCTTAAATGGATGATTCACATACTAGTTGTTGATGCATTTACTAGAGGTTTGAAAAACCTTTCGCAGATTAATGGATAATCTCCTTCAGATGATTCTTCGACCTATCTAGATAACTTGTTGACAATTTCTCCGGTACCTGGTCTCAATGAAGGATCTTCTTCGGTGCTAACCTCTTCTGAGATTTGTCAATGTAAGATTAGTGACCATTGAGTAATTCTCTCCTAAACCACTATCCTTGGATTCCCTTAGTTCATCTGCATTTTTTACTATATTATGGCCTTGATTTTCTCTGAAAGCCAAACATTCCCTTTTCAGTGTTTGTCCAGATATAGTCTCGAGCAAAACTATCTCGTAAGCAAAAATGTCAATCCCATGTTGAAGATATTCAAGAGCTAGATAAGCCAAGTTCCAAATGGTAGGGTTAGTTGAAATATTAGGATACTTGGTATCATGTTCGACACAACTTGACATACCAGAATTCACGATCTTTGCGTTGAAATCTTCGTCGAGAAAGCTTTTGATAGGCTACATTGGGACTTTATTCTTGATATGCTGCAAGATATTGGATTTCCTTCTGGCTTTATCCATATAATCATGACTTGTGTCAAACTTCATTAATGCAAATCTAGTGGAACGAATTTTGTTGATTTTGATTTTTGGTGACACGAGACAAGGAGGTGGAGACGACGATCGAAGGAAGGTTTGGGCATGAGGCTTGGTGGTTCACCCATTATGGAACGAGCGGAGAGTCATAGTGGATGGTGGTTGACTGTAGAATCAGATGGTTCACCCTTGACAGACTTAGGGTCGAGAGTCGCAGACAGTGCAGAAAGGGTGATCGGTGTTATGTAGGAGAGGGGAGAGAGAGTGGTCGATTCAAAAGTGTGGTCCCCTTTGTCTTCGGTCTTTGGGTATTTATATCCTCTTGTTGCAGTAGACAGAGTGATATTTGAAGAGACTGTGTCAGGCCTAGTGATGGCTATTGATGGGTTAGCAGATGATAGCTCGACTGTCAGGCTATAAGCTCAGTCGAACTTGATAGCTATCTTGTCTCAGCACAGTGGTCTCCGGAGCTGATGGGTTTGGAGGTGTAGAAGTGATCAGGGGAGGAGCTCTAGGCTCCATGATGCAGGAGCGTAGTGTAGAGACAGAGGTGATGGTGTCTTTCTCAGAGGCGTTTGAGCGGAGGTACAACACCAGTCTCCCCCTTAGTCAAAGAAGTGTCATAAAGTGGTATGAACTAAGATCTAAACAATTGATTTTCGTACGTGGGGAATTATGTTCTTGGGAAAACGTGCCATCATTGTTCATGGCTCATTGTGAGTGGTTTGGAATGAGGAGGGGCGTGGGTCACTACCTTTGTAACAATGTTTCTGCGTGCTCCTCCAAAGGGGCTTAGTCCCACTGCCACTTTTGTTCGTGAAAGAAAAAGAAAACTCTCATCGTTGGAGGCTTTGCAAACGAGGGTTCCTTCTAAGGGGAAGAAAAAGAAGACTTCGGAAGATGTCCCAGAAAGAGTAAATAATTTGGGACTATCACACCTTCTAGGGGTACCAAGGCTCTTTTCATAGTTGAGCCTATGCTCCGGTAGTCACGAAAGATGTTTCAGCGACGCTTGCCAATGCAGATGCTCAATAAGTCATAGAAGAATAAGCCATAAATATCTTGGTCTTGATTGATCATAAGTTCGTGCGCTTACTTGTGTCATTTGCTTTTTAGGGTAACACTAACTTTTTACGTGTCTATTATAGGGTCACCAGTGACTGAGGTAGTTGTACCTTTTTTTACCTCGCCTCTGAGGGATTTTCGGGCTGGTGGAGGATAAGCTGAAAAATTCCTTCCATATGATGGGCGAGGGGGCTCATTTGGTCTTTGCGAAGGTTGAGGTGGCTTGCAATGGCCAGCGGACAACATTGGAGGCCAAAGAAAAAAAGCTGACCTAAGCTAATAATAAGGTAGCTTTTATGGTCGAAAAGATTAAGTCCTTGAAGTAGCGTTTAACAGTTGCCCAAGGCCTTCAAAAGAAGGCAAAGGTGGAGGTCACAAATGAGCGTCAAGGACAGGAGATAGTCGAGGTTGAAGTTGAGTCGCAGAGGGAAATGACCTTGAGGGTGACCGCAAATTTGAGGAATAAAGAGGAGAAAGTAGCTCTAGCTCAAGAGGAGAAGAAGAACTTGGCAGAGATTTTGGAGCGTGAGAGGGTTGTTAGTCTAGATGTAGAGGAAAATCTTGAAGAGTTCATCGGCTATGCAAAAAGCTGTGAGCGCAGTTTGGTATGTGCTATCTTGGTCACTGCTGATCCTTTAGACTTGACCGTTCTAGATCTTTGTTGTTGTTGGAAGGTCGTAAAGTGAGACATGGGCTTCAATCTCTATAATCCTTCTAGGGAAGCCTGGGAGTCACTTTGTATGGGGTTATTGCCTTACGTCCGCATGAAGAGATATGATGATAACAAGCCTTCTAGTTTCGCGGCCATTATCTCGGAGGCTCCTTCAAGTACTATGCTCTAAATGAGGCAGAGGGACTTGAACAATCCCACGAGGATGAGGAAGGTCAAGTTGAAGGTGTTACAGATGATAGGATGGAGGATCCTCCAACTGTTGAGGCAAAGAACCCTTTAGAGTCTGGCTCAAATGGCTTTTCAGAGATTGGAATCAGAGGCTCCTTAGAGATGGGTGATCTGTTGGGATTTGAAGAAGTGAATTTGTTCTTCGTTGAATTGGAGTTTTTTAGAGGCTTGATCCACTCTGCTCTTGTGAGGTATCATAGGAGCCTTGTAGCTTTTGTGTATATCAATGAAATCATGTCATTTGTAGCATTATATTAAGCATGCTAAGTCTCTTTCTCCGGGGGTGATCAGACGTATCTTTGGGCGATCTTCCCCTTTTAATCTTCAAAAGGTTTTTCTAAAAGGTGTGGAGTCATACCTTTAGGGGAATCCTTGTGTTTGTAGTCATTGTGTGCCTTTCTTGGCACAAAACATGGGTATCTCATATTTTGTAAGAACAATTATTGATGGGTGGGGGAACTTCACCGCAGTCGTAGAAACAAATTTAATGAGAATGCCAATATCTCCTTTGGGCTCTTAGAGGTTTTCTCACAAGAAGCACGGATGCATCCCATTAGGAGCAACTGTGTGATTGTAAAATTCGCATGCTTTTCTTGGCACAAAAAAATTGTCTTTTCTATTTTAGTAGAGTTGTAATATTCATAGCGTTTAGCAAGACGGAGGTGTCTCCTTTCAGAGGCATCTCATAGTGTCAACTGTGCTAACACTTTGCAAAAGATTGATAATTTAGTGTAAATATGTCAGTATAATAATGCCAAATATAGGCATTTTGAATGCAGGTATACACGATCAACAAGTAATACAGCAGCAAGCTGAGTGTCGAGTCCACAACGATTGACCAAGAACTTAATTGCTCAATATTTACTTGTTAGAGGGGAACAAAAGTGTTTGAAAATGTTTTGGATTTTAAATTTAAAAGAAATCTAAAACAAAGTAATAAAAACTGGAATAGTTTGGCAAACGAATAAAAAATATTCAAATGAATGATGAGCGTTGGAAAAGGATGCCTAGATTTCACGCTAACTATGCCAGCTTATAATAATGTCATGCCTTGGATTTATTCCTGATCAGATTTAAAAATAGTATTGCCTTTGTCGATGGCAATACCCTAAGTTAATGACGATAAAACCCCTATATGTCTATAGTGAATCTTTTCATTAATTAACTTAATGAAGTTTCAATCTATACTCCTAAGGGGTAGATTCACTTCAGGTGTAAGTTTCATCTACTTGAATATCTTTTGTCGAAGCTTCTCTCCTTAGTACCTGGCAACTAATCGTTATCCCCTAAGTCTGTTAAGATATTAAGGAATAATAAGCATACAATGCCAATTGTCAATGGCAAAGAATTTAAGGAAATAAAGTGCTAGTAGATAAACAATAATGTCAAGGCATTTAAATTATTAAAAACCAAACATAAACTGAGAGTTAATCCCAAACATCCCCAACCAACTTTAAAAGCTTAGTTCATGGTTGAGGGATCCATCCACAAAATATCATTGTATCTCAACATCATCATTCAAATGAAAACTAAACTAATAGAATGGGCAGAGAAGGAGGTCTCTCGATACATCCCTTCAAATGCTCCAGAGCTCTCGGTCTAAGATAGTCGAACCACGTCGCTTCTAGCTTCCTCTTTCACCATGGTGAAGCCTCTCGATGTCTCTCGACTCATGGATGGGTTCTCCTTTAAATAGGCATACATGGAAACCCTATGTTGGATTTGAAACTTGAACAATTGGATAAGCACCAAGATAGGCGCATTATCATCTTATCTTCTATTTAAATTTTAGGGCTTACTTGTACTTGGTTCAACGGCTACTTTGTCTGAGCGTCAGACTTTAATCATTTGCCATCCGAGCTTGGCAATTTTTGGCCCAATGGTGCTAACTGCGACTCGGCAATTCTCTTCTTCTTTTCCTCCTTTTTACTCATGCACTGATTTGCCATGCCTGTATGCCTCAACCTGTTTCAATACCAGCAAAAACAACCCTTCACGCTGGCAGAAGAACAACTCCTAACTCCTTATGCAAATGCATGATTTTAACAACTAAATGCAAACATATATACTTAAGGACGAACAAAAGCATTGTGAAATAAGCATAAAAATTAGTACTTTTGAGGAGTTAACACACCCCTAAACCTAGGTCATTGCTTGCTCTCAAGTAATGCAACTAAAAATCTATAAAAATAGAAAAATAAGAGAGTACCTAAGAAAAATTATAATGATTCCAGCACCTGCCAGCTAGCAAAATATGATCCTATGTCTTTCCTCGGATATCCAGTACAGTAATGCCAGCAGATAAGCAAATTCAAGTGCAGCAATATAATTCTAGCCTAAGGTCATGAAGTGTGCATGAAGTGCAGTCAATATGCATCAAATTTACTTACTCTCTTAGTTATCTTTACTACCCAAACTCAGAATTATTATATTGTTTCTTTTTTTATTTGCCAAGCGTGTTTTTCAGCTGGCGTTTAATTAGGGTCGCATCATGTACTGTTTGGCGTGAGACATAAGAGGGAGAAACTATGAATACCCACATTAATCCAGATTACATCACTATTCTAACCCATTACACTCATACCCTAAAGTTTTGTTGGCTTGAGAATTAAGAAGGAGCAAACCACGAAGCTCCAAGTTACTTACTGTCTCTAAGGCAGAGGAGTGTTCTAAAATATTTCAGCATTTGGCAAAACATTGTTGCGTTATTCTTTCTTTCTACCCTGACATCTTTTTTTATGAGTTCAGCTTCAAGAATCCTAATTTTGTGTAGGGAACTAGATGCATATCACGTGTTTAAGTGAGACTAAAGTTTCCTAAGCTAGATATCAATTACCAAGCTACCTGGCATCACTAACCTGCTGGCATACAGTTTCTAAGATCAAGTTTTTCATTCGACAGATAAGTCTAGAACAAATTCTACTAAACTAGAAATGTTGGCAAAATTATTAGTACAAAAATTGACCGAGGCAATGAGAAAAAAATTAGTGATTTGGTATGCATGCTTCCTACATGGAAAACTAATGCAAATAAAATGGAAACTTAAATATAAACATGCATGAATGTCATGGCAATAAATATGAGGCAACACACACCCCTAAACCAAAGGTTTGCATTGTCTGCAATGCATGAAAACAACACATATATACAAATGAAACATAAAATTGATGAGTATGTGGATAAAATGAAATGAAATGAAATGCAAGGAGTTTAGGTAGAGAATGACTCCCCTACGGAGGGTTCTGGCTGTTAGACATGGGTATTTCTCTTTACAAAGCTTCCTCTATTTGGAGCCATGTACTTTTTTCTTTTGAGGCTGGGCTTTGATGTGACCGTGGAAGCTCCGATATCATGGCAAACTTCCTCAACAATCTTTGTTGGCTCAGAGGCAGCCGAAACGTCAATGGCAGCAGATGATGCAGGTGCGGCAAGTTTGGCATTCTGCCTGGCAATACAATCCTTCACTCACTCAAAGAAATCCTTTCAAAATAAAATAAATATAAAAAATAAAAATAAAATAAAGAAAATAACAAATGATTAAAGTATTGGAAAATCAAAGAAAAACATCTAACCTACTATGTACACAAATCAAATGATAATGGTGGGGTTCATTGAATCTCTGCCAGGAGAATAACCTCCTTAGCATTCTTTTTACTACCTTCAAATAGTGCTTCAACCTTTAGCCGTTTACCTTAAAAATTAGTCCAATCTTAAAATCCTTGATGTCAACTACTTCATGAGCATATGGTTTGACAACTTCGAAGGGACCTGACCATCTAGACTTAAGTTTCCTCGAAAATAAATTTAACCTCGAGTTAAACAATAAAACATGTTGACCTACCTCAAATTGCCTTGGCAATATTATGTTATCATGCCACCTTTTTATTCTTTCCTTGTAGAGTCTGGCATTCTCGTAGGTTTGCATTTTGAATTTCTTCAGTTCATTCATGTCTAATAAGTATTTTGTACCAGCAGTCATCCACTCCATATTAAGCTTTTTGGTTGCCCAATAAGCTCGATGTTCTAGTTCTACCGGCAAGTGGCATAATAATGAGCGTCTTTGAACAGTGTAGGCCAAAAGAATCCTAACTGTAACACTTTGGCTGCAGTCTTTATTCCATCAAAGTGGCCTCCATATGGTGCTGCATGGCACAACTGCAGAATATTGTGCTGCTCATCTTCTAGCACACAATAGCAGATCACTTGGTCAGCACATTGTTTGAACAAAATTGGCTTATCCCAATAATATTGCCGAACATATTGCAAAAATCATTTCCTAACATTACTCGCCAGATCTAGTGGCAAAATATTTCTTACCAAATAGTTGACTAAGTCAACATACCATGTCATAGAATCTACTGCAAGTCAACCCTTTATGGCAGCAGCTCTACCATTCTCAGGGTGATGCTCTAGTCGTGATAAATGGTCTGCTACTAAGTTCTCATTCCTCTTCTTGTATCGAATCTCAAGATCAAACTCTTACAACTAGAGTGTCTATTGGATCAATATGGGCATGGCATCCTTCTTTGCCAAGAGATATTTTAATGTCGAGTAGTCTGTATACTCCACCACTTTGTTACCTAGCAAGTAAGATCTGAACTTGTTAAATGCAAATACAATCATGAGAAATTCTTTCTCGGTTGTGGTGTAGTTTAGCTGGGCTTCATTCAAAGTTTGGCTGGCATAATAGATGATATGGAAAATTTTGCCAAGCCTCTGTCCCAACACAGCTCCAATGGTATAGTTGTTGGCATCACACATGAGCTCGAATGGCTCAGTCCAATTGGGTGCCACGGCTATGGGGGCATTAATCAACCTGTCTTTAAGTTCCTAAAATGCTTTTAAACAAGAATCATCAAATGCAAAATGGTATTTTGTTCTAAAAGCAAGCACAAAGGTTTATAAATTTTTGAAAAATCTTTAATGAAATGACGATAAAAACTTGCAGGTCTCAAAAAACTTCAGATACCTTTAACACTTGTAGGTGGTGGAAATTGTTTGATTACCTCCACTTTTGCCTTGTCTACTTCCAGGCCGCTCTTGGTTACTTTTTTACCGAGAACTATGCCCTCCTTCACCATGAAGTGGCATTTTTCCCAATTGAAGACCAGGTTAGTCTCAATACATCTTCGCAAAATAAGCTCTAAACTCTAAAGTTATTCCTCGAATGTTTTGCCAAACACCGAGAAGTCATCCACGAAAACTTCTAGATTGTTTTCGATCATATCTGAGAAAATTGCCATCACGCAACGTTGAAACATTGGTGGAGCATTACACAATCCAAAGGGCATTCTTCTAAAAGAGAATATCCCATATGGACAAGTGAATATGGTTTTCTCCTGATTTTCGGAGCGATGGCAATCTGATTATAACCCGAGTAGTCATCTAGGAGGCAATAAAATGCCCTACCTACAAATCTATCCAGCATCTGATCGATAAAGGGCAGTGGAAAGTGGTATTTTCCTGGTGGCATTGTTTAACTTCCTATAATCCATTCACAGTCTTCATCTTGTGATGGTTCTAGAGAGGATAAACTCTTATTCACTATTCTAAACCACGGTCATTCCTTCCTTCTTTGGTGCATTGCACCGAGCTAACCCACGAGCTATCAGAAATAGGATAAATTATCCCGATATCCAGCCACTTGATAACTTCTTTTTTAACTACCTCTTTCATGCTCGGGTTCAGTCTTCTTTGGGCCTCAATTGTTTTCCCATGATAATCCTTTAAAATAATTTTGTGCATACATATAGTTGGGCTTATTCCTCGGGTATCAGCCAAGTTCCATCCCAAAGCTTGCTTATAATTGCTTAAAATTTCCAATAATCTTTCCTCCTAATCGTTAGTGAGATCAGCAGCAATGAACAATGACAAAGTTGAGTTATTACCTAAGTAGACATATTTGAGGTGATCTAGCAAAGGTTTTAGTTCCAATTCTGGTGGCTCCCAATGGATAGTTTAGGTGCCTTGATTTCTCAACCAACCAACTCCAGCGGGTTTGCCTGTCCAAAGTAATTCACGTCTTCATTTTCCAAGGTCAGTCCTTCAGTGTCTTCACTTGTCTCAACTTAATCATCCAATTCTCTAGCATCATCATCTGGGTTTTAGGAAATCTGTGCCACGTCTATGGTGGAAATATACTCCATCAACTCATCAGCTTGGCATTCCTCAGGTTTATCTGCACATTTAAGAGCTTGAAACACATTAAATGTAACATGTTGGTCATTCATGCGCATTGTAAGTTCACCTTTGTCAAAATCAATTAGGGCCCTACTTGTGGCAAGGAATGGTCTACCCAATATAATTGGGACATTAACATCTGCCTCGTAATCTAAAATGATAAAATCAGCTGGAAATATAAATTTATCTACCTTTACCAACACATCCTCAATCTTACCCTTAGGATGTGCAAAAGATTGGTCTGCCAACTGAAGTGTTGCCGTGGTAGGCCTTGCTTCAATTCCAAGCTTTTTAAAAACTGACATGGGCATCAAATTGATGCTGGCTCCTAGGTCACAAAGTGTTTTGCCTATGAATCTATTGCCAATGGTACAGGGAATAGTGAAACTTCCCAGATCTTTTAGCTTCGGTGGAAATTGATTGAGTATCATTGCACTGCATCCCTCGGTAAGATCTAAGGTCTCAAAATCACCCAATTTCCTCTTTTTGGACAAGATGTCCTCCATGAATTTGACATAGTTGGGCATTTGCTCGAGGGCTTCCAATAATGGTATATTGATCTACAATTGTTTAAGAACCTCTAAGAAGCACTAAAACTGCTGGTCCTTCTTTTTCTTCTAGAGCCTTTGTGGAGAAAGTGGAGGTGGATAAACGAATATTGGCTTTACCGGCTTTGCCAAGGGCTTGGTGGCATCCAACTAAGGTTCGGCATTGCTCGTGTCTACTTCTTTCTTCTCCGCTTCTTTTTTCTTATCTATTGGTACCTTCTCTTTCTCTTGGCAACTAATTGGTTGTTTGACAGATGTCTCAGCCTCGCATTGCTTACCAGCCCGAAGAGTAAATACTTTGCATTGTTCATTGCCTTTTTATCGAGCATCTTTCATATCGCTTGGCAAAGTTCTCTGAGGTCTATTACTGAGTGCATTGGTGATCTGCCTGATTTGAACCTCCAAGTTTCGCTTAGATGCTGCCAAACTTTGGACAGTTGCATTATTCCTCTCCACGTACTCTGCCAAATTCCCCTGGTTATTCCTTTGTCCTGCATGAAAATTGTTTTGTGCTCTCCGTGGCATTGAATTCTGATTGAATCCTTGTTGTGCATTGTTATTTTGACGCTGGGCAATAAATTGGTTAGCTCCTTAGTTACCCCAAGATAGGTTCGGGTGCTTCTTCCAACCTGCATTGTAAGTATTGGAATTTGGATTATAATTATGATTAAAATTGCCAACAAAAATTACCGACACAAGTTTGTCTGGGAAATCTTCCATATGATGATCCTCTCCACATATCGTGCAGAATGGGTCTAATGCCTTGACTTCTTCATTACTCTTTTGCAATGTTTTCACAATGCTAGAAAGATTGGAAATTTAAGCACTGATAGATGTTAGTGCATCAAGCTCTAATTTTTGAGCAGTTTTTGTTTTGGTTCCTAGTATGGCAATAGGATACTAGTATTCATTAGTTGAAATCCTTTCAAGTATGTCAGATACCTTCGTATAATTTTTGTCAAGCAGCGAACCATTTGCCGAAGCATCAATAACAGTCATGGCATGAGCATTGGGTCTGTTGTAGAAAGTCTCCATTTGGGTCCAATTTGAGAATCCATGCATGGGACACCTCCTCAATAGATCCTTAAATCTCTCTCAGGCATCATATAAGGTCTCATCATCAGCCTGGCTAAATGTAATGATCTCACTTCTCAACTTGGCATTAAGTTTAGGCGGCTGGAATCACAGTAGAAATTTTTGGCATATATCTCCCCATGAGGTCACAGAACCAGGTGACAAAGAACTTAGTCACTTTTTTTTGCTCTATCTCTCAAGGAAAATGTGAATAACTTCAGCTTCACTGTATCTTACGATACACTAGGTTGCTGAAATAGTTGACAAACTTCCATGAATTACTTCAAGTGCTGCCTCAGTCTCTAGAAGGTGCTCCATAAAATTGTCCTACATTCAAAAGTCTCTATATCATCATCGATTTAAGTTCAAAAATAGGTGTATTTACCTCATGACCAATCAGTCCTGGCATCAAATTATCTCTCTTCCTCCACATGAACGGTTGGAGTATTAGGAGCGGCTGGTATACCATTGTGTATTAGTGGATTCTTCTAGTTTTTTGGGATATCATTCATTTCTCTATTGCCTCGATAAGTCATCTCTCGAGCTTTTCTCTTTAACCTTTGTAGGGTTCTTACGATTTTTGGGTCATATGGCCAATCTTCCACCACATGACAGTTCCTGGTCATATACCGAACAAAACAAATAAATAAAATAAAATAAAAACAAGTAAAGTCTAAACAAAAAAATTTCATCACAATCCCCGGAATGATGCCAAAAACTTTTCAAATGTGCTAATGCTTGGAAAAAGATTGATAATTCAGTGTAAATATGTCAGTATAATAATGCCAAGTTTATGCCTTTTGCGTGCAAGTATACAAGGTCAGCAAGTAATACAACAGTAAGCTGAGTATCTAATCCACATGGATTGACCAAGAACTTAATTGCCCAAAATTTACTTGTTAGAGGGGAACAAAAGTGTTTGAAAATGTTTTGGATTTTAAATTTAAAAGATAGTTAAAGTAAAGTAATACAAAAGAGAACAGTTTGGCAAAGGAAAAAAGTATTCAAATGAATGATGAGCGTTGGCAAGGGATGCCTGGATTTCACGCTAACTATGCCAGTTTATAATAATGTCCTGCCTTGGATTATAGTCGAGCAGATTTAAAAATAGTATTGCATATGTCGATGGCAATACCCTAAGTTAATCAAGATAAAACCCATATATGTCTATAGTGAAGTTTTACATTAATTAACTTGATTAAGTTTGAATCTATACTCCTAAGGGGTAGATTTACTTCAGGTGTAAGTTTTATCTACTTGAATATCTTCTGTCGAAGCTTATCTTCTTAGTATCTGGCTACTGATCGTTACCCTCTAAGTTTGTTAAGATATTAAAGAATAATAAGCATACAATGCCAACTGTCGTATGGAAAATAATTTAAGGAAATGAAGTGCTAGTAGATAGACAATAATTCCAGGACATTTAAATTATTAAAAACCAAACATAAACTGAGCGTTAATCTCAAACATCCCCAACCAACTATAACAGCTTATTTCATGGTTGGGGGATCCATCCACAAAATATCATCATATCTCAACATCATCATTCAAATGGAAATTAAACTAAGAGAATGGGCAGAGAAGGAGGTCCGTCGATGCAACCCTTCAAATGCTCCAAAGCTCTCGGTCTAAGATGGTCGAAATACATCGCCTCTAGCTTCCTCTTTCACCACGGTGTAGCCTCTCGACGTCTCTCGATTCATGGATTGGTTCTCCTTTAAATAGGCATTCGTAGAAACCCTAGGTTGGGTTTGAAACTTGAAAAATTGGATAAGCACCAGGATAGACGCGTTATCATCTTATCTTCTGTTTAAATTTTATGGCTAACGTGTACTTGGTTCAATGGCTACTTTGACTGAGCATCAGACTTCAATCCTTTGCCAACCGAGCTTGGAAATTTTTGGCCCAACTGTGCCAATTGCGACTCGGCAATTCTTTTCCTACTTTATACTCCTGGACTGATTTGCCATGCCTGCTGGCCTCTGACCTACTTCAATACCACCAAAAACAACACTTTACACTGGCAAAAGCATAACTTCTAACTCCCTATGCAAATGCATGATTTTAACAATTAAATGCAAACATATAAACTTAAAGACGAGCAAAAGCATTGTGAAATAATCATAAAAATTAGTACTTTTGAGGAGTTAACACATACCCTTAGAGAGACTAGTATATGTGGGGTTGAGGCATCCCGCCCCTTTGTAAAATTGAGTGCTAATAAGTGGAGTTTTTCTTGACACTCTTGTAGCATCTAGCGCTATGGGTGCATATCCTTTTATGCTCTTGGAGGGTTTCTCCTGGAAAGGTGGAGGTATTCTCGGGGGTACCCGTGTGATTATAGAAACAATATATGTAGTGAGTTCGAACATCTCCATTTGGGAGGCAATCATTTATTTGTAGAGTTACATACTTTTGTTGGCATGGGATATGTAGTCCTTTCCGTCCTTGTAGAATCGTAATGCTCTGGGGCATTGATGAGATGGATCTGCCCTTTATCTTTGTAGAATCAATTAAGAGTTGGGGTTTAGGTGTGACCCTTGGAGAGACAGACGTGGACAAGTTGAAGCTACGTTTGAAGCACACAGGGACCGCAGCGGTCCGTTTGGATTACCTTTCTACTTTTTTAGAATACTTATAAATTGGAGCGGAGCCATTTTATGTTCTGTAGGCACTAAATTTTGTCCCTGTTTAAATTAAAATGCTCGAAATAAGATCAATCCACATCACCCTTTTAATACCCAAAATCTTATATCCTAAGCCCAAAATTACATGGCCCATTATATATTATTTTATATAATAAAATACTAAAAAATGAATAGTCCAACTCCTTCCTCATTAAGTCTTTACTCCCATTGGTTGGAAAGTACTTGGGGCCCAAGACCTTAATTTTTATTGGTTCTCATTTTTTAAAGGGTATTTTTATTCACACAAAATACCCTTTTCACCCTATATATATAATATTTACCCAAAATAACATGGGGACACATTTTTTCCACAGCCGCACGCCCCACGACCATCACTTTTCTCCCTAAGTAGTTCCCAGCCCCCAAGAGTTTGGATTCCACTATACCTACAGACTGCCTATTTTATCTCTAACGCCGCAACCTCCCCTAACCATATTGTTTTCAATTTCCAATCTCCCCTTCACCTTTTCCAATTTCACGCCCCTAACCCACTGCCATTGATTAATTTCCCCAAAAAACGAAACCACCCTGCCGCACCTCCGAAGCCTTCAACTTCATTTGAACCACCAACCCTTAAATCAAGCTTTTCAACCCTAACAACAACGATCCGTAAATTGATTGATCGACCATATATTTGAGTTTTGGGTATTTTCTTCCCCTTTTATATTTAATGTGTAGTCCATTTTTATAGTTCAATGAAAATGTGGATGATATTATTGGTAACTTTTGTTGTTTATTTTAGTTTTTTTTCTTATGTGTTTTGTTTTGTTTGTTTTTTGTTTGTTTGTGATATGTATGTTATTTTACTTGTTGGATGTTCTTTAATTTATTTTTTGCTTGTATATATTATTATAATTTCATATTATCCCTTTATATACATAGTTGTTGCGTTTTTTGTATATGTATATATATGGTACTTTATCTTATTGTATATATGTTTATATGTCGTATCACATATTATAATTATTATGTTTGTATTATATATTATTATTACTATATATTATAGTGTTATCTATCTTATAGTATATATTATATTACTATATATCATATGTCATGTATTATATTTATATCATATATGTTATATATCATTATTTTATATTATCCATATTATCACTAGTATAATATAATATTTACACATGTATATTATTATTTGTTTATTGTTCGCTTTACTTTTATGTTCGAATTGGCCTTACGGTGACCCGTAACAGGGGATGACCTGTGTTATTACAGCACGTTCCAACTAACATCTAACACCTAACATTTAATTTACGCAATTTAAATTCCGCAAATTAATTTCTCTCATTTTTAATTTTTGCATTTCCTTTTATGCTCGATCCAGTCCTTTTTTCGGATTGCTCTTTTTCGATCTGGTCCTCTTTTCGGATTGCTTTCGATCCAGTCCCTTTTCGGATTTTCTTTAATTCCCGCATTTCATTTTTATCGCGCTTTAATTTCCCATATTTTATTTTCCTTTATTTACTTTATCGCATTTATTTTTCTCATATTTATTTTCGCAATTTCTTTTTATGTTCGATCCAATCCTTTTTTCCGAATTTTTCCTTTTACGCATTTCATTTTTTCTATCGCCTTTTCCGAATTTTTCCCATTTATTTTATTTTCCTTTATTTACTTTATCGATTATTTTTTTTATTTTTTTTAAAGAAATCTTGACTTACATTTTTTTTATTTAAAAACATTTTTAGCAATTATTAAAACAATAGTACAATTCGGGGTGAAAATTAGGTTAGCTACCTAGGCTTTTTTCTTGATTTTAAAATCGTTGTGAAATAATCGATAAATAAAATTTGAAACTGATTAAACATGTTCTACTAGCAAATAAATAATTACATGCCCGCTAGAGATCGTCATAAACTAGAATGACTTACTGATGTTTTGTAGATTGTAGCTTGATCAGCATGCTCGACTCCTCTTAAAATATACCAACTTAACCTACATGTGGAATAAACACACGATAAGTATGAACTTAGTGAGGCAATTAATCTCATTTATCTAAACATAAAATAATGCATTACAGTATATCATATGAAAAGTGCAGTACATGTTTTGTAAAATGGCAAGCATGTCCAAATATGATTTATATCATTATTCCATAATCATCAAGTATTCATGTGCATGTCATATTCTTTAACATAGTCATATTTTCAACATTCTATATTCATCGAGTAATCATATGCACAACATATTCTTTAACATAGACATGTTTTCAATCATAATTCATGTCATCTATCAGTTTTATCATAAAAACATACAATCAATATTTCATGATCATCAATTAGTCATTTACATAACGTAATCTTTATCATAGCCATGCTTTCAACATTCTATTATTATCATGTAAGCATTTGCATAACATGTCTTTTAACATATTCTTGCTTTCATCATGTAATCGTTCACATAACATATACCTTGACATAGTATCGTACTAACAAGGTTTTCATAGTCTATCAATATTCATGTGCAAGTCATAGTTTTTCTAACTTAGTCTAGTTTCCAATACTCCGTCATTATCAAGTAAATCATATACATGGCATAGTTCACATACATGGCATATTTCATATACATAACATAATTTGTATACATGTCATGATTCATATACGTAACATGATTCATATACATAACTTGATTCATTTACATGACATGATTCTTTTACCTAACATGATTCATATATGTGATTTAATTCATATACATGGCATGTTTCCGTATCCATGGCATGGTTCATATCTATGACATATTTCATATACATGGCATGGTTCATATTCATGACATGATTCATATACGTAACATGATTCGTTTACATGACATGATTCATTTACGTGACATGATTCTTTTATCATTGCCCAAAGTATGCTATATGAGATCGAGGTACGCGAGTCATCTTAAAATGACACCGTAGTGTCTAACGTAAACGTAAAGATGAGTACGCACTCGGGGATGCTCTTTGCTCCCCATAAACATAAGGCACCTCGACAATGCACTTGGGCACAGTGGGCGTAGATCCCAGGGTGCATGTGACACAATCATTTTGTCACAATATATGTTTGATAACATGAACATAAGGGTGCAACTGCTAAAGACTCTATGGCATGCCAACTATACCATGGACTCTCATACACAATACTTGGGCATTTCTTTTATCATCAATCAATCATCATAATCAATCATATAAATAAACATTTCATGTTTCATGCTTCATCATATATGTTCATGGTAAGCATAGATCTTCATTTATACAAACAATAATTCGTACCTGGTATTCCATCAAGATTGCCATGTCGAGTAATGTATCATATCATGTATTATAGAGAAATGCAATGCCAATTTCAACATAGTGCAAACATATAGAAATGCACTCACCTGGGCCATTTATTAACTTTACTCACTAAGCTCTATTCGATCTTTTCCTTTATAGAACCTCGAATCTTCTTTTGATTTGAATCCAACTTCATTTATCACATGAATATAAATAAACATTTGTTAGATTCACCTCTGATAATATTTTTATCAAACTATCTAATCAATCAACATTAAAACTTTTCATAAATTTCTCTTCTTCCTTTTACTGTCAAAAACCCCATTTTGGTCCTTAATAACCATTTTGAACTTCAAATAATTCTTCCGAACTTGATAACCAACATTAGATACAAAATATCTAAATTTTCATTTTCTGGCATCTTTGTACAACCTTCAAAGATTTATTTCTATAAAATAATCTAAAACTCATAATTCAATTCCGTTTATTCTAAAAGAAACTAGATTCAATAATATTTTCACCCATATAAATTATTAGCCCAGATTTAACTTGTACGATTTATGGTGAATTTTCAAAGTCAATTTCCAGTGCTAATTTCGGAACAAACTGGTGCTCTATTTTCTGACCTTTCGTCACTTAAAAAATTATATCTTTTGACTCAGAACTCGAAATCAGTTTCTGTTTGTTGGAGGCAAAACTAGACGAACAAATCTTTACATCGGTATAAAATTTACCTTCTAAACATTTTTTTAGAATTTATGGTGAATTTTCAAACTTACTGCCAAATCCAGTTTTCCTACACAACTTCCATAAATAACTTCAAACTTTATATTAATTTATTCTTACTTTGCTATTTGTCAATTTGGTCCCCTTACTTGAATAAAACCACTAATGTATCACTTTGTTCATCAAATAATTTTTCAAAAATAATTCCCTCTAATCTTTCGTTCTTTCCGAAATAGTCACTAAAAATTTAAAGATAAGGATTCAAGCTTCTTAACTTTGCAAATTAGTCCTTAATTCAACATTGATAATTGAATTCTATTATTTCAACTAAAATCAGATTTAGTCTTTCTCTAAAACCTCATTTTCGAATTGGTCACTTAACTTTGACAATTTGTCAAAATGGTCACTAACTCGATTTAACATTGGCTTTGCATTCTAACTTCAATTTCACATCTTTAACATGACTAATAACATAAATAAACTTTAAAATCATAAAAATTCAGATTAGTCCTTTAACATTCATAATTGCTGAAATGGTCCCTATACCTTTAATTTAGGATTTTGCTTCCAAATAAAAAGTCAAGCTTACTAGATCATTTATCCAACATCACAAACCCTAAATCAAACTTGAATCCATAAAGCCTAATCATCTTCATACAAACTAAAATATGTAGGGTTTAAATCCCAACTCAATAACATGATTTTAACATTATACTAGCTTGATTTCAACTTGAATTTCATCATGAAATCATAAAATTCCAAAAGCCCCAAACTTTTTCCATAAACCCAAATTTCTTCTCATTCAAAATTATCGTCAATCAAGCATGTTTTACATGAATTATTTACACCAAAAGATAGAGCTTGAAGAGTAGAACAACTTTGCAGTTCGAAAGATTACCTAAAAATCGAGTTTCGAGGTTTGAATCGAGCTTGAAATATTTTCTCCCTTTTTCCCCTTAGTTCAAAATATTTCAAGAAATATGAACAATTTGGTTCATCTTTTACTTATTTAAATCCACATGTTAAAATTAAATGAATTTAAAATTCATTTAATTAGTGAAATTACTAATTTGCCCTTTTAATCCAATGGCCAAGACTTAATCTTATCAAAAATCAATGGCCATGATTTGATCCAAGTGTAATTCACCTTCCAAAATATTTCAAAATTGTCATCCTTGTCAAATGACCAATTTGCCCTCCAACTAGTCTTTATTTACTAGTTTGCCATTCTTGTAAAAATTCAACCAAGTCTAGTTAGAATCCAACCAAATATAATAAAATATTCATAAAATAATATTTTATGACTTTTCCATGGCTTTCAGATCAGTCTCTAAAATTTCAGTTCGATTTGATTTCCCGATATTCATAAAATACTTCTATGGCAATTTTACCTTTTCGAACTATCGAATTGATTCTAAAAATTCCATATTTCTATATTCGGGAAATAAACTCTATTATCTCATAAAAACTTCCTTTCCCAGAACTTAGACTGAATTTTTCCTAACTCAGTCTACTATTCCGATAATTATCGAAAATCTCCATAGAATAAAAATTTCTCTTAGAAATCCTTTATCGATAATCCATTCGAATATTCTTTACTTTTACTGAGTCCAAAATATCGATTAGAAACACTTTTATGGGACCTTCTCGAAGGTCACCCATCCTTGTATTTCTCTGGCCTGAGCACGCTTAACAATTTTATTTGATCCAAATTTGGTACCTTTTTCTGCATCTTAATTCTTAAAACCGATATCAAGGTACCTATTTCAATCCAATTTACACTTTAGTCCCCAAACTTTTTCAAAGTTTATACTTTAACCCCTTAAACTTTCAAAATTTACAATTTAGTCACTAGCCAAAATTTGGGATATTACACCGCTTGGGACAAATTTTGTTTTTACAAAAAAGAGAGTCAAGCCATAAGTTGAATACTTTTTGCCTTGATTGGAATTTGCGAGTTCATTTTCAAATTAATTTTACATCTTTTTTAGAAATGCGAGTTCATTTTAACGCATTTTAAAATCTGACATTTAAACCTGTTCGTGTAAGTGGGGGAAAATGCTAGTGCTTTTGTGAGGATAATGTTCCTTCGTGTGGGCCTAGTAAGTACCTTCAGGGCTCGAGTACTGTAGAATCTTTAAGTGAATGATGGCAAAAGGAGGTAGAAGATATATATTGGAAAAGTATAAAACAGTGCCAAGATGAGTCTTTTGCGTGCAAGTATACATGGTCTGCAAGTAATATAGCAGTTAAGCTAAGTATCGACCCCACAAAGATTGAATTGGAATTCGATTGCCTTGATTGTTACTTGCCTTAAGAAAAAGTTGTTTTGTTTTGAAGTTGGTTTTGGAAATAATTGAATAGAAAAGAAATAAAAGTAAAGTAAAAACGTTGGCAAGGAAGGTACTTTAATGAATGATGAGCGTTGGCAGGAAATGCTTGGTTTTCACGCTATTCATGCCATGCCAGCTTTTAGTAACAACCTATCTTGGTATTGTTTGTCGAGTAGATTCAAAATTAGCAAAGCCTCTCTCGATGGTCATTGCCCTAAATTGATCATGTAAAAACCCCTATATCTCTATAGTGCATGCTTTCAAATAAAATAATTTGATTAAGATCCAATCTATACTCCTAAGGGGTAGATTTCACTCTCGAAGTAAGTTCATCTACTTGAAAGACTTCTCTCGAAGCTTCTCTCCTTAGTATTCAACAACTTAATCATTGTCGCCCCAAGTCTGTTAAGATATTGAGGAGCAAAAGGTCAACAGTGCCAGTTCTCGCTTGGCATAGTATTTAGAAAACATTAAAGTATGCCGAATAGATAAAACATTACCAAGGCAGATTTATTATCAAAAACTAAAACATGAAACAGCGTTCAACGCAAACATCCCCCACCAACTTATTAGATTAGTTCATTGCGAGGGATTTAACCAAAAAACCATAAATGTTTTCAAAGTACATCATCATTAAAAACAAGATAAAACAACTTGAAAGAGAAAATGAGTGAGAAGGGGTGTCTCGATGTTGCCCTTCAAGATTCAGGCTCTCGACCAAGCTGGTCGAACCACCCTTCCTAGGTGCAACCGTTGTCAATCATCTCGCACTCCAACTCCAACTCCTCACTCGATCACCAAAAAGTCTTCCTCGAATGCTTGCTTGTTTGGTGTTTAAATAGGCGTGCAAGGAAGGGATAGGATAAGCTCTCCAATTTTAGAATTTCAAATGCTCAAGGGATAAGGGATAATCATCTTATCCAAGTTTGAATGAGAGCTGGTCAAGCTAGGCCTGATGTCATACTGCCAACGCTGCCTTGGCATCCAAGCTTGGCATGAATCTGCCAACCAGTCTTGGCACCATCTTATCCGCTATTTTCTTAGAGATTGATCCAATTGCTATCTTTTCGAAGCCTGATCTTGTCCTACTTTTTTGGGGTCCAACAGCTTCTTAGCATGGCATCAAGTTCACTTCTCTACCAACCGGTGATTGGCATTGTCTGGTCCATCTATGCTACAGCACTCGACATTCTCTCTGGCATTCCTTCTTGTGTTGCTTTTCTGGGCCAAATACCAAGCCAAACCTGCAAAATTGCCAACAAAACAACTTTTCACACTAGCATAGACAGAATTCTAAACTCCTTATGTAAATGCATGGTTTTAACATCCTAATGCAACTAAATGCACCTAAAAGCAAGCAAAAGCATTGTAAGATTGGCATTAAAAATAGTACTTTGGAGAGGTAACACACCCCCAAACCTAACTCATTGCTTGTTCTCAAGTAATGCAAACAAAATAAAAACAAAAACTATGAAAATGCTACCTCGACAAAATTTTGGTTAGAATGCCAACACGTACTAGCAAGCAGATTTTGGCTCTGTTTTTGTCCTCAGTATCTTAGTGCAATAGTGCCAAGCATGTATTAATTCAAGTGCAGCAATATTACTCTAGTCTCAACTTATGAATAGTGCATGATGTGCAGGAAATATGCATCAAGTATCATTTCACTCTCTTAGACCAATTTACTACCTAAACTCAATTTTTTTCATTTTTTTCTTTTCCAAGTGTTTCTGTTGGCATTCATTTAAGCTTGTTTCGTGACACTATTTAGTGTGAGAGATAAGAGAGAGCATACCACGAATCCCCACCTTAATCTAGACATCACTAGGCTTTCTCTTCAACTCATACCCCAAGGTTTTGGACTTGAGAACTAAGAGGGAGCAAATCACGAAGCCCTAAGTAACTTATTATCCCTAGGTAGAGGAGAGTTCATTTTTATTGCCCTGGAGAACATTGTTACCTTATTAGTTTCTTTTACCTTGGCATCATCATTTTTTTTATCTGAGCATAGTTTCAAAAAGTCTAAGTTTGCTAAGGGACTAGATACATACTACGTGTTAAGTGTAAGTTCAATTTCCTAAACTAGAGATCAATTGCCAAGCAAACCTAGCATAACTATTCTACTAGCATGGCATTGCAACTAAAGATTAAAATTTCCTCATTGGACAGACACCTAGATCAAATTAAACTTGCCTAACAAGTGTTAACATTTTTCAAAATTAAACCGAGGCAAAATTTTATTTTTCTCTTTTTTAGTGGTTCGGTGTGCATCTATTCTAAATGACCTAGATGGCATGGCAAATGGCACAGCAACAGAAATTAAACATGAAATGCATGGCATAAATGTGAAGAAATGCACACCCCCAAACCCAAGATGTGCATTATCCTCAATGCATGAAACAACACATATATACAAAAAACAGAAAAATAAAATTCATGATCATGTAAATGCAATGCAATGGAATGTAAGGGAGTTTAGGAAGAAGAGGACTCCCCTTCGGAGACTTCTTCTCGTGTGACACACGTCTATCTTTTCACAATATCCCACGATCAAGGGCCATTCGTTTCTTACCATTCATGCTCGGTTTTGAAGCGGCAGTGGAGACTCTAACTTCCTCCATTTTCTTGGCAGGTTCCGACGTGGCAGGTGCATCGATGGCATCTGATGGCGTATGATAGTAGGTGTCATAGGTGACTTGGCTTTAGTAGATTTGGCTTTGGTTTCCTTTGATTCAGATGAGGAATCAAAACTCGCAGACTCGACTTGAACTGGAGACAATAGGACTGTGGCATCGGATGGGGTATGGTTTGAGCTGGCTGGCATGGCATCATCGCTGACAGGGGGCTCGGTAGGGAAATTTGGAAATTCTGGCACAACATCAGGGGATATTTTTTAAGAGCCTTCCTGATTACAACATCTCTGGCTTGTATGTAATGTCTCAGCTTGACATTGAGCTCCTCAGCTTTCTCTAACTTTCAGAGAATAATCTTCTGGCGATGGTAAATTTGTGAAGCACTACCAATGAACTGTCTGGCATGGCGTTTGTGTAACCCCCTCGACCCGGCCTAGTTACAAGACCGAACCGAGCAAGCTACATTAGGTTTATCGAAGTAAATCAGGAAGATGAAACTTAAAACGCGGCCATTTTTTTATCTTGTCTAGATGCAATAATACTTTTCTACATGTACATATTGTTCACAAGTGAGGGCACTGTAACGATATCCAATTGGGCACAAACGCAGTTTAGGGACTAAATTGTGATTTCAACAATATATAGAGACTATTCCAAATTTTAAGTTACCAACCTTTGATTAAATGTATTTCATGCTTACGTGTCAAAAATCAGGTTATTATGATCATCCATGCTCATTTAATTGATAAAACAAGATCCATGGACTAAAATGAAATAAATCAGAATTTCCTTTCCATGACATTAACAAAATTAACTAATCACTGTATCGATACATTTAGGTTCATATCGATACAATATTGCAGCCTCATTTCGGTACGACGTGTACCGTACTGATACGCTACTTTGAATGTCAAGATTTCCATTTAATTGATAGGTTCTGTACCGATACGGACAGCTAGCGTTTCGGTACGCGAGCTCGTTCCAAAAAGTGAAATTCCAGTGGCAACAACTCGTATCAAAACACCCTGCCCAAAATTGCCTAGACGTACCGATACGGTCCCCCACATATCGGTACGCCTGGGCCTGTAATGTCAAATTTAGCTGGTTTTTCATTCAATTTTATATGCATTTGGGTCCTAGCAACTTGCATGCATGCATATAATTATTCGAGAGAACAAAAACTATCATTTATACAAAGGTTAATCATCCAAATCAAATTCATGCTTCCAAAGAATCACTCTAAAGGCATGCTTCCTAATCCACCTTGCCAAACATACCAAAATGCACAAAAAGGCCATTCTCAGCATAAGCATCATGTCAACACAACCAACACAGCACAATAACATCGCTCAAACCATCACCACATGGCAAACAACAATGAAGTTCTAGATGCATACCTAGGCAACCATTCATCCACAACCATAAGCAAGGATTTTCATAAAGGTAAGCAACCACAAACCAACCTCATAATCCAACATAGAAACATATTTAATAGCCATAGGAAAAACAGAATTACAACTCCCAAAAACCATGGCAAACACGTTGTCGTATTAACCAGAAACATAAACCGAGTTCAGACTCAAAAGTAGTTTATCTCTTGGATCCCTTCAAACCATGCCTTTGCTGCCCCGCACTTTAATGCTCTGTATCATTAGGGAAAAGAGAGCGTAAGCACACTAGCTTAGTGAGGATGCTCATAAAACAATGATGCATTAAACCATTTGAAAACCTTATACTTGCTTTCCAAAAACATGCTTACAGCCAAGCATTTTCCATGATTCCAACTGAATCAAAACATAGCAACCTTTATGTAACATCATACTCATTCCATGCTTAAATCCCAAAGCATATAAACAAACCATGCTTAAATCCCAAAGCATTATGAGATAGATTCAACACATGAACTTTCACATATATTGGCATTTATAGTGACCCGGATAGACTACCTTTATCCTATAAAAATCGGATACACGGATCTCTCATGCCATGCCTAGTTAGACCGCATGATATCCCAAATCTTGCCTAGTTAAACCACAAGATTTGACACCCTCGCCTAGTTAAACCGCGAGATTTCACCATTGCCTAGTTAAACTGCAAGTGTACCGACCTTGCCTAGTTAATCCACAAGATCACCATCAATTTGGGTTGCCTAGTTAAACTGCATGCCCCAGATGAGGTTCTCAATAGTCTGGATGGCCTTGTTAAACCGCCATACCTCAAGGACCCATGGCCACGATCGATTTTGTTCATATTTTATAGTGCCCTTTTAATCCTATGGCATGCCAACTATATCTGATTCTTTTCTCACCATGTCACACAACCAAGTACCATTTACAAACCATTTACTTACTGCTTCACAATGCATTAAACAAAACAACACATATGCAAATCTCATTGCCAATGCAATAACACAATTCCCAATCGGAATGAAAACCAATGCTAACTTGCATTTAATATACTTTCAAACCCCTGCATATGTACTCAAAATCATGTATTACTAGTAAGTAAATCATGCCATGTTTATCACCAAAACATGAAAACAACATGCTCATAACCAAACCGATATTCAAGATCAAAATAAGGGAAACTGACTTCCGAGATTAGGTAAGTGCCTCACGCTTACTCTAAACTCCCAACAACCTTTACAAACCTTTGTAAAGCATTTAAAACCAGTTTCCACTCACCAATACACTTCGTCTTCCTTGACAATGTGATACAAGCTCCCGACAAGCAACAAAACAATGTCAAGCTTCATCGCCTTGATTATCCCCTGTTTTAAACACATAAAACCAGAGGATAAATGCATCATTATGCATTCTAGCTACTACCTCAAAGCAAAACCCCCACAACTCTTAGATTGCTCACTTAGAAACCATCCAAAACATACCAAAAACAACATCAAACATTTCTGAAACTTAACCCAGCCATAAAACAATGATTCAAACCAACAAACAACATAAATTAACATCCAAAAATCCTTTCCAAACATCCTTTGACTTCCAGAAAAGATTTAGCTTGATTATCACCACAAAAACTCAAATCTAACAACCTAAACAATTAGAGGTCAGAGAGTTTTGAGATTCTATTGATAAAAACAAATTTTCAACATCATGATAGATCAAAATATATATATTAAATCAATCTTAAACACTGGAAATCAAATCCACTTCAAGTAATACCTTTTTTCATCATTATTAGCCAATTTACTCAATCAAACATTGATAAATCATTAAAATCAGGTTAAAATTCATAAATCAAGGATCAAATACATGAGAATTTCAGCAAATAACCATACAATAAAGGAGATCACGGACCCTACCCCTATTGTGAGATTTCTCCCTCAATTGATTTGATAAAGGATAAGAAAACACGAGATTTAGATGAGATTTTGTAAAAAAATGTTAATAAATCAAACACAAATCATAAACACAGGTTAAAAGACATCTCACCTCTGAATTTTGATGAAAACTTGAGTGTTTGACTGAGGAGAGAATGGAGAGAAAAGTTGAGAGAAAAGTTACGTGAATTTTCTTGAAAGAGCTTAACTAACTTTTAACTAAAATCCCCTTTTAATTAACTTTAAAACACATGTTAAAATATCTTTAATTAAGGGAGAAATCATCAGAAAAAACTTGGTAAAATAGCTCCTTAAAGATTCTAAGAATTTGACCCTTTTCATTTTAGTCACCTTAAAAAGTAGTTTTCAAAACTTGCATTTTGGTCACCAGCCAAAATGTCCTATTTCAAAATCTTATTTTCCAAAATTGATTTCACCATTATCCTTAATATAATTAATAATGATTTTAGAATATTTTTCCTCAATTTTATCACCTTCAAAAATATTTAAACCAATTAAATCCCGAAACCGACCCGAAACTCTAATACTGGTCCACCGGACCTTTGAACCAACCTTTAAAACATCTAAGCCAAAAACGGGGGTGTTACGACTCTCCCCTAATTAAGAAATTCCATCCTCAAAATTACCTAGAGGAAACAGATGCGGAAATAGCTCCTTCATATCCGCCTTACTTTCCCATGTAGCTTCCTCAACACCTCGGTGTCGGCACAATACCTTCACAAGCTCTATCGTTTTACTACAAAGGACTTCATTGATGGAATCAAGGATTTTGACCGGTTCCTCGTCATAGGATAAATCCAGCCTCAACTCTATATGCTCTACTAGCATAACATGCGAAGGATCCGACTGATACCTCCGTAACATAGATATATGGAACACATCATGTATTTTCTCCATCTTGGGAGGAAACCACAACCGATAAGCCACAAGACCTACACGCTCAATAACTTCATACGGTCCAATAAACCTCGGACTAAGCTTACCCTTACGTCCGAATCTCATCACCTTTTTCCATGGTGACACTTTCAAGAATACACAATCGCCTACTGCATATTCAATTTCTCTACGCTTCAAATCTGCATAAGACTTTTGCCAATCAGCAGCTGCTTTCAAGCGATTGCACACAAGCTTAACCTTCTCATTCGTGTCCTTTATCACATGCGGTAAGGAAACATGCTTTTCCTCTATCTCAGCCTAACACAAGGGCGTACGACACCTCCGGCCATATAACGCCTCATGCGGTGCCATCTGAATGCTCACTTGGTAACTATTATTATAAGCAAATTCAACCAAAGGCAAATGTTTCTCCCAGGTTCCTTGGAATTCAATAATGCAGCATCTCAACATATCCTCCAAAACCTGGATGATCTGCTCATACTGTCCATCCGACTGGGGGTGAAACGTGGTGCTAAAACTCAACCTCAAATCCAAAGCCTGGTCCAAACTTCTCCAAAACCTTGCCATAAACCTCGGATCTCTATCGAAAGCAATCACCCAAATGGAATCCTTTTTAGCCGGTGTCAACGGTAATTCTGTCATAAAATCCATGGTGATTATCTCCTACTTCTACTCTAGAATTTTTAGCGGTTGCAACAACCCGGATGGAAACTGATGTTCAGCCTTAACCCGCTGACATACCATGCACTTGGAAACAAACTCAGCCACATCCTTTTTCAACCCAACCCAGTAGTATGCCTCATTCAACGCGCGATACATCTTAACACTACAGGGATGCATAGCAAAAGGACTAGAATGTGCCTCTGTCAAAAGAGTGTGCATCAACTCCGGATCATCTGGCACCACTATTTGACCCTTGAAACACAAAACTCCATCATCATCAAAATGAAAATCCTTCAGATTACCCTTCGATATGTCCTTAACATGCTCAACCAAAGAATCATCATACGATTGCTTAGCTTTGATCAGCTGTGACAACGTAGGCTTAACTTGCAACTCAGCCAACAAACCGCCTTCCTGTGTCACACTCAACCTTGCAAACATAGCTCTATGCTCAACTGCAACCTTGCGACTCAATGCATTCGCAACTACATTGGCTTTACCAGGATGATACTCAATTGTCAAGTCGTAATCCTTAAGCAACTCCAACCCTCTACAGTGCCTAAGATTCAAATCCTTCTGAGACAACAAATATTTCAAGCTCTTGTGATACGTAAAGATCACACACTTCTCACCATAGAGGTAATGTCGCCAAATTTTCAAAGCAAAATCCACAGCCGCAAGCTCTAAATCATGGGTTGGATAATTGCGCTCATAAACTTTCAACTGCATCGACGCATAGGCCACGACCTTCCCATCCTGCATCAGTACATAACCCAAGCCAATATACGACGCATCACTATAAACCACAAACTCATTCCCAGATTCTAGCTGAATCAACACAGGAGCATGTGTCAAAACCTTCTTTAAATTTTCAAAACCCTACTTTTACTTATTCGTCCACACAAAAAGAACATTCTTTTGTAAAAACTTTGTCAACGGTGCTGCAATACTCGAAAACCCCTCAACAAAACGGCGATAATAACCAGCTAACCCAAGAAAACTACGCACCTATGATACAGACTTAGGTTGCTTCCAATTGAGAATAGCCTCAATTTTCTGTGGGTCAACGCGAATACCCTCTGCGAAAACCATATGACCAAGGAACATCACTTCCCTAAGCCAAAACTCGCACTTGCTTAACTTAGCGTACAACTGATTATCCTTCAATACTTGCAACACTATCTGTAAATGTCGATCATGCTCCTCCTCAGTTTGGGAGTACAGGAGAATATCATCTATGAACACCATCACGAACTGATCAAGGTACTCATATGACACCCTATTCATCATGTCCATGAACATGGCTAGGGTATTCGTCAAACCAAACGACGTCACAAAAAACTCGCAATGCCCGTACCTCGTACGAAACGTCGTCTTATGCATATCCATATCCTTAACCTTTAACTAGTAATACCCCGATCTTAAATCAATCTTTGAGAACATTGCTACCCTGTGAAATCGATCGAACATGTCATCAATCCATGGTAATGGATACTTGTTCTTCACCATCAACTTATTCAACTGACGATAATCAATGCACATACGCATCGACCCATCCTTCTTTTTCACAAAGAGAACCGGAGCACCCTAAGGCAAAACACTCAGTTGGATGAACCCATGGTCCAACAACTCCTGAAGCTGTGACTTCAATTCCTTCGGTGCCATCCTATAAGGAGCAATAGACACCAGTGTTGTACCCTCGTATGTCTCAATACGAAATTCCACCTCCCTATTTGGAGGTAAGCCCGTTAACTCTTTAGGAAAACCCCCTAGAAAATAGCACACAGTTTGAATGTCCTGCACTCGAACACCATTGGCTTTCAGATTCATAACAATAGCCAAATAAGCTTGACAACCATCAAACATCATCTTCTCCGCTCGAGTAACCGAAACAATATTGGACAAAAACTTCACGTTCTCGCCAACCACCACAACTTCATAATTGTCGGCCAACCTCACGGAAATCCTTTTGGATTCACAATCCACAACTGCCTTGTGCTCACTCAACCAATCCATACCCAAGATAACATCAAAACCATGGAATGGAAATTCCATCAGATCTGCGGCAAACTCATGACCCTGCACCACCAAAAGACAATGCTGGTACAACCTTCTTGTTGTAACCGTCTCCTAAAAGGAACTAGTGACTAACATGCCCACATCAAGGATCCAACCAGAAATATTCAACAAAGATGCATGTTCACTAAAGATATATGAATGAGTAGACCTTGAATCAATCAAAGATAACAATAAGAAAGATTGCAAAGTAAATGTACCTGCGATCACATCTGTGTCATTACGACCCTCATGGTGAGTAAAGACCCGAGCCGGTCCACCACCCTCCGGTCTCACCGCTGCGGTATAAGCCATACCCCTCTGACCATCCTTGCGCCTCTAAAAATTTCCCCTGCCATGGTCTCGACCCCTGGCAGGTACAGCTACATGTACCGGTGCATCTCTCATAGCCTGAGGATAATCACTCTTCAAGTGATCATATGAGCCATAGATCTAACAAGCTCCAGTATTACCCCAGCACATACCAGTGTGACGCCTACCACATCGCTCACACTCTGGTATAACACGAACTCCTTAGGCACCTTGACCAACACCACCACCTCGCCTATGATCCGGCCGATGCCTCTTATCCCTGAACCTCTTATTCTGCCTCCCATAATAATTGGAATTATCCACTTTCTTACCCAAGCTCGTACTTACGGCCTGAACTGATGCACCCAAAGATTGCTTAATATCCTTGGCCTGGTTGACCAACACATCGAAATCTGTATAAACCATAGCCAAGAGATGAGTCTTAATGTCCTTCACAAGACCATAACAGAACCTATCACATCTCTACTGATCATCTGGAGCTAACTCTGGAGCATACTAACTCAGCCGGACAAACTTCACCTTATATTCAGCAACAGACATGTCACCCCGTGTTAGTGACATAAACTCGCACTTCTTCATATCCAAATACTGGTACCTAGATACTTCCTCTTGAAAGCCCTCTGAAAGAACTCCCAAGTAACATCTGCCTCAGGAACGCCAGTAATTGTGGTCACCCACCAATGATATGCATCACCTTGCAGCAGTGATACAGTGCAACCCAACTTGTGCATCTCATTACATCACATCTGATTCAAGATGATAATCACCTTCTCCAGCCAACTCTCGGCTGCCTCAGGGCACAAACCCTAAAATTTCTCACCTCCTAAACTCTTAAGATGCTCTAAGGGTAAACCTTGATTTGCCACCATAGCAGGTGTTGGTGCTTGTGCCTGCACCCCAACCATCGTAGCTTGGAAAGCTCTCATTATTGCTTGAACTAACAGAGTCAAATCACCATATACAGGCACTTGGTGAACCTGGGGTACTTCACCCGCCCCAACATCAACTAGAGGAACCACCAAAGGAGGAGGAGGTAAAACATGAGAGGGATTCTCTTCTGTCTTATTATTCTGCCCAACCCCGGCAATATTAGCCATCGATCGTGTCTCACGTCAAGCCATGCTATCAAAATCATCAAAACACATTAAAGTTAGGCTAGCGTCTGGAAAAGGGTCAAAGACAACTTTAAAACGCATTTTAAAACCTCGGTAATAGGTAATGTGTTCCCCATTCATACCCCAACATGATATTAAACAATCATCGTACATGTATACAATCATTGTGCAGTTTAACAACATTAGCTAGTCAAACAACAACATCCCAACTTTTCACAAACCTGGCTCTGGTACCACCAGATATAACCCCCTCGACCCGGCCTAGTCACAAGACCGACCTGAGCAAGCTACATTAGGTTTACCGAAGTAAATCGGGAAGATGAAACTTAAGATGTGGCCTTTTTTCTTTTTATCTTGTCTAGATTCAATAATACTTTCCTACATATACATACTGTTCACATGTGAGAACTCATCTCAATCAGGCACCATAGCGATGTCCAATTGGGCACAAACGTAGTTTTGGGACTAAATTGCAATTTCAACAATATATAAAGACTATTCCGATTTTTAAGTTACCAACCTTTGATTAAAAGTATTTCATGCTTACGTGTCAAAAATCAGCTTATTATGATCATCCATGCTCATTTAATTGATGAAACAAGATCCGTGGACTAAACGAAATAAATCAGAATTGCCTTTCCATGACATTAACAGAATTAAATGATCACTGCATCGATACATTAAGGCCCATATCGATACGATATTGCAGCCTTGTTTCGATACGCCGTGTACCATACCGGTACGCTACCTTGAATGTCAATATTTCCATTTAATTGATAGGTTCCGTACCAATACGGACAACTTGTGTTTCGATACGCGGGCTTGTTCCAAAAAGTGAAACTCAAGTGGCAACAACCCGTATCGGAACACCCACACTCGTATCGAAACACCCTGTCTAAAATTGCCTAGGTGTACCGATACGGTCCCCCACGTATCGGTACGCCTGTGCCTATAATGTCAAATTTAGCTGGTTTTTCATTCAATTCTAACTGCATTTGGGTCCTAGCAACTTACATACATGCATATAATTATTCGAGAGCACAAAAACTATCATTTATACCAAGGTTAATCATCCAAATCAAATTCATTCTTCCAAAGAATCACTCTAAAGGCATCCTTCCTAATCCACCTTGCCAAACATACCAAAATACAGAAAAAGACCATTCTCGGCATAAGCATCATGTCAACACAACCAACACAGCACAATAACCTCACTCAAACCATCACCACATGGCAAACAACATAGAAGTTCTAGATGTATACCTAGGCAATTATTCATCCACAACCTTAAGTAAGGATTTTCATCAAGGTAAGCAACCACAAAACAACCTCATAATACAACATAGAAACATATTTAATAGCCATAGAAAAGACAGAATTACAACACCCAAAAACCATGGCAAACACATTTCCTTATTAACCGAAAACATAAACCGAGTTCATACTCAAAAGTAGTTTATCTCTTGGATCCCCTCAAACCTTGCCTTTGCTGCCCCGCACTTTAATGCTCTGCATCATTAGGGAAAAGAGAGCGTAAGCACACTAGCTTAGTAAGGATGCTCATAAAACAATGATGCATTAAACCATTTGAAAACCTTATGCTTGCTTTCCAAAAACATGCTTACAGCCAAGCATTTTCCATAATTCCAACCGAATCAAAACATAACAACCTTTATATAACATCATACTCATTCCATGCTTAAATCCAAATCATTATAAACAAACCATGCTTAAATCCTACATCATTATGAGATAGGTTCAACACATGAACTTTCACATATATTGGCATTTATAGTGACCCGGATAGACTACCTCTATCCTATACATATCAGATACACAGATCTCTCATACCATGCCTAGTTAGACCGTATGATATCCCAAATCTTACCTAGTTAAACCGCAAGATTTGACACCATCGCCTAGTTAAACTGCGAGATTTCACCATTGCCTAGTTAAACCGCATGTGTACCGACCTTGCCTAGTTAATCTGCAAGATCATCATCAATTTGGGCTGCCTAGTTAAACCGTATGCCCCAAATGAGGTTCCCAACAGTCCGGGTGGCCTTGTTAAATTGCCATACCTCAAGGACACATGGCCACGATCGATTTTGTTCATATTTTATAGTGCCCTTTTAATCCTATGGCATGCCAACTATATCCAATTGTTTTCTCACCATGTCACATAGTCAATATACCATTTACAAACCATTTATTTGCTGCTTCACAATGCATTAAACAAAACATCACATATGCAAATCTAATTGCCAATGCAATAACACCATTCCCAACCAGAATGAAAACCAATGCTCAATTTCATTTAATATACTTTCAAACCCCTGATATGTTCTCAAAATCATGCATTACCAGTAAGTAAATCATGCCAAGTTTATCACCAAAACATGAAAACCACATGCTCATAAACAAGCCGATATTCAAGATCAAAATAAGGGAAACTTACTTCGGAGCTTAGGTAAGTGTCCCACTCTTACTCTAAAATACCAAAAACCTTAACAAACCTTTGTAAAGCATTCAAAACCAGTTTCCACTCACCGATACACTTCGCCTTCCTTGCCAACGCGATACAAGCTCTCGGCAAGCAACAAAACAACGTCAAACTTCATCGCCTTGATTATCCCCTATTTTAAACACATAAAACCAAAGGAGAAATGCATCATTATGCATTCTAGCTACTACCCCAAAGCAAAACACCTGCAACTCTCAGATTGCCCACTTAGAAACCATCCAAAACATACCGAAAACAACATCAAACATTTTTGAAACTTAACCCAACCATAAAACAATAATTCAAACCAACAAACAACATCAATTAACATCCAAAAATCCTTTCCAAACATCCTTTTTAATTCCAGCAAAGTTTTAGCTCGATTATCACCACAAAAACTCAAATCTAACAACCTAAACAATTAGAGGTCCAAGAGTTTCAGGATTCTATTGACAAAAACAATTTGTCAACATTATAATACATTCAAAATATGTATTAAATCAATCTTAAACATTGTAAATCAGATCCACTTTGAGTAATACCTTGTTTCACCATTGTTACCCAATTTACTCAATCGAACATTGATAAATCATTAAAATCAGATTAAAATTCATAAATCAATGATCAAATACTTGGAAATTTTATTAAAGAGCCATACAATAGAGGAGATCACAGACTTTACCCCTATTGTGAGATTTCTCCCTCAATTGATTTGATAAAAGCTAAGAAAACACAAGATTTAGATGAGATTTTGTAAAAACAATGTTAATAAATCAAACACAAATCATAAATACAGGTTAAAAGACTTCGCACCTCTGGATTTTGATGAAAACTTGAGTGTTTGGCTAAGGAGAGAATGGAGAGAAAAAGATGAGAGAAAAGTTACGTGAATTTTCTTTAAAGAGCTTAACTAACTTTTAACTAAAATCCTTTTTAATTAACTTTAAAACACATGTTAAAATATCTTTAATTAAGGGAGAAATCATAAAAAAAAAACTTGGTAAAATAGCTCCTTAAAGATTCTAAGAATTTGACCCTTTTCATTTTAGTCACCTTAAAAAGCAATTTTCAAAACTTGCATTTTGGTCACCAGCCAAAATGTCTAATTTCCAAATCTTATTTTCCAAAATTGATTTCACCATTATCCTTAATATAATTAATAATGATTTTAGAATATTTTTTCTCAATTTTATCACCTTCAAAAATATTTAAACTAATTAAATCCTGAAACTGGCCCGAAACTCTAATACCAGACCTTCAAACCAACCTTTAAAACATCTAAGCCCAAAACCGGGGTGTTACAGTCTGGCACTGCCTTTGACACCTTTGGCGTGGACACTTTTGCCTTCCCATTGGCCTTTTCCTTTGGCTTGGCAGCAATAAGGTTTCTCCATATAGAAGCTGTGGTTGTTGTTCCCTTGATCGTTTGTCCTTTATCTGTATCAAGCTTGGGCACACCATGGAGCATGAAAATATTAGAAATTAACAATGGAAAGAAAAAACTGTCATTTTCATTTGCTGCACATTTATAAGTTTCATCAATAATGAGCTTGCCAACATTAATCTTGCGCCCTATAACGATTGAATGCAATAGGATCAGCCTCTCCTCTGATACAATCTCGTTGTGCGATGTTGGCATCAGATTTTCTTTTACAAAGTGATTCCATCCCCTCTATTGGGGCTTCAATGCCAAACGTTTTACCGTACGGTGCCCCTTTGATGACATTGTCCATGACGTGCCACGCTCACACAAGTCTGCTAGTAGCCTTTTTCTCTTGGCAACATTTATTGAATTGGCATAATCAAAATGTTTATCCCCTGCACCGTCCAACTCAAACATAGTGTTAATATACCCTTCATCAAAACGTACACACTTACCTCAAATCATCAAGAATGGCGAATCTTTTGTCACAAGATGCGCTTAGAATTCTTGAACAACGGTGGAATAAATCTCCCCTTTTTGCTGGCAAAACAGATTCCATTTGTGCAGGCTAATCATCGTCATGACTTCTAGAGGGAAATCATTGTTTGTCTCCATTTTGAAATCAAAGTGTTTTTCATAGCAAAAAGATCTCGAAGCAAAGTTAGTTTTAAACTTTTTTCGGATCTCCTCGTTGAAAAATCGATTGAAAGGGGTATAGGAAGAAGCCATTGAAAACTTCACAATAGTGGGGTAAACTGTTTTAAATTGATTATTATATCTACAATTTAGTGTTAAGTAGTCTGATTTGATATATTTTATACGAATTAGATATCGAATAATTTTATTAAAAACCCTTTTGTAAAAAAATTACTTTAGTATGTCTGTATACTTTATGTAAAAAGTTTTATAATCGGAACTCGATTAAATTTTTTATATCAGTATTAATTAAATTTAAGTGTGCTTGGGTTATAAAAATATTATGATGGGTGACCACTGGGAAGTTTTTCCAAAACTTTTTAAATCACCTCGGATTTTGGTTAAAAGATTTGTTTTAAAGCTGTGAAATTTCTAACTCGTGTCTCGTGTACGGTAACGGGAAAAGGATGTTACATTTATTGGTATCAGAGCTACAGGTTTAGCCGGTTCTGGAGTTAAACCAAGCTCGATAAAAGTTTTAAAGTGTGTACATGCCACTAGGATGTCATATTTACTGAAAAGAAATACTTGTATGATTGGTGCAATTGTTTACTAGTCAATGGGGTTACTGTAGGAATGAATGTCTGAATGAGAATGAATATCTTTGGACAATTAAAAGAGGGAACATTATGAGTTCCTAGAAATGAGTAAGGAGGTTAACTAAGTCTAATACCCGGTTTAAACGAGGTAATAACAAATGAACTAATATAGTAATGAAAGTTGTTTAAAATGCAGGATACCTCTTTACAAATGGTAACTTCAGATAGGAATCGAATTTAGGGCTCCTATCAGTAAAATATTTATGAACTAATGGGTATATAAGAGACACAGATGATGATCTGATGTCGACAGATTGATGGTTAAGTGATAATGGTTGGAGTAAAGTCTTAAAATAATGGTTAAAAATAGTAATATACTGAAATCAGTGTTGTGAAGTCTATAAAGCCTTTACTATGAAAAGTTGATAGAGTATTGGGCACAGATGAGTGTTTTGTTCAAAATATTTCAATAAAGTGTCACTTAAAGCGACTGATTGAAAAGAAGCGCGAGTGGTGTTTAGAACCTTTTATCAAGTAAAAAGGATTTCAAAGTATTGGAATGGTGACTTTGGTAATAAAATGAAAAGATTGTTAAAGTAAGGGTTGAAGAATTAGTTAGTCTTCGTAGTGAATACTAAGATGAATAGTGAGGACATAAGTACAATTCTGACAACTCAGGATTGATGTAATTCCCGGTAATGAGCCAGTGTCTATGGCTTCATACATAATGGCACCTACAAAATTGACAGAGTTAAAGTCTCAGTTGCAGGAATTACCAGACAGAGGATAGTACTACAGATTTCTAAAAAAAATGTTATATGCAAAACTCTCGAAATGTGAGTTTGGTTATCAGAAGTGGCTTTCTTGGGTCACATTATTTTAACCGAAGGGATCCACGTCGATCCTAAAAAGATACAATCCATTGTGGAAATGGAAGGTTCCCAATAATATTAACGAGGTTTGTAGTTTCTTGAGACTTGCTGGATATTATCGAAGGTTTGTGAACAACTTTTCGATGATAGCTGCTCCACTTACAAAGCTATTGAAAAAGAATGTTCCATCCGTATGGACTGAGAAGTGCAAGAAAGCTTTGATCGGTTAAAGAAAATTTTAACAGAAACTCCAGTTTTGGTACAACCAGAGTCATGAAAAGAGTTTACTCTGTACTGTAACACATCCTATAATGGAATAGGGTGGGTGTTGAAGCAAGATGGAAAGGTCATCACGTATGCCTCCCAACAACTAAATCCATATGAAAGGAATTATCCGACTCATGATCTGGAACTTGCAGCTGTAGTTTTTACTCTAAAAGTGTGGCGACATTATCTCTATGGTGAACGATACCACGTGTATACTGATCATAAGAGTTTAAAATATTTGATGATATAGAAATGGTTGATCTAACACAACAAAGATGGTTGGAACTAATAAAGGATTATGACCTGATCATTGATTATCATCCAGACCGAGAAAATGTCGTAATCGATACCTTAAATTAGAAGACATTTATTACATTATGAACTTTAAATGCTCAACTGACATGAAAAGGATGGTTTGTTGCTAGTAGATATGCAATTAAGATCTTCATTGCCAAGTCGAAATAAAGAAAGTCAGCAACAAGATGAAGATTATATAGCAAAGATGAAACAAATAGAGTGTCAATATTTATAGTATCGGATCGAAATCCAAAGTTCACATCAAGATTTTGGAATGCACTACATAGAGCTTTGGGGACACGGCTGAACTTAGTAATTTTTTTCATCCTCAAACAGATGACCAATCTAAAATAACAATTCGAGTACTAAAAGATATGCTAAGAGCTTGTGTGATTATACCGGAGGAGATAGATTTGCAATCAGATTTGACTTACGAAGAGGAACCAGTAAAGATATTGGCCTATGGTGTCAAAGAATTAAGGAACAAGCAGATATCGTTGGTGAACGTCCTTTGGCACAACCACAAAGTTGAAGAGGCAACATGGGAAGCTAAAGACACAATGGAAAAGCAGTATCCACATTTATTCTAAATAGGTACATTTTAAAATTTTGAGGATGAATTTTCTTAAGGAGGAAGAATTGTAATACCCCAAAATTTACAGTACTGTTTAAGGGTAATTTAGTGCTAAGATAATTGCTTAAAAGCTTACTTAGTGACTAAAATGACAAAAATGCAAAAGTTAAGAATTTCTCAATTATGGACTGTAGAAAAGAAATTTCTGAGGTTTTAAGGTGTCATGTGATAGAGAACGAGTAAAATAGGATACTCACAAAATTTGGTTAAAATCCAAGGAAAATTGGAATGGGAATTCAAGGTTAAAGTTTAGTGACCAAAATGATAAATTTTTAAAACTTGGGTTGTACAAGTCGAAATATGAAAAGTTGAAGGACCAAAGTTGTAATTTCCCAAAATTTATGTGTTCTATTTCATAAATAGATAGAGCACCTAATGGTGTGGACCGAATGTGGAATTATTGATTTGATCCGATATTTTGATTATTAGGAAATCGCAGTCAAAGTTTAAGTGGAATTTGGATACCCAGATCGAACTGAAAAATTATGAAATTTTACCATATGATAGAGTAAGGTTAAAAAAGTCATTTCCAAGTGCTGGAAATATTTTAGTTCAATTCAGGATGAATCCTATGATTTATTTTGATTAAGGGATTTATTTAGCAACCGATAAAATTCTCGGTATTTATCGGTAAATCGGATCAAGCTAAAATTTCGGAGATGATTCCATAGAATTTGGATGATTTATAACATATTATTTTATGGATATTTGGAGATTTAAATGTTTGGATTAAATTTATTTGACTGAAATTGCCTAGAATGGCCATTTTTTATAAAAAAAAAGTTGATTGGTAAAGGGTATTTTGGTCTTTTCACCTAAAAGGGACATGGAAGGAATTTTGAGATTTCTTTAATGGATGAATAGTGTTTGGTTGGAATCCAAATAAGTTTAGTTAGAATTTTACAAAAATGGTAAACTAGTAAATATGAATTCAATTGGGGTATATTTTAGTAAATTGGAATAAAATGAATTAAAAATTCATTTTTATTTATACAAGTGGCATAAATATATGATATATGAAGAGTTATAATCAAAAAATTTATTCCCAAACCGTGGAGAAAGAGGAGAAAGAAGAGGAAATCTTACAAGCTCGATTTAAGCCTCGAAACTCAATTTTTAGGCAATCTTCCAAACTACAAAGTTGTTCTTCTCTTCAATCTCTATGTATCGATGTATTTTATTCATAGATTGATTGATTGATTGATGATATTTGATATAACAAATAAATTAGGGTTTATGTTCAAATTTGGGGGTTTTATGATTTTATGAATCTATGTTCGATTTTATGTTGAAATCAAGCAAGAATGATATTGGATTCATGTTTTGGAATTAGGATTTAAACCCTTAAAAATTAGTAGCCTTGAAGGAGATTAGGATTTAGGGATCCAACCTTGAATTAGGGTTTGTGATGATGAGTTAGTAATCTAGCAAGCTTGATATGTTGTTTGGAATCAAAACCCTAAAGGACTAATTTAGCAAAGTGTTAAAGTTAGGGGTTAAATTCTGATTTTTGGAGTTTGAAATGTATTTATGTCGTTAATGATGTTTGAGGTATGAAAATGAAGTTTGAATGCTAAACTGATGATTATTCGAGCTAGTGACCATTTAGACAATTTGTGAAAAGTGGATAACCAATTTGGTTATGGTGTATAAGAAGAGGACAAATTCTGATTTCTTTTATGTTAAGTGATGATTATGATGTATAGTTGATGATTGGGGGCCTAATTGCAAAGTTTTAAAGCTAGAATCCTTGAATTGTAAATTGTGACTATTTCGACAAATTAGAGAACAAAGAGTTGAAATGTGACAATTAGGTATTTGAAGATTACTATGTTGGAAAATTTTATTTAAGTGATTTAGATGTTGATTTTGAAGTGAATAGAAGTGTGTATTCACTCAGGACCAAAATGGCAATTTGTAGAATTCAAGGGACCAATTTGACTATTAAGCAAAAGTAAAGGAAAATTGTGGAAAAATAGGAAATGGATTAATTGGATCAAAAACATTCCTTTGGGGACCAAGAAGACAAATCGGCTTGAGGTTTAGGGACCAAAAATGGAACTTTTCAAAGTTTAGGTCCTAAAGTGTAAAGGATGAAAAATGTAAGGATCAAGCTTAAATTAACTATTTGAAGCTTGAAAAAGTCCTTGGGGACTAAAATAAGTATTTTAGTAAAGGTTGAAGACTTAAGGTAAAATGTGAGAAAAATGTGATTCGAATATAAGAAGCTTTATCGGATCAATATATATTTAATGGATGGTTATTTTATTTACTTTCCATTATTATATTTAGAGTGAATATGTTCTAACATATACTTGAAATCTTAGATGTTATTTTATAATGTAGCTTTCGATACGAATTGGGACCGTACTAACAAAAATGGAAAGGAAAAAGGGTCGGGAGTGAGACCAAGTAATAAAGTCGACTTCATTACAAGGCCAAGGTGAGCGCATTTTTTCTTATTTATCATATATGTGATTTGAGTGAGTGCATTAATGTATTTTTGACATGTTATTAAATAAGACGACTTGCGATGAGTCGGCCTTGGTATAAATAAAAATTTATGATGGCTTATACATTTTTATTTATGGAAATAGCATGAAATATTAAATGGCATATTAATACAATGATTGTAGCACAATGATTTACTCAAGGTAAATCAAATTTTAGATATTTGGGTATGAACTGCCATTATCGAATTATGGATGATAGTATTGATGAATTGGATATTGAATGTGAAAATATTATATTGTTATGCCCAAGTACTAGTGTGAGAGTCTTTGGTATAATTGGATATCCATGAGTCATAGCAGCTGCATTCCAGCACTACGGTGTGTTCCAGACACTTCGATGTTGACATCAGACGCTACGACATTGCAGACACTACGGTGTTGTTTAGACACTTCGGTGTTAACATTAGACGCTACGGTGTTGCAGACACTACGGTGTTGTTTAGAAAATTCGGTGTCGACTAGCACAAAAGGTGCGTTAATGAGGAGCAAAGGGCATCCTCAAATATGTACTCACCATCAGACGCTATGGCGTTGTAGACACTACGGTGTCGTTATGATGACTCGTATACCATAGGTTCACATGAAATTGTACTTTAGGCTATATTTTATGAAATGCTTTTATGTAGGTGGATAGGCCACTGAATACCCAAGTATTACAACATGAGAATCTTTGGTATAGTTGGATATCCATAGAGTCTTAGCAGCTGCGTCCTAGCACTACAGTGCGTTTCAGTCACTTCGGTGATGTTTAGACACTTCGGTGTCAACTTAGACGCTACGACTTTGTTCAGACACTTTGATGTTGTTAGCAAAAAATGTGCGATTATGAGGAGCAAAGAACGTCCTCGAGTACGTACTCATCTCAGTCGCTTCGGCGATGCAGATGTTATGTCGTCGTAGACACTACGGTGTCGTGATGACTCACGTACCATAGCATCACATGATTTTGTACTTTGGGCTCTAATACATGAAATGTATTTATGCTGGCAGTTAAGTTAAAAAGCTTAACGTATATTTGATTGATAAAATAAAGGTTTGATGATATGATATAAACTGCAATTGGGACACGCTTGCCATTTTGCGGGAACTGTATTGCACTGTTATATGAGAGAGGAATGACTTGATATTTACCTTGGGCCATAAGATTTTACAATACAGTTACATGACTTTACAGTACAAATTTCTTAAATGATTATTCTTGCATTACAGATTATATGATTTATCGAGAAACCTTGCCATATGATTTTTCAGTAAAGATTTAGTACAACACAGATTTATTACAGTACAGGTTCATTACATGAGTATCATGCTTTACCAAATATCATGCTTAATACAGCTATTTCATACTACAAAAAAATTATACCATATTTTGCATGTTACATGTTTCTATGCATCACTGAGTATACTCAGCGTGTATTTATGTGATACACGTAGGTGATCGGGATTAGTAGATGACAGCCTTTGCTTCATCATCATTCTGTATAGAAGATAATTGACATGTATTTCGGTAATCATGACATCCATCTTTTGTATGTTTAATCGTGGCATGTATTTAATAAATATGTTTATTTTGTTAAAGTAATTATCGGGACCTATAATAGTGGCATAAACTATTTTAAATTGATTATTATATCTACAGTTTGGTGTTAAATAATAAGATTTGATATATTTTATACGAATTAGATATCGATTAATTTTATTGAAACCCTTTTGTAAAATAAATTATTTAGTGTTTGTATACTTATGTAAAAAGTTTTTATAATCAGAACTTGAATAAATAGTTTATATCATATTAATTAAATTTAAGTTTGCTTGGGTTATAAAAATATTATGATGGGTGACCACTGGGAAGTTTTTCTAAAAATTTTTAACTCAGCCCGGATTTTGGTTAAAAGATCTATTTTAAAAGCTGTGAAATTTCTGACTCATGTCCAGTATACGGTCATGGGAAGGGGTATTACATTACAAGTGTCATCGTGGTAGGTCTTGCTTCTATGCCACATTTCCTGAAAACTGACATTGGCATCAAGATGATGCTAGCTCCTAGGTCACACAGTGCCTTGCCCATGAATTTGTTGCCAATGGTGCAAGGGATAGTGAAATTCCTGGATCTTTCAGCTTTGGTGGCAATCGGTTTAGGATCATGGCACTACATCTCTCGGTAAGAACAACAGTTTCAAAGTCTCCCAACTTCCTCTTTTTGGACAGAATGTCCTTCATAAATTTGACATAGTTGGACATTTACTCAAGGGCTTCTACCAATAGAATGTTGATTTGCAATTGCTTAAGAACATCCAAGAAGTTCTTGAATTGCTGGTCTTGCTTATGCTTTTGAAGTCTTGTTGGAAATGGTGGTGGTGGATAAACATATGTCGGCTCTACTGGCTTTGCCAAGGCAGTGCTGGCATCAGTCTGTTTTACATCGGTATGTTGTTTGGCATCATCTATTTTTGTTTCTTCTTTCTCTACTTCCCTAGGGTTATCTACCAGCACTGGCTTCTCAATTTGGCAAATAATTGGCTGCTTAGCAACCTTCTCCATCTCACATTGCTTACCACTCTGAAGAGTTATAGATTTGCATTGCTTATTGTCTTTGTGCCGAGCATCTTTTGTGTTACTTGGCAATGCTCCTTGGGGTCGATTGCTGAGTGCACTAGCAATCTACCCAAGCTGGACTTCCAAGTTTCTCATTGATGCTGCCAAACTCTAGATTGTGGCATCATTCCTCTCCATGTACTCTATGAGAGTGCCTCATTGGTTGAGTCTCTACCCTTGCTGAAAATTGTTTTGAGCTTTCTGTGGCATGGCATTCTGATAGAATACTGGCATGCCATTGTTGTTGAAAGCTGGCATAGCATTGTTATTCTGCCTCTAGGTATTATAGAGCTGGGCATTGTACTGGTTACCTCTTTTACTTCCCCATGCTAAGTTAGGGTGTTGTCTCCAACCTGCATTATAAGTATTAGAGTTAGGATTATAGTAACGATTAACATTGCCAACAAAATTTACCGATTCAGGGTTGGCAGGGCATTCATCCACATGATGGTTCTTTCAACAAATTGTACAGAATGGGCCTAATGCTTTAACTTCTTGGGACTCATTGTTCTTTTGCAACGTTCTCACCATGCTGGTAAGGTTGGAAATCTAGGCATGGATGGATGTTAGTTCATCAACCTAAAATTTCCCACTAGTTTTGGTTCCGATTCTAATTCTAGCAATAGGATATTCAAAATCATTGGTTGCAATCCTCTCAAGAATGTCAACAACCTCGATATACTTCTTGTCAAGCAACGAATCGGCTGCTGATGCATCAACAACAATCCTTGTTTGTGCATTTAATCCATTGTAGAAGGTTTGTATTTAGGTCCAATTCGAGAATCCATGCATAGGACACCTCCTAAAAAGATTTTTAAATCTTTCCCAGACATCATATAAGGTCTCATCCTCAGCCTGCATGAATGTAATAATCTCACCTCGCAGCTTAGTAGAGAGTGTTGGCGGCTGAAATCTTGTCAAGAGCTTCTGGCATAGCTCTTCCCATGAAGTAACTAAGCCAAGTGTCAAGGAATTGAGCCAAGCCTTAGCTCTATCTCTCAAGGAAAAAGTGAATAACTTCAGCTTCACGGTATCTTCATGTATTTGTTGAAATAACTGGAAAATATCCATGAACTACTTCAAATGTTACCTCGGATCTCCCGTAAGTGCTCCATTAAACTGACCTACGTTCAAAAGAGTTTGAATCACTACCGGCTTAAGTTCAAAATTGACAGTATTTACCTCTGTGCCAACAAGTCCTGGCATCAAATTGTCAATGGTTGGTGCTGAATGTTCTCTAATAGGTCTCTCTTCATCAATAATTGGAACAACGGGTGGTGGTGGCGTCCCATTGTTAAATGGATTTCCTTCATTGTTCACCACACTATTCCCTCTATTACCTTGATTATTCATCTCTCGAAATCTTCTTTTTAATCTCCGCAAGGTTTTCTCAATTTCTGAATCGTATAGCCACTCGTTCACCACAGGGTGGCTTCTGGTCATACACCAATAAAAACAAAAGATAAAAATAAAAAATAAAAGAAAGACAAGTAAAAATTTGAAAACAATCAATTTCGTTGCAATCCTTGGCAACGGCGCCAAAAACTTGTAGACTCTTTAAGTGAATGGTGGCAGAAGGGGGCAAAAGATATATATTGAAAAAGTATAAAACAATGCCAAGATGAGTCTTTTACATGCAAGTATACACGATCTGCAAGTAATACAGCAGTTAAGCTGAGTATCGATCCCACAGAGATTGACTTGGAATTCAATTGCCTTGATTGTTACTTGCCTTGAGAAAAAGTTTTTTATTTTGAAGTTGGTTTTGGAAATAATTGAATAGAAAAAAAATAAAAGTAAAGTAAAGACGTTGGCAAGGAAGGTGCTTTAATGAATGATGAGCGTTGGCAGGGAATGCCTAGTTTTCACGCTATTCATACCATGCCAGCCTTTAATAACAACCTGTTTTGGCATTGTTTGCTTAGCAGATTCAAAATTAGCAAAGCCTCTCTCGATGGTCATTTCCCTAAATTGATCATGTAAAAACCCTTATATCTCTATAGTTCATGCTTTTAAATAAACCAATTTGATTAAGATCCAATCTATACTCCTAAGGGGTAGATTTCACTCCCGAAGTAAGTTCATCTACTTGAACGACTTCTCTCGAAGCTTCTCTCTATAGTATTCAACAACTTAATCGTTGCCACCCCAAGTCTGTTAAGATATTGAGAAGCAATAGACCAACAATGCCACCTCTCGCTTGGCATAGTATTTAGAAAACATTAAAGTATGCCAAATAGATAAAACATTGCCAAGGCAGATTTATTATCAAAAACTAAAACATGAAACAGCCTTCAACGCAAACATCCCCTACCAACTTATTAGATTAGTTCATGGTGAGGAATTTAACCAAAAAACCATAAACGTTTTCAAAGTACACAATCATTAAAAACAAGATAAAACAACTTGAAAGAGAAAATGGGCGAGAATGTGTCTCTCGATGCAGCCCTTCAAGATCCAGGCTCTCAGCCAAGCTGGTTGAACCACCCTTCCTAGGTGCAGCCAGTTGTCAATCGTCTCATACTCCAACTTCTCACTCGATCACCAAAAAAATTCCTAAAAAGTCCTCCTCGAATGCTTGATTGGTTAGTGTTTAAATAGGCGTACAAGGAAAGGATAGGATAAGCTCTCCAATTTTCGAATTTCAAATGCTTAAGGGATAAGGGATAACCATCTTATCTAAGTTTGAATGAGAGCTGATCAGGCTAGCGCTGATGTCATACTGCCAGCGCTGCCTTGGCATCTAGTCTTGGCATGAATCTGCCAACTAGTCTTGGCACCATCTTATCTGCTATTTTCTCGGAGATTGATCCAATTGCTATTTTTTCGGAGCCTAATCGTGTCCTATTTTTTCAGGGTCCAACAGCTTCTTAGCATGGCATCAAGTTCACTTCTCTGCCAACCAGTGCTTGGCATTGTCTGGTCCATCTGTGCCAATAGCACTCGGCATTCTCTTTGGCATTCCTTCTTGTGTTGCTTTTCTAGGCCAAATACTATGCCAAACCTACAAAATTGCCAACAAAACAACCTTTCACACTGGCATAGACAGAATTCTAAACTCCTTATGTAAATGCATAGTTTTAACATCCTAATGCAACTAAATGTACCTAAAAACAAGCAAAAGTATTGTAAGATTGGCATTAAAAACAGTACTTTTGGAGAGGTAACAAGTACCCTAAGTTTTCGTGGGAACATTGTTTCCCCGTATGGACATAGCAAATGGGTCCCCTCGAATTGAACTCGATTGAAAGGAGCCTATAATAGGTGATGATCGGGGGCCTTTCTACCATTTAGAAGGGGACAGCAAGGACAATTCGAGTACCTTTTAGCACCAAAACTGCATGTAGAACCCAAGAAGCCCACTCCTTTTAGAGCCATGCAGTAACACCAGAAATTAGAATATCATGCGAATAGGGTTCATTTTGTGCTAATACATTTTGGGCATATTTTTGTCTTTCATCTGTAAATATTTAACTCATACTAACCAGTGTTTTCTTTTGACATCGCATCAGCATCATGTTGCATAACATCATTATTCATTCATATGCATTATACCATCTTGAGGTATTGACCCGAGAATGGTGGACACAGTGGAAATCGTTCATGAATCGAGAGGAAATCTAGTAACCTAGATGTCAATTAGACGTAATATTCAAAAGTTGCAAATTTCTCTTATATATTCGTGGGTGTTGTTCCTTGGAAACCATGTCTAAATCAATGTCTATACTTTTAGGGAGGTCACTTTGTATTCACATGCATTCATCACAATTTGACTTACATTGCATCACATGAGCATGAATTCTATGATAATTGCACTCAACATTGATTTTGTGCATTTGCACTACAGTTGCATCACACATTAATTCCGTTCATTTGCACGACAGTTGCATCACACATTAATTTCATTCATTTGCACAATAGTTACATCATACAAATATTCAACAACAGTCTCATTCATCCGCACGACAGTTGCATCACACGTTAATTTTATGCAATTGCACTATAGTTGCATTACACATTGATTTTATTTGCACGGGAGTTACATTGTACATTAATCTCATTCATTCGCGTGATAAATGCACTCATCATTAATTCACTTGCATCATAGTTGCATCACATCATCTTAAAATCCTAGTTGTTTGCATCAACATCTGCACATTAGCATTGCATTTAGAGACACGCATTTCCTCATTCATCATCACATTGGTTTGAAATAAAGAATTTGTCATGTTTGAAAAAAGATGATGCCCAATCGACGAAGAAGGGCGAGATTCATGACCCACATTTGCAAGTGATCCCGCATTGCGGGGCACCTGAGCTCCCCCTCGATAAGTTTACACCCAAAAACAAAAAACCCGGTGGTGATATCAATCTTTTGTAACATATTCAAAGTTTCAATAAAACGATGCAATTTATTTTCAATTCTTTTCACTTTGTAAATATCTTTACTTAGTGGGTCCCCGTATGTCAATTGCACAAGAAACATTGACTTTGACCCGAAGGTTGATTCTGAGTAGCCTGTGTTTATTTAAAATCCTAAGCTGCAGAGATTATGAACATGTGACTTGTATTTCACCTTATGTACCACACATAATAACAAATTGGTACAATTTAATGCTAAAGTCTTCGAAAAACATTTCAACGTCCAAAGCCTGGTAATAGGCATTTTCAAAACAATACCAATTGAATTAACTTTTAAAGCCTGGTAATAGGCATTTTTCAAAATGAGCTTCAAAGCCTGTTAATAGGCAATTTTTCTCAGATATAATCAAAAAGCTCTCCAATGTTTGAAACCTGGTAATAGGCATTTTTCGGATAAGAGTGTGGAATCTTTGGGGTACTCCGCTGAAGCCCATTTCAATCGAAACTCTTCGCTTCATGAGTGATGGTAATATTTTCAAAATCATGACAATGCTGAGTAGCTCGGGGATTTGTTGTTTGCTCCATCATTTATTTCGAGCCAAATGAATGTGATGAATTGAATTACCCAAACAAAAACGAGATAAAATCGGTCAATAATCGAAGTAGACCTAAGATGCACTTCACATCTTCAAACATCAATTCAGTTTTCGAGGTTTCCTAGACACAAGATTTGCTTGGGGCAATTCTCGGTAAGCTATTGCCAGTGTTGCTTGTGCACTTGACATTCGGGGCATTCAGTATAGCCTAATATATTTACAATTTGAAAAAAAACTCAGTTTTCTCAATAAGTATCTCACATGTATACTAAACTACATACAAAGATTTCAAAATTTACCAACAACAAGAGAACAAGAGTAAGTAACAATTTTTTTGGGGCATAAATGTGACCCATGACAAGGATATTACCGAGACCAAATTGAACAATTGAGCAAAGATCAAGAAAAAACAATCTAGAAGATACACCTTGAAAGGTTGAACTCAAGCGTGAGGTAGGGTATTCTAGCCGCATTGGAACCCCAGTAAAAATAAGATTGAATTTTTTCCTTGAATAACCGGACTCGCCCAAGTGGTCCCCAATTAGCATTCATGTATCATACATAGTTAGACATCCCTAGGTTAAGGGGCATGCTAACACATGCATCAAATTATTTTACCTTTTTGGACAAGTATTTAGAGATTCACAAAGATCCTAGTCTACAACTTTACGTTGGAAGAAGTAGATCCCAGCAATATTTCAATTCACACTTTCATGAAAACCAGCAAAAAATTCGATCCATGACTTCTTGAAAAGTGGATCACGACAAAGAACCAAGAGTTCCCAACAAGAAGAACTCATCCAACAAGAATCAAGGGTTCCCGTTAGAAATAGCCCATCCAACAAAAACTTCAGGTGTTACTTCAAGATCTACACCAAAGCCCTCGATACATCGCTTCATTTTCGAACTGAAAACCTTCAGTGTTGGAAGTTTAATACACCAGTAGCCTTCATTTCTTGACTTTCATCTCATGGGAATCAGTAAGACCTCTAGTGCATGATAATCTATACCGTCAAGAGCCTCCAGTTCTCGACTTTTATTCTTTTGGGAATCAGTAAGACCTCCAGTGCATGGTGACCCAAACTGTCAGTAAACCCTTCAGTGTTTGACTTTATTTTCTAGCCGTCACTAAGTCTTCCAGTGCATGACGAGCAAGGTTCTCCATAAATCCTTCAGTGTTGGACCTTCATTTTCTGACCACCACTAAGTCCTCTAGTGCATGGTGAGCCAGACTGTCAGTAAATCCTTCAGTGTTTGACTTCATTTTCTAGCCATTAGTAAGACCTCTTATGTGCTTGGTGAGCTAGGTTGTCCGTAAATCCTCTAGTGTTGGACCTTCATTTTTGGCCATCAGTAAAACCTTAAGTGCATGATGAGCCACACTATCTGTAAATCCTTCAGTGTATGGCTCTGATTCCCTAAGTCATCAGTAAGACCTCTAGTGCATGATGATTTGGGTTACCCGTTAAGCCTTTAGTGCTCGTTCTTTAATCATCTGAATCCTCAGTAATACCTTCAGTGTTTGGCGATTCAGACCGTGAGTGAGACTGTCAGTACAAGTCATCAATAAGATCTTCAGTGTGTGGTGATTTGAGTTGTCAACAAATCCTTCAGTGCTTGACCGTTAATCTTATGAACCATTAGTAGGACCTTTAGTGCATGATGATTCGAACTCCAAATAGGGAAGTGGGGCAAAATTTATGTCTTTTTGTTTTTGCTCTATTCCCGTTTCACAGCAATAAGTAAAGAGGGGCAGCTGTAGACACTAAATTTTGTCCCGGTTTAAATTAAAATGCTAGAAATAAGATCAATCCACATCACCCTTTTAATACCCAAAACCTTATACCCTAAGCCCAAATTACATGGCCCATTATATATGATTTTATATAATAAAATACCAAAAAAATGAATATTCCAAATCCTTCCTCGTTAAGTCTTTACTCCCATTGGTTGGAAAGTTCTTGGGGCCCAAGACCTTAATTTTTATTGGTTCTCATTTTTTTAAGGGAATAACCCAAAAATACCCTTTATCACCTTATATATTAAAACCTAAATCTCATTTTTATTCCCACAAAATACCCTTCTTCACCATATATATGTATATATATATATATAATATTTACCCAAAAGAACGGGGGACACATTTTTTTCCACAGCCGCACGCCCCACAACCATTATTTTTCTCCGTAAGTCGTTCCCAACCCCCAAAAGTTTGGATTCCACTATACCTGCAGACTGCCTATTTTTTCTCTCACGCTGCAACCTCCCCTAACCATATTGTTTTCAATTTCCAATCTCCCCTTCACCTAGGGATCGCAAAATTACTCGTCCCCGACGCGGTGTAACCCGACCTGATCTGATCGGGTTTTTCCTTATAATTTTCGGGGATCGGGGCAGGGCAGGTATTTAAAAATATAAAGTCGGGACGGGGCGGGTTCGGGTATGATATGAAAATTCTCCGCCCCGCCCCGGTATTTTTTTATTATTTTCATTATATTTATAAAAATATCACTATATATAAATATTTTTAAGAGTTTCAAGCTATTTTTTTAGTTTGTGTTTATCGTAAATTTTTGTTAGATATTGTTAGAATTTTAACATATCTGATTCTAAAAGTCAATGGTCGAGTTTATTTTTTAAAATATATATTTTTTTTCTTCATATGATTAATTTAATTGGTTTTATTTTATTTTTTATATAGTTTAAAGTCTGTAAAATTTATATTTTGTAAATATATGGTCGTTCGATCGAATCTAACATTTATCATCGATGAAATTTAATATATTTTTTTTATATTTTTGGGTCAGGTTGGGTCAGATCGGGGTCAGATCAGAGTTTATAAATCGGGACGAGGCAGGTAAATTATTATTTTATTTCCAGAGCGAGACGGGATCAAGTTTTGGGATTAATATATCGAGCGGGTTCGGGGCGGCCAAAAACCCGCCCAGTTGCCATCCCTACCTTCACCTTTTCCATTTTCACGCCCTAACCAACTGCCATTGATTAATTTCCCCAAAAAACCCACACCACCAAGACTATCGCACCTCTGAAGCCTTCAACCCCATTCAAATCACCAACCATTAAATCAAGCTTTTCAACCCCAACAACAACGATCCGTGGATTGATTGATCCCTTTATATACATAGTTGTTTATTTTTGTCCCTTTTATATTTAAAGTGTAGTCCATTTTTATATTTCAATGAAGATGTGGATGATTTTATTGGTAACATTTGTTGTTTATTTTAGTTTTTTTTTCTTATGTGTTTTATTTTGTTTATTTTTTTGTTTGTGATATGTATGTTATTTTACTTGTTGGACGTTGTTTAATTTATTTTTTTGCTTGTATATATTATTATAATTTCATATTATCCCTTTATATACATAGTTGTTGCGTTTTTTGTATATGTATATATATGTTACTTTATCTTATTGTATATATATGTTTATATGTCGTATTATATATTATAAGTATTATGTTTATATTATATATTATTATTACTGTATATTATAGTGTTATCTATCTTATAGTATATATTATATTACTATATATCATATGTCATATATTATATTTATATCATATATGTTATATATTATTATTTTATATTATCCATATTATCACTAGCATAATATAAATTTACAAATGTATATTATTATTTGTTTATTGTTCTCTTTACTTTTATATTCGAATTGGCCTTATGGTGACCCGTAACGGGGGATGACCCGTGTTATTACGGCACGTTCCATCTAACATCTAACATTTAATTTCCGCAATTTAAATTCTTCAAATTAATTTCTCGCATTTTTAATTTCTGCATTTCCTTTCATGCTTGATCCGGTCCTTTTTTCAGATTGCTCTCTTTTGATCCGGTCCTCTTTCCGGATTGCTTTCGGTTCAGTCCCTTTCCGGATTTTCTTTAATTCCCGCATTTTATTTTGATCGCGCTTTAATTTCCCTTATTTTATTTTCCTATATTTACTTTATCACATTTATTTTTCTCATATTTATTTCAGTGATTTCTTTTTATGTTCGATCCAATCTTTTTTTGGATTTTTCCTTTTACACTTTTTTATCTTATGTTCTATTCGGTCCTTTTTATGGATTTTTCTTAATTTTCCACCTTTATTTATGCTTTAATTTCGAATGTATATATTTTTTTTCTTTCTCGCATTTGGCCTATAAACTGTTAATGTGGTGCCCCTTTATTCAATGGTAAATAGGGTCAGTACCAGTCGCAGTAGTGGTGGTTCATTCGTTTATTATCGACTAACTAGCCATTAAAAATTATTCGCATGTTTAAACATATTTTAAATTAATTTAAAATTTGAACTCGCAAATTTTCAATTAAAGGCAAATTGTATTAGACTAGGTACCAATTTTGGGCGGTGTGCGGGTGTTAACCCTTCCCCATCCTTAACTGACTCCCGGACCTATTTTTCAAAAGAATCTCTGTTTAATTTTTGGTGTCCGGTCTACCTTTTTAAAACAATCGGTAGCGACTCCAGTCTTTTACCATTTTTCAAATATTCCCAGTCCTTTTTTAAATCGAATTTCAAAATTTCCCAAATCTTCAAAAATTCAGAAAAATTTCAAAAAAACTTTTCAAAAAATCTAAAAATTCAAAAATCAACAAAAAATGATTATTTTAGATTTTTAAACAAGAATCCCTTGACCTTCATTTTATCTTCAAAAACTCTGATAATTTTTAGTGACTTTTAAAAATTAAATTTTAAATTTTTAAAAGGGTCACTACACGTTTTTTATAGAATCAGATGAATGCTCAGAGATGTCATATTTTCGGAGATAATCTTCAGAGTATATGATGTAGATACTTAAAGAAACATGTAATCATTTTATAACAAGTTTGAATTTTCTCTTAGGATTGTACCAAGTTCTTGGGGTGTTCGAATAGTATGGATTTCCCTAATACCGAAAAGTTTGGAGGATTGCGGAGGTCTTTGTATCCATTGTGCCTTTGATCATAACAAGAATATAAAATGATGAACATTCTTCTTTTCTTTATTCGGCATACAAATTGTTCATCACTTTGGAGGGCCTTATCTAATATGTGGTCCAGAATATGGCATGGTCAATTATTAATGGCTCTAGAGTCTCCTTTTGGGACGACACTTGGGTGCCTTTTCTTACCCCTTGCAACATTATGCTATTAATCAGTCAATCTCGGATCTTATGCTCAGTGTCAATGAGTTTGTTTATGACAACGACCACTGGGGTAAGTGATATGACCCTCCACAATGGTGTCTTCCGCCTTGGGTTGAATATGCCTCAATACAGATGGGGCAGTTTGTTGGGACTTCGGATTGGCTTCTATCGGTGGACTATTATGAGACAACATAGGCATTTGGATCGCTAGATTTCATATGCATGTATGGGTAAGTGATGCTCTACAAGTTGAGCTTGGGTCATTTATGAAGGTTTACTGTCACAGACTTAACTTCTTCAAACTATCCATGCAGCGTTAGCACTCCCGAACTATACTAACAAGCCTTGATTCACACAAACGCAATGGCTAGAAAGGAAAGACTTGTGAAGGCAAGAAAGATTTTGAAGGAAAAGATAAATGACTTGTATAAAGCTTTAAGAATTTTACAAGGCTTAGAAAGGCTTGGATTGTCTTGGATGGATTACAAATGAAGGGGGTGGTCCTATTTATAGACCTCCACCTCCTTGATGGATGATTCTAGATAATCCTAGTATCTAGTAGATATTTTACAAAGTGTAGAGAACTCTTGATAACTCTACAAGGTACTACATATGTCCCTAATTGTCTAAAAGGTTCTAGAGAGTTCCAGAGACTTCTGGAGTAGTCTGAAGCATTCCAAAGTCTTCCAAGGTCTTCTAAGGCCTTCCGGATGAGTCTAGACTTGAGTAGAACATCCTGGAACCTCCTAGAACGTTGTGGCATACTTTTAAGATGGATGTAAGTCATTCTAGAAGCTTTATTGGTGCATGCTTGCTTCAAAAACGCCCAAGGAAGTTTAGTTTACCTTGGTGAAAGTTGGTGGGTTGTGACATTCTCCTCTACCTAAGCTAGCAATGCCCACTTCGCGCCTTCATTGAATTGCTGGAGCTGATCCTTGAATTGCCAAAGTGCTTCCTCAGGCTCCCAGCTTGCGTCTGTGATGGGCAGACCCTTTCATTTGATGAAGTATTCTTTGTAGCTTGGCACACCCCTTCTTTAGATTACTCAATTAGCTAGCACTTCTTCCACCTCTTTGTCGAAGGAAGTGACTATGGTTGTGGGCGCTCTTTTGGAAACCCCTCGAGATGGTTCATCCACGTCTTCATAATAAGGCTTCAACAAACTCACATGGATTACGGGATGGATCTTAAGTCTTGGTGGAAGTTAGAGTTTGTATGATACTTTGCCCACTATCTTGATGGCTGGAAATGGTCTTTTGTACTTTCATACTAGGCCCTTATGCACCTTCCGAAAAATCTTGAATTATTGGGGAAAAAGTTTTAGCATGACAAGATCGCCTTCCTTGAACTCCAAGTGCCTTCATGTCTTGTTTTCCCATTTCTTCATTCTTTTGACAGCCTTGTGTAGTGCTGCTCGAGCTAACTCATTTTGCTCGTGCCACGACTTAGCAAACTTGAAGGCTGCAGGGCTCTTCCCTTCATAGCGTATGGTAAGGGAGATTGGAGTGGTCGGTTGTTATCCCAAGATGATCTCGAAGGGACTTCGGTTGGTGGCCTGGCTTTGTTGCAAGTTGTAGGAGAACTGTGCCACGTCCAAAAGCTTGGCCCAATCTCGTTGGTTGGCACTCACATAGTGCCTCAAGTAGAAAAGTGCATTGACACGCTTCGTTTGCCCATCGCTTTGAGGGTGAAAGATTGTTGAAAAGTTTAGGTCTGATCTGAGCATCTTAAATAACTAGGTCCAAAACCTTCCAGTGAAGCGTGGGTCACGATCACTGATGATACTAGTTGGGATACCCCATAACTTGACCACATTACGGAGAAAGAGCATTGATGCTTCCTCAGTGGTGCAGTCAGTTGGTGCGGTAATGAAGGTAGCATACTTGCTAAATCGATCTACCACGACTATGATGCTCCCAAACCCTTCAAATTTTGGTAGGCAAGTGATGAAGTCCATGGAGATGCTTTCCCAAGGCTTCTCCGGTATTGGAAAGGGATCTAAGAGACCACCTGGTTGATGTTGGACTACCTTGTCTTGTTGGCATACAAGACATGTTCGTACATATTCTTCTATAGCATCTTGCATTCGAGGCCAGTAATAAGTAGACTTCAAAAGTGTGAGGGTTCGTCGCATACCTGGGTGGCCCGCCCATAAGGAGTCTTGACACTCCTTGATTAGCTCTTTTCATAAGTTTCCCCACTTCGGTATGTAAAGCATTTGCCCTTGGCGTAGAGTAGGCCATCGATTAGCCAAAACCGTCGTGTCTTGCCCTCATTTACCAAAGAAATGATATTTTGGGTAAGTGGCTCTTGTTGCAAGCCTTCCTTGATCCTTTCGAGTAGTGGGCTGGTAATTTGGCTAATGTTTTCGAGCCCCGCCTTCTGACTTAGTGCATCGGCGAGCACATTTTCCTTGCTAAGTTTATATCGCATGACATAGTTAAATTCAGCTAAGAAATCTTGCCATCGAGCTTGCTTTGGACTTAGCTTTCTTGGGTCTAGAAATAACTTATGGCTACGTTGTCTGTCATGATCAAGAACTTAGACCCAAGGAGGTAGTGTCGCCACACTCTAAGACAATGGATGATGGCACTCATCTCCTTTTCTTGAACGGTGTAGAGCCTTTCAGTATCGTTAAGCTTTCGACTTTCATAAGCAATCGGATGCCCATCTTGCATTAGAACTCCTCTAATGGCAAAGTCTGAAGCATCGGTGTGTACTTTATAGAACTTGTTGTGGTCGGGTAGGCTAAGCATCGGCTCTTCGCTGATGGCCTTTTTCAAATCCTCAAAGGCCTCTTGACACTTTGGTGTCTATTCCCACGGCTTGTTCTTCTTTAAGAGCTCGGTTAATGATGTAGCTCTCGCTGAATAGCCTTTGATGAAGCGGTGATAATAATTCACCAACCCTAGAAAAGATCTTAGTTCATGTACCTTGGTGGGTGGCTCCCATTCTTGGATGGCACGCACCTTGCCATCTTCCATCATGAGTTGTGCATCTCTGATCTTATGCCCCAAGAATATCACTTCTGGCTCAGCGAAGGAACATTTTTCCTTCTTAATGTATAGCTGGTTCTCCCGTGGAACCTTAAGCACTTCCCTTAGGTGTTCAACATGTTCCCCTAAGGTGTTGCTATACACCACGATGTCATCAAGGTAGACAACCACAAATCGATCGAGATAGGGATGGAACAACTTGTTCATCAAAGTGCAAAATGTGGCTGGGGCATTAGTTAGTCCAAAGGGCATAACTAGGAATTCGTAAGAATCGTACCTCGTGACGCATGTTGTCTTGGGCTCATCACCTTCTGCAATGCGCACTTGGTAGTACCCGAGCGAAGGTCTAGTTTTGAAAAGTAGCATGCATGACCGAGTTGATCGAAAAGGTCTAAAATCAAAAAGATCAGATACTTATTATTGATGGTGCTCTTGTTAAGTGCTCGGTAGTCAATGCACATCTGCAAGGAGCCATCCTTCTTCTTTTGGAATAAGATTGGAGCCCCAAAAGGTGCTTTGGAGGGTCGAATAAACCCTACATCGAGTAGCTTTTTAAGTTGCTTCTTAAGTTCTTCCAACTTAGGTGGTGCCATACGATAGGCACTCATGACTGGTGGCTTTGTTCCTGGTTCTAACTTGATTTCATGGTCTACCTCTCTCCTTGGTGGTAACCTCTTTGACAACTCGGGAAGTGCAATATCCTTGAATTCCTCTAGGACTTGGGTTACCTCTGTTGGTAGATCCTCGTCGGGCATTAGTCCTTCCTCATCATTCTCGTTAAGGATAGCTAAGTAGCTTTCCTCGTTTTATTATGCCCTTTTTGAATTGAAGTATTGATAGCACTTTAGTCTCATGCTTGGTGGCCCTGGCCGTCGGTACCATGCAAGCCTGGTTGCCATTCATTATGCACATACTGTTGGCGAATGGTATTGGAATTGCTTTGAATCGATCTAAGAATTCAAGTCCTAGGATGAGTTTGAAGTCGTCTATTGGCACTATTGAGAGAACCATGTCTCCAGACCATGTCCTGATATTGGTCTTGGCTCCTGAGCTATGCCATGGATGGGTCTCGTGACAGAATTAACTGCCTTAATCGATCATCCACCCCTCTTTGCTCTAAGACCTAACCTCTTTGCTTCATCAAGAGAGACAAAGTTGTGAGACGCACTTGTGTCAAGCATGGATCTCGATGCTTTCCCATTAATGGTAACGTCCACGTACAAAAACCCTTTGGCTTCGGTCTTTGGGGCAGATTAGATAAAATTGAGCAATTGCATGGACCCCATGTGTGTACCATCTTTGTTTTTATTGGCATCATTATCTTCTTGATGCTTCACTAGGAACGCATTGAGGGCTTAGCGTTGCGGGCAATCTCGGACCTAATGATTCCCGTCGCAAATAAAACATTTATTGGACGGTGTTCTCTTTGTGTCTCGAGATTCTTTGGATTTAACTTTATCTTTGCCCTTCCATGAAGACACTTCCTTGTGCTTAGATGAGTTGTTCTCTTGGTGGCTCTCCTTGCGGTGGTTCTTATTGTTGCGCATAATAAGTGCTACGCAATTGTGCAAGTATACACGTTGCAAGTTATAGTATAAAAGATATCGTCTCCACAGGGATTGGTGCCACTTCAAGAATCTAGTCTCTTGCACTGTAAAAAGTAAAAACACAAATAAAGGATTATAGGAGTTTAACTAATAACTAATCTAGAAAGCAATAAAGTAAAAGAATGAATGAGATAAAATGAGAGAGATAGGCCAGGTTATCGAGAGTTGAGGTGTGATAGCCGATTGGATCGTCTTGGTAAAAGAGTGCACGGGCAACTCAGTTGCCGTGGCAACTTGCACAACGGGGTTGCCTTGGCAACTAATCGATGGTTGCCTGGGCGACTGGTTGGGCAACTACTTGGGCGTCTGGACAGCAATCTTCAAGGCTCGGCAGAGCGTTCTTCAATGGTTTCTTCTTATCCCTAAGTCGAAACTCTAGCTATTTGTGCATGCCTTGATAATACATCCCTGCGTGAATCAAGGGTGAACAATAACCAATCTTGCGCTCCTCTTAGCCATTGAAATCATTAACTTATTCCTAAGCCGGATTAATCTTCACCATCAATAGATTGAATAAAGATCATATTCATTCGTTTCTTGAATCTAACTCTCCCGATATTAGATAAATAGATGAAGTTACGAGATCCTTTCCCAATTCACTCGCAAACAAGAATAAGAACCAAGAATGAATAAACCTTGAATAGAAAAGTGCAAACTCTTATTACCTAAACAAAAACCAATAGTTTCTCACAACCACAAAACACAATAACCATAGCCAAATAGATTTAGTTCATGGCTAGGTTCCAAAGAAACACAAGATAAATAATCCCTAGCATGAACCCAATCGAACAAGAAAGAAAAGGATGAAGAAGGAAGCTTGTCGAAATCCTCCTTGCCCTAGATGCTTGTCAAAAATTCTCTCCTCTTGCCTTCCTTGGAGTTGTCGAAATTCCCCTCTCTTGCTCTCTTTGGATTGTCGAAATTCCCCTCTAATTTATAGGCCTAGGTCAAAGTCCTTCTTTGAGGAGGAAGTTAAGTTGGAATTAAATTATCTTTAAAGAATATAATTCTTTATTATAATTATATTCCTACTAGAACTTCTCTGATCTTCTTGGAATTTAATTCTTCTTTAATCTCTTCATGGAAATCAAATTCCTTTGGGATTGGTCTTTGCTCCACGTCATCTTGGGCTTGCCTAGTCATCAATTTCGACTACCATATCACCTTTGCTCTTGTCGACAATTGCCCTGGCAACTGGCTCGGCGTCTCTTTCATGCATTGCCCTGGCAACCAGCTCGGCATCTCCTTCATGTATTGCCCTGGCAACTAGCTCTAGCCTTGCTTTGGCAAGTGATCCTGTACATACACACAAAACACACCAAAGCAGCATATTTTCCCACAAAAACTACCAAGTTATGTAATCAAGCTCAACGATGGAAGGAAACATGGATTAATGCATGAATGGCTAATTATGCAACTAATATGAGCCTAAGTCTAACAATAATATGAGTAAAAAGGGTAAGCAAAATAGTACTTTTGAACACTTATCACACCCCCAAACTCGAACTATTACTTGTCCTCAAGCAATGCAAACTAATAATTACCTGCCAAGACTTCAATTTTCACAAACTTAGCTTTGAACTTGATTTCAATTCTCTGAACCGGGGCACAAAGTATGATTGGCTTTTTATTTTTCGGAAAACTTAGGAGCTACTCGGAATCAAACTATAATGCTTGTGAGTGTGTGCGGAGTTGTGTGCAAGTTGTTTTTTCGGATTCTTATGCAAACAAGAGGTTTTCAAATTACTTCATTGGGTTCTTTTTAACATGTTTTAACTAGAGCCAGTTTTGGGCACCTCTAGTGTTTTGTTTTTAGTTTTCTTAAGTTAATTTATTCGACTAGAGCTAGTTTCGGGCACCTCTAGCGATCAAAATTTTTTTAACACATACTAGAGCCAGTTTCGGGCACCTCTAGCGATCAATTTTTTTAGCACATGCTAGAGCCAATTTCGGGCACCTCTAGCATTCATCCAATTTTTATTCTAATCCCCCAATTTGTTAATTATCAACCTAAGTTCACTAGAATTCCTTAAATCAATCAAACCACAACAGTGTTTCATCAACTTTAGCATCATAGTAAAATTCTAAGTTTTTCCAGGGTTATCCTAGAATAAAAATTCTATCAATTAAGTGCAATGGCAAAGTCATCATCGGATATTCATCAAATCTAAGCAATTCTTGTTCCAACTAAAGGCATGGCAAGCAATTTATGTATCATAAATGTAATACTTAAGTTGAATGTAACTAAACATGGTAACTACTAATAACAATCCCCCCCCAAAACTCGAGTGAGGCATTGTCCTCAATGCATGCATTAAAGAAAAATAAAAATAAAAATAAAAATAACAAAAAATAAAATGCATACGAGGACTTACTCCGAGAGTTCGTCATCGTAGATGATTAGTTTCCTTTTGGTCGGTGTATTGATTCTCTTGCTTGAACGCGATGGTTGTTTTCTTGTTGCCGGTGGTGGAATCGATCCTCGTACGAGGTTGTCCTCATCGTCCTCTTTATCCATGTCATTGGTTTTTCGCTTGGAGGATTCAATTGGTGCGGTCTTTGTTGGTGCAATGGAGGACTCGTCCAAATCTGAAAAATCAGAAAATGATTCCGTAGGAGTTGATTCAGGCATTGGTGCTTTACCTTTGGCTTTTGCAGTGGTTGCCGGGATGTCTTTAGCTTTGGTTGCTTTGGCATCTTCAGGGTTGGTTGCCATGGCATTAGCTTGTGCAGGCACGATGTAGGTTGCCGCGGCATCATCTGTTGCGGTTGTCGTGGCGACTGCTTCATTGGTTGTCGGGGCAAGGATTTCGGCAGGAAATATCGGGAACGGCACGCGATTGTCCGGGTACTTTTCTAGGATGACTTCGGTGATGGCATTGTTGTGCTCCTTCATGTACCGCATGAACATTAGTTTCCGGTCTTCAATTTGCCTTAGTTTCCGGGCGTTAGGTGCTTGGGCATTAGGGGTTGCCGGGGCGGCAGGAGTTGCTGCGGCAATTGGAGGCCTTGAAGAATTTCCCGGTGCCTCTCCCATTAGCTTTTGGATTTGTGCTTGATTCCAACCGGACGTTGGTAGGGCCTTTTCATCGGTGGACTCACTTGGGACATGCATCTCCTTGCAAAGATTAGAAATTAAGCAAGGGAAGAAAAGAGAACCCTTATCTTTTGAGCTACATACAAAAATCTCATCACAAATAATTTTTCCAATGTTAATGATGCGATTATGCAAAATAGAATGTATGAGCAAAAGACGTGGTATATCAACGGTAGTATTGTGTGTGGTGGGCATTAAAGAAGTTTTAACAAACTTATTCCATAGTTTTGCCTCGGGTTTAAGCCGAAGGTGATTTACCGTGCCCTTGTATTTACCGTCGTTCCAATGAGTTCCCGGTTGAGTAAGTTCTTGAAGCACCTTGTCGAGTTGCTTGGGCGTGATTTGATCAACGAAGGCTTGAATCTCATCATTCTCAATGTAAAGCCCGTAAAAGGTGTTGACGTTTTCGGGACTTATGAGTATGGCCTTGTCACGAGCAAAAACATAAGGATTATCCGGGTTAGGTGAGTGAGCATAGAATTCTCTTACCCATGAGATGTTACCCGGTTCCGGTTGATGGCAAAAGATTTGCCACTTTTGATGTGCAATCCTCTCGAAGATGAATGGTTCAAGGCCGAAATGTTGATGATAGTTGGAGTATTCAAAGCCTTGTTCTTCATGAATCTTTCGGCTTTCAAACTTGGATTGAAATCTTTCTTGAACCATCGGTGTAGCAAACTTCTTGTATCTTGGTTCTTTGGAGGAACTTGGATGAACTAAAAATTTAATCTTGGATGCCATGGATGATCTTGGTTGTGAGTTTTGTAAAAAAAATAAATAAAAGAAAAGAAAAGAAACTAAAAAGTTGCAAGATAAAAAATAGGAATAGGTTAAGGGTGATGGGTTTTATAGAAAAGATAGGTGGTAAATATGGTGGGTGGGATTAGAGGAAAACGAAAAATGGTTTTGGTTTAGGGAGAGGGTGATGGCAAAGGGGGTTTGATTAGGGTAAATTGGAGGCTTTATATAAGCCTTAGATTCAGCCCATTAGTTTCCTTGTTGAAGATGTTTTCCTTCTTGGATTAGAATTCCTCTTTATCTTGAACTTTTTTCCTACAATTCAAAGACAAATCAAATAAGGATTAAAATTAAAGATAAACTAATAAAGAAAATAAATAAAGATGTGTAATGGGATTCTTAAACTTAAAAAGATAAATAAAAAAATCTATCCTAAAGAATAATAATAATCGGAAATAAAATAAAAAAAAGTTCAAAAAATAAAAAAATAAAAAATAAAAAATATTAATCGGAAAAAATAAAAATAAAAATAAAATATCAAAGGGAGAGCATGCTCATGCATCTCCTAAGTTGACCACTTCTTTGTTACGTTCCACATGGGCACCATTGTAGTGCTTCAATCTTTGTCCATTAACTTTGAATTCATGGTTGTCAGAGATGGACTTGATTATCACAACACCAAGGGAGAATGGTTTGATGACTTCGAATGGTCCCGACCATCTTGATTTCAGCTTTCCCGGGAAAAGTTTTAGCCGAGAATTGAATAAGAGAACTAGTTGCCCTGGCATGAATTACCGTGGCAATAGTTTCTTGTCATGCCATCGCTTTGTTTTCTCCTTGTAGATTCATGCATTGTTATAGGCGAGTGCACGGAATTCTTCTATCTCGTTGAGGTCCAACAAACGCTTTTGTCCGGCACTTTCCCAATCAATATTCACGGTCTTGATTACCCAGTATGCCTTGTGTTCGGTTTCCACCGGTAGATGGCATGTCTTGCCATAGACAAGTCGGAAGGGGGACATACCTAAGGGTGTTTTGAATGCAGTGCGATATGCCAAAGCGCGTCATCTAGTCTTAATGACCAATCCTTCCTAGAGGGATTTACAACTTTCTCGAGTATACCCTTCAATTCCCGGTTGGAAATTTCTGCTTGCCCATTGGTTTGTGGGTGATATGTCGTGGCGATCTTGTGTGATATGCCGAAGCGTTGCAACATCTTGGCAATTAGTCTGTTGTGAAAATGCTTGCCTTCGTCACTGATAATTGCTCTCGGTATCCCAAACCGTGTAAATATGTTTTTCTGCAAGAATCGTTGCACGGTCTTGGAATCGTTGCTGGGAACTGCAGTTGCCTCAACCCATTTAGACACGTAGTCGATGGCAAGTAGAATGTAGAGGTTGCCGAATGAAGATGGGAAAGGTCCCATAAAATCGATCCCCCACACATCAAACAATTCTACCTCGATGATGTTCTGGAGCGGCATCTCATGTCGTCTAGAGATATTGCCCGTCCTCTGGCAATGATCACATTGCTTGTAAAAGTCTTGGGCATCTTTGTACAATGTTGGCCAATACAAACCGGATTGCAAAACTTTGTCCGCGGTACGAGTTCCTCCAAAATGTCCTCCATAGGGTGAAGAATGGCATTGCCAGAGTACATTCTGTTGCTCTTCTTCAGGGACACATCGGCGTATGACCTGATCTGCACATTGTTTAAACAAAAGAGGCTCATCCCAAAAGTAATGCTTAGCATCATGGCGGAACCGCTTCTTCCCTTGGTGAGTAATGCCATAAGGTAAAATACCATAAACAAGGAAATTAACTAAATTCGCGTACCAGGGTATTGCCGAGGCATGTGCTGTCGTGGCGACTGCTTCCAAAATTGCCGAGGCGTGCACGTCAAAGGCTGCTGCGCGTCGAGGGTTGCCGAGGCGTGTACGTCCATGGTTACCGAGGCGTCGAGGGTTGCCGAGCCATACACGTCTATGGTTGTCGAGGCAACTAAAATTTGTTCATCCGGGAATGCATCGCATATCTCTAGATCCGTGTCCTCCTCCCTATTGCGTTCTAAACGTGATAAATGATCGGCCACTTGATTTTCTGTTCCTTTCCTGTCCTTAATTTCAATATCAAATTCTTGTAAAAGTAATATCCAATGAATCAAACGAGGTTTGGCATCCTTTTAGCAAATAGATATTTGATTGTCGAATGGTCCGTATGAACAATTACCTTTGTACCAATCAAATAGGACCGGAACTTGTCAAATGCAAATACTACAGCTAGTAACTCTTTCTCCGTTGTTGTGTAATTCACTTGAGCACTATTAAGAGTTTTACTAGCGTAGTATATCACATGGAAGGTCTTACCTGTGCGTTGGCCTAGGACTGCTCCTACGGCGAAATCACTTGCATCACACATGAGCTTTTCCTTTAGGGTTTTGAATGCTTGGGTGCAAGAATCATCAAAATCGAATACTTTATCCTGTTCAAGCAAATTGCACAAGGGTTTAGTGATTTTAGAAAAATTATGAATGAACCTCCTGTAAAAACCTGCATGTCCAAGAAAACTTCGAATTCCTTTAACCGGACTTGGTGGGGGTAATCTCTCGATCACGTCCACCTTGGCTTTGTCTACTTCAATTCCCTTGGATGAAATCTTGTGGTCGAGCACTATTCCTTCATCTACCATAAAATGGCATTTTTCCCAATTGAGGACTAAATCAGTTTCTTCACATCTTGCCAACACCCTCTCTAAATTGCCGAGACAGCTGTCGAAGTCATTACCAAAAACAGAAAAATCATCCATGAAGATCTCAAGGAAGTCTTCGACCATGTCTGAAAAGAGTGTCATATGCATCTTTGAAAGGTTCCCGGGGCGTTACACAATCTGAATGGCATCCTTCGGAAGGCATAAGTACCATATGGGCATGTGAAGGTTGTCTTTTCTTGATCTTCTGGTGCTATGGCAATTTGATTGTAACCTGAATAACCATCAAGAAAACAATAAAAGGGTTTACCTGCAAGACGGTCAAGCATTTGATCAATAAAGGGTAATGGGAAGTGATCTTTCCTGGTGGCTTTGTTTAGCTTTCGATAATCCATACAAACCCTCCAACCGGTCACAGTCCTGGTTGGAATGAGTTCATTGTTTTCATTACTTACCACTGTTATACCTCCCTTTTTCGGTACGCATTGCACCGGACTTACCCATGTACTATCAGAGATAGGGTATATAATGCCAGCGTCAAGCCACTTGATGATTTCTTTCATTACAACCCCTTTCATGGCATGATTCAGTCTCCTCTGGGCCTCAATTGAAGGTTTGTGATCATCTTCCAACAAAATCTTGTGCATGCACACTGCCGGGCTAATTCCCTTCAAGTCGGAAATTGTCCACCCTATTGCCTTTTTGTGTAGCTTCAACATCTTGATCAGCTTCTTTCCCTGCTCAGGCTGTAACTTAGAAGAAATAATTACAGGCAATGTATTATCGGTTCCTAAGTATACATATTTTAGTTGCTCTGGCAATTGTTTCAACTCAAGAATCGGTGGTTGTTCAATAGAGGGTTTTTCGAGTTTACCTTCCTTACCTGAGTAATCCAGTGGTTCAAAGTATGTACCTGGTCGATTGACTAGCCAATTTGCCTCTTCTTGTTGTTCATCATCGACCGGTTCTTCATACTCTTCAGGTTTCTCTTGATCGGCAATGTAGTTGTCGAGGCAACTAAATTCCTCGTCGAAGTTAAACTCTGTCGTGGCATGAAGAAGTTGGCATTCTTCTGGATCATCGGCATGCCTTAGTGTTTGGAACACATTTAGTTTAACTTGCTGGTCATTCACCCTCATTGTGAGTTCTCCCTTTTCAACATCGATCAAGGTTCTCCCTGTTGCTAGGAATGGTCTCCCGAGAATGATGAGTGCATGCTCATCTGCTTCACAATCCAAAACAATAAAGTCAGCGGGAAAAATAAATTTATCAACTTTTACCAGTATGTCCTCGATTTTTCACTCTGGATGCACATAGGATCTATCGGCTAGTTGTAGCATAACTGTTGTAGGTCTTGCCTTCCCGATTCCTAGTTTCTGGAAAACCGATTTAGGCATCAAGTTTATGCTAGCCCCAAGGTCGCATAATGCTTTCTCGACATAGTGATTTCCAATGGAACAGAGCATTGTGAAACTTTTGGGATCCTTCAACTTGGGTGGCATACGATTGTGCAACATTGCCATGCATCCCTCTATTGCGGCAACTGTTTGAAACTCTCCTAGCCTTGTTCTCTTGGACACAATGTCTTTAAGAAACTTGGCAAAGTTTGGCATTTGTTCAATTGCTTCCACCAATGGCAAGTTGATGTGGACTTGCTTTAGGATATCAAGAAACTTCTTGAATTGGTATTCTTTCTTTTGTCGCTTCAACCTTTGTGGGAATGGTGGTGGAAGTCGGATATCTTCGATCCTTTCATTAGTTTGAAACCTTATTGACGGCATTACCGAGACAACTGGAGTTGCTGAGGCCTTATCAACTGAGGTTACCGAGGCATGCTTATTGCAAGTTGCTGAGGCATCTTTATCGTCGGTTGCAGAGGCATGCTTATTGCCGGTTGCCGCGACAATTCCTGGTTCAGCATCTGAGGCTTTGCCGCTAGGTTCGTCTTGATCTTTTTGTGGAGTTTTGTTTGATGAGCGGGTTTGAGCCTCTCTAAGTTGTTGGCCACTTCTAGTGGTGATTGCCTTACATTGCTCATGCCCAGTTCCTCTTGCGACTTCAGTATCGCTAGGTAAACCTCCTTGCGGTCTAGTATTCAGATTTTGAGCAAACTGTCCGACTTGATTTTCCAATGATTTGATTACCGCCTCTTGGTTTTGCAATCTCATCTCGGTCCTGTTAATAAAAGCATCAGTTCTTTTTATGAAATTACTATTCTCAGCCATATAAGATTCAGTTTTCATCATAAAAGCATTTAGAGAATTTTCCAAAGAACTGGATGTTGTCGGTTGTTGCTGCGGCAACTGTTGCCGTGGCATATTCTGCTGGAATCCCGATGCTTGTGCATTCTGATTGTTCTGGTTTAGAGCATTGTTGGGATTACTCCATGAAAAATTCGGGTGCTTCTTCCAAGCTGGATTGTATGTATTGGACATCACATTGTTGTTCCGATTGTAATTCCCCACATAGAAGATGGATTTCGGATTCTGCATACATTCAGAAGAATCATGGTTATCACCACATAACTCACAAAAAGAATCCATTACCTTGACTTCATGTGTGTTGTTTGGTTTTTGCATGTTCTGGACCATCTTGGTTAAAGTGGCCAATTGTGCTGAAATTGAATCTGATGATCCTAGTTCATGTATTGTGGCTTGGCGTCTAACTCATCCTCTTCTAGTAGATGGGAATTGATAATCATTCTTGGTCAGCCTGTTTAAAATTTGCATTGCTTCCTCCGGCGACTTATCTAGGAGTATGCCATTTGTCGAGGCATCTAGCATCGTCCTTGTTGGTGTATTCACGGCATTGTAAAACATTGTTACTTGAGTCCACACCGGGAATTCGTGCAGGGGGCATTTATGTAGAAGTTCTCTATATCGCTCCCAAGCCTCGTACATGGATTCATCATCTGCATGCCGAAAAGAAGTAATGTCGTTACGAAGCTTATCAGTCAAATTTGTAGGATTAAACCGAGCAAGGAAATCACGACAAAGATCGGTCCAAGATGTTATTGATTCGGAATGAATGTTATTCAACCATGTTTTCGCCCTATCCCTCAGTGAATAGGGGAATAATCTTAATCGTAAGACATCGGGGGTGACTCCGTGTATTTTGAACGAGTTGCAAATCTCGAGGAAAGATTTCAGATGTTGCCGTGCATCTTCAGTTGCTGAGCCGCCAAATTGACCAATTGTGTTGATCATATTAAACATTACCGGTTTTAACTCAAAATGGCCAGCTTCAATTTCAAGTGCGACAACTCCTGGATTAAGTCCATCAAGATCTTCTTCGAGATAGTCTCGAATAGTTCTGTTTCGTGCAAGAATCACTCATCCTCCTGCTAGAACATCTTGATTCATATTGCCGTCTTGATTAGCCATTGCTACTCTTATCCTTTGTCTAAGTCTTTGTAAGGTTCGTTCGATTTCTAGATCAAAGGGATATTCTAGTGTAATCGGTCTCGCCCTGGTCATATACCAATGCAAAACCAAAGTTTGTTAGCCCTTTGAATCTTAAACAAGAAAAGTAAAAGATATCGTAATAAGTGCTACGCAATTGTACAAGTATACATGTTGCAAGTTATAGTATAAAAGATATCGTCTCCACAGAGATTGGTGCCACTTCAAGAATCTAGTCTCTTGCACTGTAAAAAGTAAAAACACAAATAAAGGATTATAGGAGTTTAACTAATAACTAATCTAGAAAGCAATAAAGTAAAAGAATGAATGAGATCAAATGAGAGAGATAGGCCAGGTTATCGTGAGTTGAGGTGTGATAGCCGATTGGATCGTCTTGGTAAAAGAGTGCACGGGCAACTCAGTTGCCGTGGCAACTTGCACAACGGGGTTGCCTTGGCAACTAATCGATGGTTGCTTGGGCGACTGGTTGGGCAACTACTTGGGCGTCTGGACAGCAATCTTCAAGGTTCGGTAGAGCGTTCTTCAATGGTCTCTTCTTATCCCTAAGTCAAAACTCTAGCTATTTGTGCATGCCTTGATAATACATCCCTGCGTGAATCAAGGGTGAACAACAACCAATCTTGCGCTCCTCTTAGCCGTTGAAATCCTTAACTTATTCCTAAGCCGGATTAATCTTCACCATCAATAGATTGAATAAAGATCATATTCATTCGTTTCTTGAATCTAACTCTCCCGATATTAGATAAATAGATGAAGTTACGAGATCCTCTCCCAATTCACTCGCAAACAAGAATAAGAACCAAGAATGAATAAACCTTGAATAGAAAAGTGCAAACTCTTATTACCTAAACAAAAACCAATAGTTTCTCACAACCACAAAACACAATAACCATAGCCAAATAGATTTAGTTCATGGCTAGGTTCCAAAGAAACACAAGATAAATAATCCCTAGTATGAACCCAATCGAACAAGAAAGAAAATGATGAAGAAGGAAGCTTGTCGAAATCCTCCTTGCCCTAGATGCTTGTCGAAAATTCTCTCTTCTTGCCTTCCTTGGAGTTGTCGAAATTCCCCTCTCTTGTTCTCTTTGGATTGTCGAAATTCCCCTCTAATTTATAGGGCTAGGTCAAAGTCCTTCTTTGAGGAGAAAGTTAAGTTGGAATTAAATTATCTTTAAAGAATATAATTCTTTATTATAATTATATTCCTACTAGAACTTCTCATATCTTCTTGGAATTTAATTCTTCTTTAATTTCTTCATGGAAATCAAATTCCTTTGGGATTGGGCTTTGCTTCATGTCATCTTGGGCTTGCCTAGTCATCAATTTCGAGTACCATATCACCTTTGCTCTTGTCGACAATTGCCCTAGCAACTGGCTCGGCGTCTCTTTCATGCATTGCCCTGGCAACTAGCTCGGCATCTCCTTCATGTATTGCCTTGGCAACTAGCTCTAGCCTTGCTTTGGCAAGTGATCCTGCACATACACACAAAACACACCAAAGCAGCATCTTTTCCCACAAAAACTACCAAGTTATGTAATCAAGCTCAACGATGGAAGGAAACATGGATTAATGCATGAATGGCTAATTATGCAACTAATATGAGCCTAAGTCTAACAATAATATGAGTAAAAAGGGTAAGAAAAATAGTATTTTTGAACACTTATCACTTATCTCACTCACCTTTGGCTTGACCGTTCTTTTTATCTTTCGTCTTTGCGGTGGACTATTTGGTTCTGAAGTAGTCGATGAGACTTTCTACCACACCTATGGCATCAGTAAGGTTTTGTACCCCACGACGCCTTAGTTCGGCCTTGGCCCATTGTTGGAGTCCATCCATAAAATTAAAGAGCAGATCCTTGTCGGAGAGATCGGGGATATCAAGCACCAGGCTAGTCAAATTCTTTCACATAATCATGAATGCTCCTCGACTGTTTTAGTCTTCGCAGGTGGGCTCTTGCCTTGTCCTCGGCATTCTTCGGATAAAATTATTGTTTAAGCTCCCTTTTAAAGTCATCGAAGATGGAGATAGTGCGCGTACCTTTCTCGATATCTAAGCGCCTTCTCCTCCACCATAGCATGGCGGTGTCTATAAGATATAGAGTTGTGGTTTGAATCTTGGAGGCCTCCTCCACGATGCCGACAACTGCAAGGTATTGCTCTAGGTCATACAAGAAGTTGTCTACTTCTTTTGCGTTGCGTGATCCAGCAAAGGTCTTTGGCTTTGGCACCTCGACCCTTCTAGTCTCAACTGTGGTGCTTAACCCTGCTGCCATGGCACGTTTGCACAATGCAACGTTGCCTTGTAATGCCTCAAGCTAGGCATGAGTGTTGTCGATCTCGCGTTAGAAGGAATCGTGCATCTTCGAGAGCTCCCCCATGAGCAGGTCACGAATTTCCCCCATCTCTGCTCGCATGGTCTCCTCTAGCCTTAGCATCATGGCCTTCATGGCCGTGTGGATCTCAACATCCTCTGCCTCGAGGCCTTCTACCCGCTGGTGAAGGCCGTCCACTTGGGCACCTATGCCCCTCACGCTTTCCTCCATGTGGGTTACACGAGACTCAAAGCTAGAGATTAGATCCTTAGACTTGGCTCGCGACCTTGTCGTAGCAGGATTGACCGTCTCTTCACGCCCTCGTTGCTCTTGCGTGATCTCCGTCTCAGTCGAGCCAACACCTTAATTCTTGGTAGTTTTCGCCATGTCCCGAACGATGCTCTGATATCAACTGTCACGGACTTAACTTTTTCAAACTATCCGTGCAGCGTTAACACTCCCGAACTATGCTAACAAGCCTTGATTCACACAAACGCAATGGTTAGAAAGGAAAGACTTGCGAAGGCAAGAAAGATTTTGAAGGAAAAGAGAAAGGACTTGATTAACCTTTGAGAATTTTACAAGGCTTAAAAATGCTTGGATTGTCTTGGATGGATTACAAATGAAGGGGGTGGTCCTATTTATAGGCCTCCACCTCCTTGATGGATGATTCTAGATAATCCTAGTATCTAGTAGATATTTACAAAGTGTAGAGAACTCTAGATAACTCTACAAGGTACTACATATGTCCCTAATTGTCTAAAAGGTTCTAGAGAGTTCCAGAGACTTTCGGAGTAGTCCGAAGCATTCCAAGGTCTTCTAAGGCCTTCCGGATGAGTCTAGACTTGAGTAGAACATCCTAGAACCTCCTAGAACGTTGTGGCATACTTTTAAGATGGATGTAGGCCATTCTAGAAGCTTCCTTGGTGCATGCTTGCTTCAAAAACGCCCAAGGAAGTTTAGTTTGCCTCGGTGAAAGTTGGTGGGTTGAGACATTAGTCCTAGCTTGGCGACATGGTTTTGAGCGGGTGCGGATACGATTTGATTCCTCTCATTCGGTAGCGCTAATTCAAGACCTTTCTACGTTGTACAACCCTATATCCCCAAAATGTAACAAGCTAAATGATTGAATTGCTAAACTAGCAGACATACAACACTTCAGTTTATCCACCTAGAATTCTCCATCTGCATCTGTATTGTGTTATTCGCTTAATTGCTTTCTTTTTCAATTTAAAAAAAATGGCATTGTTACATTCAAAATTTTTAGCACTATTAATGATACCAAAGTTTTGCAATACTTGCTGACTAAGAAGTATATCTATTTATATTCTGCTCCTTTTTTCCTTCTCAAAAACTCACACAAAGCATTTTCTAGCTCTCTCCTAAAAAACTTACACAAAGCATTTTTCAGCTTCCTTCTCAAAAATTCACGCAAAGCATTTGATGTTAATCTTATTGGGATATTAATAGGTCGGGGATGGCGATGTGGTATCCAGAAGACTCATTGTGGACGTATGAGGGAAGTTCTGGAGTTTGGAGGGTGCGGAGCGCGTAGTCAGATCCGTCATGGGATCCAATATTGGAGGAGAGCTTGTAGTATTTTTGTGAAGGATTGAGCAGTGGGTATTTGGTTTATTTTTTTTATTTTTCTATTATTAATAGTATATCTCTGAATAGACTAATGAAGAATACGATGTAATTTCCTGATCCCATACTTTTGTGCGCTTTTGTTTTTTTTTTTTTTACCAACAAATGAGTGTTGTTAAGGATATTCTGTTTGGTATTATTATTTTCTAATATTATTAGCACACAATGATTTGATTCACCTTGACTGCATGAGTCTTGCTAAGGCTTTACAACCCGCTGGTGGGGAGGAAGCTCAAGAAGCTACTGATGCGACAACGGATATTGAACATGTTGAGACTCTACAAGGTGGAAGTGCAGAAGCTGGTGTTGAGATTGAATATTTTCCAACGACAAATGTTGAGACGAGGACTATGTAGACTCTACAACCTTGTTGAACATGTTAAGAAAGTTGAGAAAGTTGCTGATGGGGAGGAAGTTGAGAAAGTTGCTGATGGGACAACATATGTTGAACATGTTAAGACTCCACAAGGCGAAAGTACAAAAGTTGGGGTTGAGATTGAATATTTTTCCAACGATAAATATTGAGATGAGGACTATGAAGGCAATGCAACTCGCTAATGGGGAGGAAGTTGATGATGACACAACATATTGTCACGGGTCTCAAGTTAGCAACCGAGACACGGCAACAGAGTGCCCAAGAGGTTTCTTGTAAAATCTTGGGCTTGTCGACAAGACCACTTGACTTGACTTGGCTCGGCCGTTGGAGACAAATAAAAGCCCAATCACGTTGAGTCTGGTAAATTAATAGATGACATCTTCTCATGGCATATTCCAAGGATAGAAAAATCCACCAATGTGAACATCCATGTGAACGCGAGCCAAAAGAAAATATTTTAAGGTGATATACTTTCAAATAGTTAGCTAAGATGTGGTAAGTAGCTTTTGATCTGAGCCACTTATGTAAATTGATCTCAGTCATTCATTGTAAGGGGATTTAACTATAAATAGAAGTCTCCCCACCTCATTTGTAATCATCCCTTGTTTGTGTGATACAACACATTTACTCTAAAAAACATTTCTTGTGTTCTTGAGTGTTCTTCTTTCGTTCTTTGTAGTTTCTTGTTGTTTGCTCCTGCTTAGAACGATTTCTCGTTCCAGTGCCCAGAAAGAGTTTGATCTTCTGAAGAGAATTTTCAAGCTGACTTAGTCGTTTGTCTCGAAAACATCTACTAAAGTCGCACAGTTCACTAGGCTAAAACTCTAGTCCCATGACAATATATGTTGAAAACGTTTGAGACTCCGCAAGACAGAAATACAAAAGCTGGTGCTGAGAATGAATATTTTTCAATGACAAATGTTGAGATAAGGATTATGGAGGCTGTACAACCAGCTGGTGGGGAGGAAGCTAAGGAAGTTGTTAATGAGACAATTGATATTGAAAATACTAAGACTTCACAAGGTGAAAGTGTAGAATTCGGTGCTAAGATTGAATATTTTCTAATAACAGATGTTAAGATGATAACTGTGGAGTCTCTACAACTAGCTGGTGGCGAAGCTATTAATGTGACAATAGAAATTAGGGACCTGTTGAGATACTCATGGTATCATATGTTGAACATGTAAAGACTCCATAGGATATAAGTGAGAAAGGGGAAATTGTTGTTGTGACAACTTATTTGAGGACGTTACCAAAAAACTCGTAACATCATATGTTAAACATGTGGAGACGTCGCAAGATACAAGTGAATAAGAGGAAGAGAAAATTATTGATGTGGCAATAGATGTGAGGATGCTGCGGAGATGCCCATGACATCAAATGTTTAACATGTGGAGACTCACAAGAACATGGGTGGAAGACAATAATGCGTGGGCCACGGCCTTCTTAAAATTTGAAAAATTATAATTTAGACCTTTAAAATTTTCAAAAAATTTAATTTGTCTTCTATTTTTTTAAAAAAAATCAGATTAAGTTTTAAATTTTTTTAATGTTCTTAATTAAATCCCATAATTTTTAAAAGTTCTCATTAAACCTCTCAAAATTTTAAAAATTTTAATTAGACCCTAATTTTTTTTAAAAAAATGTAAATTGGACCCTTCAAAATTTAAAAAAAAATGTAAACCTCTACTTTTTAAAAGTTTTAAGTTTACCCCCAAACTTTATCACCAATTTCTGCCCCTACACAAGATGCATGTGAGTAAGAGGAAGTTGTTAGAATCATCCATGATATATGGACTGGTTTGATGAAGGAGCACATTCAAAGGAACTTTTTCTTTAAATGTCATTTTTATTTTTTCTTTTTTGGTGAAAATGTCATTTTTATTTTATATACGGAACGGATTCTTTGTTTTTTTAGAAATGAAATGTAATTAAACAATAACAACTTAGCTTATATTTTGGTAATTACAAAGTAAGATGTGTTTTGTTTGAGAAATTATACCATCTAGTGAGGTTCTCTAGTGCTATTAACTCCTCAAAAGTACTACTTTTCATACATATATTACCATGCTTTTGCTTACCTTTGAACATAAATGAAAAGAATACACCTTTGTTCGTGTTCATTTGTTTAATTAAACGGACATAAAAATTTGCTCATACTCGTTTATGTAGCTTAATATATGAACGTTCACTAACAATCCATCGACGTATGTTCATTTACACCTCTAGGTTGAACTAAAGAAGAATGAGCATGTATCCTCAATTTTTTTGGCCCAATAACAATTTAGGTCTTTATAAATTTAAGTATTAGACAAATTAGGATTTGCCTCATAAATTTTGAGTTTAAATACGTAATAAAACCTTGTATTTTTTAAATTCAATATTTAGCCCCAGTCAATATTTGATCATGGCTCCTTCCCTGTTACCAAGCGAACAGACAAGTAGCCCTATGAAGAACACCAAAGCTCTCAAAGTATAGCTTACTGATCAAGGCTGCTGCCATGTCTGAATGTATTATTCAACATAAGAAACCAATTAAAAACAGGGTGTTAACTTGGAAAGAATGAGTTAGTATTTTGGATCCATACACAGAAAAGAAAAAAATTTAAAACTAAGAGCTCCTTTTAGGGATAGCAATGGGGAGGCGGGGCGGTTTTTTGGCCACTTTGTACCCAACCCAGAAATTTAAAATTTCAACCCGACCCGAGCTTAATATATTTTTATTCCTAATCCAACTTGACCCGATATAATAATAGTATAATTTGACTCCGATGCGACCTTAAAATTTTAATAAAAAAACCTGATTAAACCCAATCCTCCCGAAGAAAATTAATAAAAATATTAAATATAATATATAATAAATATATATTTATAAATAAATCGGGGCAGGGCGGGGTGAGGAATTTTCACCCTAAACCCGAATCCAACCCAAACCGACTCAAAATTCTTAAAAAATCCGACCCAACCTAACACAAAAACCAAAAATTCAAAAAAAAAATTGACCCTATCAGATCAGGTCAAAACTCGTCGGATTCGGATTTTTTTCCATCCCTAGCTCTTTTAGCTCTTTCTTCAATGACACGTTCAAGGACAGGATTCTTGGAAAGTAAAAGATAAGCCCAACTTTTAAATTGTTTGCCTATGCTCCTTGTTTGGATGGGAAGAAGTGGATTTGATGTATTGGGCCTAAGACAGAAATCGTATCTTGTCCTGTATTCTTGTCAAAAAAATAAAAACAAAACAATCATAACGTGATAAAGACATGCCTAGTGTTTGGTAGCAAGAGATTAAGAAGTAAAAAGAAAAAGAAAAAAAAGAAAAAGAAAAAGAAATAGATAAGTTGTAGTGATTTGAGATTGATTTTAAAATTGGGTGATATTTGATGCACCAAGGTTATTACATACACTATTACGTCTCATTTGATGCAACATATATAAAAGAGGTAAACCTAAGCCTATGATAGTCATAAAATATTTTCTTCATTCCATTATAAAAACCCTAAGCCTATGATAGTCATAAAATATAGGTTATATATAAAGAGGTAAACCTATTACATAATGACAATTGTAATACTAAAGTTACCACTAGCTTTATCAATTTACCTTGGAAGCATATTCTAATATTCTTAATATGTAGTGTTAAATAACACTTGTGTAAAGAATGAAAGATAATTATTGCTGCATGAAGGTATTTTTTTGTCAAATACTATATCAAAGTGTTTGGTTGTTGAAATTTGTGATATAGTTAAAAGATAAGTGATATGTAATATATCTATATTTAATCGGAAAAAAATATAAGTGTTATGTATGAATATACCATTTTACCTTTAAGACTCTAGTTTCATATTTTCCCTTATTTTGACATTAATTATTATATTATTTTTTAAACAAACGATGTCAATACTAGGGGTGTTCAAAAATACCCGACTGACCCGACCCGACTATCGGGTATTTATCTAGAATTTTTTTCTCAGGACGTGTAGTATCCCAATTTTTGGCTAGTGACCAAAATGTAAATTTTGAAAGTTTTGTGGCTAAAGAATAAACTTAGGAAAAATTTAGAGACTAAATTGTAATTTTCAAAAGTTGTGTATTTTAGTCCCGTAAATGAATAGTTTACCCCCAAGAATGATGTTTTCGTGTTACCCGATTTTTCGTACGGAGTTTGTATTATAGGTTGTAAAGCGATAAAGTTTAGAAAAATATTCAGATAATTGAATTGAATCTAATATACAGGATATTTTGAAGGATGATAAGCAGATTAGGGTACATGCAAAATTTAGTTGAAATCTGATAAAATTGGAATGGGAATTGAAGGTTAAAGTTTAGTGACCAAAATGACAATTTTCAAAAGTTAGTTGCTAAATCATAAAGAAATGAAAAGTTTAAATCCATAATAAAGGATTTGCTCAATAACTAATTTATCCAGTAGATGGATAAATTCAGTCAGTGAGTAAAAATCTAATATAGGCCCCGGGAATGAAAATGCAGTATAAGGTATCGAATTTTTATTGAAAACCCTATTATTAAGCGTGCTCAGACCAAGGAAACATTAGGAAGAGTGACCTTCGAGAATGTCCCATAAAAGTGTTTCTGATCGATATTTTGGACTCATTGGGAGTAGAGAATATTCGTAAGGATTTCGGATAAAGGATTTCTAAGAGAAATTTTACTCGGTGAGGATTTTCGATAATTATTAGAATAATAGACTAGGTTAGGAAAATTCAGTCTAAGTCCTTAAGAAAGGAAGTTTTTATGAGATGATAGTATTTATTTTCTGAATATAGAAATATAGAATTTTCGGAATAGATCCGATAGCTCGGTAAAGGTAAAATAGTAGTAGAAGTATTTAGTGAATATCGGGAAATCGGATTGAATTGAAAATTTCAAAGGTTGTTCCATAAGCAATGGAAAATCATAAAATGATATCTATGAAAATTTCAAAGATTTGATGATAATTGAAGCTTGAATTTGATGTTTGGAGGTTGAAAATCTAGTTATTTCAACTATTGACTAAATCAGCAATTTGAAAATCTTTATGGACCTATTCGGTTTAATTGGAGACTGATGTTGTTTTGTATTTAATAAGTTGTTATTGATTATATAAGGTTTTGCTAAGCATGAAATTGAAGTTGGAATGCTAAAATTGGTGTTATCTTGATTAGGGCCATTTTAGCATTTTGTTAAATTGTAAGAACCAATTCGGCATGACGGAAATTGAAAAGGATCAGTTCTGATTTTTTAGTATAATGATGAGTTTGATGAATTAACAGTGATTGGTGGCTTAATTGCAAAGTTAGGAAGCTTGAATCCTTGGATTGTATTTAGTGACCAATTCGGCAATGTAGAAAATGTAAGGACCAGTGTGTAACAATCTGGAAATCAGGGTATTTGTGTGTTAGAAATGTGGTTAAATGCTGGAAATTACATTTGAATCAAAATGAATTTGAGTTTAGGGACCAAAATGGCATTTCGACAAAATCAGGGATTTAGAGACTAGAATGTATAAAAGTTGTAAGTGAAAAATTTATGATGAATGTTATTAGGTAAAAATTCTATTGGTGATAAATATATTGAAAATGCAGTTGAAATGGAAAAGATTTTCATTTTAGTCCTTAAACCTGTAAGTGAATGAAAATCGACTGGAATACTCGAATTATGGAATTTGAAACATTTTGTATTTAAATGTTAGTTAGCAAGCTCGAAAGAATTATTGGAAGTTCAAATTGGTCACTAAGGACCATAATGAGTTTTTGAACAATACAAGGAAGAAAGGAAAAATATTTGGAAATTTTATATTCGAATGATTATATTAGATAACATGTTTAAGGTGTTGTTAGATTTGAATCTAACAAATATTTTATTTTATTCATGTAATTAATGAAGACAAGTCCGAATCAAAGAAGGTTTGAGGTTCTATGAAAGAAATAATCGTATTAGAACTTAGTGAGGCATTGTGTTAAGTGGCCAAGGTGAGTGCATACTTGTATTCAAAGGTATGTTTGTTAATATACATTTTATAGGGAGACTTGTAATAAGTCAACCTAATAGGTAAATATTTTATACAGCATAACATGTTTTTGCATGAAAAATTATTTATTTGACTTAAAGACTATGGCATATTTTTATGCTTACAAATGATTTATAGCATAATATATATATATATATGACAATTTATTTTATACAGTTTTAAAGGGCACGTATACCGTGAATTTTATAGATCATATTGGAGTATGAACTGCTCTAGTATGAATATGTTTTATATGATATAAACTGTTATTGGAATCACTTGTCATTTTGTGGGAATTGTTTTAAATGTTTGCCCTTGATAGTATAATATTAAGTATGACAGTATTGTAGTATACCATAAGAATTTATCTGCACTTAATTGTGTCCACAATTTATCTGGCACTTAATTGTGTCCACCATAAGCACCTAAAGGTTGCTACGAGCTCGTTACCATTGCCTCATCCCTAAGGGGAGTGGCTAGTACTCTAGGAGTACAAGACTCATTTACTCGTCTCTTGATATTTTCCATGGGCCATATGAATTTACAACATAAATTACATGAATTTACAGTATATAATAATCATTGTATAGTTTTTTTCTTAACTATTCCTTTATTATCGATTATATGATTTAAATGATCATCATGCTTTTGTAGTTATCATGCATTATACAGTATTTTTTATTTATATATTTTGTATGCCTCAGTGAGTTATACTTAGCGTGTGTTTGATTGTGCACACGTAGGTAAATCAAGATGAGAGTGAGAAGAGCATTGCATCAATATTGGAAAGCTCAACATGTAATCACAGTAATGACATCCTAATTGAGGTTTGATTATTATAGTGGCATGTATACTTGCTAAACCTGTTTGAGTGTGATTGGCCTTTAAAGTTCGTTATGGTTTCATGATAATTGGCGTTTTTGGAAAGATTCAAAGTTAAGAGTAACCTCAAGTGATGAGTTGTGTAACCCTCTCGACCCGGCCTAGTCGCAAGACCGAGCCGAGCGAGCTGAATTAGGTTTACCGAAGTAAATCGTAAAGAAGAACTCGAACTGCGACCATATTTATTCTTTTTATCTTGTCTAGATGCAATTATTATTCGATATGGTCATACTGGCAGTAGGTGAAAACTCATCTCGATCGGGTGTCAAATCGACATCCAACTGGACTTAATTACAATTTAGGGACCAAATTATAATTTTAGCACAATGCAGGGACTTCACCCAATTTTAAATTACCAACCATTAATTAGGTTCATTTCATGCTCACATGTCAAAAATCAACTCGCTACAATCATCCAAACTCACCCAATTGCATCCACAACATTCAGGGACTAAAACGAAAGAAACCAAAACCACATTTCCAGGACATTAACTAATTAACTACCACACATATAGATACTCAACCATCCGTTTCGGTACGCTGGTCCACGTAGACAGCCTGTATCGGTACGGGCCTTAGGAGTATCGATACTCGGGTTTTAATCCAAAAAGTAGATTTCCAGTAGCCAAGTTCCGTACCGATACACCTGTGCTAGTACTGGTACCCAAAGCCTAAAAATGCCAACCGTACCGGTATGCAATCCCGAGTACCGGTACGCAATGCCTGGAAATAGCCTAGCCGTACCGACACTAGGTCATGTGTACCGATATGCAAGCACCCAAATGTCATTCTTTTGCAGATCTAAACATGCCTTTCACCAAACTAAATCACACTAACGTGCCCCTAACAAGAATCCACCATATCACAAGATCAAACCACATCATAACCACTCAGGTTCGCATCATTTCATGGCATTTTGCATCAAATGTAAGCGATAGGCATGCTCCCTAGGAAACCAATTCAAGTAAAACACAAAATATTCAAACCATCACCAAAATCAATCCATAATGGCCTTTTACATCACCAGAGCTACTAAACAATCTTGCTCAAACCAGGAGTACAACAAACATCTCCTGAAACCAAAATAAGTACCCCATTGCCTTTATTACCTATAGTCTAATCCAAAACATACTTTGTTTAACAAGTCTTGCTAGGATCCCCTGCTTCTTGTTGCCTCCAAGCTTTCAATTCTCTGCATTGATGGACAAAGAGAGCGTAAGCACACAAGGCTTAGTGAGGAGCGCTCACATCAAGACACCATCAATGCATTAAAACCATTTCTTAACAACGTAGTTAAATCCCATTTCAAAAATCATGTTCAGCAACATTTAAAACATTACCATGCCTCTGAAAACATGCACTTAACATCATTAAAAACCAACATAATAAACCATATGCTACGTATATCATTTACCAACAGCAAGTCATATTGCTCATCCTCCATTTAAGCATTCCCATGCACATCAACCATATGCAAAACTTAAAGAGTAAACATCTATAAATCACATTATACAACATATACCATTTCAATGATTCATCAACAGTTATATTGGCTTACAAGTGATCATTAAACAAGTCCATTAACAAAAGAGTTCATCGGATACACGGATTCAACAAGCGTTCAACCAACACTTCAAGCCATGTCAACCGGAATAGGGATACAATAACAATCGTGGTACATTAACAACTGGGTACCTACACAACCCTCGAGGACACCTACCCCTTTCATCGGTTAGACGCTTAATCCACTAACGGAAGTTTACAGTACTGTTTAACCCCTCTACCGTTAGGGTACTTGGATAGAGTTTTCGGTACACAGATCTAAACCCCTCAACATCCAAGGCGACTTATTATAGTGCACTCAATCCTATGGCCGGGCAACTATATCCGATAACAATTTTAAAGCCTCATCACTTGCCAATATAATTAACCATTTACCATTTACCTAATTGTTTTAAACAAGCACTAACCAAACTGTTTCTCAAAGTAACAACCATGCTTTAAATCACAAGTATAAACCATGTACTTACAAGGATCACTTACCAAGTGCATCCTTCAGCATTTCATGCTCAAAACAGTATATCAAATACTTTAAATCATGCTTAAACAGTAGGTAACATGTAAATCAAAACAATTGCATAAAACCATTTCCTACTAGCACGACCGAGAGAGTAAAACCACTTTACTTACTTCTGAGCTTAGGTGAGAGTTTCAAGCTCTACCTAAACTCCCAAAACCACATTTAAAACATTCCAAAGCTGGAATCCACGTTCTCACTCATCGATACGCAAAACCTTGATTTGTCGACGCAAAATCAAGCGTCTGAAACCTCCAAAGCCACATTGTTTTCGTCCGAAACAACCTCCCCTATTTTAATCACACAAAAACAGAGGATTAATGCATGTCAATGCATTTACAACACTGCAACAACAGATCCTCATGGACTCCTACATTCACCTCACAATTACACAACCACAACAACCGAAAACACCATCTAATCCTTCCCAAACACAACCCAGCCACAACATATCAATTTAACATTTCAATTATCATCAAACATCACCTAAAAACATAATCAAAGCAACCTAACACCTTCAGCAATCACATAGCCACCACAACATCCCAAATACACCATTCTACCAACCTAAACAACTAGAGATTCAAGAGTTTCGGGATTCCATTATCAAAAACGACTTAACAACATTATTATATATCCAAAATATGTTTAAATACAATCCATAACACTGGAAAATAGATTCAATTCGAATCTTTCACCATATCATCAATTAAATCCCATTAAATCCATTAAATCAATAGAAAAACATGAAAATCAGATTGAAAACCATAAATCAAGGATCAAAACACTTGGGAATATCAATAAATAACCATTTAATAGAGGAGATCACAGACCTTACCCCCGTTATGTGATTTCTCCTTCAATTGGATTGTAAAAAGCTAGAAAAACACAAGTTTCCAATTAAATTTTGTAAAACAAAGATAGAAATTCATTTCCAAATCAAGAATCTAAGAAATCAAGCCTCTCACCTCTGGAAATTGATGAAAACTGGAGTGTTTGGCTGAAGATAGGTGAAGAGAAAAGTTGAAGAAAAGTTACATGAAATCTTTGTGAAATGATAACTAAATTTTAAATATTTTTAAATCCCAATTAATTAACCTTTAAAACACATGTTTAAAATAATTTAATTGAAGAGAGAAACCACCAGAAAAAACTTGGTAAATTTTCTCCTTAAAGATTCTAAGTATTTGACCCTTTTCATTTTAGTCACCTTAAAAACTAGTTTCCAAAAATTGCATTTTGGTCACTAACCAAAATGTCTCATTTCCAAGACCCATTTTCCAAAATCAATTCCACCAAAAATCAATATATATTAAATAATGGTTTTTAACTATTTTTCCATATTTTTATCACACCAAAAAAAATATTCGATCCCGAAACTGACTCAAATCCCTAACTCGGTCCACTAGATCGACTAACTAGCCTTAAAACCGCTAGGCCCAAAACCGTGGCATTACAAGTTGCATGCCAAGATAATTGAGAGCATGTGTGTTTTATGATAGTTAATTATTCCTTATAAGCATACATAATATTTGAAGACATTTGGGAATTGAATTAGGATGAATTAGAAATATAAAAATGCAAGAATGTGCATTTTGGGACAGGGTGTACCAGTACTCAAGATTTGGGTTCAAAATTATCAAAACTTGAATTTTGTTTCAAATATCATTAATATTTAAGGATAGTAAAGTTGTGACATTCCTGATTCATATTCATCGTATGGATACGAAAAGGGTTGTTACATTTATTGGTTGTAGAGCTACAGGTTTAGCCGGTTCTGGAGTTAAACGAAGTATGGTAAAGGTTAAAAGTGTATACATACCACTAGGATGTCAGAATTACTGATGATTTTACTTGTTTGAATGGATGCAATTATTTACTTCATTATAATAATAATAATAATGTTAAATTCCAATATGTGATGGTAAAAGAATCGTGTTAGGTGTTTAGGCAAGTGGATAAACAAAAGATTCATGAGAGTGATAAGGTTAATGATAATATTCAACCCTCAGCTTAGCATGGTGCAGAGGCACCAGAGTAACATGATATGCATATTCTGGATTAAGAGCTTTTCTTCCAGACATAAGATGTGATCGTGAATCAGCCTGCTTAGGCACTAATTTCAAAAGAATTGAGAGTTCTGGCACACTAGATTTTCAGAAAGATATTAATGGAGATTTTATGATTGTTAATCTATGGTTTAATGATATAAAAGTTATGTTGAAGGAACTTTGTATGGATGATCAGAGGAGACTCAAAGAAAAAGTATTATCTCATCTAAAAGGATTAGACCCGTATTTGATAAAGTAATATTACGGTACATACTCAAAAGTCTATTAACTAGAAGTTCTTTCTTTGAGAGTTCTGTAACAAAGTTTATCCTAGAGATGCAATAGAGTTTCTTGCATCTTAATTAGGGCAATTGGATTATTTACGGGTATGAGTGCAAGTTTAATAAACTGAGCTGATTTGCTTTCTAAACTGCTTCCTACAGACTGAGGAGAGCATGTTATGACAGCTCATAGAGGGCTAGAGGTCAGGTACAAAGAAGTACTGACTGCCCTATGTATTTCAAAATTCCATGAAGTAGTAAATTATGTCAAATGCAATAAAAAGGGTTCAGAATGAGAAAATATCTAAACAGAGGTCATAGCTCGTAAAAAATGAATAATGAATCATTATTTATTTCACCACTTCTAAAAAAGTGGTGAGGATTCTCGGCAAAGATATCAAACTAAATTTATTACATAGTTCCGCTAAGAGATCGAGACAAGGAAAATTAAGAACTCTCTAACATTTATAATTAATGTTGGAGATTCAAGAAAACCACAAAACCAATCATGTGAGTGTTGTGATAATTGGCATACATGAGCATGCAGAGTTTTTATTGGAATTTGTTACCAATGTGAAAAATATTTAACTTATGATATAGATACCGAGCATCAAAGGTAAGCTGGGAGAGTATTCCTATTGTTTGTGAGTTTTAAATAGGTTGCCCAAGGAGCTGTCAAGCTTGACGCTTAATCGAGATGCTAAGTTTAGGATTGGATTTAATCCAAAATTGGACCTATATCGATTGCACCCTACAAAATGGCTCTTACTAGATTGAGAAAGCTAAATGCCTAGTTGCAAGAGTCATTAGATTGAGGTTTTATACGACCCAGTATATCACCTTAGGAAGCTTCAGTGATGTTAGTAAAAAAGAAGCAGTAATATTCCTCTAAGATTAAATTACGATTATAGTATTACCAGTAGAATAAGATTTGATAGTAGCACTAGTATTAGTGCAGTATGAATCTAGTAAGGATTCTACCTTATTCAATAATACGTCTCATAACATGTTAGGATGTGTATTGACGTAATAAGGCTAAGTAGTAGTCGATGTATTTAGCCAATAGTCATTCTTTGGCTTATAAGCATTAAATGCCCAATTACCTTTGGAAGAAAATAGTATATTGATTACATAGCTTCAGCTCAAATCTACTTTGACAAATCGGATCAAAGATTTGCATATGAAAGATAAGATGTGTCTGGAAAGAATTCAGCAAGATGAAAAGGGAAAATTAAAGATTTCGATGTTAAGTCTAAAGGATGTTCATATTATCAAAGAGTAATTTATATCCCCGGTGATAATGAGTTAGAAAGAAAACTGAAAGGTGATTGAATCTGATTTATTTCAGGATGCGAAAAATAAAGTAAGAAAGGTTCGAAGCAATCTAGAATTGCTTTAGAAAGATGGATAGTATCTGCTGATTTTGAAAGAAAAGATATTTAATATGAAGTTAAGGATAAAGTATTCCATAAAAGTTTCACCTTGGAAGAAGGTGTTATGGTTTGGACAAAAAGGGAAGCTGAGTCCGAGATTTATTGGGCCATATAAGATTGTGAAAAGAGTTGGTTTGGTGGCTTATTAGCTAGCCTTACCTCCGAAAATGGACAAGATTCACAATATATTTCATGTACCGATGCTCAAGAAGTATCGATCAGATCCTATTCATATCATTACTCCGTAAGAAATAGATATTCAATCGGATTTGATTTATGAGGAAGAATCGGTAAATATACAGGCACATGAAGTCAAAGAACAAAGAAATAAGATGATCTTGCTTGTTAAAGTTCTTTGGCGAAATCATGAAGTTTCCTCACCTTTTTGAACCAGGTACATATTAAAATTCGAGGATGAATTTTCTTAAGGGGGAGAATAGTAATATCCCAATTTTTGGCTACTGACCAAAATGTAAATTTTGAAAGTTTTTTGGCTAAAGTATAAACTTGGGAAAAGTTTAAGGACTAAATTGTAATTTTTAGAAGTTATGTATTTTCGTCCCGTAAATGAATAGTTTACCCCCAAGAATGATGTTTTTGTGTTACCCGGATTTTTCGTACGAAGTTTGTATTAATGGCTATAAAGCGATAAAGTTCAGAAAAATATTCGGATAATCGGATCGAATCGAATATCCAGGATATTTTGAAGGATGATAAGTAGATTAGGGTACATGTAAAATTTGGTTGAAATCCGATAAAATTGGAATGGGAATTGAAGGTTAAAGTTTAGTGACCAAAATGACAATTTTTAAAAGTTGGTTGCTAAATCATAAAGAAAAAAAAGTTTAAATCCATAATAAAGGATTTGCTCACTAACTAATTTTATCCAGTAGATGGATAAATTCGGTCAGTGAGTAAAAAATTGATATAGATCCCAGGAATGAAAATGCAGTATAAGGTATCGAATTGATCGAACCCTATTATTAAGCGTGTTCAGACCAAGGAAACACTAGGAAGAGTGACCTTCGGGAAGGTCCCATAAAAGTGTTTCTGATCGATATTTTGGACTCATTAAGAGTAGAGAATATTCGTATGGATTTCGAATAAAGGATTTCTGAGAGAAATTTTACTCAATGAGGATTTTCGATAATTATCAGAATAATAGACTGAGTTAGGAAAATTCAGTCTAAGTCCTTAAGAAAGGAATTTTTATGAGATAATAGTATTTATTTTCTAAATATGGAAATATAGAATTTTCGGAATAGATCCGATAGCTCGGTAAAGGTAAAATCGCAGTAGAAGTATTTAGTGAATATCGGGAAATCGGATTGAATTGAAAATTTCAGAGTCTATTCCATAAGCCATGGAAAATCATAAAATGATATTTATGGAATAGTGGTCGGTTGAGAAGGAACTAATTTAGTTAGATTATAATGGAATGGCAATTTTGAAACAAACTAGTAAATAAAGACTAGTTGGAGGGCAAATTGGCCATTTGGCAAGGATGGCAATTTTGAAATTTTTTTGAAATTTTGAGGAAGTTTTTGGAAGATGAAATATACATGGATTTGATCTTGGCCCTTGATTTTAGATGAGATTAAATTAGCCATTGGATTTAAAGGCTAAATTGGTAATTTTACTATTTAAATGAATTTAAAATTCATTTAATAGTTACAAGTGTAAAATAATAGTTAGAAGATGAACAAATGTTCATATTTTTCCAGCCATGTACCATTGGTAGGGTTGTTCATAACCGGATATCGGATCCGATCTGGATTTTTCAGATATCCGGTTTTTCGGATCGGCGATATAGTGATCCGTATCCGATCCGAAAAATTGGATATCCAGATATTTGGACTTCGGATATCTGATTATCTGAAAATATATTTTAATTTAATTATTTTTTCGAATTTAAAGTTCGTATTTATGAAATTTTCGGAATTTCGAATATAACAAACAACAAATTGCTAAATATAGCAAGATTTACATCTATGAAAATTTTGATTTTCAGATTTTCGGATAATCCGAAACTTGAAATATTGTGATCCGTATCTGATCCGGAAAATTTAAAATCGGATCGGATATCTGAATTTTCGGATCGAATCAACGGATAATTGGATCGGTCGGATCGGATATTTTTTAACACCCCTAACCGTGGGAGCTAGAGGAAATAAGAAGAAATTTTCAAGCTCGATTTAAGCCCGGAATCTAGGTTTTTAGGTAATCTTTCGAACTACAAAGTTGTTCTACTCTTCGAGCTCTATCTTTTGATGTAAATAATTCATAGAATACTTGCTTGGTTGATGAGATTTGATATGAGGAAGAAATTAGGGTTATGTGAATTTTGGGAATTTTGAAGATTTAAGAAACTATGTTTGATTTTATGTTGTTTCCATGCTTGGGACTAAATTGGATTGATGTCTAAAGTTAAGGGACTATTTCTTATAGCATTTAAAGGTTAGGGGCTGGTGTTTAAATCTGAATTTTTAAGAGTATTTATAGATTTGATGATAATTGAAGCTTGAATTTGATGTTTGGAGGTTGAAAATCTAGTTATTTCAACTAGTGACTAAATCAGCAATTTGAAAATCTTTATGGACCTATTCGGTTTAATTGATTAATATTAGGGACTGATGTTGTTTTGTATTTAATAAATTGTTATTGATTATATAAGGTTTTGCTAAGCATGAAATTGAAGTTGAAATGCTAAAATTGGTGTTATCTTGATTAGGGGCCATTTTAGCATTTTGTTAAATTGTAAGAACCAATTCGGCATGATGGAATTTTGAAGATTTAAGAAACTATGTTTGATTTTATGTTGTTTCCATGCTTGGGACTAAATTGGATTGATGTCTAAAGTTGAAGGACTATTTCTTTCAGGATTTAAAGGTTAGGAGCTGGTGTTTAAATCTGAATTTTTAAGAGTATTTATAGATATGATGATAATTGAAGCTTGAATTTGATGTTTGGAGGTTGAAAATCTAGTTATTTCAACTAGTGACTAAATCAACAATTTGAAAATCTTTATGGACCTATTAGTTTAATTGATTAATATTAAGGACTGATGTTGTTTTGTATTTAATAATTTGTTATTGATTATATAAGGTTTTGCTAAGCATGAAATTGAAGTTGAAATGCTAAAATTGGTGCTATCTTGATTAGGGGCCGTTTTAGCATTTTGTTAAATTGTAAGAACCAATTCGGCATGATGGAAATTGAAAAGGATCAGTTCTGATTTTTTAGTATAATGATGAGTTATATGAATTAACAGTGATCAGAGGCTTAATTGCAAAGTTAGGAAGCTTGAATCCTTGGATTGTATTTAGTGACCAATTCGGCAATGTGAGAAAATGTAAGGACCAGCGTGTAACAATCTGGAAATCAGGGTATTTGTGTGCTAGAAATGTGGTTAAATGCTAGAAATTACATTCAAATCAAAATGAATTCGAGTTTAGGGACCAAAATGGCATTTCGGCAAAATCAGGGATTTAGAGACTAGAATGTACAAAAGTTGTAAGTGAAGAATTTATGATGAATGTTATTAGGTGAAAATTCTATTGGTGATAAATATATTGAAAATGCCATTGAAATGGAAAAGATTTTCATTTTAGTCCCTAAACCTTTATGTGAATGAAAATCGACTGGAATACTCAAATTATGGAATTCAAAACATTTTGTATTTAAATGTTAGTTAGCAAGCTCGGGAGAATTATTGGAAGTTCAAATTGGTCACTAAGGACCATAATGAGTTTTTGAACAGTACAAGAAAGGAAAAATATTTGGAAATTTTATATTCGAATGATTATATTAGACAACATGTTTAAGGTATTGATAGATTTGAATCTAACAAATATTTTATTTTATTCATGTGATTAATGAAGACAAGTCTGAATCAAAGAAGGTCTGAGGTTCTATGAAAGAAAGGATCGAACTAGGACTTAGCGAGGCATTGTGTTAAGTGGCCAAGGTGAGTGCATACATGTATTCAAAGGTATGTTTGTTAATATACATTTTATAAGGAGACTTGTGATAACTCAACCTAATAGGTAAATATTTTTATACAGCATAACATGTTTTTTGCATGATAAATTATTTATTTGACTTAAAGACTATGGCATATTTTTATGCTTACAAATGATTTATAGCATGATATATATATATATGACAAGTTATCTTATACAGTTTTAAATGGCACATATACCATGAATTTTATAGATCATATTAGAGTATGAACTGCTCCAATATGAATATGTTTTATATGATATAAACTGTTATTGGAATCGCTTGTCATTTTGCGGGAATTGTTTTAAATGTTTGCCCTTGATAGTATAATATTAAGTATGACAGTATTGTGGTATACCATAAGAGTTTATTTGGCACTTAATTGTGTCCACAGTTTCTCTAGCACTTAATTGTGTCCACCGTAAGCACCTAAAGGTTGCTACGAGCTCGTTACCATTGCCTCATCCCTAAGGGGGTGGCTAGTACTCTAAGAGTACACGACTCGTTTACTCGTCTCTTGATATTTGCCTTGGGCCATATGAATTTACAGCATAAATTACATGACTTTACATTATATAATAATCACTGTATAGTTTCTTTCTTAACTATTCCTATATTAACGATTATATGATTTAAATGATTATCATGCTTTCGTAGTTATCATGCATTATACAGTATTTTATATATATATATTATGCCTCAATGAGTTATACTTAGCATGTGTTTAATTGTGCACACGTAGGTAAATCAAGATAAGAGTGAGAAGAGCATTGCATCAATATTGGAAAGCTCAACAGGTAATCACAGTAATGACATCCTAATTGAGGTTTGATTATTATAGTGGCATGTATACTTGTTAAACCTGTTTGATTTGTGATTGGCCTTTAAAGTTCGTTATGGTTTCATGATAATTGGCGTTTCTGGAAAGATTCAAAGTTAAGAGTAACCTCAAGTGATGAGTTGCATGCCAAGATAATTGACAGCATGTATGTTTTATGATAGTCAATTGTTCCTTATAAGCATACATAATATTTGAAGACATTTGGGAATTGAATTAGGATGAATTAGAGATATAAAAATGCAAGAATGTGCATTTTGGGAGAGGGTATACCAGTACTCAAGATTTGGGTTCAAAATTATCAAAACTTGAATTTTGTCTCAAATATCATTAATATTTAAGGATAGTAAAGTTGTGACATTCTTGATTCATATTCATCGTATGGATACGAAAAGGGGTGTTACAGGTCGGGCTCGGGTCACAAAATTAGGAATTTTTGGGTACCCGATTTACCCGGATACCCAGATATATTTGAAATTAATATTTTTTATAGTCAATATATATATTAAACTAATAAAAAAATCTTATTTTTTTTATATTTTTATATCTACTAAATATATATATATATTAAACTAATAAAATATTTTTATATTTAAAAAATACATATTTTTATATTTGAGTACCCAAGTACCCTATTTTCCGGATACCCGCAACTTTCGGGTACCCGCAACACTCGGGCGGGGACACGGGCCGGCCATAGAACTACCCGATGATCTGGGTACCCGGTACTTTAGGTACCCGTATACCCGGGTACCCGAATTTGAACACCCTAGTCAATACATAAAAATAATAATGAACGTATTGACAATGATGAAAATACATGAAAAATAGTGAACGTGTTTACAACGATGTAAATATGTGAAAATATAGTGAACGTATTTAGAATGATGTAAATACGTAAAAAAATAATGAACATATTTACAACAATATAACTACATGAAAAATAGTATGAGGATATAATTAAAAAATTAATTTAGAATTATCACAAAACTATCATGTTAAATAATCAATACATCCACCTTAGTGATAAATATCATACAACTTGCGCATCAAATAATATGACATATTAAATATCACATCTATCAAACATTTAGTTATTTGAACCTTTCATAATATATACTTATTAAATATCACACTACCAAATATATAATTATTTATAAATTTAATTATATATCGTCGAACCAAAATTATAGTCAAAATTTATCCATGTGTTATGATTCATTAATATTTTCAAATCTAAATCCTTAATCCTTATCAAGATATCATATTCTATTTTTATTTTATTTTATTTTATTTTATTTTATTAAATTTTGTGAATGTGAGGATCAGACAAACCGCCGGACAATGACTTGGATTGCACACGGTAGGTGTAGGTGTGGTTATTTTTTATGGTTAATTATTAGTATATGATGAATTGTTCGATTAATTCAAATCATATAAATTTATTATAGATGACATTTTTTTGATACAATAAAATAATATTTAAATTCTCAATACAAATATAAAGATTCAAATTTACAAAAGATAGGAAGTATATGAATATTTTTTGTCACTTTACCAATTAAATGATCTTATAAGAATAATCCTTTTAATTCAATTTATGCCAAAATTTGAATCTTAATTTTACTTAAATATATAATATTCTATTCTATTCAACTAACTGATAATTAATGGTGAGATCGTTTCTTTAATATATATATATATAGTTTATCTTTGTATACTTGGATAATGAAATAAAAAAAACCTTTAATATATACAAAATATATAATGTTTTGATTGACAGCACAAAACTTGTCTGATTTTTTATTATTCCTAAAATTGGCTGCTTCCACACTCCACGTTTGATTGTTTTGGATTTTGGATTTTTCCTTCCCAATTTCAATCACAATCCTCACAGCAAATTGAATATAAACACATAATATTGTAAGGTTAATCGTCGCATTTAATTATTTTATATAAAGTTTTTGACTTTAATATCGAAATTTCATTATTAATTATTATTTTTTATAAAGATTCACTAATTGATCTAGCGGTTAAAGTTGCTCATATTGTCCCATATTATATAGGTTCAAATTCCGACATGAAAATATAATACACCTCTATTTAATAAAAAAGATTTCATAAAATTTAGTGACTAAAATTAAGGTTTATCTAAGAGTTTAAATTAAATACAAGATTCTATAAAAAAATCTATCATTTAATGTATTACAAAATTCTAAAAGATTTTATTAAAAACTCTCATTTGATGTATTACAAAACTCTAACCCTAAACCCTAAAACCATAAACACTAAATACTAGGCCCTAAATCTAAACCCTAAAGCACTAAAATCATAAACACTAAAACCCTAAAACCTTACACCCTAAACCCTAACTAATACATTAAATGAGAGTTTTTTCAATAAAATCTTTTAAAATTTTGTAATACATTAAATACTATTATTTAAGCTCTTAAATGACATAATTTTTCCATTTACAATGTCATGATTTTTTTCTGGTTTGTTGTTGCTATTTATTTAGACAATAAATGGCACGAGTTGGAAATCTTTGAATTGCAAGGCAAAATAATATCATCAATCTTATGATAAAAGATAGGGATTTTGTGTGTGTGAAAATGGACTACCAAACAACCTCATCCCATTGTTTGGTGGCCTGCCCTGCCCTGCCCTGCCCTGCCCATGCATCATAAATGAATCCTTTTAAAAAATATTTTAATCAAAAAATTATAATTCATGGAGTATTATATATTTTTATTAACTGTATTTCGTTGTTTATAAATAATCTGTTTTTTTTTTATTTTACAATTTTATTATTATGTTTGATTAGCAAAAAAAATTGGGAAAGTTTTAGGTTTCGATCGGTACATTTTTTTCCTTTGACAGGTTTGGGTGAAAACAACCGTTTGGGAAAAAGCTGAAAATTTTAATTTTTTTAAAACACCAGTTTGAAGTGCTCTCTTTGATCGTTCCGTACAAGTTTTTCGTTCAATAGCTAAAAGCTCGGTGAAAAAGCTGTGTCGAAAGTGGCCTTAGTTTGTTTTGTGTTAATAATTCAGTTAAGCACCTGTTTTGGCATTGCTATCCCTGATTTGGCCATCGTTTTCGTTGAAAGCTATGGGCATTTGCAATCTCTTAACTCCTTGAAAAAGACATCACAACAGCACATAAAATATCAGTACAATATAACACTACGTGTAGAATATAATGTATAAATACATTAAATTTCATATTAATATTTTAAATATAATTACGATATGTAAAAATTATATGAATTATTTCTTTCGATTATACAGGTCGAGTCGATTTTGGATTAGGTCGATATGAATTGGATCAATTCAGGTTTTTAGTTTTTAGTCATTTCGGTTTGTACTAACTTTAGGTTTGGGTTAATTCTTAATTAACCTTATAATTTTAGATTTGAGTCGTTTTAGATTTAAATCATTTTAATTTTCAGATTGTTTTGTGTTCTAATTATTTGAATTTGAAGATCATTCTTTTTAATTGCAGTTATTATGTGTTTGGATATTTTGGATTCCGGTCGTTTCGAGATTAATAATGTTAAGTCTAAATTGTTTCAAGTTTCAACAATATAAATTTAAATTAGTTTTAAGTTTTGATATGTTTTGGAGTAAGAATTCATGGCTGTAATACGAACACAATTAAATAAGGGATTATTATAATTTTATACTAACGAGTTGGTCGAAGTAGTAAGTAGTTTGATATCGTTTAAGCAAGTCTCGAGTTCGAGACATTTTGTATGCAAAAAATCCTTGTTGGGAGACTCACCCACCAAAGCTAGGTGTGCGATGTTCCAAATTAATTAGAACAAAGCCCTAAAAACTAGAAGGGCAACAAAAAATTAGGGATTATTATCCTATACAATGGAGGTGAAAAATAAATTTTTTACAAGCGGTGTTATTTAGGGTTTAGGGGTTTAAATATTAAGGTTTATGTGGTATGATTTAAAATTTAAGTTTTATTGTTATAATTTAGAGTTTAGAATTTTGTTTTTAAAGTTAGAATTTTAGGATAGAAATTTAAATTTAAGAGGTTATTACACGTGTCCCACTAAAATTTAATTGGTAATCAACCTTGTATCTGACACATAATGAAATTTTTATTTGTAATTAATATTTATTTTAGATTTAGTAGGAATTGAATACGTTTTTTGTACTATCTCATGTAAATATTTACATATATTTAGCTTTTTTTATTATTCTTTTTAATTTTTTTGAGTTAATACAGTTTTTATCCTTAACTTGGTAACTTGTTGTGTATAATAAGGGCCATAACTATATTTCTTTCTTATTTTTGGTGTATAATTTTTTTTAAAAAAATAGGTGTATAATATTTTATTATTTTAATTTTTAATGTTGATTTGTTAAAAAAATATTCAATCATTACTTAACACGTAGTATATATTTATTTTAAAAAACTAAATCTTAATTACCAGAAACTCCCCAAATGTTCTATTCTTTCAAAAATCTATAATCCTTAAATTTTTAAATTCTCTATCACTGCCAAACATTACATCGTGGCTTCCTCTGTAATTAAGTCTTTTTCTCTTGCTGCAAGAGTTGCAAAGCCAAGTTCGTTATTAGTCTTTCACATTCGTCGTTCATGGCACCTATTTCATGTTCGACGTCCGATTGACATCTCGTTCACCGATTTTTGAGATGACATAAGAATAGAATAATCGATAGAGGGAGGTTCGACGACAAAGAAGGTGGGCGGTGCTAGTAGATGAGAAATTTAGAGATTTTGAATTTTTGGTTAGGAATTTTGGCGTTTATGAAAAATGAGAATTTTAGAATTTTTTTAATTAAAGATTTCATATTTTAAAATAAATGAAATTAAGATATAGGCCACATACCATACATTCCATGGATGACATGATTCCTTTTAACAGTTAACAAAACTTAATTTATAATTAAGCTTAAATTCTTTGATTTACATTAATCGAAAGATTTTAATGATGACCTGATACAATTAATATGGGCAAAAAAATTGAAGTACTAAAACAGATCAAATTATCAAATTTAGGGACCAATTACATTATTCCCTTGTTCTTAAGTTCAGTCATATATATCCGAAATGATTTTTCTCGTAACTCATAATGATCAACTTTTTGTCATTTTCCTTTGGGGTGCATAGTATGAAAGGGCTAAATTAATTATGTTATGACTTTTTATGAAGTTATGAATGTGTAGGCCACTCTTAAAGCTGAGCCACACATGTTAGCTTCCCTTTCATGATTTGTTAACATTTTTTTACAAGTTATATATCTTCGGGTTTTTTAGAGAAATGATATTTTTGTTATTCAAAAAAGGAAATATTACTTATTGAAAAATAAGGAATTAAGGTATCTTAAAAATATTTTGAGATCTATTTTTTTCTCTACAAACCCTGCGCTGTCTGCAAATTTTTTTAGCTTTTTTGCATTAGCCGATGATCGACAATTATCTAGATATTGGTTGTCGATCACCAGTGTTTATTATTTTTTTATTTTTAATTTTTTAATAAGAATCTCTCCTTATATGGCACACGTTTTCTCTGTCCTTGTAGCATGCATTTTTCTTCTATCCTTGTGACATGTTTTCTTTATTTTGTGGTTTGTTTCATCTATCCTTATTGCATTATTCAGCATACCCTAGCGGTCGTTTGTTGCTCGCACATAGATTTTAATTGGCGCTAGTTTCTGATTATGATTTTGTCGGTGGTCATGCAAAGTTAGATCCCCACTCGGTTGATGGTTGTTTGCCGATGTAATCAGCCATGGGTAGCAGAACATTCTGCTTGATACCACTCCTCTTTTATCCTTTATACGTCTCGATTGGATCGAGATAAGAAGATTTAGGAAGCTTCTGAATTTTGATGGTATGTTTATCTCCATTGAATTTTTTTCACTTTTCTTTATTTTTTTATTGTAAGGAATTTTAGGTAAATTAATCTTATTTTCTCTCTCTGGATGCGTTGTAATTATAATCTCTTTTATAATTATAATAAAAATTATGTGGCTATATTCAAAAAAATATTTTGAGATCTATGATTATTTGAACAGTGATCATAAGACTCATCTCTTCTCTCCGATGAATCCCTAGAGATTTTTTTTTGACTTGTGAGAACTTATCATGTCTTCCAAGCGAGTTTTTTCCCTCCGTACATGCTTTTTAAGAATAATTTACTTTTAAAAGAATATACATTTAGCTATACTAATTAATAAAATCTAAAATGAGTAGAAGCTTCGTGATTGTTTTTTATTAATGTCGTATTTGGATTGAATTTAAATTCTTTTAAGAAAAATGTGTTGTGTCTTATTATTGCACATAATATTATTGGTTAAGTTTCTTTTAATGGCAATGGATATTATTATAATGATAATTTTGTGTTATTATACTTTTATATATTTTTTAAATAAAATAGTTAAAAATCACAACTTAAAAATTAACATAAGATCAATAAATTTACATACAAATCTTTTGGGCATTTTACAACAATAATATTATTGGATTTTTTATTTCATGAGTTGGGGTATTTTTTTTATTTTACGGGTGGTTGTTACAGTGAAATTAGAAATTTTCTGTCTTCACACCAACTTCTGAAAGTCGTCTGGAAAGCACATCGATTTCCAGTTATTTTTTCTGACACAATGCCAGTTGTATGCATGCATGGGAAAAGAAGTCATCTTTCCTTTTCGAAGACTTCAGGCTTTGTCAGATTTCTCGATGACTTCTCTTGTTCAGTGTTCAAACAACCTTATTTCATGAAATAAAAACTCACCACTCAATTTTATAAAATAATTTTTTTTACAAAATAATGCTAGAAATAATCCCAAATCTTTTATTACTCCACTTCTAAATAAATATTTTAAATACATTTTTATATAAAACATTTTTTCATCAAAATTCAGAATGCAACAAAAATCTATCAAGCATATATGCCTTTATCATGTAATTAAGCCCTTGCTGGTGGAGAGAAAAAGTAGTTTTCAAAACTTGTGTGCTCTTATTTTGGCATTTAAATTCCATCTTTTTTATTACATATAAAGACTTTCACCAAACTTAAACCTAAAAATCTAACAAAAAATTTCAAAGGAAATATTCTTGATAGCTGACAAATGGCATCAAATACAAAAATTTATAATCATGAAGCTCAAGTGAGATGTCAAGGTTTTTTCTACCTTTAACTAATAGCTGAGGATTCTGTTGGAGATAAATAGGCTAACGGTGTATTTTTGTACCTGAGATCAACCCAAAAAATTATGTCAACCCCTCGTCAAAAAATACACCCAATTAGGCTTTTCGGTTCGTAAATTACATTAAATTGACCATTTGACCGAAATTGACCATTACAGTGTTGACGTGGCGATCAACGATGGTGATGTGGCTGTCAACGATGATGATGTGGTAATATACATGGGATGATGATGTGGCAGAGGGGTTGAATTGATTTTTTTTAACCGAATCTGAGGGCATAATTGAATGTCTTTGCCGTGTTCAGAGGAATAATTGATTTTAATTGAAAGTTCGGTAATTGATCAAAACAATTGAAAGTTCAATAACTTATTTAATATTTAAGTTAAAAAAATAAGAATTTAAGAAATTATTAAAATCTTTAAAATATTAAAACTTGATAAATGATTTATTTAAATTTTAAGTTAATTTAATGGATAAATGATTTATTTAAATTTCAAGTTAATTTAATCGATTTGTTTAGTTTTTGAATAAAATTAGATAAATTTAGTTTTTCGAATAAACTTTTACAAATGAAATATATGAAAAATCGATTAACAAATTGGTGTACATATCCTTTGGGTCCTTAATAATTCTAAAAATAAGCCAAGTGAGAAGTCTCGCAAAAAATCAAAACATTCTTCAATTTTTTTTTATAAAAATCCATACTCTTAATGAAAATAAATTAAATATTCAAGAATTTAGTGAAAATAAAGCTAATATAGAAAATTAAAATATATTATAAATTATAAAATGATAAAATTTAAATATAAAAATTAAGGGTAAACTACACGGGTGGTCACCCAACTATTACCTTTATCCTATTTTGGTCACCCAACTAATTTTTTGTCAAAATCATCCCTCCCGTTAGATACCTTTCATGTTTTGGTCCCGCTCCATTAAAAACCTAACTAAATCTCTGATTTGGCATTTTTTATTTTTATATTATTTTTATAATATTTTTTGGTCCCTCCCGTCAAACCTAATGATATACTATATTATTTTTTTATTCGACCAATTAGGACATGGACCAAAATAGGAAAAGGGTGATAGTTAGGTGAACAAAACAGGAAAAGGGTGATAGTTAAGTGACCAAAAAATAAAAATAGAATGCCAAGTCAACGATTTCGTTAGGTTTTTAACTGAGGGGGACCAAAACAAGAAATATATCTAACGTGAGGGACGATTTTGACAAAAAAATAGTTGGGTGACTAAAACAAAAAAATTGTGATAGTTGAGTGACCACCCGTGTAGTTTTCCCAAAAATTAAATATTTTTTTATAAATTATTAAAAAATTGAACACTTTTATAAAAAAAATGTCTTCTACTTCATTAGTCTGAGTTTATCATTCATTAAACAAATTTTCAGTGGAATCAACTTTGTATTTAGAGTACCAATAAAACTCAAATTTTCTTTATTTTTTCTACATCAAATTTGTTGCTCATTAATATTTGATGTAGAAAAATGAAAAAAAATAGTTTTATTACTACTCTAATACAAGGATGTAACACCCATAAAATAATTAAGTTAATTTAAGATGAAAAGGAAAAAATTAGATTATAAAAGCCGAAGGGTTTGAACCCATAACCTAGGCTTGGTGAACTCAAGCCATAACCATTTGGGCTAAGGTCCACTCTTAGCTAAATCTTGCACCTACTTCTTTTTGAATTGTGTTTTATTGATATGATCCAATAAATAAAATTTGAACCAACCTCACCAACCGATAATTAATGCCCCATATTGGATCTAAAAATATCAGATTTCTCTAGAATACCAAGAGCCTCTCACCAACTCCCCATCACCGTTCAATCTCTGATCTTCGTCATCGCTCTGTCGTGGCCAACACTGCGGCCACCGGCGTATTCACCGTCATACTCCAAACCCAACCCTGTTAGCCACTTGCTCTGGTTCCTCGCCATTTGCCGTGAAAATTGACATGAAGGTTCATTAGAAACGATTAGGTTCGCCTTCTGGGATGGAGCCAGGATTGAACCATGAGGGGGCAAGTTAACTAACTTTGAAATAAATAGGGTTCAAAAACATAATTAAATCATAAAAATTAAGGGAATTAAGGTTTAATTTCATAAATTTTAAAATTGAAGCGTCTTAAAAAGTGATTAAACTAGAAAAAATGAGGGGTAATGGATTAATTTCATTAATTTTAACTTAAAGGGTCTTAAAAATAATGAACCAAAATTTTTTGGTAGGGACAAGAACTTAGTTGCAAAGGTTTTAAAACTATCAATGGCCTAAAGTTAATTAAACCATTCAAAATTGGGGGCAATTGCCCCTCCCACCATCCCTTTGCTCCGTCCCTATTCGTCGTTGTTGTTTTTTGAGTTTTCCATCATCGTTCGGTGTCTTAGCATGAAACTAAGGCCACCACCGTACTCAGGAGATCGAGACGAGCAAAACGGTGGTCGCCGATCGTTAGGCAGTCGCCATTTAAAGCCTAATCGGAGCTATGTTATTTTTTATTTTCCCCTTGTTTTGGTAAGTTTGATAAGGTTTTCGACCTGATTTCAGTTAGTGGTTATAATGGTTGAATGAGTGGGTTAATTTTCGTCATATGCCTGGCAAAAATGAGTCACTTGGGGTTGCCGACGACATTTTCGATGAGACGCCGGTGAGGCTAAGTTTGGGTAAGTGGGTCAGGTTGTATTCGGCCCAAAATTAACCTGAGTCTGCCCGATCCGACTCATTTCTATCTGACCTATCTGAGTCAATTAATTGAGTCAACTCATTCGAGTCAACACGTTGAGTTAACTTTGTTGACTTTGACTCGCTAACTCTAAGCCGTTGACTCTGACAAAAAATCAACTTTTTTAAAAAAAACTAATTTTATATTTTTTAATGTCCTAAATCCGTTTTTGAAGTCCGTTTCGTGAAATTCTAACCCGAAAGCCTCCGAATTTGACCTTGAACCCGAGTATGCATATGTATTAAGTTATTCATTTAAGAGATGTTATTGAAAAAAGACTGACACATGATATTATTTGTTTAAAGGTACTAGAGACTCTCCTGGTCGTGCATTTACCCAGCACAGCTCCTCTCGATACATGCAACCGTGTGAACCCATTGTGACTAGTATGTATCAATACATTTTGAATTATCATAGAAGGGAATTTCTCCCATATTGATTTAAATTTCGTTGTGTTTTAGGTTCTAGTACAACATTGAAGCATAATACGGGTGCTCAGTAAACCATCTGACCGACCTGAACTTTTAAGGTGTTTTCCTTGTATGCTATATAAATGTTTTAAATGTTTTGTTTGAACTAATCATGTGCACATGACTAATATTCTCTAATTTTGCAAAAACATAACATATTTCTTGATTTTAAGCATGACCATTTCATATGTCTGATTTATGCCTAAGTATAAATGTTTTGTTTGAACTGATCATGTGCACATGACTGATATTCTCTGATTTTGGAAAAACATAACATATTTCCTGATTTTAAGCATGATCATTTTATCTGTCTGATTTATGCTCAAGTACCTTATTTGATAGCATGCTCTCTGGTTACTATTTCACTGAAAATAATTGTTTGCTTTATATCTGCTGCCATTGCTGCTTACTACTAAATGCTATTATTAATGAATAAATTGTTTTACTGGGGGTACTTGGGATAGGATATGAAGTCTATGCAGGTTCAACCTTGATCCGGATGGTGATTCCTCTTGTATTTGGTTCTTACGCTTCGACTAGGGTGATTCCTTCTGTACTAGGTTCCTATGCTTCAGCTAGGGTGATTCTTCCTGGACCTAAGGCATCCCCTTAGGATGGTACCTACGTCCAATAGGCCTAGGTTAACGCCTCTATAGATGCAGTTCTGGGGAATTGCAAACTGGAGTTCGGTTGGAGGGTAGCTAGGTTTTACATGAAAACTTTGGTTGCCCTTAGAACATGTCTTACTGAAATGACTTATACATGTCTGAACTGTTTGAATGCTTTATTCTGCACTTAATGAAACACACTAAGCTCCCTAGCTCACTCCCCAAATTTTCTTCCTTTCAGATATTTTGGATAGGCTATCATGTACTTGACATTCGAAGGATCGACACATTCAGTATTCTGTCTAGATTGTAATGTTTCTATCCACTATTTTGTTCTTTTAGGGTGGCATGTGCCTATATTTTGGGATGTATGAAGTTTATGTTATGAGTATTTTACTACTATATTCTATATAGCTTATTTTGTAACTATTATTTGACATGTTTATATATATAGTTTCATTGATCTACATCGATTTAGGCAAGTAGGTTTTCAAATTAGACATTTGAATTTTTAACATATTTTCTATTTGGATCTTAAATTTAAGATGTGTCATGTTAGACTTGGTCATTACGCATAGGCCAGTCTAGAGGGTTACAAAGGATGATTGCATTGAAAATATATTCAAAGAATATTAGTACGCTTAGCATAACCAAAAATAGTCGAAGACTTTTCTGATGGTTTATAATATTTTTAAATTTTGACTTTTTATATTTATCTTTTTATTTTTTTAATTTTACTTTTTACTAAAATTTTTAATTCATTATAGTGTTTTTATATTTTATGAATATTTAAATATTTTAAAATTTTAAATATTTTTATTTTTAGCTTAAAGATTAACTAAGCTATCGAACTTTCAATTAAAAATCAGTTATGCCCCTGAACCCGGGAAAAAAATCAATTATGCCCTCAAATTCAGTTAAAATAATCAATTCAACCCCTCTACCAGGTCATCATCTCACGTGTACTTCCACATCATCATTGTTGACCACCACGTCATCATTATTGACCGCCACATCAGTCAAAAAGTCAAATTGATGCAACTTGCGAACTGGATGGCCTAATTGGGTACATTTTTCGGCGAATGGCTGAATTGATTTTTTAGATCCAACTCAGGAGAAAAAATACCCCTTTAGCCAGATAAATATTTTAGGCTTAAGGGTGTAAATATCCCTTGAATGTTTGAAAAAAATCAATTAAGCCCATGAACTCTTTTTGCACTCAATCAAGCCATTGAACCAAGAAATTTAATCAATTAAGCCATTTGACCAATTTTAACCATTAAAACTTGACAGTTTTTTATTTAGATATTACTGGCACATGATATACTACGGTTCGTGTTAAAAATATTTTTAATGGTTTTAAAAAACATGAAATACACTTGTTTGACATTTTTTTTCATGAATAGTGAGTATCATACGGAGAGTACAACAAGGGTACTAGCTCAACAATTGAAATTAAGACTTCAAAAATTTAAACTTGAGCTTATAACGGCTATATTTTGAAGGAGTACCGGGGCCAAAATTTCTCAAAAAATCCATCTCCAAACGGCTCAATGCATTGGCCTAAAACATTCGCCTTTATAAATTCATCTTCATGAAAAAAGAGATGGACATCCAAACTTAAAGATCAAGAGAGAAGAATCATTAATTGTTTATTTCTTTATTATCTCTTGTAAATTTTTAGAGTTAATTATTGTGAGCTTAAACTTTTAAACATCCGGCGAGAGAGGTTTTTTGTTTACCCATGTAAGACCTTGAAAAAAAGAAAGAGAGATTCTAATTTAGTCTTAAAAAAATTAGAGTGATTTTATCTTAACCATTGAAAAGATGGAGATGTATGGTTATCTCTTTGTCCTTAAAAGAAAGAATTCTCAGTGAATTGAGAAATCATTAGTGTGGATAGTTAAGGTAGTAGATGTGGACCTTGGTTGAGAAGGTCAAACCACTCTAAAATCGATCGTGCATAAATTGTCTATCTTTATTGTTATTAAAAAAAATGCTACGAGATAACACTCGACATAATGTTACACAGATTCGGACCAAACTAACGACAATAATCATCATACAAAATATCTAACACTTCATCAGGAGGGTACAGAAAATGGCGCGGCTCAAAACTCAATAAAAAATCATACTCCCTCCGTCTCATTCAATATGTTCAGTATTGACTTTTTTGTCAAAATTTTTCAACTTTGACATATTACTACTTTAAATTTATTATTGATAAAAATGTGAAAAATATGTTTTAGAAACCTCCAATCAAGTAGTTTAAAAATATATATTTTATAAAATTTAATTAATTGAAATATTTAAAATAATTATGGTCAAATTAAAAAAAACAACTTTTAAAAAGTCAATACTGAACATATTGAGTGAGACATATGAAGTATATTAAGGGTCTGAGTTATTTAATTATAATTTTAAAATTTATTTAATTAATTTTAAAGATGGTAATATTTTTTTTGTCTCCAAGGCAATAAGGCATCCCATATGCCTTCCATAATGTAATCATAAATTCGTAATAAATAGTGTACACCAACAGTTCTTTTGTTCTTCTCGGTCTTTTTAAGGGAATTCCTAATTTATTAATTTGTTAGGCAAGTTCATACTTTGTTCATTGCATATTTACATGTGAATATTTGCATTTAATATTAAAATTATCATCATTTACAATATATTAATTAATTTTAAAATATTATAAATAAAACATTTCATTTGTTAGCAAAACCCATATTAATTAGCAAGCTTCCGCTTTAGATTTGTTAGCAAAACATTTCATTTATAAATAAAACATATGTTATTTTCACGTTACTCTATAAATAATACAAATTATTGAGGTAATTATTCCATAAATAAGTGCTTGTGAAAATAAAAAACTGTTTACACAAGTATTTTACTTTAATTGGTTCAGGATTTTGTTTAGAGCTTAGTATTTAGAGGTTTTAGAGGACGAGTTTTAAATTTAGAGGGTGTGGTTAGAATTTAGAGTTTATAGGTTAAACCCTAAATTTCAACCTCAAACTTTAAATTCTAAACTCATAAATTGGGTCCCTAAACCCTAAAACTAATGCATTTATAGAAACTTAGGGTTTAGGGATAATTATTTGATGATTAAACTTAGGATAATTATTTGATACACTGGCGCTAGAAACTTTTAGTTTTTACAAGTGTCTTAATTTTAAGGTTTAGGGATTCAATTTAGGGTTAGAGTTTAGGGGTTTAGGTTTATTAGTTTAGAATTTAAGGATTGTAAATAAAGTTTAGAATTTAGGGCTATGATTTAGGGTTTATAGGTTAAAACCTAAATCTTAAACATATTACCCTATAACCTAAACCCTAACCTCTAAACCCTAAATCATAACCTTAATCCCTAAATTCTAACCATTTCCCATAAATTCTAAACACCTACACCTAAACCCCTAAATCCTACACCCTAAACTAACTTCCTAAACCCTAAAAGTAAGGAGCTTGTAGAAACTAAAAGTTTACACTGCCAGTGTGTTGGATATAAATCCTTAAAGGATAATTATTTGATACACTGACGATAGAAACTTTTAGTTTTTATAAGTGTTTTAATTTTAGGGCTAAAGGATTTAATTTAGGGTGTAAGATTTATGAGTTTAGGTTTAATAATTTAAAATTTAAGGATTGTTAATAGAATTTAAGATTTAGGTCTATGATTTAGAGATTCAAAAGTTATCCTTTTGATAAATTTAAACATATTTATATATAGCATTTCTTGTTTATAATAATGCATTGTTTAATTAAAAAGAAATCTTTTAAAAAATAGTTCCTATAAATTATTATTTAATTTATTAAAAAATTATATTAAAATAAAAAATATTAACTGTCAGTTGTTCTAGCAGACATTGATTGAAGTAAAATTATGGATTTAAATTGTACTATATATACAGTATCTGTATCTCATCCAATTTTTTACTCAATATTTTAATAAAATAAAACTGCAAAAAAGCATTATTTCATGCACTGCTTGCTAATTGCAGTGCTAACTTCCCTTTCAGTTCAAGGCCAAACCATATCTCTCCTCTTATTTTCAACTCCTTTAACATAACGCCAAGAAAACGCTCTCTCTGCTCCATCTCTCTTCCATTTTCTCTTGCTTCTGCTTTTTGGGTTGCCGAGAAATTTTTTTATAAAAAAAGTAGAAAGTTTCATCCTTTCTTATATTGCTCTGAGATTGGCTGATGTTGTGGCTCTAAAGAGTTGGAAATAGAGTGTGAGAACAGGAAAGAAGAGATATAGAAATGGGTTCCTGTGTTTCAGTCCATAAGAGCCCTCAGGAATCAGCCATGAAACTTGGAATATCTTTTCAATCTAAAACAGATAGCCTCATCATCCCACCTTCACCTGTTAAGGAGAAACCTTCTGTCAATGCTCACTTTGCTCTCAGTTCTCAATCTCCATACTCTTTCAAAGATTTTGGTAAATTCCCTTCCTTTTCGTTTTATTTGTGTCTTATTGGTGACATAACTTTGCTTGGTTATGAGGGTAAAGACAATCTATTTGGGTCATCTTTTACTTCAATGGAGTGTAAAAGTATCTGTTCTAGTTGCTTGATCTTTTTCTCTGTTTCTATTTTTTGGATTATGTTTTATTATTATGATTTGAGATCTGAAATGGGTATTTGATTTGTCATAGTTTTTTTGTCTTTGTTATTTTTCATCGTCTTTCATGAATGATATGCCTAATGAAAATTTGTTTTGGCTATGTTGATTCATGATATGAGATAAACAAGGTGATATTTTGTCAAATTCATGTCTTTCTTTTGTACTCCATGTTATGTAAGAACTCAGACAACATATATAGAGGGGAGAGATTATTACAGCAGCTAGGAGGTTCATGTCTAGACAGGGACTGACGCCACTTTAGGTTGGGGGCGAACCGATTAATTTCTAGGGGTGAACTTATAAAAATTTAGGGGGCGAAGATAGATTTTCAATCGAAAATACATAAAAAAATACTAAATTTTTTTAAATTGTATAGGAATTTCAAATTTTTAGGGACCACCCCTTCGGTCCATCCCTGTGTCCAGCCAAACCAATTTGCCACCATCATAAATGTCACAGCAATTGCTTGGAGAGTTGGATTTACTTTTTGTTAACATGGAAATGCAATTTCCTCCCCCGTTTCCAATTGATGACGAGAATTGTACAAAAAAAGTAGCCATCCTTTGGTTCTTTCCCCTTGTCTTGCAAGAAAAGTCATTGGGTGTCTTGGAATTGCTAGGCGTATTGGTAATTTGTTAGTTTATGTGAAAACGACGTCACTAATCGCAGAAACTATTAGAACACCAGATGAAGCTAATCTTTCCCATGTATGGCAGTATTAAATTTGAAATTGGGAGGGAACCTAACTTCAGCCTGATTGAATGTATAGACAAGTCAGCAATTAGCAATCTTCTTCCTGTATGCATCTTTGTGGAGGGGCCCTTGATGATGGATGGACCACTCTTAAATAGTAAGAGGCTGCAAACAGTTTTAAGATTGTTGTCTTTTAACTGTCAAAATTTGACATTAATGGAGATAAAAATAAAACGCAAGCAAGACAACTTGTGGATCATGATGTGGTCATTACTACATGTAGAATTTGTCTCGATACAGTAGACTTTGGTACATCATTTACATGTCACTGTTGCTTTAACACATTTCAGCAGGGGTAATTCAAAGGTTGCTTCTTTGAGTATTCTGAATGATAGGTCAATCCTTTGCGAGTTTATAAATTTCGTAAATAGCTCTGATATAATCGACATCGAGTTATGTTGTGTGTTTGCACTTTTTCCTGGAGATGTTAGGTCTATTGTTGTATAATAGTATTGTTCATCATCATGTTGATGTAGCTTGTATATGTACTCTGTGATATAAGCATGCCAATGTGTTTTTGCTCATACATTAGTTGCCTCCTTACGCCGAATCGATTATTCGTTCTGCAGGTAGTAAAGAAGAAACCTTTTTTGATTCCCGGGCATACCTAGAATCGGATTGTGAGGATGACTTTTTCAGTGTCAATGGTGGTAAGAATATTATAACTGTTCGAATTAACTCGTCTAGCAAGCTTATATCATTGGCCAATCTGTCAATTTCTTCTCTGGTGTAGTATGACTGTTGTCTCATCCAAATGTTGTACATTCGTGTGCAGATTTTACTCCGTCTCGTGGTAATACCCCTGTTCATCATAGCTTCTCCATGGGGACCCCTCGAGTTAACAAGGCTACCGTGGATGGAACACCATTGTCGGTTTCCGAAACATCCCCAACAGGAAAGAAAAAGAAGCTCCTTGAACTGTTTCGAGAAAGCGTTAGAGAAACCGGAGATGTTAACGAGCTGAACACCTCAAGCAACCAGGATGTATCCAATGGAACCCCTTATCTGTCTGGAGCTAACTCTCTTTGCAGTAGCGAAAGGACTGCTAATGTAGATAGCCCTATGTTTAAGGAGAAGCCATTAAAGTCCATGCAGCGTTGCCTTCCGAGCTTTGTTTCATGCAGCAGTTTTAATGAGAGGAAGAAAAAGATGAGCCCTGCAATAGCTGTAAATGGTGGATCATAATAATATCCATCGATATACCGGCGCAAAGGTCGATGAAGCCGGGATCCCGACTTCCTGAGAATAATATGCTCGAGATTAGCTTCGAAGTTTTGTCAAGGTGAGATATACATAAACATATACATATACATACATATGTTATTTCTGGTTTGTGAAGCATGTAAAAAGCATACAAGTAAATGTTTTGATGTAAAACTCCTACTTGGGTTTTTACCATATCAATCAACCATAAGTGAATAGTTTCTTTTCAACAAGAAATCAGCTCATCAACAAGTATTTTGTAATAAAAAAGGCAAAGGAAAAACATTATATTCTTAAAAAATAGTTAATCAAATCAAAGTATTTGATTTTTCGAGTAAACTCATAAGTTTTTCGTTTTCGAGTTGATTTAAAATTTTAAATCTGAAAAATTTATTAATAAATTAGTGTAAATACTCCTTTTGTCCTTGTGAAATTTGAAAATGAAAAAAAAAATGTTTATATCAATACCAAAATTGAAAACAATCTTTAAATTTAAAAAATTTATAAAATTTCCATAAATTTATAATAAATACTATATTAATTATATAATGCCCATAAAATTTCTTTAAAAAATCTAAAATATTTTCGAAACAAATATATTTATATAATGATTAATTTCTGAGTTCATTTAAGTTTTATTAGGTTTAAATGTTAAACAAGTAGTTTATCAAACCTAGTTTATCATACTAAATAATCTTATTTTCTAAAAAAGAAGATTATATGTATATATGCTCATTAATTTGTGTGCTTTTAACATGAAATTTAATCAGATTATCAACAAAGTTTGAATTTGACAGGTTTAATTATTTTTTCAATTTAACTTAGAATAAATATATTTGATCATACTCGATTGGAATTTTATAATATCAACTAAAAAATCAAATGAAATTTAAATAATAAAGTAAGACCTATTAACTTGATAATTTTTTCATTCGATCCGACTCGAGTTTGATCGAATACATTTTTTGGTTTCCCTCCGTTCCAGGGCTATGCTCCTGGTTAATCTGGATCGACCCACGTCGCACCCCTAACTTTAGTAGATAAGTCTCCCAACAAGAGTTTTCTTTATACACAAAGTCTTAAACTCAAGACCTGCTTAAAGGAAATCAAGCTACGTACCACTTGTAACATAAAAACAGATATGTCCACCCACATGGTGGATGTCATTGAGACGAAACCTATTCCTGAGCGTGATGAAGATGTAGTGGTCACTGTCGACATCAAACATGGAAGTTAAAACACATAAATAAAGATGACATGCTGAAGAGTGAAGACATTGTGAGCAGTTAAACGTTAAGATCAACATTAATACACGGCCAATGTGAGATGATAATGGGGAAGTTATGGATGGGTAATGGGTTAAACCCCTTGCTAAATAGTTTATGTCACGGGACTAAAATTTTTGGCCAGTAAATTGTGTGAACTTAGACGATGGATTTAGAGTCGGTCTAAGGTAGCCTATGAAATTAAACACAAATACTTAAAAAGAACGCAAGTAAAACGAAAAAGAAAGACAATAAATAAAGAGAAAGCAAAAGAGCTATTAAACGAATTTTGGCTAGCGAACTGTACGATTTTAGATGATAAATTTAGAGTCAGTTGTCTAACTCAACGTACGAAACTAAGCACCAATGCTTAAAAGAGCATAAGCAAAACAAAAGGACAACAAACAAAGAGAAAGCAATAGAGCTATTTTTTTATGAATAGAAGTATGATTTTATTCAAGGATGTGAAAATCATACAAAAATATTATTAAAGGCTTTACTAAATTTTTTTCTAAACTTATTATGAAGGAAAAGAGCACCCCATAATAATATTGAGCGAATAAACATCAAGACACGAACCGAAATCATAAACTACAACCCCAAAAATACTCTAAAAAAAAACTAAAGAAAATAGTCCCAACACCAAAACAACTACACCCCAATCACAACCCAAATCAACAGCCAATTAATATATCAATATTATATAAAATTCGAACACATATGAAATAAAATAATATGAAGATCATTGATTGACCTTTTGACAAATTAATAGATCACCATCATTAGATGATTTAATAAGTGATCTACTATAATATATTCGGCCCTAAAAAGATTTAAACTTGTAAGACCAAAAAGAAAGACTTGCAGACCCTATTATGGAAGCCCAACTCCATTTGGTTCAAAAAGACAGGTCCCATCTAGACATAGAGGCGTCCCACTCAAAATTTGAACTTCTGAGTAAATCATAAATGTTTAGAAGTGGAAAAAAAAATCATAAAATTAAAAAAATTAGGACAAATGGTAACTAAATTTTAGTCTATTATTTAATTTGGTAATTAAACTTCTAATTGCTTTAATGTTACCATTAAATTTTATGTTTTGTTTCAATTTTACCACTCATCCGTTAACGGTCGTTAACAACCATTAAATTATTTGATATAATAACACATTTAGTCCTCCACATTTACACATTCAAACAAATTAGTCCTAATTCAAAAAAATATTAAATCTAACCCTAACCCTAACCTTTCATTGACACTGTCATTGCTCCGGCCACCCTCCAGGCACATTCTTCACCTTCCGAAAAACCTTCTATCCTCTTCTACACCTCCGTGCGACTTCGCCTGTACCCACAGTTTCCTTTTTCGTGTCCTCCATCGCCACACAAGATCACTCCTTTACCGTTCGAGTTTTTTGCCACAACCTTCATACGCGTCTTTCGGTCGTTCAGTGGTAAGGCTGAGTTCGCCTCACCCCCTCTTTCCGTTCTGACTCCGATCGTGCCATCTCTTCCGTCCAAATCCAACCACGAATAACCCATATTTCGGTGGCCCAAAAATCGTGGTTTCGGCCGTTTACCACCCTCCACTGCACGTTCTCTACCCAGCCATCCAACCCCTGTCGTCCAGCTGTTCTGTTCAATACCTCAGCCGACCGGATCTGGTCGTCGTTGAGCCAAATTGACATAGAGCTTGGATTTAGGGTTTAAGGGTTTAGGGCTATGGTTTATACTTAAATTATTATATTTAGGGTTTAAGGATTAGTGTTTATGGTTTTGAGTTTGGAATTTAGTATTTTAGGGTTTAGGGTTTTGACTTTAAAGGTTTAGTGTTAAATTATTATATTTAAGGGCTTATGATTTATGGTTTCTAGTTTAGTGTTTTAGGATTTAAGGTTTTGAGTTTAAAAGTTTAGGGCCAAATTGAAATAATTTGTAGATAGTGATGGTTAAATTTAATATTTTTTTTGAATTATGACTAAATTGTTTGAATGTGTAAACGTGGATGACTAAATGCGTTATTATACTAAATATTTTAACGGTTGTTAAAGGTTGATAACGGATGAGTGATAAAATTGAAGCAAAACATAAAGTTTAATGGAACATTAAAACAATTAAAAGTTTAATTTCCAAATTGAATAATGGACCAAAATTTAGTTACCATTTATGAATTTTATCCAAAAAATTATATATAAAAAAAGTAAGAAAATTACACTCTCACCCCTACATAATTCCGTCCCTACATCCAACAAAAGGCAATGAAATGTAAGGCATGGGTAAGATAAACTTTTACACGTTTCCAGAATCTAAACTTTTATGTAACCGATTCATATGAATTTATAAAAGTAAATTTGCAACAGCAAGAAAGGAAGTTGACAACAACATGGAGGAAACTGAGGTACAGCTAAAAGATATTCAAAAGGAAAAACTGACATACCTCTTCCATACGCAAAGGTCCCCACCTCATATCATGCTCTGCGTCGCAAGATTTTATGTTAAAAAAAGTTATAAAATTTTAAAGCGACAAACTTTTAAAATTTTAAATATGTAAAAATAAATTTTTAATAATAATTATATAAATATTTTTTAAAATTATATATAAATTTTAAAATTTTAAGAAACTACTGCCTCTTCTAGCCCCTCGCTCCATCCCTGTTTGCCCATATGAGGTGTTGAATTTGCCTCTCTTCATTATGGGCTAAAATGGTGACATTCTACGTGATTTATGTACAGAATCATTATGGTTTTGACAATGGTCGTCTTTTCCCATCTGATTTCACATTGGTACGTCTTCAAAATTTTAGAATTGCAGTATGAGTTAGATTTCTTCGAAATTCCCACAGTCAAATCTGTTATTATCATTTATATTTCAAGAGTAAAACAAGTATTGCGAAGAGATGACAAAGGAGACAGAATTTAAGAATAGTTTAGTGAAAAAACGGATGATATTTATTTTAAGAGATATGAGTTAAATTATTTTGTCTGCAAGATGTGTGCACTGTTAAAGAGTTAAGAATTGGTGTGAGCAAAACTTGACTCGAAAAAACTAATTTTTTAGACTCGATTCGAGACGAAAAACTCAACTCGTCTTGAATCAACTCGAAATTTCATAAATTCTACTCAATTCGAAAAATTTTCAAATAAAATTTGAGTTGTAAATAGGAATTCGAATAACTTGAAATTTTTAATAATTAGTGGATTGATTTTTAAGTTCGAGTCGAGTCCCAATTTTTTTTGATATATATACCGATATAAAAAAATATGAATAAATATGTGCCATAAAAAATATAAAGAAATATATATGCATATCTTATATGATTAGAGAAATTCGTTTAAATTGGAATCAAAACATACTATAATATGATAAATAATTATAATTAAATTTGTATAGGAACTCAAAAACTCAACTCGACTCAAATTTTATGAACTCGACTCGAATCTTAAAAATTTAAATTAAAGTTTGAGCTGTAAAATATGACGCATCAACTCGAATAACTCAAATTTTTTTGACTCAACTCGACTTGATAGAACAATTACCCCTAATTAAGAATATATATAAATATATATTACTTTGTAATCACCTTTAGACTACTAAAAAAATTTGACAAAAAAGACAAAATGTGACGGCACAAAACAGTTGCTGACTATTAATTCTAATAATTATGCATATAGAGAGAGTTTTTTTTTCATATACAATCTTGTTACACAATATGCATATTTTAAGCACAAGTCTTAAATCATAATCCATGAATATTAAATCTTAAAATTTAAATTTTTAAACACTAAAATTAATATACTTGCATGATTCTTTTTGTCTTATCAAGACACATTTGCTCAACTTACATAAAGTTTCCTATCACAGAGCATCTAAAGAACAACACCAATGTGTTGATCATACTCATCCTCGATTTTGAAATACACCAAGATGTCATTAATGAAGATCACCACAAATTGATCCAAAGTTAATATCATTAATAAAAATATCCAAACAATGATGTAATTAAAGTTTAGAAACAATTTGAGAATAAAAATTTTCTAAATACTAACTGTGATAAAGGAGTCACCATCGATCTTTTGATCTATTAGGTAGACTGAAAACCTAAAAACAAACTAGGGAAAATGTGAAAGAGTTCGGGGGCACGATTACGTGTGGGAAAAGATTAGCACCCCACAAAGCCCGTAAAATAGTGCTTACTTGATCACTCGTATTTTCTAATGTAATTTTGGTTATGTTCTAATTAAGTTATTATTATTATTATTAGTGAATTTATTAACAGAAAATAACGCTTAATATATACATGTAAGAAAAGAATCAAGCTTAATTAATAATATATTAAAATTAAATTGAATTAATTACAAGTTAAAATTTAAAGTTACCAACTAAGTCATACAAAATGAATCAAAGTGATCTAATTGGACTATATAATTAAACAAGCAAATAGCATGCATACCATATTGAATTAAACATATTAATTAAATGCAACATATATACATATAAATATACTAAAAATAAATAAATAATATGGTAATAACTTTAATTGAGGGGTTAAATTACAAAACAAAATGGAATAGAACTAAACATACAAGTGACTAAATCAAATGAAAATATAAGAATGAAAGACCAAAATATAAAACAATCAATGGGTGAAGATGAGACAATACGAGATTAAAAAGGCAAAAAAAGTAAAAAAAAAATAAAAAAAATAAAAGATAACAAATTAAGTAAAAAAGTAAATGGATAGGAAATAGAATGTACGAGATTTGAATGAGTTTTCACACGTCGTAACACCTTGGATCTTCACTATTCCGAAGCGAAAATAAAAGTAAAATTTCGAACAAAAAAATGCTAGAAAAATCTTCTGCTTCTTATTCCTCTCAAGAATGCTTCTTGTATTTTTTCTGTGTACAATGTTCTCTTGTGTGGTGTCTGAGTGTTGTGAAAATTACAAAAGAATGAAGCCTATTTACACACTTTAAGAAACTCTAAAACTCTAAAAGCATGATAACTTCAACATCAATGGTAATTATTCTTGGAAAGGGAATAATGCATTTTGGGCATCAAACCACTTTCCGTACATTCAATATGATCCTAAATTAATCAAAACAAATAGGAAAGGTTTATAATTAAATTTAATTACAAATAATTAATAAAATAATTAAAAATTCGTAAGAAAATTAAAATTTTGAATTGGACTCTTATCCAGTTTTCTGCACGCGTTGTCTTCAGTAAAATGAACATATCTTGAGCTCCCAACGTCCAATTGAGACGTTTCAAAATGCGTTGAAAAGGTAACTGAAAGAAGGTCAGTTCGTAAGAAGACATCCTGACAAAAAAATGTTCAGATCTTATTAAAAATTCGCCATAAGTCCTTTGTTAGAATTCCCTGCGCGTAGCTTGACTTTCCATATTTGTTGGACAAGACCTCTTGTAATCTTCTAATATATGATGTAATTAAGATCTTCCTATATCTGATGCAATTTAAATTTTTTTAATTGAGTTTGATGTCCGTACGAAAATAAATAATTATACTTAATTAGAAGAAAATATTTAATTCAAATATCAAATATATATTTAACACAAAAAAAAACTTTTATACAGTAAAACGTAATATCAGTTAAACATTAAAGTGGCGATACCTAATATCAGTTAAACACTAAAGTAATAAAAAATTAACTCTTTTATTATTTCACCATTTTAGCATAATATGATCAAATCAACCGACTATATAGGTTCAAAAGTAATTATTATTTTATTATAAAAACAAATAACTTAATATTTACAAATCTAGTTTAAAGTATAAAGATAAAATTTAAAATGGCAATAATAAGTGGTATTTTTTGTGTTTTAAAGTAAGGTTAAAAAACAAAAATTCAACATTTTTTAAAAAAAACTTGGGGATTAAATTGGACAGCTTTGTTTTCACATTACTTTAAAATAGGTAAAAATACATGTAGAGATCCTCTCAATTTTGAAAATTGAGCAAACTGGTCCCTTCAAAAAATGAGTAATTCAATCCTTATCAATTTCAAAAGTGAACACTTAAGGACAATTAGTCATGATGTTAACTTTTCCATCAATTTCATATAATTTTTATTGGTATAATAATAAATTTAGCCTTCAACGTGTATACACTATGGCAATTTGGTCATAATTCTCAAAATTTAACATATTTAGTTCTCAACTTATGTAAATCTACGTGTTTAATTTTTTAGAATTAAGATCAAATTGACATAATGTGTAAACATTTAAAGCTTATGTGAATTAAAATTTTGTAAATTCGACAAAAAACTATCAACTCGTAATTAACGTAACTGTCCTTAATTGCTTACTTTCAAAGTTGATAAGGATTAAATTACTTCTTGTTTATAGTGAGCCAACTTATCTAGTTTCAAAATTTGAAAAAGAACTTGAAAGGTAATTTTATCCTTTAAAATATCACAAATCAACAATTTTGAGTTTTGACGTTCAACTTTATGAAGGGTGAGTGCGACACCTTAATTTAAGACTAAAAATGGCATAATCGAAATGTTAGAAAATATATAACCTAACATATTATCATGCAATCAAAAATTTATAACAATTTAGGTCCGCGACAAGTTTCGAAACTTGTCATGAAACCGAAACTCAAGTTTTAAAATTTGTCGAAAAACACAAATCTAAAATGTTACACTTTTTAATATTATTTCGGTTGTGTGATAACACTTTAGTTCTGTGTTTTATAACATTTCGATTGTGCCGTTTTTTAGCCTTAAATTAAAGCGCAACACCCTAGACTTAGGGGCAGAACACAATAGGGACCCGTGGGGCCATGCCACCCAAATTTTAGAAAATTATAATTTAGACCTTTAAAGTTTTCAAAAAATTTTATTTCGCTCCCACAAAATTTTTAAAAATCCAGATTAAGTTTTAAAATTTTTGAAAGTTATTAATTAAATCTCTTCCGTAATTTTATAAGATTTCTCATTAAACCTTTCAAATTTTCAAAAATTTTAGTTAAACTCTATTTTTTTAAAAATATTCATAAATTGAACCATTCAAAATTTTTAAAAATTTTAATTTAGTTAATCTCTCAAATTCTATCACCAAATTTTGCCACTGCGTAGACTCGTTACTTTATCAATGGTTATGACTTTATCTATTTGTTTCAAAATTAAATATACAAAAGAAAGTATTCCAAATTTGTTAACTTCTTGAACATAACAGACAGAAAAACCAACACAATGCAGACGTCATTTTCCTTATTGTTTGCCGTAAAAGGAAAGTTTCTTAGAATTTATAAATAACTTCCGAACAGAGAGAGACCCCACTACTTAACATATACCGGCTACATTTTATACAGGAGTGAGCAATTGTTCCGAGTAGGGTAATTTTTTTTTGAGTTTATCGAATTAATAATTTTTTTTGATTTTTTTTCAATTGAAATAAGTTTATAAAATTTAAATCGAATTAAAAGATTATTTATTTTAAACAAATCGAATTTTATTCCCTCTAATTCAATATTCTCTGAAACTGCAATCGGTTTCTTGATTTCTGTTTTAGCAGACCATAAATTTTCTATAATGTTCCAAACCTCTTCGTAACCAGTTTTGTTGATGATAAGAAGCAATACAATACTTCAACTATCTATCTATCTATCTATCTATCTATCTATCTATCTATCTATCTATCTATCTATCTATCTATCTATCTATCTATCTATCTATCTATCTATCTATCTATCTATCTATCTATCTATCTATCTATCTAAAAGAAGCAACACAAAAAGGCATATATGATAAAATTATTTTTTTTGTTTATAACTTATTAATTTAGTCGATTTTTCAAAAATTAAATAGATTATTATCCTATACATCAACGGTGTAAAATAAAGTTTTTACAAACGGGTTTATTTAGGGTTTAAGGTTTTAATTTAAGATTTAGAGGTTAGGGATTTAAAATTTATGGTTCATGGTTAGAACTTAAGGTTTAGAGTTTAGGTTTTGGGGTTAGAGTTTCAGTGTTTTAGGGTTAGAATTTATGATTAGAATTTATGGTTCATGCTTCTGTTTTAGAGTTTTGTGCTTAAATGTCATCACCGAAAACGAGGAATGGCGTGCTAGCCGAAATTCAAACGCGAAATCGACGTTCGACTGGCACGTCGTTTGCCGTTTCTGACGACGTCGTGATGGGGAAAACGATCAGGTAGGTCTGGCAAACAAAGGGGTAGGTTTAGGGGCGGCGATCGACGATGAAAGCGGTGGCGGTCGACGGTGAAAGCGGCGGTAATCGACGGCAAAAGCGACATCGATTTGGGGGTAAGGGTTTGGGAAAATTTAGAGATTTTGGGGCTGTTTTGTAAAATCGAATATTTTTTGTGATTTTTGAAAAATTAAAAAAAATTAGTTTTTTTCTTCAATTTTTTTTAAAAAAAATCAAATTATTGCCACATGTCAAGTATTGATTGGTTAACAAATTTTTTTATGGTAGTTAACTACCTGACACCTAAAATTGTAACGGTGTATACTTTAAACACCTAAACTTCAAAAGAGGTATAGTTTAGGCACTTATTTTTTGTTTAAACCTTTTAATAATAACAATATTATGACCATCTCGCATGTCAATCCCCGTGTGTTTTATGTTATTTTTTTTATAAATTTAAAATTATTTATTGATGTGACGTATAAAATAAATAATATTATATTAATATAAAATGCATACAAACTATAGACCACATATTATAACTTTGAGACCTAATGCAAAACCCTAGCGATACCACGTGTGTGATGTCATATGCCAGCCTTAATGGACGGCTTCCGGAGGTGATTCCTCACATTCTGGCCCTGGTGTCCTTCGAGAGATCTGCATCTCCCACGTTGTTGGTTGGTCAGAGTGTGGCAAAAAAAAGGAAGGAATATGGGTGATGACAGGGAATCGGGGGTTGTGACTGCTATGAAAGCGAATGTTCCTATTCTTGACGGTTCCGGGGAGAATGAGTCTGGTGGGGTTGTTGGTGGTGATGACAAGGTACTACCATAAACCATAACTGAAACTGTGCCGGTAGAGGGTGTGAAGGCGAGTTATGCTAGCAAAGTGGCCGGCGTGAAGGCATGAAGTAGCAATGTCTGTCCTTCATTCTTTGGGAATGAGGTGATTGTTTGTGAGGAAGATGTATCATTGATCAATCGAGCCCGATTACCTCAATTAGGTTTTCGGATAAAGTCGATGACCAGGTGGATCATAGTATGCACAATGCTCTTATTGTTCGGCTATTGGGGAAGCTGATTGGATTTAAGGCGTTGCATTCGCGGATTCACACCATGTGGAAATCGATGGGGACGCTACAGCTGATTGATATTGATAACAACTATTATGTTGTTCGGTTCTCAGACGAGGGGGACTATACTAAAATGCTCACTGAGGGTCCTTGGACGATATACGAGAGCTATCTAACAGTGCAGTCATGGAGTCGATCGTTTTAATGTCGGAGAGTTACCCATCGTAAGTGATTGTACGGGTTAGGTTGTTGCTCCCTCTTCGATATTACATGAAAGCCATGTTTCGTTGTATTGCTGCAGTTCTTGGGAGGGTAGTTAAGATAGATTATAACACGCAAGAGGGTTGTCGTGGTAAATGTAACACCCCTTTCCCGGTCTGGTAGAAATCTGGGTCAAAAAGTGTTACCGATGAACAATACAGTGGTCGGTTTACTAATTTTGATGTCTTAGACTATAAACAGTGAATTAAAAACATTGATTCGATGTAATGCTTGACTATGGTCAATGCAACTCATTCAAATTATGATCAGGGACCAATTAATAACTTGTACAAATTTAAGGACTAAATTGGGATTCTTGTAAATTTTGAGGACTTATTGATAATTATTATTGCCAATGTAGAAATCTATACGTGTTTATCTTGTACATAAAATTTCAAAGGTTTTGGAGTCCAGTTACACTTTTAATCAACTCAAATTTCAATCAGTGACCATTTTGTAAAGTTTCCAAAAACAATCAACCAACTTAACTAACTTACCAGTATCGGTACTGACACTCAAGAGGCCGTACCGGTACGCCCCTAAAATAATTTCTTTCGAACCTAAATCCTATATCGGTACTCAACATACTGTACCGGTACGAGGTTTTAGTGCCTTCATATCGATACATGACCCTTACCATACCGGTACACAATCCCTAATTCCTAAATTAAATCGTTAATGGGTATCGGTATGACATCACCCGTATCGGTACCCATGCTATAATAAGATTACAGTGTTGATTTGGCGTATCGGTACCTCTATATCACTATCAGTATGCCTTAAAACCTTATACAAATTTTGCATGACTGTACCGATACGACATCATACGCACCGGTACAAACATATTAACTTTGCCCCAAATCAACCTTTCAGTACTGGTACGACAGCACTCGTACCTGTACGCATGTACTTGTAATATCATATTTTGTCTAGTTTTTGCTCAAATTAAGGGCTTTAATCATGTCCAAAGTTTATCAAATTTTACCAGCAAGCTTATAAACACTAATTCTATATGTATGTCAAATTTCATGTCAATATGAATCAATTTACCATGTTTTCCCTTATTGGTGTATCTTCGGCCATTGTTCCCAATTTATCCAAAACATTAGCATATCATATTTCAAGTCTTGACTCATTTAACATGGTGAACCTTATGTACATACAAAATAGGGCTAAACTAACTTGTCTAGACCTTATGCCACCTTTCTAGGAGTTTAAGGACAAAGTTTACATTACATGTAACTTGATGACTTGCTTCAAAATGTTCTTGCTCCGATCTTCGATCCAATCCGATCCTCGATCCAACTAACCTTTAACCTGAAAATGCATGGAAATGAGATGTATTAGGCTTACATAGCCTAATAAGGTAGTCAATAACAATAACATGGATGTCAATGATAACAATAACATGTATAACAATGTAAATGCATCTCAAATCATGTTTTTAACAATACTTGCAATACTTGTCTATTTCCTTAGATTGATATGTAATGTGGATACGCAAATTCCCAACCAACATCTCCAACAATAAATGGTCAATATCCTCCAACATCGCCAATAAGACCAACACTAACACATCCCACTAACATCGCCAAATAGAGCCTTAGCTCAAGGAACGTAGTCCACTCTGTACCAATGAGATCATGTATTCTATGGCATGCCAATTGTATTCCATGTCCATTCGTATCCAAGGATTCAATACTTAGGCCAATATCAATAACAATAGCAATAACAATGACAATAACAGTAGCAATAATAATAACATTATAGTATAATCAATATGGCTTTTCTCAATATTTCAATGATATTAATAATGATGCAATGACTCAATAATTAGCTTGACAATGTAATAAGCTTACCAAAGCTTACCAATGATACCTTTAATAAGGTTTTCTTATATTCATACATTGATCAATGACGATGATGTAATAAATCAATATCAATGAATTTGGGAAAGACACCTATCCAATCCCTAGACTCTGACTACACTCACTGATACTTCCGAGGCTCTCAAGGCTCCCGGATGACAATTCCCTTGTTCTTTAGCTTGTTGTAATTTGATGGATTTGGCGATTCCTCACCTTGAGTCTCTTGAGCTACAAGGAAATAGGAATTACAAGGACTTCAATATCGATAATAGATTCATAGCAACTTAATAGCTATGAAAAGCAATAACAAATAGGCTATGATATCCCTAGAGAATTTCTAGGGTTCCTTGATTCTTGAACATGGAATTAAACATGGTTTAGCCATGGAATCAGTAAATCAGTTAAGGGAAATTGCTTACCCGATCGATAGCTATAATCTAGGATTAAGAAACTTAAGAAAATCGAAGCTCAATTTATCCTCCAATGGAGGTGCTTTCTTGTTTAAAGGAAGAGATCCCATGTTCATTTGTATCCAAGAATTCAATACTTAGGCCAATATCAATAACAATAGCAATAACAATGACAATAACGGTAGCAATAACAATAACAATATAGCATAATCAATATGGCATTTATCAATGTTTCAATGATATCAATAATGATGCAATGACTTAATAATTAGCTTGACTATGTAATAAGCTTACCAATGATATCTTTAATAAAGTTTTCTTATATTCATACCTTGATCAATGATGATGATGCAATAAAACAATATCAATGAATTTGGGAAAGACACCTAGCCAATCCCTAGACTCCGACTACACTCACCGATACTTCTGAGGCTCTCAAGGCTCCCGGATGACAATTCCCTTGTTCTTTAGCTTGTTGTAATTTGATGGATTTGGTGATTTCTCACCTTGAATCTCTTGAGCTACAAGGAAATAGGAATTACAAGGACTTCAATATCGATAATAGATTCATAGCAACTTAATTGCTATGAAAAGCAATAATAAATAGGCTATGATATCCCTAGAGAATTTCTAGGGTTCCTTGATTCTTAAGCTTGTAATTAAACATGATTTTGCCATAGAATCAATAAATTAATTAAGGGAAATTGCTTACTCGATCGATAGTTATAATCAAGGATTAAAGAACTTAAGAAAATCAAAACTCAATTTATCCTCCAATAGAGGTGCTTGCTTGTTTAAAGGAAGAGGAAAAAGATGATGAAGATGATAGGTAGAAACAAATCCCTGGTAAACTTTTCCTCTTTCAATTTTAATGTTTAGCTTTCCCTTAGATGAATTAATCTCACCCTACATGACTACGTAGGTGGTGACTAACATTGAAGAGGGGCTAATCGCAAGGTTAGTCCATCGACTCTTCATTTCTTATTCTTTTGTCCCCTTATCTTTCAATTTCCTCAATTTAATTACTAAAACATGTTTCAGAGTTTATAATGGGGTCCTTAAACAATATCAATCTTAATTAGGGTTTAAAAGACCAATAATTAACCACTTGGTCAAAGGTCAACAGTATAATTTAATTTTTCGATGCAAAATTTCTGGTTGCCAAAATTGAATTCTAACTAGGCCCTATTTCGGGGTGTTATATAAAATTTGCACGTCTTGCTCTGTTGGTGGATTTAAATAAGCCCCTTCGATCTTGTATCCGTATTGATTGTAAGCTTCAATGGCTTAAATATGAAGGGTTGCGACAAGTGTGTTTCACGTGTGGAATTTAAGGGCATCAAAGGAAGAATGTTAGACGAATCATATAAAAATAAATTCTGGAGAACAGCAGGATAATCGTGGTAATCAAGTTGATAGCTTAACAGGGTCAAATGATACTGGAGCTGATCTTTTTAGGCCTTGGATGCTTGTGGAAAATAAGTGCCGACGCATGAATAATGAGTCTCGGACAATAGCTGGGAACCAGAAGATTAGGGGCCATAGTCTGGGTCTCAATATAGGGTCTTGGATGAAAATGGTGATGTTGGTATTAAACCGAAATCTGTTGAGCATCTTGTTGAATCACAACAGGGGGTTCTAGGCCTATGCCTACTGCGGCTATGAAACAAAAGAACGTGGTTGAGTTTTAGGAGGTTTCAAAGAATACAGCGTATTTGGCATCTAACCCGCCAAAGAAATCATCAAAGCAAGGTACAGTAGGTCATGGGGCTGTGGTGGTTCTTTCGGTTATTGGTCAGAGTGCCGTGGTGGTAGAGCATAGTCCAAAGGTCGCTATTGTAGTGCAGAAGGCAGTTAAAATTATGGAAGAGAGGTCTGGAAAGTCGGGTTCAAGTCATGGCTCTGGGGTAAAGGCTCGAGTGGGAATTAAGAAATCAATAAAGGATGATATACAGTGTGGACTTAAGGTAATTAAGCCTACTGGTTTAAAGCTCGAGGATCAGACCCGAGGGGCTGCTAGCTTTGCGAATCAAATCTCAGATGCATCTAAGGGTATGGATGTTGGTGGTGATGGTTCTATTCATAATGACCAGCTTCGAGCAATGGTCTCTTCATCGGACAATGGTGACTCTATTTTTGATTCACAATAAGAGGACATAAAAGACGCCAATAAGCCTGATTTGGGCATCGGTGCTCTTGAGCAGTAAAGTTTCTTGTTTGTTTTATTTTATTGATGATGAAGTTTATGTTTTTGAATTGTCAGGGTATAGCAAGTTCAGAATTTTAGCGAATCTTCAATTCATTTAGGCATGAACATTGGCCATATGTGGTGGCACTTTTTGAACCTCAGATTAACGGTCTTATCATAGATCGGGTGATTGCTAAGTTGGGCTATTAGAATTCTTTTTGGGTGGAAACACATGGTTTCAGTGGTGGCATCTGGCTCCTCTAGAATGATTTGATTATGGTGGAGGTGTCGCATGTAGCAAATTAGTTTATACATGGTGCAGTTTGTTCGATTGATTGTGAATCTTGGTTTTGGTTTACGACTGTGTATGCGAGCCCGTAGGTGTTTTAGCGTAAAAACCTTTGGAAGCATTTTGAGTCACTCAGCCCTAGTGATGACATGTCATGGGTGCTAGAAGGTGACTTTAATACAATTTTGGATGTGAATGAGTGAGTTGGAGGATTGGCTTCTCATAATGGTATTAGTAGTTCTTTTAATAAGTTCATATCTGACAATGGTCTACTTGATCTTGGGTTCAGGGGACCGCCGTTTACATGGTCGCGAGGGGATCTCTATCAGAGATTAGATCGTTGCTTGGCTAATCCGCAATGGACAACATCATTTCTGAATAGTTTTGTTAGTCACTTAGATAAAATTGGCTTGGATCATCGGCCACTTTTGCTCCATCTTACTGATATAATAGGTGGTTCAAAACCATGACCTTTTAGGTATATCACAGCATGGTAAGATCATCCGCAGTTTCCGAGCTTCTTGAAAGATGTTTGAGAGATTGATGCACTGATCCAACAAAATATTAGTAGCTTCTAGCGAGAAATAGAGTGGTGGAATAAGGATATTTTTGGTCATATAGGTAAAATGAAGAGACGATTATTAGCTCGATTGCATGGTATAGATAAGGCCTTTGTTTGAGGTCATTCGGATTTTCTTATGCAACTTACTAAAGAGTTGAGAGCTGAGCTTGATGTGGTGCTTGAACAGGAGGAATCATTATGGTGGCAGAAAGCTTGTTCTTATTGGATAACCGATGGGGATCAAAACACAAAGTACTTCTATGCATCGGTGATGGCCCATAGACATACAAATATGATATCATCTTTGCAACTAGATAATGGGTCGTGGTGTTCAAACCAATTGGCCCTATCTAACTTGGCGTTGGATTTCTATCGCACTTTGTTTACTAGTGATATTGGGATAGAACACAATTACTCAGTTGTGGGTAATTTTCCAAGGTTGGGGGATTCGGCCATGCATAGCTTGGGAGCTGCGGTTACCGATGATGAGGTAAGTATTACTTACTTTGACATGGGTCCATGGAAGACACCTGAGGTTCACGGGCTACATGCAGCATTTTATCAAAAGAACTAGGATATGGTTGGTTCATCAATATGTGGTTTAGTTAGGCAGGTGTTTGAGATTAGGCTTTTACCATCAGATATTAATCAAACCTTGTTGGTTCTCTTATCGAAGGTGTCGGTGCCAACTCATATGCAAGCAATTTAGACCTATTAGCATGTGTACTATATTGTACAAAATTATTACCAAGGTGATCATTAATCGGTTGAAGCCATGGCTTTGGGATTGGGTTTTTGAAAACCAAACAAGTTTTGTGCCAGGTCGTGCTATCACTGACAATATAGTAATTAGCCAGGATGTCATCCATTCTATGTGAAAGAAGCAAGACCATAAGGGATGGATGGCGATCAAGATTGACTTGGAAAAAAACGTATGATCAATTGGAGTGGAGCTTCATTGATGAGATGTTGGCTGATATTGGTATTCTGGATTTGTTATGTCACTTTATTCTACAGTGTCTCTACAATATTGACCCAAATTTTACAGAATAGTTCTACGACAAAGGCATTCACCCTTTCGCATAGTATTCTACAAGGTGATCCCCTTATTTGTCTGTGCTATGTATAGAGAGGTTAGCTTAATCTATTCAGTTGTCGATTTGGACATCGCGCTCTAGTCTGAAGATATCATATATTTTCTTCACAGATGATATGTTACTTTTTGCGGAGGCTTCTATAGAGTAGATGTATGTTGTTCGTACTTTGTTAGAGGATTTCTTTTATGTGTCAGGATACAAGGTGAGTCATGAGAAGACGAATATTTATTTTTCTCACAATGTTTCTGATGATCTTTGTAGAGATATTGGTTTTAACTTGGTATCAGACTTGTGTAAGTATCTGGGGGTGCCTTTGCTTCATAAGAGGGTCACAACAGCTTCATATAATTACTTAATTTAGATGGTACAAAAGAAACTGAGTGGATGAAAGGCTAAGACTTTATCGTTAGCTGGCCGTATTACTTTGGCAAAAGTGGTACTTTCAGCGATTTCAACATACACTATACAAACAGAAATTTTTCTAAAAGCCATATATCGAGGTATGGAATGTATTTTTTGGCGATTCATATAGGGTATCGCTAAGGATAGAGAAGGGGTGTATTTTGTGAAATGGGACACTATTTGTCAACCTGTAACTCATAGTGGTCTTGGGTTTCGTAGGATTGATGTACAGAATGAGGCGTTTATTATGAAATTGGCCTTCAAATTATTAACACGACCCACTATTTTGTGGGTTCAGTTTTTGCGTGCGAAATACAAATACCCATCGGGGTCCCGAAGGTTCTTCCTAGTAGGGTAGGGTCTCGTCTTTGGAAAGGGCTTGGGGTGGTTTGGCAAGATGTACGAAATAACATAATATGGAGTGTTGGTTACGGGCACGATGTTAATTTTTGGTATGATGTTTGGATTAAGGATTTGGGGTTGTTGGTTCAATATGTGTTCCTCGGCATGGGGAATATGGCAAGGGTTATGTCTGTGGCATCTATGGCTGATGCAAATAGAAATAGGATTATGAGCAGCTCAGCACATTGCTGCCGCGTGCAGTTTTACTTCATATTGCCGCGGTAAAAGGGTCGGTTCTAGTTTTGGGTAGTGCTTGTATTGGTTGGAAGGTTAGTTCAGATAATAGGTTCCCAGTTAGTTCGGCCTATAGCCTTCGGGTGGGTCTCATATAGGTGAGGATGATCGGGTTTAGAGAATGATTAGTTAGTTTAAAGGGATGCAAAAAAATTGTGTCTTCATGTGGTTGGTTTGCGAAAATAGGCTCATGACTAACGCGGAGAGATTTTTGCACCATTTCACAACCGATAGCAGCTGCCCATTATGCCAAGCTGCGATTGAGGATGTGGACCATGTATTGAAGAAGTGTCATCAAGCAGTGGTTGTTTGCAATATATTATACTACTTTCGATGTTTCAAGTTTTATGGGTGGGGAAGTGTTAGATTGGATTTGCGTTAATTTTCGTGGTGAGGTGCGGTTTGTAGTTGATATGACAGATTAGGATTTTTTAGTGCAATCATATAGAATTTATGGTTATTTTGGAACTCGATTGACTTTGACAATTCTTTGGAGGGGTTTGGCTCAATTCTGGATTGTATTCGGCAACTTCAAGTGTTGTCACAGAGAGCTCTCGATGAGGAGATGAGTAGCAGACATGTTTTGAGTAGTATTGTGCATGGTCCAAGTCAGTGGGTGCCATTTGAGGATGGCTGGATTAAGTTGAATACAGATAGAGTGTGGAGTAGTCATGATGGTTTGGCTTCTTGTGGTGGGTTTTTCGTAATAGCCTCAGTGAGTGGTTAGGTGGATTTATAAAATTCATTAGGGCTTGTTCCGTTGTTGAATATGAGCTTTGAGGTGCATTTGTTGGTCTTTCATATGCCTGGGATATGGGTTATCTTCATATCATTCTTGAAATAGATAGTTTGGATGCGCTCCAAATATTGCGTAAAGGTTCTCCTCGGTAAGGGTGTGGTTCTTTGGTGCTTTACTTTCGTGAGTTACAGCAACGTCCATGGGTTGTACGTATACAACATGTGTTGTGTGATGGTAATTGTATGGACGATACGCTTTTAAAGAGGGCCTTGCGGGATGATTTCGATGTGCACCTATTGGATGCACCTGATAGTGGACTATTGGTGTTGCTTCATGCGGACTTGACTAGAGGAATTGGTTAATTGGAAAGACTTGAGGCTGCTGAAGTTGGTTCCGGTGATTGCTTGGCTTGAGTCGAGTACTAGGTGGGTGTTGTTAGTTGTTGTATGTTGGCCATCAACTGGGTAATGTCATGGGTTGAGGGATATATTGTCTTTTGGTGTAAGTGTTTTCTCGAGTTTAACTCGTCGAACATTATGTAATTATTGCCGCGTGTACTCTTTTTTCTCCATCTAGGTTTAGGGAGGTTTTTTAACGAGGCACATGGTAATAATCTTTTTCCCTTTTCATCTAAAAAAACGCATACAAACTATCATGGGACCTCTCCATTAACTAGCTATATTTGGACACATAATCTGTGAAAAAATACATAATCCCTTTGATTTAAACAGTCCTTCATCATAAACCATAAAACTCTTATCCTACATATTAAAAACACATATCATAAAATCTAAATACCTAAATTCTGAATCTTAAAATTAACAAATTCATCTAAATTCAAATTTATACAACTTCTCTATCAAAATATTTTTCACACATTAACACCAATAAAATGTAATGTTTTAGTCCCATTCCTATAAAAAGAAAACTATTTGACTCTTTTAAAAATAAGTGTTATTATATCATGCACCGACGGTGGAAAAAGAATATCCCCTCAAGAAAATTTAAATCCCTGGCTATAAAACCCTAAAACCTAAACTTTATAACTTAAATTCTAAAACCTAAATTTTAAACTTTAAACTTTAAATCCTAAATTAATCTCATAAACTTTAAAATTGAACTCACTTGTAGAAATGTTTTTTCCATTAATAGTGTATAAAATATGTCAATTGTCAAAACGAATAGAGATCGGAGATGATGGTCCGACGGTGGTTGAGATGGCTATTCCAGGTTGGCGTTTGTATATTGCTCTTGTTTCGTGGGAAATGGTGTCTGGAATGGAAGATTTCCCCCTCATCCCCTCTCTCCTGTTGTATATCCCATTTTATACTACTCGAATAGGTTTCATGATTGGGTTGTCGTGGCGTGTTGATTGGACTGACTATGATTTGATGTTCTAGGTTTACTTCAACATCTATAGCGAGCACGTGTGTAGTCACGTGGTCGCCGAATGTGATGCAATGTTGTTTGTAATCTTGCCTGTTTACCACAGATTGCGAAGGGTATCGTGCAGTTCACAGGCGATCTTGTGTGTTGTGGTTCGTGCGAGTTGTTGCGCTCATCGCTGGATGTTCCTTGTGTTACGCTATCTGCAGTCTCATTCATCCTAGTCTCGACATGTTGCGGTAGGTGTCTATAGGTTCTAACAATTGCCCCCCCAAGTGATGGAAGGTTATAAAGTAGCCTTGGCGAACCTAAAGATTCTAGAGTGGGCTCCTTAGGCTGGAGTTTTTGTAGCAATAATTTTAAAATTTTGAAGGTAGATCATCGCATATAAGTTGTAAAGGTTATATGAAACGTTACGTAATGGGTTTTGGTTATGATTAAGCTGGTGTATGTGAGACGTCACATAATAAACCTCTTCGTTAGTGAAGCGTGTTGAGGAGAATATAGTTCCTCACTATAAATAAGCTTTGTTTGTATTTTTATGCTCTATTTTGCTCGTTTCACTGGCATTTCGATTGAGTGCGTGTTATGATGAGGGAAAGTCGTGGTTTTTGGTTCCCTTTTTCGCTTTTGAGGCTGAGTTCCATTTAACATTGCATCCTTTTTTAGTAAATTGGTTAAATTGGTTTGATGTAGCACCAGGTCAACTAAGTGGAACTAGTTGGTGGGATTCGATGACATATTTCTTGAATTGTAAAATTCATGAGGACGAACCTTCCATCGACATGTTTCATTACTTTTATATTGTAATGGCCGGTCATGACAAGACTGTAAAGGGTTTCGTGACTATCGATCATCGCATAGGAAAAATGCCATTAATGAGTAATCGTACTAACAATCATCGCCTAGATAGGACAGAGTATATCAAGGTGGAGTGCAATGTCAGAAATTTCTCATTCCCCGTTGTATGACATCGGCCGGTGAAGGATATGGTTGTGTTGCCTAATGTGGGGAAAATGTCATTTGGTGAGTTGAGGCTTCTTAGAAGGATAGAAAGTGATCCACTCTCTCGTTTTGAGGAAGTATGCACTCTCAAAAATATTTGGGTGCATTGTTTAGAAGGAAAATGCCTCAATGGTTGGGACGATGAAGATTTTAATGTGTTTCCAAAGGGCTCTTTGGTAAATTTTCCCATTCGTACGGAAGTTTGTCCCTTTGACGGAGGGGCAATGAAAAAGTGGTGAGGATTCTTCTAGGAATGAAGATGAACCATATAATTTCTTTTCTAAGTATACTGGCATTCGTACTCACCCCTGGAAATACTGTGAAGAATATGCCCTATAGGAGGGGCTAGTAGAGAAGTTGCTCATGTTGTTTTGAGGGGTCGTGTTAGTGTTAGCCCATTCGGTTCTAGATGCTTTAAAAGAAAGAAAAAACATGTAGTCTCTAGTTCACCGGTGACCTCTAGTTCGGAAGACGAGAGAAGTTGTTTGTGTTTGCAACGTATGACAAAAAAGCGAATGGATATATGTATTAGTTTGATGTGGATTTTCTTTGTTTACATATGCGCTTTATATACATTTTTTGTGATGTTTTTATAGGGGAGGTGGTTTGTTTTTTGCTACTTATAGGTGATGAGTTGGGGGATTTGTCTGTGATATTGATATACCACTTTTTTGTATCTAGCAGTGAATGATTGGGATCGCAAAGGTTGACAGAAGTTGCGCTTTCAAGGGCTTTGGGTATTAGAGAAATAAGTTCTCCTTGCGCGTTAGCGTTAACTAGCATGGCTTCGTCTTCAATGAATGTAGCTCCCATCGCTTCTTATTTGGATACCGTCTTAGGTATTGAGAATGCCTCTGCAGGGGTCTCAGTGGATGTTGTGGAGGTAGCACGAGAGAGTGTGGTGAAGCATATGAAGGCTTATAGCTTAAAGAGGCGCCCTTTGGGCGCCGAAAAAAATGCTGGGAAAGAGGTCGATGTTTGATGCTGGGGTTATCAAAGTTTTGCTGGGTTGAACTGTGACACTCTACCTGTTCTGCTCGAACTTCACAGTTCTTCTTTCGTGGTTGCAACTAGTGTTGTTGAGAGTGTTGTTTCTACCAGCTTGGGTGCTAGCCTACCTACTGTTTATGTACCTTTAGGTGCTTTAAGTAATGTGTTGTTGTTATTTTTAGTTTGCTAGTTGCTACTTAGTTTATGACAAGGTTTTGTTTATTGGGTTTGTTTGCAGGAGTAACTGATATAGATTTTATTTTTGTTTAATGTTTCGCCAAAGATATACCCCCTTGTGGTTGCACTTGTTGAGCCCGTGTCTTTTTCAGGTGTTGCGATGACTCTTCTGATGCCTTTGTCCATCGATTTTCCTCCGTGCGAAGACAGCGAACCTTTCGCTCTATAGAGTGTGTTTTATCCTTGGAGGGAGGTATCAGAAATAAAAAATTGGTTTTATCCTGAATCTACCTCCCGGAGGTTGTTTGAGCTGTATTCGAATAATCGTGGCATTTTTCCACCTTGTACTAGTATTAGGAGGACTGTTGAGAAAGGTTGGGGTTTCATTCTAGAACTGGGTTGCGTTCAATTTAACATGGAAAGGAACAAGAAAGCATTTCTTGAGGAAAATAAAAAGTTGCATTCACAGGTGGAAGGTTACACATCTCTGCTTGAGGAGAATGCAAAGTTGTTCGTAGGTGGAAGGCTATATTGCTCATTTAGAAAAACTAGGTGAGAAACATGAGGCAGACGTTTGGGCACAAATAGGGGACTTGAACAGAAAGCATGTAGAGGAAATTGTTGAGAAAAAGAAGGAGGTTGATCGCGCTCTTAGGATTAAGAATAAGCTGCTTGAAACCACGAGACAGAGTTTCAAGACTGAGATTCGAGGTCTTAAAGAAAAGCTAGAGCAACCAAAGAACGCGACATATCAAAGCTTTGCAAATTTCATAAGAAGATTATCAGGTCTTAAAGAATCGTATAAGAATAAAATTATGGTGCTGGAGGCTAGTCATGATGTTTATGTGGCAGAGAAGGTTAAGGCAGCTGTGAACACAACCTCCACATTTATGGTCGAAGGGATGGAGAGATCTCGAGATGCTGCCATTCTTAGCTTTCAGTTGGAGCGGGGCCCTTTTGATGTTAGGGGTATGGATTTTGACACTCTTTGTGAGGTAGCCATGATTTTTTATGTGAGAAATTCTTCTAGGACCTCTTGGTAAAGCTTCTCTGCAAAGTATAGAAACATTATTGCTTCTTCTACCTTTGGTTCGAATGCGTTCTTCCTGAACAGCCGTAGCAGGGCTACGGATAGAACAAATGGTAGCGGTATTTTGGGTGATTGTAGTAGGGGTGGTGTATAATTGTTATTGCTATTAATTTTTTTTGCTTTCTTGTATGGAACAAAAACTTGTTTTGGGTGTTGTTTTAGTTATTTTGCTATTTTTTGCCCGGGTTGGAATGCATCTTGATGTTATTTTTTGAGATAGCTCTTACGGTAGAGAACCTGAAAAACCTGATTAGCTTCCAAGTAGGTCGTAATTCTAGAAGGGTTGAGAGTAACTATGTTTCTTCGTTATATAGGACGGGATAATTTATTCAAGTTGACTTTTATATTGGGAAAAATTTATGATTATTGTAAATCCTATTAAGAAATTTAAGGTTGTTGTTGCTAACGTAGTTGTTTGGTTGAAGGTAATTGTTTGAAGATGGTATCATCATCCTCTTTTACCTCTTTATGGGATCTAATCTCTGATCCAACTTTGCTTTGACAAAAGATGAAACTTATCCTCTTTTACTCTCAATTGTTAATCTCAGTTGGCACATTTGTTAGGTAGTGAATGTGCTACTTCCTTATGTTGTGTTTGCTCGGGTATTTCTCTTCTTGTTTTTGTTTTTTTTTTTGGAAATGCTCTGCTTAATTTTCTTTTGCCAAATAAATTTCTTGTTGAGATTTGAATTATAAGAAGGACTAGAATGATTTGAATAATCTAGAACTACTTTTAATTTCTTCGCAGCTTGTAATACGTTATTTTGTGCCTTCTTAGTTAGTTTTGTGAGTCGGTAGAGTTATATAGTGAATTGTTATCTAATTTGGCATACGCAATTTCTGCCATTGCTATGATCTAATTTGGCTTGTCAGAAACTTCTCATCTTTTATTTGTGATAAACTTTTTCTATTGTTGGTTATCGTCACACAACGAACTAGCTTGTGCTGCTTAGGAAACCTCGACAATGCTGCTAACATTCCCATAATGTTATGTTTAACAATAATGCCTTTGAACTAATAAGAATAAAATTCTCTTATTGGCGTATGTGAGGAGCTTTGATATAGGTCTAAAAGATTGGTACTGTTGATAGTTGTGTGAGATGAGACAGATTATTGTTACTTTAGGGGGCATAAAATTGTGTTACTTATTGGTTTAGTTTTTCGTGTTTGGTATTTATTGGCTTTTGTGGAGATTTAGACAATTCAATGAGGGTCGTGATGAAAAAGAGAGTTCTTGACTGGCGATGACAAGTGCACGCGCCTATCTGCTCAATTATTGATTAAAAGTTTAAAAGTTACGTGATTTTAGTTATTTACTCGAGATTTTAGGGTCTGGAAATTAAATGTTCGTATCGGTGGTCCTCCATATATGCGAAATGTCATCCCATGGTATTCCCATTGTCTACTATAAATAGGGCTTCATTGGGTCTGTATCTTCATAACCTAGTTTACGAGTGGTTTACTTTGTTCTTGTGTGGTTTTCTTTTTACGGTTTTGCTTTTGCCATTTTTAAAAGAGGAACAGAAAAATATGTTCGTGGGGAAGAGTGATATACCAAAACCGTGTTTCGTAGATCCTGGGGAGTGCCTAGTTTTACAGATTAGGCTATTTGCATTGTTAGACAATAGTATTCGAAAGGCTGTGATTAGCCATTCGTGGGGATGAACACTAACAGGCAGAGTATTTGGAAAACCTTACTCTAAAGATTTTCCAAATACTATTGTTTGTTGTTGTTTGGAACTACATCGAGAGCCAGCCATTACAGAGTAGATTATCGAAGTTGTTGATGTGTGCTCGATTTTGACCGTTTTCCCTATATATATCATTAAGGTGGTTGTTCGTTTATCAATTGTGGTGCAGGTGGCCGTGGGCACTGAGACAACAACAAATTTGCACCAGATGATTCATATGGCCGATTCACTGAACCAGAAAACAAAGAAGAGTTTGCCATTTTCATGTGTTCAGCCTGGTACTATAACGAGAACCAATCGAAGTTAAAGCGTTCGCTCACAAGAATATTAAGCTTGAGAAACAAAAAGAAGAGTGGAAGTTTTCAATATGTGACAAAATATCCTTATGATGATATTTGCATCTGACATGTTTTCGATTTTGCTAGAAGAAATTTGTAAGAATTTTCTTGGTCCCTATTAAAGAGCTTAAAGTTGTAATATTTATTACCCCTAAACATAAAAGGGAGTCTGCTTTATATTTCTATTTGAAACAGTATGAACACTTGGATTCCATTAGTTTATTGCTAACTCATTTGCTAACTTGTTTGCTAACTTTTTCTCATGCTTTTGATGGTAAAATCTTACCCTCGAGTGCGATAATCTTGATTATTATACTTATTTTCATATTCATACTTACGAATTTCACCATTCTCTCGGAACAAATTATGTAGATACTTGCCCCCATGGGTTTTTTACATCGTTAACAGGAAATGAGATCTATATTTTTGGAGCGAATGATTCATTTTTCCTTTATGCTTGCTTAGTTTAGTAATGTTGTGTCTTCTCACTCGACTTGAGAGTGTTGTGTTTTTGCAGACGTTTCTTTCTGTAAGATGACAAAACATAAATATTAACTTCTTTCATTTGCAAATTCTTGGGTAAATAGATAGCGAATGTTTACCCCTATTTTGATAATTATTGGCGTAAAGATAATTTTTTTCTTCTTCTTTTGACGTCACTCTGTTGGGGCCAACTGCATTAGTTGTTTTTGCAACTTCTTGTTGAAAGAGTTATTGTCCCCGAGTGAAATAGTTTTGACCATTATATTTTATTCACACATTTCTTAATATATTATTCATCATGTGCTTTGTTGATTGATTGTTTTGTTGTGCTCTCTTTTGGAGGTGATAGATACTTGTCTGTTTCTTTGTATTAATGGAGAATGTGGCTTGGGGGGATTAATGATGAGGTGCACACCTCATCTTTCTTCGGAGGAAAGGTTCACCGCAACATGAATTGTTTACTTTGCATGTATTTGTGTCATATTTCGAGCATTGTATTTTGTAGGAATACAAAGCGATATTGTTATTTTACGGGTTTGTGCTTAAAAGTAGGAATCGTTTGTGTGGTTTATAGTCTCGTGTCTACTAGCTTTGTTTGCTTTAGATGAGATCGTTGTCTTGGACTGGCTGAGGTGTTTCTTTTTATATCGCTTTCTTGGGGCGAATGATATTAGGTATATTTAATCATTGCACATTTATCTGGTAGTGGTGGATATTAATGCCCTATTCTCTTCTTGCGTATAAATAATTAGAGGATCATTTTTTTACTATGCGCACTCACTTTAGGAGTGGCGACAGCCTAAGTTGACTCTTTTACGCTCACTTCTTAAAGGCGACAGATCTTAGGCAGTCATTTTTTCTTTATGCTCGCTTACTTTGGGAGCAGGGTGACTTTATAATTTTTATCAATACTTTTTACTGTGAGAGTAACTTGCTAATTATTATGTTAGGCGTCAGTTAATTGGATATGTGAATGGACAGTAGTTCTCCATATATGAAAGATTTGCTACAAACCTGTGTTTTTTTGTGCCACTATGTTTGGCTTTTGTTAGGAGCAGTGATTATTTAACCATCATCTTTGCGGCCACTTTACTATACGCACTTATTTCAGAAGCAGCTAACGAACCTTTCATCTTTTCGGTCGCTTTACTATACACACTTACTTGGGAAGTGGCTAACAAACCTTTCATCTTTGTGGTTGCTTTACTATGCACACTTACTTCGGAAGTGGCTAGCAAACCTTTCATCTTTTAGGACGCTTTACTATGCACAAATACTTGGGAAGTGGCTAGCGAACCTTTCATCTTTGCGGCCGATTTACTATACACACTTACTTCTGAAGTGGCTAGCGAACCTTTCATCTTTTCGGCCGCTTTACTATGCACACTTACTTGGGAAGTGGCTAGCGAACCTTTCATCTTTTCGGCCGCTTTACTATGCACACTTACTTGGGAAATGGCTGGAGAACCTTTCATCTTTGTGGCCGCTTTACTATGCACACTTACTTGGGAAGTGGCTAGCAAACCTTTCATCTTTTTAGCCGCTTTACTATGCATACTTACTTGGGAAGTGGCTAGGAACCTTTCATCTTTGTTGTCGTTTACTATACACACTTACTTGGGAAGTGGCTAGCGAACGTTTCATCTTTTCGGCCGCTTTGCTATGCACACTTACTTGGGAAGTGGCTAGCGAACGTTTCATCCTTGCGACCGCTTTACGATGCATACTTACTTAGAAAGTGACTAGCGAACCTTTCATCTTTTTGGTCACTTTACCTATGGATAGAAACACATTAGTAGAAAAAGGTATTTATTAATTAAAGTAATTAAATATAATGTTGAATATGCAAGTTTCAAAACAAAATATGTGATTATGTTTAATATAACCCTTTTATATATACATATAGTTGAAATCCTACATTAAAGCATACATAATAAGTTAAAGCAGAATGCATGTTGAATTAGACGAGTTAGGTTGTACCTTTGATTGTTTGGTGCGCTTTCTATTTGGTGACCAGTCGTCATTTTGTAAAACTAAAAATTGATTTTGATATAACAATTATTTTGAAGGACTATTTTGCAAAATAAGACAAATTTTTAAGTACCCAAAAATACTCACAAAATGACAAAGATTCGAACTTAAAAGTGTTTCTTAATCAAAAAAACTAAAACCCCAAATATTTTCTAAGTTTTTTTGTACTCTAATAGCCGAGTTTTGCCTAAGCGTACCGATACACTATTTACCGTATCGATACGATCTCTCACTACTGAAATTTGTTTTTAATGCAAATGGCTATTGCGTACCGATACGGCTTATGTCCATTTCGGTACGGCTTATGTCCGTTTCGGTACGGTGTTTCGATACACTATGTATCCGTTCTTATACGCCATGTAACTTGGGAGATAATGGCTATATGAGTTTTGATACGGTTGTTACTCATATCGATACAAGGTGTTAGATTTTGTAAATCTTTGCATTTAAAACTTGACTGTTGCCTTGTCAGTTTATTAGAATCCCAAACTTTGAAAATCGGTTATAGCATACCGCTACGCCTACATAGCGTATCGATACGGTGCTTCATACTTGAAAAATAAGGATTCCAATGAGTATACCCCGTACCGTTATAGTGATACCTTTTCGGTACGCCTTTGTTATTTTCGATATGCCGTGCTGATACGCCCCTCCTGCGTATCGATAAGCCTTTGTACAACGGTTATATTTTCGTGTGTCAGGTATCGATACGGCAAGCCCGCATACTGATATAGTTGGTTAGCAGACTGCATTTATTGCGGGAAAACAAGCTCTCCAACGGCTATATTCAATTCTCCAACCACCCAAACGGTTAGAAATCAATGAAGGGGTATAAATTGAAGTCTCCAAAACTGCTATAACAACTATTGATTAACTTACAAGCCTTCAAGCAAAAATCCAACACATTGAGCCTATTAGAGTCAAATCTTTTGTAACCTACTTGAGTGAAAAAAATTGTATTATTTATTTTTCAAGATTGGGTTGAGCGATCTTGTAATTAGGCAAATTATCACCTTTGAGATGATTCATTTCATTTGCCAAATTCTTTCTTTGTAAAAGAATGAGTCTATCAAAGTTTTGGGTAGAAAGCTTTGATCTTGTAACGGTTGTCTTCTAAGCCTAGAAAAGGGGAAGAATTCTCTAGTGAATTTGTTGAAATCCTTAGTAGAAAGCTAAGGTAGTGGACATAAACCTTGTTAGAAGGTTGAACCATTATAAATCCTTGTGTCCCATTGCTTTCATTCTTTCAACTTGTTTCCAAATTTTTTAATTGTCAATTCACCCTCATCTTCGATACTTTCTCCATTGATTGATCATCCCAACATCTTGTATTCTTGGTACCGACGCCGTTGTTGAATAGCTTAGAGGGTTATATCGGACGTTGTTTGTAACTACTTATTTCTACTACCGAAGAGGTTAGGGGGTGCTCTACTTATTGAGTTTTGTAACTTTAAATTTCATCAGAAGGGATTGCTTATTCTCCTTTAGCAAGGTGACAACAAGGGCTCCCGATATCCCTCATCCAATTTTTTTTTTTTTTGCTTTTCATATGTGTTCCCGTTGGGTGTACTTATTCTTCGTCTTTAACGAACTCTTCTAATTGCCCCATCTAACGGCTAACTCTATTGCATTCTTTAGATGGATACATTCATCTATGGCGTGCCCTTGCCTCTTATGAAATTCACACTTTTTTTTATCTTTCTCTGACTTTGTTTGGCCTCATCTGTTGTGGGGGCTTCAAAATTCCTAGGTGTTTTGCTTGATATAGGATGCACAACGGCGGGTCTGTTAGAGGGTGGCAAGTTCTGAAACTGAACGTTGGCTATCAAACTTGAGTGTCTTTTTTTATTCAATTTTTCGCATGCCGATGGGTCCTTTTTCTTACTTGAGTTCCTTGTTTTCCCTCTCTAAGTAAAGATGTAATTACTTTCTTATTGTCGCAATTCTCCTCTACTCCTACAGAATGGTAGGCTTCCTCCCTCTGGCTGGGGTTTACGGGCTCCGAATTTTGCATGCTTTCAGCTGAAGCTCTCAAGGGACTTACTGTCATGGTGTCCCAGTTAATTTTCGTTACATGCGTGCATTCCTCCCCAATCATTCTGGTTGCAATGGTTTCGAATTTCTCCACAGCCTTCACGTTTTGCTCTCATACCAAATGTTGCATTCGTCCTATGATATATTCTTACTGCTGCCTAAGCTGCTTTAGTGCGGTGTGGGTATACTCCTCCATGATTTCTAGTCTACTCTGCGTGTTGGCTAGCTGGTTGCTTCTGTCCTGAAAAAGGGTTTCTTCTTCCATTTTTTTGACTTTTTCTCTCCTTCATACATTCCTCCATGATTTCTCCTGCTGAGGTTCGTTCTTCGTTGCTTCCTAAGAATCAGACTGAAAGAGTGAAGGATCCACGCTCACCGTACCAATTGTTGATTGTCAAAACGAACAGGGGTCAGAGACGATGGTCCGATAGTGGCCGAGATGGCCGTTTCGGGTTGGAATTTGTATATTGCTCTTGTTTCGTGGGCAATGGTGTCTGGAATAGAAGATTTACCCCTCCTCCACTCTCTTTTGTTGCATGTCCCATTTTATATTACTTAGACAGGTGTCGTGACCGGATTGTCATGGCGCGATGATTGGACTGGCTATGATTTGACGTCCTAGGTTTGCTTCGTCATCCGTAGCGAGCACGTGTGTAGTCATGTAGTCGCCGGATGTGATGCGATGTTGTTTGTAATCTTGCCTGTTCGCCAAAGATTGCGAAGGGTATCGTGCAGTTCGCAGGCGATCTTGTGTGTTGTGGTCCGCGTGTGTTGTTGCGCTCATCGCTAGACATTCCTTGTGTTACGCTGTCTGCAGTCTCATTCATCCTGGTCTCAACACGTGGTGATAGGTGTTTATAGGTGCTAAAAAATATTTTCGCTAAAAGTATTGTGTTACATGTAACCAAAATTAAAGATCAAATTAGTAAAACATGTAGACGTCGAGAGAGCTAAATTAATTGTTATACCTATAAAATATAAAAATAAAAATAAAAGCAACTCAATCTTGGGGACCCACATACCTTTCCATTTCCTTCCATACTGGAATTCTGGGTATGTATACAAATGTGAAAAAGCCTTACCCTTTAGGCCTTATCTTGTGCCACCAAAACCTTTTTTGTTGTCAGTAATCAGCGCAAGAAAAAGTTAAATCCTTTTCTCCTTGCTTTCAAGTTTCATCCTCTTTTCCTCTTTCTTCTATATATACATACACCTATTGCTCTCAAACCCATATAGATCCATGGAACCTATGGCTTCTCCTTCTGGTTTAGTTGCGTTGGGCTTATGTCTCCTGGTCCTGTTGGTCGGACCAGAAGGAGCACATGGCTCGAGTCGCGGTTCGTTTGGTCGAAACAATGGTGCAGTTGCTGCACCGGTAGTGAATGGGATATGTGCCACCTCGGTGACCATCCACGGTTACAAGTGTGAGGAACATGAAGTAAGAGCATGAGATTAATTAAATAAGATTGGATTTTGAGTAGAATGGCATAGTGGGGAGTGAAGGAAAATGGGTTGTTTTGTTCTCATTGTTGCAGGTGAAAACCGAAGATGGATATATCTTGAACATGCAAAGGATATCGGAGGGACGTATAGGTAGCGGTAAAAACAAAAAGCAACCAATACTGATACAACATGGTGTACTTGTGGTGAGCTCATTTTTGACCATTGGATTGATATTTGTTTTTTAATTTGTTCGAACTATATCGAATCTAACCGGTTCATATTTATCCGAATTGAAATACAAAACCCTATAAAATTTTACAAGGGAATTGCTAGACTTGATTTTGGCACCATAAAAATGGTCTTAGTTTGTGATAGTATTGGAGCATGTGATGTGGTGGTTAAAAAGTATCGTTTCATTCAATTTGGAACTTTTTGGTGACTCATCGTGACATATTAGGTGATTTCTTTTCTTTCTTGGGGCAACCTCTTGAAATTTCTAGCAAGTTAAAGCCGTGCATATATATATAGGAATACGAATTAGTTACACAGTGTAAAACTCTTGAAGTTTTACATTTTTTTGATCGATGAATGGATAATAATGATGGTTGAAATTAACAGTAGAATATGTGATGATTATCACTTAGGAAAAAAAATAAAGAGTTAATTTAAGCTATTCATTTCTCCCATCCAACGATTCAAAATACGTGTAAAACTTAAAAGTTTTATATTGTGTAAGTAGATTCTAACTCATATATATATATATATTAGAACATACTTCATTATTGCTTGCTTATAGTGCTAATCACTAAATTATTAAGCTTCGGTTTTCATGCTTTTTAAAAGTGTTTTTTTGAGCGTTAATAAAATATTTTTGGAAAAAAAAAACATGTTTTTAGAGTAGTTTTCACGTTAAATGTGTTTTCCAACTTATTTTAAAAAATATTTTTCAAAAAATAAAATTTTAAACCTTTTTAAAATTATTTTTAAATAAAACTACTCATTTGTCATCCTTTATATCAACATCTTTTTATATTTTAAAAAGTGTCAAATAGTAAAATGTCTATTTAAAACATTTTTTTAAATATATAAAAAGATGATATAAACGATTTAAAGCCATTATAAAAACACTTTCGAGCCAAACTAGCCATAATTATGTGTTGCATTGGTATTTCCTTCCCCAATGGCTTAAATTTCATGTATGTAACATAAAATTTGATCTAATCCTACCTTAACTTGTCTACTTTAACATAGTATGATCCAATCTCGTACTATTATGTCTTAATCAAAAGCAACAATGCCCCTAAACTTTATCAAATAAAGAAATACTATTAAAAGATTATGCTAATATACTAATGCTCGTGTCCTTTTAAATAGAACTTGAAATTCACCTTGGTAAAATTATGATTAATAACCTCTATTAATTTGTTAATTGAATGACTAAAATAAGAATATGATCAAAATTGAATGATGAAATTTAGAATATATCCTTTTATTTAAGACATTTAAGATTAATAACAATAAAAAGATGAGATGGTGTTCATTTAAAAGATCTATTAATTGTTCGAGAGTGGTCTAAAATATTTATGTTGTCTCATCTCTATTTAATTGAAAAATATAAAAGATAAATGATAATTATTTGATAAGTAAAAAAATTTAGTTTCTATAAACACTTTAATTTTAGGGTTTAGGAATTCAATTTAGGGTGTAGAGTTTAGGTTTAGTAGCTTAAAATTTAGGGTTTAGGGTTAGGATTTAAAAATTTAAGATTTATAAGTTAAAACATAAATCATCATCATATTACCATAAAACTCAAACCCTAAATTTTAATTATTATTCTTAAATTCTAAACCCCTATACTTAAACTCATACTATTTAAACTCATAATCTCTATACCTTAAACTGAATTTATAAATTTTAAAATTAAGGCGTTTGTAGAAACTAAAAGTTTCGACGCCTTGGATATAAATAGAAAGATAAATTATATTTTATATAGCGACAAGAAGTATAATTTAACCTGAAAATATAAACCGATTGCAAGTGTGCATTTTGTTCCTTCACGTGGCCCGAAGAGATGGTGCACAAAATAATGCACCGTTTCAGACAACCCAAACTTTGTTTCTGCAACCCAATACGTGGCCCAACATCATTACACATCCAGGGCTGCAATTTTTGGTCTGTTTATCATCGTGTTGGATAACGTAACATCCAGAAACATTTAACTGCAATTTTCAGGATGGGATGACGTGGCTCCTGAACTCACCCGAACAAAACCTGCCCATGATTTTGGCTGATAATGGCTTTGATGTTTGGATTGCTAATACTAGAGGCACTAGATTCTGCAGACAGCATGTTTCCCTCGACCCTGTCCACCCGGTTCTCTTCTTTCTTTTCCTCGTTGTTCCGACTCTTCATTTTCTTTTAAAATATTTATTTTTAACATATTTTGTTTGCTGATGCATCATTAGTGATTAACAGGTTGTTAAAACTGATAAAATGGCAGGAATTTTGGGATTGGTCATGGGATGAATTGGTGACTTATGATCTACCAGCTGTTTTTGGCTTTGTGTTCAACCACACAGGCCAGAAGATTCATTACATCGGTCATTCCCTGGTAACACACCCTTCGGAAGCTAACAAATTATAAAATTCGATTCGATCCAGATCGGTTCAGCTCATCGTTAACATATTACTATGTCCATTGTGGTTGACAGGGAACTCTTATAGGTTTGGCATCATTCTCGGAGGGACATCAGGCAGATAAGCTGAAATCTGCAGCCTTTTTAAGTCCAATTGCATACTTAAGCCATATGAAGACTGCACTTGGCGTGCTTGCTGCAAGAGCCTTTGTTGGTGAGGTATGTATGGACACGAATGGACCAAAGGATGTTGGAAGCAGTCACACTCCCTAAAAATGTCTGATCTAATATCGTATTTTGCTAGAATTTTTAAATTCCCATAATTTATTAAGTATAAAAGTTCGCATCCTCTAACATAAAATTTTACGTTTTGCCAACAGATCACTACAGTATTCGGAATAGCAGAATTCAATCCAAAAGGGTGAGCAAAACATTTGTAAACATTGAAAGGATGAACTTACTATATTAGAAATGCTATCATATAATGACTTTTCTTTCTTTGATTTTGACAGACAAGAGGCATCAGCCTTTCTCAAAGCTTTATGTGATTATCCCGGAGTTGACTGCTATGATCTAGTATCTGCAGTTACTGGTAAAGTTCTTCAATCTTACTGCTTGCTCCTCGTAATGGTTCGAATCAGTTTCGTTTTTATATCATTTCGGGGTCGAGTCATTTGAGTTTATCGTTCGATTTTAGGTAAAAATTGCTGCCTCAACGCTTCCACGGTTGATATTTTCTTACAGAATGAGCCTCAATCAACAGCAACCAAAAACATGGTGCACTTAGCTCAGAGTAAGACCATGAAGAAAGAAACCAGACTCTTGTTATGTCGAACATAATAATCGTGTTTAAAATCTTTTTCGTGATTCGTAGCCGTTCGAGACGGGGTTATCAAGAAATACGACTACGGGAGACCGGACTATAACCTGATGCGTTACGGAGAGCCCATACCACCAGCTTACAACATCTCGAACATCGCTTGCGACCTCCCGATATTCATTAGCTATGGAGGGCAGGATGCACTGTCGGATGTTCAAGATGTGCAGCTGTTGCTCGATCATCTCAAGTTCCACGATGTGAGCAAGCTGTCGATTCAGTACATTAAGGATTATGCACATGCGGATTTCATCATGGGTATAAATGCCAAGGATGTTGTGTATAATCAAGTTGTCCAGTTCCTTAAAAACCAGCATTGATCCCTCGGTTTATGTATAACACAAACTTGTAAACTTTTCCTTTTTACCAACTTAGAAATCATTTAGTACAAGAAATAAAAATAAGGGTAGATTACCCCACTTATTCTTTTGTTTGAATTTTGATCGTTCAATTATTATTTTCGATAAAATCGTATCTAACATTAATTTTTTTAACATTAATAAAGTAACGACGATATTGACATGATATTTTTTTTCTTCAATTTCACGCCATTTTCTCTTTCGATGTTAACAACCGGTGACATCTTTTAATTATTTTATTGGACTAATAAAGTGGCTATATGTTTCATCACCTTATTATGGAACAAACCCAAAGGCTTATTTTGTTTTGCCAAACTTATATTTAAGTGATACTTTGTTACTAGAGGACTAGAGTTTGATTTAGGCTTATTGTATTTTGCTCTGGATTTGTTTTACAATAAGATAATAGCACGTGTCATCATTTTATTGGTCGAATAAAATAATAAAAGTGTCAATAGATTGGTGTTGATGGGAGAGAATTATGTAAAAATTTAAAAAATAATAAAAAATATCATGATATGATATTGTCAAATAATAACAATTAAATGATCAAAATAATAACACAAGAATTAACCGAGTACAAACAAGTAATTTACCCTAAAAATAAATCAACCAAGGGTATGTCCAAATGTGAAAGACGACCAAAACAATGAGAATAAATCAATCTTTATTATGTTATTTGTTTGATTTGTTTTTATATTCTTAAGCTCCAATCATTCTTTATTATGATATCACTAACTTCCAACACAAAATTCAAGTGCTGATCTATGAAACAACGACCTCTTTGCACTAAAATTGTATTGAAAAATAAGGACCATAAATTATGAGTTTGGAAATTCTTAAGGCATATGCAAATAGAGGTGAGCATGATCGAGTCTGAATCTAATAAAAAAATTTTGAGTTAATTGAGTCGGCGACGAGTCTTATTTATAACTCAAATTTTATTTAAAAAATTTTAATTTGAATTTATGAAATTCGAGCTGAGTTGTTCGAATTTCTGTCTAAATCTAATTGTAAGCATTTATAATGTTATGGAACTAATTGTTTCAATTTAAACAACTTTATATAACCATTTATGATATATATATATATATATATATCCATTTTTCTCTATGTGATATACATATATTAGGAAGATGTGAGATACTCGAATTTGAAAATCGATAAATTAATTACTAAATATTTTTTATTATTCGAAGTTATTCAAGTTTATATTTAAATCGATAAATTGAGGGTCTTGGTCTGATACATTAATTACTAAAAATTTTGTATAGGAAATCCGTAAACAGGAGTGCCATGTTAATATACAACTTTGTATAGATTGAGGGTCCTGGTCTGATTGTCCTTTAAGAGTTGTTTTCGTTTAACGATAGTAGTTTTTAGCTTCTTTGGGTAATAATAAAATAATTATAAAAAGTTAAATTAAATAAAAAAGTATTTTTTTTAAATCGAGACAAATTTTACTTAATAATGAAGAAAGTGATATCGTAACAAAAGAATAAGGCTACCAACATGAAAACATAAGTGAGTTTACGGTACGACAGGTTTAGAGTGCGGTTAAAAGATAAATTTTAAAATTTGTCTACAAATTTAAAATGTTAAATTTTTAAATAATATTTTAAGTTAATTTTTTTATAATTTTTAATAAATTTCGATATATATATTTTATAACATTTCAAAAATTACTATATTTTAGTCGCACTCTAAATCTGTTATACCTTAAACTCCAGTAAACATATTCCTCTTCATTATCAAATTTTAAATAATGATTGAAGGTTGTTCTTCGTCTTTATAAAACCAATTGAATATAAAAATTCAGCCTCTGCCCTTAATTATATACATAAAATGTTTTACTTTCAAATAATATATACATATAATGTTTTAACTTCCCAATTGAATTATCTTTTTCTTTTTTTGATTTCTTTGAAAAAAAAAAGCTAGTCTTGACGATGCCGGAGGAGACGACTTCCATAGACTACGTTATGGAGAAGGCTTCGGGACCTCACTTCTCCGGCCTCCGTTCTCCGACGGCCGCCGCTGCCTGCTCATCCGCCTTTGCCGACGCCAACGCTCCTCGTCAGCCTTTTGTCATCGGTATTCCCTCTTTAAATCAATCAAACAAACACAGCATTTTCCGATAAGCAGCTGAAAAATTGAGTAAAGTTTTAATGCCTTTATGAATAAGTAAAGCATTATTATTCTCAAATCTGAATAGCTGTTGCTTGTCCCTGATTTTGTTTTCATTTCCTCAGACTAAATAAAAAGAGAAGCCTTTTTTATTTGATTAATTTTTTTAAATGCCAAAATTTGATCTTTATTTACTTCTCGACTGATTAAGCAGGTGTTTCGGGAGGCACAGCTTCTGGTAAAACGACTGTCTGTGACATGATCATCCAACAGCTCCACGATCACCGTGTTGTCCTTGTCAATCAGGTTCAAATCTCAGTTGGTATTTTATAATATGAACTGTAATTTATTACCTTCTTAGTTTACCTTTTTTTTCCCCTTCATTTTTATGGATGTAGGATTCCTTTTACCGTGGTTTAACTACTGAAGAGTTAAAACGCGTCCACGAGTATAATTTTGATCATCCTGGTAAATTAATTTGATGTTCTTTGCTGTCTTCTGCTATACTGGATTTGGATGTTATTGTTTTGATTGTCCATTGTTTCTTTGCTTGTGTAGATGCTTTTGATACTGAGCAGCTTCTGGATTGTGTTCAGAAGCTTAAAAGTGGGCAAACTGTTCAGCTCCCAATTTATGATTTTAAGCAACATCGCCGATCTTCAGATAGTTTCTGACAGGTAATTCCTTACTTAAATCCCTTGTTGTTGAACTTTGCTTAATGATGCTGGAGAAAGATACATGCATTCAGTTAAAGATCTTGTAATAGTCGTTTAGGGTATTTTTTCTATTTTAGATATAATGCTTGCTTGTTCTTGCATTTTACTTTTCTTTCTCCTTTTAGTTATTAAGCTCTTGATCGCATTTCGGAATATCCAAATATGTTGGTGATAATTCAATAAGTTGGCTACTTATCCTATATGTAACTTGTTTTAATCTATTTTCAGGTTAATGCTTCCGATGTCATAATTTTGGAAGGAATTCTTGTTTTCCATGACCAGCATGTCAGGAACCTCATGAATATGAAGATTTTCGTTGATACGGGTTTGACCTCTTCTACCGAGTACCTTACCATTATAGATATGTCTATTTGTATTATTTAGTGAAGATGCTAGATTCATTTTATTTACGTAATACATTATCATGCATGCCTCACGAGGTTAAACAACGTATAACCGTTGCCAACCAGTCAAAAATGGAAAACCGTTAACTGTAAGAACTGATAGATTAAAATTAAGTATTTATCAAGCTGAAATGGAAGCTCATGGACAAAACTAAGCTCAAAGCCAACTTCTGTATTAATTGACTAATTGTTGACTGCAAACTGTATTAAATTGTGTATGGCCATTGACCTGCTAGCCAATAGAAGAGGAAAGTTTAGCTATTGTTTTTTATCTTCACAAAACTCAACCCAATCAATTCAAGGAAATTTTAAATTTGGGTTCTTAATCCCCAGGATTGTCGCCCACTAATTACTTGAGAAGGCAATGGCCTCACCTAGTTGAATGTGTTTGCATTTGTGTTTCATTGCTTGTTCAATGGTGCATCGGTTGCCTTTTCCTGTGACCATGTTTCTTCTTTTCTTGCTCTCACGGGTTCTTATAGTTCTCGGTTTTATTTCACAATTTGTTATAGATGCTGATGTGAGGCTTGCTCGTAGAATAAGACGAGATACAGTTGAGAGCGGCAGGGATGTAAACTCTGTTCTTGAACAAGTAAGCCTATGTATACCATATTTTCTTTGTAATTTAATACTTGAAATTATTCCTGAACAAGTGTAAATCCCTGGGGTGTAATTTAATACTTTCCATGATATGCAGCTTGTTTAAGTTTACTTGCCTGGGCTGGTAGTTGATGTCATGGTGCATGTTTTTGTATCGGTTGTATTCAAACACGGAAAAGAATATCTGGAAGCATTACAGGGCTTGGATTTGAAACAGAATATGTTCTCATTCTCACACGTCCATTAAAACACTTATGGAGAGCTTTTTGATTTATGTGCCTCACAATTAAGTACTTCAACATTTTGATCACAATGTTGCAATATTCTGTTATTTATGCAGTATGCGAAGTTTGTCAAGCCTGCATTTGATGATTTTGTTCTCCCATCAAAGAAATATGCTGATGTCATCATCCCCCGAGGAGGTGATAATCATGTTGCAATTGATTTGATTGTGCAACATATCCACACTAAGCTTGGTGAGCATGATCTCTGCAAAATTTATCCCAATGTGTATGTAATTCAGTCAACCTTTCAGGTATATCTCATGCTTTATCTCCATCCTATTTCTGTTACAAATTGTTTGATCATGTAGAGTAACACATATATCTTACCAGCAGAGCTTGTTACTAGCAAGCATAGGACCCTTCCTCTGTCTATATTCATGTGTAGCTCTTTCATGTGCCATGTACCCTAAAATGTTCTGGTAGACTATGAGTTTGCAGTGTTGAGAGAAGCTGACACACTTATTGTAGTTAGAGCTTCATGATTGGCGAAAATGACGCCACAACTTTAAAGTTATTCCCAACAATTTTATCTAGTAGCTTGCATGGCCCTTTCTTTTTCCTTGATTATTTCATAATTAGGACTTATGGTGCAGATTAGAGGAATGCATACTCTGATTAGAGACCGGGATATTTCTAAGCATGATTTTGTCTTCTATTCAGATCGGCTTATTCGTCTGGTACCTTCTTTTATATCTTGTGAATGAGCTATGTTTTGTTTTCTGTAAGTGCTTTCCAAATGAAAAATATTCCTGATTTTGTTGCATTTGATTTAGGTGGTGGAGCATGGTCTTGGACATTTGCCTTTTACCGAGAAGCAAATAATAACGCCTACAGGTGTGAAAACTTCCAGTTCTCCTTTCTGAGTATCTGCAATCGGATATGTCCAAAAGGAAAATGATGAATTTTACTTCAGCTTAAGATTTATCGTTGAAACAGTTAATATTTTGCTTATGTTTGAAACTTGCTGCTATTTCTTTTCAGCATCTGTATATACCGGGGTTGATTTTTGCAAAAAACTGTGTGGTGTTTCCATTATTAGAAGGTGAGCTTTTAATCAGGTATCGAATTGGTCAGTTTTTGTTATTTGACATCGGGCCTTGTTTAGTCAAAATCTGGGGTATTGGGCGATCTATAGTTACATCCAATAAAACTATGATGAATGCTCAGTTGTTTCTTCCTGTATTTACTAACAAGTTCTCTTTTTAATTATTATGTTACAGTGGTGAAAGCATGGAAAATGCATTACGTGCATGTTGCAAAGGAATAAAAATTGGAAAAATTCTGATTCACCGTGATATAGATGATGGAAAACAGGTTAGAAATGTATTTTGGATCTTTATGCTGTTAGGTGCTCCATATAAAATCAATCTAACCATTAATATGCTTTCTCGGAAACTTTTACCTTATATATGAGAAGCTTCCCAAGGATATCGCTGAACGACATGTCCTCCTCTTGGATCCGGTCCTTGGTACAGGTAAGTTTGTTCCTCTTCTAGCAGCTATGTTCTTTACCATTTTCCATACCTTTTGTCAAAAGAAAGTTGTCTTGAAACTTTTCGGCGTCCTTTTTCTTCTTCGTTAACGAATTAGCTTGAGGGGATAGAGAATTAGTCCAGAGAAATCACAGATTAGACTATCGACTATCGAGTTTAAGAATATTGCATGGAAATGCATACATAGCTACTTACCTTCAATTATTGACTGATTTCTGCGAAACCATCATGTTGTAGGGAATTCTGCTAGCCATGCCATTGAACTACTGTTACAGAAAGGAGTTCCGGAATCTCACATCATATTCCTGAACCTCATCTCTGTAAGTTTTTAGCCTTGTTGGCAGCAGAGTTTGGATGCATCTACTATGCAACTCTTCCTACGTGTTGATCCCTATCCTCTTTCTTTTTAGGCACCTGAAGGAATCCATTGTGTTTGCAAACGGTTCCCATCCTTGAAAATCGTCACTTCAGAGATTGACGTTGCACTAAATGAGGAATTCCGTGTAGTACCAGGCATGGGTGAGTTCGGAGATCGTTACTTTGGCACTGATGACTGATCCACCATTGTTGGCAAGTTCCGATTAACCAGGTAACATTCCAAAATACATACAGAAGCTAGAGAGTAGGACGATCAGGACAAAAGTCAGTCCGGAGATGAGTCCTGTGTCATTTATTTTGTTCTCATGTTGCCTTGAATGCTCGATTTGTGAACTTGTAGATTGAAGAACACTCACAAAGTGAAGACGACGTCGTCGTAAATGGCGTAGAACATTATGAATGCCATGCGGTTGATTTTAGACAAGTTTATTTACCATTCAAATGTTTAGAATCCATGGATTAAATCTGAAATAACTAATGAATTGTGATCAAACATTTATTGATATAATCAATGCATAACATCAAAGACTCTAACCTATAATCATGGTTTTCAATTACTATATATTTTGAATGTCACAAATTACATTTTTACCTTCCAATTTTACAGTTTAATTATTTTAGTCCTTCAAATTTTGTTGACTCTTTTTTAGCATTTAATTTTTTTTTATTAAATTGACTCAAACTTGACTGAACAATAACAGTGTTAACATGATGTAAATTATTGTTTTTATTGAAATGCCAACATCGCCTTCTTATCATTTTATTTTACGCCAACAGAAAACTAAAAAATAGTAAATATTTTAAAATTAAATAATTGATGTTAATATTTTAATAATTATTATTTTTTGAATTTTTTTATGATGTGCCTGAAAAAGGAAAATATTTAATGATTCAATTGCCGTTGTGTATCATTTGGTTAAATTTAAGCAAAAGTTGGATTAAAATATTGGTAAAATTTTGATACACAGGCAGTATAAAATTAATTTTACACAAACTTGTGTATTTACACTATAAAAACTCAAATCTTAAATTTTTAATCCTAACCCTAAAAAACTAAACTCTAAACCTTAAACCATATACATTAAATTCTAAACACTAACCTTAAATTTTAAACTTTACAACTTAAACCCCTAAATTAAAATTCTAACCCCTAAAACTAAAAGGCACGTGTAAATTAAAGTTTACACGCCTGTGTATCAAATTTTTTTTCTTAAAATATGTACAATGAAAATTGAAGAGCTAAAATAATTAAACTCGTCAAGTTAGGAAACAAAAAAAAAAATATTTTCAAGGATTAAAAATATGTACAATGAAAATTGAAGAGCTAAAATACGAACATTGAAAATCTGACATTGTTTAGCAGTAATGTTTTTCTTTATTTTCATTTTAAAACTATAGTTATTTATTTTTTTGAAAATTGAAAAATAGGTTGGGTAAATAGAAATAAAAAATATTTTCAATATCAAAAATTTGAAAAATATGTTTGGTTATCTATTATTTTTTCATAGTAGAAACATAATAAAGAAATTCATACATTTATATGGATTTGAAGCAGCATCGATGATTTAATATTTAAAATTATTGAAAAAAAGAATATTATATGTTCTTACATATTTAAACTCGATTTAATTCATTAGGTTAAAAACTCATTGTTTTTAATTTTTTAAATTTTATAAAATATCTTTATTGAAAACTTTTTATTGTTTCTAATTTTCAGATATTTTCATTTTTATTATGTAAAGGTTATTTTTAAATTTTTTCTTTTTTGTTGCTTTCCTGATTCCCAATGTTTTGCCCTAACTAATCTGGATCGACCAGCGTCATATACCTAGTTTTGGTGAATTAGTCTTCCAGCGAGAATTTTCTGCATACACAAAGCGTCGAACAAGACCTACTTAAGCGATATCAAACTACTTACCACTTGGAACTACCCATTGATATTTTTTAAAATTTTCTAACAAAACAAAATTTTCTCCCATATTTCTTTATTTTTCTAAGAAAACGAAAACTATATTTGTTTCCTAATATCAAAGGCCGTTTTACTTTATTTTGAATGAATATTATTGTAAGATTTATTTCCACTAATAATACTTTATTGCAAATAAATTTTGATATCCTTCCGTATCCTGAATTTATTTTGGTTAATTATGGCAATGATCAAACCCACCAAAATTATCAATAAACTTAATTATATTTCCTTTGAACAAAAAAGGAAAGACAAATCCCAGATCAATGCCAACAAGGAAAAAGCTAGAACGATTTATGGGAAATATATGAAAATTACTAATATTAGCCGAAATTAAGAAAATCAGTTAATTACTAGTAGGCAAATTAGGATGATTTATTCAAGTAATATTTTTGATAAACTTGTTTCATTGTCGTTACTCATTAAGAGAATGATGAGAGAGTTAAAGAGGATTTCAAGGCCGCCATTTTGTCTCATTGTCTCCTTCATCTTCTTCATCTGCTTGATTTTCCATCAGTTTTCCGATCATCCAAACACCCAATTTCTCAATTCACAACATGTAAGAAACATGTTTCTAACATGTTCAATTATATCCCAAGTTCATATGTTTTATGTTAATATTTGTTGGTCTTCTTTCATTAGGATTTGGAAAGGAAAACTTTGGTACGAGCACTGAGGAAAGCATCGATGATTGATAGAACAGTTATTCTGACGGTTGTTAACGAAACTTGGGCGAAACCGGAATCGGTCCTCGACCTCTTCCTCGAAAGCTTTCGAATCGGGGAAGGAACGAAACGCCTTTTAAACCATCTGCTTATCGTCGCCGAAGATAGCCGAGCTTTCCGGTTCTGTAATTCTAAGCATCCCCATTGTTTCGAACTCGGAAACTTCATAAAGAAACTGACCAAGACACCACCAGGAACACAAGGGAACCTCATGTTTAGTCCAATCAGACTAATTCTGCTAACCCAAGTGATTGAATTGGGTTACAATGTTGTATTCACTGTAAGTTTCATTTTTTTTTTTGCAGATTAAGACAATTCGAGACCATGTTAGTTTCGTGGCACGGTTAACTGTTGTTAATGGTTGCAGAATGCAGATGTAATGTGGCTGAGGAATCCATTAAGTAAGCTTGTGCCCGGTTCCGAACTGTCGATCGCATGCGAACTATATCCGATCGATGCTAAAACTTTCGGAATCAAAGGAGACGGAGGATTCTTTCATCTCAAAGCAAACGCAAGGACTTACGAATACATCAGAACCTGTAACTTAAACAGGGTTCTGTACCCTGATCCCGAACACCAATCCCTCTGCAAAATTTCCGACAACGACAAATACATCGACCTTCTCGGAGTTGAAGTTTCGTATTTCAACGAGGAGAATTTCGGCAGACTTTGTCTGCCGTTTGATTTGAATCAGATACACACCGTACAAGCAAACTGCTGCGAGAACATTGATAACAAGATCCATGATCTGAAGCTTGTTCTTGATGACTGGAGAAACTTCATGCAACTGTCCGCAAGTAATGTTAGCTGGACATCGTCACCTTTATCGTGGAGAGCTCCAGAGAGATGCATGGCCTGATTTATCTTCTCCGGCAGCCGGCTGTCAAGGTGTGACCGACAAAGACAGTTATTGTAAACATTTTACAATTCTAAACATGAAAAACAAAAATTGAAATGGCTGGTCTGTTGCCAGTTATTGTAACTTTACATTAATTGATCATTGTCCTACGACATTACCTAGGTTTTATGAGCTCGATTGTAGGTCTTTTTCATCACATGTTATCAAAATGTTAGTATTTAGCAAACACACAAGATTAAAGGCTTTAACTGTTTAAAAAATTCTTAATTTTTTTTTGGGAAAAATCAACTCAGCTCCTTAATTGGCCAAGTAAATTTTATTCCGAGTACCGATACCTCTGCACCAGAAGAACATTTAATGCTAAAAATTTTATCCCCAATGACTCTAATTAACCCCCAACAGCTAGTAACGGTCAAAAATTCATTAGAGGGCTTAAAAAAAGACCTTCAAGCAGCCATGGATCAACAAAAAAACCAACAACAACATTCTTTATATAGAAAAATCTTTTTGTGCTTAATTTGGTCATATTCTTTGTAGAAAACACTTGTGAGCCAAATTGTCAATATTGCTCAAGTGTGATTTTGGGTGAGTGCTTAAGAGTGCAAACTATTTGCCTTTGAGAGATTTTTCCTTTGTTTGCTAATTTTATTTCTTCTTGGAAGAGAGTTGCTCAAAGCTTTGGGGTATAAGTTTTGAGAGAGTGTAAACATTACTCTCGATCATTGAAAAAGAAAGAAATTCAATAGTGAATTTGGAAAATTCTTAGTGAGAAGCTAAGGTAGTGAATGTAGACTTTGGTTAGAAAGTCGAACCATTATAAATTTTTGTGTCCAATTTTTTAAATTTTATTGCTTCCACTAAAATTTCTTTCAAGTCAATTCACCCACTCTTAGCAATTCAGTTGACGACATTCGAGCCTAACATTAACCTTATTAGAACCAGGTTCCATTAATAGTCGAACCTCAATTTTCATTCTGATTTCAAAGAAAAGCTTAACTAATAAAAAAAATTTAAAATCAAAATGAATTTCACTTAAATAATCTTAAAAAAGGAAGAAATTTTTTTTATATCTCCAGCTCTCAAATAAATAAAAAATCAAAATAAGACATAAAACGTACATGCATAATTAATTTGGAAAGAAAGTAGGAAAAGAGTTAGTTCAGAAAACTGAACAAAAATTGTAAATATGCTAACCACATGATCTCAAACAGCTATATGTTCAAGCCTAATCAAAGAAAATGATTATAGTAATGCTAGGCAATTCCATTAGTTATAATATCATTTATGATATTAACTAATAAGATTTATTTAATTATAATTTGTAAACTTTACCTATTTTCTGATTGTATTTGAATTAGCTTTTTTAATTGCAAAATGTTAATAAAAAAAAATTATATTCTAGACTTTCCTTATCCTATCGATTATGATCTTAATTGATAAGAAATATTTATTTAATTATTTTTCATGTCATTAATTTACTTAAATAGTAATGTTTAAAAATGTTGTTATTCTTAGATAAACTGGATTTGAACAAATTGTCTATACAGTGTGTATGCGTTATTAAAAATTAAAATTAAGGCTTACTAAAAAAAATAAGTGCCGAAATTATACTTATTTTTAACTTTAGGTGCCTAAATTATTTTGGTCAAAATAAATGTCTAACGTTTACACCGCTACAATTTTAGGTGCTTAACGTTTATACTATTACAATTTTAAAGTTAATCTGTTTAAAAAACCCAACACCTAATAATTGTTTGACACATGTCTTTGATTTTAATTTCTTTTGATTTTTTGATTTCTTTTGGATTAACTACAAAATAAGTATCCAATCTATATTTTTAAGCTTTAGGTGCCTAATTTTTTTGTCAAAATAGGTGTCTAAAGTTTACTATGTTATCATTCCCTGGTAAAGACAGTTAATTTTTTTAAAAGGAAACTTTAGGCACCTAAAATAAAAACTGGCATAGTTTGGACTTTTTTAAAGAAAAATGTTAGACACCCAAAACAAAAAAGACATAGTTTAAACATTTTTTTCTTCTTTTCTATCTTTTTTAACGATCATTACCTGAAAGTGGTCACGAAGTAAACTTTATGCACCTATTTTGACTAAAAAATATTTTAGACACCTAAAGTAAAAAAAAATTATAGTTTGGGCACTTATTTTATAATTAAGAATTTCTTTTTTTCTTTTTGTAAACTTAATTTCTTAAAACCCCTAAATTTCTCGAAAAACACAAAATAACCCCAAAATTCTAAAACCATAACACCCCAAAACCCAAATCTCAAATTTAACTATTGTCACCACCTACTGCTCCCGTTGAAAGATCCACACAACTGTTTACCCCATCCTTCTGTCGTTGAAATTCGATGAACGACGTATCAATCAAACACCAAAAGCAAAACCTCCATTTCAACGACGAGCGATGAACAACGGCCAAAAAGGCGATGAACAACAAGAGGAGAGGACTTCATTCCGACAACAACGGTTGATTTGGAATTTCGATTATGATTTTTGAAATTTTGATTTTTTTGTGAAATTTAATAAAATTGGAGTTTTTTTAAAAAAACATTTAAAGTTTTTTTATAAAAAAATTAATTAAAAGAAATTAGGAATTAAAACTTGTTACGTGTCAAATTTTAATTGGTTAACGAATTTTTTAATAATAATTAATGATCAGACACTTGAAATTACCGAAATAAAACGTTGACAAAATAAAATTAGCTTAACTATAAAATAGGTGCCCAAACTTTGCCACTTTTTTACAATAGGTGCCTAAAGTATTTTTTTTGCTAAAATATGTGCCTAACGTTTTTACCGTTATCATTTTAGGCGCATGATCGTTAACAGTTGTTTAAAAAAATTACCCTGACCAATTAAAAATTTAAAACAATACACGTGGCTTGATTTTATTTTTTTTATTTGATTTGTCAAAATAATCCTTAAATTTCAAAAATTCACAAATTAACCCCCAAAATTTAAAATCCTTAACTCCCTAAAATCCAATTCTTGATTTGAGTTGATTCCACCGTTGATGGCCACGTCATCGCCCACCACACCTATCGCCGGACTATCATGACCATTTTTCCCATCACCCCGTCATCGAAAACCGATCGACGTCGTGTGAACGTCAGATGAATGATTCGAACGATTTGAGTTGATTCGAACAATTCACAACGAACAGTGTTTTGGTCTTTCGGTGAGGGCAGAGCGCTTCATTCTGTCACTGGCGACGTGACCAACTCTAGCAGGAGTGATCGAATTTAGGGGTTTAGGGATTTAGAGACTATTTTAGGCATATTTGATAATTTCAGGATTTTTTTATAAATTCTTATTTATTTTTTAAAAAATAAAATATGTCATGTGTCATATTTTTATTGACTAACATAACTTTTTAAACAGTCGTTAACGGCTAAACGCCTAAAATAGTAACAGGAAAACGTTAGGCACCTATTTCAGCTAAAAAACTTTAGACACCTATTACAAAAAAAATATGTATAGTTTGGGCACTTATTTTATACTTATTTTATGGTTAAGCCAATAAAATTTAGCACCTAAAATAAAAAAGGCTTAAATAAAAAATAAGTGCCTAAACTATACCCCTTTTGAACTTTAGGTGGCTAAAGTATGTTTTGCTAAAAATAGGTGTTGAAAGTTTACACTGTTACAATTTTTGCCCAGTAGTTAACTACAGTTAAAAAATGCATTAGCTAATCAATGCTTGACATGTGACAATAATTTGATTTTTTTTTAAATTGAAGAAAAAAAATCATTTTTTTTAATTTTCAGAAAATCTCAAAATTCTCAATTTTTTACAAAATAGTCCCTAAATCCCTAAAATTTTCCAAAACCAAACCCCAAAATTATTGTTGCTTATACCGTCGATCACCTCCCATGAGTACGTAGCCGATCATTTCTCTCAACACGACGTCGTCGGAAACGACGAACGACGTGCCAGTCAAACGTCAATTTTGTGTTTGACATTTGGCTAGCACACCGTTCACCGTTTCCGAAAATGACGATGTCGTATTAGAAAAAATGATCGGCTACGTCTTGAGACTAAAAGAGTGTGCTCATGGGCGGTGATTGCCAACGGAAGCGGCATAAATTTGAGGGCTTGATTTTGGGAATTTTTAGTGTTTTGTAAAAATTTGAGAATTTTAGGATTTTCTAAAAATTTTAAAAATATTGGTTTTTTTTTCTTCAAAATGTTGTTTAAAAAATCAAACTATTGTCACATGTAAGCATTGATTGATTAATGGATTTCTTTTAACAAGAATTAACTATCGAACACCTAAAATTATAACGATGTAAACTTTAAACGCTTATTTTTAATGAAAAATACTTTAAACACCTAAAGTTCAAAAGAGATATAATTTAAGTACTTATTTAAAAAAAATGTATAGTTAATCAAAGCACAACCCCACCCCATAAGTGATGTGGTGGAGATAATTGTAACGACTAATTTTCGCGTAAAAAACAAGTTTCTCACCTTTGTTGAAAATTTTTATTTAAGGGAAATTCTTTAAAAATCGTATTTTGAAATAAAAATTAGAGTCGTCATCGGTCATTTGGGTAAGGTAGACCAGACACCAAAAAATAAAACTACAGATTAATCGGGTTCGAGAGTCAATTACGAGTGGAGAAGGGTTCACACCCCCACTACGCCCAAAATTAGTATCTAAAGGTTCGTATCGCATTTACTAACAAAATTTTAAAATTCGGCTTAATTTAATATTTAATACCTAAAAATACATGTATGGTAACATAGTAAAATGCCTCGGTATTCATCGTACCAAAGAAGATGATGTCCGAAGACCCGAGATGAATACCGGAACAAAAAGGCCTAAAATTATATGTAACATATTAAATGCATGGATCTAGCATTTAAATTTTTTTAAAAAACAAGACGTGAATAAAGTAAAATACTAACAAATGAACATATGCAGAAATAAGCAAACACGCACATAAATGTAAACAAATATAGGCAAATAAAAACAAATAACCGGAAGCATATATGAATAAACACATAATATATATTAAACAAATATAACTAGAACACATATATCAATAAATACTTACATATACACATATATGACATATAGGAGATTAGTATATAATATTTATATATATATATATTTATATAACTTATACATAAAAATATATATGCTATACTGTATACAACATATGTATATAATATATAATATAGCATAATACCATAATATATACATATATAATATATAATGACATACTGTATACAGAAAGGCATGATAACAGGATGTAAAAAAAAAACAAGAACCGTAGGGACTAAAACATGATTACCCCTTTTGATCTTCTGAACAAATTAAGAAAAAAGGACGCAATTGAAAGAGTTTAAAAACTTTCAAGGATCACGGGAGCAATTAATCCCTTTTACTCTAAAGCGTGCGGATCTTTCCCGAGTACGGGTCATTGCGCGGGTCAAACCGATTGCCAAAACGACGCTACTTGACCAGACCTGTAAAGGCCTAAAAATTTCAAAAAAATCATTTTCAACCATTTTATAAAAAATCTCTAAAATGGGCTTAAGAAGCTCCGCCCTTCAGCCTAAAAATTGACAGTTTTTTCGTCGCGTCGGTCATCGCTCGATGGCGACTGGCGAACCTGGGAAAAACATTTTGAACCCTTTTTCATTTTAAAACCAAAAAACTAATTTAGATTTTAGAAAATCAAACCCAAGTCCTCTTTTTTCCTTTTAAAACACATTCGAAATTCTAAAAAAAAGAGAATAATATGGTTCATCGGCGCATCTTCTTTCGCCGTTAACAACCACGGCGACTCAAAATCAAAAAAGTAAAAAAGCCTCTTCTTTTTTTATATATATAATATTCTTATAGTTTTTCCTTTGAAACTAAGAAGAGAACTGAGAAAAATATTTTCTTTGAAGATCTTTTTTATTGATTCGAATATGAAAGACTGATTACAAATAATTTTTTGCATAGTTTTATACATCTGATTCCTTTGCTTTATATTAAATTGATATACTGTTGGTCTGGCATCCCTATCCTTTTCTATTATTTTGCCTTGCACGGTGGTTGGAGAACCGGTGAGAGAGCGACGATGAGGCATTTTTCGGTCCACGATGAAAAGACGATCGTTGATCATGCCACGTGATGCATTAGAGAACGGAAGGCAAGAGTCTCGGGCGAGCAAACTTGATCTGGGCCGTTGGATTAGATTTGATCCAATGGCCGTGATTTTGCCTGGAAAGGACAACCCAGATGGGACCATGTGGCGCGTGGGAGATGAAGGGCCTTGGGTGATCCGCAACACGTGCACGTGGGGAGACGGTGGTCAGCGCGTATATCCCACACGAAATCTGAAGGGAAGCCTAGCTTAACCATTTTCCACATTTTTATCTTACCAAAAATTATTTACTCCCGAATTTGACTCGAATCCCTAGCCCGGTCCACTGGACCGTCTAACAAGCCACAAAACCGCTAGGCTCAAAATTGGGGCGTTACAGAGCACATATCCTGTAGCCATTCTTCTGATTGTCCTTTTATCATTATCATTTGCCTCTCTAGAATAAGTTTGGAATTTAATGTATTGCAAAATATCATAATACCATGGGTTTCCATCTGCCTCATATTCTATGCTCTAGCAGTGAGCATAAGTTTCATAACTCTGCATTTGAATTGACATCATGTCTTCTAGTTTGTTTGCTAGAAATATCAAAGCAGTGTAGCTAAGGCATCGACCATTTGATTATCTTTCCTGGGAAGGTAAGTGAAAGTGATTTCTTCAAACTCTTTTATCAGCTCAAGGATCAACGTTCGATATTCAATCAACTTTGCATCCTTTGTTTCATATTCTCCACGGAGTTGGTGAATCACCAATACAAAGGTAAACCTATAACACAAGCTATATATTCTGTCATGTTGTTGGTGCACAAAAACCCCAATTTACTTGTGAAAGGTAATGTATATTATTTGGGGAAATCAACACTGCTCCGATCCTACATCCAGGGCATTAACTGCTCCATCAAAATATAATTTCCAGGCTTCGTTCTCTATAATTCCTTTCTTTCGTAGAGATGTTCATCACATCCTCATCTGGAAAATCAAAATTCAGGGGCTCATAATCTTTCGAATCGTGACTAGCCAAGAAATCTGCTATTGCACTTCCTTTTATCGCTTTCTGCCTTACATAGACGATGTCAAATTCTGATAACAACATTTGCCATCGAGCCAATTCCAGTTTAGAGCTGGTGCTTCCATCAATAACTTCAATGGATCAAGATGAGATATCAACCAAGTAGTGTAGTATAACATGTATTGTCTAAGTCTGCGAGTTACCCAGACCAAGGCACAACATAATTTTTGGATTGGTGGGTACTGCACTTTATACTTTGTAAACTTTTTGCTCAAGTAATATATGGCTCATTCTTTCTTTCCCGTATTGTCATGTTACCCCAAGACACATTCCATCGAATTCTCATAAATCATCAAGTAGAGAATCAATGGTCTATTTGGAACCAGTGCTACTAGAATTGAAGCATTTACCAAATATCTCTTAATCTTGTCAAGTGTTTCTTGACATTCTTCATCCTATTTGCCCGAATTATTCTTTCAGAGCAATTTGAAGATTGGATCACATTTATCAGTCAATTGAGAAATGAACAAGAAATATAATTCAATCTTCCCAGGAAACCTCAAACTTCTTTTTGTGAACAATGAGGTGGAAGATTCTGAATTGCTTTCACCTTGTCTAGATCAATTTCAATTTTTCTTTTGCTAACCACAAAACCTAGAAGCTTTTCAGATGTTACACCAAAAGTACATTTATTCAGATTGAAGTTCATCTGATACTTCCTCAATCTTTGAAACAATCTTCTCAGGTTCTGAATATGTTCCGCTTCAGTCTGGGATTTGGCGATCATGTCATCCATATACACCTCAATTTCTTTGTGCATCATATCATAGAAAAGGGTTACCATGGCTCGCTAGTATATTGCCCCATTATTCTTTAATCCAAAAGGTATTACTTTGTAACAGTACGTTCCTCATAGGGTTATGAATGTCGTTTTGTCCATGTCTTCTAGATTTATCTTTATCTGATTATATCCTGAAAAGCCATCCATAAAAGAGAATCAAGAATGTCCTGATGTGTTATCAACCAAATATCTATGTGGGGCAAAGAAAAATTATCCTTTGGACTTGCTCTATTCAAATCTCTGTAATCAACACACATGCGTACTTTTCCATCTTTCTTTGGCACCAGGACTATATTAGCCACCCATTCTGGATATCGTGCCACCTTGAGGAAACCAGCATCAATCTATTTCTGTACCTTTTCCTTGATTTTTAATACCATTTTCGGTTTCAATCTTCTAAGCTTTTGTTGAACCGGTTTACATTCTGGCTTTATTGGCAATTTGTGTTCAACTATATCCGTATCTAGTCCTGGCATATTGTAACGACCTGGGTTTTGGAACCCGAACGTTGGGTTAAATCGAGGTATGGGCCTCGCGTTTGGGTTATGTTGCTTGGCCTATTAAGCCTTGGTGGGCTTGGGTTTGGTTTTGGGCTTGAGGTATGGGGTATTAGAGAGGGGCTTTATGGTAACTTCATAATTAAAGAAGATGATGAGAGTGGGAGTTATGAGGCTGCAGATTTTGTGTGTTGATGATGTCATTTTGTCCCCAAAAGTTCTTCCCACCACTTCATCTTCTCTTCATTTGAGTTTGGAAGAAAATGCACCATTTTTGCTAGTTTTTAGTTGAAATCCCAAATTGGTGTAGAAGGGAAAGTTGTTAGGCATTCAAGGATCTACAAACCAAGGTAAGTTTTGTTTGAAATGGTAGAGAAATGGTTTTAGTGGGGGGTTTTAGTGAGAGAACGTGAATGGTGTTTTCAATCCCATTTCTTGTGGTTGAACCTTCTTTTAAGCTTCTTTTTAACCTCCCAACAACGTTGTAACTTGTTTACTACATTTCCTTGTAGTTCAAGAGGTTGGGGAGCATTTAAGGGCTCAAGGAAAGGAGAAAGCTTGAGGTAGAGTTTGGGGCTTCTTCTTAACTTGTAATCCGAGGTTAGTACACTTCTAACTTCTATGTGTTCATGTGCATCATCATTTTGGTATGTGTTGTTTGATATATGGTGTTTTGATAATTTAGAGCTTGGATGATCATCAATGGTAAATCTTGTAATTATTGATGTTTAAGGGCAAAAATGGTTAGAAACTCACCTAATGACTCCAAATAACTTGTAGGAGCATTTTAAGACTTAACCATGGAGGTTGAAGGAGGGTTTGGTACAATCCCGAGCTTCAGGTTTTGAAATCGGGGATTAAGTACCGGTACGGGGTGGCTGCGTATCGATACCCCTTGTTAGAGCAGAATTCTAGTGAGGCTTTGGTGTACCGGTACGCTAGGGGCGTATCGGTACCCACTATTGCATTGGTTGGAAAGGCTTTACATACCGGTATGCTATGGTAGGCGTATCGATACAGATCAAGATCGGTACGGGGTAATTCTAGTACCGATATAGAGTACCGGTATGGCACAGAGCGTATCAGTACGGGACGAGGGCCAATTCTTTCTAATCTAATTAGGGTACCGTTACTCATTGAAGAGTATCGATACCTAAAGGCGAGTACCGATACTCACCTCTGAGTATCGATACTCGCTGGGCAATCTGCCCAAGTTTTTACGTTTTGAGTTCGGGGGTTCTATAAATTGTGGCTAAGGTTCTAATGGGTCTCTTATGATATAAAATAACTGGTAAAAATCGAGAATGTATGTTCTTTCTTGCTTATATGGATTAAATGATTAATTGAGTATTGAAATGAAAGTAATTTGTTTGGTAATCGAGTTTTAGGGATCCTTGGTGGATCAATTGTGGTTGTGCCAGATAAGGGCACTTGTTTGGTTATGAGTCCTTGTTTGATGGGATCCGGATACCAAATGAGTGAGTGTTGCAACACATGAAGGCCATCCGATGTGATATTCTGGGTAACGAATGAAGGCTATCCGATGTGAAATTCCGGGTGATGATATTTGCTCGATGTGAGATTTTGAGCCCCGCTCAATGCGAGATTTCGAGTATACCGCTTGATGCGAGATTCCAAGCAGCTCGATGTGAGATTATGAGCATGGGTGGGTTTCCAGTGTCGGGTGACATTGGGCCTCACTCCTAGATTGTTTATTTACATGTTGATATTGTAAGGTGCTGGTTATTCTATAGCATGTGTTTAGGCGGTTCTAGTAGCGCCATTGCTTTATCTATCTTGACATCATATTTCATAGCATGTTCATAATTATGATTCACCTGAAGCATGGTCGAGTGGTTGTGTATCCACTGAGCTTTGTTAGCTTAGCGTTCGGAATCGTTGTTTCCGTTCGCAGGTTGATAGATAGGTCGAGCATAGTGGAGCACCATCGAAGCAAGGATCCTGCATTGACCTTTTGGTAGAGTACAAGTACTTAGATGTAGTGGGCTATGTATTTGTTTGACCCTATATATTTGTAACTCTATTTGATTTAACTTGTATTGGTTAAATGTTTTATTACTGTATTTGGAGCTCTATTAACTATTTTTATATTTTAAGTAAGTACGGATTTAAAATGCCTTGATTATGATGCGTTGGATTTATGAGGTTGACTTTATTAGCCTTTAAAAGTAAATTTTTTTATAGGAGTGGTTTGGGCTTGTGGCCCGAATGTAGCATTCAGGCCGAGGGTGTTACATTTAGTGGTATCAGAGCCTAGGTTTAGTCGGTTCTAGGCAGCCCTCGGGGGGGTCTAGTAGGGTAAATAGGTGTCTAGCGAATATATGCCCATGAGTCAAAGTCGTACTTAAATTAAGCTGGAAATTCGATGGTGTATTCATATTGTTTAATTGTGTAGAGCTGAACCAAGCCAAGGAGAGCTAGGATCATGGAAGAAAGCTTGGGTTCTCGGGGTGGGAGCTTCGATGAAGACTACGTGCCGAATACGGAAGAGTCCGATGGGAGAGCTAGGCGTGAAGCCAACTATTTCTCCCACTTGCACTGGGCCCTAAATAGGATTGTTAGGGTGATCCCGAGGCAATCATCTACCCCTCGGGAGGCACGGGTTGAGAGGGTGCGTAGGTAGGGTGCAACAGATTTTCTTGGATCATGACATGGCAACCTGGTGAAAGCGGATCAATGGCTTCGAGGCACATGTTGGATTATGAGGCAGATGAGGTTGTGGTATGAAGATAAGTTATTATGTGTACTAAATTTGCACAAGGGAAACGCGAGAGAATGGTGGGAAACCGTAGAGCTGGAATGGTATCCTAGCCGACCTTCTTGGGACGACTTTCTTGATGAGTTCGAGAAAAAGTATGTGGGTGAGGCTCATGTCGACAGGTTGAGAGACCAGTTTACTCACCTCGTGCAAGGAAACCGCACTGTCTTTGAGTATGAACAAGAGTTTCTACAGCTGAGCAGGTACGCGCTGGAGCTTGTGGCCACTAAGAAAATGAGGTGCAAGAGGTTCATAAAAGGGTTAAGAAAAGAGATACAAACCTATTTGACAGTTGCCCCACCCAAAGTATTTTTTGAGTTAACTGCTAGTGCAAAGTCTCTTTAGCAAGTATAAGGTCTGACATATGGTTCTGCTAGTGGACAATGAGGTCCTAGTGGGAGGACTCAGAATTTCTATAACAGCTCACAGTCTCACTCGAGAAGGGATAGAAATCGATGAATCAGGGAAGAGGAGCTTCGAATTAGAGTGCAAGGTTGGATCGTAGATCAGAGTCTGTCAGCCGTAGGAGGCCTGCATCATCTTCATCTATGATGAGCCCAGATAGTTCCCAAGGGAGTGTGGGCGCACTGTTTTGTAATCAGTGTAAGCGTAAACACTAAGGAGAGTGCTGGGGTGCTAATCGAGCTTGCTTTGAGTGTGGGTCCCAAGATTACATGCGAACGATTGTCCCATAGTTACCACAGCTATTCCTGCTCAAGAGCCGAGGGTCTCTTATCCGACTCAGAGGGGCTGAGGGTTCTTGAGAGGAGGGTCAAGTCAAGCGACTAGCTATCAGAGTAGGGGCACTTTCCAGTCCACAGCAAGGGCACCGGCGAGGCAGTATACAGTTAGAGCTTAGGAAGATTGCGAGCCCACATATGTGATTGTAGGTACCTTCTCTTTGTTTTCTGTTCCCATTATTGCATTAGTGGATTCGGGGTCTACTCACTCCTACATCTGTAGTGGGATATCCCAGCATTGGGGTATACCGGCTGAGGACCTAGATATAAGAGTTTACGTGTTTAGCCCATTAGGGTTAGATGTGTTGGTAGAAAAGGTGTACCGGAGGTGTCCTATCGAAGTTCAAAGTTCAATTTTCCAGCGAATCTTATGGTTTTGCCGTTCTAAGAGTTTGACGCAATCTTAGGTATGGATTGGCTTGTAGAGCACGACGCTAGTTTGGGTTGTAGGACCAAGAGTTTGAAGCTCTGTGTGGCCGATGGATCTAAGTTGACAGTTAGAAGAGAGAGACATCCTTGCATCCCCAATATAGTCTCGACTTTAGCAGCACAGAGGTTAATACAGCAAGGTTGTAAGACTTTTATAGCTCACGTGGTGGATACAAGTGTCGAGGGTCCGTCCATCAAGAGCCTCAAGACAGTTTATGAGTTCATGGATGTCTTTCCGGAGGAGCTACCCAGATTACCACCGGATCGTGAGCTTGAGTTTCAAATTGAGGTAATGCCCGGCACGACACCGGTGTCCATTCCACCTTACCGAATGGCACCAATAGAAATGAGGGATTTGAATAAGCAAATTCAAGAATTGCTAGAGAGTGGTTTCATCCGACCAAGCGTTTCTTCTTGGGGTGCTCCAGTTTTGTTTGTTAAGAAGAATGATGGGTCAATGAGAATGTGCATTGACTACCGGCAGTTAAATAGGGTAACAGTGAAGAATCGCTATCCTCTTCCCATAATAGATGATTTGTTTGACCAATTGCGGGGCACTCGAGTCTTCTCGAAGATAGATTTAAGGTCAGGGTACTATCAGTTGAAAGTGGTGGAAGAAGATGTCCAGAAGATCACTTTCAGGATGCGGTATGGACACTATGAGTTCTTGGTGATGTCTTTTGGGCTCACCAATGCTCCAGCAGTATTTATGGTTTTGATTAATAGAATTTTCTAGCCTTATTTGGATCAATTTGTGGTGGTGTTCATCGATGATATTCTGGTTTATTCGCATTCGGTTGAGTACCACGACTACCACCTACGAGTAGTTCTACAGACTTTGAGAGACAAACATCTCTATGCAAAGTTTAGTAAATGTGAGTTTTGGCTGTTTGAAGTGGCGTTTTTGGGCCACATCGTGATGGTGGACAGGATCCGCGTTGACCCTCAGAAGATTCAAGCAATAGTGGAGTGGAAACCACCTAGAAATGTCTCAGAAGTCCGTAGGTTTCTTGGATTGACGGGATATTATTGACGGTTTGTCAAGGGTTTTTTAATCTTAGCTGCCCCGTTAACGAAGTTACTTCAGAAGGGAGTACCATTCGTATAGAACGAGAAGAGACAACTGTGTTTTGAGCAGTTGAAGGCCTACCTTATAGAGGCTCTGATTTTGACGCAACCTGAGTCGGGAAAGGATTATGTGGTGTTTAGCGATGCGTCCTTGAACGGACTTGGATGTGTTCTTATGCAAGAGAGTAAAGTGGTTGCCTATGCCTCGAGGCAACTTAAACCTCATGAACAGAATTACCTTACCCATGATCTAGAGTTGGCCACGGTAATCTTTGCATTGAAGATTTGGAGACACTATCTTTACGGGGAGAAGTGTTACCTCTATACGGATCACAAGAGTTTGAAGTATCTTCTCACTCATAAAGAGTTAAATTTGAGGCAACGTCGTTGGATTGAGCTGCTAAAGGATTATGATTGCATTATTGAGTATCATCTGGGCAAAGCAAATGTTGTAGCGGATGCCTAAAGTCATAAGTTGATGCTTGATTTGAGAGCCATGTTTGCCGCTTGAGAATGACCGAGGATGGAGGGCTTTTAGCTGAGCTTCGGGTTGAGCCCACGTTAGTATAAGATATAAGGAGTAGTCAGGTTCTGGATGAAGATTTAATGGCTCAAATGGAGGCAGTTCAGAGAGGCAAGACCTCGAATTTCAAAGTACGAAACGGTGGTTACTTGTACTTTAAGGATAGGTTGCGTGTTCCGGCTTTAGAAGATTTATGGGACCACATTTTACGGGAGGCACACCGTAGTCCCTTCACCGTGGAGCAACATGATGTACCAAGACCTTTGACCTTATTATTGGTGGCCATGTATGAAGAGGGATGTTTCCGAGTTTGTGACAAGATGCTTAGATTGCCAACAAGTGAAAGCGGAACATCAAGTTCCATCAGGGTTGCTTCAGCCGATTCAGATTCCACAATGGAAGTGGGATCGAGTCACCATGGATTTTGTCACAGGTTTACCGATGACTCAAAGGAAACATGATACGATCTGGGTTATAGTGGATCATTTGACCAAGTCAGCTCATTTCTTGCCCGTGCACATGGATTTTACCTTGAAGTGGTTGGCCCAATTGTACATTAAGGAGATAGTGAGGTTGCATGGAGTGCCATCTTCGATCATATCGGAAAGATATCCGCGGTTCACAACAAGGTCATGGAAGAAGATTTATAGTGCCTTAGACACCAAGTTGCATTTTAGTACAACTTTCCATCCTCAGACCGATGGCCAGTCTGAGCGGGTTATTCAGATTCTTGAAGACATGCTTAGGTGTTGTGTTATAGATTTTGAGGGAAGTCGGGAAGAACAACTACCACTGGTCGAGTTCGCATACAACAATAGTTACCAATCAAGCATCAAGATGACCCCTTTTAAAGCCTTATATAGGTGTAGATATAGAACACCCCTATGTTGGACTGAGCTTAATGAGAGGAGGATTGTGGGATATGATTTGGTCAGACAAACCGAAGAGAAGGTTCCTATCATCAAGGAAAGATTGCAAGCAGCTTTTGATCGACAAAAGGCCTATACAGGTAAAAAGCGCAAGCATATCGAGTATGAGGTTGGTGAAAAGGTGTTCTTATAGGTATCACTATAGAAGGGGATAATCCATTTTGGGCGAAAGGGCAAGTTGAGCCTGAGGTACATTGGACCATACGAGGTGATTGAGAGGATCGGACCGGTAGTATATCGACCAGCTTTGCCTCCAGAGGTAGCATGTATCCACGATGTTTTTCATGTATCCATGTTGAGACGCTATCGTTTTGATCCTTCGCATGTTTTATCGCTCGAAGAGGTGGAGGCTGACACGAATTTGACATATGAAGAAGAGCTAGTGAGAGTGCTTGATATGTGAGTTAAAGAGCTTCGTAACAAGTGTATACCCATCGCAAAGATGTTGTGGAGAAACCATGGGGTTGAATAGGCAACTTGGGAGGTCGAGGTAGAGATGAGAGAGTTCTACCCACATCTGTTTCCACCAGGTAAATTTTGAGGACAAAATTTTCTTTAAGGAGGGGAGAGTTGTAACAACCCGAGTTTTGGAACCCGAGCGTCAGGTTAAATCAAGGCATGGGCCTTGCATTTGGGTTATGTTGTTGGGCCTATTAAGCCTTGGTGGGCTTGGGTTTGGTTTTGGGCTTGAGGTATGGGGTATTAGAGAGGGGCTTTATGGTAACTTCATAATTAAAGAAGATGATGAGAGGGAGAGCTATGGGGTTGCAGATTTTGTGTGTTGATAAGGTCATTTTGTCCCCAAAAGTTCTTCCTACCACTCCATTTTCTCTTCATTTGAGTTTGGAAGAAAATACACCATCTTTGCTAGTTTTGAGTTGAAATCCTGAATTGGTGTAGAAGGGAAAATTGTTAGGCATTCAAGGATCCACAAACAAAGGTAAGTTTTGTTTGAAATGGTGGAGAAAAGGGTTTAGTGTGGGGTTTTAGTGAGAGAACGGGAATGGTGTTTTCAATCCCATTTCTTGTGGTTGAACCTTCTTCTAAGCTCCTTTTTAACCTCTCAACAACGTTGTAACTTGTTTACAACAATCCCTTGTAGTTCAAGAAGTTGGGGAGCATTCAAGAGCCCAAAAAAAGGAGAAAACTTGAGGTAGAGTTTGGGGCTTCTTCTTAGCTTGTAATCTGAGGTTAGTACACTTCTATGTGTTCATATGGATCATCATTTTGGTATGTGTTGTTTGATATATGGTGTTTTGATAATTTAGAGCTTGGGTGATCATCAATGGTAAATCTTGTAATTGTTGATGTTTAAGGGCAAAAGTGGTTAGAAACTCACCTAATGACTCCAAATAACTTGTAGGAATATTTTAAAACTTAACCATAGAGGTTGAGAGAGGGTTTGGTACAATCTTGAGCTTCAGGTTTTGAAATCGGGGCTCGAGTACCGGTACGGGGTGGCTGCGTATCAGTACTTCTTCGTATCTCAGGGGTCGAATTGTGAGAGGCGTACAAGTACGATTCGGTTTCCAAATCGTTTAAATTGGAAAACATCAGGAACCATGTGATCGTTCTTGTAGTATGGTTCGGTTTCCAAATCTGTAATCGTTCTGCAGTTATATTTCTTTATGATATTTATCCAAGCAGGGAGCTCATTGTAAAAAGTGTCTCATTCCCCATGTAAATTCATGATTGCCTTGTTTTTCCCCTCAAAGTCTTTTTGTATGATGGCGTATAATCGTATAATGTCGTAACATGCGCCTGCAACGCAAAAATAGTGACTTTGGGGCTTGCCTGAAAATTGTTTTAGGCGCTTTCGTTAATGATTTTTAAGTCTAGGTTTAGATGATCCTGTATGTAACCGATGACACAACAAGTATGAGGGCCGTTGTAGACTGTGATCTCCCAAACGTAGTCTTTTTTCATCTTTTGGACCCACATCTTTCAGTTGCATCCTTGTACCAATTTTTGTCTACATTTACATACGTATTTTTTTGATGCTGAGTACATCACCTTAGAGTGCACATCATAACATATGTTGTAGTTTTTAATAACAGCTTTCGCTTCGTTGCTTGTTCTGAATTGTATCCTTTTCCACAAGCCATCTTTTTTATTGCAAAATAAGAACTGTCAAAACCCATGTCAGGTACGTCAAGGAACTCTTGCACATCTATTGTCGCCAAGTTGATGTCGTGCATGTACGCCGAAGGCTCGTACGATGTGAGGACACTACTACTTGCAACATGTCCTAATTGATTTTCATTAAAGTTTCCAAGGGCGTCATCATCATTATCAATGTTATTTTCAGTTTTAGAGGCAAAATCGATAGCAGCATCTTCAGGCTCCACGAATATTCTAACCTCAGTACTATCGAGGCCACACTCTTGAATCGGTTCTTATGGGGATGTGTAACCTTCATCACCATCCGTGAATACATGGGCAGGTGCAGAAGTCGTAGCTGTAGACCCAGGGAAAAAAATAGGAGAAGCATAGGTTGGCTCATTTAAATCGAATGATGATGTGCAAGAGTGTCAGCCCTTGAAAAACTTGATCCACTAATTCTCGGTTGATACCCATCAACGCATGGGTTAAAGGTGGAATGCTGAGTTGATGGTTGTTCAACATTTAGGTCGGAAAAAGTTGGCAGACGAGTGTCGGGTTGTTGAGCATGCAGGTTTACCATAAAACGAAGGGGTATAAGCAGGAACGCCAAGATTATAATCCCCCATCAAAGAGCTGAAATCATATGTTATCGCCTGAGTTGTGACTTGATTTTCATTGTCAACTGCTACCTCTCCACTAAAATCTATATACAAATAGCAAATTTCCTCTCTGTACCCAGTATACATGTCGACCATTACTTCGACATCGAATTGATTGTTAATTCTCATCGTACCGTAAGTCACTGGAAACAAGGATGTCTTAAACCTATAATAGAGAGCTTAAAGTGGTATGTTACGCCTGACAAGTACTAGCTGTTTGATCTTCTTTACTAGCTCCTCAATAGGAACAATGCAAATGAATTTGATAGAAATTGCAATTCTCTTCGCTCTTACCTCGTAAGTCCACATGTTCGAACTCATCTATATAGGTTGGGTCATCCGGCATAGACTAGTGGTATCCGAATGTCTAAGAACCCAATTGCCATAAAATATCTCCACAATCGCAAATTTTAATAACTACATTACCGAACACCAATTTTTGGCATCTCCGTAGGCATCGTTCAGAATCACATTGCGAATATCATCATCCTCATCATATGGCATCCATAGAAACTGCAATAATATGTACATAACCAGAAAATTAGATCAAAATAAATTTAAATTTTCAAATTTAAATCTAAAGCAATTTTGCATTATCTACTCTTCACAATACATGTCAATCTTCACACTAACTTCGACGATTATTTTTACCTCTAAAGCATTCTTTTTTGAATTTTTGGGCCTATCTATATAATACAAAACATAGATGGATCATGGTTTCTGTAAATAAGATTTAAAATAATTATGGGAATTAACATTATTACCTTGAAGCGAGTGAGAATTCAAACGAAATATCGCAAATAAGTGCCAGAAATTGAAGCCTGTACTAGGCCCATGATTGTATCAGCACCACACACCCACCAACATCGGCGTGCACGAATCTGTCATTGACGTCTGTCTGGGTCGCTGCCTTGCATAACTCTCGGTATAGGAAACCTAATATTGTAGATCCCTAACTAAATTTTTTTGCTCCCCACAGCGTCTCCTAGAACTGAATGTACTATGTGTGCAAGTGCAATATATATGTTCGAGCAGCGTAATCAATTTTTGCCGATGTGAAATTTCCATCCACTTGAAAATCACTCTTTAGCCATGTTAGCTTCACACGTTTACCATCAACAGCATATGCCGGTGGTGTCTTCCCCAAATACTTGTAGCAGTAATCATTAACAAAATACCTATTATGACCAATGATCAGACCGCCTGAAATTGGGACACCGAGATGCATAGCAACATCTTTTAGGGTGATTGTGCACTCCCCGCACGGCATGTGAAAGTTAAGCATCTCTGGTCTCCAACGCTCCACTAACCCATTAATCAATTGCGGCACAATTTCAAACTCATAAATCTTTGACGCGTACCTAAAATTGAAATTCTCTTCAATGGAATGACTTCTCCATAGAACTTTCACTAAGGGCACAAATTTGTTACGAAGTCTCTTGATTTCTCGTGCAAGGATCTGCACAGGTTCTTCCTCGTATGTCAGACTGGATTGGATCTCTACGGGTTCAGGCTCAATCACGTGGGAAGGATCAGATCGGTACTTGCGTAGCATAGACACATAGAAGACGTTATGGATCTGACTTAACTCATCGGGGAGAGCTAATCGATAAGAAACAGATCCAAATCTTTCAATCACCTCAAATGAGCCGATAAAATGAGGACTTAGCATCATTTTTTTGCCGAAACGAAGGATCTTCTTCCACAAAAATACTTTGAGGAAGGCATTCTCACCAATCTCGTATTGAATGTCTCTCATTTTTAGATCAGCATAGGATTTATACCGGTCGAAGATAGCTCTGAGTTGATCGCGGATAACGGTTGTCCTTTCCTCAGTTTCCTGGAGTAAGTCAGGTCCTAACATCTTGCCTTCACTAAGTTCGGTCCAACAAAGATGAGTTCTACATTTCCTTCCTTACAAAGCTTCATAGGGAGCCATTTGGATTGAGGTTTGGTAACTATTGTTGTATGCGAACTCGACTAAGGGTGGGGATTTCTCTCACGTATTCTCAAAGTCGATAACGCAAGCTCGAAGCATATCTTCCAGAATCTATAAGGAAGAATCAAGGTTGATATGAAATATTTGTATATATACGAGTCAAAGAAGGGTATGAGGTTACCTGAATAACCCTTTCTGGTTGGCCATCGGTTTGAGGATGGAAGGCAGTGCTAAGATGCATTTGAGTTCCCAAAGTCTCATATAGGGTCCTCCAAAACCGAGAAGCAAAGCGAGGGTCACGATCCGAGATGATGGAAACGAGGATTCCATATAAACGGACGATTTCACGGATATACAACTCCGCGAGCTTAGGCAAACTAAAATTCATTCTCACTGGAAGAAAATGAGCAGATTTGGTGAATTGGTCTATAATGACCCAAACGGCATCGTTCTTCTTCGATGTCGTTGGTAACCCACTTATGAAGTCCATCGTAATTCGCTCCCATTTCCATTATGGAAGTTCAATGGGTTATAGAATACTAGTAGGTACTTTGTGTTCGACTTTGACTCGTTGACAAGTCAAACACCTAGCCACGAAGTCAACGATCTCTCCTTTCATACTAGACCACCAATACAGTTCTTTCAGGTCTTTATACATTTTAACAGCTCCTGGATGTACAGAGAAGGAACTAGAATGAGCTTTACTCAGGATTTGTTCTTGAAGGTCATCATCGTCGAGTACACAGATGCGGTTGCAAAAACACAACAACCCTTCAGAGTTTATAGCGAAGTCAGGATCTGATTTATCCTTGACCTTGGCAATGAGAGATTGAAACTCCTCATCGGATTCCTGGAGTGCTTTAATCCTAAATACAATGGTTGATTGAACTCTCAATTTATCCAACAATTTGCCATGTTTCTTGAGCTGAAAATGGGCGTTCAAACATCTCAGAGAGGGGGTAGGTTTCCGAATAAGAGCATCAGCTATAACATTGGCTTTACCGGGATGGTAATCAATAACCAAGTTGTAGTCCTTTAACAGCTCCATCCACCTACGCTGATGAAGATTCAATTTTTTCTGATTTAGGAGGTACTTAAGGCTATTGTGATCAGTGTAAAATAACACTTCTCACCGTACAGATAGTGCCACCAAATCTTTAGAGCAAACAAAACTGCGGCTAACTCCAAATCATGGGTCAGATAATTTAACTCGTGAGGTTTGAGTTGTCGTGAAGCATAAGCTATAACTTTGCCTTCTTGCATTAGTACATAGCCTAATCCTAGGTGGGATGCATCACTGTACACAGTGAAGTCTTTACCCGACTCGGGTTGCACCAAAACAAGAGCATGAGTGAGGACTTGTTTAAGCTGATCAAAACTTCTTTATTGTTCCACAGTCCAAACAAAAGGAGTTTCTTTACGGAGAAGCTTTGTCAAGGGTGCAACAATCAGCGAGAACCCCTTAACGAATCTACGGTAGTAGCCCGCAAGGCCCAGAAAACTACGAACTTCCCCAACATTCTTTAGAGGAATCCAATCAAGGATTGCTTGAATCTTCTTTGGGTCAACTTGGATCCCCGCAGAAGAAATCACATGGCCCAGAAAGGATACTTTGGATAACCAAAATTCATATTTATTGAATTTCGCAAATAACTGCTTCTCTCAGAGAGTCTGAAGCACAATTCGAAGATGTTCTTTATGAGAAGCCGAATCTTTAGAATAGATTAAAATGTCATCTATGAAGACAACCATGAATTTGTCAAGATAGAGCCGGAACACACGGTTCATCAAATCAATGAAGGCTGCGGGTGCATTTGTGAGCCCAAAAAGCATCACTAAAAATTCATAATGGCCATATCTGGTTCGAAAGACAGTCTTTGGGACATTAGACACCTTCACTAGTATTTGATAATATCTAAAGCGGAGATCAATTTTGGAGAAGACAGAGGCATCTTTCAATTGATCGAAAAGATTATCGATCTTTGGTAACAGATACTTGTTTTTTATTGTCACTTTTTTAATTGACAATAGTCGATGCATAAGCGCATCGATCCATCTTTTTTCTTTACGAACAAAACTGGTGCTCCCTAGGATGAGGAACTCGGTCGAATGAACCCCTTATCCAAAAGGTCTTGGATTTGGGCTTTCAATTCTTTTAACTTCACTAGAGCCATTCTATACAGAATGATAGAGACTGAAGTAATCCCTAATTACACTTCGATCTCGAATTCTACTTCACGGGTAGGAGGGAGTCTCGAAAGCTCATCGAGAAACACATCAGAAAATTCTTTCACTATGGGTACATCTTCGAGTCTTGGATCTTCCTTGGTCTTCATGGCACACATAAGAATCGTCTTAGGCTCAAGCTCAAATTTCATTAGGGTTATACTCTTCTTACCGAGCCCACGAAGGTACAACTTCTTTTTGAAACAATCTACCTAGGCTTGGTGTTCGGCTAACCAATCTAGGCCTAGGATAAGATCAAATTCTCGAAAGGACAATGCCATCTAATCGACCGGGAATGGGATCCCTAGGATCCTCAAAGGAAAAGCTTTACAAACCCACTGAATAATTGCACTATCTCCTAATGGATTAGAGACAACTATCTCAGATACAACAGGTTCTGATTCTAAAGCATACTTGGCAATCAAAGGTTCACTAATGAAAGAATACGTAGATCCTGGATCTATTAAAGTATAAACATGATCAGAGCATAACTCCACCATACCTACAATCACATCAGGGTCATACTCCTACTCTTGACCTTGTACATGATACATCTGGGCTAAAGTCTGAGGATCACGTCCGACCGGAGGGGTATTAGTGTTGCGTTGTTTCCCTGCAAATCCAGATTGCACCTGCTTTGCTCCTCTTCCCTTGCTAGGGTTGTTTTGAGAAGCTACAGAAGTAGGAGTGTGAGGGTTCTGTGGACACTGTCTGATAAAGTGGCCAGACTCGCCACAGAGGTAGCAGGATCCTAATTGTCTACGGCACTGCCCTGGGTGCCTATTCTGGCAAAAATTACACAGAGGAATCTGAGAACCCTTCGCGGAGCCACCCGTACTATCTACTGAGGTTGTACGAGCAACAGATGCTCCTGCAGACTGAAATTGTGGCACATAGCCGGATTGTGGCATCTGCTGATAAGTGGAAGACTTTTGATCCCACCGTCTACCCTTCTTTTGTGGCATAGGAGGCTTAGAGTCATCTCAAAATCTCTTATCGGGTCGTCTTTGATTCCTTTTTCTTCTTTCATAGGCCCTCTAAGATGCTTCAGTAGAGATGGCTCGATTGACGAGCGTCTGAAAGCCCTCTATCTCCAGAGCAACAAAGAGATGACGTAATTCATCACAGAGGCCGTCATGAACATTCGGTATTTCTCTTTCTTCATTCAGATGATCTCACTACCATATCTCGCGTACTTGCAGAATTCGTGGATGTACTATTCCACAGCTCTCCCCCTTGCTTCAGGTGGAGGAATTTCTTACGTCTCTCAACGATATAGTGGTCGCTGACATACTTCTTGCAGAACTCCTGAAGGAAGAAGTCCCACGTAATCCAGTGTTCGGGCACGCTGAGCGTCACAATGTCCCACCAACTTTGTGCTTCTTCAGAGATCAAAGCCAAGTTACATTCTAATTTGTGCTCCTCAGGGCACTTCATCTGCTTATTCAGTACTTTGAGCGTATTCTCCAGCCAGTATTCTGCGATCTCAGGGTTATCCAGGTCCTGGCCGATGAAGGTAGAAACCGGATAATGCTTGAGCTTGCCAATAGGAGGTCTAGATACATACTGAGGTGTTTCAGTAGGCTGGGGGAGTGGTTCTTGTCGGAATGACACAACCACTTGCTTAATCATGTCCGCCATGGACATCAAATACTCCTACTGAGCGGGTAGCATTGGCGGAAGGTGAGATGGGTTGCTCTGCCCTACTTGTTCAGGCCTAGCTTCTGGCCTCAGATTATCCCCCTGAGTCGAGGAGGAGCCTGGATGAGGTTCATTAACAGCGCGTCTATCATCATGCACAGACATGTTCAAATCTAATCAGGCAGAAAGATTAAATCGTGTAAACTGCAAGTCACGGATATCATAAACAAATAACTCCTAGCTGGCATAAGCATATATAGACTCATAAAGGGCTTCATCTTAGTCCTAGAATCGACTAAACCTAGGCTCTGATACCACAACTGTAACACCCATCCCCGGTCTGATAGGGAACTGGGTCAAAAAGTGTTATCGGAAGACAGATTCAAAAATCAAAAACTTAATCGGAGTTCAAAACTATTCAGAATATCTTATTAATCTCTTTTATTACAAACCGGGCTGTCGCATTAGCGGTTTACTCAAGTTTGGGGTTCAATTTAAACTTTTCTAAGTTTGAGGACTAAAATGTAAATTTTACAATTTAGCGATCCTAATTCAATTTCTTTATTACCAACTTGTAATTAAACGTACCAATTATTAGTCTGTGAAGTTTCGTTACTATCGGATATCATTTACCTAACCAATTAAACTATATGACTTTAGTGACCATTCTGTAAACTGACAAAAACTTCTTTTAATAGAATTAACTGACATCGTACTGATACATCTAAAGACCATATCGGTACGCTAAGCTTAATTTCAATTTCCAGGTTTCAGAATGCCAAGCCCCGTACCGATACAGATAATCCTGTATCGAAACGAGTTGACCGCGTTGACCCTGTATCGAAACACCTAAGACCGTTTCGATACTATCTTCAATCCAGATTTTAGAGATTTTTATCTATACCGATACACTCCAACCGTATAGAACACTTAGTTAATTTTAAGCCAATTTTATGCTTAACCGTACCAATACGCCATCACCCGTATCGATACGCATAACTAATTTCCTTATTAAGTTTTCAGGTTCGTTACATCATACCGGTACGCCCTATAGCCATACCGAAACGTTGTTACATTAAAATTCCAGTGACCAATTTTTGTACCGATACGCCCTAATTCATATCGATACGCCCTGTTTATTAAGCCAAATTATGTCTGACTGTATCGATACGCCATCACCCGTATCGATACTCTCTGACTTGTAATGATAGATTTTTACTGGTTTTTGTTCGATTTACCCAACCAAACATTATTCAAATTTTACCAAATTTTACCAACAACCTTAAAAACAGTATTTCTTATTGTATATCAAATTTCAAAGCGTTCCAAATCCATTTACCCCGATTTTACCAAATAAGGCATTTAGGCTCAATTTAACCATTCTAATCATTTTTCAAACATACCATTTAGACCATTTCACACCTAGTTACTATTGGGCTTACAAAATTACATCAAAATACGTCTTTGCAACACATTAAGCCTTATGCCACCTTACTAGGAGTTCGAAGAACTTAACTGTACATACATATAACTTGTAGGAGTGACTTGCAACCGGCAATTACACATCGAGCTCAGAAAATCTCAAGGTCCTGAAATGCATGAGACACACATATGTTAGGCTTACATAGCCTAGTGAGGTAGTCATTAATACATAAATAATGATGTCTAACATATGATACATGCTATGAACATGATTGACATAATAATATGCTTAATTGTCTTACATATCTTTAATCACAAGATCTCATGCTTAATCAATTATCACAATTTTTCATAATTCGAACATAGATGGTACACATATTGAACCCCTTGGACAACGTAACAAATGGATACGCGGATTCCCCTTTACACCAACACATATAACGGATAGTGGGTCGTAGCCTTGAGCCGTAGCTCCGGATAAGTCCCTTACACAATCTCTCCTTATCTCCCCCACGTATAGGCTGTAGCACTAGACCGTAGTCCAATCCCTTACTTGTTCGAGTTCAAATAACCCTATGGCATGCCAATTGTATCCAAAACTTACCAATGTCCAAGGTTATACATATTTCATCATAATTCTTACTTTTTTGCCCGTAGGCCATATCATATCGGAAAACGAAATTGAGCCTTAGCTTCATATATCATGTCTTAGCATATTCATAACATATCATATCAAACTTTCACATATATGACATATTCAAATAACACTTTTGAACTTACCATGCTTACCATTAGGTTCCACATAAGCTTGCTCTATTTGAGCCTTTAGCAAAATGCACACAAACATCATAATCACAAATCAAATGCAACGGGATAACACATAGTCGATCACTTGACACGACTACACTCACCTTGACTACGAGGCTCTTGGATTTCATGCAAGGAAGTTCATCTGATCAACTAGGGCCACAATGCAACTTTATTGAACAAGAGGGGTACAAAGGTCTATTATTACAACATTTAATACATCGGATTCAAAATTTCCGGTCACCGGAACCTACTTCCGACTAGGCCAGTTTTTGGGATGTGACACCATCTCAACCGGAATAGCAATACAATCACAATCGCGGTACATTACAACCGGGTACACTTACAACCCACGAGGACACCAACCCTAACCCTCGGTTAAATGCTTAACCCACTAATGGGAGTTTACATTACCATATAACCCATCGACCGCTAGGGTACTTGGATGAAGTATTCAGTACACCGTATAAAACCCCTCGACATCCAAGGAGACTTATTATAGAGCACTAACAATCCTATGGCCGGTCAGCTATATCCGATAACATTCTTTTAAACCATATCACTTGCCAATATAATTCACAATTACCACATACCTCACTGTTTTTATAAGCATTAAACCAAAATGTTATCAAAGCAACAAACCATGCTTTTAAACAAGTATTTCACATACTTACAGGGATCACTTACCGTGTGCATCATTCAACGTCTCATGATTAAAAATAGTATTATACATACTTTGAAACATGCTCAAATAGTAGGTTCTATGTAATTCAAATCAAGTGCATAAAATCATTTCATAAAAGCATGACCGAGAGAGAAATCTTTCAGATACTTACTTCCGAGCTTAGGTAAGCATTTAAAGCTCTATCTAAACCCCAAAACATTGATTCAAACCTTCAAAATGCTTTAAACCACGTTTTCACTTATCGATACGCGAAACCTCAATTTGCCGACGCGAATTCAAGCGTCCGAAGCCTCCAAAGCTTCACCGATCACTTTCAGATCAACCTCCCCTGTTTTAACCATATAACAACAGAGGATTAATGCATCTTAGTGCATTCAAAATACTGCAGCAACATTCCTCAACAATTCTTTCACAATTACCCAACCACAACAACCGAAATCACCATCTAACTCTTTCTAAACACAACCCAGCCACAATCTAACAATCTAACACTTCCATTATCATCAATCAACACTTAAAAATAGGATTATAACATCCTTATATCCCCAGTAAACAAATAACCACCACAACACCCCAAAAACTCATATCTAACAACCTAAACAATTAGGGATTCAAAGAGTTTCGGGATTCCAATGTTAAAAAAACTTATCAACATTATAAAATATCCAATATATGATTAAAATCAATCCACAATATTGGAAAATAGATCCAATATGGATCTTCTTCAATTTTATCAATTAAACCCAATTAAATCAATTAATCATTACAAAATCATAAAATCAGATTATAAATTATAAATCAAGGATAAATACTTGGGAATATCAATAAAGAACCATTCAATAGAGGAGAAAATGAACCTTACCTCTATTGTGTGATTTCTCCCTCAATTGGTTGATTAAAGCTTGAAAAACACAAGATTTCAATGAGGTTTTGTAAATTAAAGATGAAGAATCAATTATAAATCAAGAATTTAAGAAAATAGATCTCTCACCTTTGAGATTTGATGAAAACAAGTGTGTTTTGCATAAAAGAAGTGAATTGAAAAGTTGAGAGAAAAGTTTACGTCAAATTTTTTTAAAATCAATAACTACATTTTGTTATAAAATCCCTTTTAATTACTTTATAAACCACATGTTAAAAAGTCTTAATTGAGGAGAGAAACCACCAGCCAAAACTTGGTAATATAGCTCCTTAAGGATTCTAAGAATTTGATCCTTTACAATTTAGCCACCATTTAAAAATAGTTTTCAAAAATTACACTTTGTTCACCAACCAAAAATGTCATCCTACCAAATCCAATTTTCAAAAATTGATTTCACCAATATTAATCATATATTAAAATATGATTTTTAACCATTTTCCCATATTTTTATCTTACTCAAAAATATTTTCTCCCGAATCTAACTCAAATTCCTAACCCGGTCCACCGGACCGCCTAACTAGCCTTAAAACCGCTAGGCCCAAAATCGGGGCGTTACATTAAGCTTTCCCATGCATACTACCAATGCAAGGCTTAAAGAGTAAAACATGTTCAAATCACATTAAACAACAATCCATCTCATGATACATAAACAATTATATTGGCTTACAAGTGATCATTAACCAAGCCTTCCTTTACAAAACGTAACATCAGATACACAGATTCAACAAGTGTTCTCTCAACACTTGACAAACAATCTACCGGTAACACAAGGCTTACACACGGGAGTATTCGGTACACATAAACCCCTTCACCGTTGTGACACCCGTGGTAGAGTATTCGGTACATATAAACCCCTCAACACCACTCATCGGTACGATGTTTAACCCACTAACGGGAGTCTTCGGTACACATAAACCACTCGACCGTTAGGGTACTTGGACGGAGTATTCGGTACACCATATAAACCTCTCAACATCCAAGGCGCATTTTTATAGTGCACTATCAATCCTATGGCCGGCCAACTATATTCGATTTTATTTACAAACCTTTTTCTTACCATCACTTGCCACTATAATTCATTTTAACTTCAATAACTCACTGTTTTCATATGCATCATCAAAATCATTTAACCAATGCAATAAACCTTGCATTAACCAATGTTCATAAACATTTACAAAGCATGCATTACTTTCAAATGCAACAACATCATTTATAACCAAATTCCAGCATTAAACCATGCTCAAAACATGCATATATAGTGAGTAATTAAACTATGTAAAGTAAGTGAATCAAACTATTAGCCAAACCGAGTTCGAGAGAGAATTCATCATTTACTTACTTTCGAGCTTAGACCAGCGTTTCAAGCTCGATCTAAACTCCCAAACACAACTTTCAAACCTTTGCAAAGTTGAAAATATGTTTCCACTCACTGACTCGCAAAGCCTCGCTTGTAGAAGCAACAATCGCGCCTCAAAATCTTCCGAAGCCAACGTTCAAGCTTGAGGACCAGCCTCCCCTGCTTTTATCCACACAAAATAGAGGTACATTGCATCAAAATGCAATCAACATCACATCAACTCTAAACCTCAACATCCTTTATCCAAATTCCCTCCACAACACCCAATATTAACAACAAACCTCTTCCAAATCTAACCCAGCCACAATCTAACATTTCCACACATCAATTAACATCAATCAACATCTAAAAACACAACTCTAACATCCTTATATCTCCAGCATTCAAATAACTACACAACTCCTCAAAAACATATAACTAGCAACCTAGAAAATTAGAGATTCACATAGTTTCGGGATTCCAATGTTAAAACCCAACTATTAACATTATTCAAAATCAAAATTATGATTAAAATTAATCAAGAACCCAACAAAATAGAACCTATATGAAAATCACTTAATCAACTAAATTAAACCTTGATTTAACCAATTTCCATAATTAAATCATTAAAACTTATTAGAAAACATTAAACAAGGATCAAATACTTGGGAATTTCAATAATGAACCATTCATTAGAGGAGAAGAACAAACCTTACCTCTAACGAGTGAATTTCCTCTCAATTGGATGTTTTAGATCTTGAAAACAAATAAATTCAATGAGGTTTTACAAAGCAAGATTAAAGAACCAATTAAGAAACAAGAATTTAAGAAATCAAGAGTGTTACCTCAGATTTTGAATGAAAAAGTGAGTGTTTGGCTGAAGAACTTTGAGAGAAAAGTTTAGGAGGAAAAGTTACGTCAATTTTTGGTTTTAAGAAAAATAACTACCTTTTTGTTAATTATCCTTTTAATTACCCAATTAAAAATCTTTTAGAATAATCCTAAATGAGAGGAAAATCTGATATTAAAGTTTGGTAAAATAGCTTCTTAAAGATTCTATGATTTGACCCTTTTTCAAAACAATCACTAAAAACAGTTTTCAATCTTTACATTTTAGTCACTAGCCAAAATGTCCAATTTCAAAATTCCATTTTCCAAAATTGAATTTACCAAAAATAGCCATATACTAAATAATGATTTATATATGTATATTCCATATTTTTCTAGCACCAAAATTATTTATTTCGATTTTAATCTTGAATTCGACTCGAATTTTTAACCTGGTCCATTGGACCATCTAAACCAATTGGACAACTCCTAGGCCCAATCTCAGGGCATTAAAATCGGTACTCAGTATCGGTACATGATCCACCTCGTACCGATCCTCACCCGTACTGGTACCATCAACCTTTCGTACCGATACACAAAAGCCTTCCTCAGGCAAATGAACAGTAGTACCGATATGACCCCTGGCGTACCGGTACGCAAATATGCTACTGGAATTCTCATTAAGCAAAGGGTACCGGTACTCAAAAAGTTGTACGGGTACACCTTTCGTAACTTGACTCCTTCCGTAGAGAGGGGTACCAGTACTAGATTACCCCGTACCGGTACTCGAACCCAGATTTGTAGGTCTGGGATTCAAATTTCTCATCTTTAACCCTCAAACTAACTTGATAACCCCCAAAACTCAACCTATAGCTTATAAAAGGTGTTTAGGCTGGTTTCTATCAATTTTACAAGTTTTTAACATCAATCTTGGATTTTGCCATTAACACCCATCAAGATCATTCAAGCATGCTCAAAACTCCAAAATGACATACAAAGCAATTATCTTTATGATATGCAGGAAACAAGGAATTTTAAGTGTACTAACCTTCTTCAAACCACCAACAACCCTTGCTATCCTTGATTCAAGCTTTGCCCTTGCCTTGAGCCTTAGAGTGCTCACCAAGCTCTTTAACTACACCCAAATGTTGTAAAACGAATTACAACACTATCAAGGAGTAAAAGAGACCTAAAGATGATTTAGCATAACATAAAAATGAGATTAAACTCCTCAGCCCCGTTCTCCCTTTCAAAACTCCAAGGTTTTCATCCAACTCCAAACTTTGACATTCTTACCTCAAAAGATAGATCTCTTGATGCTGAAACTCCTTCCCTCAAGCCTTAATCTGGTATTTCTACTCTAACCCACAAAGATCACTCTTTTCAGCTTGGAACTCATTTTTCAACAATGGGTGAGAAAGATGGAAAAGATGGAGACAATGGTGATCTCATACCTTACACCCTCTGCAGAAAAATTAACTTCTTCCATCCCTTTTTCACATGCTTGGGGGAGGAATTGCTCTATTACCCCTCCAGCAAAACCCAACAACAACCCCAACACAAAGTTGGGCTCAAATAGGCACTCAAGGCCCAAAATTTCAGCCCAGCACGAGGCCCAGCTATCGGGTTAACCCAACCCTCAAATTTCAAAATCTGGGCCGTTACATGTAGCTCTAATGATAACGAGGAGGATGTTAGTCGACTTGGAACAGTGAGACGAACCTAACGACGCTGGCGATGTCACAAACGGACCATCTGACGGTGACAAATCTTGGTTCGAACATTTTCTCTCTCTAAAACTCTCAAACATAATCACACTCCCCCTCTTCAATTATTTTTCAAACACCCACCTCTGCTCAACACGCATAACAGACAAGATATATTAACTTTCAAAATAAAAAGGTCAAAACACACACTTAGGGTCGGTTTGGCATTGCTTTTGAAAAACGTTTTTAAAAGTGTTGTCAGAAAGTAATTGAATGGTTGAGATTAACAGTAAAAAATGTGAAAATTATCACATGAAGAAAAAAATCAGAAAAAAATCTTATCTATTTATTTACCCTCATCTAGCAGTTCAAAAAATGTGTAAAAGTAATTGAGTTTTACACAATATAAGTAGATTCTAACCCTATATATATGGATTATAATATATATCAGACAAAATTGAAGAATTGACTCAAACTTAAAATCGATATAATATTTAGTTAAAATTCCAAGTTATTCAACTTTTTATTTTATAACTCAAACTTCATTTGAAAATTTTTTAAGTTGAATTTTACTCACCCCTACTTTTGTTTTCATGTCCATATACATATATGGTTACAGTTTGAGATGTTGTCAATGACATTTGAGGGCTAAGAGTGTGTATATATACTTACACGTGTATATGTTGCTTTGACAATGTAGTTGCATAAGTGTGTTTTAAAGGAACGTAGGGGTGATTTAAAGATTTAGTGGCATGTATAATTTATTAAAATGAAGTTTTTAATTTATAGTTTGTAATAAATAATTTATTTTCAAAAAAAAATTACCTTAATACAAAAAATGTTTAATTACTCTTTTGAGCAACACAAAATCAATTATAAAACATCTAAAAATGTAAACATTTTCAGTTAAAAAGAACTGCTTTTTTGCATGTTTTGAAGCAAAATCATTTGCAACATTTTAATATTGACTTCTTTCACAAGATCACTCTCAATTGCCATCAAAACAAGTCCATTTAACATTTCTTGCGACATAGTTGTCCGTAAGTATGACTTCAACAACTTTAATTTGAAAACCTTCGTTCTGCAGAAGCAATTAAAATATTTTAAATATCTTAATAAATTCATTGCTCCCATTTTTTCCTTAGGTAAAAGTTTTCTAAGTAATTTCAGTTTAATAAATAATGTATTTCCATAAACATAAGATAATTCACCTTTTTTTTTCAGAGCAATTACGATGAGTTTTAAGATTAACATTCTTCAATGAAAGTGATTTATCATAATGAAACAAGAAGCCAAAAAACATGGTCATATAATTGATATTGTTCATATTTCTTATTCAAAGAAATAATGACTTGATCGATAATATACAAGAAGTATTCAATTCTAAATGACTCATCATGAGATACTAATATTCATATCTTGTAATTAATTTGAAAGAATATGTAAGTTAATCGTAAGTTGTTAATTATGAATATAAAAATTTATAAATATTTAATTTATGTTTGATTCTTATTTTTTGACTTTTTTTGTGTGGCCCTCTGCGGTCACTGTACTTGCGCATGTACATAACCCTACTAGTGGAAAGGTTGTATATGAAATAGTAATAAATAGTAGCTTGTAAACTTAGAAATGGTTTAATTGTTTAACATGATGCAATAATTAGTGTGTTTATTATTGCTTTTATTTTTTTGGTATAATTACTGGCATTCAAATTTATTAGTTGATTAATTTAGATCCAGTCTTAATCAAATTTATTTCATTTATAACACCAAAATTTACAATTATGATATTAATTAAGAGATTTAGTATCTCGTCTTACTAGACCATCCGATTGTTGGTCGTTTTATTATATATATATATTCATAGGGATAGGATCCAGTTGCAAAATGTAAAAGTTTAAGTTTTATAATTTTTTATATCGTTGGATAGGTGAAAAGAATGACTGAAATTAATAGTATAATATGTGAAGATTATCACTTGAAAAAATGAGTTAATCTCATCTATCTATTTTTCCTATTTAACGATCTAAAAATAGTGTAAAACTAAAAAACTTTTACATTGTGTAAGTGAATCATAACTCTTCTTCGTATGTGATATACACGTATTAGACAAAGTTAAAGGACTTGATTAAAACTTAAAAATCGATTCACTAATTACTAAGAAATTTGAGTTATTCAAAATTTTATTTTATAATTCAAACTTTATTTAAATTTTTTGAATAAAAATTATAAAATTATAATTCGAATAAAATTGAGTCGATTTTTTTTTCACTGTCACCCTTAAATTGAGGGTGTTGGCACGCGCAGGGCTGGGAGAAAGGGGTAAGCTGGGAATGGATGATCGTACGAGAGGGGACGCGTGGAAGGCGTGATAAGAGGGGCGGATCTTTGGATAGATTTGTGATGTGACGTGGAGGAACGAGATTGGATATGTCTGTTTTGTAATAGAGCAGCGGTGTCGTCCATTTCAGTCCAACATAGGCATCTTTAAATAAAAACCTATTTTAAATATTTAATTAAAAGAATGAACCATTGCCAGCGTTATTTAAAAAAATAATTCTTAAATAATTTATGTAAGATGAATTTTCTCTTTATAAATACGAATTTTAAATTAATTAAATTAGTAAAAAAATTAATTTATCTTATTTTTATTATAAAACTTATTTTTTATATGACGCGAGTTTAAAATTCACTTTTTGTAAAAAATGAGCTCATTTTACTTAAATAATTTAAGGTTATTTTTCAAATAATACTAATAGGTAGTCATTTTTCTAATTAAATATTTAAAAGGGGTTTTTAATTTAAAAATGTCCCAACATAGCATCAACCAATGACACTCCACCATTAAGTTGATCATGTTTGTTTAGCCAAAAATGGGGTTTTCTTCAAAATTATTTTTTATGTCGTTGTTGGCAAGATATTTTGAATACTGTAATTTTTATTTTAAAAAAGTTTCCCCAAATTCTAAGCTGCAATCACCGGCTCAAGGTTTACGTAGATATTTTTTATGTCGTTATTTGAATTCGACGGATTTTTATTTGATTTTATAAGATTGATTCTTCGTAAAGAATCAGGTTTGATGTAGATTTTAATTTAGAATAAAAATTATTAATCCGACTCAAGGTAATAATACCATTTTGGATAAGTTTATTACGGGCGTCGTATACCGTTCAATACTACTAACACTGAACAACGCTGAACATTATTAAATTTTTTAATAAAAGATTAAAAATCAACCTAAAATTAATAATTATCTAAAGGGTAAATTTCATAAATAGCCACTGAACTTTGTTATATTATTCAATTTGGTAATTTCAATTGCATCAATATTACTATTAAACTTTTCGTTTTGTTTCATTTTGGCCATCGACAAATTTTATATAATAACACATTTAGTCCTTCAATTTGCACATTCAAACAATTTAGTCGTAATTCAAAAAATAATAATAAATTTAACCCTCAATATTTACACATTATTTCAATTAGGTACTATTTTTAATTTAAAATAATTTAACCCTAAATCTAAAACTCTAAACCCTAAACCCAAAACTTGAAACCCTAAAACACATCAAACCGAACATAATTACAATGAACAGAGCATTATCTTGGGGTTTCAGTAAACATCAAGTTTCAGATCACTTTTTACCTCCAACATATCCCTGCTTTGCCGCACATATTCATTGTAATTATGCTCTGTTCATCACCCAGTCACTCTCTCTGTGTTTTTCCATTTCTGCTTGATGAAGCAACACTATTTTTATGTGTTCCTTCTTTGTATGTGCAAACTCAAAATGTATAAATTTCATACTATAAAACAATTGAAAATAAATACAAATTACCAACTTATGAATTCGCAGAGTACTGCAAATAGATGATTCCAAGAGTGTACATAAACATAAATACTCTATGAAAAATTCTGGGAATATATAATTTATATAATCCCATTTATTGTAAGGTAAGTAGTGGATCAGCCAACATAACCACATCCTCCGACTGCTTATTTCCCTCCATTTAAACACAATTCCAAGAAAAATCAAGGATGAAAGGAAGAACACCCAATATAACTCTAATGCCAATGCGTTTATGGGTTCAAAGGTTTTGGTTTAGGGTTTATGAGTTTGGGTTTTTAAGTTTAGTATTTTGGATTTGGGGGTTTAAGTTTAGGGTTTAGAGTTAAATTATTTTTAATTAAAAATAGGACCAAATTCAAATAATGTCTAAATAACGAGGGTTAAATTTGTTATTATTTTTCGAATTAGAACTAAATTATTTGAATGTACAAATTTCGATGACTAAATGTGTTATTATACAAAATTTATTAGCTGACATGTCATCTTCTTAACGTTCGTTAAGAGCTGAGTGACCAAATTGAAGCAAAACACAAAGTTTAATGGTAACATTTGAAGCAATTGAAAGTTTAGTTACCAAATTGAATAATTAACTCAATTTTATTTTAAATAATTATTAATTGTATGTTGAGTCCTTCAAATTTTTAATCTTTATTAAAAAAAATTCAATAGAGCTTAGTGGTCTTCAGCGTTAGTAATGTTCAACAGTATGCAACGCCCGTTATAAAATTTTTCAATCATTTTACTATGCATCTTTAGAGATAGTTACTATAATACTTCTCTCTAATTTTTTTAATTATCTTTGTATTTTATGGATTAAAAATATTGAGTTAGTGCTCATTTTTCAACTTTATCCAAATACAACAATTTGTTTGATTTCCTCACTTAGGCTTTCTTTACCATTGCTGGGATAAACGACCGTTGGGGTTAAAACGGGTATTGGCAAAAATTAAAAAATTTAGTTATGGGCAAACGGGAGTTCAAGTGGCAAAGATGGTAGGCAAACGTCTGTTCACAACCTAAACGAAAACTGTTCGGCAAGAAATTAAAACGGACCTTAGTCCTCCAATGATCAATCCAATTCAGCAGTAGTTTATACATGTAACATAATAATCCTTTGCGGTATATATATATATATATATATATATATATATATAAGACAACATTCATAGAAAAAGAAATGCGATACATAGAAAATACAAAGAAATAAAAATACAAAAAAAGCTCAAAGGTCGCAAATGAATCTTAGGAGAATCAACAACACAAAACAAATAACAAGAACAACAAACTAAAAGATGAAACACACAAATAAAAATGTGAGAGACTCATTAAGCTATCACGACCGACAAAGAAGTCAAATAAGAACAAATCGAGAACAAAAAAGAAAAACAATAGCAAAACGAGAAAGAAAAGGGGTCAACCGAATGCAAAATGAGAAGAGAAAAAAATAAAAGGGTCGAACAACTCCCGATGAATTTAGAACCACCCATAAACACCAACCTCAGACTTACAAAATAAGAGGGAAACGAGAAGTTGTTTGAGAGAAAAGTTTTTACAATCGAAACATTTTTTTTTGGTATATGATTTAGTTTAGACAAAATGACAAAAGATGCCTCCAACGTTTGCATGTTTTGTTATTAGGCCCTTATTCTTTTTTTAGAGCAAACAACCCTTTAACGTTTTAATTTGTTCCAAATATGTTCATGTTGGATGGAAACTGTCAGCCAACTGACGGTCAACGGTTGATGTTGATTGGATTTGCCACGTATTAAGATCTGCTAACGTGTCAGTATTATATTCGCCAAGTGTTAACATCATATTCGTCACGTGTCACCATTCGGTTGGGCCACGTGTTAGCATGATAGTCAGCTACGTTTCACCATAAAGAAGGATATAACAAAATATTTTTTTAAAAATCTGGCGTGGCATATGCAGATCTTAACGTGTGGCAAGTCCAATTAGAATCAACTGTTGACCATCAGTTGACTGGCAGTTTTCTTCCAACAGGGACATATTTAGACCAAATTAAAATGTTGAGGTTTGTTTGCTCCCAAACAAGAATAAACAGCAAATGACAAAACATGCAAACGTTAGGAGTATCTTTTGTTATTTTGCCTTTAGTTTACAATAAGGTTTAGGGATCTTTTGGTAAATTTGTTAGGATATAAGTGGTTAGGAATTAAGATAGTTCAACATCCTGTAGTAGAGGAATGTAGGGGTTTGTGCCAAAAATAAAGAAACGAAACGATGGGCGAAGTATTCATGAGGTTTAGAGTTAGGGTTTCATTTATAGGTATCATGGGCGTCGAGGTCTATTTCTCTGGACTACAACCAGTGTGGATAGAAGGGTGGGCGTATTCTTCGGAAATTTTTATAATTGTGTTTCTATAGTATAGTTATCGATTTAATTTTATGAGGTGGTCACTTTCATTTATAGCAATGAACAGGGCTGATCATGAGATTTTAGAGGCATAAGGCGAACTGAAAAATTAGGCACTTAATAATAAATATTTTAAAAAAATAAATTTTAAGAGTATGCCCTAAACAAATATTAAAAAAATTTAATTTTAAGCGTATGCCCCTAATAACAAATGTTGAGTAAAAATAAGCCTCTAATAACAAGCATTGAAAAAATTAGACCCTAAATAACAAGTATTGAAAAAAATTAAATTTTAAGAGTAGGTCACTAAGAACAAATATCATGAAAAATTGGGCATCAAATAACATGTATTGGAAAAAAATTAGACCATTAATAACAAATATTGAAAAAGAATGAATTTTAAGAGTAGCCCGTAATAACAAAATATTGGGAAAATTGAGCCTCTAATAACAAGTCTAGAAATAATGAACCCCAAATAAAAAGTGTTAAAAAATGAATTTGAAGAGTATGTCCCTAATAATAAATATCAAGAAAAATTAGGCCTCAAATAACAACTATTGAAAAAAATTGGACCCATAATAACAAATATTGAAAAAAATAATTTTAAGAGTAGACTCATAATAACAAATATTGAGAAAAAATTGAGCATATAATAACAAATATTGAAAATTTTGAGCCCCAAATAACAAGTATTGAAAAAATTAGACCCATAATAATAACTAGTATTAGAAAAAATTAAACTACAAATATTTAAGTAGTAAAAAATGAAGAATAAAGAGAGGCATCTATCAAATATTATAACCAAATTATTATTTTGTTTACTTGTTATTTATGGCCCAAAACGGAGGCCTCTATCTAATATTATAACAAAATTTTGGGACCTTTTCTATTATAATTATTTAAGTAGTAAAAATTAGGAAAAATGGGTCCCTGGGCGGCGACCGGTTCGACTTGCCACAGGGCCGACCCTGGCTATGAATCACTCGTTAAATTTCTATTTTTGCTTTGGACTCTCGAGCTAGATATTGATAGACATTTGCATTCATCAAAGATAATTAACAGCTGAGTTGTGATAAATATCAGTTTGTCAACGAGTTATCATTGTTATATGCATTTTTATGCTAGTGTTGATAGTGTCTATTCTTCTCACATGGGCAGATGCAGCTGGCTCTTTAGAGGAGTATGTCCATCCCCAAATTTTCTAAAACAAATATAAATTAGTGTGCATTTTTTCCTTAAAAAATTAATTTAATGTGTAAAAGTAAAAAAATAATTTTGTATACCCATTTTGAAAAAAAAAACATTCTGGACCCCAACCTTAAATTTTTAGATCCGCCACCGACGATGGTGGTTGTTTGTATCTATGATTTGTCTGAGTTGCTTGGTTGAGTTTTTAATCCACTCTTTGTATAACGACCCGGATTTCAAAATCAGAGAGTCGGTTTAACCCGAAGCATGGGCTTCATATTTGGGTCAAGGTATTGGGCCTTTGGGAACCTTGTTGGGCTTGTTTAGAGTGGTTGGGCTTGTATTAGTTGGTTTAGGGTTGGTTTATGATGGGTTTGAGAGGGTAAAAGGGTATTTTCCCAAATGGGAGAAAGAATGGGAAGGGGTTTTAGTGGGCGGTGTAGGGAAGAATGGGATTGGGTTTTTGTAATGCCCGGTTTTGGGCCTAGTGGTTTTAAGGCTAGTTAGCCGGTCCGTTAGACCGGGTTAGATATTCGAGTCGAATTCCGGAGCAAATATTTTTTTGAAAGATAAAAATATAGAAAATGTTTAAAAATCATATTTTAGTATATTAAAAATATTGGTGAAATCAATTTTGAAAATGAGCTTTGGAAGGGTGACATTTTGGCTAGTGACCAAAATGCAATTTTTGAAAACTATTTTTAAAGGTGACTGTTCTGTAAAGAGTCAAAACTTTGAATATTTAAGGAGCTATTTTACCATTTGGTCTAATCTGAGTTTTCTCTTAATTAGGATTGTTTTTAAAAGAGTTTTAATTAAGGGAAATTAAAAAGGATTTAGTTAAAAGGTAGTTATTTTTCCAAATCACAATTTGACGTAACTTTCTTCCTCTCATATTTTCTCTCAAAATACTCTCAGTCAAACACTCTTTTTCTTATCATAGATTCAATGTAATGATCTTGTTTCTTAATTCTTTGATTTGCTAAATGATTCTTTAACTTGTTTTCTAAAAATCTTATTGGATCTCATTGTTTTTCAAGAGAAAAACATCCAATTAAGGGGAAACTCACTCATTGGAGGTAAGTTTCGTTCTTCTACTCTAATGAAAGGTTATTTACTGAAATTCCTAAGTTCTTGATTCTTTACATATGTTCTCTAATGGGTTTTAATTAATTAATTATGGAATTTTGCTTAATTGAGGTTTAATTGATAGAATCTTGTAATTTTTGAATCGGATCTATTTTTCCAGTGTTGATGATTGATTTCAATCTTATTTTGGATGTATTATAATGTGGATAAGGTGTTTTTATCAATGGAATCCCGGAATTGGGTGAATCTCTAATTATTTAGGTTGTTAGCTAAAGGTTTTTGGTTGTTTTGTGAGTGTAATCTTTGCTGGAAGTAAAAGGATGTTGTCAAAGGGTTTTTAGATGTTATTTGATGAAGTTTGATGTATTGAATCGTTATATTATGGCTGGGTTAGGATTGAGAAGTATTTGAGGTTGATTTCAGTTAGTTTCGGATGAGTTTTGAGTGGGCATCTTGAGAGCTGCGAGATTTTGGTTTGAAACAGAGAGTTGGATGCATTTTAATGCATGTTTCCTCTGGTTTTGTGTGGCCAAAACAGGGGATAATCAAGGCGTAGCATCTTGAGGCTTGCCGGGAGCTTGTTTCGCGATAGCAAGCAAGGCTGAGTATCTAGATGCGAGAAAACGTGAGTTTATAGCCTTGGAACAAGGTGGCATGTTCGTGGCGGAATATGAGGTGAAATTTGTCCATTTGAGTTAGTATGCCTCAGAGTTGGTTTGGGATGATCTTGAGAGGTGCAACAGGTTTCGCTATAGGTTGGTGAAAGATATCAAAACATACCTGTTGGCTGCGGACTACACAGATTTTGATGTGCTTTTAAATCGCACTAAGGATATTGAGCAGTATTTGAGGGTAACAGGACAAGGTTCGGGCATGAGCTCAAACAAGCATAGGGCTGATTTTGGTAATTCTGAAAAGCATGGTGGGGGGTTTCATAATAAGAGGCATAAGTTGGATCACAGGCGTGGTGGCGTTGGTGGCCATGGTAACCAAGGTATTCGTATTATAGCTGAGTGTGAGCATTGTGGTAGACGCCACATGGGTGAATGTTGGGGAAATACCATGAGTTGCTGGATATGTGGATCTTCGGGTCACATAAAGCGTGACTATCCTCGTACTATGGGTGATGCACCAGTTCAGGCTGTTGTACCTATTAGAGGCCGATGCCGTAGCAGGAGTAACTTTCAGAGGCGTGAGGATGGTCAGAGAGCTATGGCTCATGTTGTTGCTGTACAACCAGAGAATAGTGGGCCAGCGCGGATCTATGCTTATCGTGAGAGGCTCAATGACACTGATGTAATTGCATGTACTTTCACCTTGCAATCTTTGTCGTTGTTTTCTTTGATTGATTCAGGGTCTACTCATTTATATATTTTAAGTGAGCATGCATCATTGCTGAATGTTCCTGTTGAGATCTTGGATGTTGGTATGTTAGTAACTAGTTCTTTTGGGGAGACGGTTACAACTAGAAGGTTGTATAGGCGTTGTCATTTGTCAGTGCAAGGTCATGAATTTGCTGCTGATTCAATGGAGTTTCCATTTCATGGTTTTGACATCATCTTGGGTATGGATTGGTTAAGCGAGCACAAGGCGGTGATGGATTGTGAGTCCAAAAGGATTTCTTTGAGGTTGGCCGTCGATTATGAAGTGTGGTGGTTGGTGAGAATGTGAGATTCTTATCCAATGTTGTCTCAGCTACTCAAGCAGTGAGAATAATGTTTGATGGTTGCCAAGCTTATTTGGCTATTGTTATCAACCCAGAAGCTAAGGGTGTTCGGGTGCAGGACATTCGGACTGTATTTGATTATCCTGAAGTTTTTCCTGAAGAGTTGCCTGGTTTACCTCCAGATAGGGAGGTGGAATTTCATATTAAGACGTACAAAGGTACAACTCCAGTGTCTATTACTCCTTATCGGATGGCACTGAAGGAGTTAAAAGAGTTAAAGACGCAACTCCAGGAGTTGTTAGATCATAGGTTCATTCGACCGAGTGTTTCTCTTTAGGGTGCTCCAGTTTTCTTTGTGAAGAAGAAGGATGGATCGATGTGTATGTGCATTGATTATCGCTAGTTAAATAAATTAACGGTGAAGAACAATTATTTGTTGCCGCTGATTGATGACTTGTTCGATCAGTTTTTGAAGATTTATTTAAGGTCGAGGTATTATCAGTTGAACGTTAAGGATATAGATGTTCATAAGACGATATTTTGTTCGAGGTACGGGAATTACAAGTTTCTGGTGATGCCGTTTGGTTTGACGAATGCTCCAGCAGCTTTTATGAACATGATAAATAGGGTAATCGATGAGTACCTTGATCAGTTTGTTGTAGTTTTTATCGATCATATACTCGTGTACTCTCGTACTGAGGAAGAGTATGATCGGCATTTGCGGATCATGTTGCAAGTGCTAAAGGATAGTCAGTTGTATGCCAAGTTGAGCAAGTGCAAGTTTTGGCTAGGGAGGTGATGTTTCTTGGACATGTGGTATCCGCGGAGGGTATTTGTGTTGATCCATAAAAAATTAAGGATGTAGATGTTTATAAGACGACGTTTCATAAGAAGTATGAGTATTACGAGTTTCTGGTGATGCCGTTTGGTTTGACGAATGCTCCGACAACTTTCATAGACATGATAAATATGGTGTTCGATGAGTACCTTGATCTGTTTGTTGTGGTTTTTATTGATGATATACTCGTGTACTCTTGTACCGAGGAAGAGTATGATCGGCATTTTCGAATCGTGTTACAAGTGCTAAAGGATAATCAGTTGTATGCCAAGTTAAGCAATTGCGAGTTTTGGCTTAGGGAGGTGATGTTTCTTGGACATGTGGTATCCATAGAGGGTATTCGTGTTGATCTATAAAAAATTGAGGCTATTCTCAATTTGAAACAACCTAAGACCGTACCGAAAGTGCATAGTTTTCTTGGGTTTGCAGGGTATTATCGCTATTTTATGGAGGGGTTTTTAGTATCGCAGCTCCATTGACGAAGTTACTGCAGAAGAGTGTTCCTTTTATGTGGACGGAGAAGCAACATCACAGTTTTGAGAAGTTGAAGGAAGTTTTGACATATGCTCCTGTGTTGATTCAACCAAAATCTAAGAAGGAGTTTGTGGTTTATAGTGATGCATCGTATGTTGGCTTGGGTTGTGTGCTGATGCAGGATGAAAAGGTTGTGGCCTATGCGTCGAGGCAGTTGAAGGTTCATGAGCGTAATTATCCAACTCATAATTTGGAGTTTACGATTGTGGTGTTTGCTTTGAAGATTTGGCGACATACCTTTATGGTGAGAAGTGTGTGGTTTTTATAGATCATAAGATTTTGAACTATTTAATGTCTCAAAAGGATTTGAACCTTAGGCAACAAAGGTGGTTGGAGTTGCTTAAGGATTATGACTTGACAATTGAGTACCATCCTAGAAAGCCAATGTTGTTCCGGATGCGTTGAGTCATAAGGTTGCGGTTGAGCTTAGGACGATGTTTGCGAGGTTGAGCGTGACGCGGGAAGGTGGGTTGTTGGCTGAATTGCAAGTTAAGCATACGTTGTCATAGATGATTAAGGCTAAGCAACCGTTTGGTGATTATTTGGTTCCTCATGTTAAGGACATAGCAGATGGTAATCTGACAGTTTTTTCATTTTGATGATGATGGTGTTCTGTGCTTTAAGGGCCGAATACTGGTGCCGGAAGTCTCAGAGCTCAGGCATACTATTTTAACGGAGGCACATTCTAGTTCTTTTGCTATGCATCATGGTAGTACCAAAATGTATCGTGATCTGAAGGAAATGTACTATTAGGTTGGTTTGAAAAAAGATATGGTAGAGTTTGTATCCAAGTGTATGGTATGTCAGCGGGTTAAAGTTGAACATCAGTTTCCATCCGGGTTGTTGCAACCGTTGAGAATTTCAGAATGGAAATGGGAGAGAATCACTATGGACTTCGTGACAGGGTTGTCGTTGACACCGGCTAAAAAGGATTCCATTTGGGTGATTGTTGATCGGTTTACAAAGTGTGCATATTTTTTGCCAGTGCATACGACGTACACCTTAGACAAGCTGGCAGATTTGTATATAGCTGAGATTGTGCGTTTGTACGGGGTACCAAAGTCTATTGTTTCAGATAGAGATATGGTGTTCACAGCAAGGTTTTGGAGATGTTTACATTAGGCTTTGGGTTTGAGGTTGAGTTTCAGTACTATGTATCATCCTCAGGCGGATGGACAGTCTGAGCTTGTTATCCAGGTCTTGGAGGATATGTTGAGGTTTTGTATTATTGAGTTCCAAGGAACCTGGGAGAAGTATTTACCTTTGGCTGAATTTGCTTATAACAACATCTATCAAGCGATATTCAGACGGCACCGTATGAGGCATTGTATGGCCGGAGGTGTCGTATGCCCTTGTGTTGGGTTGAGGTAGGGGAAAAGCATGTTTCCTTGCCGCATGTGTTGAAAGACACGGATGAGAAAGTTAAGCTCGTGTGTGATCGCTTGAAAGCGGTTGTGGATTGGCAGAAATCTTACGCGAATTTGAAGCGTGGGGAAATTGAATATGCGGTAAGTGATTGTGTGTTCTTGAAGGTTTCACCGTGGAAGAAGGTGATGCAGTTCGAACGTAAGGGTAAGCTTAGTCTGAGGTTTATTGGACCATGTCGCGACCATTTTTGGAATTGGGTGTGTAAAAATAGCATGACAATCGATATTTTAGAAAAATTAGGGTTTTTTGGCAATTTTTAATTTAATCTTGAAAATTTAGTGTTTTTCATATTAAATCGGATTTTCTTTTATTTATCCTTGAAAAACATTTTGGAGTCGCCACCGATCACTTCGAGGTAGACCGGACACCGAAAAATAAACCAGAGATTCTGTCTTAAAAATTAGGTTCGGGAGTCGGTTACGTGTAGAGAAGGATTAGCACCTCTACGAACGCCCATTATCGGTACCTTTAATCTTACGTGACATTTTGGCATTTAGAATAATTATTTGAATTTAATTTATCCCTTAATTATTAATTGAACTTAAATTTCGAATGCAGATATCCTTTTATGAGGAAATTCATTTTGTTCGAATACGAGATTAAAAACACACCGTTAGGTGGCACCCCTATTCGTATTTAAAAATGAATTTCCAACATAAAAGATTTAAATAAATGATATTTTATTGTCTTGTCCATTTTAAGTACTAATCCTAAACAAGCTCTAATTAATTAGTTGTTTATGCTATGAATATTAATTAATTTAATGGCTTTTATGTGAAAATGCCAAATTCTTGAACACCTTCCATATATTTAAAGCCCTTAAATTAATCACATTCCTAATTAATTAATTCCTCTAATTAATTAAAGTTCTAGTCTTAATTAAGGCTCTAACAATTTATTTTTTAATTATAAGTGAAAATGTATATCAAATATACACCTTTATGACCAAGGCTGAGATAACACCCCATTGTAAACAATGGAACACCATCCAGATTTGAACCTCAAAGATTCTATTCGATATACATTTAATTAACTACAATGTATTATTATTAAATGTCAATTAATGAACTACATTTATATTTCAATTATAAGTGTGATTTATATATTAAATATATTCATTAAAATCCATGTTGAGATAACACCTCATTGTAAACAATGGAACACCATCCAAATTAGGATTTTAAATCTTATATTTAATATGCATTTAATTACTACAATTATCTTTTCTATTTCAATTGTTGAATCTAATTAGAGAACCTAAACTTAAAGGCTTTAAACAATTATTAAATCTAGGCGTATTTAGTTATCTAAAAAATATATTATATGCTAATTTTAAAATATGCAACATTCATATAATTAAAGGTAATTAAATTAATAAATATTACTAAATTAAAACAAATTAGAAACTAAATGGATTTTATTAAAATGGTGACTAAAATACAAAGATTAGTAAGCCCAAATATCTAATTACAAAATCAAAAGACCCAATTGAAACATTGTAAACCTAAGGGGATACAATTAAAGGGGATGAGGACTAAATTGAGATGATTAATGAACTTGGGGCTCAATTTAAAGGGAATAAGGACCCAATTGAAAGGAATATAAAACAAAAGGCCAAACACCTAAGGATCAAGAATTAGGGCGCGAATCCTCTACCCAACTCAAAACGTGTGGGTTTCCTTCATACCCGTCCCCAAAATGACGACGTTTGGGGCAGGGTATTTAAACCCTCCCTTAAGCCCAAAACCAGCTCTCCCTTATCATTTCTCAAATTTCTTTCTTTCACTTCCCTTTCTCTCTCCCGATATTCTCTGTTCACAAACTCCCAAATACCAGAAAACACATACATATCAGATCAAAAACCATGATTTTGAGAGTGTTTATCTCGTGTTCATCATAAATTGGATGAACACGATGAATACCGGCCGAGAACCACCGCGTGCACCGCCCTTAAATCTTAAACCGCCCAACTCTGATCATCTTTAGCTATTTCCCGGCCACCGCCTCACTTCAACCGGCCGCTGCAAGGCGATTTTCGGCCGCCGTGAGGAGATTTTCGGCCACCGTTGACCGCCGTACCGAAACCTAAAATTTCCCAAATATTTTGATTTCCAAACCAAAAGCCCTAAATCTAACCAGATCCAACAAGATCCCCTCCTTCCCCAGCCTAGACTACCCGACGCTCATTTTTTACTCTTTCGTGACCCTCGAAAAACTACTCCAGCCGCCAAAACAAATGAGCATCACCGAAACTCAACATTATATATATATATTCAACATTTCTGTTTTATTTATTTATTTTATCTCGATCTAATGCATTTTCGTGTTTGTTTCGCAGGAAAAAATAAAAAGGAAAAAAACTACCTTTCGCGGCGGTGTAATCACGATGGTAGTAGACTTTCTCGGCAACGAACAAGCTCCTTCGGTGGCCTTTTCCTCTTCCCGGTACCGGTGCAGTTCCCCATGGCAGTTCAGTTTCTCGAGCCGGCTCAACTTCCCAGGTATACTCTCTCTCCTCTATAGTATTTATTATTAGTTATTATTATTATGATTAATGATGGGTATTGATTAGTAGTTAATGATCTGACACCCTCTCTCTTACTATTTATAAGGTTGACCAATGCTGACATCAACAATGCCATATGAGCGGGAAAAAAGAAACTACAATCCATGGCTATTAAACGGGCCAATGAAGAGCTGCCACGTGGCACTTTATGGGCGAAAAAACTGATTTTGGGCCATTTGTGTTTGTTTAGTTGTATATACCCGAAAATGGGTTATAACCAGCTGTATCTTAGGCCTTGTGTGTTTTATTTGGGCTTTGGGTATTTTTTTTATGTAATTTGGACATTTAAAATGGGCATTTATTTATGGACCATTTAATATTTATTTATGGGCTGTTTAATATTTATTTATGGGATATTATAATACTATATTTATTTCTACTATTTATTTATTTAGCCCTGTCAAAATTTGGGTATTACATCTGCCCCTCTTTGCTCATTGATGTGGAACAGGGATAGAGCAAAGACTGAAAATACACGAATTTTGCCCAGACCTCTTGGTCGTCCTCTGAAAGGCAGGTTTTTCATTACGAACAATGCTAAAGTTTGAATCTATTCTTCTTATTATGAAATTCTTCAATCTTCTATCCAAACTATGAAATCTGAAGCCGTTCTTGACATTCTTCATCTTCCGAGGTTTGAAGCTGTTCTTCTTATTATGAAATTCTTCATCCCCCTGTCAAACAATCCATCTTTCTGCAAGGGTATCGAACAAATAAACTCTTTTTATTAGGAACTCTAGATTTTCCTGGCAAATTCTTTACATTGCAAACTCCGTCGTTACTGAGCAAACTCTTCACGTTAGGAGTTTTCATTCTTTGTTGTGTGGACTCTTTCTATTAGGAACCCTATCTTTGTCGAGCGAACTTTTTTCATTAGTAGCTCTTCATTCTTTGCTAGGAATGCTGATTTGTCTCCTTTTCTGGAAAAATTGAACCCGCAGCAAGAAAATATCATTAATTAATAAGAATTCAACCTGAAGTAATATGATGTATCCCCAATTTCTCACTTGAAGCACTGAGATCTTTGGTGTCATTGCTTATTTTACCTAAGATATCTCGATCTTTTACGCGCATGAAATCCTTGTTTTCTCTTCTTCTGTTGATGAACCTCCTCCTTCTATGTCTGCAAAAGTCAAATTTATCATTAATCTTCCATCATTGATTGTAAAATTGTATGATTTGGGTATATCATTAAGAAACTTCAAGTGCTTTAACAAAAGACGCTGAAACTACAAATCTTCCTCATTTGAGCCTGAAGTTTGTCTATCTTACTTTCCAATCCGGCAACTTAAATCATTTCTGTCTGTCTTTCTTTCTCTTTTTTCTTTTTTTCTTTTTCTCTTTTTTCCTCTATTTTTCTCTTTCTTCTTTTTCCTTTTTTTCTTTTTTTTGTTTTTTGTTTTCCTCTTTTTTGTTTTTTATTGAAACTAGGGGTCCAAAAGATTAATATTTCTGTTGATATCATGCCCCACCGTCTTATTGCGATAACACTCGGAAAGTTCTTATCATTTCTAAACGTATCGGCCTGAAGGAGTTAACATTATGCCCGAAAGACTTATTGACGACCCGAAGGATTTAAAACTATAATGCACTTACTTTCCTGTGCACACAATCACATCACTCCCGAAGGTGATGGCTCGAGGGACTTAACATCATGCCCGAAAGACTTACTGATGACCCGAAGGATTTAGAATTGTAATACACTTCATTTCCTGTGCAAACAATTACATCAGTCATGAAGGTGATGGCCCGAAGGACTTAACATCATGCCCGAAGGACTTACTGACGACCCGAAGGATTTAGAACTATAATGCACTTCCTTTCATGTGCAAACAATTACATCGCTCCTGAAGGTGACGGCCCGAAGGACTTAACATCATGCTCGAAGGACTTACTGATGACCCGAATGATTTAGAACTGTAATGCACTTTCTTTCCTGTGCAAACAATTACATCACTCTCGAAGGTGATGGCCCAAAGGACTTAGCATCATGCCCGAAGGACTTACTGATGACCCGAAGGATTTAGAATTGTAATACACTTCATTTCCTGTGCAAACAATTACATCACTCCCGAAGGTGATGGCCTGAAAGACTTAACATCATGCCCGAAGGACTTACTGATGACCCAAAAGATTTAACATCATGCCCGAAGGACTTACTAATGACCCAAAGGATTTAGAATTGTAATGCACTTCCTTTCCTATGCAAACAATTGGAAAATCTTTGCTAAAATCCGCCTCTACAAACGGATTGAAATCTTTACTGAGATCCGCCTCTTCAAACAGATTGAAATCTTTGTTGAGATCCGCCTCTTCAAACGGATTAAAATCTTTGCTGAGATCCACTTCTTCAAACGGATTGATATCTTTGCTGAGATCTGCCTCTTCAAACGGACTAATATCTTTGCTTCAAAAATATGATTGAATCATTTGCTAATCTTTGCTGGTTCTACTTTCTCCAATCTGAATTTGTAGATTGAATTCTTTTACTGTTCTCCGCTGATTCTTGTAAATTCCTACAAAAATGTACAAAAATACTTTGAATGCATGAATTAGTATGCTTCTATCTTATAGATGGCAAACTATATATGATGCATGAATTGTGACAACTGAGGGCCACTCGGATGAGCTCTAATCTTCTTTGCCTCTCCATTGAGCTTTTTGCTTCAGTTTCAACAATAAGATTGTTTTCCTTGAATCTTTCTTTGATTGATCTTCTTTCTTAACTTGATCTTCTTGAGATTTATCTTAAACTCTTATTGTCTTCATGTTCCAACAAAATTTGCCCCAGAATCTTTGTTATTGAGCTCATTTTCTTCCTAAGCCACTTTTGACCCTTTTTAGTGATCGAATTCTTTCAGGCTCTGCACCTTCTCTTTCCTATTCTGATTTGAACTCTTATGCACCATGATGCCTCACTAATCTCTTTGTTTCTTGCTTTATTTCATAGAATTTCCCCATCTTCCATCATTTGGGCGAGTAACTGCCTTAAGTCCCTAAACTTTTCAGATCCTTAGACTTTCCCTAATTCCCCAAACTTTTCATTTTTGCCATTGTCGTCACCGTGTCTCCTGATGGGCGATTCCTCTTTCTGACCAAAAGACTGCTGAACAGATAAAAGTCTCATACCCGGTCATATATTTATCAAGAAAATCTGTCTGTTTGTACAAATGTCAGCTTGCTTATCGGCATTTCAATGAAGGATACTTTATAAGACCCGAAAAAATTAGAACATAAAGAAAGAAAACATAATAGGATGCCTTGAATATCAAGTACAAGAGCGTCTTAGATTCAACCTTCCTATGGGTAGAATAATTTTTAAATGTTGTGTCAATTTTTGAAGTTATAAAATTTCTTCCAAATCACTCGGTTCACACCCTATGATTATCACGTTGCTTGATCCAGTTAGAAACAACTCCTTCTCTATTCTCCTCATTCTTTTCCATTCATAAATGTGTTCAAGCCTCCCGAACTTGTTTAACCAGTAGAGTGCAAAAACATCGTTCTAAGAATAAAATTCTATAAGTGCATGTGTAATTCTGATTGTTACTAATTATTATATTATTTTTATAGACATGTTTTCAAAGATACATCTCTGACGCTTGGGTATTGGACAGGTGAAGCATAGCTCCTTATTAGATTTGTTGACATGCCCCACAGCTCCATCAGAGTGTTCCGAGACTTATTTATTCAAATAGTCCATTATTTTTTACCTTTTTTCTTTTCCTTTTTCATCTCATTTTTTTCTCTTTTTTCTTTTTCTTTTTTTTACTTTTTCTTTCCTCACTTTCCTTTTGCTTTTTCCTTTCTTTTCTTCTTTTTCTTTTTTTTCTTTTTCTCTCCCCTTTTTCTCTCTTATTTTGCTTTTTAAGGTATAGAATACTACACTTAGAACTTCAATTTCAAGCAACTCTACTTGGTTAAAATCGTCTAGTCCACTTCACTGTTTATGAATTTCAAAGATTTATCATCGAACATCATCAAAGGCGTAGTGATCTAACATTTTCTTGCCTTGACGACCAGAGTAAACTAAGAAACAATTTTCACTTCGTTGTCTTCACAACATCCAAATGATTTTTTGTATCAGAACAGTGTCACATCTTGCAATTGGCATCTAGGGGCCCACAAGGATAAGAAGAGATATACATATATTTATTTCAAAAGAATTCTTTCAATGAAATGAAAACCAACAAACATGACATATGCCTTCAGAAAAAGACTTCTACTACTTTCAGACCAGGAGTAGCAGACTTATTTTCCAGTATTATTTCAGCAATGGTCCCTGTAGGTTGTAACCACATGATGCAGCAATATAGGTAGCACTGTCTTCTTAGAATTCCAGACAATCTTAGAAGCACTCGTCTTGATTCTCTGATTCCTTGACTGGTATAACGGCTTGCCCCACTCCTTGCCATTGTTGATTAATTCTCGTGTCAAGATTCCATTACTAACTAGCTTCTTAATTTCTTTCATTAAAGGTCTGTACTTTATGGTAGCATTTCCTAGTACTCCCATATGAAAGTCACAAACATTGTTTGGATCATAGCTATGGGCAAATGGACTTGGCACCACCTTCATTGGCCTAGGAGTGACATGTTTTCCTTCAATAAGGTGAGGTAATAAGTCTGAAATAGACACTTCAAAGATCTCCAGATTTGCACTTGCTCGAGGAATTTTCTATGGTCGTTCTGATGAATTAACTGGTTTCTTTCTCTTGCGACTCTGAAAACTTTGAACATTACACTCATTCACCTATTTCCCTTGTTTTGCCTCTTGATCATCATGGTCTTCAAATCTTGATCTAATTTTCCCTTGTCAGACACCTATTTCTAGTGCTTCTCCAATAACCGCAAGATCACAGAAACTGCACCTTGAATTCGTAAGCATTTCCCCAAAGAAAGGAGATGGAAGAGTTTGATGAAACATAAGAGATATTTCTTCCTCTATCATGAGAGGTTGAACTTGGGCTGCTAATCCTCGCCACCTCAATGCATAGTCTTTAAAATATTCACTGGCCTTCATATTCACGTTCTACAGAAAATTGCGATCTAGAGCCAGGTGTATAACATATTGCCCCAAAAATGCTTTGGCCAAATCTACCCATGATCGAATCTGCTCTCGACTTAATTTGTTGTGCCACACTGCGGTAGGTCCAGCTAGACTATCATGAAAATAATGGATCAACAATTTATCATCATCCAAATATCCTTCTATTTTTCTACAGAACATTGCCAAGTGGATTTTAGGACAGCTGGAACCATCATACTTCTCAAAATTGGGGACTTTAAATTCAGGCGGCATGACTAGATCAGGGACTAAACAGAATTCTTCTGCATTAAATTTGGGGTTATTGAAGCTTTTTCCTTCCATGATCTTTTCCTCAAGTTTGGCATAGCTATCTTTCAACTGCTCAAGTCTTGACCCTAGAAAAATAGGCTTTACAGTCCCTATCTTTGTACTTGGATTAGATGCCCTAGGATAAATTATCAAACATGGTGTAGCAGTGTAGTTCTTCGTATTTTGCTGATGCTTGGTCATCCGTTCTTGTAACCCCTCTTGAGCCTGTTCAATTCCCTCCATGCAGAAGGTATTATTTCTAGAAGTGATCAGCATAGAACAACTTTCATTGAAGTAAAAGGATTCAATACATCAGATATTAGATACTATAGATATTGGTGAGCTCTAACTCTCAACTTCCTAACTTCCTCTAAGAGCCAAGTCAGCTTTCCTCCATGATCTAATGCTGGACCAATATTCTGGCTCAGTGCCATTGCTATATTGGCTAAATATGCCACTTGTGGAGCAACTTTTTTTTCTTGAATAATAGCATCTTTCATGTCATTGTCCCTTTCTTGAATCTTCACTCTTGATCTCTGAAACTGGGCATATCGTTTTTCCTCGTTTTCTTGACAATCTTTCTTAACATCATCAACAAGAGCTTTGTACATTAGCATAAGCTTGAGGCATTCATCTACCTTATTCTTTAGTGTTTCATTTTCAGCTTGACTGTCATTCATCTTGATAGCATTATCCTCATACATCTGTATGTACATTTTTGTCATCTTGCGTTTGGCTTCACTGACCCTCATATCGTTCATAAAAGTATTGCATTGTAGCTTTATTGCCTGTAGATCACATGAAAGTGTATTGACTCGACCTTCACTTGCCTCAAAACTCTTTTTCTAGTATTCGGCTTCATGTTTCATTTATTTATTGCCTTCCTTCGACTGTTCCAGAGTTACACCCAAACCAGCATTCTTGAGCATTGAACAAAGCTCTTGATAGTTGAACTGTAAGTTTCTCAGCTCCTCATTCAAATCATCTCTCTCTTTCTTTAATTTGCTTATTTGAGCTTCATATTCGAACTAATGTCATTTTTCCTGAGTATTGTTATCTTGAGCCTCATATCCGTCCATTGAATAAGGCTGATTTTCTGTTCCAAATTTCTACTTTCCAAATTCCAAGAGAGCTTGAACTCGGCGTTTGAAGGCGAGACAATTCTCAATAGAATGTCCTTGGATTCTATTGTGAAATTTATAGTGTGCATTGGCGTCGTACCATTTTGGATACGAAGGTTGCAAAGGTGCAAGAAACAATGGGGACACCAATCGGGCCTTTAACAATTGAGGATACAATTCTTTATATGAAATAGGGATTGGATCAAAATGATGTTTGTGATTTTTTGTCTTCTGATAATTGGCTGAGGGAACGCTAGAATTTAAACTTTACATTGAACCCTTACTTGATTCTAATGGGCTTATACTTTCCTTCACTTTTGTATCTCCAAGTGTTCTATTAGTTGTTAGGCTTTTAGGAAATTTGAGCCTTCTATCTTCAAAACTCAACATGCCTTCTCTAACAAGATTTTCAATCTTATTCCTCAAAGCCTCGCAATTCTCAGTAGTATGATCTAAACTTCCTTAATGATAATCATATGTTGTGCTAATACCATAACCCTCGGGTGAAGACTTGAACGGGGCTAGGGCCACAAGATTTTTCTCCCTCAGTATTGGAAGTAGCTCTGCATATGTCATCGGGATTGTATTAAAAGATCTTTCATCCTTCTTTCTTTCTTGTATTTCTCTCTGGCATGTCACCATTTTCTTGGGATTTGGCTCAATTATACCTCCAGTTGGTTTATTGATGCGAGTTATATTGGTGCCCCAAATGACTGTTTATTCAAGTACTACTTTTTGTTTACTTCTCCTTTCAGATCAGTATGCCCCTTTTCTTTGGTCATAGCCATCATCATAGTCATCGTCTCAGCCATTTGTCTTTTCAGCTCTTGCATCTCATTCTTGTCAGCATCAATACTAACAAAACCTGATGTGTGACACTTGGATGAACTGCCATTCATTTCTTCTGTTGCTTGTCCAAAACACTACTTCATACTTGCTCTCTCTCCTGTCAGATTACAAATCCCTTTATCCATCATGATCGTCTTCTAATGACAACCACCTTTGAATCAATACCTCTATGTAATGAAGATATAATGTAAAGAAATACAAAACAGAAAGAAATGAGTCAATACCATAAAATAATCTCGAAGGCAAAATACATACAGCAAGATAAGTATATTGAACGAAGAGAATAACCAGAGAAGCATATTTAAATTTACAGCACCTGACATAGGTTCATGTCTGGCTCAAGCAGGGTAAGCTTTAAATTACAACATGTAAAAAGCAATATTTTAAACAAAGGTGCAATACAATATTTAAATGTTGTAATGCATGAATGTATGAGGTATCGAATTCAATAACTAGTCATTAGAACAATGCCCATCTAACTAAAGGGGCGAATACAGAGAAAATGCAATATGTTCACTAGCTCCAGCTCCTTTGGTTGATCACTTTGTTCAGCCTCTGAGTCATCATCTGTACTGGTTTGGTGTCAATATCAGAGTGTTGTTACAGGCTCACGACTTTATCGAACAAAATCTGCACATGCCATGCAATCTCCTCACTTGATTCCTAAAGTTTATCACTTCACAACTCTGTTTCTAGATAGCCTGGATCACTGCCCCAGCTTGACTTTCAATACTTTGTCCTTCATTGTGGTACATTTTTGAAACTCACGAGCTGGTCTTTCAACTGTTATACTGCACTTTTCTAATTTCGCCCATTTTCTAAGCTCCTCATTTTTGTTAAAAATTAGCATTTTCCCTAATTATGGTATTCTTCGGTGAATTTCATCATTTGTGAAACCGGGGTATCGCCTCTGAGTTCAAAATTCATTGGGTTCTTTCCTGTCAACCACGGCCCCTAAATGCCTCTTCAATTCATCTGTTATTTATTCCTCCTCTAGTTATCATTGTTTTTTTTAATACTATATCTTGTTTATTTTGTAACTGTCGCTGACTCTATCTTGAAACTTGAATCATTGTCGAGCATTGTATAAACCCTATTCTTTTCTTTTTTACCACCAAAAAGCCTCATACTTCTCTATTGTTGATGTTACATGTATTCTTCCGAAAAAGTGAATAATTATAACGAGCTTCATAAACGGGTCCTGCCCCTAAACAACTCTTGATTCATTTAACTATCTGACAGCAACGCTATATTTTAAAAGTGTATTCAAAATGACTCTTCGTATTCCTGTCTTATGGTTCTCAAATTAAACTGATTCTGGCAAAACTTCATCATGTTAAGAAATTTCCGGTACAATCTTGTATTAATGGCATCTGGTCTCTACGGATATTGTCTTCGTTCTTGTATTGAGTCTTCTCAAATCCAGTCCACAGTGACATATTATCCTCTACTTGTCTATCAGACCCTTCAGCTCTTATGACCATTGCCTACTCGACTAATTCTCAAACCGATACCTCTCATGTATGCGATGCACATAAACACAAAACACAGAGAAACAAAACAAAACAAAAAAATTGTGTTAGTATGGTGAAGTAATACTATAAGAAAAAATAATTATTACAATAAAACAATTTATATTGCGTAAAATTAACCAGAGAACAGTTTATTTAGCACACAAAAATAACCAGAGAAATAAATTTAAAACAGCAACCCCCTGTCATAGGTCCCTGTCTGGCTCTAGTGGGTTGGGCTTCTATTACAGCATGTGGGTTTTGATCTAGACTCTGGGTACCCGAACTGTCGTTACTAGACTAGTAAAACATCGATTCGGGAGTATACGGCCCCTTATAGCGGAGGCGTAACCTCATGGTGCATAAGGTTGGTATACCGAAAAGAGGACAATATTCTGATCACAGAGCTGAATAACTCACGTAAGATCTGCCCCACTCCCACTTAAGGGTGAAAAGCCCGGGTATAAAGCTTATGCATGAATGACAATTTATATCACACAAGAAAAAGCTACCAGCATTTTTCCAGAAAATTCATCTAATAATTATAGGAAAAATTAAATTCAAATTACTGTCCAAAATGCCACGTAAAATTAATTAGGCCTGACTCTCGGTTTTTAAAATCCCCAGTGGAGTCGCCAAGCTGTTGCGACCATTTTTGGAATTGGGTGTGTAAAAATAGCCTGACAATCGATATTTTAGAAAATCTAGGTTTTTTGGCCATTTTTAATTTAATCTTGAAATTTTAGGGTTTTCATATTAAATCGGATTTTCTTTTATTTATCCTTGAAAATGTTTTGGAGTCGCCACCGATCACTTTGAGGTAGATCGAACACCGAAAAAACAAACCAGAGATTTTGTCTTAAAAATTGGGTTCGGGAGTCGGTTACGTGTAGGGAAGGATTAGCACCCCTACGAACGCCCGTTATTGGTACCTTTAATCTTATGTGGCATTTTGAATAATTATTTGAACTTAGTTTATCCTATAATTATTAATTGAATTTAAATTCCGAATGCAGATATCCTTTTATAAGGAAATTCATTTTGTTCTAATACAAGATTAAAAGCACCCCGTTAGGTGGCACCCCTATTCATATTTAAAAATAAATTTCCAACATAAAAGGTTTAAATGAATGATATTTTATTATCTTGTCCATTTTAAGTACTAATCCTAAAAAAGCTCTAATTAATTAGTTGTTTATGCTATGAATATTATTTAATTTAAAGGCTTTTATGTGAAAATGTCAATTTCTTGAACACATTCTATATATTTAAAGCCTTTAAATTAATCATATTCTTAATTAATTAATTAAAGTTCTAGTCCTAATTAAGGCTCTAACAATTTATTATTTAATTATAAGTGAAAATGTATATCGAATATACACCTTTATGACCAAGGCTGAGATAACACCCCATTGTAAACAATGGAACACCATCCAGATTTGAACCTCAAAGATTCTATTCGATATACATTTAATTAACTACAATGTATTAATTATTAAATGTCAATTAATGAACTACATTCATATTTCAATTATAAGTGTGATTTATATATTAAATATATTCATTAAAATCCATGTTGAGATAACACCCCATTGTAAACAATGAAACACCATCCAAATTAGGATTTTAAATCTTATATTTAATATGCATTTAATTACTACAATTATCTTTCCTATTTCAATTGTTGAATCTAATTAGAGAACCTAAACTTAAAGGCTCTAAACAATTATTAAATCTAGGCGTATTTAGTTATCTAACAAATATACTATATGCTAATTTTAAAATATGCAACATTCATATAATTAAAGGCAATTAAATTAAATTAAAAAAATAAATATGACTAAATTAAAACAAATTAGAAACTAAATGGATTTTATTAAAATGGTGACTGAAATACAAAGACTATTAAGCCCAAATATCCAATTACAAAATCAAAAGACCCAATTGAAACATTGTAAACCTAAGGGGATACAATTAAAGGGGATGAGGACTAAATTGAGATGATTAATGAACTTGAGGCTCAATTTAAAGGGAATAAGGACCCAATTGAAAGGAATATAAAACAAAAGGCCAAAACCCTAAGGATCAAGAAGTAGGGCGGGGATCCTCTACCCAACCCAACTCAAAACGCGCGGGTTTCCTCCATACCTGCCCCCAAAACGACGACGTTTGGGGCAGGGTATTTAAACCCTCCCTTAAGCCCAAAACCAGCTCTCCTCTATCATTTCTCAAATTTCTTTCTCTCACTTCCCTTTCTCTCTCCCGATATTCTCTGTTCACAAACTCCTAAATACCCAGAAAACACCTACATATCAGATCTAAAAACCATGATTTTGAGAGTGTTTATCTTGTGTTCATCATAAATTGGATGAACACGATGGATACCGGCCGAGAACCACCGCGTGCACCGCCCAACATCGATCACCTTTAGCTGTTTCCCGGTCACCGTCCTAAACTCCGGCCACCGCCTCACTTCGGCAGGCCGCTGCAAGGCGATTTCCAACCGCCGTGAGGCGATTTCTGGCCACCGCCGACCGTCGAATCGAAACCTCAAATTTCCCAAATATTCTGATTTCCAACCCAAAAGCCCTAAATCTAACTAGATCCGATATGATCCCCTCCTTCCCCGGCCTAGACTACCCGACGCTCATTTTTTACTCTTTTGTTACCCTCAAAAAACTACTCCGGCCGCCAAAACAAATGAGCATCACTGAAACTCAACATTTTATATATATTCAACATTTATGTTTTATTTATTTTTTATCTTGATCTAATGCCTTTTCGTGTTTGTTTCGCAGGAAAAATGAAAAGAAAAAAAACTACCTTTCGTGGCGGTGTAATCACAACGATAGTAGACTTTCCCGACAACGAACAAGCTCCTCTATCGGCCTTTTCCTCTTCCCGGTGGCGGTGCAGTTCCCCAGGGTCAGTTTCTCGAGCCGGCTCAACTTCCCAGGTATACTCTCTCCCCTCTATAGTATTTATTATTAGTTATTATTATTATTATGATTAATGATGGGTATTGATTAGTAGTTAATGATCTGACACCCTCTCTTACTATTTATAGGGTTGACCAATGCTGATATCAGCAATGCCAGATGAGCGGGAAAAAGAAAACCACAATCCGTGGCTATTATACTGGGCAAATGAAGAGCTGCCATGTGGCACTTTATACGCGAGAAAAAACTAATTTTGGGTCATTTGAGTTTGTTTAGTTGTATATACCCGAAAATGGGTTGTAACTAGCTGTATCTTGGGCCTTGTGTGTTTTATTTAAGCTTTGGGTATTTTTGTATGTAATTTGGACATTTAAAATGGGCATTTATTTATAGATTGTTTAATGTTTATTTACGGGCTATTATAATACTACATTTATTTCTACTATTTATTTATTTATTTATTTATCTATTTATTTATTTATTTAGCCCGGTCAAAATTCGGGTATTACAGACCATATGAGATCGTGGAGAGTGTTAGTATTGTGGCTTATCGGTTGGGGTTGCCTCCCGAGCTTGAGAAAATATATGATGTGTTTTATGTATCCATGTTACGGAGGTATTGGTCGGATCCTTCGAACGTTATGCTGGTGGAGCATATTGAGTTGAGATTGGATTTATCCTTTGATGAGGAGCCGGTGGAAGTCCTTGATTCCAGCAGCAAGGTTCTTCGTGGCAAAATGATAGATTTGGTTAAAGTTTTGTGGTGGCATCGAGGTGTCGAGGAAGCCACCAGGGAAAGCAAGGCGGATATGTTGGAGCAATTTCTGTATCTTTTTCCTCCAAGTAAAATTTGAGGATGAAATTTCTTAAGAGGGGGAGAGTTGTAACGCCCCGGTTTTGGGCCTAGTGGTTTTAAGGCTAGTTAGTCGGTCCAGCGGACCGGGTTAGAGATTCGAGTTGGATTCAGGAGCAAATATTTTTCTGAAAGATAAAGATATGGAAAATGTTTAAAAATCATATTTTAATATATTAAAAATATTGGTTAAAGTAATTTTGGAAAATGAGCTTTGGAAGGGTGACATTTTGGCTAGTGACCAAAATGTGATTTTTGAAAACTGTTTTAAAGGTGACTATTTTGTAAAGAGTCAAAACTTTGAATCTTTAAGGAGCTATTTTACCATTTGGTCTAATATGAGTTTTGTCTTAATTAGGATTTTTTAAAAGAGTTTTAATTAAGGGAAATTAAAAAGGATTTAGTTGAAAGGTAGTTATTTTTCCAAATCACAATTTGACGTAACTTTCTTCCTCTCATATTTTCTCTCAAAATACTCTCAGCCAAACACTCTTTTCTTATCAGAGATTCAAGGTAATGATCTTGTTTCTTAATTCTTTGATTTGCTAAATGATTCTTTAACTTGTTTTCCAAAAATCTTATTGAATCTCATTGTTTTTTTAAGAGAAAAACATCCAATAAAGAGGAAACTCACTCATTGGAGATAAGTTTCGTTCTTCTCCTCTAATGAAAGGTTCTTTACTGAAATTCCCAAGTTCTTGACTCTTTCCATATGTTTTCTAATGGGTTCTAATTAATTAATTATGCAATTTTGCTTAGTTGAGGTTTAATTGATAGAATCTTGTGATTTTCGAATTGGATCTATTTTTCTAGTGTTGAGGATTGATTTCAATCTTATTTTGGATGTATTATAACGTGGATAAGTTGTTTTTATCAATGCAATCCCAGAATTGGGTGAATCTATAATTATTTAGGTTGTTAGCTAAAGGTTTTTGGTTGTTTTTGGAGTGTAATCTTTGCTGGAAGTAAAAGGATGTTGTGAAAGGGTTTTTAGATGTTTTTTTGATGAAGTTTGATGTATCGAATCATTATATAATGGCTGGGTTAAGATTGAAAAGTGTTTGAGGTTGATTTCGGTAAGTTTCGGAAGAGTTTTGAGTGGGCATCTTGAGAGCTGCGGGATTTTGGTTTGAAACAGAGAGTTGGATGCATTTTAATGCATGTTTCCTCTGGTTTTGTGTGGCCAAAACAGCGGATAATCAAGACGTAGCATCTTGAGGTGGTTTGAGGCTTGCCGGGAGCTTGTTTCGCGATAGCAAGCAAGGCTGAGTGAAATCGGTGAGAGGAAATGCTTTTAAAAGTCTTTCAAAGGTCTAAAAGTGGTTTTGGGAGTTTAGGTTAAGTTTGAAACACTTACCTAAGCTCGAAAGTAAGTTTCTCTCCTTTGCTCTTTAATATTGGTTCGGATTTGAGCATGTGTGATTCATGTTTTGGTCGTAAACATGGTTTGTTTTACCTACTGTAAATGCATGATTTTTAAGTACATATGCAATGGCTTAAAGCATATTAAATGCTAGTGAGCATTGGTTTTTATTCCGGTCGGGAATGTGGTATTGCTATGGCAATGTGAATTGCATATGTGGGGATTTTGTATAATGCATTGTAAAACAGTGTGTGAATGGTTTTGTAAATGATATATTGGCCATGTGACAAGGTGAGAAAACATTCAGATATAGTTGGCATGCCATAGGATAAAGTGCACTATAATATGCTTAAAAATCGATCGTTGTTAAGGGTCCTTGAGGTATAACGGTCGGCTACTTAGACTATGTTGTTATCACTTGGGTTGAGTGGTCGGTTCCCCTTGTTGATGTAAAGCTTGCTGTCGGCAAGGTTGTTAACTCATGCGGTCAGCATGGTGTAGTCTTGATGATGGTCGGTCATTCAGGGAGATCCGTGTATCCATTGTGTAAAGTTAACGGTCGGTTAAATAAAGATTAACGATCGGCTAATCAAGGATGGTGGTCGACTATCCAGGGTCACTACAATTGCCAATATATGAAAGTTCTAATGTTGAATCTATTTTTAATGCTTTGGGATTTAAGCATGGTAAATGATTTAATGCTTTGGAATTTAAGCATGGTATATGAATTAATGCTTTGGGATTTAAGCATGGCAAATCATTTTAATACTTTAGTCGTAAGCATGGGTTGAAAGCGAGAGTTTGACTTTCAAGGATTTTAATTGAATCAATGTTTTATGAGTATCCTCACTAAGCAAGTGTGCTTATGCTCTCTTTTCCCTAATGATACAAAGCATTAAGGCTTGGAGGCAGCAAAGGCAAAGTCTAAAGTGATCCAAGGACAAGAACTAGTTTGAGTACGAACTTGATTTATGTTTCCAGTTAGTAAGGCAATGTGTTTGCCATATTATGGGGCTTTGCAATTCTATTTTCTATGAGTTTTAAGCATGTGATGTGCCGGACTTTATGATTGTTTGATGTTGTTTGAGCTTGGTTGAATCATGCTTATGTTGTTGTTAGTTAAGTGCTAGAGTATGCATCTAGTGGATTTGATTAGTTGCCATGGTTTGTTGATTCAGGGAAGTATGGTTTGACGCTGTAAATGCGTAAGCATGTTGAGTATGCCTTAAATGTGCCTAATGTGAGTTTTAGTTGCTTGGTGAAATGATACTAGGATGCATGCTTTTAGAATGCCTTGAGTAGTATAAATGCCACAAATGGTTGTTGAATCTGTGATGTTCTGGCTAGTAATGTATTTTAGCGATGTTGTACAAGTGTTTGAAGCATGTTGGGGTGTTTTTGATATCGTCAAAGGGTGTTTAGACAAAAGTTTGGGTCATTACGGGTCCAGGTGTACCAGTACGGGTGCCCTTATTTCGGTACGGGCGAGCCATTCTACGCTTAGTGTACCGGTACGCGGGCAGCTATTTCGATACGGGCCAAGGAAAAATTGGCCAGTGATTCGGTACTGTGCGAGGTATTTCGATACGGTATAATGGTTTTATGGATGGCGTTTCGATAAGCGAGGGTGTATTAGAACGGGAATTGGCTACTGGAATTTTAGGGTTTTGAAATAACAAAGGCGTATTGAAACACCCTTTGTCCGTACCAGTACGGTGGCAGTTAAGTTGGTTATTTGGTATATTCTAAAGTTCTTTTTTCTTACATTTTGATCCCTAAGTTTTGTTAATGCAATTGTGTGAGCTTGGATGATCGTTTTGATTTGAAGTTTGACATGTTGGCATGGAACCTGACTTATTGAGGATTGGTAACTTTAATTTCATTATTGGTCCCTAAAACTGTTAGGTTTGCAATTTAGTCCCTAAAACGTATGTTACACAATTGGATACATTTCCATGATCTATTTTCTTTGGTTTTTCACCCGCTGCAATTATGTACACTTAGGATTTATAATATGCATCTAGATAAGAAAAAAGAAAAAAATGAACTAACTTTTCGTAACCTTTCTTCGGTTTGCTTCGACAAACCTAATGTAGTTCTCTCGGTTCGGTCAGGCGTCTAGGCCGGGTCGAGGGGTTACATTTTGTGAGATCAATCCTTGGGTTATATCTGTGTTTTTGACTTTCTTAGATCCCCCAATAATGTAATAACACATTTTGCAACCTTTTATTGTAGTGAAAGAGGTTGGAGAGGCATCCAAGGTCCAAGGTAAGAGCAAGGCTTGAAGCTTAAGGTTGGGGGCTTTTCTCTCAGTTTATAATTCAAGGTTAGTACACTTCTAACTCTTATGTATTCCTGGAAATCATCAATTTTATTGCTTGCTTGATCATATGATTTTTTGGTTAGGATTAAAGTTTGGTATTCATCCATGGTAAATCCTATGTTTGGTGCTAATGTGGCTTGAAAAATGGTAAAAATCTACCAAAATGACCTTCCATAAATTGTAGTTTTGATTTGGGGTCTTACCTTTAGATTTTTGGTGTTTGCGGGATGAATTTCAAACTCTAGAAAATAAGTTTTGGGTTCGAGTACCGATACGAGTTGAACGTGTATCGGTACCCCGTGTTAAAATTGATGAAATAAAAAAATTGCTAGGGCATATCGGTACGCTTGTTTGGGGTATTGATACCCCATGTTCCATTGAATTCCAGTAGCCAAAATGGGTATCGGTACACTTGGGAGTGTATTAATACACATGGGGTATTTGTACAACTTCCCGTGTATCGGTACAAGGTTTTGGTTAAACCTTTCCGGTGAGTAAATCAAGTATCGATATGCGTAAGTGGGTATCGGTACCCACTAGAGCGTATTGTTACTCCTAAATGAATATCGATACTCACTGGGCAATATGCCCAAAATATTTTAAGTCCGGTGGGTTTATAATTCGATGGGCCTCTAATATGGTAAAATAAATAGTAAAACTGAGAAGTCGAGTTTCTAACTCCGTGTGTGGCTTAAATGGTTAATAACTTGGTAAATAAAAGGGGAAATTGCTTGTAATAGCAAACCTTAGGAAACCTTGGTGGATCATGTGTGGACGTGCCAAGTAAGGGCACTTGTATGGTTGAGTCATCTTGGTTGGTGGGATCCGGATACCCAGTGAGAGTGTTGCAACATAAGTTGATGAGATTCTTGATGTACGTTCTTGAGGCTGTGTGACACTAGGCCTCATCCAATGATACTCGATGAGAGATTCTGAGTATGAGTGTATATTCTCGAAGCTGTATGACACCGAGTCTCACTCTAGGTGTACGTTCCTGAGATTGTATGACATCGGGCCTTACTCTATGTTTGTTGGTATAATGTATGTATGATTTGTGAGATAATAAATCTTTGCTTGCTATGTATTTAGGCGGTTATGGTAGAGCCATTGCTCATCTTACCACGATATCATATTTGTAGCATGCTCCTATTTATGATTTGCATGAAGCATGGTTGAGTGGAAGTGTATCCACTGAGCTTCGTTAGCTCAGCGTTCGAAATTGTTATTTCCATTTGCAGGTTAGTAGGATTGGCATGCATCGTTGAAGCACCATCGGAGTAGGACCTCAGCATCGAATGGTGTCCGAGTATAGTACCTAGAATTATTTCGGCTACGTATTCGTAGGACCTTATGTTGTATTGTAACTATTATTTTGATATTTAACTTGGGATTCGAATACTTTTAATTATGTATTTTAAATGGAGCTTCTATGTAATGTTTTAATTGGTTTATCAACTATAAATATTCAAACTAAATGGATTTTGTGAAATAAATGTGTTGGGCGAAATCTAGTTACAAAATTTTACAGTTTTGGGATTGGGCTTGAGGCCTAATTTTTTATATCCATGTTAGAAACGTTATAATAGTGGTATCAGAGCCTAGGTTTAGCCAGTTCTAGAAAGCCCTGAAAGCATTGTATAGGTGTCTAGCGATTACGTTACCCATAAGTCGAAGTCATACTTTTTAAAACTGAGTATCCGATGGTGTAACCTTATTTGTTTGCTTGTTCAGAAAAGAATCATGCCAAGGAGAGCATGTGAACGTGAAGAAAGTCAAGGCTCTTAGGAAGAGAGCTACGATAAGGATTACGTTTCTGGCACGGAAGAGATATCGGAGGATAGAAGTAGCCGGGGGGCTACTTATTTCTCTTATTTGCACTATGCCCTTCGTCGGATCGTGAGGGCCATACCTAGGCTTTCGGCTACCCCTCACGAGGAACTGATTGAGAGGGTACGTTGCCATGGTGCCACGAATTTTCTTGGATCAGGATAAGATAATCTTGTGAAAGTAGATCAGTGGTTGAGGGACATTTGTTAGACCATACGTCAGATAAGGTTGAGATTTTAAAACAAGTTGAAGTGCGTTTTTTCTCTATTAAAAAAGAATACCCGTGAATGGTGAGAGACGATAGAGTTGGGCTGGTATTCTAACCAACCTACATGGGATGACTTCTTAGAAAAAATTAAGAAGAAGTTTGTGGTAGAAGCTCACATTGATAGTTTGAAGGATCGATTTAATTATTTAGTCTAAGGGAACCGATTTGTCTTTGAATACGAGCAAGAGTTCCTACAGCTGAGTAGATATGCCCCTAAGTTGGTTGCCACTGAAAAATAAGATACAAGAGGTTTTTAAAGAGTTTGAGGAAGGAGATTCAGATTTACTTGACTGTTGCCCCACCAAAAATGTTTTCTAAATTGACTGCTAGTACTAAGTTGCTTGAGCAAGTGCAAGGTTTAACCTATGGCCCATTTGGTAGGCAGAGGAGCTCGAGTGAGAGAACTCAAAACTTCTCCAACAACTTGCAGTCTTATTCCGAAAAGAATATAAATTGTTAGAATCAGGGAATATGAGCTTCAAATTAGAGTTCGAGATTATACCGTAGGTTAGAGTCTTCTAGTCGTAGGGGGCTTATTTATCTTCAGCCATGATAAGTTTAGAGGGCCCACAGCAGAGTGCAGGCACACCAGTTTATGATCAGTCTAGGCTTAGGCATAGAGGCGAGTGTTGGGGGATATCTAGAGTTTGTTTTGAGTGTAGATCAACGAACCATTTTATGAAGGATTGTCCAACAGCTACCAACACCATTTAGGTTCAGACTCAGATGACCTCTCATCCAGCTTAGAAGGGTCAGAGTTTTGCTAAAGGAGGAGCGAGCCACATGTCCGGACATCATAGTGGAGGTACTGCTTAATCCACTACTAGGGCACCAATGAGGCAGTACACGATCAAGGCTTAGGAGGACTGTGAGGCTACCAATGTGATCTCAGGTACGTTTATCTTATTTTCAATTTATATAGTTGCTCTTTTGGATTTAGGGTCCACCTATTCTGACATCTGTAGTGGGATACCTCAACAATAGGGTATTTCTACTGAGGATCTTGAGATTGGGTTTGTGTGACAAGTTCTTTAGGGTATGATGTTTTGGTGGATAAGATGTATTAGAGGTATTTAATTGAGGTTCAGGGTTCAATCTTTTTAGCCAATTTGATGGTGTTACCATTCTAAGAGTTTGATACTATCCTAGGAATGGATTGGTTATTCGAGCATGACCTGCAGTTGAGGTGCAGAACAAAGAGGCTTAAGCTTCGTGGTTTTGATGGAGCCAAGTTTTTAGTGAAGAGCGAGAGGAACCCTTACATTTCTAATATTGTGCCGGCCTTGGCAGCACAGAGGATGATCTAACAAGGTTCTGAAGCTTTCTTGGCTCATGTAGTTGACACAAGTGTTGAGGGTCTAATGCTTGAGATCTTTCAGACCGTTAGAGAGTTTGCCGACTGTTTTCAGAGGAGTTGCTCAAGCTATCTCTAGATAGTGAGCTAGAGTTTCGAATAGATTTGATGCCTGGCACAATACTAGTATCTATTACACCATATTGTATGGCACCAATAGAATTGAAAGAGCTGGAGAATTAGATTCAAGTGTTAAAGAGGTTTTATCTGACCAAGCATTTTACCTTGGGTTACACCGGTCTTGTTTGTTAAGAAGAAGGACGGGTCGATGAGGATGTGTATTAACTATCGTCATGTCAATAAGGTAACGGCGAAGAATCGTTATCCCTTAATAAGGATAGATGTCATGTTCGACCCGTTGAGGGGTGCTCGTGTGTTCTTAAAGATCAACTTGAGGTCGGGTTACTACTAGTTGAAGGTAGTAGAAGAGGATGTTCAGAAAACCACTTTTAGGACGCGGTATGGACATTATGAGTTCTTGTTAATGCCTTTGGGCTTACTAATGCACCCACAACTTTCATGGACTTGATAAACCAGATTTTTCAGCTTTACCTATATCAGTTTGTGGCGGTCTTCATTGATGACATCTTGGTTTATTTGAGCTCAGAGAAGGAGCATGATTATCATCTTTGTATTGTTCTTCAGACTTTGAGAGAAAAGGTAACTTTTTGCTAAGTTCAATAAGTGTGAGTTTTGGCTCTCTGAGGTGGCATTTTTGGGCCACATTATTGCAACAGATGGGATCTGGGTTGATCTACAAAAGATTCAAGCAGTGGTGGAGTGAAACCCCCTAGGAATATCACAAAAGTCTATAGTTTCCCTGGGTTTGCCGGATATTATCGTTGTTTCGATAAAGGCTTCTTTATCATAGCGGCACCTATGATCAAGTTGTTACAAAAAGGTGTTTTATTTGAGTGGAACGAAAAAAGGCAACAAAGCTTCGAGCAATTGAAGGCTTATCTTATGGAGGCCCCGATGTTGACACAACTCGAAGTGGGAAAGGATTATAGGTGTTTAGTGATGCTTCATTGAATATGCTTGTTTGTGTCCTTGTGCAAGAGGGTAAGGTGGTTGCTTATGCCTCAAGACAGCTTAAACCTTATAAACAGAACTACGCCACCCATGATTTAGAGCTTGCAGCGGTTATCTTCGCGTTAAAGATTTGGAGGCATTATCTGCATAGGGAAAAGTAGTACATCTACACCAATAATAAGAGTTTGAAGTACCTCCTTAATTAAAAAGAGTTGAATTTGAGGCAAAGATGATGGATCGAGTTGCTTAAGGATTGTGATTGCATCATAGAGTATCATCTCGGTAAAGTTAATGTGGTGGCCAATGCCTTGAATAGGAAGTCTATGTCAGACTTGAGGTTGATGTTTGCCCATTTGAGGATGAATGAAGATGGTGGGCTATTAACCGAGCTTCGTGTAGACCCTACCTAGTGCAATAGTTCTAGAGAATGCAAGTGTTAGATGAAGAGTTGGTGGCAAAGATTTAGATAGTTCAGAGAGGTAAGACGTTTAATTTTAAAGTACATATGGTGGAATCTTGTATTTTAAGGATCAGTTATGTGTTCTAGCTTTAGAGAATTTACGAGATTGTATCCTACAGGAGGCACACCATAGTCATTTTGCTATGCATCTAGGGAGTAACAAGATGTATCAAGACCTTCGTCCTTTTTATTAGTTCCCTAGTATGAAAAAAGATGTATTCAAGTTTGTGATAAGATGATTAGCTTGCCAGCAAGTTAAAGCCGAGCACCAGGTTTCTTCGGGCTTGCTTCAGCCTATTCAGATTCCCCAATAGAAGTGGGCACGGTTGTATATTCAAGAGATAGTAAGGTTGCATGGTGTGCTATCATTGATCATATTAGATAAAGACCCACATTTCACGGCATGGTTGTGGAAGAAGATTCATGAGGCTTTGAATACCAAGTTGTACTTCAGTACCACTTTTTACTCGTAGATTGATGGACAGTATGAGCGAGTTATTTAGATCTTGGAGGATATGCTTCGGTGTTGTATCATTGATTTCGAAGGGAGTTGGAAAGAGTAATTACCGCTTGTTGAGTTTGCTTACAATAATAGTTTTTAATTAAGCATCAGAATGGCTCCCTTTGAGGCCTTATATGGGCGTAAATGTAGAACACCTTTGTGTTAGACCAAGCTTAATAAGAGAAAGATTGTGGGGTCATATTTGATTAGACAAACTGAAGAGAAAGCTCAGATAATCAAGGAAAAGTTACAAGCGGCTTTCGATCATCAGAAAGCTCATGCGAACTGGAAGCTTTAACACATTGAGTATAAGGTTGGTGAATTTTTTTTTCTTAAGGTGTCACCATGGAAAAAAGTAATCTATTTTGGATGAAAGGGCAAGTTGAGCATGAGGTTTATAGGGCCCTATAAGATTCTAGAGAGGGTTGAACCCATAGCTTACCTGTTAGCCTTACCGCTAGAGATGGCACGCATCCACAATGTGTTTATGTGTCTATGTTGAGGCGCTATCGATCTGATCCTTCATATGTTATCTTGCTTGAGGAGATTGAGATCAACACCGATATGACCTATGAGGAAGAACCGATAAGATTTTTAGACAAGGGGGTCAAGAAGCTTTGCAATAAGTGTATACCACTTGTAAAGATGTTATAGATGAACCATAGAGTCGGGAAAGCCACGTGGGAGGTAGAAAATGATATGAGGCTGCTTTACCCGCATTTGTTCCCAAAAGGTAAATTTTGAGGATGGAATTTTCTTAAGGATGTGAGAGTTATAACAACTCAAATTTCAGAATTTGAGAGTCAATTTAACCCAAAGCGTGGGCTTCACGTTTGGATCAAGGTGTTGGGCCTTCGGGAACCTTGCTGGGCTTGTTTAGAGTGGTTAAGCTTGCATTAGTTGGTTTAGGGTTGGCTTATGATGGCTTTGGGAGGGTAAAAAGGTATTTTCCCAAATGGGAGAATGAATAGGAAAAGTGGTCTCTTTATTTCTCTGCAGAAAAGAGACCTTGGTGATCTCATGTTGTCCCATTATCTCTATTCTTCATTCAATATCCCATTTTCCATCCAAAAGCCATAGCCAAGGTTGATCTTTGAGTTTTGTAGAGTGAAACACGTTTTGAGCATTGAGGAATAGTTGTTTAGCAAGCAAGGATCTATAATCCAAGGTAAGAATGGATTGAAATAGTGGAGGAAGAGGTTTTGGTGGGGGTGTGTAGGGAAGAATGGGATTGGGTTTTGGGGAGCTTAATCCTTGGGTTATATCTGTGTTTTTGACTTTCTTAGATTCCCCAATAATGTAATAACATGTTTTGCAACCTCCCATTGTAGTGGCCCCAAAATGGCCCAAAAAAAACGTTAGGCACCAAACTGGAAAAAAGGGCATAGGTTGGGCACCTTTTTGACTATTAAGCCTAATTTTCATAAGTGACTAGTTTTTGCACTCCAATAGTTTTAGCAGAATTACTTAGTTAATTGATCAGCTTACTATTGTTTTAGTAGATTCTTCTTATAACTTTATTGTATTCATCATTATTCAATAAAACTAATGGCTATTACTATTTAGTATATATAAATAATATGGTGCCCGTTTTGCCATAGTTTTGAAAATGTTGGAAAAGAAAGAGCATAAAGAGACGATGATGGAGAAGAAATTGGTGGCTAAATTGCAAAAATGAATAAGTACAACGAAATGGGAAATGAATTTTAGTATTTTAATTTTATTATGGGGTAATTGATATTTGAACTAAAGTTTAAGGGTTAAAATGGTGTTTCATTTAAAGTTATTTTACTAATGCGTCACATAATCAAACTAACAACCTTAAACATTTTAAGGACTAAAATTTATAAATCGATAACGTAAGTGATTCGACTGTTATTTTTTTTTATTTTAATGAGAAAAGGTAAATAATGAAACGTAAGTCATCAACAATATAGTTTGATATTGTTAACTCAAAAAATTATTACTCTATATATATACATACATTGTAGTATAAGCACATAATTCCAGTAATTATAAAAATTTTCTCTAGCGCCGCGCGTTCCCCTTTTCATTTGGTTTGATGGCTAGTCGCAGCCTCGATGTTGGTTATCGACCGCTAATAATTATTTTTTTGTTATATTAGATTTTATCTTTACTTTTTTTTTCTTTTAAAATTACCTGATTTGATATACCTAATCCATTGACCAAGTGAAAAAATAAACGGGTAATTTTTCTTTTAAAAATTTCCAGAATCGGGTACCAGACCCGTTAAATTTCTTCGGGACATATATCGAACCCGTTCATTTTTTTTTTGATTATATGGTATCCGGCCCGGTTATCTATTTTTAGTTTTAGATTATTCAGGTTTTTAGTAAAAATAAAAATTAAAATATTATATCCTGGATATTTTACTCTAATTTCTAGAGATGTAGTCTTCAAATATACAAATACAGATGCCTGAAGAACTTTGATGGACCAGCATCTTTGTTCGATTCATTTCTTCTGGAAATATTATAAGGTCTTAACCATTGCCTATGTTGAGAATTTCTGGCTAATAGAAGTGTTATTTAATGTCAAGAGATTACATGTGCAAATTGGTCATTTAATAAAAAAATATAGAGTTAATTGCACCGCACACCTCAAATTAAGATCCTTATTTTAAATTAGTCTCTAAACTTTTAAATGTTTTGATTTTATTCTCAAACTATGGATCTCATTCTAAATTGGTCCCCAAACTTTTGAATATTCTATTTCCATCCCCAAACTACAACCCTCATTCTAAATTGGTCCCCAAACTTTTTTAATGTTCCAATTTCATCCTCACATTATCATTTATACCACATCATATTATTACATAATATGAATAAGTATTTCATGACAATTAACAATTTTATTAACATAAGATATGATTAGCATATACTGATAATTTGGGGATGGAATTAGAGCGTTCAAAAAGTTTGAGGACCAATTTAGAATGAGAGTCATATTTTGAGGATGAATTTGGAATACTCAGAAGTTTGGGGACCAATTTAGAATGAAGGCCTTGAGGATGAAATTGGGATGTTTAAAAGTTTAAGGACTAATTTAGAATAAACGTCATAGTTTGGGGATATGAGTTGCAATGAACTCAAAAAATATCTTTAGTTGCATTTTTTTAAAACTTTTAAGTTTGATTATGTAATTTGGATTTAATCTTTATGTTTGGATTATGTAATTTGAACTTTCAAGTTTTATTTTTTTCCTTTTGAATTACTTTAAATTATATGATTTGTGAAAAAAAAATTATACAAATTTAATCTGAATACCATGTGACCCGAATTACGAATTCTCAGTCATTGCAAGTACCTAACTTACGGGTACTCGATGTTTACAGACCAAAATACGGGTCAATATTTTTAGTACCAGAACTTTGGATATCCGAAATTACGGATACCCGATTATAAACGCCCCTACCTTGCACCACGTCTCGAATGAAATCAACAAATCACAATTTTATACTACCTTATCTCATATGTGCAATTACAAACAATAATACTTAAATTTAGTTATTTGGTGATAAAATCTAAATTCGAGTTGACGACAGGAAACCTAGTAAAGATCTTCGGAGTAACCTAATAGCGCCGCACAATAGTTTTCCTCTACTCAACAAGTTTTTCTTCTTCTTTTTCTAACCGACGGCAGCGTGATTTTAATATGGTTGTTAACCATCGGTTTCTTTTTTTTTTAGTTTTTATAAAAACAATTGTCTTTGTATCACATTTATTTTTGTTTTCTTGGCATATTTTTCATTTTTTTCTCGTTCTTTTTATTTTATATTTTCTCAATATTGGATTTGACGACACAACGACTGATGAAGATGGCGTATATTTGTAATCCTACTAATCTTCCTTGATCTAGACCCTCGGATTGAAGGATATGCGGTTTGCGTTTGTGGATAGTTTCTCATGACGCTCGGCTCTGATTTGCGATTCCTAGTGGTCTTTCAAAAGTGTAAAACTAATATTTGATTATATTAATATTTGAGTTTGATATAAGAAGAAATTTCAAGAATTATTTTGTAAATTGGATAAATTTTTAAGTACTCAAAAAGACTCACAAATTGATAAGGTCGAACTTAAAATTATTTCTAAGTCAAAACCTTAAACCCCAAATATTTTTAAGTGATTTTCGTACTCAAATAGCCAAATTGGTCCAAGAGTATCGATACGCCCTTGATCGTATCGATACGGTTTTTAGCTACTGGAATTTTGTTTTACACTTAATGGCTATAGGGTACAGATTCGCGTGTAGCCGTATCGGTACGCCATTCAAGCTGAGAACCAATTTTGCCTTTGAGTATCAGTACAGCCTTTTTGCGTACCGGTACAGGGTGTTAAATTTTCCAAATCTTTTGTAATAAATATTCGACCGTTGCCTTGTCACTTTATTGGAATCATAACTTTAAAAATCAGTCAATGCGTACCGATACCTATATAGGCGTATCGATACGATTTTTAGTGCACAACTTATCAGGATTCTAGTGAGCAAAACTGGTATCGATACGGTACAGACCGTACAGGTACGCCTTTGCAAAATGAACTCTCTGTATCGATACTACTCCCCGCGTATTGATACCCCTTTGTACAACGACTCTTTCTTCTTATAGAAGGTACCGATACCCGAGCCCGAGTACCGATACCCTATGTCGGCAGACAACATTTATTGCGGGAAAAATGCAACCTAGCGACTCTATTGTTGATCTCAGCTACCCAAACGGTTAGAAATCAATGAGGGGTATAGAAACAAGTCTCCAAAGCTTCAACAACTACTATTCATCAAGTCTAAAGCATTCAAGCACACATCTAACAATCTTTGAGCCTTTTATTGACATATCTTATAACCCACTTAAAATAGCTTATTTGTAATCCTTTTATTTCAAGTTTTGGGGTTGAGTGAACTTAGAATTGTGCAAACAATTTACATTTGAGAAGATTTTTCAGTTGCTCTATTTGTATTCTCTTTGTGAGGAATTCTTAAGACTTTGGGGTATAAGTCTTAAGGGAGTGTAAGATTATCTCCTTTGGCCTCAAAATGAAAGCAAATTTAATGGATTTGAGAAAATCCTTAGTGTGGATAGCTAAGGTAGTGGATGTAAACCTTGTTAAAAGGTTGAACCACTCTAAATTTCTTGTGTCCCATTTTTTTTATCTTTCCAATTGCTTCCACCGATTTTTTAAATTGCCAATTCACCCCTCTCTTGGCCTTTCACAATTGATTGATCATCCCAGCAAAAAGCTTAATCCCCTTTCATGGTTTGTTTGCCGATGCAGTTAGATTTGTTCGTATCTATTTTTTGTCTGAGTCTTTTGGTTGGGTTTTTAACCTCTTTCATATATGGTTCATGTATAATCTAAAGTGGCTAGTGTCAATATTGTAGGAAAATGTCCAATTTATTTATTTAGTTTACGATGATAGTTGTAAACCGTATTGTAATCTTGGATATTTTCTTTCTTTTTTTTAATAAGATTAGCGACTTCTATTAAAAAATAGTTATTTGGTGACTTTAAAATCAAGAAGTAGTCCATGTGAAAAAAATATTTTTAATTCGAATTTAAATAATTTTATCTGTAAATTATATATAAATTTTAGGATAAACTACATAGATGACCACTTAATTGGTGTCAATTTGACCACTATATTTTTAATTTTGGCAATTTTACCACGTAACTATTTAAGTGGTTCCAATCAAGCCACCAACCATTAAAAAATGGAGAAGCTGACGTGGCTGATAAATAAAATCGGTATAATTACACTTTTGGTCCCCGTTATTTTCACAATCTATCAATTTGGTCTTAATTTTAATTTAATAAAATAAATTAATTATTCTTATTGGAGGACTTTAGCTATTTATATTTAATTTAATAAATTTATTTTTCACCTTCAATCAGGTGGTGACGAGAAAAAATAATAAACGAAAGAAGCTTGACATTGAAGGGAATCATACCCTTGCCTCAGTGGTGTAAGTGACGTGCTTTTGCCACTAGGTCAAGCTTAATTTTTAGATAAGGAATACAACATTTAATATATATGTAGTTGGTTGTTAATGCCAAGAAAAAAGAAATAAATGTGGATTAAGGGGACTTGAACATGACACACTTAGGATGCATAAAAATATTTAAACCAATAAAATAAATATAATAATTAAATTAAAGTTAACACCATAAACCCTAAATCATAAAACATTAACCTTAAGCCATAAACCCTAAACCTTAATACATTAAATGAAAGTTTTCTTCATTATGATCTTTTTAGAATTTTGTAATACATTGAATGATAGAGTTTTTTGCAATAGAATTTTATATTTAATCAAAGCTCTAAACCATAAACCCTAAATCTTAATACATGCATATGTTAGATGAAGCCTAAGAAGTAATACTATTGTATATTTTTGTTAAAATTGACTAATTTTAACCAATATAATTCCGCCGCGTCATTTGTGTTTATCCATAAATACCATTGTTATTAATAACTTAATTTAAGACATAACTGAAAGTAATAAAAAAAGACGGTCAAATTTTATCATTAATTTTTTATCGTTTAAGAATTGTAGACTAAGTTAATAGACTTTAATTTGTTCAATTTTCATTATATAATTTCGAATTTTAAAATTTCTGTCTTATCATAATCAGCGTAGAAACAATATAAATAAATTATAAAAATTAATACTAGTAATAGATTAACTATCCATTTGATAATAATTAAAATTTTAAAACAATAATAGTAAAATAAAAAATTAAAATATATAGACTAAATTTGTAATATAAATATGGGTAAATTACAAAAATCACCACTCAACTTTCAAAATGATCAATTTTAGCACTGAACTTTAAACATTGACCTATTTTGGTCACTCTACCATTAATCTGTTAACGTCGTTATGACGTGTCTAAAATAAATAATAAAACCGTTATGACGTGTCTAAAATAAATAATAAAAACCCTAATATAACTCACTCATCAGTAAATCAATTATAAAAAAGCCATAAACTAAGTACCATTAAATTGGACATCAAAACGCATTCTGGATTCGAACGGCGACCCATTCTCACTTCACAGCTCTAAAATATTTGGGTGGAGCAAGAGCAAAGGTAGCCATATCTGAAGCGAGCACATTATCCGCCATGGAAGATAAAATGGAGGCCTCTGATGAAGCAAGCGCATGGCACATCTTGAAACCCTTGGATCCCAAACCTTTCGATGAGCTCCTCCACAGTCTCCAATTCTTCTTCGTCTTATCCCCCACATTCACCTACAAACCCAATTACAAAAACCAATAAATAAGGCCAAGGAAAAAGAAAACTAGAAAATGGGTTTATTGACTGCAACACCCCGAAACCAGGCCTAGTCAAAATTTAATTCCAGCAACCGGAAATCTTGCACCGAAAAGTCAAATTATAAAGTTGACCTTTGACCAAGTGGTCAATTATTCGATTAGTGAGCCCCAATTAAGTATTGAAATTGATTAAAGATCTCATTGTAAACATTGAAATTGTCTTAGTGACTAAATTAAGAAAATTAAAAGTTAGAGGACAAAAGTATAAAGAATGAAGAGTTAAGGGACTAACCTTGCAATTAGTCCCTCCTCAAGCCTAATCACCACATACGTGGGATGTTAAGCTTCGCTTCCTTCATAGAAAGGAAAGCTTTGGCCTTTGGGGAATTAAAAAGTTAGGGAAATAAGCTTACCCGGTAAAACTTTAAGCAACTACCTCACCTTCATCTTCATCTTCTCCCAAGCACACACACCTTCATTAAAGCTTTAGTAAAGCTTTACTTTTCTTCAAGTTACCATTTCCAAGTTATAGATATTGATCGGGTAAGCAATATTCCTCAATTGATTCATCGATTCCGTGATCATATCCTTGTTAATTCCAAGTTTAAGAATCAATGAACCATAGAAATTCTCTAGGGATATTATAGCCTATTTGTTATTGTTTTCATAGCTAATGAGTTGCTATGAATCTATAATCGACATTGAAATCCTTGAAATTCCTATTTCCTTGTAGCTCAAGAGAATCAAGGTGAAGAATCACCAAATCCTTCTAATTTCGACAAGCTCAAGAACAAGGGAATTGTCATCCGGGAGCCTTGAAAGCCTCGAAAGTATCAATAAATATAGTCAGAGTTTAGGGATTGATTAGGTGCATTTGCTGAATTCATTGATATTGATTTTTTGCATCATCATCACTGATCAAGGTATGAATATAAGAAAACTTTGTTAAAGGTATCATTGGTAAGCTTTGGTAAGCTTATTACATTGTCAAGTTAATTATTGAATCATTGCATTGTTATCGATATCATTGAAACATTGAGAAATGCCATATTAATTATGCTATATTGTTATTGTTATTGCTACCGTTATTGTCATTATTATTGTTATTGTCATTGATAATGGCCTAAATATTGAATCCTTGGATACGAATGAACATGGGATACAATTGGCATGCCATAGAATTCATGAGCTTATTGGTACGAAGTGGAATACGGTCATTGAGCTAAGACTCTATTTAGCAATATTGGCGGGATGTGTTAGTGTTGGTCTTATTGCCGATGTTGGAGGATATTGGCCATTTATTGTTGGCGACGTTGGTTGGGAATTTGCGTATCCACATTACATGTTGATCCAAGGAAAATAAACAAGTATTGCAAGTATTGTTAAAATATAATTTGAGATGCATTTACATTGCTATACATGTTATTGTTATCATTGACTTTCATGTTATTGTTATTGACTACCTCACTAGGCTATGTAAGCCTAATACATCTTATTTATATGCATTTTCAGGTTAAAGGTTAGTTGGATCGAGGATCAGAGCAAGGACGTTTTTGAAGCAAGTCACCAAGTTGCATGTAATGTAAACTTTGTCCTTAAACTCCTAGCAAGATGGCATAAGGTCTAGACATGTTGGTTTAACCCCATTTTGTATGTACATATGGTCCACTATATTAAATAGGTTTAAACATGAAATATGGTAAGTTGGTGTTTTTGATAAGATTGATAAAATAGCCTAAGATGCACCAATAAGGGAAAACATGGTAAATGGACTCGTATTGACATGAAATTTGACATACATATGGAAATAGTGTTTATAAGCATGCTGGTAAAATTTGGTAAACTTTGGACATGATCAAAGCCTTTAATTTGAGTAAAAACCAGGCAAAATATGATATTACAAGCACAGGCGTACCAGTATGGATAGTTTCGTACATGTACTGATATGGGGAAATATTGGTATGTGCGTACCGATACGAGTGATGTCGTACCGGTACGGTCATGCAATAATTGTATAAGGCCTTACGGCGTACCGGTACGGATATAGGGGTATCGATACACCAAACCAACACTGGAATTTTATTGTAGCACGAGTACCAATAAAGGTGGTGTCGTACCGTACCCATTGATGAGTCAATTTGGGAATTAGGGATTGCGTACCGGTACGGTAGTGGTCCCATACCGATACAAAAATACTGAATCCTCGTACTGGTACTGTGTGATGCGTACCGATACGAGATTTAGGTTCGAAAGAAAATATTCTTAAGGGTGTACCGGTACGACCTCTTGAGTACTGGTACCGATACAGGTAAGTTAGTTAACTGGTTTTTAAAACTGTACAAAATGGTCACTGATTTGAATATGGGTTAATTGAAATTGTAAATAGACTCTTAAACCTGTGAAATTTTATATACAAGGTAATTAGGCATGGAATTCCATATTGACAAGCATAATTATCGATAAGTCCCCAAAACTTACAAGAATTACAAGTTAGTCCTTAAACTTGTACAAGTCAATAATTGGTCCATGATTATGATTTGAATGAGTTTGCATTGACCATAGTCAATCATTGCATCGAATAAATGTTATTACTTCACTGTTCATAGTTCAAGTCATCAATTTTGGTAAACTGGTCACCGTATTGTTCACCGATAATGCGTTTTGACCCGAAATCCTACCAGACCGGGAAGGGGGTGTTACATTGACATTACTTGAGTAGAGGGATCTTGAGGTGGTTTGGAAGTTATAAGTGATTTAAACCATTTTCAGAGGCACCCATTGAAGAAAAACCCATTTCGGTTTTGACGACTGAAGCGTCGGGCAGTGAATCCCAATGGTCATTCGAGGTGCCTTGGTGAGGAGATCAATATATTTCAATTTTAGGACGACCTGATGATGGACGATGGTGAATCACGCTCCCAAGACGTTAAGGTTTGGACTCGTTTTGGGTCATTTTGAAGGTGGTTTTCAAAAAAACAAATCGGTAAAAAAAAGAAAAAGAAGAAGAGTCAGCCGATGATTTTGGTTCGTCGGAAAACCCATCTGAAAAACATTATTGAGATGAAGAAGAGGGTTGTTGGTGGAGGTGAGAGAGGGGTGGGGGTGAAGAATGGTGAGGTGAAGGAGAGTTGTAAATTTTGATTTTTTTAATTTAAATATATTTATTTAATGAAGTATATTTAAATATTATTAAAAATATGTATTTTTTATTATTTTTATTTCTACGTCATAACAGTTTTAACGGTAGAGTGATCAAAATTGGTCAACATTTAAAGTTTAGTGCTAAAATTGATCATTCTGAAAGTTGAGTGACCAAAATAGGTCAAAAAGCAAAGTTGAGTGATGATTTTTGTAATTTACCCTATATAAGAACTAATACAGATTATAAAACCCCTAAAAAATTCAAAATCTTAAATCTGACCGTCCGATCACTTTCATCTCGAATCCAGCGGTCATAATTTCTCGTAGGTAAGCAAAAAAGCCCTTTAAAACGAAGAGAAGAACTTCGCGCAGCTCTTTTGCTTATCTCGCTAATTTTTTATTTTTGTTTTTAAAAATCCAATAAAAATTTGTTCAATTTTCTATTTTTAATAATAATAATAATTAATTGCCTTAGGGTTTCTTGATCTACAGCCTTTTGTTTCCTTCTCCTGCGTGTCTGTGTGTTTTTTGTTCTATCTTTTACTTCGTCGCCGAAAAGATTTAAGGAATTGAAGAAAGGGTTTTCGACATTGGAGAATCAGTGAACGAGCACTGTTATACTGGTAACTGTTGCTTGTTTCTTCTTGTTTTCAGATTTTACTTTTGGATCCGGGTTTGCGTTTCTCTTAGAGAGAGGGGGATTTCATATTGGATTAGGGTTTTTTTGTATCAAATTTCTTCTGATGTAAAGATTCGAGTTATTTTCTAGTTAATGTTACTTAGTTTTCGTTCAAATTTAAATCAGCAAGCTAGTTTTTATTTACTTGCAATTTCATTTTTCCATGCATGATTGGAAGCTATTAAATGTGAATTTCGGGGTTATTTTCTTTTTGGTTTTTTAATTCGACTAGGAATTAAGTTAAATTAGTTATCATGCAGTTTAATTTCGTGTCCATCGTTGGAAAAGCTTTACATCTGGATGTTTTCACTGTTTAATCGTACGATTTTGATTCCCATTAGTGTTCTCCAGGGTTTGTTCTAGCGAATTTAGGTCTTTAGAAAGATAAATAGTTCAAGAAAGTAGACAAAATGGGTAAAGATCTTATATTTGGGTAAATTGCTAAGAAGAGTTGATCTAAACTTGCTTAAAACTTTTTCCTACCTTTACTCCAGTAGTTGTAGTTAAAAGGTGGCTGTATAGTTTCTGTAGAAATCAAATGGGATAATTTGCTCCTATGGTTGATATCTTCAGAGTGCGGTGATTAAATCAGCAGCTCCTTTTCACTGAAAAAAGGGATATAAAAAGAAGGGTGTTCAGGCTAAGATGTTGGCAAAGCGGGATGCGTTTGCAGGAGAGTATTATTGTGGCCCATATGAGCCTCCAGGTGAATCAGAGGGATCTGGTAGCTCGGGACGAATTGATGCCGAGATGATTGTTTCAGAAGATTCAAGTGCCCCCCAGAGAAAATGTATCAGTTTGAACCCTGATAAACACGACACTTTCAGTGTCAGTATGCAAGTTCTTTCGCTGTCAAAAATGTCACAGTCTGAAAGAAAAGGTTTGGTACATAGGTTGAGACATGAATTGGAGCAGATTCGGATGGTTCAGAAGAAAGTTGAGTTGCAAAGGACAAATGGGGTCACTGTGTCGTCTTCCAGTGATATTCTTAGTTGCAGCAATGGACAGGTTTTACCTCATGCACGGAATTTTCAGAAATCATCCATGATGGCTTCTGGACCCGGGAAGAAAGGGAATCCTCTAAGTGGAAAGGCACGAGGTCTTGATCGGACTATTTCTGGGAAATCTGAGTCTGCAAAGCATGCTTCAGCAGCAAACACCTCAAATATAATGTTGATGAAGCAGTGTGAGGGTCTTCTAAAACGATTGATGGGCCATCAGTACGGGTGGGTCTTCAACCAACCGGTAGATGTAGTCAAGTTGAATATTCCAGATTACTTTAATGTGATAAAGCACCCGATGGATCTAGGAACAGTTAAAAAGAAGATAGCATCAGGTGCTTATGCAAGCCCCTTGGAGTTTCATGATGATGTGAAGCTTACTTTCAGTAATGCAATGACTTATAACCCCCCTGGAAATGATGTCCACATTATGGCTGATACCCTTAACAAGTTTTTTGAGGTAAGGTGGAAAAATATTGAGAAGAAATTACCTGTTATTGCTTCCCAGTTGGTACAAAGTAAAGCTCCTTCCTTGGACATAGAAACATCTAAGCCGATGCCTCCTGCAAAAAAGAGGAAGACAACCTCAGTGACTCAAGAAATTATAAAGGAACCTGTAAAGAGAATGACGGATGAGGAAAAACATAATTTAGGCAGACAACTGGAATCTTTGCTCTCTGAAATGCCTACACATATTATTGATTTCTTGAGAGAGCACAGTTCAAACGGAAATGAATCTGGAGAAGAAGAAATTGAGATTGATATTGATGTTCTCAGTGATGATACCTTGTTCAAATTGAAGAGTCTTTTAGATGACCATTTGCAAGAAAAACAGAAAACCCTAGTTAGAGGTGAACCGTGTGAAATTGAGGTACATATCCTCACCTTATAAAGGCTGAAAAATTGGCACCAGTGCTTCCTTTCGGTGCTCCAATATGTGTATGTAACAATGCAAAGTGGTCAAATACTTCTAAATCTTATTTGCTTTGGTTTGCTTTTTGGAAAATTTCATATTCAGGTAATGAATGAATCTGCACCGAGTAATTCATCCATGCAACAAGGCAAAGGTCATCTTTCAAATCCTTGTTCTTAATAATTAACTCGCCTTTTGAGCTATGTTTTCCTTCTGACTCTTTTTCTGTCTTTTTCATTTGCAGGTAATGACCAAGTTGATGAGGATGTTGACATTGGGGGAAATGAGTCTCCTGTATCAAGCTATCCACCTGTGGAGATCGAGAAGGATAGAGGCCGTATAAGCGCAAAGTCTGTCAGTTCAAGCAGCTCTAGAGGTAATTGCATTTTTCCTTTCTTTTTCCTTGGGTATGCATCATGTAATCTGCAATTCTGTCTTCCTAAGTAAATGATGAATCTTCAACTCCTGCATTGTTTTTGATCCAAATTATCTGTTCTCCATGCTGCTGTATTACCGACCAACCAACATATGGTAGGCATAATTGTTAGAAAAACTAGACTTGGAAAGTTTTCAACTACAGAATTGGTTCTTTAGATTTATGCTTCCATATGTTCTAACCTAGTCAGTTTTGGTTGCTTGTGCTGAAACTTGGTTAGGTGAGTTAACTTTTTTTGACCCCCCAACCACCAGAAAAAAAGAGGTGGATTAAATGGCTGTGTATTCTTTTCTCTTTTCTGAGTATTTTTATTACTCAAGTTGGTATCTTTGGTTTCTACTGTTGTTTACTAGGATCCCCCCCCCCTGCAAGCATGTCTTATGTTGCCAGGTGCCATTTCCATGGCTGCTTACTTTTGTGATCTTTGCAGATTCAGACTCTGGCAGTTCGGATAGTGAATCTGATGGTGCTAAAGCATCAAGTTTGGTGGATGCAGTTAAGGTGTGTGCTGGTTCTATGTAGTTTTAAATGATAATTCTGAGTTGTTTGACCTTCTAATTCTATGTTTGATCCACTTTAAAGTTTAACCTTGTCCTAAGGTGTGTTGGATGGTCCGGATTACCTTTTTAACTAGCATCTTACTTTGCATTACCCCTTCAGGTACCGGAAACTATAGATTCTGGGGCTCGATTAGACGAAAAGACAAGTTCTGACAATCTTCCTCATAAGATTCGTGAGTGACCAAGTTTTAATGTTTATATTTTTTTATGAGCATCGAAGTAGAAATGGTCTAATACTTATCTTCTTGTTTGAATGGATCATATATTTCCTTACATGTAAGTTTTGTCAATCCATATTCTATATGCAGAATGCATGGGTGAGTTAGATCAGCTTGAGCAGACTTCTCAGCCGAAGCCAAGTTCTGTTGAGTCAGACGGTTGCCAAGATGGTAAGTTCAATGAAGATTGTGAGAGTGAAAAAAAGAAGGAAAAACCTTTTTTTTTATATCAGAGTTGTGTCTTACTGTCTCTCCAATTAAAAATATAGGGGACAGTGCTCCAACTGAGAGACAAATTTCTCCTGAGAAACTCTATAGGGCTGCTATATTGAAAAAACGATTTGCTGATACCATTATAAAAGCTCGAGAAAAGGCACTTACACAGGTTAGTTGAAAGGTTGGGTTCCTGGAACACACTGTATGGTAAGCTATTCTTTTTCTAAGCACTTTTTATCATGGATCAGGGCGACAAGGGGGGGCCAGAAAAATTGCGCCGGGAAAGAGAGGAACTGGAACAACAAAGGAAGAAAGGTTTGAAGTTTGAACTTTAATCTAGTGTCTCTGTGTGTTCAACTTGCATTTTTTCACTAGTTATCACATATGTTTTGCAAAATGGACAAGTTTGGTTATTTACGTGTTTGCATATTTTAATGTTGGCCAGAAAAAGCAAGATTGCAAGCAGAAGCCGAGGCTGCAGAAGATGCTCGAAGACAAGCTGAAGCAGAAGCTGCAGCAGAGGCTAGACGGAAGAGGGAGCTTGAGCGAGAAGAAGCACGACAGGCATTGCTGAAGGTGGTAGAAGAATGCATTGCATTAACAATTTTTTTACACCCTTGTCAATTATGGACTCAATACCCAAACATTTTCTGATGTTTTGTAGATGGAGAAGACTATTGAAATAAATGAGAATTCTAGGTTTCTTGAAGACTTAGAAATGCTTAGCGCCGCCCCGGTCGAGAATTTGCCAAGCTCGGAGAATGGAACATGCTCTGATCACAATCTGGATGCACTGGGTAGTTTCAAGTTTGGGAGCAGCAACCCCTTGGAACAGCTGGGGTTGTACATGAAAGAAGATGAAGAGGAGGAAGAAGGCGAGCCCCATTGTGTTCCTAAACCTATAGATGATGCAGAGGAGGGTGAAATAGATTGAAATATGCTTGTGTGCTTGAAGAAGAGAACATGAAATATCTTTAAAGATGGTGGCTTGGGGGCAAAACTCCCCCAGTGAAATGATACAAGTAATCTATTATTGTAGTAATTTGTAATCAGAATCACAAGTTTAAGAAGTGTCAACAAATTATAGTAGCATGTTTCTCTATGTAATCAATTTTGGCTGTTGAGGGGGTGTAACTTGTAGCAGTCTGTTTTCTTCCCTTTCTAACACAATTTTCAGTTATCCTCTAGTTTTTAGCTTAGATGTTACATGAATTTATTTTATTTCAGTTTTCATAAATTATTATTAGTTAAAACGAAATAACTGTTATATTTATCTAAAATGAAATATTTAAACATGTATGTTTAAGAGTTAAAAACTAAATAAATACTACTATGTGACTGTATTAAGAATTCATTAGAAAAACTAATTCTTCCGATTTGACGTCGAAAGAATTCTAGTACACGAATTTTAATTTTATCAACTATTTTGGTACTATTGTTCACCTTTAGTCTTTCAAATTTATACCATCTATTTGGTCCTAATTTGAATCAATTTAATAAATTTAATCTTTCATATTTAAAAATTACGTCAATTTAGTTATTTTTTAATATAGTCAAATCAAGTGAGCTATCCAATCAAAACAACAATTATATAACATTCAACCATAAAACAAGTTATTATTAAACTTTTTTATACCAGATAAATAAAAAGTAATATAACATTCATAGAAGAAAAAACAAGCCTTAAGAGTATAATAAGCTCTTGAATTTTAAAAAAATCAATGTTGAGATAAAGATTTTACTATAATAAATTGAAAAATATTTTTAACTTAAATAAATATTCTAAAAATTATTCAAAAGTCCATTTAGCTTGAAAAATGTTTTTAGACTGATTTGAAAAGGTTTTTGACGTGTACAAGTATTTTTCAAGTGATTTGAAAGTAAAAAAATCAGCTGTCGGTATTGGTATGATACTTCTCGTATCGATACGTAGTAGACTGTACCTATATGGCCAAGCTTGTACCGATACGCGTAAAGATTTTAATTTTCCAGTAGCCATTCTTCTTATGATAAAGACATCATCGTACCGGTACATAAGTGCCCGTACCGATACTCAGGTATCGTGTACCGGTATGCCCCATTCAATGTGTTTAACGGCTCTTTCTATTTTAGGACACGTACTGTTGGAGTACACCCAAAAGCCAATCATAAAATGATTGTAAAAGATATACTTATTTATATTGTTTATTAATATAAAGCCATTATTATTATTTCAGCCATTATTCTGTCCATATATAAATAATCTGAATTATAAGAAAGTTCTTAGAATAATATGATTATTCTTAAATGTCCATAGTCGAGTATTATTGTGGGCATAGACAACAATAATATATTAAGACTAATATGTAGTTGATTGATGGCAAAGTGTTGTCATTGACATGGAGATGTCAAAATTAATACATAAGTATGTGTTAGAGAACGACATATTGGACTAACCCGCTATGAGCATGTTTCTTGGATTATTATGTGACAGTCACAATATAGCTCATAGTGATAACTACATGTATGATCCTCAGACTTGAGAACATCATTATTTCAACATTGTGAGTAACATATTTTGATACAGTCAAACGTGTGCCGTTACTGACTACACTATAAAGACTGATATTGGATATGTCATAATCTATGTTGTGAGGTATGGTTGATCAAGATAGAGTTTGTCTCTCTTGCATAATAGGAGTAATATCATATGCCACTTGATTGAGTGAGACTAGAAATGCATGGTCATGCTTGAATAAATTGATATGAGATATCATAGTTATTCGTTTATAATAGTCTACTCAAGATATCAAGAAATATTAGATGGACTATAAAAGTGTGACTATTCCATGACTTGTGTCCAATCTAGATATAAAGACAAAAGGATGTAATACATGAAAAGAGTTAATCAGAAAGAAGTTATGTCTAACCACGACTTCCTGTAACTTAGGTAGCAATGATGTATTGCTAGATGCCACTCATTGCTTGTAATATTAGAATTGTTCTAGATATTACTGCTAACATTACACGAACCTACAAGGGTTACACCCTATGATTGAAACGAACATATATCGACTAAATAGCATTTGTACAAACTTGTTGTACACAATATTAGTTAAAATATATATGTATATATATTTGATTTTATTAAAAAAACTAAAATTATTATAATTATTGTAATTATATAATTTCGTTTATATATATATATTTAATACTAGATAATTATTGCAATTATCAAATACTATTAAAAAATATGTATCCTTACAGAAACATAATTGAAGTAGAATTAGATTCTTCATATTTAATTATATTTGATTAAATATATTATATATTGAATAAATTTGAATTTAATTAGGATTAGGGTTTTGAATGCTATATAAAGGTATAAGGTCTAGCAGCTAAAGATATGCCTACTGCTAAAAATCTCTCTACAGTTAGAGAAATAAAATATTGTTCGTTTCATTCGGGTAGACTGCATAGAGGTCAAAACGCTTTTGTGACGACTAGGATTCGACATCGTGTTGAAGGAATTGGATTCTCCTATATCCTTGCGATTATCATATTTAATTAAGGTATCGTTTCATCCTTATTCACCACAGATTCGTTCCTCGTATATGGATCACTGGCGAAATTCGTCAGATAATTTATTCGCTGTGTCATGGGGTGTACCGATGTTTCCTACAGGTACTGATACCGAGGATTGCATACCGATACCCACTGCATCAGAAGTGCATTTAAAGCTGGAAATAAAGTCCCCAATGGTCATGAACTCACTAGAGGATTTAAAAGACACATTCAATTATCCATGGAATGACAAGAAACATAGTGCCAACATTCAATTGTAAAGAAATTAGTTTTTCATTCAAAATTATCATATTCCTTGTAGAAAACACTTGAGATTTCAATTGTTATATTTGCTCAAATGTATAGGTTTTTGGGTGAGAGCTTTAATTTTACGAACACATTTTCTTTGAGAGGTTTTCATTTATTTGCTCAAATTTGTAATTTTTTCTTTGAGAGAGAGGTAAACAAGACTTTGGGTTTTAAATAATGTTGTCGTAACGGGGATTTTACCCTCTACGAAAAATATGATAAAATGGTTGTTTTTACGATACCAAAGAATACGTCACTTGGAGACCGGAATGATGCTCCTAGCAGAATACCGTAAGAATTAAAAATAGGAAAATGGTGGAAATGTGAAAGGTGGAAAATGTGGTGGAAAATATGAAAAAAAAATGATGGAGTCGCCACCGGCCACTTTGGTAGGTCGCCGTTAAAAAGTAACCAGAGATTCAAAATGTTTGGGTTCGGGAGTCGGTTATGCGTGGGGAAGGATTAGCACCCCACAATGCCCAAAATTGGTACCGCGTTGATTTAGTGTTGTCGTTGCAAAAAGGACAAAAATTCAAATTTCAATCTAAAATTTAATCCCCAAAAACGGTCTAAGGAGGAAATTTTCTTATTTACGAAAACCAAGGAGGATGACACCTGAATGAGTCAGGATGTCACCTTCTAACTGATTATTCGAAATAAAATGAAAATTATTCCCTTAATATAAACCGAGATTAAAAAAAGAAATAGAATAAGCAAAAAATGCATATACAAGTTTAATAATACATATAAAATATAACATATATAATAATAATAATAATAATAATAATAATAATAATAATACAGTAAGTATGGTGTAATATACATAATATGATAAATATATATATATATTATACACAAGATACTATGCTTAAATATATATATATGTAATAATAATAATAATAATAAATTACATATAATATATAATATTATATCATATACATATTATATATAATAAAAAAGTAAAATGATACCAATAAGAATGTCGAATAGATATTAACATAAATAAAAATGACTAAAATTAACTTTGCAGAAATTAAACAAAAAAAAAAACAAGACTAAAATTAAGTAATTTACATAGTTTGGGGACTAAATGTGCGATTTTGCCACTAGAATAGGGCTAAACTGAGAGGCGTGGAACTTTAGGTGGACCAGAAACGCGAATTTCCCACTTAATATTGATTAAAAATGATTTTGGTACCTAATTAAAAAGGGCTTTAAAAGCTCAGGGACTTGGGTTGTAAATATCCCATGCAACAGACCCAAAGTATAAAATGGGCAGGGGCGGAGGGATCAAGTTTGCAATTATCCCTTATTTTCCTTTTAGTATATAAGTTAAATATTAAAAAAACCATTCACTTGTCATTCAAACATAAAAAAATAAAAAAGGGAAGGGGATTCTCTGTTCGATCCGGCCAGGGAGCGGCCGTCGCCCGCTTGCTGCCGCTTGCCGGCGGCGGCGCCGCCACTCACGGTGGCCAAAACTTCGCAAGGCCGCGACTTTCGGACTCCGTTCGTCGAGCTGAATCTAGACCCGGGACTGGATTTTCACGAAAGTAGCACTAATCGCGTATATCTAAAAAAAGTATTTTATTTTTATTTATTTTTACCTTTCGGCTCTTCGAATCTGTCTTCTTTTTTATATTCGAACTCAAACCCTTATTTTTTGAATTGAAGTAACCCTTTTTATATATTCGATTGGTTTTTTTTACATATCCGAAAAACCCTCCTTTTTTTAGATTCGAAAAACCCCATTTTACAATGCAAATATGTGGGTTTTTATACCCGAAAATAATGCATAAAATAGTACAACTTGCATGCAACTTGTGCAATTTGTGTTTTTGATTTGATGATGCTCACTGTAATAATTCCCATTTTTTTACTTTTCAGATCTGATATGGGCGGTGGAGCAGGGCGACAGCAGAGGTGTCAGGGTGATCAGCGCGTGGCAGAGCGCGTGGTTGGCGGTGGCTTGCTGCTCGGTGGCGGCTCAAAGGATGGTTGCAACTAGGGTTTAGTTTGGATTGGCTAGGGTTAATTTTTAGGCTTAGGTTTATTTTTTAATTAATGGGTATTGGGTTTAATTGGATTTGGGCCATCAGATTTGTAAAGGTTAATAATAAAGAAATGGGTCGTTTTTATTATGGATTGGGATTTGGTTTGGGCTTTAAGGCCCGGTCAAAAATGGGTTACAACAGCTGCCCCTCTTTGCTCGTTGTTGTGTAACAGGATAGAGCAAAGACAAAAGAGTAACCATTTTTGCCCGGTCAGTCAGGGTTTTTCTTTCGCCACCGCTTTTTCTAGGGTTTTTTATCTTCTTTGTCGCTCTTCAAAATGGAGGGTTCGTTGGGGGAGACAAAAATTTGAGGTGATCCATTGGAGGAGACAAAACGAGCTCGGCTTACTACGACTCTGACGACGACGCAATGCCTGGAGAAACTTTGACCTATCTGCAACATTGACGTAAAGACAAGGTCTGCAAAACTTGATCCAGCAGCAACATTGACGAAGACACAGGATCGATAGATGGAGATTTGGTCCAGCTACAACACCGACGAGGAGGCAGGACCGAAAGTTGGTAAATTTGATGCGGAGCTTCTTTTGCATTTTTCCCAAATACACAGAGATCAACAGTTTTGAGTTGCCTTTACCGGTAGCCGTTTGCTCTGGGCTAGTTGTACCATTCCCATGGGTACAATCAGTTTATACCAGTCATGACATTGGATTTTCCAAAGGATTTATTTTCCTTCGACCATTCGTGAAAATAGATTTTTGATGGACATTTGAATTATCCATTGTCTTAAACTTTATCGTGTTTAAGCACGTTGTGCCAACATTTCTGTCGGACTTTTTAAAAAAGCTTTGGATCCAGCTACAACACTGACGAAGAGGCATGATCGAAAGTTGGTAAATTTTGATGTCTGATCCAGCTACGACTCTTACAAAGAGACAGGATCTGAAAGAGTAAATTTGGCCCAACTACAACACCTGACGAAGAGGCAGAACCGAATAATAGTATGGTTCGACCAAGCTACAACACCTGATGAAGAGGCAAGGTCTGAAGTCAATGGGGTTGATCCCGCTACAACACTGTTGAAGAGACAGGATCGAAAGTCAGTAGATTTAGTCTAGCTACAACACCGACGAAGAGGCAAGACCTGAAGTCAGTAAAGGTTTGACCCAGCTACAGCACCGACAAAGAGGCAGGGTCTGAAGCAGTAGGGTTGATCCAGTTACAACACCGACGAAGAGGCAGGATCAAAAGCCATTAAATTTTAGTCCAGCTACAACACTCGACGAAGAGGCAAGACCAGGATTCGACCGAGCTACAACACCGACGAAGAGGCACAGGCTAAAGGTGAAAGTTTTGATCCAGCTACAACACCGACGAAGAGGCAAGATCAAAATTTGGCATATTTGTTCAGTCATTGCATCAACGGAAGGAAAAAATTGGATTTCAGTAACTTGGATTCTACCGCACCATCAACGGAGAAGCAGAATTGAATAACAACAACTCAAAACTCGCTACACCATCAACGGAAGAGCATGAATGAACAACAACTTAGACCTTACTACGCCCTCAATGACAGAGTAAGAACGATCAATAACTTGAGCCTGGCCACACCATCAACGGAGGGACGGGATCGAATAAATTAAACTCTACCACACCATCAACGGAGAAGCAGAACCTGGATAACAGCAACCCAAACCTTGCTACACCATCAACGGAAAAACAGAGATGAACTGCAACTTGGACATTACTATGCCCTCAATGGCAGAGTAAGAATGAACGGTAACTTGAACCCGGCCATACCATCAATGGAGGGACCGGATAGGGTAACTTAGATTCTACCATACCATCAACGGAGGAGCAGAATCTGGATAATAGCAACTCAAAGCTTCTACACCATCAACGATGAAGTAGGGATGAACCGTAACTTGGACCTTACTATATCCTCAAAGACGGAATAAGAACGATCAATAACTTGAACCCAGCCACACCATCAACAGAGGGATAAGATCGGATAACTTAGATTCAACCTCTCCATCAACACAAGAGGTGAGATTGGATATATGTAATTTAGACCTTGTTACGCCATCAACGGAGGAACAAGACCGGATAAAAACAGCTTGGACACAACCACTCCATCAACGCAGGAGGCTGGACTGGACAGTTGCGATTTATACCTAACCTCTCCATCAACGCGAGAGGCAGGGTTGGATGTCTGCAATTTGGACCTTTTTACGCCATCAACGAAGGAACAAGACCGGATAAAAGCAACTTGGACCCACCACTTTATCAACACAAGTGGAGGATCAGTCAGCTGTAACTTGGGCTCAACCTTTCCATCAACGCAAGAGGTAAGATTGGATATCTGTAGTTTGGACCTTGTTATGCCATCAACGGAGGAACAAGATCGGATGAGAATAACTTGGACCTGGCTACACCATCAACGGAGGAACCAGATCGGATGATTATAACTTAGACCTAACCACTCCATCAACGGAGGGGTAAGATCGGATGATGAAGCTTTGATTTTTTTTATTTTTGATTTTTCTTGATTTTTTTAAATTTTTTTCTTTTTTCTTTTTTTGATTTTCTTCTTCTTTTTTAATTTTTTTACTTTTTTGAGCAACAACTACACGAAAGATACAATATTAGAGGAAAAAGTTTGGTCTAGCTGTGACACCGATCAAGAAGCGAGACATGGATAGAGTTTGATCTGCTATACAACAGACGAAGAGATAGGATCTGAAGTAAGTTGGACTACCACCACTGAAGGTGGTATGATCCATGAAATGTTTGATCTACTATGCCACTGACAGAGAAGCAAGATCTGGAACGAGTTTGATCTACTACACCACTGATGGAGAGACAAGATCTGGAAATAAATTTGATCTTGCAACACCACTGACGGAGAGGCGAGATCGGGAAAAAGTAGGATCTATTACATCACTGGCGAAGAGTCAAGATCCAGAGAAAACTTTAATCTACTGCATCATCAACGGTAGCGCAAAATCTAAAAATGAAGAAGAACATTAATTAGTAATTGTTCAAAATTTTGCCATTGAGCTAGACGTTTGAGCTTGTCTGCATATTCGGCCTTCTTCAGGGCTAGAGGTTGATCATCATGTTGTTGCCCCTGTGATTGAGGTTTTTCGGTCTCCTTTCTGGACATGTTTTATGTGTTTCAGCCAAAAATGAATACATGATGTATGCCCCTAACTTTATGCCTAATGCATGATAACTCGTATAAAATGTATGATGTATGCACTTGATGCCAAATGATCTTAATGAATGCGTGAATGATTTTTTTGCCCCTTAAAGGGATGCCCCTAACTTCGTTGGTCGGGTTGAGTTCCTAAACTTGTTTCGCGGAGATGCCCTCAATCTTCATTGGCTTTGATTATCTTCTTCTATCTTTTTGGGTGCATGCCCCAAAATTATTTTCATTGAACTCCGTCTGGAATGAAGCGAATTCGAAGCTTGGAGTATGTTTTCGCCTTTTTTTTGAAGAATGAAGGCGATATGTTGCCCCACAGTCGGACTTTTAGAACTCGTCTAGAAATTCCCCTAGACGTAGGGTCTGGTAGAGGCATGGTATCTGTATGAATGTGGAATTTTTAAAAAAAATGCCCCCAAGCCAGGCTCTTGCATAGGTCTAACATGGTGCTAGATTTCGCTTTATCTGGTATTGCTGGCACGAGACATCCCGGGGACCAGTTTCAAAATTGAGAATGTATGTATGTAAACACAAGGTGTATGCCCTAGATGCGGAGGTACTGATTTAGAAATGGTTTATGCGGCTCAACTTCTGCACTCACGGGATTTATTCGCAACTTTGAACGTTGCATTTGATATCTAGGGTACTAGATTTTCTCCCGATAGTGAATTTTTCAAATTAAGAACCAGTCGTGAATCAGTACTTCATGTCGGTGAAATGTAAAAATTAAAATGTTATGACAGTGTCATGTAATTAATGCAAAATGAGTGAATTTAATATGATGTGATCAAAACAAGAAAATGAGGTCAGTTCAAAATAAAATAACCGAATGAATAAATTAAACGGTAAAAAAAACAAAAAAAAAACTATACATAAAATAAATAAAGGCACCAAAGCCTAAAAAGGGTGACCGTTAAACGGGCAGAGTTTCGCATGGCTTTAAAAGGTTGGCTCTTACGGCTCACTATATGCGGTTCGGATCTAAAGGAAAGGGTACCTGAACTGTCACGAGGACATCGATTTAGGGGATACGACCCTTATACCATACAGGGGTGAAACCCCACGAAATATAAGGATCAGTACTCCAGGAGCACATTACAACACTACGGAGGTGAAAACCCCACGAAACGAAGTAATCTCTCCCACTTAAGGGTTGAGGAGCTCGGGTAGAAAGCTCATGCATGAATGTCGAGGGATTAAAATTTAAATCAAATCGAATTTTTAAATTTCTTACAAGACAACATAAAATCAACATTGTCCTGACTCTCTAAAAAATATCCCCAGCGGAGTCGCCATCTATCGTAATGGGGGATTTTACCCTCTACGAAAAATATGATAAAAAATAGTTGTTTTTACGATACCAAAGAAAACGTCACCCGAAGACCGGGATGGCGCTCCTAGCAGAATACCGTAAGAATTAAAAATAGGAAATTGTTGGAAAATGTGGAAGGTGGAAAATGTGGTGGAAAATATGAAAAAATTGATGGAGTCGCCACCGGCCACTTTGGTAGGCCGGACATCGTTAAAAAGTAACCAGAGATTCAAAATGTTTGGGTTCGGGAGTCGGTTACACGTGGGGAAGGATTAGCACCCCCATAACGCCCAAAATTGGTACTGCGTTGATTTAGTGTTGTCATTGCAAAAGTAGAAAAATTCAAATTTCAATCTAAAATTTAATCCCCAAAAGCAGTCTAAGGATGACATTTCCTTATTTACGAAAACTGAGGATGATGACACATGAATGAGTCAGGATGTCACCTCCTAACCGGTTATTCGAAATAAAGTGGAAAATATTCCCTTAATATAAACCAAGATTAAAAAAACGAAATAGAATAAGCAAAAAATACATATACAAGTTTAATAATACATATAAAATATAACATATATAATAATAATAATAATAATAATAATAATAATAATAATAATAATAATAATAATAATAATAATAATATAGTAAGTATGGTGTAATATACATAATATGATAAATATATATATTATACATAAGATACTATGCGTATAATAATAATAATAATAATAATAATAATAAATTACATATAACATATAATATTATATTATATCATATACATATTATATATAATAAACAAAAAGTAAAATGATACTAATAAGAATGTCGAATAGATATTAACATAAATAAAAATGAGTAAAATTAAAGAAAACCAAAAAAACTGTGCAAAAATTAAACAAAAAAAAACAAGACTAAAATTAAGTAATTTACATAGTTTGGGAACTAAATGTGCGATTTTACCACTAGAATAGGGCTAAACTGAGAGGCGCAGAACTTTAGGGGACTAGAAATGCAAATTTCCAACTTAATATTGATTAAAATGATTTTGGGACCAAATTAAAAAGGGCTTGAAAAGATCAGGGATCTGAGTTGTAAATATCCCATGCGGCAGACCCAAAGTATAAAATGGGCAGGGCGGAGGGATCAAGTTTGCAATTATCCCTTATTTTCCTTTTAGTATATAAGTTAAATATTTAAAAAAACCACTCACATGTCATTCAAACACAAAAAAATAAAAAAATGAAGGGGATTCTCTGTTCGATCTGGCCAGGAGCAGCCGTCGCCCCCTGTCGCCGCGTGCCCGCAGCGGCGTCGCCGCTCACGGTGGCCAAAACTTCGCAAGGCCTTGACTTTCGGACTCCGTTCGTCGAGCTAAATCTAGATCTGGGACTGGATTTTCACGAAAATACCTCTAATCGCGTATATCTGAAAAAAGAAAAAAAATATTTTATTTTTATTTATTTATTTACCTTTCGGCTCTTTGAATCTGTCTTCTTTTTTTATATTCAAACTCAAACCCTTATTTTTTTGAACCGAAGTAACCCTTTTTTTATATATTCGAATGGTTTTTTTTACATATCCAAAAAACCCTCCTTTTTTTAGATTCGAAAAACCCCATTTTACAATGCAAATATGTGGGTTTTTATACCCGAAAATAATGCATAAAATAGTACAACTTGCATGCAACTTGTGCAATTTGTGTTTTTGATTTGATGATGCTCAGTGTAATAATTCCCACTTTTTTACTTTTCAGATCTGATATGGGCGGTGGAGCAGGGCGACAGCAAAGGTGTTAGGGTGATTGGCTCGGTGGCGGCTTAAAGGATGGTTGCAACTAGGGTTTAGTTTGGATTGGGTAGGGTTAATTTTTAAGCTTAGGTTTATTTTTTAATTAATGGGTATTGGGTTTAATTGGATTTGGGCCATCAGATTTGTAAAGGTTAATAATAAAGAATTGGGTTGGTTTTTATTGTGGATTGAGATTTGGTTTGGGCTTTAAAGCTTGGTCGAAAATGGGTTACTACACATGCTGATTGTAAGATTATCTTTTTTGACTCAAAAGAAAGATAAATTTAGTGAATTTGTGAAAATCCTTAGTGGGGAGCTAAGGCAGTGGATGTAGACTTTGATTAGAAAGTCGAATCACTATAAATTTTTGTGCAAAGTTTTTAATTTTTTGTGCTTCCTCTAAAACTCCTTTCAAACGAACTCACCCTCTCTTGGCGATACTCGATTGATCGATTCGAGCCCAACAATCAATAAAGCCCATGAACTTATTTTGCACCTGGTTAAGCCCTTATACTCTAAAAATTGATCAATTAAGCCCTTTGAACAACTTTGACCATCAATTTTTGACTTTTTTTGAGAATTGTGATACACTATAGTTCTGTCATGTGACATTTACAAATTTTTTATAATTTTTATAAGTTTTTTTAGAATTTTTAGAACTTTTAAAGAATTTTAAAAATAAAATAAAACAAAAAAAATCTGGAAAATGCCAAGTGACAATATTTTAACACGACATGTTGTACCAACTGGTCCAAAAAAACTATTAGATTTAACAATTAACGTTGGTTAAGGGGTGAATTGATGAAATTTTAGAGTATAAGGGCGTAATTGGGTGCAAAAAAAGTTTAGGAGTTTAATTGATTTTTTCCCAAAAATTTAAAGGCTTATAATACCATTAAACAAAAAAATATTTAAAAATAACAAGGAATAAATTAATAAAAAACTTAAATATAAAATATTAAATTTATTGAATCATTTTGAATTATGAATAAATTATAAAAATGTATAAATTTGATACTAATTTAAAAGAATGTGTATAGTGCATGTACTAATTTAAGCGAAAATTTCTTTGGATAATAATTTGAGGGAAAATAGATAATTTAGATATCAATTTTAGACCAAAATTCTTTAATTACCATTTTAAAAGATTATGTTTAATTCCATACTAAATATATATATTTAAATCTTTATTAAAATATAATTATATCATAATAAAAACTTTTTAAAATAATTTAAAAATAATTACAACAAAATAACTGTTTATAAATATTATTAATTTTTGACAACAAACTCATACACATTTACAATTAAATCCTAATTTTCTTAAATAAATATTATCTATTTTTTCACAAAAATCACTTCATAATCAAAATTATGTATGGAGATACAATTAAACCAAAATACAATTTGTAACATCAAGTTTGATTTTTAAAAACCAAGTCACCGTTCCTTTCTGTCAATTCTGGAATCTGGAAGCCCCTTCCCCCTTTGAACTTTGATTTTCCCGAGAAACCTTCGAAACTCCGAACAATTCTTCGCTTCAATATTATATAATACAGCAATCATTTTCGTCCACACTACCGTTTTACTTACCTAACTCACCAAATTTTCCCAAAATCAAACCCATACCCGACTCACCTGAATTCTTATAAATTTTCCTTTCTTTTCGATTTCTCGTCCAACCCAGATAGAAAAAGTAAAAAAAAAAGGCCGGATTTCAATGGAAACTTTCCCTTTCTCCTCGATCCCAAATCTCCCATTGTTCTTCTCCATGTTTTCGATCTTCTATTTGATTGCTCGCTTCATTGTTTTCCGTAGCTGGAGTCCCAAGGTTCGCCCCGAAGCCTCCTCTTGCTTTATCTCTCTCTTCCATGGCACCCCTGCCGTTTTCTTAGCCACTTTCGCCATCTTTTCCGACCCGGACCGTGGGTTTTCTTCACCAAACACCCAAACCCAGAATTTAGTTCTCGATTACAGTATTGCTTATTTCCTTACAGATCTACTTCACTACCTTGTTTTCTTCCCTTCTGACATCCTCTTCATCGCTCATCATTTGGCGACTCTCTTTGTATTCATCACTTGCCGCCACGTCGTCTTCCATGGCTCCTTTGCGATACTCTCCCTTTTGATTTTAGCCGAAGTCACCAGCTTTTGCCAGAATGTCTGGACTCTGGCGACTGCTCGGAGACACGACAACGAGCTGGCTGCAAAGGTTTATTCGTTCCTGTCCCCTTATTTCTATGCCTTTTATAGTGTCGTAAGAGGGATTTTGGGTCCTTTTTTCATGTACCAAATGGGGGTGTTTTATATGAGTGGGAGAGCTGATTCTGTGATCCCCAGGTGGCTTTGGATTTCTTGGATGTTTGTTGTTCTTACAGCTATTGGGGTTAGTATCTTGTGGATTTCTAATCTGTGGGTTGAATTGTTTAAAGAGAAAAAGTCTAAATTGGAGAAGGAATTATGATACTGTAAGGTGTTTGAAAGGGGAAAGCCTTAATATTTCATCTTGTTCTTAGTCAGCATTGTATCTTTGATGAGGCTTTTGATATAAAAATTGATTACTTTTACAACATTTTTTTTTTGTTTTTTCTCATTTGATGATTGTCTGATTTGATTTAGTTTACTTCTAATTCATTTTCCCAATTTATCCTTATCAAAGCTGCAATGTTAGTTTCTTAAGAGCTCTTGTTGTTGTCTAGATAACATTGTGGTTCTATTTTCAACATTGTTCTAGTTTTGCTCTTGTTTAGCTAACCATTCAAGGACGGACACAAGCTTTTATGTCATGAGCGCCAACTGTTAGAGAGTTATATTAAAAATTTAGAGGGTGCGAAATTCTAAAATTTTAAGGGTGTGAACCGTTAGAGAGCTATACTACATGGGAGTTTAAAATTTCTAGGGTGTGTGACTGCCCACTAGCACCCTCGGTCCATCCTTTTATCATTCTTTTCATAGATGACCAATATGAAAGAATTGAACCAATATAATTACCTTTTACTTGATCGAATGGATAGTTATTGAGAATTGAATTCAGTGGTCCTTCTAGTACAAGACTTAGGTGGCTATGATTCAAAGCTATGTTACTTGAACTCTAGTGTATTGGATACGAGGATGTGTACGACGTGGGCATGTCCAATTTTTCGTAATTTTTTCTTTGTATTTGGAAGATCCTTGAAGGGTCATATACCATGCTCGTGTCTGAATGTGTTTAGGAAACTGGTGCCACAAAAATGTACTTATAGCAAAATGAAGAGTCAAGCGACATAGATTCAAAGGGACAACAGTTTTGATATTTTAAACAAGTCCATGTACTTTTTCAACACCTAAATAAGCCCTTTATCCTTTGTTTTGTATCTAAGTCGGCGCTTATCTCAAGTGAAATCAAAGTTTAGTAGCTTATTTAGTTATAAGTTAGAGGTTGAAGCCTTATTTAAGTGTACAGAAAGTATAGGGGTATATCCTTAGTTTTAAAGTGCGCTAGGCGCTCCGAGGCGTAAAGGGTTCTTGGAGCCGAGGCGCTAAGCGCTCGGCGAAAGCGCTCGTCGTTCGTAAGTGAGGCGCTTTTTTGTACTAAAAATTTATAAATTAATTTTATAACATATTTTGTGCTTAAAAACATGATAATTATATTATAAATGCTAGAAGATCAAAATATTTTAATTAGATGAAAATTTTCAAGCTATTAAAAATAAATATTTTAAAATATTGATAAATTTATATTATTTGAATATACAATTTTAGTATTTTACTTAAATTAATAAATATTTAGAAATAAATATTATTTTATTATATTAATTCACAAAAAAACTAATATTAAAATTAAATTTTTTGGTCTAGATATATCAAGTCACAAAATTAATAATACAAAACAATATAAGGGAATGATGACCATCCATTTTTTGAGTTAGTTGGATTTATTTTTGAGTTTGGGTTGTTATTTTTAGACTAAATGTAATGAGCTTATGACCAACTCATTTTTTATTTTTAGTTTAATAAAAATTTCATGTAAACTCTAGTATTTTTAAACCCTAGCATCAGCCTCTCTTCCTAAACTCACAATCCATTGTTGTCGCCGTTCTCACGTTCTCTCAAAATTCATCTCACCATTTTTTTCTTCTCCAAATTTATTATTCATAAATGCTTTAATTTTTTTATTTTTTTTATTTTCTCTTTCGACCCAAAGCCCAACTACAACGGTTGTCAACTTCTGTGACAGAATTTAGTGTGTCAGAAGCGCAGTGCCTTGTGCCCCTGTACAAAATACGCGCCTCGCACCGCTCAGCAGTGCCTCCCGTCCCTCACCTCGTTTTTGTCGGTAAAGACGTTTTCTACGTCGCCTCACTGCGCTTAGCACCTTTGGTGCTCCTAGACACGCTTTTTTAAACTAAGGGTATATCTAAATAAAATGATAAATTTAGGATTTTATCACCATCATCATCTTAGCCTATGCAACTTTGACTTATCCTTGTATAATAGTTTTTAAGAATTAAATTCTGTGGTCCTACTTCTACTCTTAGATTGTAGATTGCGTGAGTTTTTGGATAAAAGCACATGTTTAGTACAAGTGTATTTAATTTCTTGAATTTTTTTAGACTTAATATTAAAATAAATGTTTAAAATATTATGTGCCCAAACTATCATTTTATGGTTAAAATAGTTGTTTCAATTGACCTTACGCTAATTTTTTCATCTATTTGAAAGATCCGTGGATGGTTATATCCTGTAGTCATGTTTAAATACGTATAGAACACGATTATTTCAAGTAAAATGAAGAATTGGAGAAGCCAATTTGATATTTGAGATTCATAGTTTGAGTTTGTGAGGCAGTCTATATTTGTAGCTATGTTTAGCTACCATTTCTCATGCATCTTGAACCAGAAGGATAGAGCTAAACTTCCGAACTCTTGTTGAAAGCAAATAAACATTCAAGTGACAACCATTACATAACTGTAGCAACATGTTTTTTTTTAGATTTAGAACTGCATGTTCTTTTTCTTTTCACCCAAGCATCAAAACAACAAAAAAAAAAACACTATGTATTCATACATTAACACAAGTTATAAAACGAAGAAACGACGATGGCTAATGCTATTTCAAGAGCTCAATCTCCCATGTTCTTAGGAAGCAGCTTTGATTTTTCGACAACGAAGGCCGTCCGAGTTTGACTATAACTATCATGTTCTTCATTTGTTCCTACTCTGCAATTCGTGGCACCCCCACTGCATTCCACTGCAGGAGGGATCACAAATTTAAGAGAAAAATTCATAGGTCTTGGCTTGAAGGATGATTTGCCTCAACCCTCCAATTGGTGATACAATCATCAATAGAACACCTAGTACATTCCAGATCTGCAGACAGAAAAGGAAAAGTCAAATAAACACCGATCCGAAGCACATTGAAACAATAAGATTAACTGAATCTAAATCAGGTTTTACATACCCAGTTAGTCCACCAAGATAAGCTAAACTTTCATGGTTTGTAAATGGAAAGCCACATGATGCAAGGGAGCTAAAGAACAAAAACGAGCCAGTGAAAATGAGTTAGATCCTTCAAAGAGAAAGGTATATTCAGTTGTAAGATGAAAAATGGTATGGGCAAAGAATGTGTCTTACAAAGTATGTTGTTGGTGCAAAAGCGAATCCTCCAAAAAATCCGAGAAGACCTCCGAAGAAAGGGAAGCAAATGCCGATGAACATCGTGATTGCTGCAATAAAGATTAATGTATAAATTAAAACCCTCTAGAACTAGAATCCCTTCTTTTAGGTGATATCATGAACTTCATTTGCAGCAAGATGAAATATACGAAGAGTTTCACTTACCGACGTAAAAGTTTCAGACAACGAATCGAAGTGTTCTACTCGGCTTGAAATTCAATTTCTTAACCAATGCAGTTTCCATCATGTCAAAAACCTTGCATCGCATAGATCTGCATAGCCAAAGACTCGAGTTAAACCCAAAATCTAATCAATTATCTGGCAGGAGACGAGGACGTTATCTTCAATGGAATTGGTCAATACGAACCTGGTAGCTTCCGATAACATGAACAACAACGAACATGTTAGCCATAGAAATAAGCCATGCTGGTTTCTCCAATGAGACAAGGATGTTGTCTTGGACTGAATTGCCGAACATCCAATACCCGACTAAAGCGACAGGGAAGTAGCACAAGGCCACGACTATATAGGCGACAATAACGACTCTCCATGTTGGTCCCTTCGATGGTTTCTCGGGTGTAGACGGGATGGTAGCTTGGATTTTCAAGACTACGCTGTGCCCAGCATAGGCAAAAGCGACATCCCCCAAGGCACTGAAGAAGTTGAAAACGGTTCCTGCTGTAGTCTTAGCTTTGTATCCATATTGCACATCTGATTGAACTCCCTTATCCACTGAAGCTCCCAAAGCAATAGTAGAATAACTACATGCCAAGGCAATCATCAAACATTAACATCGAAACTTAAATTTCGAGATCGGTTTAATTGATCAGAAATTCCAATTTAAATGATCCGATGCCTCAAAGACATGACCACGGCGGCCAAGGAGACACCCGAAATGGAGTTGAGGTTGGGAAGGTGAGACAGCACAAAGTGAACAGAGGCAAAAATCATGGTGAAATATGTTAGTTTGATGTCAGGTACTGCAGACAGTGTCATGGAACTTCTTCAATGATCTGCCTCCGGTAACCATATAAACAATGCAGACACCGACTTCGACAATAAGTTGCTGCGGCACCACAATGTAGAGGCTGAGTTTTTCACCAAAGGCATATTGACCCAATTCATGGTATCGATCGAAACGTCTTCCGGGAACCATTTCATGCATTTCAACCATCTGCCACAATGTATAGAGGGTAATAATCCATGATAGGATTAGAACAACCACACCAGGACCCCTGAAACCAAATAAAAAAAGTGGGAAAATGTTAGAGTTTCATTGTTTCATCTTTGGTTGGGGAATTTTAGTGAACAGTAGGTGAGCATGGCAGTGACATTGTGGAAAGCTGAACACCACCATTTTGCATTTCTTGATGAGGTGATCGGCAGCCAATCATCAATTGCTTTCTGCTTTGCTAATTGCTCGGCGTCGTACTGTGACAAAATTCACAGGAGCACTATAATTACTATTACTGTTTGAGAGGTCTAAATTAAAAATTTTGAGACTTAACAGAAATTTTAAAAAGAATTAGGAGGGAATTTACTTAAAATTATCAAAAAAAACTATAATATAATAAAAAAATTAAAAATTTTGAAGGGTGAAATTAATAATTTAAAAAACTTTTAAGGATTAAAAGTTATTTTTTCAAAATTTAGGGGGCCGAAGCTTCCACTGGCCCCATTATTGTCCGCCTCTGCTAATAACATGAAAGTAAAAGAAAATAAACTTGCACATACCATGACATAAGATTTTACTTAGTGTGCAGACTTTTAAGATGTTATATTAAAAGTTCAAAGATAAATAAAATTTTATATCATGTTGGATTCGTATTAAGTGCATATTTTTAATAAAATATTTATACTATTCAAATATTTTCTTATCTATAAATCGAAATGTATTAAACACTTAAATATGTACAATTCTGTTATTATATATTACACCAACTATTATTGTATTGCTCTGATGTGAATTCTATCCATGTGATGGAAGCAGTATACAAATTTCCAAACCTTTAAACGCGTATTTTTTTAAATAAAAAATATGATATAATTCCAGCTCATGTTTTGTCTTCAAATACAGACAAAATCCTAAGGAGATATTGGAACGTAAAGTCAACACTTTGTGGGATTTGGTATTATCTATATAGTTTTAACTAGATGCAAGCTGCAATTTGGATTAAATATGAACAGTAACCTTAAAGTTTGGATTTTTAAATGATCTAATAAATAATAGTATTAAGTTTCGTCACTGATTAAGATTTAAAAATATAAGGTGCTATGAATCTATTGAGTGGTCCTAATGGTAAAGAATAACGTTATTTTTCTTAGGTGATCTGAATTCGAGCAGCGTAGCCTACACAGTGTGTGTGCGTTTTCAAAAAACTAAAAGTAAAGCATAAATATTACCACCCTGTAATCCCATCAGAATAAAAAAAAAAATATAAGGTGCTATGAGAAGAGAAAGTCACAAACGTGAATAATTATTCAAGGTATAATAAAATGGTCATTCAAACTTATCGAGCTATTATAAAATGGTATGTAAACTTATCAAAATTTATCATTAATAGAGATTAATTTACAATTAAATAAAACATTTAATGATCATTTTATATATTTTTTAAAAATTTAGTAGATAAAAAATCATTTCAACCTAGGTTAGTAATAAGTACCATTCCCTATTTAAAACAACTTTTCTTAACAAAATAGTCATATGTTTAGAAAATGAAGAACCCTAGATATAACGTGGGTAGAAAAACTAAATGAAATTGGAAACTGTTGAACCATTATTGTCTTCAGGGCGGGACACAACGGACAAATTTGCCATGGCCCCCAAAAATATTAGAAAATTAAAAATATATAATAAAATTTCTTATTAATCCCTAAAAAAAAACATAATTATTATTGATCTTTTTAAATTTAGAAATTTTTAAATGATCTATCAATAAATAATATTGAGTTCTATCGTTTATTGTCGTTCTTTCAAGCTTATATTAACCCTAATATCTTAGTCCGGTTCAAATATGGATAAATTTTATAAATTTACCCCCTGAAGTTTTATAGGTTCGTTCTCCTTAACATAAAGTCTTGTGTCTATCCCTGATTAGGGGTATGCATTCGGTTAATTTGGTTAACCGACCGAACTAAATTAACCAAAATTTATTAACCCAATTTTTCCGTTTTAATCGTTAATTGAACCAATTTTTTTTTAAAAAATTTAACCGAACTGAAAAAATTTCGGTTAATTCGGTCGGTTTTCGAATTAACCGAAATTTGTTATAAAATTTTGGGTAAATTACACCGAATGGTCACTAAACTATTCTAAAATGATTTTTTAGCCATTGAACTTTCAAAAGTTACAAAACAATCATTAAACTTATCGAACTATTACAAAATGGTCATTGACTCATTGCACGTTATTAATTATTGATCAATTTTGAAAAGTTTAATGACCATTTTATAATATATCAAAAAATAATGATAATTTTATAACTTTTGTGACAAAAAATAAATATATATAATATTTAATATATAATAATTTCGGTTAATTAATTGGCTTCAAACCAAATTAACCGATAACTGAAATTTGGAAAAACAAATATTAACCATTAATTGATCGTACCTAAAATTAACCTACCGAATTAACCAAAAAATTCGATTCGATTGGTTAATTCGGTTAAAATCGAATAATGCACATTCCTATCCCTGATTGAACCAATCAGATGAATAGAAAATTAGTGGTTCTTTTAATCTAACATCTAATGTATAATTGAAAATCCTTTGAACCAGTTTAATTTTTATTAAGAGGAAAAGCCTTTAAACTTTTGAAAAGAAAAATTAATAAAGTCCGAAAATATTTTTACATCAAATCAAATCTCTCTTTTATGAAATTTCATTTGTTCACCTATTTAACTAACATTGATCGCTAAGTCTAACAAATTTTTTTATTAGTCGGTGTCACATGTCAAGTCATTTCACAATGCTGCCATGTGACATCTCAAAAAATATTTATTTTTCAATAATCTTTTAGATTTTTTAGACTTACTATTTTTTAAAGAATTTTTCTTTAAAAAATTTACAAATTTCATATGATTGAACCAAAATATGCCACATGACAATAATATCTTAGGAAAATAATGACTTAACGTTATAAATTGGTTAAAGAATTTAATCAATTTAATTTTTAGATTTAATGACTTATTTGGCTTAGAAAATATTTAGAGACTTAATTATTTTTTAAAAAATTCAAGAACTTTCGTAACTCTATTGCTTTCGATACTGTCATTGAAGGCCAGGGCCCGATTTTGGAGCAAAGTCGGCTCCTCCTTGATACAATGCGATGTGGACTAGAATCAAGGTCATGTCTGGCGACTAGTTCGATGGTCGCTGTTGCGCGTAATAAGTGCTACGCAATTGTGCAAGTATACATGTTGCAAGTTATAGTATAAAAGATATCGTCTCTACAGGGATTGGTGCCACTTCAAGAATATAGTCTCTTGCACTGTAAAAAGTAAAAACACAAATAAAGGATTATAGGAGTTTAACTAATAACTAAACTAGAAAGCAATAAAGTAAAAGAAAAGATGAGATCAAATGAGAGAGAGACATGCCAGGTTATCGTGAGTTGAGGTGTGATAGCCGATTGGATCGTCTTGGTAAAAGAGTGCACGGGCAACTCAGTTGCCGTGGCAACTTGCACAACGGGGTTGCCTTGGCAACTAATCGATGGTTGCATGGGCAACTAGTTGGGCAACTACTTGGGCGTCTAGGCAGCAACCTTCAAGGTTCGGCAGAGCGTTCTTCAATGGTTTCTTCTTATCCCTAAGTCGAAACTCTAGCTACTTGTGCATGCCTTGATAATACATCCCTGCGTGAATCAAGGGTGAACAACAACCAATCTTGCGCTCCTCTTAGCCGTTGAAATCCTTAACTTATTCCTAAGCCGGATTAATCTTCACCATCTATAGATTGAATAAAGATCATATTCATTCGTTTCTTGAATCTAACTCTCCCGATACTAGATAAATAGATGAAGTTACGAGATCCTCTCCCAATTCACTCGCAAACAAGAATAAGAACCAAGAATGAATAAACCTTGAAATAGAAAAGTGCAAACTCTTATTACCTAAACAAAATCCAATAGTTTCTCACAACCACAAAACACAATAACCATAGCCAAATAGATTTAGTCCATGGCTAGGTTCCAAAGAAACACAAGATAAATAATCCCTAGCATGAACCCAATCGAACAAGAAAGAAAAGGATGAAGAAGGAGGCTTGTCGAAATCCTCCTTGCCCTAGATGTTTGTCGAAAATTCTCTCCTCTTGCCTTCCTTGGAGTTGTCGAAATTCCCATCTTTTGCTCTCTCTGGATTGTCGAAATCTCCCTCTTATTTATAGGGCTAGATCAAAGTCCTTCTTTGAGGAGGAAGTTAAGTTGGAATTAAATTATCTTTAAAGAATATAATTCTTTATTATAATTATATTCCTACTAGAACTTCTCCTATCTTTTTGGAATTTAATTCTTCTTTAATCTCTTTATGGAAATCAAATTCCTTTGGGATTGGGCTTTGCTCCACGTCATCTTGGGCTTGTCTAGTCATCAATTTCGACTACCATATCACCTTTGCTCTTGTCGACAATTGCCCTGGCAACTGGCTCGGCGTCTCCTTCATGTATTGCCCTGGCAACTGGCTCGACATCTCTTTCATGCATTGCCCTGGCAACTAGCTCTAGCCTTGCTTTGGCAAGTGATCCTGCACATACACACAAAACACACCAAAGCAGCATATTTTCCCACAAAAACTACCAAGTTATGTAATCAAGCTCAACGATGGAAGGAAACATGGATTAATGCATGAATGGCTAATTATGCAACTAATATGAGCCTAAGTCTAACAATAATATGAGTAAAAAGGGTAAGAAAAATAGTACTTTTGAACACTTATCACACCTCCAAACTCGAACTATTGCTTGTCCTCAAGCAATGCAAACTCATAATTACCTGCCAAGACTTCAATTTTTACAAACTTAGCTTTGAACTTGATTTCAATTCTCTGAACTGGGGCACAAAGTATGATTGGCTTTTTATTTTTCGGAAAACTTAGGAGTTACTCGGAATCAAACTATAATGCTTGTGAGTGTGTGCGGAGTTGTGTGCAAGTTGATTTTTCGGATTCTATGCAAACAAGAGGTTTTCAAATTACTTCATTGGGTTCTTTTTAACATGTTTTAACTAGAGCCAGTTTTGGGCACCTCTAGTGTTTTGTTTTTAGTTAATTTATTCGACTAGAGCCGGTTTCAGGCACCTCTAGCTATCAATTTTTAGCACATACTAGAGCCAGTTTTTGGGTACCTCTAGTGATCAATTTTTTTAGCACATGCTAGAGCCAATTTCGGGCACCTCTAGCATTCATCCAATTTTTATTCTAATCCCCCAATTTGTTAATTATCAAACTAAGTTCACTAGAATTCCTTAAATCAATGAAATCACAACAGTGTTTCATCAAATTTAGCATCATAGTAAAATTCTAAGTTTTTCAATGGTTATCCTAGAATAAAAATTCTATCAATTAAGTGCATTGGCAAAGTCATCATCGGATATTCATCAAATCTAAGCAATTCTTGTTCCAATTAAAGGCATGACAAGCAATTTATGTATCCTAAATGTAATACTTAAGATGAATGTAACTAAACATGGTAACTACTAATAACAATCCCCCCCAAACTCGAGTGAGGCATTGTCCTCAATGCATACATTAAAGAAAAATAAAAATAACAAAAAATAAAATGCATACGAGGACTTACTCCGAGAGTTCGTCATCGTAGATAATTAGTTTCCTTTTAGTCGGTGTCTTGATTCTCTTACTTGAACGCGATGGTTGTTTTCTTGTTGCCGGTGGTGGAATCGATCCTCGTACGGGGTTGTCCTCATCGTCCTCTTCATCCATGTCATTGGCTTTTCACTTGGAGGATTCAATTGGTGCGGTCTTTGTTGGTGCAATGGAGGACTCGTCCGAATCTGAAAAATTAGAAAATGATTCCGTAGGAGTTGATTCGGGCATAGGTGCTTTACCTTTGGCTTTTGCAATGGTTGCCTGGATGTCTTTAGCTTTGGTTGTCGTGGCATATTCAGGGTTGGTTGCCGTGGCATCAGCTTGTGCAGGCACGATGTAGGTTGCCGCGACGTCATCTGTTGTGGTTGCCGTGGCGACTGCTTCATTGGGTTGCCGGGGCAAGGATCTCGGCAGGAAATTTCCTTAGCATAGTGGTTGTGAGTCTTGTTGTGGAAAAGAAAACAAAGAAAACCTGAAAACTAAAGATAATGAAGAAAAATAAAATATCTCCTAAAAATAAAAAGAAAAAGAAAATATTGAAAGGAGAGCATGCTCATGCATCTCCTAAGTTGACCACTTCCTTGTTACGTTCCACATGGGCACCATTGTAGTGCTTCAATCTTTGTCCATTAACTTTGAATTCATGGTTGTCAGAGATGGACTTGATTATCACGGCACCATGGGAGAATGGTTTGACAACTTCGAATGGTCCCGACCATCTTGATTTTAGCTTTCCCGGGAAAAGTTTTAGCCGAGAATTGAATAAGAGAACTAGTTGCCCTAGCGTGAATTACCGCGGCAATAGTTTTTTGTCATGTCATCGCTTTGTTTTCTCCTTGTAGATTCATGCATTGTTATAGGCGAGTGCACAGAATTCTTCTATCTCATTGAGGTCCAACAAACGCTTTTGTCCGGCACTTTCCCAATCCATATTCACGGTCTTGATTGCCCAGTATGCCTTGTGTTCGATTTCCACCAGTATATGGCATGTTTTGCCATAAAAAAGTCGGAAGGGGGACATACCTAAGGGTGTTTTGAATGCAGTGCGATATGCCCAAAGTGCGTTATCTAGTCTTAATGACCAATCCTTCCTAGAGGGATTTACAACTTTCTCGAGTATACCCTTCAACTCCCGGTTGGAAATTTCTGCTTGCCCGTTGGTTTGTGGGTAATATGCCGTGGCGATCTTGTGTGATATGCCGAAGCGTTGAAATATCTTGGCAATTAGTATGTTGTCAAAATGTTTGCCTTCGTCACTGATAATTGCTCTCGGTATCCCAAACTGTGTAAATATGTTTTTCTGCAAGAATCGTTGCACGGTCTTGGAATCGTTGTTGGGAACTGCAGCTGCCTCAACCTATTTAGACACGTAGTCGACGGCAAGTAAGATGTAGAGGTTGCCGAATGAAGATGGGAAAGGTCCCATAAAATCGATCCCCCACACATCGAACAATTCCACCTCGATGATGTTCTGGAACGGCATCTCATGTCGTCTAGAGATATTGCCCGTCATCTGGAAACGATCATATTGCTTGTAAAAGTCTTGGGCATCTTTGTACAATGTTGGCCAATACAAACCGGATTGCAAAACTTTGGCCGCGGTACGAGTTCCTCCAAAATGTCCTCTATAGGGTGAAGAATGACATTGTCGGAGTACATTCTGTTGCTCTTCTTTAGGGACACATCGGCGTATAACCTAATCTGCACATTGTTTAAACAAAAGAGGCTCGTCCCAAAAGTAATGCTTAGCATCATGGCGGGACCGCTTCTTCCCTTGGTGAGTAATGCCATAAAGTAAAATACCACAAACAAGGAAATTAACTAAATCCTCGTACCATGGTATTACCGAGGCATGTGTTGCTATGGTGACTGCTCCCAAAATTATCGAGGCGTGCGCGTCCATAGTTGCCGAGGTATGCGCATCAAGGGCTGCTGCAACGTCGAGGGTTACCGAGGCGTGCGCGTCCATAGTTGTCGATGCGTGCGGGTCTATGGTTGCCGAGGCGTCGAGGGTTGCCGAGGCATGCGCGTCCATGGTCGCCGAGGCAACTAAAAGTTGTTCATCCGATAATGCATCGCATATCTCTAGATCCGCGTCCTCCTCCCTATTGCCTTCTTGTGTAGCATCAACATTTTGATCAGCTTCTTTTCCTGGTCGATTGACTAGCCAATTTGCCTTTTCTTGTTGTTCCTCCTTGACCGGTTCTTCATACTTCTCAGGTTCCTCTTGTTTGGCAATGTAGTTTTCGAGGCAACTAAATTCCTCGTCGAAGTTAAACTCTATCGTGGCATAAAGAAGTTGGCATTCTTCTGGATCATCGGCATGCCTTAGTGTTTGGAACACATTTAGTTTAACTTGCTGGTCATTCACCCTCATTGTGAGTTCTCCCTTTTCAACATCGATCAAGGTTCTCCCTGTTGCTAGGAATGGTCTCCCGAGAATGATGGGTGCATGCTCATCTGCTTCACAATCCAAAACAATAAAGTCAGCGGGAAAAATAAATTTATCAACTTTTACCAGTATGTCCTCGATTTTTCTCTCTGGATGCACATAGGATCTGTCGGCTAGCTGTAGCATAACTGTTGTAGGTATTGCCTTCCCGATTCCTAGTTTCTGGAAAACCGATTTAGGTATCAAGTTTATGCTAGCCCCAAGGTCGCATAATACTTTCCCGACATAGTGGTTTCCAATGGAACAAGGTATTGTGAAACTTTCGGGATCCTTCAACTTGGGTGGCATACGATTGTGCAACATTGCCATGCATCCCTCTGTTGCGGCAACTGTTTCAAACTCTCCTAGCCTTGTTCTCTTGGACACAATGTCTTTAAGAAACTTGGCATAGTTTGGCATTTGTTCAATTGCTTCCACCAATGGCAAGTTGATGTGGACTTGCTTTAGGATATCAAGAAACTCATTGAATTGGTATTCTTGCTTTTGTCACTTCAACCTTTGTGAGAATGGTGGTGGAAGTCGAATATCTTCGATCCTTTCATTGGTTTAAAACCTGATTGACGGTATTGCCGAGACAACTGGAGTTGCCGAGGCATTATCATCTGGGGTTGCCAAGGCATGATTATCGCAAGTTGTCGAGGCGTCTTTATTGTCAGTTGCCGAGGCATGCTTATTGCCTGTTGCCGCGGCAATTCCTGGTTCAGCATCTGAGGCTTTGCCACTAGGTTCGTCTTGATCTTTTTGTGGAGTTTTGTTTGATGAGCGGGCTTGAGCCTCTCTAAGTTGTTGGCCACTTATAGTGGTGATTGCCTTACATTGCTCATGGCCAGTTCCTCTTGCGACTTCGGTATCGCTAGGTAAACCTCATTGCGGTCTAGTATTCAGATTTTGAGCAAACTGTCTGACTTGATTTTCCAATGATTTGATTGCCGCCTCTTGGTTTTGCAATCTCATCTCGGTCCTGTTAATAAAAACATCAGTTTTTTTTATGAAGTTACTATTCTCAGCCATGTAAGATTCAGTTTTCATCATAAAAACATTTAGAGAATTTTCTAAAGAACTAGATGTTGTCGGTTGTTGCTGCGGCAACTGTTGCCGTGGCATATTCTGCTGGAATCCCGATGCTTGTGCATTCTGATTGTTCTGGTTTAGAGCATTGTTGGGATTACTCCATGAAAAATTCGGGTGCTTCTTCCAAGCTGGATTGTATGTATTGGAAATCACATTGTTGTTCCGATTGTAATTCCCCACATAGAAGCTGGATTCCGGATTCTGCATACATTCAGAAGAATTATGGTTATCACCACATAACTCACAAAAAGAATCCATTACCTTGACTTCATGTGTGTTGTTTGGTTTTTGCATGTTCTGGACCATCTTGGTTAAAGTGGCCAATTGTGCCGAAATTGAATCTGATTATCCTAGTTCATGTATTGTGGCTTAGCGTCTAACTCCTCCTCTTCTAGTAGATGGGAACTGATAATCATTCTTGGCCAGCCTATTTAAAATTTGCATTGCTTCCTTCGGCGACTTATCTAGGAGTATGCCGTTTGCCGAGGCATCTAGCATCATCCTTGTTGGTGTATTCACGGCGTTGTAAAACATTGTTACTTGAGTCCACACCGGGAATCCGTATAGGGGCCATTTGTGTAGAAGTTCTCTATATCGCTCCCAAGCCTCGTACATGGATTCATCATCTGCCTGTCGAAAAGAAGTAATGTCGTTAAGAAGCTTATCAGTCAAATTTGTAGGATTAAACCGATGAAGGAAATCACGACAAAGATCGGTCCAAGATGCTATTGATCCGGCAGGAATGCTATTCAACCATGCTTTCATCCTATCCCTCAGTGAATAGGGGAATAATCTTAATCGTAAGACATCGGGGGTGACTCCGTGTATTTTGAACGAGTTGCAAATCTCGAGGAAAGATTTCAGATGTTGCCGTGCATCTTGATTCTTGAGCCGCCAAACCCACCAATTGTGTTGATCATATTAAACATTACCGATTTTAACTCAAAGTGGTCGGCTTCAATTTCAAAGTGCGACAACTCTGGATTAAGTCCATCAAGATCTTCTTCAAGATAGTCTCGAATAGTTCTGTTTCGTGCAAGAATCACTCATCCTCCTGCTGGAACATCTTGATTCATATTGCCGTCTTGATTAGCCATTGCTGCTCTTATCCTTCGTCTAAGTCTTTGTAAGGTTCGTTCGATTTACGGATCAAAGGGATATTCGGTGTAGTTGGTCTCGCCAGTCATATACCAATGCAAAACCAAAGTTTGTTAGCCCTTTGAATCTTAAACAAGAAAAGTAAAAAGAAAGTGCAAGAAAATAAAAACAAAGTCGCTATTGCCAATCCCGACAACGGCGCCAAAAAACTTGTTGCGCGTAATAAGTGCTACGTAATTGTGCAAGTATACACGTTGCAAGTTATAGTATAAAAGATATCGTCTCCACAGGATTGGTGCCACTTCAAGAATCTAGTCTCTTGCAATCGTAAAAAGTAAAAACACAAATAAAGGATTATAGGAGTTTAACTAATAACTAAACTAGAAAGCAATAAAGTAAAAGAAAAGATGAGATCAAATGAGAGAGATAGGCCAGGTTATCGTGAGTTGAGGTGTGATAGCCGATTGGATCGTCTTGGTAAAAGAGTGCACGGGCAACTCAGTTGCCGTGGCAACTTGCACAACGGGGTTGCCTTGGCAACTAATCGATGGTTGTCTGGGCAACTAGTTGGGCAACTACTTGGGCGTCTAGGCAGCAACCTTCAAGGTTCGGCAGAGCGTTCTTCAATGGTTTCTTCTTATCCCTAAGTCGAAACTCTAGCTACTTGTGCATGCCTTGATAATACATCCCTGCGTGAATCAAGGGTGAACAACAACCAATCTTGCACTCCTCTTAGCCGTTGAAATCCTTAACTTATTCCTAAGCCGGATTAATCTTCACCATCAATAGATTGAATAAAGATCATATTCATTCGTTTCTTGAATCTAACTCTCCCGATATTAGATAAATAGATGAAGTTACGAGATCCTCTCCCAATTCACTCGCAAACAAGAATAAGAACCAAGAATGAATAAACCTTGAAATAGAAAAGTGCAAACTCTTATTACCTAAACAAAATCCAATAGTTTCTCACAACCACAAAACACAATAACCATAGCCAAATAGATTTAGTTCATGGCTAGGTTCCAAAGAAACACAAGATAAATAATCCCTAGCGTGAACCCAATCGAACAAGAAAGAAAAGGATGAAGAAGGAGGCTTGTCGAAATCCTCCTTGCCCTAGATGCTTGTCGAAAATTCTCTCCTCTTGCCTTCCTTGGAGTTGTCGAAATTTCCCTCTCTTGCTCTCCCTGGATTGTCGAAATCTCCCTCTTATTTATAGGGCTAGATCAAAGTCCTTCTTTGAGGAGGAAGTTAAGTTGGAATTAAATTATCTTTAAAGAATATAATTCTTTATTATAATTATATTCCTACTAGAACTTCTCATATCTTCTTGGAATTTAATTCTTCTTTAATCTCTTCATGGAAATCAAATTCCTTTGGGATTGGGCTTTGCTCCACGTCATCTTGGGCTTGTCTAGTCATCAATTTTGACTACCATATCATATTTGCTCTTGTCGACAATTGCCCTGGCAACTGGCTCGGCGTCTCCTTCATGTATTGCCCTGGCAACTGGCTCGGCATCTCCTTCATGCATTGCCATGGCAACTAGCTCTAGCCTTGCTTTGGCAAGTGATCCTGCACATACACACAAAACACACCAAAGCAGCATATTTTCCCACAAAACTACCAAGTTATGTAATCAAGCTCAACGATGGAAGGAAACATGGATTAATTCATGAATGGCTAATTATGCAACTAATATGAGCCTAAGTCTAACAATAATATGAGTAAAAAGGGTAAGAAAAATAGTACTTTTGAACACTTATTAGTCGCCACCGGAGTTTGACTGGGATAAATTAAATACAGATGGTGCGATGATAGGCGTTGATGGTGTTGCTTTTTGTGGCGGGGTGATTTGTGATCACGAGGGTTCGTGGTTAGGAGGTTTTTCCATATTCATTGGTGTTTGTTATGTTGTGGATGCCGAGTTATGGGGTGTTTACATTGGCCTTTTATATGCTTGGGAGTTGGGATCTCGGCGACTAGTTCTTGAGGTTGATAGTATGTGTAATCACTCATTTTTGTCCGGGTTTTTAGTATTTTTAGTATTGTTGTAATAATATTATTATTAATATAAAAATTAATAAAAAATTAATAAATAAAAAAGCAAAAAAAAAAGAAATTAAGTGGTTTTTGGGTGGTCCACGTCACCCCTTTGCCTCCCCAATTGCCTATAAATAGAGGCAGGGGGAGGGGCAATTGAAAAGCAAGAAATCGGCAATGGCTTTGCCCAAAGAGAGCAGTGCTCTCGGCTAGCCAAGGACCGGGGTAATATCCTCGGTCCTAACCGGTTCGATCGGGGTCCTATTTTGGATTCGATCTACTTAATTTTTTGGAGAGGTCATGGTAGATCTCGGTGGGGTTCAGTCGGGGTTCGTCATTCGAACTCCTAGTTAGGTATATTTTCTTTCCTTTTTATTTATGTTGTAATTTTTATGATTTAATGAAGTAGTAGTTAATTTAAAATTGCGTTTTTAGTTTGTATGTTTATTCATGTTTTAGATTAGTATTTATTATGTTTTTAAATTTATGTTTTATATTTTATTTATGTTAGATTTGTTTTTATTTATGAGTTAGATTAATATGTATGTATGTATGTTTTAGATTAGTATTTTATTTATGTTAGATTTGTTTTTATTTATGTGTTAAATTAATAGTTATGTATGTATGTTTTAGATTAGTATTTTATTTATGTTATATTAATATTTTATTATGTTAGTATTTATTTATATTTTTATCGCAATGTATTTATTTATATTTTCCATGTTTTTTAAGTTTGCATGACGAACATATATTTTGTCAATGCGGTGCCCTTTTATTCGAGCGTAAACGGGGCCAGTATCAGGCGTAGTGATAGTGGTTGGACGTTTACTCTCGGATAAAGGGGCCTTTAAAATTTACTCACACATATAATCAAATTTTAATTTAATCGTCACTTTAATCCGGAAAGTTTAATATTAATAAAGCGGTAATTATTAAAGTACCAATTTTGGGCGGTGTGGGGGTGCTAATTCTTCCCCATCCGTAACCGACTCCCGAACCCATCAATTTTAAATCTCTGGTTTTTTACGGTGTCCGGCCTACCTAAGTGGCTGGTGGCGACTCCATTTTTTAAGAAAACACTGGTTTTATAAAACTCTACGCGGAAGAAAATATTTTCCAAACAAATAAAAAAACAACCTTTTTTTAGCGAAAAACATCGCTACAGATGGCGACTCCGCTGGGGAAATTTTTGTTTTTCAAAATCAAATGAGAGTCGAACTTTTTTCAAATAATTACCGCTTTATTAATATCGGAAATTTCGGATTAAAGTGACTATTAAACTAACATTCGGTTATAATTGCGCGTTTGTTTTGACGCATTTAAAATATGGCATATAAACCTGTTTTTTTAAGTGAGGGGAAAACGCTAATGCTTTCGTGGATATATCGTTCTCCCGTATGGGCCTAGCAAGTACCTTCGGGGCTCGAGTACCTTATACTTTCGCGAGGATATCGTTCCTTCGTATGGGTATAAGCGAATGGATCCCCCTGAATTGAAACCGGTTGAAAAGAGCCTATAATGGGTGATGACCGGGGGCCTTGCTACTCTTAGTAGAGGACAGCAAGGACAATTCATGTACCTCTTAGCACCAAAACTGCATATAGTGAGCTGTAGGAGCCAACCCTTTAGAGCCATGTAAAACTCTACCCGATTAGTGGTCACCCTATTTAGGCTCTGGTGCCTTATTTCTTGTTTATGTACAGTTTTTATTACTCTATTTTTGTTATATTTATCATTTTATTTGGTACTAACTCGTTTCATTTTATTCTCATCGCATTGATTTCACCTGCATCATTGCACAACATCATCACAATCTTAATTATGCATTGCATCGATTTAGGACACATTTTGCATGCATTCATTTTCAGAATAATAAAACTAATCCTCGGGTTGCCCCATTAAAAACAACGAAGATGGTCGATCTAGCACCTTACAAAGCCTCTTACAAAAGTTTGGTCTTGGGGCATGTCCAAAAGCACCCCCACATCTTTTACAAACAGTATGCCTCTAACAAGGCCTCAGTACCGGGGCATTCTTTGCCAAGGTCCAGCCTTCATTGCCGAGTCAAACTCTTGCATCTTTGACCACAGTATGCAAAAATGCACCTAATCCAAAATAATAATAGTAATGAGCTGCCATGAACCAACACAATTTATAAACCCAACCTAGGGGGCAACAGAATCCACACTCAAAGTGTCAAATTCAAGAGCAATTTCAGACGATGGCATAGGAATTAATAAAATGTTGGGGCATGCACCCAGATGATTGATCGAACCCAAGTTGAGGTTGGGGCACCGTCGCATACAAAAAACCAAGATCCTGACGGGACCAGTGAGGAATCAGGGGCATCCCTTTGAGGATCGAAAAAAATCATGTCACATTCATGCATGTAGTTGCATTCGTCTTGCATTAAATCATTTTTGCAAACGTCATACATTTAGATTAAGTGCATACACCGAAGTCACCTTGCATTTAGGCATAAAATTCATGCATTTTTTGCTTACAAAAAGGTTCAAAAAGAGACCGAACATCCTCAGCCGTGGGGGCAACAACACGACAACCAACCTTAGTCTTAGAGGAGGCCAAACACAAAGAGGATGCTGAAACATCAATAAAAGGTAACAGTGGCAAATTTTGTGAACATTTACTGAGTAATGTTTTTTTTTTCTATTTTTTAGGTCATACCTCTCTGCCAGTAGAGCAGCAGAAGTAACCTTTGTTAGATCTAGCCTTCGTCATTGTTGATAGGCCAACAATTTCCAGATTTTGCTTTACCGCTGATGGTGCAACAGTATAGACATCCTGAAGATCTCGTTTCTCCGTTTATGGTGCAACAGATCCGAACCTTTCCCCAAGCAGATCAAATTTCTATTCAGGTCTTGTTTCTCCGCTGACGATGCAACCAGACCTAATTTTTCTCGAGTCTTACTTCTTTGTACAGTTAAAGAAAAAAGAAAAAATATCAAAAAATAGAGTTGAAAAAATCAAAAAAAATAAAAAAATCAAAAAAAATCAAAAATTGAAAAAATTAAAAGTTGAAAAAAAAATCAAAAAAAGAAGTGAGAAAGGAAAAAATGAATGAAAATTCAAAAGAAAATTTATCAACTTTCATCGCCCGATCTAGTCTCTCCGCTGATAAAGTGGCTAGGTACAAGCTATCGTCGTCCTCTGATCCTGCTCTCCGCTGATGCTGTAGCCGGTTCCAGGTCGTCATTATCAAATCTTGCTCTCCGCTGATGGAGTGGTCGGGTCTAAGCTCCCGTCGCCCTCAGATCTTGCTCTTCGCTGATGGTGTAGCTGGTTCCATGTCGTCATTGTCCAATCCAGTCCTCCGCTGATGGAGTGGCCGGGTCCAAGCTCATGTCGCACTCAGATCCTGCTCTCCGCTGATGGTGTAGCCGGTTCCAGGTCGTCATTATCCGATCCAATCCTCCGCTGATGGAGTGGCTAGGTCCCAGTTGCTAATGTCCTACTTATCCGCTGATGGTGTAGTAGGGTTCCAGTTAATGTTTCTGTTTCTCCGTTTATAGATCAAACTTTACTGATTTTCAAGTTTTATTTATTAATGTTGTAGCTAGAAAACAAATCAAAAAAAAAGGAAAAAAGAAGAAAAAAATCAAAAACAAAGAAAAATTGAAAAAATCAAAAAGAAAAAGAGAAAAAGAAAATAAGGAAAAAATCAAAAAAATAAAAAAAATGAAAAAAACAAAAAAATGAAAAATTGAGCTTTCAACCAAATTCTGATCATGCCTCTTCGTCAGAATCGTAGCTTGATCACAAAAAAGAACAACTATCCGATCCTGTCTCTTCGTCGGTGTCGTAGCTGGATCAAATCTTCAGACCTTGCCTCTTCGTCGGTGTTGTAGCTTGGTCAAATCTAACTTTCGGTTCTGCTTCTTCGTCGGTGTTGTAGCTGAACCTAATTCACTAACTTTCGGTCTTGCCTCTTCGTCGATGTTGTAGCTAGACCAAATTCACTAACTCTTGATCCTGCCTCTTTGACGGTGTTGTAGCTGGATCAACATTACTAACTTTAGACCATGCCTCTTCGTCGGAGTTGTAGCTTGGTCAAAATTCACCAACTTTCAAGTTTTATCAATGTTGTAAGAAAAAATCAAGAAAAAAAGAGAAGAAAAAAATATGGAAAAAGAAACAAAAGTAGAGAAAAAAGAAACAAAAAGCAAAAAAAAAGAGAGAAAAAAAGAGAAAAGTTGTCAGTTTTCTGATCTTGCCTCTTTGTCAGAGTTGTAGCTGGATCATACATCAGAACTTTCACCTATCGGTCTTGCCTCCACGTCAGTGTTGCAGCTGGATCGAATTTTGTAGACCATGTCTCTTCGTCGGTGTTGTAGCTGGGTCGAACTCTCTTTAGGTCTTAGCTTATTATCAATAATGTAGCAAGTGAAACTCGGTTTGGCTTCCCCAACAAACAACCCCCCATTTTGAAGGCTTTGCTTCCCTAGAGTGACAAGGTAGATCAATCAAGACAAGAAAGAAGACCTATGCCGAAGAGAAAGAAGATCTACCAAAGAAAGAAGACACGCGTCAAAAGAAGAGAAGTTCAGCCAGATAAGACAAAAATGAGTGCTTTTGATCTTTGCTTTGTTCTCGTTTCACAAGAACAAACAAAGAAGGGCAACTGTAATCACTCATTTTTGTTCGGGTTTTTAGTATTTTTAGTATTGTTGTAATAATATTATTATTAATATAAATAATAATAATAATAATAATAAATTAATAAAAAAAGCAAAAAAAATAAATGGTTTTTGGGTGGTCCACGTCACCCATTTGCCTCCCCAATTGCCTATAAATAGAGGCAGGGGGAGGGGCAATTGAAAAGCAAGAAATCGGCAATGGCTTTGCCCAAAGAGAGCAGTGCTCTCGGCTAGCCAATGACCGGGGTAATATCCTCGGTCCTAACCGGTTCGATCGGGGTCCTATTTTGGATTCGATCTACTTAATTTTTTGGAGAGGTCGTGGTAGATCTCGGTGGGGTTCAGTCGGGGTTCATCATTCGAACTCCTAGTTAGGTATATTTTCTTTCCTTTTTATTTATGTTGTAATTTTTATGATTTAATGAAGTAGTAGTTAATTTAAAATTGTGTTTTTAGTTTGTATGTTTATTCATGTTTTAGATTAGTATTTATTATGTTTTTAAATTTATGTTTTATATTTTATTTATGTTAGATTTGTTTTTATTTATGAGTTAGATTAATATTTATGTATGTATGTTTTAGATTAGTATTTTATTTATGTTAGATTTGTTTTTATTTATGTGTTAAATTAATAGTTATGTATGTATGTTTTAGATTAGTATTTTGTTTATGTTATATTAGTATTTTATTATGTTAGTATTTATTTATATTTTTATCTCAATGTATTTATTTATATTTTCCATGTTTTTTAAGTTTGCATGACGGACATATATTTTGTCAATGCGGTGCCCTTTTATTCGAGCGTAAACGGGGCCAGTATCAAGCGTAGTGATAGTGGTTGGGCGTTTACTCTCGGATAAAGGGGCCTTTAAAATTTACTCGCACATATAACCAAATTTTAATTTAATCGTCACTTTAATCCGGAGAGTTTAATATTAATAAAGCGGTAATTATTAAAGTACCAATTTTGGGCGGTGTGGGGGTGCTAATCCTTCCCCATCCGTAACCGACTCTCGAACCCATCAATTTTAAATCTCTAGTTTTTTATGGTGTCCGGCCTACCTAAATGGCCGGTGGTGACTCCATTTTTTAAGAAAACACGGGTTTTATAAAACTCTACGCGGAAGAAAATATTTTCCAAACAAATAAAAAAACAACCTTTTTTAGCGAAAAAACATCGCTACAGTATGTATGTTTTTAACACGTTGAAAATAGATTCGCATCGTCGTGAGGGTCTTTCTCTTTTGTTACACTTGGATGAGTTGTTGGGTTTCATAGAAAATAAACTGATCTAATCAAGCAAATAATCACAGCGAAAATATTATCCTACGAAATATTTCCAAGATCTCATGCAATCATATTAATGTACGACAGAGGAAATCAAAAGGTTACCTTGATCTTTGATTCAGTAATCCCGTTGTGTTGAGGCATTGCCTTTTTGAAAGACGATCGCCATCTACAAATATCCACACGCGAATGGACGACGAACAGCTATCCAAATGCTAGTTCCTCTAAAGATTTCGAAAATAGAGATTTTGTGGTTTTGGTGGCTATTTGAAAAAAACTCAAGTAAAACAAAACCCTTGGCATACATACATATATATATGACTTGATTAGGGTTAGATTGAGTTCACTATTATAATTTAATTAAAACTATTTTAAATAAATTATAATTTAAAATAAATTCCTTTATCTGATAAGGAATTCAAATTCAACCAAAATCTAGATGATGTGATTTATTTAATAATATTATTAATTTTAAATAAATAATATAGTTTAAAACAGATTCCTTATTCAATAAGGAATTTAAATCTAATCAAATCTAGATAATGAGATTATTTAATAATATTTTCAAAAAAATAATAAAACAAACAAAATATTATATCACAAAAATACAAATTTTCGTAACAAGGTGGTTGATGCCTTAGCGAAGTCTAAATTGATTGATTGTGTTAATATTGAGAATTAAATATGTTATTATATAAATTTTCGTAACTGTCACGTCTCCCAGTTAACGACAGTTAATGGCTTAGTGACTATTTTGTAACAAAAACTAAAGTTTAATGCCCATTATGTAACTTTTGAAAGTTTGGTGACTATTTTGTATTTTTAAAGATAGTTTAGGGACCACTTGTGTACTTTACCCAAATTTTTTTTCTTTTTGACACTCATACAAAATTATTTTAACATCTAGCACCTTTATAGTGAATTCGTCAAACTGGTCTGGCGAGTTTTATTATTTTTTAATTTTTTAATAGAACTTGTCGTACTAGTTTTGTGAGTTCCATGAGAGTTTAATAAAATTCACCAAACTGATATGGTGAGTTCCATTAAAAAATTTAAAAAAAATAAAACTATTATACCAGCATGACGAGTTCACTGTAAAGGTGCTAGATCGAGAAATAATTTAATATTAGTGTAAGAAAGAGAAATAATAAAAATAAGGGTGATACTTGGATAAAATCGCCGCTTTGCACCTTCCATTCCTATGTAGTATATACACATAATGTAATACGTTCACTGCCCGTTAGGAGTGAGAATAAGTGGAGAATATTCGAAAATTATAAGGATCTGAATCAACAGGATAAGGAATAACTAAAATCTTCAATTACAGGGACGGAGATGGGAGAAGTTTTATCACCGAAGCTCAAATGAGAATGGAGTCGGAGATTACTAACGAAGATTGCTAGAATAACCGAACTGTAACCGTATAGATAACCTTGTAAATCTCCAAAAATATTCCGCAAAAATCCCAACATTTTACAAAAATTTTAAAAATACATATTCATTTATCTATATACTCCTAATATATGTATTAATAAAAAAAAACCTATATACCCAACTCAAAAATTACCCCACATTTAATAAAAAAATTTGACCCATATAATTTTTAAAAAATATTTTTTCTTTTAATAATAAAAATATTAAAAAAAAACTCCGCTCACCCCAAAACTTTAATGATCAATGTATATTAATTAAAATTCTATAATAAAAATAATTAATTAAAAGGCATGCGCAGAATTTTCTTCCAATAATGTTTACATTATGGGTTTTGCTCTGATGGCTATTGTCACGCCTGAGAAGAGGCGAGATCATTAATCTTACATCGGAAAGGAAAAGGAAGGTCTTGGGATATAAATACGGTGGCGCTGCACATCCTATCAGACATGTCTTTTGGGAAGAGGGTAATGGCCCCGTGTCAAGTGGTATCAGAGTGACCCTTTGACTGCCCGATTTCACGCCGAGCGCCCATGAGTGGGGTAGGCAGGGTGGACAACTGTGACAAGGTGGCCCATCACGAGAGCGGAAGCTCGTGACGAGGGCGTCACGAGGTTGAGTGGGGGAGAATGTCACGCCTGAGAAGAGGCGGGGTCATTAATCCCACATCGGAAAGGAAAAAGGAGGTCTTGGGATATAAATACGATGGCGTTGCACATCCTATCAGACATGTCTTTCGGGAAGAGGGTAATGGCCCTATGTCACTATGTTTAAAACATACTAAATTTCTATAATTAATGTTTATGTCCTTTTTCTAATAGAGTCTATTAAGATATAATTATTTGTAGATATAATTAAGGATTTTGCTATACACAATCTTGAGGGCCATGTTTAGGTTTTAGAGTTTATAAGACGTGGTTTGGGATTTATGGTTTATGGGGTGTGTGGTTTAGAGTTTATGGTTTATGAGGTGTGGGGTTTAGGGTTTATTATTTATGGGGTGTGTGGCTTAGAGTTTATGGTTTATGGGTGTGGTGGAATTTAGAGTTTCAAGTTTATGGTTTATGAGGTGCGGTTTATGGTTTATGAGATGGGGTTTGGGGTTTATGGGGTATGTTTAAGATTTAGGGTTTATGGGGTGAGTTTAAAGTTTAGGCTTTACGAGAAGGGTTTAGGGTTTATGGTATATGATTTAATATTTAGACAGTATTTAAAGGATATAAATTTGATGTTTATTTTAGGATAATTAATAGAATAACATTTTTTTTTGCTGAGTATTAATCATATCTACAATTAATCATCTTAGTAGATTCCACTTAAAAAAGAAATAAATATTAATTATAAAAATTTAGTAGGTTTTAAACATAGCTCTCATAGCTCAGTATAGAAAGACCCTATAAATTTTAGGGTAGTATTTGAGAGATCATCATATTATACCTCTAGATGGTTTCTCCATTTATATAATTATGCACTTGTTTTGAGATATGACTTTGGCTGTTAGCGGTGTTTTGAGAGTGAGGAATTGTGGAAGAGTGTTAAGCCTCTAGAGCAGCAGTCGGTATCTCTCTTCAGCAACAAATTATCACTGTCCTCTAAACACATAATAATTAAAGAAAATCCTGACGAGTTAAGAAAAAAGATTCAATAACAGGTAAATAAAATAGCTTTAGTTTTCTGTTGTCCCAAGTTTTGGACTTCAGCTGCTTATTTCCATGTAGTAATATTTTTCCTTCTTATGTGATTTTATAAAATATTACCAACATAAACTTCACCATTACAATAATTGAGAAAAAAAAATCATTTTAATCTTGCATGTCTCTTTTTTTTCATATTCTTTAGGAATGTTTAACACAATTCAAAGTTACAAATTAAAGTTATGCAACTCCATTTGATATCTTAGTCTAATGCACACCGTCAACTAAAGTTCTGCAACATCAGTAGATTATGTTATGAATTTTTATTTAATACATGTGTTTATCTTTTTGGAGGAAGATACCCTGAAAATTCGTGGGGATTCGAGCGATATAGGTATGAGGACGAAAAATTCTCTAAAATATTTAATGAGTATTAATCGAAATTATACCTGCAAGCGTTAGGGACGAAGTAGGTAATGTAAAACTGTTCCCACTCCGCCGGATTCCCACCCCCAGTGCCCGAGTAACAAGTCCAGTTCGACTTTAGTTTAATAAAAGAATTTTATATTTTGAATTGAACAGATATGTATTAGAATTAAATAATTAAAACATATATTTATTCAAATTTTACTTATAAAATTTATAAATATTAGTATAATATATATATTTCAAAATATTTTATTAATATGACAATAATAATAATAATAATAATAATAAAGCAAAGCGTAAATCACAAAAATCATCACTAAATTTTACTCCCAAATTTATTTTGGTCACTGAAGTTTCAAAACGTTCAATTTACTCACTGAAGTTTAGACATTGAACATGGATGCCTTCCACCGTTCACCGTCGTCGGTCACCACATTCGAGGTCGTAGATGGTGGTCGTTCGGTCCCAAATTTCACTAGTTGCTTCGTCCTGACGTCGTGAGTCCAAATCTGACCTCCATTTCGTGGGAAAGCGCCTCAAAGTCCACGAATAGGGCAAAATCTTTTGATTTCTCTCTCGTCGATCTTTCTCCTCCGTTGTCGGATGGAGCTCGTTTCTCAGTGTATTGCTTCCTTCTTACCGATAAAGCTTTTCGTCGTTCGAATCTTAAAAAAGTTTTTTGTTCGTCGATAAATAGACGTCGTCCAAAAGTTAACGGAGGGGTGACCAACAATGTTTAATGTCTAAACTTCAGTGAATAAATTGAACGTTTTGAAACTTCAGTAACCAAAATAGGTTTGAGACTAAAATTTAGTGACAATTTACCCTAAAACAATATCAAAGTCGGACCAAAATACATCCGAGCTTGGGCTTGTTAAAAGAAATTGAAACTAGGTTGCTACCCTGCCCGAATCATATGAGCAGAAGAAAACTTAAGCATCTCAACTATTTAGAGTTAATTGCACCACAAGTTCCCATACCAAATCTTTATTTTAGACATTTTAGCTTCATTCTCAAACTATGATTTTCATTTTAAATTAGTCCTCAAACTTTTGAACGTTCTAATTTCATCCCCAAACTATGACTCTCATTCTAAATTGGTCCTCAAACTTTCAAACATTTTTAATTTCATCCATAAATTATCAGTATATGCTAATCATATCCATATTAATAAAATTATTAATTATCATGTAAACACTGATGTGTATTATGTAATGATATGAAGAGTCATAAATGATACTTTAAGGATGAAATTGGATCAGTCATAAGTTTAGGGACCAATTTAGAATGAGAGTCATAGTTCGTGAATGAACTAGAATAGTCAAAAGTTTGGGGACCAATATATAATGAGGGCATAGTTCGGGGATGAACTGGAATAGTCAAAAGTTTGGGGACTAATATAGAATGAGAGTTATAGTTTAAGAACAATTTAGAATATTCAAAAATTTAAGGACCAATTTAAAAAGAAAATCATAATTTGAGGGCGTGTGATGCAATTAACATAATTATTTCAAGAAGAATTGTATATATCAATAAGTATATGATATATTGATAAAATGTTAAACTTTTAATTTGGCGATTAAAAGAATGTTTGAGAGCTTAAGTTAAACAAATCATATATATATATATATATATATATATATATATATATATATATATATATATATATATATATATATATATATATATATATATGCAATTAACATACAATATCTTTAAATTCATGGGAGTAGGGATTAGAATGATTAAAACATCATATAAAGAATTAAAGGAAAATATATAAAATTTAAAATAAAAGAAAAACCATTTCATGGAATTGAAAGACTAGTTTAGGCCTCGACTGTTAAAATCCAAACTCATTAATATTTTTATTCCAACATTCTAAAATATCAAGCTAACACAAATATCTGAAAGACAAGGTGATATATGTTGATGGCGGTTCAATTGATTCACGAGCTACTTGTCTTGAGCTTTTGAGGGTTTGGACCAATCGCAATTCATCACCATTTTCCCTGCTTCTAATTGCTGACTGGCTATTATGTAAGTGAGAGGTGCACGGTCAAATTCACATGCCCTATCCTCCAGCCTTTCGCCATGTTCCGTCTTCCGCTTCGATTCATTATGCTCAGCAGCTCCAACAAGCCCTGAAGTATCTTGCTGCCTAAAGCTCTGCCAAGAAAGGGCTGCTTTGCGTTTAATCCTATGTGTCCAGAGAATGCTATTCGGTCTCCACTTTCGGATCTCGCTAAGAGAGAATGTATTTTTTCCTTCGAGTTCATCTCTCATTCGTGGAGCAAAGAAAGCGGGCTTTGCCCCAGCTACCGCTACCCTTGGAAGGGATACAGTCTCCCCCTTGGCCTTTGGAGAGGAGAGGGCAGAGAAGAATACGTCCTTCGAGGAAGTTTTTTTACTTCCTGCATCTTCACTATATGAGGCACTCTTCAACCAACGGGACATTTTGGAAGGAGAGCCAACCACTACAGACCTTACCATCAGTCCAGGGAGAAGCAAGCTACCTTTCTTCGATCCACTTTCCCGGCAGGGAAGAGAACGGAAATACACCACGGATGGTGGGCGTGGTAGGCTCAAGGAGATTACATGGTGGAGCAAACTCCTCTACTGTATTCAATTTCCTTGGGCAGACACTGACCCCCTCAATCCATCGTACTAGAGCGATCCGAGAAGAACGATTAGGGTCATATTCTATCCTTTCTACAATGCCCAAAGACAAAGTGCTTCGTTTCAGATCAATTCTTCGCTGCAATCGCTTCGCTCCACCCCCTCGGTGAAAAATCGTAATGCGCCCTGAGGAATTCCTTCCAGCAGACTTCCCTGCACTTGAAACAAATTGTCTAAGTGCTCTCCTCTCTACCTCTTTGAGTGTCGATGCTTTTGGTGAACCGCTGGCTGTCCCTTTTGAGCCCTTCTTGGCTTTCCCAGCCCTGGAAGCAAATGTTCGTTGACCAACACAAACTGCCTCCTTGGCAATAAGGACAGTTCTTAGTGATCTGATATGATTTAATGCCATGACTTTACACCTGTAAAACATTATGAAGAGTTAGTTAAAAGTATGCAATGACCTGTGCTGGATATGGGAATGTGTCCTGCAACCATGGATGGTATCAACAAAGAAAATTCCATTCGTAGATATGAGTTAAGCATTTCGAATTAAAGAAGTTTGTATCAACAATTAGAGGGTCAGTGTTCATTAAAGAAATCAAAGCTACTAAATGATGAAATTAAGTAAACAAAAATTGAAAGTTCTTTTGGATTAGCTTTTTCCTCAATCTATAAAGGCTAAGAGCTCCCCTGGAAACAGTTTACTACATAGAAGCCTAAGAACATAAAACAATATGCAGAATCCGTGAAATTGCAACATCGTCAAGACAGTAAATATTCGAGAAATATCGACATACTACTTCACTTTCCAGCAAAACGAGAAAACATGTAAATTTCCTGACCATTTATAAGCCGTTCATTCGTAAATGACAGCATGGAACTCGCCGTATGCAGTAAACAATTCAAGATAAAACTATAACATCTACTTTAATGAAATGATGACAATCAAAGCTACCAGATGATGAAATTAAGACAACAAAAGTCGAAGGTTCATTGAATTAGCTTTTCCACAGCAGATAAAACTAAGAATGTCTGGATGCATATTACCATCACAGTCCACAAATGCCTAAGAAGATCAAAGTAATATGCAGAATCCATGAAACCAACATCGTTATTATCGTCCAACAGAAAATCGGAACAATCCCAACAAAACTGATGGGATTTGAATTAAAATGAAGGGGGATCAATCGCCCGGTGTATGAAACAAGATATAAGCCTTTTTCTGTTTGGATTCTAGGAAATTTATGGTACAATATAAAAGAAGTTACCTTTCTCGAGAACTCGTACAGTTGAATACCTGCGCCTCCCTTTGTAATTTTTTCCTGAAATGAAAGAGCTTCAAACGAAGAAGAAGAAGAAGAGGAAAAGAGGAAATTACTTTTGGGCTAACTTGGGCTCATTATTTTTTTAGGAATTGGGCTCATTATTTTAACGGTTTGGACAAACTATATCCAATGTCACTTAACTATGTGTTTAATAATAAACATGCCACTTAATTAACAAATTGTTACAATCAGGTTATTTTTCTTCTAATATAGTACGGTAGAATGAAATTTTTATTCTCCAACCTGTCTATCACTTTAATTATAATTTGAAACAACTCAATAAAATTAAACTCTTGATATTTAAATTTTTTATTATTATTTTAATCTTTATTTTTCTTCTAAATTACTTGTTCTTTTTCTAAAAGTACTATTATATTACTTTTCTGGTATAGTAACAATTTAACAGTAAGTTCTTGTTACTTTATGGCATAATGCAATTATCGAATTATTGATTTAATTTGATGAGCTCGCTTGTTATGATAGTATAATAAAAAAATTTAAATTGATGAAATTTTTAAATATAAATGATCAAATTTATTAAATTAGAACAAAATTAACAAAAAGTATAAATTTTGAGGACTAAAAATATTATAATATAAAAAAGTAACATATTTGTAAGTGAATTGACATGTTTATAACAATATATTAATCGAGTAACTTATTTGTAATAATATGATTATTGAGCTATTTATTTGCAATAATATATCAACCGAGTCACTTATTTATAACTTTTAGAAGAAAATTACCTATTTGTGGTAAAAGCTATAATTAAATGACCTTAGCTGTAGTTAATTAAAAGTTTTCAACTTCAACCAATTTTCGTGACATAAAGAAAAATCTTTCATACACAAACTTGTGATTTTTAGTTTTAGTTTAAGGGTTTGGGTAGTAGAGTTTAGAATTTAAGGTTGGTGTTTAGAATTTAGGGTTTAAGGTTTAGAGTGCGGGATTTAGTTTTTTAAGGTTAAAATTAAGAATTTAAGATTTAAATTTTTATAGTATAAATACACAAACTTGTGTAAAATTAATTTTACGAAAGTTTTACCCAATAAATAAACCCCTACTAAAACCCCTGCTCCCAAATAAATCAAAACCCCTCGTTATTGAAAGCAAATCAATCAAACAAGGAACTCCGGGAAAATGGGAAGCAATCAAGCAGCAGTTTCTTTCTTAACCAACATTGCACGCGCCTCCTTTGGTCTGGGTGCAGCTGCGACTGTCCTCAACGCCTCCATGTACACCGTGGACGGTGGCGAAAGAGCTGTGATCTTCGATCGTTTAAGGGGAGTGTTGGATAAAACGGCGGAGGAAGGGACTCACTTCTTGGTTCCATGGCTTCAGAAGCCTTTCATCTGTGATATCCGTATGAAGCCTCACACGTTCTCTTCGATTTCTGGAACTAAGGATCTCCAGATGGTTAATCTTACTCTTCGAGTCCTTTCTAAACCTAAGGTAAATGGGTTTTCTTTTATTTATATGAACAACTCAATTTTGATTACGCATCGCAATTTTTGGATATGATTGGAGTTTTGATTCTATTTTTGGTTGTAGTTTTGATTATGTATGTGTGTATGCCTGATGAATGTTAGGGGTTTAGTTTTGTTCTTGAATGATTAAAGTTTGATGTTTTATTGCTAAAAAAGGAGGATAAGCTTCCGGAAATGTATCAAAATCTTGGTCTCGAGTACGACCAGAAGGTACTTCCGTCCATCGGAAATGAGGTGCTGAAAGCTGTGGTTGCACAGTTCAATGCCGATCAGCTTCTCACCGAGCGTCCCCAAGTGTCAGCATTGGTCCGGAGTTCACTAACACAGCGTGCAAAGGACTTTAACATCGAGCTAGCCGATGTGGCGATTACGCACTTGTCGTATGGTGCTGAATTCTCGAGAGCAGTGGAACAGAAGCAGGTGGCACAACAGGAGGCGGAGCGGTCGAGGTATGTCGTGATGAAAGCTGACCAGGAGAGGCGTGCTGCTGTTATCCGAGCTGAAGGTGAAAGTGATGCTGCAAAGTTAATTTCTGAAGCCACTGCAACTGCTGGTATGGGGCTGATTGAGTTGAGGAGGATTGAGGCGTCGAGGGAAATTGCTGGAACTCTCGCTAGGTCACCTAATGTGGCATACATTCCTGGTGGGCAAAACATGCTTCTCGCGATGAATCCATCTAGGCCATGATGGTAATTTCTTTTTCCGTTTCCTATATGGCATTTACAGTGATCATTACTTCCTTGCTTATTATTGTTGCTCAATAATCTTCCGGGTCAACCATCACTTGAATTTGCTGCAGAAAGGGATGTCTCTGATTTTTTTTTCTTTTTTGGCTTGCTGTTATATACTTCTGATCCAACTATTATTCAGAAAACGGATAAGGTTATCCTCTTTTGCAGACTAGATTTGCTTATCCGCGGTGAGGCCATATAGCATTGTGCTCTAGCTTTCAGTATGTCGTATTTCTCTGCTTCTGAATTGTTTCAACTAATTGTGAAGTTTGGTTCCTTTCAACGTTCTCTTCATAGTGCATTGTTGCTGTTTGATACCCTTCAATTAAGCTCTACTTGTCAACCATTAGCCGGACATTTTTGGGATGCCCCAGCCCCTAATAACTGACAAATGGCATGTGCTTTTCCTTGAGTGAACCTTATTTCAACTGCAACTTGATGTAGCTTAGAAGTAAGAATGCCTGCAGTCATTTGATCTCCTCATACAGTTATGATATGTAATCGAGTTCAAGCATTATTTACGATTTCTATTCTGTTTGAATTACATGGCTCATGTGATTATGGTATCTTCATGGAAGGCAGAATGTCTAAACTACATTTTCATAACTCGGGCCTTACGGTGATAGATCGACTATGGTTTTCTACTGCTGTTCAATGATTGTGTTTGTTTTTTTCGTTTCGATGGTTGCAGGATCTTATGACTTGGAAAGAGGCTCTGCAGGTTGTGAATTCGCATTATCTGTTGCATCATTGGTGGGAAGTTTCTGATGTTTGAAAGCATGTTATGTGTAGGAAAAAGGGTAAATAAAGTTTTTGGATGTCCAGTTGGGAACATATGGGTTTTAGAATTAGATGGTAATTAGTAAATTCAGTCATCTTCTTCTTAATCTTCTTATTACACGCATGTTTGGTTTCTTATTGCTAATAGAATTCTTCAGAGGAATTAGTTGATCACTAGTAGATACCTCAAGGAATTCGCAAGACTGAAGGCTCAATTACATACAAACATGTCAGGCGGTGATACGATCCCAGATTGGCTCAAAATCTAGACTGAAAGAAAAGCAAGCATATGGTCATACAAATCAATAGAAGAGGGAAAGGTTCGGCATATTCCCTTAAATTGTGAGTTCTAAAAAGAAAGTGAGTAAAACTGACGTTAGTTTTCTCTCGATTATATAATAGTCAATTATGACAAGTGAATATAGTACAAATACATCTATTAACAATGCAATCAATTAATAACAACTATAATAAGGAGCAATACATTTGGCCGGATGGACGAGTTGCTCATTTTTTGTTTTCTCGTATTCTTTTAGGTCATGGGTTTTAAATTCACTAAGAGTACTTCCCTTCCCTTCCCTTCCTTTCCTTCCCCTCTGATCAAGATTAGGATTATAAGAAAATAACAACCACAATAAGCACAAACAATAAATAAAATGAAACATGTGATTTTTACGTGGAAAACACCTTTGAAATCAAAGGGTAAAAAACACTAAAAAATTCCACTAATAGTAAGACTAAGGGGTCATGTTACAAGATTGCAATACTAAACCAGAATAACGAGTGTAAACTCCTACAAGACTAACAGTAAGTAATCTTAAACAAACAAAAGAAAGAAGTTGAGAATGTCAACACAAACAATGATTGGCCATTATTCATAGCAAAATGCCATATAAGCTTCGAGTGTATTTCAGATTTCCAGACCTTAGAGTAGAAACCCAGTATATTAATATCAGCATCCGGAGATTGTACAGCAGACTGTTGGTAATGTAGATTACCAGACAGAAGACTTTGTAGCCACTTTTAACAGTATGTCCCTGAGAGTAATGAGGCAAAGGAATGCAGTAGATACTTTGAGCCACCAAACCTTCATCACATCTACTAGAACCTGGAGAAATGATATCAGAAACCTGCTGAATATTCATACTTACCCTGTAGAATATAATCAGACCTCAACCCCAAACCCCTATTTAATTTACTTACTTCACGAGGATATTGCACGCTTAAACGCTCGCCTCCAAAAGTCTATCAGTAGCATAGGTGCCTTTAAAGATTGTTCCCTGCAGGCAGAACATGATATTGGTGAATAAATCTAACATGAAATGGACAAATAAAAAGGAGAAAGAGAATTTCATGATAGTACATATGATGATGAATACCCCTTCAGGCCTGCACCCCATATCCAGAGGCTGAGATTGGCAAGGCCTTACTCATGCAACCCCATCAGAATCTCGATGCAATCAGGCAATGGCAGGGCGTTTCTTACTGAGCTAAGGAAATCCAGGTCTGCTATGAGGATTCTAGCCCATCACTCGTCAATTTCATATATACACCAATGAACCTGCAAATTATAAATATGGGTAGAATGTTTTAAAATTGAACTCATTTAAACTGAACGATGTCGAAATGAAGGAACACTTACTTTTACTAAACACAACTTCATATTCGGTGTACGATTGTGGCCAACCACAAAGCCATTGTCTATGCTTTTCCAGTGCAAGTTTAACAAAGGGCCAGACATTGGGCATCATAAAAGAGTATACACATAAGTTAAGTGCTTAAATTTGCGAAATGTTTAAACAACAACAGCATGAAGTACAACCATGTTCAAATTGCCTACCATTCCTTGTTGCTGTTGTAAGTATTTTAGAGTTGATAGGATTTTGTATAAGCTGCAATTCCAAAATTAAACAGAGGGCTTCTGCTTCTGTGACAAAATCTGAAATCCTACTTAACTCATGCTGACAAAAAGAAACATTATATATTAATCACTGTAATTTGTGAGATTATTATGAAAGTGTAAAACAATTAAATAAAGTAATGTTCAATTCTGGAGGAACTGTTTAATATGTAAAAAGTGGGAAAATGTTGTAAGAGGTATGTGGTGGTCTTCTCACAACACAATTATTTGGACAAATGAATGATTGAAAGGATAGGTTGTACCAGCCTCATGAACAAAATATGTGCGGGATGCGAGCAATCTTAGGCCAATCAGCATGAATGTCCTTCCGACATCTTTTCTTCAACTGGGGATTATCTATAATATGCAACTCTACCAAATTAGTTAGGTGACGCATCTCGTCCGGAAGAGATGTTAAATTGGGCAAATCGATGAGATGAACACATCGCAGATATGTTAGATGTTGAAGCCTCTCCGCAAGATGCCAACACTTTGGAATATTTTGCAGCCACAGATGGCGTAGCCATGTATAACCTCGGAACATTTGGATACCATCTGCAGATAATTCCAGCTCCATGCAGTCGCTTACTTTTAACACCCAAAAATCCCCCAATTCGGAAAACCCTATATGTTAAATCCCTAATTCAGAAACCCTAAAAATTGGAAATTTCTAATTCGGAAACCTTATTTTTGTTAAAGGACTAATTGAGCTTTGATTATAATTTAATAGCTTAGTTAAGAATTTTGGGGACCGTTTTGTGAATCGAGTAAAGTTTGGGTGCTCTTTTGAAAACCCTTTTGAGTTCAATGACCTTTTGCGTGTTTTACCCTTTCACCTAGGTTTTTAAACCACCTTAAACCTTTTGATCTGCCATAATTCATTTGCAGCGGCCGTTAATATTTTTCTCTCGATATCTTCTCCCCCTCACCATTTGTTCCTCCTATCAGACTTCGATAAGAGTCATATCGACATTCTTTTTACGCACCGACCACACCATTGTGGCCACCACCATCTTGCGATCAAACCCCAATAGTTCGTCCATCCTCACCGCTCATCGTTGTCGAGAAAATCATCGGAAACCTTTCGGTTTCGACTTGTTCTTGCGCCGCCGTTCGACACCGTTCTCTCCTCCTTTGCTCTTGCCATCGCCTTGTTCTCCGATTGTGTGTGGGTAAGTTTTGAACCCATGATTTTGGTTATAAATCAGTGATATTGAGTTGTGAGATGTGGTTGGATTCGGATTTTGTTCGTGCTATGGCCGTGCGTAACCATTGTGGTTACCGTTTTGTGCTTTCAATAGGCTGCCGCCGTCCTTGCCGATTTGCGCTGCTACTGCCTTGTTGTTGCACCGCCGTTACAGTGTTTCAGAGCTGCCGCCGCCGCGGTATCCTCCTCTATGGCAGCCGTTGTCAAGGGTTTCGTATACCCTAATTTTTGGCTACAGCATGAGTTGCATGTTGGGCCATCAGTTTTGGCCAATGGATTGTGTGGCCATATCAGTAGTGGGCTGTTGGGCCCAATCCAGAATCATGGGAGGAGCCCGAACTGGGAGTAAGCCGAACCGGGCCAAGTGAACCGAATCGGACTTGTGACCCAAATCAGTTGAGATCGAACCGGATGGTGAACTGAACCGGACCCGACTCGATAGTTGATTAGATTCGACCCAACTGTTGACCCAACTCGACCTGGAACCGGATGACGTCAGTTTTGACCTTGATCATGTCAAAGTTGACCTTTGATCAGTTTGACCAGAGTTGACCATTGACTAGTTTGATCAGAGTTGACCTTTGATCATCAGACTAGACTTTGATCAGTTGACATTGACTTTTGAACCAAAGTCACATTTTTTTTTACTTTCGACTTTTGATTAAGCAAGATATAAAATATTATTTTACAGAATATAACACAGTAAGAAACACACAAATATATGACACAGGAAGAGACACACCTTAACAAGCAATAGTTCTAATGTCGAGAAGAACGCGTCTCACGCTCAGATCTAGCTGAATCAGAATCTACGATGACAACCCTCTATTAATAACCATTTCTAACACTAAGCCACCACTAAAAATATAAAGACTGAACCGAATGCATACTCATGTAAAGGCCTCGAAGAACGTGCATAGCTAGACTGAACAAGTTAGGAAGGTAACTCATCATCCTCAGAGAGGATACCTGCAAACGAGAATAACTCGGGTTAATCTGATACTCAATTTTTCTGAAATTATTAAGGTACAAATTAATCATAATTAGCAAAATTAAACTTTTGGGTTCGAATTAGACAAAACAGACATTGAATTTAGACTCGGGATGTCGAAAAAAGTCAAAAAAAGATTGTGATTTGAGAATATTTTGAAAACATCATGCATGGCATAATAAATCGTGTTTTAAAATCAAGCATCGGATTTTCAGTAATGAGATACTCGTAAGAGTTCGGATTTATGATTTTACAAATCATATCATGAGTCATGGGATCGGAATTGTGTTCGAAAAAAGTGAGGGAACCCTTCACTCTGGCGAGGGCAACCTCCACTCTGTATGATATCGGATAGTTGAGTATTGAGTCATGCATCGGATATCATAACATTATGATTTGGATTTATCGGATTTATTACGCATTCAGAAAAGCCTTTATCAGAAAACAAAATCACTGTTTTGTTTTTTGTTGCCCGCACTTTAGAGACACACTAAGCTCTTTAGCTTACACCTCATAGCTTCTTCTTTCAGATATATTCAGACTGATTAGGCGACTCAGTACTTGGAGCAACTCGCATTTTACTCGGATAATTTATTATTTAATACGAATTCTTTTCAATTATTTCAGATTAATGTTTTCACATATTTTGGAATATTTTGTAATTTGGACATTTGGGACATTTAAATTGAGATTTTATTTCAACATGCATTGATGGATTTTAATGCGCATGTTTTTATTGAATTTTCATGATATGTTTTAATATTGTGATTCGTCATTAACTGAGATATTTTGCGATAAATATTATTATTTAATAATAATTTTGTTTCATAAATAAGGAAACCTAAAATGCGTTTCTTGAAGGACAAGTTTTTAAACTTGACTCCCAAGATTTAATCTAAGAAATTAGGTTAAATTTAGGGAGTTACAGAGTGACCTCAATCCACTGCATTTTTTGAATGTCTAATTTCTTCAATTTGGAGAGAGGAGGAGAAGAGGTTGATGGTGCTGTATTCATCTGAATGGTCTGCATTAACGGCCTTGAACTGGTATTGATCAAGGTTAGTTCTTCGTTGAGTGATGGATACAAGGGCATTGAAGCCATAGGGCAATCTTCAATGTGTAGATAGGAAAGACAAGGAAATGCCATGCTTGATGTTCCTATAACTGTTCTGTCATCGTCGTCGTTGTTATCGTCACTTGGCCATTTCCTCCATCAACTCTTCATATTTGGACATTTACGGAGAGTCAGAGATGTAAGCGATGGGAAGAATGATTCTGATTCTCCTTGTCCTCCATTGGGGGCATTGTCATCCATGTACTCGAGCTCATGTAAATTCAAAATCATCAGCCGTTGAAGACGAGGCAATTGGGCAAATGAATGGAGATGTTTAAATTTACTAGGACCCAATATTTCAATTGCGGTGAGATTTGTGAGCAAAGAAAGCCAACTTGGAAACATGGCATGACCTCTCCACCCGTCAAGCACCAGCTTCTGTAGGTTTGGATGGGGCTGGAGGTCTTCAATTGACATGTCTTCATCGTCTTCCTTACGATAAGCATTGCTCCATTCTAAAAACAATGATTGCAAATGTCGCTTCTCTTTCAAATTGGCAGCCTCGAACTCGTATTGTGCATTTTTAACGAATCCCAGATTTGTTATTTTTAGCTCTCCCCTTAAGTTGTTGAGCAACCTCAATTCACTTAGATCTGCAGCACCCTCATGGGAACCATCTTTATCCACCACAAACTGGCTTAATGTCTGAAGTGAAGTCAGCTTCCCTATTCCACGTGGCATAGAAGTTACTCTTTCACAACCATTGAACAAAAGATGTGTAAGCTTCACCAGGTTTTCAATCTTCTGTGGTAATTCTTCAAGCTTCCGACAGGCACTTGCAAATACTCAGGGGGAGAACCTTAAGATGATCATTGGAAGAAACCTCAACTGTCTCAACTTATGAATGGAGCATGGAATTGTAGTAAGATTTAAATAATCTAATTCCAATACACGCAAGCATCTGCGGTTTGAAATTATTAAATCCCAAGCTGCATCTGTCATATTTTGAGATCTCTTGTTTGAAAAATGTAACAAAGTTCGCAGCTTCTTTCCCTTAAACAAAGGAATTAATGAAGTATGAATTGATATGTGGCGACAGCTTTCATCAACCTCACTGACACTTGAATCTGAATCTAAAATGCTGCTCGTTTTCCCCGCTACCAATTCAGCAAGATCATGCATTTTACATGTTTCTCTCCACCACATCTTTTCAAAATCTGTTTTCCAATTTCCACAAAGGTTATATCTTTGAACAAAAGCCAAGCATCATCAACAGAACATGTACTTGTTATTTCCGCTACTTCCATAGAACGAGTAGTTACTATTATCCTACTTTCTGGAGCCCCACCCATAAGTAATTTCTTTAAGCTGAACCACTCTTCATTCCAAATGTCATCTAAAACCAACAAATATTTTTTCCCAGCAATTATATCCAAAACCTGATTTTGTATTTCATCCATTTCGAGATTTTGATCGATTGCTTGCCAAGTCACGGATTTGATAATATTTGTTTTCACATCAGAAATACAAACCCACATCCTCAACTCAAAGTGATCTTCGACCATCTCATCGTTAAAGATTAACTGTGCCAACGCAGTCTTCCCTAAGCCTCCGATCCCCACAATTGGAATGATATAAACATTCTCCTCACTTTCAAACTCTAACAAGAGTCTTAGAATAGCTGCTTTATCATCTTCCCTCCCGCACAAAAGAGTGCGTCTGCTGCCTCCTCCTGGCCATGATTGATGATAAAATCAATCTCAACCATTGGATAAAAAGGGCAAAATTATAATTTCATTATTAAATGAATTTAATATTCATTTAATAGTTATATGTGTAAAACAATGGTGAAAAGATGAACCAGCCAAAAACGTGAGGGCTAGGGAAAGAAACAGAAATTTTTTTCCAAGCTCGATTCAAGCCCCGAAACTCAATTTTCAGGTAATCTCTTCAACTACAAAGTTATTCTACTTTTCAAGCTCTATCTTTTGATATCAATAATTCATGGAATCCATGCTTGATTGATGAGAATTTATATGAGAAAGAAATTAGGGTTTATGGATCAAATTGGGGCTTTTGAGATATTATGATTCCATGATTGAATTCAAGTTGAAATCAAGCTAGTATGATGCTAAAATCATGATATTGAGTTGGGATTTAAGTTTTACATGTTTTGATTATTATGAAGATAATTATGGTTTATGGATTCAAGTTTAATTTAGGGTTTGTGATGTTGAAATAATGATCTAGTAAGCTTGAATTGTTGTTTGAAAGCAAAACCCTAAGTTAAATTGTGTAGGGACCATTTTGGCAAACTGAAAAGTTGAAGGACCAAATCTGAATTTTTAGAATTTGGAGTGTATTTATGTTATTAATGATGTTAGAGATAAGAAAATGAAGTTAGAATGCCAAATTGATGTTGAATTGAATTAGTGACCATTTTGACAATTTGTCAAAGTTAAGTGACCAAATCAAAATGGAAGTTTTGTATGGGAGCGAAATCTGATTTTAAGTTGTAATGATGGAATTAAGTTAGTAATGTTGAATTGAGGACTAATTTGCAAAGTTAAGAAGCTTGAATCCTTATCTTTGCATTTTAGTGACTATATTTCGGTAAAGAAGGAAAATTAAGGAGAATTATTGTGAATAATTATTTGATGAAGAAGGTCATAAAATGATGGTTTACAGCAAGTAATTGGACTAAATTGAAAAGTAGAGAAGTAAGGAGAAGTTAGTATAAAAGTTGAAGTTGTTTATGGAAGTTGTGTAGAAAAACTGGTTTATGGCAGTAACTTTGAAAATTCACCATAAATTCTACAAAAATGGTTAGAAGGTGAATTTTATACCGATGTAAAGATTTGTTCGTTTAGTTTCGCGTCCAACAAACGGAAACTGATTTCGAGTTCCGAGTAAAAAGATATGAATTTTTAAGTGGTGAAAGGTCAGAAAACAATATAGCAGGTTGTTTCGAAATTCAATACTGGAAATTGACTTTGAAAATTTGCCATAAATCGTACAAGTTGAATTTGGGCTATTAATTTATATGGTTGAAAATCTTATTTAATCTAGTTTCTTTCAGAACAAACAGAATCGAATTCCGAGTTGTAGATTATTTTATAGAAATATTTCTTTGGAGGTATTGCAAACTACCAGAAAATGAGAATTGATACACTTTGTATCTAAGGTTGATTAGTAAGCTTGAAAAGGGTTAATGGAAGTTCAAATTGGTCACTAAGGACCATAATGAGTTTTTGAACAATACAAGGAAGAAAAGAAAATGTTTGGAGATTTTGTATTCAAATGATTATATTGGACAATATGTCTAAGATATTGTTAGATTGAGATCTAACAAATATTTTACTTATTTGAATTATGAAGTTAAGTTCGAATCAAGGGAGGTTCGAGGTACAATGAAAGAAATGACCAAAGAGGACTTAGTGAGGCATATTAATACATGGCTCAGGTGAGTGCAATGCATACATAACATGATACATGGATGTTTTATACATTATCGGTAGGACTTGCGATGAGTCTACCTGGTCTATATATTGTCATGATATTTATGTCATTGATCATATATGTCAAAGGTTGAAAATAAATGCATTGATCACTAGTTATTGATGATAATATTTAATTATGAATGTTATTTCGGGTATGAACTGCTTAATGTTAATATAAATTGATATACGTTGCCATTGATGATATAATGATGAAATAAAGCCCAATGTATGATATAGAGGTTCGATGGTATAGTTGGATATCCATATGGTCATAATCAGCTGTATAAATATTCTAAGCACTTCGGTGCAATATTCATAAATACTCATTGAGGGTATATTCATGCAAGGTTTGGGTATACGGAAACACTTAGGGTGTTAAGAACTACGGTGCAAATTTTATTAGTACTCAATGAGGGTATACTCATGCAAGGTTTGGGTATACGGAAGCACTTAAAGTGCTAAGCACTACGGTGCAAATAATATACATACTCAAGAAAGGTTGGGTATGGAGGGATAACTCGTGTACATAGAATCTCTTAATTCGATACCTTAGGCTAAGTAAACTGAATTGAAATAAAAAAAATAGAATGATAAGCTTGAAAGCTTGCAGACAGCGTTGGAAAAAGGTATTGGTAAGCATTGAAAGCTTAGGGATGGAAATGGCACCGATATTGATAAGATCTAATCTTATCACTTTGATATACATTTATGCTATTACATATTTAATTATGTTAATGAGCATGTAATGGTAAGGTGATCATATGCATTATTAATAATTAATAATTAATATTGAGATTGATATTATGACAATTGCACTTAAATTTGAATTACTGCCTCACTAAGTAAATACTTAGCGTGTAATTGTTTTACACGTAGTAAAGAAGAAATGGATGGAGTAAGGAGCATATACGGACATCATCAACCAATAACAAGTGCATCAGTATCAGTAAGATATCTTTTGATATTGTTTGATATTTACTAGTTGGCATGTATATTAAAAGGGTATGCATGGTCTGATAGAATTTGTATTTTATTTGGTATCTAGATGAATTTTAAATCAGGCAGTTTTAGGCAGTTTTATTAATTATATCAAGACAAATTAAATTGATAAGTTGCTGCCTAAAAATAAAATCGATTTGGAGATGAAAATATTATTTTTAAACTATACGCGAATAACTAGATTTGTAAATAAAAATTAAATACATTGTAATATTTTTAAAGAAACAAAATTTTACCGAGTTACAAATGTTTTGTGATATCTCTGACTCGTATTCAGTTATGAATATGAGAAAGGGGTATTACAGGTTTGTGTAACTTTTCTGTACAATATATAAAGGTAAACTACAGTAGATGTCACTCAATTATTAGTAAAGTTATATTTAGATCATCCAATTATTAAAATTATAATTGAGTCACTCGATTTATATTTTAGTTACAATTGAGTTACTCTCTTGTTTAAATGCAAACAAACATTTAAAATATTGTCGTCAAATAACAAACAGGTCACTCAATTAAAATTTGGTTACAATCTGGTCACTCTTCCGTTAAAAATTCAAGTGGATGTCTAACAAAACTTGACATGGCAATTTTAGTCCTCGAAACTTATATATTCTATCAATTGAGTATTAATTCAAAATAATTCAATAAATTTAGCATTCATATTTAAAAGTAGATCAATTTAATCACGTTTCTTCTCACAAATCACTTGTATACCTTCGTTAACACTAGAATATTTCATTTGAAATCATTAATTAGTCTAATACACAAATTTATAAATGTAAATATATTTATAATTATATTTTAATGTTAGATATATAATTATTATCCACATTACGGTATTACAAAGCTACGGAAATAAGGAAATGTGCGATTTACCTGTAACCCCATTCATTGTCGTACCACGCAACAAGCTTAACAAAGTTATCGTTTAATGCAATTCCAGCCTTGGCATCAAAGATGCTTGACCTATTAGAGTACAACACAAAGTATGTTCCATTTAGATATGTGTATTGTCCAAGGGAATCACATGCAAAGGACTAGCTAGACTTGTCAATTGGATTAAACAGGTTGGTTTTGGATCAAGTTGGGTTTCAAAATTTTCAACATGTTCAGATTATTTTCGGTTCAGGGCGATTTCAGGTTCAAATTGCTTCAGGATTAGGCAGTTTTGTGTCTGGGTCATTTGAGTTTGATAGTCTAATTTTCAGGTTGGATTGTTTCTAATTTTCGGGTAATTTTGATTTTGAATCATTCTGATTTGGCTCGGTTTTTAAATTTACAATCAAATTGAGTTGGGTTGGTTTCAGATTTAGGTTCGTCGGGTCAGGTCAAGTTTTTGAGTTCAAGAAAAAAATGTGTCAAACATGAAGATCGGCATTATAAAAAGAGCATTAAGAATGGAACTCCATACCTGTTATATCCAACAAAGTCGGTCGTGACCAAATCTTCCTCTACATAACCAAGTTTCCGATTCGGCCCTAACCAAGAAAAGGACAGGAATTTAAGACCCTCAACAATGCCAAATTTGTCATGGATGACCTGCCACCATGTTTACAAGTCCATTATTACTATGAAATTAAAACTATTAGTCCAAAGTAAGAGCGTCAACGAGACACTTGTGCTCTCAAGCTACTCAAGTTCGTCTAAAAAAAATAAAGTCAATTCGGTAACTATTGAGTTATATTTTTCTCTAACACCTTGACACCAGATTCAGTTGAACTTAATCCCATATTCATTATTTAAATTTAAAAAAAACTGAAAATCAAATAATAATGTATTTGAAGGCTGTAAATAATGAATAAAACATGGAAAGTCAGACAGTTGGAGTTGAAGGCCGTAAATAATGAATAAAACATGTATTCGAAGGCTGTAAATAATGAATAAAATAAAACATGTATTTGAAGGTTGTAAATAATCAAATAATAACCAACAACAATGTATTTGGACATTTGATTAAATTACAAACAATTTAGTGGCTATAAAGTGTAAATAATTGGAGTTGAATGCTAAACTAACCGAATATAGATTATTCCATTTACTCTTATAGCAGAGAAAAATTAACTTCGGAAGAAGTTTCAGAATTTGAGAATAATGAATCCAATATAGCCACTTATATTGGCACTCAATTTATTCTTTTTATGTTTATAAATTACAAACATTATCTCTAATTCAAATAAACAAAAGAAAAGAAGAGAAGAAGTGTCGGTGGCTGAGCTTACCAACGACGGTGACTAGGGTTGAAGGCTGCCTAAAATTTAGGAGGAAGGCAGAACAATTTAGAGAGGCATGAAAGTGTTTATCGTGAATTTAGGAGAGAAAGTAAGATTGAAGGATATATTCTAATAAAAAAAATTAAAACACGTGCTTTTTTAAACACACCTCAGTGATAAGAGGCGTCACCTTGCGCACCTCACGCGCGCTCCGCCTCGGCCCATAGATGCGTTTGTCTCGACGCCTCACTGCGTCTTAGGCGCGCTTTTTAATACTAAATATCAAGTCACATCAATAATCAAATTATTAAAAAAAACAAGCAAAATGAATCTTCATTTTCATCCTCTCTTCTCAAATTAGACAAAAGTTTCTGTTTATCATCAAACAAATCAAAAAGGTTCTTTATTGACACAAGATTCACTCCCTCAAAAAAATCAAGCAATCATAAATCTCGTAAAGATGTAACATGCTACAGATCCGTTATCAGTTGAAATTTAAACTATTTTTAGTTAAGAACACATCATACGCAATTAGGTAACTAAGATCAGCTTTTAAAAATAAACTAACACCGATTTAGTAAAACAAAACACAAAGTATGAAATACAGTGTGTGAATCATGTAATCAGCGGTGATGAAAGGATCGTTAATGGCAACGACCTCAACATCTTCGCTTTGGAGAGCAACTCTGGCAACCAAACACCAAAAGAAAATCAGATCCATAATTTCTAAATTAAGGAAATTAAAAAACATAAATTAGAAAGTTACCGTTGATTCCGATCTTAATCTTTACCATAGTGCAAAACTAAAAAATCTTAACGAATTCGACACAGAAGAATGTAGCTAAAGAGAGTGAAGATAGAGAGGGAAAGAAGAGTGAGGAAAGTTGTTTATATATGAGAGGAATTGAGTTAGTATTGGTGATAGGGGTGACTGCAAGTCAAGTCAAAAAATTTCAAGTTAGTCAAGTTTATGAGTATAATCTCCTAAATGGGCATCCTCGTCAAGACTCCAGATAACCTTGTCTTCATCCTCTACCCAAAATGCTGATTTAGTTCATCACCTAGAAATAGACAAAATTGCACCCTTAGTTATACCTGCAGCCCCATAGATGCAGATTCTTTTGGTGTAGTACAACTATCCCGTCATAAGAATGGCAGTCCTCATCTCCTGCAATACAAGAATCAGATGTTCATCTTGACAAAAAAAAAATATAGCATTAACTAAAGCAAGTAAAAACAGTCTCGACAATCACATTATAAAATCAGGAAGTGAAGCAAAGCAAAAAAATTACTAGACATGAATTGCTCCTTGATAGACTTGTCTCACAATTTGAAATTTTGATCAAGTTCCATAAAGAAAAGTGAAAAAGAGAGGAAGAAGAAACCTAGAAGTTCTCACTTGAATTAAAAACAGAAAATATCCTCTCCAGAGGTCCTCTTCATACCCCAGAGGAACTTCACAAGCCGTAGCAGAGGGCCACCACCATGATCTAATGCCTGCTCTAGTTTAGCTGTTGACTGATAACCTGCTGTAAACCAAATAATGAAGCTTTTCATGTTGAATAAGAGCATATAACCATTTACACAAGACTCCCTAAAGCAAGTGCAAAGATTATTGACATCGATCCAACTCGCCATAAACTTAAGGACGGTTGGGGATAGATGCATGTCCTGGTGAGCACCAAGCCACCAATTGATATGTTCTAATGGCCAAGTGGTCCTATTAACATATCAATCCCCAATCCCTCCTGATTAAACAGTATAAAAGAGTTAATCATACATTTCGAAAAGTAAAATCAGAATTAACAAAAAGATTACAGTTCTAATTTGTAAAGTTCCAGTGTTCAGACTACAGAGTATTGAACTTCTATAATTCAAGTATTGTACCCCACAGAAAATTCCTAAAACTTGAAATAATTATAAGATTACATGGCATGCAAACAAATTTCTGCTACACAAAGATCTCCAAGTAAAGCTGAACATTAGTTCACCCTAGGCTACTGTTCCACAGTCATTTCTTCACGCCAATAATTCGTAATCAGTTTCTCAACAATATTCTTCAATGCAGGAGCGCTAGTAAGGCACTTCTGTTCAGCAAAACAAGATTTGCCTTCTTCAGCTGCCTTGCAAAGCTGTGGATCCAATGGAACCTTTCCGAGGAATGGTACACCCATTTCCGTACACATTTTTGCTGCACCACCACCACTGCTATCAAAGACTTCACTGGAAGCAATGAGATCTAGCATTTCAGGTGCTTTATCCCTCATATACTCAATAACCTTCTCAGTTAGATCAGTACGTTCACCATTCTCCGTCATCTTCAAAAACCTGAAATCTTTCAATGGCTGGCACAAACCACTCATGTTCTCAACAACTCCAAGAACAGGTACTCCGACTTTTTTGCAGAAACTAACTTCTTTACGCACGTCAATCAAAGAGACTTGCTGTGGCGTAGTGACGATGATTGCTCCATCTATTCCAGTAGCCTGTAGGAACTGAACAATTGAGATGTGCTCATCAGAGGTCCCGGGCGGGGCATCAACAACCAGAAAATCAAGCTCTCCCCAGTATACATCTTTAAGGAATTGTTTGATGAGCCCATTTTTACGTGGTCCTCTCCAAATGACAGCTTCATCAGGATTGGGAAGCATGAATCCGATTGACATTACCCCAAGGTTGGACTCAACGTAAACAGGAGACCAGCCAAGGTTGCTCTGGTGAATGTCTTGACCATCTAAGCCAAGCATTTTCGGAATACTTGGACCGCAAATATCAATGTCCAGTAGACCCACCTGGAAATCCTTAGCTGCTAGTGCAAATGAGAGTTGGGCAGAGAAAGTGCTTTTGCCAACTCCTCCTTTCCCTGACAAAACTAGTATCTTATGCTTAACAGTAGCCATTCTCTCTGCAATTGCAACCAAATCTGAAGAATGCAATGGATTAAATAATTACCATGTCAGATATAATAGATTCATATGCCAGATAACATGGTCAAGCTGAACATGAGCAAAAGAACTTTTAAGTTTCATAATCCATCATGAATATGCGTTTAGCCGCACGAAGATAATCAATCCACAATATGCCAAATATAAATTTGAACATACGGAAAAGGAAAAGGCAACATAAAAACCAAAATGGAGAGAGGCAAATTACATAGCCCAAAAGCATTCATCAGTTCTCATTTATGGCACATATGTTGACTGCAAACAATTTACTCAATAAGATACGAGGTAACATCTAACAAACTTAACTAATCAGAATGCATCATTAACACTGATAAATTTTTAGACAGTTTAAGCAATTATAAGAGAACATTTTGATACAGATCATTATAAAAATTTAAAACAAGCACTGGAAAATAATTAAATGAAATTGCAAGGACAACCGATTCCGAAACACTGGACAGTTAAAGGGTGATAACCCGTGTCAAAAGCCAAAACCCTCTGCAACTTGATACTAGGAAACATTGAACTACACCATAGCATAAAAACTTCAAAGACTGGATATTCGAAATCATCTGATAGAAGTTTCAGTTTCCTACTCGAAAGGGTTAACGTACCATGCTATCCGACCCCGCATCATGGGTAAGCTTCCTTAACATAAAACAATAGAACTTTTGAAGCATTAACTTATCGTTCAAAACATGAGAGCTCCATCTCCATTAATATTCATCAACAAAGTCTAGCTCCAAACGATTATGCAAGAACAATACAGGTTAATCAACAGCAGCTATTCTCTCTAGTCTCTAGGAAAGCTTCATAGGCTAAAGAAACCTCAAACTCTATTTTTGCCATCAAAAAACAGTTCAAGAAATTGCCATGAAAATAATACTTGATGAAAAAGAAAGTAAAAAACTAAACCCAGAAAATATAATGAAAATATGGGGGAAGAGGAAACCTGGGTCAGGGCCCTTAGGGGCGGTGGCACAAACTTCTTGATTAGGGCAACCTTGGCATGCATCGGACTTACCCGCGGACTCCGACTGAGGACCCGGACAATCTGAGCAGAAATGAAGAAAAGTAATAAACTAGACCAAAAAGTTTTCACAAAATTGACTGAAAAAAGAAAAAGGGCATACGTTCATTAGCGTTTTCTGGGATTTCTCCGTTCTCCATGGGCTCGTATCCTTGTTGAAGACAAGTAATAATCTGTGAGGAAAAAGAGAGCTTCGAGTGCTAACAATGGCGGCAACAAAAACCGATGGGAATTGTGTTCTTAAATAAGCCCAGGTTAATTTCAAAGCGAATTTTCTTCTTATTGTATAATTATCCAAACTTTGACTCATTTGATTTGAATTTGCTTAATTAAAGATTAGAATTCCTTTGCGTTCTAGGGTTTTGAGGAAGAATGGTAAAGCCCGAATCGACCTTACATGTCTAAGATCCAAAGAGAAAATGACATGAGGCCCAATGTGTATACATATCATTCATAACTTCTTTTTTTGGAAAGAAACTTTTTAAAATTAAAATTTAATGTCACTTAATTATATATTTAATAACTAATGAATTGTTTTTTCTAAAAGTTATAATTTATTTTTTCAATGTAAATTTTATTATAAACATGTCATTTTGTTGCGTTAAAATTGAAGCATAGCCCAAGTATGCTAATAATTTGTAGTCTCAAAATTTATACATTTTACCGGTTTGGTCTTAATTCAAAATAATACAATAAATTTAACCATTTATATTTAAAAAATTTAATTACTACAATGGTTATACCTAATAACAGATGACGTTAGGATATGATTCCATTAGTCTGACAGTTTTCTAATAGTGAAGTGTTAAATAAAGACCTAATATTTCCATATCTGCTCAAATAAGCACACAATCTTTCATAGCGGTCAAACAAGAGCCTAATATTTTAAAATTTATTTAAATAAAGGTCAAACATTTTGAAAATATTTTCAAATAAAGGCTCTCATTTTTAGCAGATTCAAAAATGTTAGAAGTTTATTTGGTCAGACTTGAAAATATTAAGTAAACTCTTAATAGACCTTTATGAAAGATTAGATACATATTTGATGATATTTGAAAATGATAAGCTTTTAATTTATCGTTTTAAAAGGTTACACCTTATTTAATAAGAAACACGGCTTCCCTTTTCTCATAAATAAAACTATTGAGATGCATCCTTATTATCTTTATTGATTTTTTAAATAGTTTAAAAATGATTACAATATAATATCTGTTTATACATATTTTTAACTTTTTAACAATGTACATACATCTTGCAGACAAAGCGATTGAACTTGGGTCTTCTAAGAAGAACATCATCCACCTTTGAGACCACCTGTTTATACATATTAGTATATTCCTTTAGCTCTAATGGAGGTTTTTGGTGGAAAAGTGAAGATTTTTCTTTGCATGGATTATTCATTGTTTTTCTTGCAAACTAAAGAAGATGCTCAAATAAACAGTCTAGGAAGAGCTGTTTATTCCAGGATCAAGCCAACTCGACTTTATACTTATCGAAAATCCAAAACCGAAATCTTACCCTTAACAAACTTTAAGATTACAATTTAAAGAGTTACCGAATCATACTTCACACGAAAATGCATGGTCCTTACTTCAAATATGTAGGGGTAACAAGCTCTTAGGCTTAGCGTAACTTCAAATATGCATGGCCTTTAACGAAACCTCGAATTTTATGGTGGCCATGATGGAATACCTTTCTACAAGGTGGGAGGAATCCAGATATATCCATGTGTTTGAACGTAACCAGCTTTAGCCAAAAGCTTGTCTGTTTCTGCTGGTTCACGGCTACCTGGTTTGTATGGAATTGGCTTCATTTCACCATGGTTGATTCTATGTAGAAGAGGCGTGAAAATCTCCCATGCCGCCTGGTGAATGAAGCAACATGAACATTAGTTTGAATCCCCTATAAGTTATAAACTTCCTGAATAAATACGAATTCTTACCTTCAACTCGTCTCTACGAACAAAATGCTGCTGATCACCTCTTATCCTATCTAACCGAAAAAAGATTGAGTTGTTCATTACATGGGAACCGTAAACGAAAAAGTGAAACTAGTTATCATAGTTCTGATCCGTATTACCGGACCTTCAAGCCTTAAGAGTAAGCATTGCAGACTAATATTTCAAGGATCAGAGCAAGGGCAAGGTTCATACGTGTCGAGCATAAGACGTTCATAAGCCTCCGGGATTGTAACATGTTGATAGCGTTGCCTGTATGACAAGTCTAGCTCACTTTGCGCTGTTGACATCTCCAGTCCGGGCTGCTTCACCTGCATTGGAGACGAAATGCAGGTAAATATACAAGCACAAAGATCTCAAAATTTCAGCAAACATATATGCAGTTTTTGTCCATTGAAAATTTGTAAACATAAACGAAACATCCGAAATCACCAGCAGGAAGATCCTCGGGCATTATTATTCTAGTTCTAATAGCTTTTAGATGACACAATAAGATTAGAAAACTCACCATTAGCTTCATATACATGGCTTCGGAAGGTTGCAGGCATCTGACAAACTCATTTCTCCCTAGCTTTTTGCCTAAAGAAAGATTATCGTATTTCCTCACAATTTAATCGAAGAGCCAAGCAATTGTTGAAGCAAAACTATAAAGAATCTTAAAGTTCTATGGTCATACATTTGAATATATCACCGGGAACATCCTTAAATTGAACACATATCTCTGCCTTTCTCGAATTCAATGCTTTCCCAGCCTTTAGTATATAAATGGAACACCTGGAAAGGTTGAAACAAACCAACAAGTGAAATCGACTAATCCAATTAAATTTAAAAGTTGGTAAGTTACTCAGATTTCTAGGGCCGAGCCACTAAAAAGCTGGTGCACGAGAAAAAAAACAATGATGCAGTTAAACTACCTTCCCAACTTTCATTATGTATATGCAGAATAACAGTTGCGAAGCTTGGGGTATTCGAGAGATTGGGAACTGTTGGATCATCTCTGTAACCTTCATATTGTCCGAGTACAACCTCTTCATCTTTAATTGGAAGTACCGATTGAAGAACCTAGATTTCATATAGTAATCAGCATATAGTAAAGAAAGTGTGTACTAAGAGCACCTAAAGTAGAAGGAAAATAAGAAATTATAAGAGAGTATCACATCAACCATATACGACGAAATGGATTGGAACTTAATCAGTTTGTTTAGCGGGCATAGATACGAAACAACTAGGAGTCACTTCCTAAAGTATGGAGTGAAAACTGAAAAGACGCGCACCTTCACTTTTTCATCGCGAATGTGCTCGGGTTTGAGAGAGACAGGCTTCTCCATGGCAACAAGACAAAGAACCTGCATTTGGTATGAACTCGATAAATAATTCAAGTAGGCTAATGGGACATAGCATGTTCTTCCTCCATCTTGTTTTTGTTTCGGTTTATAACAATTACCTGTAGCAGGTGATCTTGGATAATATCGCGGATAATGCTGCACAAAAGGAAAAAGAAATAAGAATCGAATATTTAACATACAAATCACATACAAGGTGATTCTTCATAAGTTTTCCTGTAAAACGGGGATCTGAAATAAGTGCTACAGAACGTACCCATATTCATCAAAATATCCACCGCGGCCTTCTGTTCCGAAATCCTCTCTGAACACAATCTGCCAGAAGAAATGAAGAAAGTAGAGATTAATATCAGAATAATAATTATAACTTCACAATTAACAAAGCTCTGTCAGTCCAACAACGGTAAACATCCATATACTCACCTGTACATTATCAATGTTGTCACGATTCCAAAGGGGCAAGAAGAAACGATTGGCAAATCGAAGCACCAACTGCGAGTGCCATAAAGCCAGATATGAGCCGAGCTGATAAAGAAATCGAGAAATACAAAGCAGATGTTTACACATTGATTACCAGGTTCTGGACCAATTCCTTTCCCAAGTAGTGATCAATACTTGGTAAATTTGTGGTTCGTCGAACAACTCTCCGATCTGAGAACTCAATTCCTCTGCGGAGCCTAAATCTTTGCCAAATGGTTTCTCAACAACAATCCGAGTCCATCCACCAAGATCAGCTGGGGAATAAAACAGAAATATATAAGATATTGTCTTGTAACCATGAATGAGCCCTTCGAGGAAAGTAGATAAGTAACCATTTAAAGCTTGTGTTCATGAGAATATAGAATGGAAAATTTACACAGTTCGGTGAATTACGAAACAAAAATGACGAAAGTACAGACAAAATGGAACTATTTCTTGAAACGGGCCTTGTAAATCATCTAAAATGAAATATTCCAGCACCGTCGTTCATGAAACATAAGTACCTGCATTTATTCATGCAATATTTCCTGATCATCCTGCAAACAGACGGATATACCGTCGGTGGAAGTGCAAGATAAAAGAGTCTCCGAGATGACCCTTCTTGGCTACTTTTTGAGATTTCATGTTTTGTGATCTCCTTGTCTAACAGTTGAAAGCCCTCGGCAGCATCGTACGTCCCGCTTACATATTTAATCTACAAACAATAACAGTTGCCAATTAAAAGCTAAGGAGCAAAAATAATAGGACTGAAGCATGTTAAACATATAACTAGGCTTGTACTGACCAGCTGTAAGAACTTCGATGCATCTTCCGATGGTGAAGCACTCCTTTCACTCACAAGATATCTGCCATTTCTATTACATATCAGTCAAGCCTACCATTCACATTATTCATAAATCAATGCAATTTGGCCAAAGTGTGATAGATGGCTCACCCGTGAATGTGATTTCTCAACTCATCGTCTGAAATCTTAGTCCTTGCATAGCCGAAAATGTGCACCTCGTCCGGTGGTAGAAATCCCTGCATACACACCATTACCATCTAAGGTTAGCCTCCATAGCCCGCCTTGTTTAGCCTTTTGGCTAAGCAATCCATGAATCTAAAAACTTAACCTGGCAATAAAGATGAAACAGAGCAGGGAAAGTCTTCTTCTTGGCAAGATCACCCGAGGCGCCGAGAACAATAATCGAGAGGCATCCGATTTCAGGCACATTCTCATTGCCTGAAAACGAATCGGCCCTGAAACTATCTCTCTTTTGAAGGCACCATTCCCCTGATCCCATCTTCTAAAGCTTTGCTATTTAAGAATCGAAGAATTTGCCCTTTATGGAAACTTCAAACTAAAAACCCTACACAGAATTCATATCAAACGATGAATCCAATGAAATTAAAGTAAAAAAAAAAAAAACATGTTTTGGCCTTTTCTTTGGTTCTTGTATGATCTGTATTCAATGAAAAGTGAGCTGTAATAAAAAAAACATGTGCATTAAATGAGGTGTTCAATTCACCAGAACTGAATCAGAGCTTGATAAAGACATGGAAATTAAACGTTTCTTTAGATTTCATCGGATAGATCAACAACATGCAAAACCAAACATAACAAACAAACAAAAACACAAACTTTTTCCATTGCATGGATCATCCCCATGAAGAAACAAACTTTAAAAATGAAAAAAAACAAAACAATCAAAAACCAACCCAGAATTCGAATCAAAACATGTTTTGGGATGCAAGAATCAAGGACTGAACTGAAAAAACAAACCTTGACAGCAGGATTCTGAGAAGAATGAAGCCTGGGGAATTGCAGAGAAGAGAGAGAGAAAGGGGTTTGGTATGAGTTTGGTGTTGAATTAAGGTTTGAATTATGAAGCAGTATTTGTATTGCTCAAGCGTTGCTCACCAACTCTTCTGGTCTCAATGTCTGGTCAGTGGTCTCGTTTTCTTACCAGCCGCCGTAGTCATACAACGAATTTTCAGTCCATTCACCCTATTTCTCCGTATTTCTGTTAATGACCCGACAACTTTGGTAATCTTTGTTTTTGACCACCAATTTCCATTTCCACCCTATCTGAAACAATATATAAGGAAAACAATATATTTGTGTTTTTCTTACCATGTTAAGGATTACTTGAAAATATATCTATTCATTGGTTGGATTATCTGATAAATTAAGGTTTGTATAATTTTTTTTATTAATTAGATCAATCCAACTCGAATTATTATTATTATTATTATTATTACAAAAAAATTATATTTATTGCATCGATAAATTATATGTTTCTACATATTTTAATAAATTTCGTCAAATATTAAAATTTTAATTATTATTATTTTTTAAGAGTTTTTAAATAGATGTTACCAAGTGAGTTCATCGTCAATTTATAGCTTTATACAGTAACAATATATCGCATATAATTATGAAATAATACATATATATATATATATTAAGTATTTAAAATTGTCAATCTGAATTATGACTCTCAAATTCTCAAATCGGAAGATAATATATGCTTAAATGTATACTACCGGATGTTTTAGTTATGAAATAATGCAACATAATGTCAAAAAATGTTCTTAGCATTTGATTGGATAGTCACTTTGACCTTAGTTCTTTTTTTTGAAGTACTTTAATACTCAATGTTTCATTTTGGGTCAAAACGACCCCTCCGTGATTGAAAATTGTTAGTCAACTAATAATAAATAGCTTAAAATAACTTGATAGAATGACACGTTAGCAAAAAAACTAATTTTATATTTTATAGAATTTTATAAAATTAATATTTGACTGATGTGTAATTCTGTCAAGTCAACATCTTTGTATATATGACACTACTATATCAGTGTGCACTATCTTTTAAAATACCAACTAAATGCCACAATAAAAAAACAAACAAGCGAATCTTTTAAAATATTCATCGAGATTATTTAACTTTTAGTCCATTTTTATTTTGGTCACTCTCCTTATCTTCTGTAAAAAAATACTAATATAATTTATTAATTTTTTAATAAAATAATATACTTTGTAGGTAAAACCAGTTTTCTGGTCTTCATTCTACAAAATATAAGTAGCTGCTGAGAGTACAATTTTTTAACCATGCTTAAAAAAAAGGAAAGAAACGCATGATGTTAGTTTGAAAGAATTATCATTCTTGCGTAAAAATGAAGGAATTGATGCTCAACTTTCTTTCTTTACCTTGTTAAATGACAGGCTATATATGGTTGTACCTCAGGTCCCCAGGTTTTACCAGGAGATATTGGATACAACACCACCACAAATAAATAACCGAGGCCTGGTTCTGCATAACTGTAAAAAGATTCATGTATCAAGACATCATTCATCAAGATCTTCAAAACTGTTTGTTTTTAGCAGGGAAAAGATAATGCTCAAGGGCTCTTCAAGCCATCCATATTTATGTTCAGTTGCTACCATGACAGGCTAAGAAGCCTAACAATGTTACAAAGTTTCATGGAAAAAAGCATGCAGCTCTGAATTTGCACTTTCCCTTTTCCTTCTTATGTACAGCAAAGGGATCTTCTCCTTCCTTTTGTTTTCTTTTTAAACTCTGTATCCTTTGTAGTTTCAATGGCAGTTTCCATTTCAGTTTTTATATCCTTCTTTCTTTTCTGGTGCTCTCACGGTACCGACCTTGGTTGGATCCAACATTATTATTTCAGGGGAAGATTGTCAAGCAGAGAGTGCACTTCCTTCTCTCGCCTCTGTTTAGATGTTTTAAATGGGTCCAAGAATCGAAATTGGGTTTCCCAGATCCCGGAATGAGGATATTAGACCACCTCATGGAGTGTCCTATACCCAGAATATCTTCGTATGGTCGAAACAAAACTTTCCCTACCTGGTAACCTTTTGACATAGAATGAGTCATATAGCTGCTATAATTCTGAGGCCATTAAAAAGGTTGCAGAGGTTTGGAGAAAAAGAAGAATAATGAGAGCGGTGGGACTAATAGTATATTATTTTATGGAAGAAAAGGAAAACTAACGGTCACAACAGCATTTTCTGACAAAAAATATCGAGAGTAACCAAATTGAAAACGGACTAAAAATTGGATGACTCAATAAAAATTTTAATAATCCGGTGACCAAAATGAACGCGCCCTAATTCGGTGACCACTGGTGTACTTTACCCTTAAATTAAATCCCATGGATTCCGATTCTTTTTCGAATACGAAAATTTGATCAATCAATTTAAACGTAAATATGAATTGATCATGAAAATTAATAAATTGAACTCAAATGGACATAAATTCAAATTAATCTATAACTATCTAAAAATGTCAAAACTTAAAGTGATAAAAACTTGCAATGATTAGTTCAAAAACTCAAATTATCCAAAACAAATATTTTTCGAACCTAAAATATCTAGGAAAATAATGTAATATATAGGTTGTATAAGAAATATGTCTATTTTAAGACTTGAGGGTTTAGATTAGGGTATAGCATTTAAGGTTTAATTGGTAAGATTTTAAATTTAAGGTTAAATTTAGATTTTAGGGTACATGTTTCAAAGGTTAGGATTAAAATTTTTAGGGTTAGAATTTTAGATTTTATATTGTGGAGTTTAAATATGAAGTGTTGTGTATTTTTTTACATATTCTATGCATTGTAAAACGTCGGCTAAATTTAGTATAAAACAAAAATAGAGAAACATTCCAAACAAAATGCATAACATAGCCTACTAAACTAAGGTTTGATTGACATGATTGATATTACGATAAATAAGAGAATGTAATTTCAAGTTTACTTAAATACACAATATTATTTAATAAAGGGGGTTGGACGTATATAAATTATAAGAAAATATTTCATGCAATGGCGGTGAAAAACTTGTTTTTCATACGCGAGTTTAATTTATAATTTAGATGTTTAGTTTAGGGTTTAGATTCTAGTGATTTATGTTTTAAGGTCTTGAAGTTAAGGTTTAAGGTTATAATTTAGTGCTAAAGTTTAAAATTTATGAATTTAAAATTAGAGATTTATATTTTATATCGTAGAGTTTAAAAAACATGCTTGTGTAAAAAAATCTATATCGATAGTACATTAAATATTTAATCATAAATTAAATGTTTATTTCTTATAGTTTCCCGTAAATATATGTCAATTCAATATATATTTTCTTAATAATTTAGCATTCATTCTAATTTACTTGTTATTTTTACAAATTTAATTGATCAATTATTATGTTATACTTTCTTGATCAAATCTTTGATTTTGTAAAAATAAATTTGTATTTAATTTTATTGGACACGAGTTTGATCCTTTAATGAATAAGTCTTAGTTATTTTATTTAAAGATTGTAAAATGTATGAAAATACAAAAGCATTATCATATTATATGAATTATTTTTATAAGAAAGAATATTTAATAATTTTTGAGTGATTTGATACCGAATTAACCAATAACATTAAACTTATTAAAATTTAAATAATAGTTTAGATATAAGGTCAGTTGAAGTAATTTATTTGACCATTAGTTGAAGTGATTTTAATTATTAAGGAAAATGATTTTGAAGTAATTTATTAATAGTTTATGGCATGCAGACCACACCCATTCCAAAAGGCATATGCGTGGAGATTGAACGTCTGATTTGTAATTTTATTTGGGGGCATACTGATAAGGGGCGAGGTGTTCATTTAGTCAGTTGGAACGAAGCATGTAAACCTGTTCTGCAAGGAGGTCTTGGATTTAAACAGCTATGTACACAAAATGATACCTTTCTAATTAAGGTCACGTTTAATCTTGTGGCTAAACAGGATCAACTTTTGGTTCGATTCATCCGTGCAAAATACAAGTGCATGGAGGTGCCCCCTGACTCTTTGGCTCGAAGTGCTTGCTCCCACTTGTGGTGTGGTTTGGCTACAGTGTGGAATGATGTGCGAAGTAGTGTGTTGTGGAACATTGGCAATGGGGAACGAGTGGACATTTGACGCGATAATTGGCTGACGGATGTAGGGCCTTTGGCCGCGGTGATGTCCGATGACACGCATCCTCTTCCGAGTTTTACTCCAGTCAACTCGATGGTCCGTCCGGATGGAAGTTGGGCATGGGAGCGGTTTCAACACTTTATACCTCCTGATGTTGTTGAGTATATAGCTACAGTTAAGCCTCCTAATCCATTGATATTGAATGATAGACCTGGGTGGCAATGGGAGGAGAGTACGGCGTTCACTGTAAAATATGCTTATACCTTGCGTGCTCCATATTCTAGTGGAGCATGGAGATGCTATATAGAGAGTGATTCAACAGTTTAAAGGTCCGCAATGTGTCAAGGTCTTCAGGTGGTTGATTTGTAAAGGAAGAGTGTTGACTAATGTAGAGCGAACCCGTCGTCATATCGCAGATTCATCCGAGTGTGTGGCCTGTGGGGCAGGTATGGAGAACATTGACCATATCCTTCGCCATTGTCCGTGCGCAGCAGCAATTGAACTTTTTCTCTATTCCCCTTGTTGAGTGGATCCGCTTAAATTTGATTTCCCCTAATTGCCTTACAGTTTCGGAAAAATGAATGGGAGCTTTTATTTGGAGAACTTGTTTGGAATCTGTGGTTATCGCGGAATCGGAGAGTGTTTGAACCGGATGAAATTGATAAAGGCACTGTCCTAGCTCGTAGCTGTCACCTTGTAGTTGAGTCTCAACGTGCTTTTAAAACCATGGGAAAGACACATCGCCCAACTGCTGTAGTGAGGCCACCAAATGTGCAGTGGAATTCGCCGGTCAGTGGGGTTTGGAAAATCAATGTTGATGGTGCACGAAACATATCCGATTGGGGACCTCTTGTGGGGGTGTCATTCGAGATTCGAATGGTTTGTGGATTGCTGGTTTCTCGAAATATATTGGTAAATGCTCAACACTAGAAGCTGAATTCTTGTCAGTGAATGAGGGATTGAAGTGTGCCATGCACGTGAATGCTGAGGCTGTTATGGTGGAGTCCGATAAAATTGAGGTGGTTCGGGCTTTACAACAAAATGGTGGGCGTGATCCCCATTTGTCACTTTTATCTTCAATTCGATCCTTAATGCAAGGCCAATGGCATATGGACATACAACATGTGTTTAGAGAAGGTAACTGTATCTGATGCTATAACAAGGATGTGTTCCAAAGATAGTTTTGTGTCGCGTCTTTTTCTTCAACCTCCTGATGAGGTCCTTGCTATTCTGCATGATGAGTGTGGTAGTTAACGTTTGGTGTGTTGTAATTTTATTGTTGAGTTTATCTCGATCGTTGTTTTTGTAATACTGTTATAGGTACTCTTTTCTTCCAATTAGGTTTAGGGAGGTTATTAATGAGACTTGTGATAGTATCCTTCCCTATTAATCAAAAAAATCATTTAGTTATAAGAAAAAATTGAATATATTTATATCATAGTGTTGACTGGTAAAGTAAACAAGGATCGAAAATAGCGGTCAAGTGATGGTTCTCACGGTGGTTCAAAGTCTGAGTTCCTATATAGCTTCTCCAGTGTGAGTGGTGGTGTCTCAGAGCCGGGGATTGTGCGTTTTCCTCGTTGCATGTTCTCTTTTATACTATACGGACATGTGTCGTCACAAGGTTAACGTGGCGTTGTGATGGGACTAGCTATGAAGTGATGATATAGGCTTATTGTATCATCAGTTGCGGTCACATGTACGGACACGTGACAGCAAAATATCGTCCGCCTAGATATATTTGCAGATCTGCTTGTTCGCCCATATGAAGGGTTCATTTATACTAAAGGTTCGTGGGGGCAAGCTATTGTAGTTTGCCCGAATGGTGGAAAAATTAATCGACAAGAGAGAAGCAACATATTGGGAAATTGGCTCCATCTGACGGTGGAGGAGGGAGATTGACGAGAGAGAAACCATAAGGTTTTTGGTCGATTCGTGAACTTTAGAGCATTTTTCGGCAAAATGGAAGTTGAATTTAGACTCCAGGGGTCGAGACCAAGTAACTGGTGAAATTTGAGACCTAACAACCACCATCTACGACCGTTTGGGGGTTTAAGAGTGACCAAAAATGTTTAATGTGTAAACTTTAGTGACAGAAAACGTTCAATGTCTAAACTTTATTGAGTAAATTAAACGTTTTGAAACATCAGTAGTCAACATAGGTTTAAGAGTAAAATTCAATGATGATTTACGTAATTTACCCTTTGTATTTTATAATCTCAAACTATGCTATCAATAAATAAAAAAGTCCTTGATGTTAATAGATTGGGTGGTAGTTGAGCACAATATAAATAGTTAGGGTTAGTTGACAACAAAGCAATGTCATTGATTAATGTGTTAGGGTCAGTTGAGTTTGTAAACAGTTTACTTTTCATGGAAAATTGTGTATATTAATTACGTAAATTAAGATATTATAATTTAAAACATTGCAATTTTTACTAGATCTAATTTTCAAGTTTCTTTTCACTTGTAAGTTTCTTACATGTTCATCAAAGTTGTTTACTAGATCTGTGCTTAGGATGTGAATTTATGTCGGGTTGGCCTTGTTTTTCCTTTGATGTGTTACTCGGACTCGAATTTAAATATCGGATATAATATGTGACAGATTATAATAATTAATTTATAATAATTTTGATAATGTTTTATATTTACACTACTAACATTCTTATGTATTACATGTCCCTCGTAATACTCATGCTCTTTGCCTTTCAAACAATTTCTCAAGCTAAGCAAAAGAAAGTTATTGCTTATAAAGCATTTGAATTGTGAAAATGGCAATAAGCATCATCACACATATGGTGTTTAAATGGTCGGTTCAATTAATAATTGAACAAAACTAGTTAAAATTTAATTAATCGAAGTTCTAATCTTTTAACTGTTAATCGTATCATTTTTTTCTCCAAAAATCATTAATCAAACATAACTAAGTTCAGTTAATTATGTCGATTTTCGAATTAACAGAATTTTTTAGTATTTGTTAGTTTTTTTAATTAAGTAAAGAGATATTTCATTTTCAAGGCAAATACTAAGATTCGAATCCACATAAAATGGGGCAACATGAGCATCATTGACCACTCGGCCAATTACTGGATCATAATATTTGTTCGTTTTAACTAAAATTCTTAATATTTGTTAGTTTTGATTCAAAATGAGTGGATTCAACATTGGAATTAAAATGAAAATGAGTTTATTTTGTTAGATATATTTATATTTTTATTCTTTATTTTACCCTTATGAGTGGATTCAACATTGGAATTAAAATAAAAGTATTGGGTCTTAAATATAAGGTATAAAGTCAAAAAATAGCTCTAACGTTTTATAGTCAATTTGGTCTTATTCTTTTTTTTGAGCAATTCAACCCTCAACGTTTTATTTTGGGTCAAAATGACACCTCTACGAATGAAAATTGTTAGAAAACTAACAATAAACAGTTTGACTGACTTGACAGAATGATAAGTGAGCATAAAAAATTATTTTATATTTTATATAATTTTATAAAATTATTTTTTGACCAATGTAATATTTTTTTCAAGTAAACATATTTGTCTATATGATACTACTATGTCAGCGTGCACTGCCATATAGGTTTGTCACATCATTTCAAGCCATTTACGGTAAGCTGAGTGACAGTTTTCATCCGTAAAGAGGTCATTTTGACTCAAAATAAAACTTTAAGGGTTCAATTGCTCCAAAAAAAAATTGAGTACCGTTGGAGTCATTTTTTGGACTTTATGCTAAATATTATGAATCAATGATTGAATTTGCCCTTACAATAAAAAATATATTAATTATATATTAAAATTTCAATTAATTAATCAATTTTCAACCGAATTAACTATTAACAAAACTTTAAAATTTAACCGTTTACTAACCGAATATTTTAGTATTCAACCGATTAGCCGAATGATTATAACTGAACAATGAAGACCCCATACATCTATAATCATTTATTGTTAAATTTAAAAGTTTTTTTAAAAAGAATCCTTAACACTTCTGATCATTTCAAGCAATTTCCTTTTTCAATGATAATATAACAAACACATTTTGGTAAAAAAAACCACATGCTATTATTTAATGTTTTACAACGTCCCATTTGTACTATATATATAATATAGTTTTTTATTCGATATATATTATCTAGACTCTTTTTGTTGAAATATATTAAACAATGTTTTTAAACTCAACAAGTGTCCCAGTAAAAAAAGCGGATGATGTTCATTATAGAGACACGAGTTCAACTTACTTTGTTGACAATGTGTATTCGCATTGGTAACAGATACTGCATTGTAATCACCTTTAGACTATTAAGAAAAAATAATTGAAATATATTAAACGTTTAAATATATTTAATCTTATGAGTTCCTTGTATCAACGATAATATATTAATTAATAAAATTAAAAGATAATCATATATTTCATTTCTTTATAAAATAACCTACTAAATATCAATTGTATGCATGTATTAACGAATTTTACATCCTCGAATATATTTAAACCCACGACATTTAGAATGTTGTAATAGTAACAAAATCAATCATATAATTTATAAAATTGTGGGAGGGATTATTTTTATTATTGATAAAATTCAAATTTTTATTTTAATAATATAATAATTGGGACAATTTTTCTTTTCTTTTTTTTTTTAAAATGAAATGATCAACGAATGATAAGGTAAAAATCAAAATCCTTACAAAAAAAAAAAAAAACGGATGCCGCCACTAGGGGTTAGCGTTCAATTGGTCGAGTAAAATTTTTTTTAATTATTCGAGTTGACACGTTATATTTTATAACTCAAATTTTATTTAAATTTGATTCGAGTCGAGTTTATAAAATTCAAGTCATGTTCGAGTCGAGTTGAGTTTTCGAGTTCCTATATAAATTTAATTGTAATTATTTATCATATTATAGTATAATTTGATTCCAATTTAAACAACTTTATCTAATCATATAAGATATGAACATATATTTTTTTATTTTTTCATATGTGGCATATATTTCTTCATATTTTTTATATCGATATATATTAGAAAAATTGTGGGGCTTGACTCAAATTTAAAAATAAATTTACTAATTACTAAAAATTTTTTTGAGTTATTCGAATTTTTATTTTATAACTCAATTTTTATTTGAAAATTTTTAAATCAAGTCGAGTTTATAAAATTTTGAGTCGAATCAAAATGAGTTAAATTTTTTTTACCCAAAATTAAGTAAAAGAATATAATTTTTTCGAGTCGGAACTTTTACTTATCACTAGCAGCCGCTGAACGATTTTCGAAGCAGGCCGGCATTCGGCAACCATTTTTACCAAGCGCACGTTTGCCTTACTTACATTCCTTCCCGAAGGGACACGTCATTCCGGAATCCATTTTTTATACAGCGGCGCACCTTAGCATCGACCCCTTCACTTTATGTCTGGTCTCCATCAATTTCAAACGGCTAAACGTGACTCACTTTATCCCACCCACGGTCCCATCCCATTACCGAATTTTCAAACAAAGTCCCCTAACTTTCTAAAATTTAAAATCAGCCCCCCAATTAAAATACCCACCATTTCTAAATTTCAATGTTCTGATCCTTTTTTTCCCAAACAAACAAATTTTCCGAGAAAGAGAGAGAGAGAGGGAAATGACAATGGATAGAGAAAAGGAGAGAGAGGTAGAGCTTGAAAGCGCAATGTATACGAATTGCTTGCTTTTAGGTTTGGATCCATCGATTATCGGTCTCGGAGCCTCCAACGGAACCCCTCGGGTCGGACTTTTCCGTCATTCCAACCCTAAATTAGGCGAACAGCTTCTTTACTTCATCCTCTCTTCTCTTCGTGGCCCTGCTCAATCCGCCAGGGTAACGATCTTTTCCCCTTTTTACCTGTTCGGTTTAGTTTTGATCTGGTCCGTATTGGTGTTGAGTTTAGTTTTTTTGCTGTCGGATCTTTCAGGATTTCGATCGAGTTTGGCCGATTTTTGATTCAGCGCAATCTCGTGATTTTCGAAAGGTTGATTTCTCGATTTATTCGTTTTCATTTTTGAATTTTGAGTTTTATTGTTTTGTTTAAATTTTATTTATTTGTTGTTAATTTAGGTTGTGCAAGGGATAATTACCGAGCTGGAAGCACAAGGAGCTTTACCGAGGAGTAATTCGAGGGTTTCTTCGCTGGCTACTTGCTGTGGACCGAGGTTAGCAGTTAATTTCTGTTTGGTTGCCCAAGAAAATTTAAGAAAGTCAAGCAAAATGGGAAAATTATATTGATTGGCTTGCTTCTGTTAGTTCTAGTTGCATTTGGCTCATGATAGTGGATATTTTACTATTGGCGCTGAATAGCATTGCAAGATTCAAAAAGATTGAATTGTTTTATTTGCGACTTCATAAATGAATTTTGTTAATCCATCTTCACGTTGGGATTTCCTATGTTTTTGGTTTTGTAGATTTGTTGAACTTCTATGGCAACTTTCATTGCATGCATTGCGAGAGGTTCATAGAAGGAATTTTGCCGCAGATGTTGCTTCTAACCCATTGCCTGCACCATTGACTGATGTTGCATTTTCACATGCTGCTTCACTACTTCCCGTAACAAAGGTAATGCATCTCTAGACTCTCTTTAATAAGGTACATTTACAGTTCCTTATATTAGGTCCTTTCTTTTTTGGAGCTTCTATGTTATAGTTTCAGCATGTAGTTTCAAAATGCCTTTTTTACTAGATCTTCCATATCTGTGAAGTAACATGCTTGTTTTTTAAACAGGCTAGAATAGCTCTTGAACGGAGGAGGTTTTTGAAAAATGCAGAAACATCAGTGCAGAGACAGGCAATGTGGTCAAATTTGGCTCATGAAATGACTGCAGAGTTTCGTGGTCTTTGCGCTGAGGAGGTAAATAAATAGTTAATTATTTGAACTCTTTGAGTTTTTATGTCAAATTATCAATATAACCTCCCCGCCCGTTTCCTTTTGTTAAGGGATGGCTTTGATTTAATATCTTTAACTAATGCCTTTCCTTGTGAAACCTGGATCTTAGGCTTATTTGCAGCAAGAGCTGGAAAAACTACATGACTTACGGAACAAAGTGAAGTTGGAAGGAGAGCTATGGGATGATCTTGTCTCTACTTCAAGTCAGAATTCTCATTTGGTTTCAAAGGCCACTCGCTTATGGGAGTCTATATTATCTCGTAAAAGTAAATGCCCATGCATAAACCACATTCATCTGTATCTTCATTAACTTGTGTGATTTTCATAACCTTGATTTCAACCCATATGTCCAGATGAGCATGAAGTTCTTGCTTCAGGCCCTATCGAGGATTTGATAGCTCATCGGGAGCATAGGTAATTTCCCCTGCATTTCATTTTTGCATGGTGCATATGGCACATTTTTTCTCCCCTTCTCATATGCATCATTTTTCAGGTATCGCATCTCTGGGTCATCTTTGCTTTCAGCTATGGATCGGAGTTCACAAGTTCCTTCTACCGAAGTCTTATCCGGTCAGTCTGGTGATTTGGATGGCAAAGAACAAAATGGTGGATATCACACACAGTTCAATGAAGATTCACTTTCTCGGGTAGATGATAGAAGTGGGAGAATCCACCAGACTGTTGATGTAGCAGAAGTAATCAGACGTTGGACACATGCTTTACAACGCATTCATAAACAGTCACTTCAGCTGGTATGCTGTTTTATTTTGTTTTTCTTTATGTTAGCTAACTTGGTTTGTTTTAATACTTGACCATCAGAATTATACTGAATTTGTGAATGTGATAATGTCTTCATGGCACATAATTATTAATCTGATATCATTTAAATTTGTGGTATTGTCAATTTTATTTACCCGGGGCATAATTTTCAACAGTAAGTTTGAAGTTGTGATAACAAAATTTATGCCTGGTGTTTTTTGTCTTCTATGAAGCAAAACCCTTCACTTAAAAATTTTCGTCTTTTGGAGATGTGAACTAGAACTTTTAAGGTATACCAGAATCATGAAATTTTCAGTTTGCACCTTCTGAAGCATTTAAAAATAATTTAGAAATTCAAAATATGATTCACTTTTTTATGGAATTATGTTGCTAATTATCAGTGTTGAAGTAAGGTGCTTGTATGCAGTGATTGTATTGCTATTGCGATGCAGGCTAAAGCTAATGATGGAGAGGGTCCTGATATTCTGCGAAGCGCACATGATGGTGGCACAAGTGGTCATGCTGAGTCATTAGCTGCAACTCTTGCCGAGCACCAGCAACACCTGGCTAGCTTTCAGGTAAAGCAATAGCCATTGCACTTTTAAGTATTTATTTCTTGACGATCTAGGACTGGAAATATCTGGAAATGTTGTTAGTTAATGGAAGTTTTAGTTTATGTGGAGATTGAGAATTGACTGAACCTATTTTTTACTTAAATTTTTTTATTGAGTTGGTGTCGTGAGTCAATAAACAAATCAGTTTCTTAAATAAAATTAGTGAAATATTAAAACAAAATAAAAGGAAAAATTTCCATGTAGGGATATTAATGGGTTTTTTGTTTCACCTATATTTACTAAAAGAAACTTGTAAATACCTAACTTCTGTGTGGATGTGTAAAGATCTAGTGGGAATATATTATTGTTTGCTTCTTTTTGCTTTGCTTTATATGTGCATGTTTGTGGGTTTACAAATACGCTTAGACATATGCCTCTTTTAAACCGTAAATTGCTGTTATAGTTTCTAAGTTATATCTAAAGTGTTTTTTTGGCAGCACTTTGTTGACTCAACATGCTATTCTTAGTTTTAGATGACATGTAGTTTCTAATACCATTTAAATGCAGGTGCTTATTAACCAACTAAAGGAAGCTGCTCCATCAATCGAGAAGTCGATATCAGAGTGTACAGAGAAAGTAAATAGCATTTCCTCCAACTTACCTCCAATGGCCAGACATCGCGGTCAGGCTTCCTCACCTAATCAAGCTCAGAGCAGTGGAAGGACCTTGGTAAATTATGTCCAATCAATGTTTCATGTCATACAAACATTTGAAACTTTGAATTTTTGTGTTTGTAGAACTTATGATTCATTTTTAAGATATTTTTATGGATCACGCAGGAAAGTAGCTCTGATGATGTTGGTGACATCACTTCAAAAATGTCTGCTGTTCAGCTTGAGAAGATTTCAGCTAGCCCTCCAGCTTTAAAGCTCCCACAATTATTTAGTTTAACTCCGAATTCATCTGGAAAAGGTGGAACCATGCAAAAGCGAGCTCCCTTGACCCCAAATTCAGCTGGGAAAGGTGGAAACATGCAAAAGCGACATACATTTGCTCCTGAGACTAACCAAATCGGAACTTTTTCTGAAAGGAATTCAGTGGAACAGCCTCTAGTAAACAATCACGTAGATTACCCACCCCAAGGTTTGCTTCTTTTTGTTATTGATTTAGTGCGCTTCGTTTATCAATTGAAAGAGAGTTGGTAATTTAACACCTTTTATGTTGCAGATACCGACAGTTCTTATATTCAGAACTTAAAAAGATCCGTGAGGCAAGCTGCACTGTCAATGCCATCCTCCAATTCGGAGTTATTACTTGACAGTCAATCTAATGAAAGTTCTGAACACTTCTTTGTACCTGTTTCATCAACTAATTTCTCTCTTGGGGGACCGGAGAACAAAGTGGGCTCTACAAGGACTAAGAAAGTATTTTCTACTCAAACAGACAACTACTTGCTCGACAGCCATTCCAGTAATGCTCATGTCGGGAGTGATAACTACGATGACTTGCCACAAATGTTTAACAATCTAGATTCCCTTAATGACTATGATCAGGCAAATGGATTTCTCTCCGCTGGTGCTTCAAGTTCTGCAGCTTCCGATGGCCAATCGTTTTTTGACGTGGAGGAAGCTCAGGATCAGGTCTTCTCCCCTCCTTTGCTTATGGAAACGTCCCTCTTTGCCGATGCTTATGAGGATTTGCTCGGTATGTTGTTTTAATTGCAAAGTAATACTATTATAAACTATCAAGCATCCATGAGGTGCAGTACTATTAGCATTGAGACATTTTCATTTTGTGCAGCTCCACTTTCAGAAACAGAAACCGCCTTGATGGAGCATTGAGACTGGAGGTTGGATGGTTTTGGTTTTCGGTCGTTGGTTGGGACGTCCGGTACCCTCCTGTCCCCTTGCTTTGTTGTTCAACACGATGCTTGTCTGTACTTTGAGAGACTGATCCATTGAAGTCTTGAATATTGTTATTAATTTGTAAACCAAGTGAAGTTTAAAGAGAATTTATAATTTTGCCCACAGTGCAAGCATTTCGCATATATTTAATAAGATTTGATTGTTGTTCTTAGTTCAGCGAGTTGATCGTTGAAATCCATTAGCGTTGCAGACCATCGGTTGGTTGGTAGACATTCAGATTCCCGTTGTTCCAAACCACCAGCTCAAGCCCAAGGTGCCTTGGCCCTACCATTTGAAAAATTCATAATAAGTTTTTTTTAATTTAATTTGATCTTTCAATTTTTTAGAAATTTATATTATATATATATATTTAATTAAATCCTATTTTAATTTGGCCCCTTCAATTTTTCCGTCAAATTACATTTTAGGTCCTATATATTTAAATGTTAAATAAATTAGGTATTGACAATCTGTTTTGAGTTTAAATACTTAATAGAACTTTATATTTTTTAAGTTCAATAATTAGAACAAAAATCCCCCCCCCCGCCTTTTTGGTGTTACTATGTATGTCCCAACACTTGAATCTAAACCCTAAATTTATTTTTAATATTATATCATACATAGAGACACCAAAAAACAAAAGATTGTTGTTCAATAATTTAACCAATCACGATATTCGAATGTGACTTCGTATATGTACTCAAATATTCTTTTTACAAAAAAGAGGACCTCGTTAAAAACTTTCTCATAATCGAATTTCAGTAATAGCACTCAATCAACGGAAGAGAAAAAGAATACTCGATAACACGAAACAACATATCGCTTACATCGTTAAGGAGATGCAACGAAAAGTCCCAACAAAAGAACAAGAATGTTCACCTGTGCACAGAGAGCTACATGCAAACTGGCCTAGAGATTTCTGGAACATAAATTTATGGCAGAAATTATTTGACCTCTCTCATTATTTTATCTTGATCCATCTCTAGCTAAAAAGATGGAAGAAATTATTTAATATGATATTGATATTTTAAGATTTTAACTGCAATATTTCAAATTTTGGATCAATTTAAAGCTTAATTATAATTTAGGGAGATGTGCTGCAATTTTATCATGATATTATTACAAATATGATATAGAATTTAGGGAGTAGTGAAAAAATAATTTCTTTTAGAGAATTATTTAGGGAAATAAGATGATATGATCAGTACCGAGAAAAATTGGCAGCTGCCGACAAACTTGTTACGTTTTTTTTTTTTTTTTTTTGCATTCTTGGACTGAAATGAAAAAAAGTTAAAAATTATAATTTGAAATGAAAATTTATGTTGATTTTTAAGTTAAAATGAAACGGTGCGTATAGGAAGACATTTATGTTGATGTTTGAAGTATAAGTATACTGCATAAATAAAAAAAATTAAAATTTTCATAAAGTTTGAAGTGAAAATGTGCATTTTGCTTATATAAATAATAGCGTCTGTTCAAATATAGATTTGAAACAAAAAAAAGCTCAGATATCGAAAACGAAAATTAAAAAAAAATACAATTTTTTCACCCCAAAGATCATATCGAAAGAAAATTAAAATTACTCGGTAAAAAAAATAATTAAAATTACAGAAACGAAACTACAAAAATTCAGAATATACTAAACTTACACGGACCAAAATCCTTGTAAATAATGATACATTTCTATGTAGAAAAATTAAAAATAAAATTTGAAAAGTAAAAAAAATATATATCAAATTCAAAGATTTAATATTATCAACAAATTCAAAATTGAAGGTTAAAATAATTTTTTCGGACGGACAAAACACTATAAAATTATCACCTTTCAAAACTCTACAATATACTTATAATTCAAACAATTATAGGGTTAAAGAGTTAAATTTATTAATTTATTTAAATTTTTTTTTATTTTAGTCCATTAATTTTATTTTCTTTTATTTCATCGACAACTGACTTTGCCTTATATTGTAAAAATAATACCATTTTCTGTAATAATTCTATAACACACCAATTACCTTTTTCTTACTATAATTTTCTAATTTTGCCCAAAATGATGGAAGGAATTTGTGCTTACCTTAACACAATGATTGGACTTTAAATTAAATTAAATGCTTAATCAAATTTCCATGCATTATCCATCTGTACAATGGTTGTACTTTTCCCTCGTGTAAGGTTAATTATGTCATAAAGGTACAACAGATGAATCCCATTACCCCATTACACAAAAATAACCAAAAGAAAGGTTGCTGGCTGCATCATGTCATCGTAAACCTTTCAAATTATACGCCCAAAGGCCCCTGTTTTTCCCTTTCCTTATGTTTCTTTCTTATTTGATTTGCCATTGAAATTTCTTTACCAGATTTTATAAACCCTCCAAAACCATTAATTCATATCAACCCTAGAAAGAAGAAGACCAGAATTTGAAAGGAAAGAGGAAGGGAAAAATTTTCATCTCCGGGCCTGCAAATCTATTAAGAAAAACGTTGAAAATATCAATACCCAGATTTTGTTTTCGACGAAATACATTAAAAAATTGAGGTTTCATTTTATTATTTTTGTTGTGAAAATTAGAAAATTTAAGGGAAATGCCGAGCGTAGCTGTAAAATTATACAGTGTGTTCTTCAAGTTCCTCTTGAAGCAGCGACTGCAAAGCTGGATTCAAGCCGCCGTTGACGAGTCCTCCAATCCTTACGGCGTCACGACCCGACCTGAAGAATCCGTTTCCTCTCCCAATCCTTCTTTCACCGACGGTGTTGCCACTAAAGACATCCACATTGACCCGTTTACCGCCCTTTCGATTCGGATCTTTCTCCCCGAAACGTCTCTTTCCCCTCCCGAACAATCCCAGCCAAAACCCAAGTTCAGATTATCCCAATTAGATAGCCCCAATTCCATTGTTCGCCGGAGGAACAGTTATGCTCCACCTGATATCGGAACCCCGAGAAGCGATCCGAGAAGGAGCAGTTTTGATGGGTTAAATTCAAGATCCGACAATAATGCCTATCGAGGTTATTCGCCATCATCTCGAAAATGTCGAAAATTGCCGATAATGTTGCAGTTTCACGGCGGGGGTTGGGTTGGTGGGAGCAATGAATCGGTTGCCAATGATATCTTTTGTAGGAGGATAGCGAAATTGTGTGATGTTATAGTTTTGGCGGTTGGTTATAGGTTGGCGCCGGAGAATAAGTATCCGGCGTCTTTCGACGATGGAATTAAGGTGTTGCATTGGTTAGGGAAGCAAGCGAATTTAGCCGAGTGTTGTAAGTCGATGGGGAGTGGGGCTCGTGGGGTTGGAGCAGAGTTTACAAAGGCCGAAGTTCAAAGACATATTGTTGATGCATTTGGGGCTACCATGGTTGAGCCATGGTTGGCAGCTCATGGAGATCCATCAAGGTTGTTATTCCTTCATTTTTCCCATTCAAAGTTTTGATTTTTGTTGTATTTGTTGTTGTAAACGAACTGATTTGGTTGAAAATATAGGGGTTAACTAAGTTCAATTTGATCCAAGCTTCAATGGGGATGTTATGATCTTCAAATTTGTTTGACTTTTTTTGTTAGATTTTTGCTATTGATGTGTTTTGGCTGGAGTTGTTTTTTTGCATCTGTTGTAGTTTGGTTTATTGGCCGATTAGGTTTCCGATAATAGCTAGCTTTGATTATAGAAGTTTGGCTTGTAAGCTTAAATGCATTCGGTGTCTGTAGATGCAATGTAGGTAAAGCTTTAATCCAAATTGGTTCAATATTTTATGATGATTGAGTGTTAGATTGAATATGCATTGCTTGCTTTCATTTTTATTTGGTTGAAAACGTCGGGATTAGTTAATTTTGTTCGATGCTTTTACTAGATTGTCTGATATTGATGTGTTTTTAGCTGGAGATATTATATGCATCGGTCACAGACTCATAGTTGGGTCTATAGATAAATTAAGTTTATGATTTGGACTTGAAACTGCAACTTGATCATGACAGTTTGACTTCTAAGCTTAAATTTCGGTGTTAGTAGATCCAGCGTAGATTTCCGTATAGCTTCTGTGGCTTGGTCGATTGTCTTTCCTATATTTCAAAATTGTCTTTTCATATAAAGTTTCAAGTGCCTTTAATTTCTGTTTTGTTTTTGATTGGCTAAAACGTCATTGAAGTAAATGTTTTGATCATTTTGGCCTTTGGTTGTAGCATTTATCTATCTATGTTCTTGGATATATGGATTAATTCTCTGCTATTTTGTGCAAACTTTTCGTTAATTTTTGACATTGTTGAAACAGATGTGTTCTACTTGGGGTGAGTTGCGGAGCAAACATTGCAGATTATGTAGCTTGCAAAGCTATCGGGTCTGCCAAGCTTATTGATCCTGTCAAGGTTGTAGCACAAGTCCTAATGTATCCATTCTTCATCGGAAGTATTCCAACAAAGTCAGAAACAAGGTTGGCAAACTCCTACTTTTATGACATGGCATTGTGCTTACTTGCGTGGAAACTCTTTCTTCTCGAGAAAAACTTCAGCCTCGACCACCCAGCCGGCAATCCACTCATCCCAGACAGGTCTTTAAAGCGCATGCCCCCGACGCTGACAATCGTGGCGGAACATGATTGGATGAGAGACCGGGCTATTGCATACTCAGAGGCGCTTCGGAGTGTAAACGTCGATGCACCCGTTCTCGAATATAAGGATGCCGTTCACGAATTTGCAACCCTTGACATGCTTCTAAAGACTCCTCAGGCCGAGGCGTGTGCCGAGGACATTGCCATCTGGGTAAAGAAGTACATCTCATTTCGAGGTCACGAGTTCTCTTATTAAGTGGGAGGTTCCAAGTGTAGAAAAAGATTTACAGCAGTGCATTGTTATTCGATCGACAAAGAGAGCAAGAACGATGCAAGGTTGGCGTAAACAGGATGAGGATAAACACATCTCATTTGTTCATTTATTGGTAATCTATTATTCTAAACTTGTACATCGGTTTCTGGGTTTCCCCACATCCTGTTGTATTGAATTGTAAGATAGAGAAGTTTGATGGTAGTAGATTAGTGATCTGTGAAGATGAGATTTACTCCTTTTGACTTGTTTATGTAACAAATTTCTTTGACTGTGAATTAAGATGTACCATTCCTCCTGAACAGAGAGTTTTGTTATGTATTTACAGTATGGAAATGGCAACTATAAATCTTTGAAATGCTTTGTCCTATTTGAACACAGACAGAAATTGAAGACATGATTTGCTATATATCTTTGGTACGAAAGAGGAGTGTCGTGTTAAATAGATGCAAATTTGATTCACGTTTAATAAATGTGTTTAAAACATGAGAAAATGAGAAAATATTCCATGTTTTGGAGTTGGAAACTTTTTGTTTTCATAAGCGCCAGAGTTGGATTTTTTTTGTTTTCATAAGCGCCTTAGTTTTAAGTTTTAAAGATTTAATTTATGGTTTAGAGTTTAGGTGTAGGGGTTTATGGTTAGAATTTAGAGTTTAGAGTTTAACCTATAAACTCTAAATTCTAACTATGAACCCTAAATTATAACCCTTAAATTCTAAACCCTCAACTAAATCTATAAAGCCTACAACTACTTTACTTCCTCTCAATTTGTTCTATGTACAACCTATTTAAATGCTTCTTTGTTGAATAAAAAAAGTATCAATTTACTTCCTCTCGTCTAGTTTACTTATTTTAAATTTCTGTAATCTTTTGTTTCTACTTTTCAACAATAGTATCAGAGCCAGATTCACTTAAAGAAAAGTAACAGTTTTTATTTCCTAGCAATGACAACAAAAAGTTTTGTGCAACCTGCTATTTCTCGCTTTGATGGTCATTATGATCAGTGGGGAATGCTAATGGAAAATTTTCTAAGATCAAAAAAATATTAATAAGTTGTCTCAGATTAACAACAACGATAGTAGACACACAAAAGATAAAAATTGAAGTATCTCAAGGTCAAAAATCATTTGTTTCAGGTTAATGATCATTCGATCTTTAAGACTATTATTTGCACAGATAACTCCAAGCAGATTTGAAATTTCATGAAGAAAAAGTATAAAGGCAACTCAACAACCAAAATCAACAGACAAGTCGAAAGTTGAATGTTATCAATGTCACATGTATGGCCATTATCAGTCAGATTGTCGAACTGAATTAAAGAGACAAAATAGAATCGAATCAATTAATTTTGCAGAACAAGAAGAATTGGAAGATGTGCCTCTTTTGATGGTGTGTCATGTGAATGAAGAGTCACAACAAAATATGTGACTTAGACACTGAATGCAGCAACCACATGTGTGGAGATAAAGAATTTTTTTTTGAACTAGACGAATCATTTCGCAATACTGTCAAGTTCAGTAACAATTCTACAATATCTGTCATAGAAAAGAGAAAAATTAATCTCCAAACCAAAGATGACAATATCCACACTATTTCCAATGTTTCCAGATTTGAAGACCAACTAACTTAGCGTGAGTTGGTTGCAAGAAAAAGGGGTATGAAATCTCCATTAAGGATGGAGTATACAGAATTAAATATGGGAAATTGAGCTTGATTGCATAGATAAACATGACATTAAATCGTATGCTTCCGCTTTATCTTCAAAATCTCACTCATTCGTGTTTTGAAGCAAAAGTTACGGATGAAACTTGTTTATGGCATTTTCGTTATGGGCATCTCAATTTTGGTGGACTCAAAACGTTGCAGCAGAAGAACATGATGACAGATTTACCACAAATTAATAATCTTTCTCAGATTTGTGAAGAATGTGTGATTGGAAAACAACACAAAAATTACTTTTCAAGTGGAAAATCCCGAAGAGCGAAGCAAGTTTTGGAGCTTGTACACTTTAATTTATGTGGATCTATAAATCCGACATCAAATGGTGGTAAGCGTTATTTTTTATCATTCATTGATGATTATAGTCAGAAATTTTGGGTTTATTTTTTGCAAGAAAAATCTAATTTTTTTAAACTTTTGAAAACTTTAAAGCAAAAGTTGAAAAAGAAGTAGGTATGCCAATTAAGGCTCTAGAGGTGAATACAACTCACAAGAATTTGTACGTTTTTGTGAAGAGCATGAAATCTATAAGCAACTTACAACAACATATACGTTGTTGGTAGTAGAACTACAAAATCAAGGTGTTCGCACTGACTGGTAACTAAATAAAAATAATCGAAAAAAAAATTTGAACCGTATCGTGGTGAACACCACTATCTTAGAAACAGATTCGCCCCAGCTGGTGTAGTTGCTGCAACAGGCGGATCGCCCTCCGAATTAGCACGGACTTTTTGAGAGTTTGTACACTCAAACTTCATAGTAGATACCGGTGGTACTGCTATTCTCTAGAAAACTCGGAACAAAATTAAAAGCTTTTGAAAATAACTCGTAAAAGCTTAAAAACCAAAAATGGCTCTGGAAAGCAGAGATGGAATTTGTAAGCAATAGAATTGTATTTGCTTGGGATGAATTGAAAAGAACAAATAACTCACTATTTATATGCCACAAAGCAGGGTAAAAACGTCAATTTTTAATGCCAAAATAAAGGCAATTAAAACCACATTAAAATTGATATAAATCATGCAATTAAACAGTCAAAATGTGTAGTTTTAATACCAATAAAGCTGTCAAAAACAGCAGCTTTCAAACATGATAATATCATGTAAAAAATGATTAAAAACGTTTGTTAAATGCGCCTATAATGGGCATAAATTTTGATGTTTAATTTGCTACTAATTTGGACAATTAAGTGGTTGGTACACCAGTCAAGTGAACAATTGTTAGGCGGTCATGCGTACTGCCAATAACACAATCAAATTGATAAAGTTACCCCAATTATGAGAATCATTCACGTAATCTTGCACCGATTACGGTTCAATTATCCAAATTCAACTTTAAACATCTAGAATTTTCAGATCCATCTATAAAAAGATAATACACGCGAAGTACATATCGCAGACACGTGTTAATGTGGATTACATGCTCTATCACTCTTGAGCATTCTCCAACAATTCCCCACAAATGCGAAAGAATCTTTTAAAAACAAAGCAATAACAGAATTAGTTGCTTAGCACTAGTGAACGTATCTGGAATTAGTACATAGTCATATGAGTGATTATTCTCTTAGATAAGTGAACGAATCTAGAACTTTCTAAGATAGGGGTGAACTCATAACACACAACTAACCCCTTCATCCACCGAAATCCTCGATGTGTCAGAAAATATACAAATGTATAAAAATACACAAATGTAAACAAGTATAACCATCTGACCTCAGGATTCTAGTAAGTGTCCAAATTCAACTTTAAACATCTAGAATTTTCAGATCCATCTATAAAAAGATAATACACACGAAGTACATATCGCAGACACGTGTTAATGTGGATTACATGCTCTATCACTCTTGAGCATTCTCCAACAATCCCCCACAAATGCGAAATAATCTTTTAAAAACAGAGCAATAACAGAATTAGTTGCTTAGCACTAGTGAACGTATCTGGAACTAGTACATAGTCATATGAGTGGTTCTTCTCTTAGATAAGTGAACGAATCTAGAAATTTCTAAGATAGGGGTGAACTCATAACACACAACTAACCCCTTCATCCACCAAAATCCTCGATGTGTGTGAACTCATAACACACAACTAACCCCTTCATCCACCGAAATCCTCGATGTGTCAGAAAATATACAAATGTATAAAAATACACAAATGTAAACTAGTATAGCCATCTGACCTCAGGATTCTAGTAAGTGTATTAGAAAAATAGCCCAATGTTTTTCATAGAAGGTGGCTAAATCTTCTCACTTACATAGGTTATTTCATCAGGTTTATCTCACTATAAACTACTCAAATAAGAGCTATGGAATAATTAAGAGCTTTTTCTTCAAGCTCATCCTCTCAAATTAATAGGTGAATTCTTCAAGTTCATTTATAAAATGAACCACCCAAACTCTGGGATAAGAATTCATTAAGAATAAAAACTCGACCTCTTTAATCGGTGAATTCAATAAGTTCTTCTTAATAGAACAACCCAAACTCTTGATATTAAAGTCATTAAGAGTTAAAAACTCATCATTTCTAGCGGCAAGTTCATTCAGTCCTTCGCGATAGGACTACCACTCAACTCCGGGCTATGAACTTATTAAGAGTAGTTATTCAACCAAAGTCGGTAAATTCATCAAGTCTTTCTCACTAAGACCACCCAAAACCTGGGCTATGAATTTATTAAGAGTAATAAAACTCAACCTGGGCATGTACATTATTCCTCATAGAGATATGTAGTAATAAATGTACACTATGAGTACTCTTCATGGTTTCGTTTGACCACATTGAACTTAGATAACTAAGTTGGGTATCCACCATGAATTCCTCAACCAACGGGCTTTAAACCCATCCCCCTCAACGAATCTAGAACCATTTTTCGACTTAACCCTTTGGTAAGTGGATCAGCTAGGTTCCTTTCTGACTTCACATACTTTAAAGAGAGTACTATGTTCCTTATTAAGTGTCTCACTAATTCATGTCTTATGCGAATGTGTCTCTTCTTACCATTGTAAGCTTGGCTTTTCACCACACATATCACTGCTTGTGAATCACACAACAAGGACACAAGAGGAGTTCGTTTTCCCCATAAAAGAATTTTTGCTAACAGATTTCTAAGCCATTCGGCTTCTTGCCCATCTAAGTCAAGAGCAATAAACTCTGACTCCATGGTAGAACGTGCGATACAAGTCTGCTTAACAGACTTCTATGAAATCGATGCACCACTTAAGGTAAAGACATACCCACTCGTGGAGCTTACTTCATCATTATCGGTAACCCAGTTGGCGTCACAATAACCCTCTAAAATTGAAAGAAAGCCAACAAACTCAACTTTCCAATCAATAGTACGTTTAAGATACTTAAGTAAGTGTTTGAGTGCAATCTAGTGTTCACCACTAGGATTATAAGTATATCTACTTAACCTACTCAATGCATAAGCAATATCAGGCCGAGTATAGTTCATTAAAAACATAAGGCTTCCAATAATTCTAGCATACTCTTCTTGGGAAACACTATTTCCTTTATTCTTAAAGAGATGTATACTAGAGTCATAAGGAGTTCGAACATGGATGAAATCAAAACTATCAAATTTCTTTAACACTTTCTCAATATAGTGTGTTTGATTTAAAGAAAACCCCTTTTCAATTTTGGTAACTTTTACTCCTAAGATCACATCAACCTCTCCCAAATCAGCCATCTCAAATTTAGTAGACAAGAAATTTTTTGTTTTGTTAATGGATTCAATGTTAGTACTAAAAATCAACATGTCATCCACATATAAGCTTATGATGACACAATTAGTTATAAACATTTTTGAATACACACACGCATCCACTCCATTAACAATAAAACCAAAACTCAAAATGGTTTTATGAAATTTCTCATACCACTATTTTAGAGCTTGTTTAAGGCCATAAAGAGACTTTTTAAGTCTACATACTTTGCCTTCCATACCAAGTGTCTCAAAACCCAGTGGTTGCTCTATATAGATCACTTCATCTAGATCTCCATTAAAAAATACAGTATTTATATCCATTTGATGTACATGCAACTTATGAATGGATGCGATCGCAAACAAGGCATGGATCGTTAAGATTTTTGTCACATGAGAGCACGTATCAAAGAAGTCAATACCAAACTTCTGAGTGAATCCTTTGACTACTAGTCTTTCCTTATACTTCTGGATTGACCCATCTGATCTTAGTTTCTTTCTAAAGACCCATTTACTACTGATAAGTTTAGATCCTCTAGGCAAGTCAACTAACTTCCAAGTATGATTAAACTTAATTGATTCTAGTTCATCATTAATGGCACTTCTCCAAAAACTAGCATCAATTGAACTTATAGCTTCATTATATGTTTTTGGATACTCATCTAAAAGGAAAGATTGAGCTATAGGTTTATTTATAGTGTCTAGATCACTAATTTCTGTAATAAAGAAAGCTATAAAATTTGGTCCAAAGGTTGTAACAACCTTTTGTCTTTTACTTCTTCTAGGCTCTAATTCAAACTTTAGAGTCTTCTTGGCAGGACTACTAGAAAAAGTAGGAATATAACTTTCTCGTTGTGTCTCAATATTTAATCTAGGTTTTTTAAGAGGAAATGAGTTCTTAAAAAATACTGCATCCCTAGATTCACAAGTTAAGAAGTCACTTAAAGACATAAACCTATATGCGACAGTATTTGTAGCATACCCTATAAACACTGCATCAATGTTTTAGGATCGATAGCGGTCTTCTTAAAGTTAGGCAAACCTACTTTTTCCAGACACCCCCACACTTTCAAGTATTACAAATTTGGTGCATAACCTTTCCACAATTCGTATGGGGTACAATCTAATTTCTTATGAGGCACTCAGTTCAATATATAATTGGCCAAGAGAATGGCTTCCCCCCAGATGTTATCAGATAACCTAGAACTTATTAACAAAGAGTTCATCATCTCTTTTAAAGTTCTATTTTTCCTCTCGGCAATGCCATTCTATTGAGGAAAGTATGGAGCAGAGGTCTCATATATTATGCCATTCTTCTCACACACATCTTTAAGGAAATTAGATCCATATTCACCACCTCTATCGGATCTAACACGTTTTATTCTCCTATCAAGTTGATTATCAACTTCTGCCTTATAAATAAGGAAGTAGTTTTCAGCTTCGTCTTTAGTTCTAAGGAGATAAACCTTTGTATATCTAGAGAAATCATCTACAAAGGTGATGCAGTAGTGCTTTCCTCCCTTACTTTTACAGTTTATAAAGTCTGCTAGATCAGTATGTATAAGTTCTAAAAGTTCAGATCTACGTTTAGAGATTGTCTAAAAAGTAGGTTTAGTATGCTTAGCTTCTACACAAATTTCACATTTGTTAAAGCTATTATCTTCTAGATAGGTATTAACTTCATTTTTATGAGTTTTTTAAGTGATTGTAAGTTCACATGTACTAATCTAGCATACCACATATCAAGAGTCTCAACAATATAAGCAAAAGTAGTGGCTTCATTTTTCTCATTAAACTAGGTTTCGATTACAAATAAACCATTTTGTAAAAAACCTATCCCTACATAATCTCCGTTTCAGGAAAGTAATAGTTTATCTGCTTCAAAAACTAGTTTAACGCCCACATTATTCAATAATCCACCACTAATTAAATTTCTTCTTAAGGCGGGTACATACAAAATATTGCTTAAAGCTAAAGTTTTACCCGAGGTCAGTTTGAGCAAAACTTTTCCTCTGCCAAGCACGTCTGAGCTGCTAGAGTTTCTCATGTAAACTTGCTCTCCTTTGTCTACAGCTTCGAACTCAGCGAACAGCTCCCTTTTGGCGCAGAAATGTCGTGAAGCGCCAGTGTCCACGACCCACTCGGTGTTATTCTCCATCAGATTCACTTCTGAAACCACCGCTGCAATGACATCATTGGTTTTTTCTGCAATGTTGAGTTGTGGTTGATTCTGGAGTTCAGACCGCTGTTGACACTGGTAGGCTTTATGACCAGGCTGCCCACATACATAGCAATTGACCACTTTGTCTTAGGCCTTGTCCTTTCATGGCTTCTTGAAGTTGGTAGCCTTTTTGGGTTTAGTTTTCTTCTTTTTGTTTGGTTTAAGTTTAGAACCTGCGGCACCACCAGATTCAACTAGATTAGCTCTTAAAGAAAATTGACTAGAGTTGGAAACCTTATCTTTTAATCGGTTTGCCTCCTCTATCTTCATATGGGCCACCAATTCTATAATCGCCATATCTTTCTTTCTGTGTTTGAGAGAATTGCGATAGTCAGACCAAGATTTGAGCAACTTCTCGATCAGGACGTTGGCTTGTAACATGTCGCATATTTTCATTCTTTCAGAAAGAATGTCAGACACTAGCTTCTCGTAGTCATGTACTTGCTCCATGATCAGCTTTTCGTCTGTCATATGGAATTTTAGCCATTCGTCGACCACATACTTTTTGATTCCAGCGTCGTCGGCTCCGTGTTTTATTTCAAGAGTATCCCAAATCAGTTTAGCACTCTTTTCTTTGTGAAATATATCAAACAATTTGTTTGACATGTGACTCAGGAGGTGACCTCAAACCGTTTTTTTGTCCTTTGGGAATTTATCTGTAGACACTTGAACGGCTGCGAGATTTTCATTGGTTATATAATAGCATCAACAACATCTAAGATTGGCTGAGATGGCTGTGGCTGGATCAATACATAGTCAAGGTCGAGTTGTTCAAAGAATATCATTATTCTTTGTGACCACTTTTGGTAGTTGAACCCGTTGAGTGTGTCACGGCCCAGACCCTAGGGTCCGAGCCCAACGCACACCAGGGTGCAGAGGAGGCCCTGCACACTATTTTGGGCTTGCCAGCACCAAACCGAGATGGCCCATCACTTGGGGTTGAAGAGCAATCAGATATGGCAAGTATATCAAGTCAATAAGCCTTATCCTTCTAAACTTACCATATCTGTTGTAGCCCTTTATCTTTGGCAAGTTTTACCCAAATAGCTAGGATCAAGGGATATGATTGTGCTGCTTTAATCTGGACCATTGATGTACTCTTATCTTAACCGTTGGATGTAGGGGGCTTCAAGTATAAATAGAGGCTTACCCCCACCTCATTTTACACACTTCAGTATTGAGGAATACACAGAGCATTCACTCAATTCTCCTTGCCTAGCTTTTCTTAGCCATTTCCTTTCAGTTGTTCTTTGTTTTCCGCAAGGATCTTAGCTTGTTAAGCTTTGATCGTCAGGTTGACTTAGGCGTTGCAATGTTCGAGAGCGTCTAAGGCCGCACGTTCGAGACTACGAGGTTCTACGGGCGTGACAAGTGGTATCAGAGTGAGTTTGAATGAGAGAAATGACACCACAAAGCTCTTGCGAGGTTCCAGCAACTGACCGAGAGACTCATGCTGCAGCTGCCGGGAAGAAGCGTGAAAGTTCCAGGGACATCATCTCCTCTTTGGAGAAGAGGGTCGTTCGTCTGGAGGAAGCCATGGGTAATGTCCAGGAGACCCAGAAGGAGGTGGAGCCACGCCTCGATGAGGTAGATTCACTCAAGGATGAAATCTCCGAGGAGGTCTAAGAAGTTCTCAACGCGATGTATGAGAAATTGGATCAACAAGTACGTTCTCTTCAAGGTGCAATGGAGACCATGAAGGCGGAACATGTGGGAGAGATAAAGAAGCTCACTGCCGAGCTATCTCTCTACAAGAATGCCGTATTAACCGGCATGGTGGGCGAAGCACCTGCAGCTAAGCCCAAGATCGATGTTCCAAAGCCAAAGGAGTTCAAAGGGGCGAGGGCAGCCCAGGAAGTGGATAACTTCATTTGGGGGTTGGAGCAGTATTTCTGACTCATAGGTATCGATGATGAGGCCACAAAGGTAAACACAACTTTTGTTTATTTGACTGATGTCGCTTTCTTATAGTGGCGACACAAATGCTCCCAAGCGGAGGATGAGACTATTCTCGTCAAGACGTGGAAAGAGTTCCAGTTCGAGTTCAAAGAGCACTTCTACCCAAAGAATGCTCAAGACGAGGCTCGAGAGAAGCTACACCAGCTACAGCATGACGGCTCTATCCGAGAGTATGTCAAGAGGTTCACATAACTTAGGCTCCAAATTCAGGACATGGGCGAGACTGATGCCCTCTTTGCCTTCAAGAATGGGCTGCAACGTTGGGCAAAAATGGAGCTGCACCGAATGGGGGTCCAAGATCTTTCCAAAGCGACGACCACTGCTGAATCTCTTGCAGAGTTTGAACATAAGAAGTCGGACAATTCCAAAGAAAATGTGAAGTACAAAGGCAACGGAATAAAAAACAAGGACATACATGCCAAGAACGGGTCCAAAAAGCCAACCAATAAAGACAATAAACTCAGCAAGCCTTGGGACGTCATGTGTTACAGTTGTGGAGGTAATCACTACAAGAGGAATTGCCCCCAACTCGCAAAGGCTGCTGCCATTCAAGAGAACAGTGGCGAAGAGAAGGAAGCCCTCAAGCTTAATTCCATCATCAGTTCCATGGAGATTAAGAAGGGTTCCAAGAAAAAAGGTCTGATGTTCGTGGACATCATTGTGGCAGGCCAAAGGTTGAGCGCACTTGTGGACACTGGTGCCTCATAATTGTTCGTGTCAGAACAAGTTGCCAAGAGACTTGGCCTTCACGTGGAGAAGGTAAGTGGGTTCATCAAAACCGTGAATTCTAAGGAAACTCTGATTGCGAGAGTAGAAAAAGGAGTCAAGTTAGAAATTAGGGATTGGACCGGTAAGGAAGCTATCAAGGTAATCTCTCTTGATGACTTCGATTTTGTGATTGGGCTTAGCTTCCTTGACCGGATTAATGCTTTCCCTATTTCCTTTGCCAATTGTTTGTGCATACTTGACCCGGCACATCCATGCATGGTTCCGATGAATCGAGAGGCAGGAGTTGGGGCCAAGATGCTGTCAGCCATCAAGTTCAGCAAGGGGGTGCGCAAGGAGGAACACACCTACTTGGCCACGTTGGTCCATGATGGGCCAAGTCAGTCCGAAGAGATCCCAACCGAGGTAAAGCAAGTTTTGGCAAATTTTAAGGATGTGATGCCTGCCGAGTTGCCCAAGCATCTCCCACCGAAACGGAAGGTGGATCACAAGATTGATCTTGTGCCGAATTTAGAGTCGCCAGCCCGAGCTCCTTACCGAATGGCTCCACCCGAGTTAGAGGAGATGCGCAGACAATTGAAGGAACTCCTCAATGCCGGGTATATCTAACCGTCAAAGGCACCCTATGGTGCGCCGGTGCTCTTTCAGAAGAAGCATGATGGAACGCTTCGAATGTGCATCGACTATCGGGCTTTGAATAAGCTCACAGTGAAGAACAAGTACCTGATCCCACTGATAGCAGACTTGTTCGATCAATTTGGTGGTGCAAGGTGGTTCACCAAGTTGGATTTGCGGTCCGGATATTGGCAAGTTAGAATCGCAGAAGGTGATGAACCGAAGACAACATGTGTGACTCGCTACGATTCGTATGAATTCCTGGTGATGCCTTTTGGCCTCACGAATGCTCCCGCTACCTTCTGCACTCTCATGAGCAAGGTACTACAACCCTTCCTTGATTAGTTCGTTGTTGTTTACCTTGACGATATTGTGGTCTATAGTAAGATACTTGGGGATCATGTTGAACACTTGAGGAAGATGTTCAAGGTTCTGCGACATAATGAGCTCTACGTCAAAGAGGAGAAGTGCTCATTTGCTCAAGAGGAGGTCTCATTCCTAGGCCACATTGTTGGTGGTGGCAAGATCCGGATGGACGGGGCCAAGATTCAAGCCATTGTTGATTGGGAGCCGCCAACCAAGGTGACAGGGTTGAGATCCTTCCTGGGGCTAGCCAATTACTATCGGAGGTTCGTCAAAAGTTACTCTAAAATCGCCACACCTTTGACCTTGTTGCTGAAGAATGACAAGGCGTGGGATTGGAGTGCCGACTGTCAGAAAGCTTTTGAGGACTTGAAGCAAGCCATGGCGAGTGAGCCAATGTTGGTGTTGCCGGATCACACCAAGCCTTTTGAAGTTTACACCGATGCATCCGACGTTGATATTGGTGGGGTCCTTATGTAAGAGGGACATATGGTTGCTTATAAAAGCCGGAAGCTCAATGAGACCGAGAGAAGGTACACGGTCCATGAGAAGGAGATGACCGCAGTGGTGCACTGTTTGCGCACTTGGCGACACCACATACTTGGGTCGAGGTTTGTGGTATATACTGATAATGTTGCCAATAGTTATTTTCTAACCCAGAAAAAGTTGTCTCCCAAGTAGGCTCGTTGGCAGGAGTTTCTTGCAAAATTTGATTTTACCATAGAGTACAAGCCAGAGAAGGTTAATTCCGTTGCTGATGCCTTAAGCCAGAGGTACAACATCGAGGTTGTGAGCTTGCCAAAGGGACATTTGTTAGAGCGCATCAAAGAGGGACTGTCACATGACCCAACGACCATAATGTTGATTGATTATGCCAAAGAATGGACAACCAGAAGATTCTAGATCGAGGGGGACTTGCGGTATGCTCGAGGACATCGCCTCTATGTGCCTCAGTTCGGGGAGTTGCGCAAGGAAGTCATGAAGGAATGTCATGATTCCAAGTGGGCGGGACATCCGGACCTTAGCACTCATTGCGGAGCACTACTATTGGCCACGCATGGACGAAGATGTTGAAGCCTGTGTGAGGACTTGTCTTGTGTGCCAACAGGACAAGATCAAGATGAAGAGACCCGCAGGACTGTTGCATCCATTGCCCATTCCCGAGCGACCATGGGAAAGTGCTTCCATGGATTTTATTGTCGGTTTGCCCAACACAGACGACCTGTCTAGTATAATGGTTGTGGTTGACAGGTTTTCCAAGTATGAGACATTTATTCCAGCATCGAAGGTGTGCCCAGCCGAGGAAGCGGCTCGTCTTTTCCTCAAACACGTGGTCAAGTATTGGGGAGTGCCAAAGACGATCATTAGTGACCGGGACACGCGATTCACGGGCAGATTCTGGACCGAGTTGTTCAAGCTTATGGGATCAAGCCTGAACTTCTCCATAAGTGTTCATCCACAGACGGACGGGAAAACCGAACGAGTGAATGCATTATTGGAGATCTATTTGAGACACTATGTGAGTGTCACGCAGCGCGACTGGCCAAAGCTGTTAGATGTGGTCCAATTTTTCTACAACCTACAACGGAGCGAGGCGACCAACTAGAGTCCGTTCGAGATCGTGACCGGGCAGCAACCGCTCACTCCCAACGCAGTTGCTACCAAGTATGATGGGCCTAATCCAGCATCACACAAGTTTGCCAATGAGTGGCAAGAGCATCATGACTTAGCTCGAGCTTGTCTACACAAGGCGAAAAACGGACCAAGAAGTGGGCGGACAAGAAACGTAGGGACGTGAATTTCCAAGTTGGTAACTTAGTCCTTGCAAAGCTCACCCGGATCTTGCGCAACCCAACCGTGCATAAAGGGCTTGTGCGAAGATACGAGGGACCGTTCAAAGTTGTGAAGCGGATAGGCACTATGGCCTATCGATTAGAGTTGCCATCGAACATCCGAGCTCATTCAGCATTCCATGTAAGTCTACTCAAGCCATACCATCAAGATGAGTTGGATCCAGATCGAGGCAAGTCACACCGAGTGCCAGTCGGGATAAATGTCTCATATGAGAATGAAGTTCAAGACATCCAAGCGGAGAGGGTCATTCGACGACCAGGTCATCGGCCAAGGCACGAGTATTTTGTTCAATGGAAGGGACTTCCCGACAGTGAATGAAGTTGGGAACCAGACGAGGCCCTATGGCAGTTCAAGGGTCAAGTGAGTCGGTACCATCTCAGCCGAGCGACGATAGCGTCGCCAGAACCAGTGGGGGAGAATGTCACGGCCCAGACCCTAGGGTCCGAGCCCAATGCACACCAGGGTGCAGAGAAGGCCCTGCACACTATTTTGGGCTTGCCAGTACCAAACCGAGATTGCCCATCACTTGGGGTTGAAGAGTGTAATCACTCATTTTTATCCGGGTTTTAGTATTTTTAGTATTGTTGTAATAATATTATTAATCTAAAAAAAGTAGAAAAAAGAAAAAGTAAAAAAGTAAAAAAAAAATAATAATAATAAAAAATGGGGGAGGGGAGTGGAGCACAAGGCTCCACGTCACCCTCCTCACCCCTATAAATAGACGGCAATTGCAAAGCAATTGAAGGGGAATTGAATTGGAATTGGCAGCAAGCCAATTTGGAATAGGCATAAGGGCTGGCCGAATAAGGGAGCTTAGGCTCCCGGCTAGCCCATGATCGGGGCAGTGTCCTCGGTCTTAGCCGGTTCGATCGGGGTCCTATTTTGGATCCGATCTAGTTAATTTTTTTTGGAGAGGTCGTAGTAGATCTCAGTGGGGTCCAGTCGGGGTTCTTCATTCGAACTCCTAGTTAGGTATATTTTCTCTCCTTTTTATTTATGTTGTAATTTTTATATTTTAATGAAGTAGTAGTTAATTTAAAATTGTGTTTTTAATTTGTATGTTTATCTATGTTTTAGATTAGTATGTTTTAAATTTATGTTTTATATTAATATTTTATTTGTGTTAGATTTGTTTTTATTTATGTGTTAAATTAATAGTTATGTATGTATGTTTTTAGATTAATATTTTATTCATGTTATATTAGTATTTATTATGTTAGTATTTATTCATATTTTTATCACAGTGTATTTATTTATATTTGCCATGTTTTTTAAGTTTGCATAACGAACATATATTTTGTCAATACGGTGCCCTTTTATTCGAGTGTAAACGGGGCCAGTATCAGACGTAGTGATAGTGGTTGGACGTTTACTCTCGAATAATGGGGCCTTTAAAATTTACTCGCACTTATAATCAAATTTTAATTTAATCGTCACTTTAATCCGGAAAATTTAATATTAATAAAGCGGTAATTATTAAAGTACCAATTTTGGGCGGTGTGGGGGTGCTAATCCTTCCCCATCCGTAACCGACTCCCGAACCCGATATTTTGAAATCTCTGGTTTTCTACGGTGTCCGGTCCACCTTGAGTGGCCGGTGGCGACTCCAATTTTAAATAAAATGCGGGTTTTATAAAATCCCACGCGGAAGAAAATATTTTCCAAACAAATTTCCAATAAAAAAACACATACTCTTTTTAGCGAGAAAAAAATATCGCTACAGATGGCGACTCCGCTGGGGACATTTTTGTTTTTCAAAAACAAATGAGAGTCGAGCTTTTTCAAATATTACCGCTTTATTAATATCGAAAATTTCGGATTAAAGTGACTATTAAACTAACATTCAGTTATAATTGCGCGTTCATTTTAACGCATTTAAAATATGGTATATAAACCCGTTTTTAAGTGGGGGGAAAATGGTAATGCTTTCGTGGAGATATCGTTCTCCCGTATGGGCCTAGCAAGTACCTTCGGGGCTCGAGTACCTTATACTTTCGTAAGGATATCGTTCCTTCGTATGGGTATAAGGGAATGGGTCCCCCTGAATTGAACCCGGTTGAAAGGAGCCTATAATGGGTGATGACCGGGGGCCTTGCTACTCTTAGTAGAGGACAGCAAGGACAATTCGGGTACCTCTTAGCACCAAAACTGCATATAGTGAGCCGTATGAGCCAACCCCTTTAGATCCATATGAAACTCTGCCCGATTAGTGGTCACCTTATTTAGGCTCTGGTGCCTTGTTTCTTGTTTATGTACAGTTTTTATTACTCTATTTTTGTTATATTTATCATTTGTTTTATTTAATCATTTTATTTGGTACTAACTCGTTTTATTCTCATCGCACTGAGTTCACATGCATCATTGCACAACATCATCACAATCTTAATTTTGCATTGCATCGATTTAGGACACATTTTGCATGCATTCATTTTCAGAATAATAAAACTAATCCTCGGGTTGCCCCATTAAATACAACAAAGATGGTCGATCTAGCACCTTACAAAGCCTTTTACAAAAGTTTGATCTTGGGGCATGTCCAAAAGCACCCCCACATCTTTTACAAATAGTGTGCCTATAACAAGGTCCCAGTCCGGGGGCGTTCTTTGGCAAGGTCCAGCCTTCATTGCCGAGTCAAACTCTTGCATCTTTGACCACAGTCTGCAAAATTGCACCCAATCAAAAAATAATGAGCTACCATGAACCAACACAACTTATGAACCCAACCTAGGGGGCAACATAATCCACACTCAAAGTGTCAAAATTCAAGAGCAGTTTCAGACAATGGCATAAGAGCGAATAAAATGTTGGGGCATGCACTCAGATGACTGATCGAACCCAAGTTGAGGTTGGGGCACCGTCACATACAAAAAGCAAGATCCTGACGGGACCAGTGAGGAGTCGGGCATCCCTTTGAGGGCAAAAAAAATCATATCACATTCATGCATTCATCTTGCATACGTCATACATTTAGATTAAGTGCATACACCAAAATCACCATGCATTTAAGATAGACACATGCATTTAGGCATAAAAATCATGTATGCATTTTTGCTTACAAACAGGTTCAAAAAGAGACCGAACATCCTCAACCGTGGAGGCAACAACCTGACGGCCAACCTTAGTCTTAGAGGAGGCCAAACACAAAGAGGATGCTGAAACATCAATAAAAGGTAACAGTGAAAATTTTGTGAACATTTATTGATTAATGTTTTTTTCATAGTAGGTCATACCTCTCCGCCAGTAGAGCAACAGAAGTAGACTTTTTTAGATCTTGCCTTCGTCATTGTTGATAGGTCAACAATTTTCAGATTCTGTTTTACCGCTAATGGTGCAATAATATAGACATCCTGAAGATTTTGTTTCTCCGTTGATGGTGCAACAGATCCGAACCTTTCATCAAACAGATCAAATTTGTATTCAAGTCTTGTTTCTCTGCTGACGGTGCAACCAGACCTAATTTTCCTCAAGTCTTACTTCTTTGTACAGTTCAAGAAAAAGAAAAAAATTATCAAAAAATAGAGTTGAAAAAATAAAAAAATAGAAAAAAATCAAAAAACAGAAAAAATCAAAAAATCAAAAGTCGAAAAAAATCAAAAAATGAAAAATGAAAAAAATAAAGAAAAAATGAATGAAATGAAAAATCAAAAGAAATTTTATCAACTTTCGTCGCTCGATCTAGTCCTCCGCTGATGGAGTGATCGGGTCCAAGCTCTCGTCGCCCTCAGATCCTGCTCTCCGCTGATGGTGTAGCCGGTTCCAGGTCGTCATTGTCCAATCAGTCCTCCGCTGATGGAGTGGCCGGGTCTAAGCTCCCGTCGTCCTCAGATCCTGCTCTCCACTGATGGTGTAGCCGGTTCCAGGTCGTCATTGTCCAATCCAGTCCTCCGCTGATGGAGTGACCGGGTCCAAGCTCCCGCCGCCCTCCTCGATCCTGCGCCCCTCCCCATGGTGTAGACGGTTCCAGTCGTCATTGTCCAATCTAGTCCTCCGCTGATGGAGTGACCGGGTCCAAGCTCTCGTCGTCCTCAGATCCTGCTTTCCGATGGTGTAGCCGGTTCTAGGTCGTCATTGTCCAATCCAATCCTCCGCTGATGAGTGACCGGGTCCAAGCTCTCGTCGCCCTCAGATCCTGCTCTCCGCTGATGGTGTAGCCGGTTCCAGGTCGTCATTGTCCAATCCGGTCCTCCGCTGATGGAGTGGCCGGGTCCAAGCTCCCATCGCCCTCAGATCCTGCTCTCCGCTGATGGTGTAGCCGGTTCTAGGTCGTCATTGTCCAAACCAGTCCTCCGCTGATGGAGTGGCCAGGTCTAAGCTCCCGCCGCCCTCGTGATCCTGCTCTCCGCTGATGGTGTAGCCGTTCCAGTGTCGTCATTATCCGATCCATCCTCCCGCGATGGAGTGGCTAGGTCCCGATTCTTTGTGTCCTACTTATCCGCCGATGGTGTAGTAGGGGGTTTGATTAATATTTCTGTTTCTCCGTTGATAGATCCAACTTTACTGATTTTCAAGTTTTCTTTATTAATGTTGTAGCTAGAAAACAAATCAAAAAAAAGGAAAAAGAAGAAAAAATCAAAGAAAAATAAAAAAATGAAAAATGAAAAATGAAAAAAATGAAAAAAAAACAAAAAATGAAAAATAAGCTTTCAACCAAATTCTGATCATGCCTCTTCATCAGAGTCGTAGCTTGATCACAAAAAAGAAAAACTATCCGATCCTGCCTCTTCGTCGGTGTCGTAGCTGGATCAAATCTTCAGACCTTGCCTCTTCGTCGGTGTTGTAGCTTGGTCAAATCTAACTTTCGGTTTTGCCTCTTCGTCGGTGTTGTAGCTGAACCTAATTCACTAACTTCCGGTCTTGCCTCTTCGTCGGTGTTGTAGCTAGACCAAATTCACTAACTCTTGATCCTGCCTCTTCGCGTCGGTGTTGTAGCCGGATCAACATTACTAACTTTAGACCATGCCTCTTCGCTTGGTGTTGTAGCTTGGTCAAAATTCACCAACTTTCAAGTTTTATCAATGTTCTAAGAAAAATCAAAAAAAAAGAAAAAAGAAAAAATATGAAAAAAAACAAACAAAAAAGAAAAAAAAAAAAAAAAGAAGAAAAAAAAAAAAAAAATGTCGGTTTTCTGATCTCGCCTCTTAAATCGAGTTGTAGCTGGATCGGACATCGAACTTTCACCTATCGGCCTTGCCTCCTCGCTGCTGTGTTGCAAATGGATCGAATTTTGTAGACCCCGCCTCTTCGCTTGTGTTGTTCTTCTGGGTCGAACTCTCTTTAGGTATTAGCTTATTACCAATAATGTAGCAAGTAGAACTCAGTTTGGCTTCCCCAACAAACAACCCCCATTTTGAAGGCTTTGCTTCCCGAGAGTGACAAGGTGGATCAACCAAAACAAGAAAGAAGACATGCGCTGAAGAGAATGAAGATCTACCAAAGAAAGAAGACACGCGTCAAAAGGAGAGAAGTTTAGCTAGATAAGACAAAAATGAGTGCTTTTGATCTTTGCTTTGTTCTCGTTTCACAAGAACAAGCAAAGAGGGGCAACTGTAATCACTCATTTTTATCCGGGTTTTAGTATTTTTAGTATTGTTGTAATAATATTATTAATCTAAAAAAAGTAAAAAAAAAAAGAAAAAGAAAAAAAGTTAAAAAAATAATAATAATAAAAAATGGGGGAGGGGAGTGGAGCACAAGGCTCCACGTCACCCTCCTCACCCCTATAAATAGACGGCAATTGCAAAGCAATTGAAGGGGAATTGAATTGGAATTGGCAGCAAGCCAATTTGGAATCGGCATAAGGGCTGGCCGAATAAGGGAGCTTAGGCTCCCGGCTAGCCTAGGATCGGGGCAGTGTCCTCGATCTTAGTCGGTTCGATCGGGGTCCTATTTTGGATCCGATCTAGTTAATTTTTTTTTGGAGAGGTCGTGGTAGATCTCGGTGGGGTCCAGTCGGGGTTCTTCATTCGAACTCCTAGTTAGGTATATTTTCTCTCCTTTTTATTTATGTTGTAATTTTTATATTTTAATGAAGTAGTAGTTAATTTAAAATTGTGTTTTTAATTTGTATGTTTATCTATGTTTTAGATTAGTATGTTTTAAATTTATGTTTTACATTAATATTTTATTTGTGTTAGATTTGTTTTTATTTATGTGTTAAATTAATAGTTATCTATGTATGTTTTTAGATTAATATTTTATTCATGTTATATTAGTATTTATTATGTTAGTATTTATTCATATTTTTATCACAGTGTATTTATTTATATTTGCCATGTTTTTTAAGTTTGCATAACGAACATATATTTTGTCAATGCGGTGCCCTTTTATTCGAGTGTAAACGGGGCCAGTATCAGGCGTAGTGATAGTGGTTGGACGTTTACTTTCGAATAATGGGGCCTTTAAAATTTACTCGCACTTATAATCAAACTTTAATTTAATCGTCACTTTAATCCGGAAAATTTAATATTAATAAAGCGGTAATTATTAAAGTACCAATTTTGGGCGGTGTGGGGGTGCTAATCCTTCCTCATCTGTAACCGACTCCCGAATCCAATATTTTGAAATCTTTGGTCTTCTACGGTGTCCGGTCCACCTTGAGTGGCCGGTGGCGACTCCAATTTTAAATAAAATGCGGGTTTTATAAAATCCCACGCGGAAGAAAATATTTTCCAAACAAATTTCCAAAAAAAAAAACACATACTCTTTTTTAGTGAGAAAAGACATCGCTACAAAGAGCAATCAGATATGGCAAGTATATCAAGTCAATAAGCCTTATCCTTCTAAACTTACCATATCTGTTGTAGCCCTTTATCTTTGGCAAGTTTTACCCAAATAGCTAGGATCAAGGGATATGATTGTGCTGCTTTAATCTGGACCATTGATGTACTCTTATCTTAACCGTTGGATGTAGGGGGCTTCAAGTATAAATAGAGGCTTACCCCCACCTCATTTTACACACTTCAGTATTGAGTAATACACAGAGCATTCACTCAATTCTCCTTGCCTAGCTTTTCTTAGCCATTTCCTTTCAGTTGTTCTTTGTTTTCCGCAAGGATCTTAGCTTGTTAAGCTTTGATCGTCAGGTTGACTTAGGCGTTGCAATGTTCGAGAGCGTCTAAGGCGGCACGTTCGAGACTACGAGGTTCTACGGGCGTGACAAGTGCATCGAGCTTAGAGAGGTCTGGAACCAACTTGCTCGATTGATTTGTCATTTTACAGTCAAAAGTCTGTTTCTAATATTGTTGGTAGTAGAACTGCCAAATCATGGCATTAGCACTGACTGATAACTAAATAAAAATAATCAGAAAAGGAATTTGAACTATGTCGTGGTGAACACCACTGCCTAACACCACTGCCTTAGAAACATATTCGCCCCAACTGGTGTAATTGCTGCAACAGGCGGATTGTCCCCCGAGGTTAGCACGGACTCTTCGAGAGTTTGTACACCCAAACTTCAGAGTGGATACCGGTGGTACTGTTCTTCTCTAGAACACTCGAAGCAAAATTAAAAGCTTTTGAAAATAACTCGTAAAAGCTTAAAACCAAAAATGGTTCTGGAAAGCAGAGATGAAATTTGTAAGCAATAGAATTGTATTGCTTGGGATGAATTGATAAGAACAAACAACTCACTATTTATAGGCGCAAAAAGCAGGGTAAAAACGTCAATTTCTAATGCCAAAATAAAGGCAATTAAAACCACATTAAAATTGATATAAATCATGCAATTAAACGGTCAAAACGTGTACTTTAATACCAATAAAGCTGTCAAAAACAGCAATTTTCAAACATGATAATATCATGTAAAAATGATTAAAAATGTTTGTTAAATGCGCCTATAATGGGCATAAATTTTGATGTTTAATTTGCTACTAATTTGGACAATTAAGTGGTTGTTACACCAGTCAAGTGAACAATTGTTAAGCGGTCATGCATACTGCCAATAACACAATCAAATTGATTAAGTTACACCAGTTATGAGAATCATTCACGTAATCTTGCACCGATTACGGTTCAATTGTCTAAATTCAACTTTAAACATCTAGAATTTTTAGACCCATCTATAGAAAGATAATACACGCGAAGTACATATCGCAGATACGTGTTAGTGTGGGATTACATGCTCTATCACTCTTGAGCAATCTCCAACATATGCCACAATAAAATAATGTTTTAGAGAAAAAATCGTCCAATCCTAAACATGGTGCGATCTATATTACATAGTAGCATACTACATAAAATTTTTGGCCTGAGTGTGTGAATTGGAGCGTCCATGTACTGAATAGAAATCCCACATTTGCTGTACAAAATCAAACACCAGAAAAAGCTTGGAGTGGACACAAACCAAATGTTGATCATTTCAAAATATTTGGTTGCATAGCATATGCACATGTTTCATATTCAAAGATAAGTAAACTTGATGAGAAAGGAGAAAAATATTTTTTGTGTGTTTGTGAGCAATCAAAGGCTTACAAACTGTGCAATTCAATCACCAAAAAATTGTTATTAGCCATGATGTTGTTTCCAATGAGGCGGATTTTTGGAGTTATGATGTACACCAATCTAAACGACAAATTCAAATTGATTTTGAAGAAAAAGATGAAGAAATAAGGCACCAAGTTTAAACGAGTGATAACTCAATTGTCACTCAAGAAATTCTAACGGTTAGTGCAGAAGAAAGAGCTTAGAGAGTGAAAAAAAAGGCTTACTTGGATGCAAGATTATGTGGTACCTGGAATTGATCAATCTGATGACCCACTTGTTCATTTTACTTTATTTTCAGATTGTGATTCAGTAACCTTCAATGATGCTGTAAAAAAAATTAAAATGGCAAAAGACTATGAATGATGAGATAGCAGCCACTGAAAGAAACGACACTTGAAAGTTAGTTGAACTTTCAAAAGGGCAAAAGGCAATTGATGTGAAGTGGGTCTACAAGACTAAATTTGACTAAAATAGTGAAGTTAACAAATATAAAGCTAGCTTGGTTGCTAAAGGCTACAAGCAAGAGTTTGGTGTTGATTACAAGGAAGTTTTTGCTCCAGTAGCTCGGCATGATACAATTAGAATTGTGTTAGCGTTGGAAGCGCAAAATTCTTAGACCATTTTTCAAATGGACGCAAAATTGTCGTTTTTGCATGGTGACCTTCAAGAAAAGGTATTCATCAATCAATCTCTTGGTTATGTGAAGCTTAATTGTGAAAATAAAGTTTATAGATTGAAAAAGGCACTATACGAGCTAAAACAAGCTCCTCGCGCTTGGTATAGTCGTATCGAAACCTATTTCTTGCACGAAGGATTTCAAAAATGTCCATACGAGCATACTCTTTTTGTTAAGATTAGAGAAGATGGAAAAATACTTTTTGTATGCCTATATGTTGATGATTTGATTTATACTGGGAATGATGTCACCATGTTTGAAAATTTTAAGCAGTCTATGATGCGTGAGTTTGACATGTCCGGTCGCATTTTTTCTTTAGATTGAAGTGGTGTAATCTTCGGCTGGAATTTTTATTTTCCAAAGAAAGTACGTGCAAGATATTTTGAACAAATTTCAAATGAATGCACTAATTCAGTAAGTACACCAACTGAATTTGGTTTGAAGTTAGACAAGGATCAGAAAGGGAAAAAGGTGAACAACACTCCCTATAAACAAATTGTTGATAGTTTAATGTATTTAACTACAACAAGGCCTGACATTATGCATTACGTGAGTTTGATCAGTAGGTATATGAAGAATCCAACAGAAATGCATCTCCTTACAGCTAAAAGAATTTTTCGGTACTTACAAGAAAGATTACGAATTATTTTACAAGAAAACAATAAAGTCAAATTTCGTTGGGTTTACTAACAGCGATTATGCGGGCGATACAGATGATAGAAAAAACAATATTTTTATGTTTGGTTCAGGAGCTGTTTCGTGGTCATCTAGAAAGCAACCTATTGTTACCTTGTCCACGACTGAAGTTGAATTCGTTGCAGCAACTTCATGTGCGTGTCAAACAATTTGGTAAAAAAAATTCTTGAAGAATTGTAGTCCAAAAAAGAAGGAGCAATTGCAATTTATTACGACAACAACTCAGCCATTAAGCTTTTAAAAAATCCTGTTCTACATAGAAAAAGAAAACACATAGATGTGAAGTTTCATTACTTAAGGGATCTCACATGGAAGAAGCAAACACATAGATGTTTTAATGCAAAAGTGAAGATCAAATTGCTGGTGTAATGACCAAACCATTAAAATTTTCTATGTTTCAAAAATTTAGAAAGTTAATGGGAGTTTGTTCGCTTAATTAGTCTTTACTAAACTGAATATTTGAGAACTTTCGATTTAAGGGAGGGATTGTTAAGCAAATTGTTGATGTCCTAATCTTTAGGATTTTGTTAGGCATGATATTATTTTCTACTTCTTAGGCTGCAATTGAGTTTTTTTAACATTATTAATTGTTGTTTTTAGTTTAAATTTGTTCTATGTACAGCCTATGTAAATGCTTGTTTGTTGAATAAAGAAGTATCAATTTACTTACTCTCATCTAGTTTACTTGTTCTAAATCTCTGTCATCTTTTGTTTTTATGTGTTTTGCACTCTACACACCTTTGATCTTTGATCTTTTAAGCTGTGAGATGAAATTACACATTCTATTGTTGTCACGACGGTGTCAAGATTAGACAATGGGAGGGGTAAAGTTGTCTGACTTCAAAATTAATAGGAACCAATATATTATTTAATTTGACAAATATGCAACTAATAAAGACTAAAGTTATCATTAGACAAAAAAATTAAGAGACACAAGCCCCTGTTATTCCCTTAATAGCCTCGTCCCTGATTATAACATTGATTATTGTCGTCCTACCTGTTCAAATTCAATTGTTAAAATTTTAAATGTATTGATGTGATATTTTAAAATAAAGCCATGTATGTAACAAAAGAATGACGTTGTAATGAGTCTAAATTTATCTGTAAAATCTTAACGATATTAACAATTATACTTGGATTTTTGGAAATGAAAATTAGGACTAAATTTTAAATGTGCTAAAAGTGCATGGACCTGGAGCTTATTTTAACCTTTAAAAATGTTTTTTAATTAATTTTGTGTGTTTTTTTATACTATCTATCTGGATTTTTATAAATTATTTTGAGTTTTTTAGATGTGTTTATTATCCGAGGAGTAGCCAAAGTTACTACAAAATACACACAAACCTATGACAGGGATCCACATCTAAACATTTAAGATCCCCATGCATTACAAAGTTTAAAACGAACAACTTCTGTAATGTCCTGTACAAGTCATCCTCATTTCTAAACAACTGCCAAAGAACATATAATAGGACAACACCATGTCACTTTAAGAAGAAGAACAAGCAGTGACCTCTATTAAGCTCTTCGGAAGGGTTGCTATCTCGACCGGGAAATTTTTTTATCTTTTGGTCTTTTATATTTTTTTAAAAAAAATAATATAATTGTAAATTTGTCCCTTCACTTTTTAAAGCTTATGTTTTGCCCCCTCACCCTTAAATTTGGTTTCGTCCTGCTACCCTCCAAATTTATCCAAAGTTAATAGTTTTGTGACTAATCGTGTAATTTATCCAAAACATATCTAACAAGTGAACCGGGGAGGGACGCCCGGTCGAAGAAGCAAAGGAAAAAGAACTGAAGAAAACAACCATCGTCTTGTTTCGTCCACTTTGTTTGAAAAAGCTCATCCCTTGTAGCACCGCTTTGACTCTGTTAACTCGCCCCGCCTTGACTCAGTCCCGCCATGGCTTTCCATTTCTCTACCTAAAAGCCCATCCCTTTCCCCCCTCAAAATTTTATATTTTAAAGTAATTTCTTCACTATTATTCTGAGATTTAAAAGATAGTGTAAACCGGAGAGATGTATGTGGCGCCACCACAACAGCGACCGGATCCGGGTTCCATCGTAGTTGGGTCGGGTGATTTGCGGGTTTACCAAGCTTGGAAAGGCAGCAATGTAAGCTTTTTTTTCTTTTGTCTTCAATGTCCTTCATTTCACTATTTATATTCTATTTTGTACAGAAATCTTTTATTACAAATGATAATTGAAAAAGAAAACATCTTTATCCATGAATTTTTCAAGGGAATTAATTACGTTTATGATTTCTTTTTTCTTTTAATGTTTTGCAGAAATTTTTATTTCAAGGGTGGTTTATATTTGGACCAGATGTAAGATCATTAGGGCTGACTATTTTACTTATAGTAGCTCCAGTCTCCATTTTCTGTGTATTTGTTGCCAGTAAATTGATGGATGATTTTTCTCATCATTGGGGTATTTCAATCATGGCTGTTGCTGTTTTCTTCACTGTTTATGTAAGTCTCTCATAATTTCCATCTTTGATTGATGTGTTATATTTGGAAAACTTTTTATTACATGTTAGGAAGATGATGACATTAATTCATGATGTTTACCATTGTTTTGAACATTGGTGATAGTCCCTCTTTTGTTCTTAGCTAGATGGATATATTGTCTAGAATTTGTAGTTCTCTATGATCATAGCTTATATTGTTAGCATCTTTGCCGCCATGTGCATATTTCTCATTGTAGTTTAGTATAGCATTAATATGAATGCTGCAAGAATGCGACGGAATTCTAGCTTGTAAAGTAAAATAAGATTGGCCGTCTCGACACTACAATGTTTTGAAAGATACAAATGGTGTTTTACATGTACAGAAAAAAAAAATCTCCCCCGTATTTGTTTAAGTTTCGGAGAATCTATTGTGATTTCTCTGAAACGGTTCTTGAAGCTTGAAAATGTGTTTGTTTCTTCTTTACAATTATGGTTGTGGCTGTTGTCGTCACTGTTTATGTGAGTCTCTTTACAATTTCATGTTTGAATCAGTTGCTATATTTGGAAAACTTTTTATTACATGTTAGAAGATGGTGATATTAATTCATGATGTTTGCGATTGTTTTGAACATTGATGATAGTCCCTCTTTTGTTCTTAGCTAGATACATATTGTCTCGAATTTGTAGTTTTCTATGATCTTAACTTATATAGTTAGTATTTTTGCCTCCGTTTGCGTATTTCTCATTGTAGTTTAGTATAGCATTAATATGATTGCTGCAAGAATGCTACGGAATTCTAGCTTATAAGTAAAATAAGATTGGGCCGTCTTGACATACAATGTTTTGAAAGATCCAAATGCTGTCTTACATGTACAAAGCAACAAATTCTCCCCGGTATTTGTTTAAGTTTTGGAGAATCTATTGTGGTTTCTCTGAAACGGTTCTTGCAGCTCATAAATGTGTTTGTTTCTTCTTTCAGGATTTAATTCTTTTACTGCTAACATCCGGAAGAGATCCTGGTATAATTCCGCGCAATGCACACCCTCCGGAGCCAGAAAATTTTGATGGAAATACCGATGTTGGGGCTGGTCAAACTCCACAGTTACGATTGCCACGCATTAAAGAAGTGGAGGTTAATGGGATCACTGTGAAGATCAAATATTGTGACACTTGCATGCTTTATAGGCCTCCTCGCTGTTCGCATTGTTCAATCTGCAATAACTGTGTAGAACGATTTGATCACCATTGTCCTTGGGTTGGGCAATGTATCGGACTGGTATGTCGCCGTTTCTCTAGACTACATGGATATGCAGCCTCAACCAAGGTCTTCATATCCATGTCGGAACTTAGATTAGCAAATACTTGTTTGTGGCTGCAAAATGTTCATATCAAGAGTGGTCGAAAATTTTTGCCACTGTCCTCTGATTTCTTCGTTCTTTTACTGTCTACTTATCTCACGTTTTTTGTTTGCAGCGAAATTATCGATTCTTCTTCATGTTTGTCTTCTCAACAACCCTTCTTTGTATATATGTGTTCGCATTCAGTTGGGTCTACATTAGAAGGATCATGGCATCAGAGGAGACAACAATTTGGAGAGCAATGCTTAAAACCCCGGCTTCCATTGTTTTAGTAATTTATACTTTCATCTCAATGTGGTTTGTTGGTGGTTTGACTGCCTTCCATTTATATCTAATCAGTACAAATCAGGTAATATATCTTAACCCTGTCGTAACCATGATGCAAAAGGAGTCCGTTGATATATTATTGTTGCATTAGTCATTTGTTAGCTCGATGTAACACTCCACATGTCTTGCTTCTGCAGACCACATATGAGAATTTCAGATATCGATACGATCGTAGAGCAAACCCTTATAACAAAGGAGTGGTTGAGAACTTCAAGGAGATATTTTGCTCCAGCATTCCATCATCCAAGAACAACTTCAGGGAGAAGGTGCTGAGGGAACCTGTGTTACCAACACAACCCGGTGGGTTTATGAGTCCAAACATGGGGAAGGCTGTGGATGACATAGAAATGGGTAGGAAGACAGTGTGGGGTGATATTGGGGCCGGTGCTGGTCATCGTGAAGGACAACTCGCAAGTGATCGGGTAAATGTTAAGGAGGGTGAACTAGGAGAATTATCTCCGGATATTAGAACTACAGTAGATGAAACGGGTGACCGTGCTGGTATACATCCGCGGCGGTCTAGTTGGGGTAGGAAAAGTGGTCAATGGGAAATGTCACCCGAAGTTCTTGCTTTGGCAGCAAGAGTGGGGGAGCCAAATCGAGCTGTTGGAAGTAGCAGAAGCAGCCATTTGACTACCGAAAACCGCCAGACATGACCTATGCAGTGATATCGAATGCAGGATGTGGAAAAAAGTTTTTTCGCTTCTAAGGTTTCTCTTCTTTCGATCATGTGTATTACGGTGACATTTCGTTTTGGCATTTGCAGGGTGTTTGAAAAATGTTGTTTTGGCCTTTGTGCTTTGAAGAACTGGTGTGTTGTATCTTGTATGAGAGTGAGTATTTTTTTTTTTCAATTTTGATTTTGTATTTTGTGTGGAATTAGTTAGTATCTAATTGTAGTGACCTCATGGATTCATTTTAGTGTCTTATAATTGGAACTGAAAAATAAATACCCGACATTCGTGGTAGAAACTCCAACATATAGCGATATAAGTCGGATACACATAACATGAACAGAGACGAACGCATAATTTTATGTTAGGTGGCGAACTTATGAAATTTTAGGGGGGCGAAAATAGATTTTCAATAAAAAAATATATATATAATTTTTCATATATGAATTTTTTCTCTCGGTCCATCCATGGTCATGACACAACCATTGGATATAGGCTTCGATAAACCATACAAATTAACTACAACCATCCATGGCAACGCTCAACATTCACTAAACATAAAAAAGATCAATGCTCAACATTCACTACACAAAAAAAAAAAAAAATCAAATATGAGCATTGTATCAATCAAAACTTCTATCAATCAAATCGTTAGCTTGGGCATTAAATATTAACTCGGGTATAATGTAGAGGCTAATTTAAACACTTGTTCAATTGGCACGAGTCTTTAATGCTCAATATGTATTAATTGGCCCACCATGTTAGATCTGAGATGACATTTAACTTCCAAGCTTAAGGTTAGATTGACGGAAGGGTCTAATTGATATAATACTAAGACATTGGGAACTCAATTAGAATGTTTAAAAGTTTTGTGAATCGATTTAGAATGTGGCTCCTGCAATTAATCCTTTTACAAAATAAACAAAAGTACAAAGCTTAGTTGCATTGGAAGTGCAACAAAAATGAGATGGTTTTTCAAAGGAATTATTATTTATCAGACACCCCCACCCCCCTACTAATGGCTCTAGATGCCATGGCTCTCAAGTTTGCTCTAGCTAAAGAAAGATGGTTATGGCCACTGCTTCCCCTAAAAGCCTCCATGAATTCTTCTCTTTGCATCCTCAAAGCTAATGCCGCATCTTCGTCCTGGCCCGGTGTCCCTCTTCTTCTTCTCCCGGCAGTCACTAGCCGCGAAAGATCATTCTCTCGCCGCTGCCTTACAGGGGTTCCTCTTCTTGTCGTGTTCGTATTCGTGTTCACTAGCCGCGCAAGATCCTCCCTCTGCAGCCTTGCAGCCAATGCAGGATCTTGAACTCGAGCTCGAGTTCGTGCCCTTCGGGTGCTGCTACGACTTCCACTCTCCTGACCTTGACAGTCGACTTCCCTGCTGGCACCCGCGGCCTTCCTTGCTTCAACCTCTTTGGGAAACAAAAGCTGAATTGTATTCCAAAGAACAGTGTTCACAGTGCAAGATCTTCCATTGCTGCAAATAAGGTAAAAAAAAAAAAACAAAGTGCATTACAATGAAGTTAAATTGTTAATCCATCTTCCATTAATGGGGCTTAGAGCTCGGTTTTTACCTTATGAGCTGCCGGCATTTCGGGCATCTTTTCCCGCATTTATCCGCAGCCGATCTCAAACATTTCTTACAGAAGCTACAATCAAAAGTGAAGATAAGATGGTTTCACTAAAATGACACAATCAATCAAAACACTAAGAGATTTTGTTTGGTTTTATACCTATGTCCACAAGGAGTAGTGCTTGGTTCAAAGCAGATATCCAAACAAATCTACGAAGCCAATCGAATCGAAAAACATAATTATTACGAGAAGATGAAGGAAAGCTAAATCAAATCAAAGCTAACAAATATGGAGAAAATCTGAAGATTCTTACTGCACATGAAAGCTCTTCTCTGAGTTTATCCATACAATGAAGAGGAGCTGATTCATTTACTTTTGTTTTCTTCTCATCCTCCACACTAATTTTTTCTTCAATTGATTCTTTCTCGTTCTCTGGGCAACATTCTGATTCAATAAAATTGATGTTTTTACATTATAAATAAACAGAAAAAAGGATTCCATTAATTTAATCACCTTGTTTTGAAATCTGTTGTTGTTCTTCTTCCTCTTCGAGATTCAATGGAGCAATAGGAGTTGAAACAACACTTCTTCTCTGAGCCCTACGTTTCCTGTGGGAAAATGGAGAAATGTATGAATCAAGAATCAGATGAGTAAAGGAAGAAGGAAAATTTTGGGATAATTAGTTTACCTTCTGGAAGTGGAGAATGGCGGAGTGTTGAATACCAAATCGGAGCGTTTCTTATGTTTAGATCGTTGCCGATCCGGGGTGTCTTCGACGACGAGACTAGCGATGATGAGAGCTTCCTCATCCCATCCAGCCATGGCTGCCGCGGATTTGAATCTGGGACTGAACAAATCATCGACATTTTGGCTATTTTCGGCACTGTTTGGCTGCTGAGAATCTACTGGGGAAATTTTTGGTTCTTCTCTCGCCATTTTCTTTTCTTAGTGAGGAAAAACAAGTGGAAGGGAAAACGCTTACTTTACGGAGATAAATGATACGATTTTCAAACGGTCGAGGATTTTGAAATTGGTTTGAGCTATTAAACCTAGCAAAGTTGACCGAGACCCGAGAATCTAACTGATTTACCCAAATTGACCTAAACATGATGACCCAAATTTAATTCGAAATACGAAATAAACCGAATTGAAGTTCAGTTGAACCGAAAATTGACCCGAACCGATTTTCAACCGAACCGAGTAGAACCAAACCGATTTCACCCGAACCAAAAGCAACCGAACCGAAGGCAACCCGAAATGAAGAAAATATATTAAAATAAATAAATAAATATGAGATGTGAACTGTCGTACAACTTACCAAAAAGTCAAATATACATGCTATATAAAGTCATATATAGGGTGAAAAAACCTAACTCGGCCTAAAAACCCGACTAAAACCGATCGATCTCCTATTAACCCGATATTGACCCGACCCGAAATCAACTGATCCGAAAATAACTGACCCGAAATCAACTGAACCAAAAGTCAACCGAACCGAAAATCAACGGACTCGACGTCCTGACCCGATACCCGAACCAAAATCACCATAGACCCGAACTAAAATCGAACCAGACCTGAACCGAACTGAACTGAATTTAAACCGAATGCAGTCAGAACCGAAATTACCCGAATCAAAATGACCCGAATCAAAATGACCCGTTTGCCACTTATATGAGCTCTTGACGTTTGCAACGGCTATATTTCTTAAACATAGAAAGTATATAAAAGTATTTGTGTTAATTGCATAGACGTCCTCAACTTAAAAAGGTTTAACTTAGGTTTTCAAATTATCAATATCTTATCAATAAGATCCTTGTACTTGTCTAACTATAAATGTTGCCTCAGATATTATGTTAAATGTTTGTTCAAAAAATAGTGTTAAATATATTTAAAGTACGTAGATCAAAATCAGTACTAATTAATTTTTTTATTGATAAAATCTAAACGATAATTTTTTTTACTTGTATTTAAAACACGTGGATCCAAAATTAAAGTATAATTGATAAAATTTATTTATTTTATTTATCCAAAGGGCAATACAAAGTAAACATCATGGTCAAAAATCAGCTATGTACAATAACATTGTAGCAGCCCAATCTATACAAATCTGTCTATTAACATAACTTGTTCTGTTAACTTGGAAATTAAACAAAAGAAAAAGAGAAAGCATAAATTTATTAATTTGAAAATTATTAGGGACTTAAATCTTAATACTTTTTAATTAAAATACTTTTTAAATCCCTAATAATTTTAAAATATTTGTTAAGTCACTAATAATTTTAAAAAACTTTTTAAGTAGCTAATAATTTTAAAATTGATAAACTTAAATCTCGCCCATTTTTTCAATTTAATTTGAAATTGGACAAATTAACACTACTTTATTTTTTTGATTTAAATACTTTAATCCTTTTATTGATAGATAATTATTAATATTTTTTATAGGTATAATTATAAGATAATATTTGTTCATACATATTTTTAATCATTTGACGATACACACACCTTGTAAACAAAATGGGTGACATAAGATGATTATTATCATTTTTTCTACTTGAACCACTAGTTATATATGTACTATTTAAAAATTTATAATCAAACTCTCCCAGCCATAAGTACAAAGGTTTCCCATTTGATTCGTTATGACAAAATAAATTGATTGATACTGCACTAAAAGTCGTAACCCTAGAAAATTTCTAACATATTATGTGCAGAAGATGCGATTTCTACATAAAGAAAGAGAAGAGAGCACAGTTTATTACAGTAATATATGCCTTCTCTTACTCTTTGTTTATATTCCTTTTTTCCCTACAAAACTAGATCCTGCTATTTCACCATCTGCAATCTGCCATGGCAGAAGGGAATTCTCCGGGTCAGCAAAGTTCTGCAATACCATGTCTTTTAACCCGGTGTCTGTGACCTCACAAAACCGACTCGACCAATCATCCGGTTCTACCAGTTTCGTCCCTAGCCCAGGGGCTCGATCCTTGGACCCTGCATTCTCATCATTCTTCCAATCAGCCACATATGTAGCCACCCTCCTATAGAACTTCTCTTTGAACACTTCCCAAACTTGGTACTTGTAGTGATTCACAACAAGCATTCTTCTATCCACATCTATGAATCTAAAATCCTCCCTCAAATGAAAGTGATGTACAATGTTGATCAATGTTGAATTCAATGCTTCTGGTTTGACTATACTCTTGTGTCTCTCGGGCAAAGCCATACGACATGTGTATCCGACCGTCACGCCTTGGTGAGGCATCTGTTTGAGCCCTGACGGTCCGAAATTGTAACATGAGACACGGATTTCGCCAACTGAAATGCTTGAGGTTAAATTTTGGATCACATCGTGTAAAAGTAGTCCTGATGGCAAATGGAAGAACTCGTCGACATCGATGAACCCGACCCATTCACAAGAATCCCTAGCTCGCAACGCGCAATGAGAGAAACCTCCTTCTTGGGTCTTAACCCATGGCCAAATGTGCCTCGAAATGTTGTAACCGGCATCAAACAACGATTTGACGACTTTATCGGTCTCGTCGTTGCTGTTGTTATCGTAAATGTACCATCGTTGGACCCCGATCGCGGCATGATATATGACCCATTCCTTCAGAAACCTTGCTTGGTTGCGTGCCATGGTGCATACGCATACTTCATGTGGTTTCCGGGTCGGTAACGGGTAATGACCGGAGTCCGAAAAGAACGTAACTCGGGCTATGGAAGGTAATATTCCTCTGCCCTTAATCCTAACTGAAACCCTAATTGAACTATTGACTTTTTGTTGACTATTCAAAACACATAAAGGCGTTCTACACCGCACGATCTCTTGAGCAATTGATAAAACCTCTGATCTAACCAATCGTTTAAACCTGCTCAAATCCCATCCGTACACGCACTCAAATCTTGACGCATTTGAAACTCTTTCCGGCCGTAGATTCAGCCCCTTGACAAAAAGCACCGTCGTGTTATCATTATCGACCAAAGCTTCGTACGCCAGCGAGTCCCACCGATGAGTGGGACCAGGTGAAAGGACCCCACCCGACTCCGAACCAACCGTTACAATAAGTCCACGTGGACCAGTAGGACACCGTACGATCTGCTCACCCAGATGATCGGCTTCAACACGAGCCGGGGACAGCTTAAGCCGAGGCTCGGATGAGACCTTACTCTTATGAGCCGAGAGGTAAACGCAGTCGAGTTTCTCTTTGGTAAAAAAACGAGCCGAAGAAGGGTATTTCAGGAAAAGAATAACTTGATCGGGGAGCAAAACGGTTTCACGAATCGAGAGTACCTGAGTCACCGGGAAATCGCTGGAAACGGCAGCGTTCACAGTCGAAGCTTTCCGCGCGAAACTCAAAACAGGCGGGAACTTTTCTGTTTTTTTTTAATAAATGAAATTAAATAATATTAAAAATAAATAATAAAAAAATAACTTAAAGAATAGATTAAATTACCTCCAAAAAGAAAGAGAAAGGCGGAGTAGGAGAAGCCATTGAAGAGAGAGAAGGAGGAGACGACGAAGGCGGCGAAGCAGAAGAATCTGCTCCAGGAAACGACGTAGTTCCTTCTACGGAACCTCATCGGATTCCGTTGATATCGGAGAAGAAGCAACAGCTTTCTCATTCATCAGAGTGGTTGGCTGGAAGATCGCAGTGGAGGTTTAAATATACTTTGGGGGTTGTTTGTACTCAAAAACTGAAAGGAAAATGAAAAAAAGGAGAGAATTTTTAGGGGGCTGCTGATATGACTATCGAAATCCTACTTTGATGTTACGACCGTTCGTGTCGGTTTAAATTCGCTCGTTACTTTTCTGCGGTCATGATCCTCTATGTTTCCAGATGATTCTTTCAGTTTTACCTCACCGGCTGACTTCCAATCAGTTTCTGCCACTTCATTCTTGCCGGGGTCAAAAAAGGAAAATATGAAGTTAGTAACTAATTTTGATTTTGGGATTAATTGCTATTTTCAGTAATTTAGGAAACAAACTAGAAATGAGTTAATACCATAAGCTCAAAAAAGGAAAAGATGAAGTTAATAAACAAGGTAAATGTTATATTTTGACTCGAATTTTAATTAATAATTAAATTTGGTTTTATTTTAATTCCAGTGGTTGAAAATTACTTGGTAATTATGATTTACTTTAATAAGTAAATATTTACTTCAGGTAGAGATTTTATTGAATAAAGTTTCTTGGTGACCAAGTATTTGGGTCTATAAATATAGACTAAGTTTAATCTTTTGAATTATGAGAGAACTGTAGCGATGTCCTTCTCGCTAAAAAACGTGTTTTTATTTGGTTTTTATTTTGTTTTGAATTACGAGAAATCGTATTTTATTTAAAAATAGAGTCGCCACTGGCCACTCAAGGTGGACCGAACACCGTAAAAACCAGAGATTTTAAAATGTCGGGTTCAGAAGTCGGTTACGGATGGGGAAAGATTAGCACCCCACACCGCCCAAAATTGGTACTTTAATAATTACCGTTTTATTAATATTAGACTTTCCGCATTAAAGTGACGATTAAATTAAAATTTGGTTATAAATGCGAGTAGATTTTAAAGGCCCCATTATCCGATAGTAAACGCCCAACCACTATCACTACGCCTGATACTGGCCCCTTTTACGCTCGGATAAAAGGGCAACACATTGACAATTTATATTCCGAAATTCAATTTAAAACATGCAAACATAAATGAATACAAGGTGATAAAATAAATAAATACTAACAAAATTAAAAAACTAATCTAACACATAAAATATGATAATAATAACGATAATAATAATAATATTGATGATGATGATGATACTAATGCTAGTGTGAATGCATGGATCATATTAAAATGCATGGGACAATATAAAATATGTCATGAAACTAGATGTTAACGATTAAAAATGCATGGATTAAATATGGCATGAATGATACACATTAATGGACTAAACTGAAAAAGATGCAAAATATAGGAGAAAACGGAAATAAACAGAAATACAAAAACTAAAAAAAAGTGATAGAAGGTGGCCAAATTGAAATAAAAAAGAAATAAGATGCGAAAATTAAAGTGAAAAAGGAAGAGAAAAGATGCATGAATAAAAGGGGAGGACTGAAACTGTAATTAACCCATGACCAGAAAAAATTCGGGGAAGAGTTTGGGGACCAAGAGTGCAATTAGACCATTTTTTAAAAAAATGCAGATAATTGGCCTTGAAACTACGTCGTTTTGGATGAGTTTGGTTTATAACAGGGAGGTTATTAATTTTTTTTGTTAACACGGTTCAAATAAAAAAACCCTAAGACTGCTTCATCTTTTCCTCTTCCAACTCAAACCGACGCCGCTCATCTCCTGTCCTCTCGGCCTCACGGCTGGTGGAGCTTCCGGCGAGGTAAGCTTCGGATTCCCCTTTTTTCGAAATGAGATTAAAAACAAAAAGGTTTTAAATTTTTTTAAAAAAAATCTGTTTTGATGTTCGATTTGAAGAAAAGAAAGAAACAGAAATTTGGATCTCAATTTTTTTATTTCGAACTTGTTAGAATCTTACACTTTTGATCTGAACTTCCTTACAAAATTCCCCATTTTTCTTCATCATCCTCCCTATTTACTTTTTTGTTTTGGTTTATATACCGAATCTCCTACACTAACCCTTCTCCTTTTTGATTTGATGCATCATATATGATGGAGAAAACCTGGATTTTAGGGAGATGGCAGGGCATGGTCGAGGTTTGGCGTGTGCAGGGTGGAGTTTTACAGGGCATGGGGTGCTAGCATGGTGTGTGGTAGAGGGTTGTTTAGGGTTTATTTATTATATTATATATATATACATATTTTTGTAAGGTGGATTTAGGGATAAGGGATTGGGGTTATTTTTGGGATTAAGGGTTATTTTTGAGGTTTTGAAATGGTGGCCGGTGGCTGAACGGTGTAGCTGCCATGGGATCATGGGTGTATGGTGGTGGCTGTAAAGTTAAGCTAGGTTAGGGTTAGATCAATTAGAGTAAAGGGTATTTTAGTAATTTTGGATTTGGGTCAGGTTATGAGTTTAAAGTTTGGGTCGGGTCAAAACGGGTTATTACAGTTGCCCATCTTTGCTCATTGTTGTATAACAGCAATAGAACAAAGACTAAAATGACCCGTTTTGTCCGGTCTGGCTAAGCTTCTTCCCCTTTGACGTATGTCTTCATTCTTCGGTAGGTCTTATTTTTCTTCGACGCATGTCTTCTTTCTTGACTTGAAGGATCTACTTTGTCTCTTTTGGGAAGCAAAATCTTCAGAATAGGGGGTTGTCTGTTGGGGAAGCAAAATGAGTTTCACTTGCTACATTATTGACGACGATAATACCTAAAGAAAACTTGACCCAGCTGCAACACCGACGAAGAGACAGGGTTTACAAAATTTGATCCAGCTGCAACACTGACGAAGTGGCAGGATCGGAGGATGAAAGTTACTATGTCTGATCCAGCTACAACTCTGACGAAGAGGCAAGATCAGAAAACTGACAACTTTTTCCTTTTTTTTAGTTTTTTTGTTTTTTTGTTTCTGCTTTTTTCCATAATTTTTCGTCTTTTTTTATTTTTTTCTTTTTCTTTGATTTTTCCTTTTTTTTAGCTACAACATTAATAAAGAGAACTTGAAAATCAATAAAGTTGGATCTAACCTCGCCATCAACGGAGAAGCAGAACATTAACTGGAACCCTACTACACCATCAACGGAGAAGTAGGATAGCAGCAACTGGGACCTAGCCACTCCACCAGCGGAGGGACTGGATCGGATAATGACGACTAGGAATCGGCTACACCATCAGCGGAGAGCAAGATTAGAGGATGACAGCAGCTTGGACGTAGCCACTCCATCAGCGGAGGACTGGATCAAATAATGACGACCTCGAACCGGCTACACCATCAGCGGAGAGCAAGATCTGAGGACGACGGGAGCTTGGACCTGGCCACTCCATCAGTAGAGGGATTGGATCAGATAATGATGACCTAGAACCGGCTACACCATCAGCAGAGAGAAGGATCTTTGGACGACGGGAGCTTGGACCCGACCACTCTATCGAATAATGACGACCTGGAACCGGCTACACCATCAGCGGAGAGCAGGATCTGAGGACGACATGAGCTTGGACCTAGCCACTCCATCAGCTGAAGACTGGATCGGATAATGACGACCTGGAACTGGCTACACCATCAGCGGAGAGCAGGATCTGAGGACGACGATAGCTTGGACCCGGCCACTCCATCAACAGAGGGACTGGATCAAATAATGACGACTTGGAACCGGCTACACCATCAGCGGAGAGCAGGATCTGAGGACGACAGGAGCTTGGACCTAGCCACTCCATCAGCGGAAGACTGGATCGGATAATGATGACCTGGAATCGGCTACACCATCAGCGGAGAGGAGGATCTGAGGACGACGATAGCTTGTACCTAGCCACTCCATCAGCGGAGAGACTAGATCGTGCGATGAAAGTTGATAATTTTTTTTTGATTTTTCATTTCATTTTTTTCTTCTTCATTTTTTCTTCTTTTTTATTTATTATTATTTTTTTGATTTGATTTGATTTGATTTTTTTGTTGTAACTGTACAAAGAAGTAGCTTAAGGAAAAAGTTAGGTCTAGCTGCACCATCAGGGGAGAAACAAGATCTGAGTAGAAATTTGGTATGCTGCACCATCAACGGAGAAGCAATATTTGAAAGATACATGATCTGTCATATCACTGGCGAAGAGATGGGATTCAAAGGAAAATTTAACCTATTACACCATCAGCGGAGGACTAGATCGGATAATGACAACCTGGAACCTGCTACACCGTTAGCGGAGAGCATGATCTGAGGACGACAGCTTGGACCTAGCCACTCCATCAATAAAGAGTCTAGATCGGGCAATAAAAGTTGATAAATTTTCTTTTGATTTTTTTTTGATTTTTTTGATTTTTTCAATTTTTCTCTAAATTCTTCTTTTTTTTCAAAATTTTTCAATTTTTTCTTCTTCTTTTTTGATGATTTTTTCTTTTTTCTTGAATTGTACAAAGAAGTAAAACTCGAGAAAAAATAGATCTGGCTGCACCGTCAGTGGAGAAACAATACCAGAATAGAAATTCGATCTGCTAGGGGAAGGGTTCGGATCTGTTGCACCATCAACGGAGAAACGAGATCTTCAGAATGTCTATACTGCTGTACCATTAGCGGTAAAGCAAGATTTGAAAGATGCCGAATCTGTCGCATCACTAGCTAAGAGACGAGATTCGAAGGAAAATTTGACCTATTACACCATCAACGGAGAAAAAGATCTTCAAAATGTTGGATTTGTTTGAATTGTCTAAGCTGGTCCACCACTACTGATGTAGACAAGACCCGAAAATGAAAGAAATCATTAGTTAGTATTTGTTCAAATTTTTGTCACAGATACCTTTTGTCTAAAGATTTCAGCTCTTCTACATGTTTGGCATTCTTCATGGCTAGAGGTCGGCAGTTGTGTTGTTGCCCCCATGACTGAGCCTCTTCGATCCCTTTCGTAGACCTGTTATGTACAAGCAAAAATGCATGAATGCATCAAATTTTATGCATGTGTCTATCTGAATGTATGACGACTTAAATGTATGTGTCTAATCTATGATGTATGCAAGAATGATTCAAAGCGAGATGAATGCAACTAAATGCATGAATGCAACATGATTTGATTTTTTTGATCCTCAAAAGGATGCCCCTGACTCCTCACTGGTCCCGTCAGGATCTTGGTTTTTTCATGTAGCGGTGCCCCAACCTCCTTCGACTCCAGATATCCTCATTTATCTCGAATTGATGCCCCAAAAAGGTTTACACATCAAACTTGATCCCTCATAGTACATAGTGGCTTTTTCTTTTGTCCCTTTGTGGAAAATGTAATGCCCTCAAATTAGATCATAATATCATCCAAACATTTGTTTTTTTCACAATTTTCGATTTCCTTTACCATAAGTGCGATCACAGCAGTCTTCAAATCAGAGTCAACATAGTTGAATCAAAAAGGTTTATTTCATTAAAACTTGCAGTTTCTTGCCCTTACAAAAGATTTCCACTATCCTCGGGCTTGAGACAGTGAAATTAATCCAAAAAATGTTATTTTGAAAGAGAGAAAAACTACAAGCGGGCTTACAAGGGCCAGAATAGCTTAATATCCAGCTTTCAAAATAAGATCATTGATAACGGGGCATGCCCTAATACTGGGTTTCAAAAATTCTCACTTGGGGTCTTCATGCGATGGTAAGGGATTCCCACTTGTAGCTGAACTTGCAGGGTTTTCAATACTTATAACACGGAGCTTGAGGTACTTTTCTATCAACCTCTTGAAGCCCCAACAATTTTCAATCGTGTGACCCACCTGTCTAGCGTGATATTCGCAACTCACGTTAGGATCATACCACTTAGGGAATGGGGTTTGCGTTAGAGCTTGGTGGAAAGGTACCACTATATGGGCTTTTAGCAGATCCTTGTACAGATCTCTATACGACATCAGCAGGGGAGTGAACTCTATCTTTTCAGCGTTCTTTCTCTGACCAGAACCTTGGCTTGAGGCAACGTGAGCACTTGGCATGGCCTTAGGTTGCACAACTGTGATGGGCTTAGAATAATTGACATTGTAAACTCTCGAAGAGTTCACTTCCTGGTCTTTCCTTCCATGGTAAGGCTTCTTATAGGACGAACTACCCTCATCATCAATTTTGCCAGTCTTGAAAGCATTCTCGATAAGCTCACCATATAAAACAAGGTCGGCAAAATTGGTAGTCGCGTTGCCTATCATGCGACCCAAGATTGGACCCTCTAAAGTTTGTACAAATGTGACCACCGTCTCCCTCTCACTGAGCGGGGGTTAGACCTGAGCTGTTATATCCCTCCAGCACTGAGCGTACTGCATGAAGCTTTTATTATGCTTTTGTTTCAACTATTGTAACGTCCGCCGGTCTGGCATCATGTCATTGACGTGTCGGTACTACTCCAAAAAAGCTTTGGCCAAGTCTCTCCAGGATTTGATATGATGTCGGCTCAATTGATTATACCATCGGGCGGCAGATCCTGATAGACTGTCCTGAAAGCAGTGAATTAATAGCTTGTCTCGGCCGTATCCTGTCATCCTCCGACAGAACATAGTAAGATGAGCGCAGGGACAGCTTATCTCGTCATGCTTCTCGAACTCTGGACCTTAAATTTAGGAGGTAAAACCAAATTTGGGACAAGACTGAGTTCACTCGCCTCAAATCCACTGAAGGTATCCTCTTCTCCCATAGCCTCTAGCTTTTCTTCGAGTCTTTTACATCGATCTTCGATTTTCTTTGAAGCTTCTACCTTCGGCCTCTCGGTCTCAAGTAGATGATCCATTCCTGAGATAAATTTTTTAACTTGATTGCCCCCAGGCTTAACTTCTGATGCAGACGGATTATTTATAGGGATCGAAGTACCGGCTTGATGTAGATGAGACTTTCCCCGAAAAATGATCACCTAGGTTGAGTTTTTGGTTGTATCCTGGTTTGAATGGGCGTGAACCTCGGAGGGTATATAAGATCCTCGTCCCCAATAGTGGGTTTAGGATTTGCAGTGGGATTTACAATAGAGGCCTCTCCAAGCTCGGGAAGCTTTAATCCCAGCATCTGTGCCATTTGGCCCAGCATGTCTTGTTGTGACTTAGCAAGTTGTTCCCTCATTTCCTGTTAGACTCTCGCCAACTATTCCTCAACCTGCTTGGCTATGTTCGCTTGCAATTCTTTCTGATCTTGCTCATTTTTTCAATCGTTCATCGTTCGCCATCTTTGTTTTGTACCAGGTTCCGTATGGATGCTAAGCTGACTGATCTTCTACTTTATCCAGTATCATTGTCATAGTGCACCCCTAGAGTCAGTTTTCTTATTTTAAAAACGAATGTATATGCATGTAAAATGTGTCCTAAATTGATGCAATGCAAAATCAAGGTTGTGATGATGTTGTGCAATGAAACATATGAAATCAATGCGATGAGAATAAAATGAAACGAGTTAGTACCAAATAAAATAAAACAAATGGTAAACAAAATAAAGCAATTAAAACTGTTCATGAACAAGAACTAAGGCACCAGAGCCTAAATAGGGTGACCACTAATCGGACAGAGCTTCACATGGCTATAAAGGGTTGGCTCATACGGCTCACTATATGCAGTTTTGGTGCTAAGAGGTACCTGAATTGTCCTTGTTGTCCTCTACTAAGAGTAGCAAGGCCCCCGATCATCACCATTATAGGCTCCTTTCAACCGGGTTCAATTCAGGGGGACTCATTCGCTTATACCCATACGAAGGAACGATATCCTCACGAAAGCATAAGGTACTCGAGCCCCGAAGGCACTTGCTAGGCCCATACGGAGGAACGATATCCACATGAAAGCACTAGACTTTTCCCCCACTTAAAAGGACGGGTTTATATGTCAAAATTTAAATGTGTTAAAATAAACGCGCAATTATAACTGAATGTTAATTTAATAGTTACTTTAATCCAGAATTTCTGATATTAGTAAAGCGGTAATTATTTAAAAAGCTCGACTCATTTGTTTTTGAAAAAATAAAAATATCCCCAGCGGAGTCGCCATCTGTAGCGATGTCCTTCTCGCTAAAAAAACGTGTGTTTTGGTTTTTATTTTGTTTGTATGTTTTGAAAATGATGTCTTCCGTGGGATTTTAGAAGAAACCGTATTTTATTTAAAAATGGAGTCGCCACCGGCCACTCAAGGTGGACCGGACACCGTAAAAACCAGAGGTTTTAAAATGTCAGGTTCGGGAGTCGGTTACAGATAGGGAAGGATTAGCACCCGCACACCGCCCAAAATTGGTAATTTAATAATTATCGTTTTATTAATATTAGACTTTCCAGATTAAAGTGATGATTAAATTAAAATTTGGTTATAAATGCGAGTAGATTTTAAAGGCCCGTTATCTGAGAGTAAACGCCCAACCACTATCACTACGCCTGATACTGGCCCCGTTTACGCTCGGATAAAAGGGCACCACATTGACAATTTATATTCCGAAATGCAGTTTAAAACATGCAAACATAAATAAATACAAGGTGATAAAATAAATAAATGCTAACAAAATTAAAAAACTAATCTAACACATAAAATATGATAATAATAACGATAATAATAATAATATTGATGATGATGATGATACTAATGCTAGTGTGAATGCATGGATCATATTAAAATGCATGGAACAATATAAATATGTCATGAAACTAGATGTTAACGATTAAAAATGCATGGATTAAATATGGCATGAATGATACACATTAATGGACTAAACTGAAAAAGATGCAAAATATATGAGAAAAACGAAAATAAACAGAAATAAAAAAACTAAAAAAAGTGATAGAAGGTGACCAAATTGAAATAAAAAAGAAATAAGATGTGAAAATTAAAGTGAAAAAGGAAGAGAAAAGATGTAGGAATAAAAGGGGAGGACTGAAACTGTAATTAACCCATGACCAGAAAAAATTCGGGGAAGAGTTTGGGGACCAATAGCGCAATTAGACCATTTTTTTAAAAAAACACAGATAATTGGCCTTGAAACTACGTCGTTTTGGACGAGTTTGGTTTATAACATGGAGGTTATTAATTTTTTTTGTTAATACGGTTCAAATAAAAAAACACTAAGACTGCTTCATCTTTTCCTCCTCCAACTCGAACCGGCGCCGCTCATCACCCGTCCTCTTGGCCTCACGGCCAGTGGAGTTTCCGACGAGGTAAGCTTCGGATTCCCCTTTTACCTCCTTTTTTTTCGAAATGAGGTTAAAAACAAAAAAGGTTTTATTTTTTTAAAAAAAATCTGTTTTGATGTTCGATTTGAAGAAAAGAAAAAAAACAGAAATTTGGATCTCAATTTTTTTTTTTGATTTTGAACTTGTTAGAATCTTACACTTTTGATCTGAACTTCCCTACAAAATTCCCTCTTTTTCTTCATCCTCCTCCCTATTTACATTTTTGTTTTGGTTTATATACCGAATCTCCTACACTAACCCTTCTCTTTTTTTATTTGATGCAGCATATATGATGGAGAAAACCTAGATTTTAGGGAGATGGCAGGGCATGGTCGGGGTTTGGCGTGTGCAGGGTGGAGTTTTGCAGGGCATGGGGTGCTAGCATGGTGTGTGGTAGAGAGTTGTTTAGGGTTTATTTATTATATTATATATATACATATTTTTGTAAGCTAGATTTAGGGATAAGGGATTAGGGTTATTTTTGGGATTAAGGGTTATTTTTGAGGTTTTGGAATGGTGGTCGGCGGCTGAACGACGTAGCGGCGTAAGAGCATGAGTGTATGGCGGCGGCTACAAAATCAAGCTAGGTTAGGGTTAGATCAATTAGGGTAAATGGTATTTTAGTAATTTTAGATTTGGGTCGGGTTATGGGTTTAAAGTTTGGGTCGGGTCAAAACGGGTTATTACAAGAACAAGATAGGGGAATTACTACGGAGAGATGTAACCACTTTTAGGTTCTCTACAACTATTGTGCCTACGTTGTATATGTGTATTGTACGGATGTTGGGAATAGTGTTTTGGTTCTACCGGGTCATGAGATTTGTACACCGAATTTTGGGATTACATGGGTTATCATATACTTGTACTCTTCGGGTTCTCAACGTTGATAGTGGATTGGTTTTGCTTGTTCGTGGAGGTAGGCTATGCTGAACCACGTTAAATATTGTCTGATGTGCATGTCTTGGTCTATGTCGTTATCACTTTGGTTATTTTGCCGCATACAAAATTCCTAACAAATGGTATCAGAGCTATGGTTCGAGCTGTGCGATTGTAAAGGAATTTTTGCTACAGATTTTGCGGTGCGTTGTTGGAGACATGTCAGAGGAATATTGCTGCAACGAGCTTTCAGTTGCAAGGGGAGTAATTCTCAAAATTCAACGGATGCTACGTAAAAATTAGAGTTGTTGAAGACTTGGTGGCAGTGCTTCAACGAATATTTGGCTTACGTAAAAATTGAAGCTGTTGAAGACTTGGAGACCAATGCTCTAATATAATTTGTGTCAATAGGGAGATCTATTATATTTTGACCCAAATTTTAATTGGTAATTAAGTTGGGCTTTATTGTAATTCTAGTGGTTGAAGATTACTTGGTAATTAGGATTTACTTTAATAAGTAAATATCTATTTTAGGTAGAGATCTTATTGAATAAGGTTTCTTGGTGACCAAGTATTTGGGTCTATAAATATAGACTATGTTTAATCTTTTAAATTATGAGAGAACAAGAGAGGGGAATTACTCTGAAGAGATGTAACCACTTTTAGGTTCTCTACAACTATTGTGCCTACGTTGTAGAGATGTGTATTGTAGGCATGTTGGGAAGAGTATTTCAGTTCCACCGGGTGATGGGATTTGTACACAGGGCTTTGGGATTACATGGGTTATCATGTATTTGTACTCTTCGGGTTCTCTACGTTGATAGTGGATTGATTTCTCTCCTTCGTGGAGGTAGGCTATGCTGAACCACGTTAAATCTTGTCTCATGTGCATGTCTTGGTCTATGTCATTATCAGTTTGGTTATTTTGCCGTATAATAAATTCCTAACAACAAATTATTTGCATTTAATTTAAATAAATAAAATAAAATATAAACAAAATAATTAAAGAAAAATATTTCATGAACCGACGCCGGAAACAAAGATCATGTTTGGTAAATAGTGGTTTGAGTTAAAATTAGAGGTTTGAGTTAATATTAGAGGTTTGACCAGTCAAATCCACTAATTTGGATTTTTGGTGAATAACATATTGGGATAAAATCTCTAATTTTGAAAAAACTGTTAATAGGAGCTTTTTGAAATTAGAGGTTTTGACATATGAGTTATAAAGACCATTTTACCATTAATAATTATAAAAAATCTCCAAATAACCATAATCTTAACATTTTCTATTTTAATTATTCACCCTCACATATTTACATTGTGACATTAGTAAACTAATACTTTTTGTTTTTTTTCTTTTTATTCTCACACATTTATATTTGTATTCAAATTTAATAATTAATTAAATTGTATTAAAAATAATTATATAAATAATAAATTAATATATAGGTACTTCAAATATGCTTAGTAATAATATTAAAAAGTTATTATTCATAAACAAATTAATTAAACAAGTATCGAGTATAATCATGTTCTTATTTGTCATTTTGTTTGTTTAAATAATCAAACAGCTATCAGTTAATTTTACCAAACACTTTTATACGATCAGCTAATACAATCCGCTAATCAAATCAGCTAATGCAATCAGCTATCAGCAAATATAATCCAATATTAACTATCTGCTAATTGTCAAACATGACAAAAAAATTTCCACAAGTGTCTTAGTTTTAGGGTTTAGGAATTTAGTTTAGGGTTGAAAGGTTTATGGGATTTAGAGTTAAGGATTTATAATTTAGGGTTAGTGGTTAGAATTTAGAGGTTAGGGTTTAAGTTTATGGTAGTATTGTTAGGCATTTAGGTTTTAACCTATAAACTCTAAATTCTAACAACAATACTTAAATTTAAACCATTGAACCTTTAACCCTAAATTAAAACCCTAAAACTAAGACGCTTATAAAAACTTTTTGTTATCTTCGTCAGTGCATGATATAATATTCCATAAATAAAATAATTATTTTATGAATATACATTTTGATACAATATGTATACTAACAAACTCGTCCTCACACATAAATCGAAAGATATTAAACCTTAAACATATTCAAGCTCACATTCTCATATAGATTGTACCAACGACAAACCAACTAAGTTAAACTCGATCAATAAAATCATCAATTTTTAACTCGATTGGAATATTGTACAAGGTAAATTATTTGCATTTAAATTAAATAAAAAATAATAAAAAATAATTAAATAAGCGAAAACTATTTCATGAACCGGCGATGAAAATAAAAAGTTTTTACAAATGTCTTAGTTTTAGGGTTTAAGAATTTAGTTAAGGGATGAAAGGTTTATGGGATTTAGAGTCAAGGATTTATAATTTAGGGTTAGTGGTTAGAATCTAGGGTTTAGATGTTATCGTTTAAGTTTATGGTAATATTGTTAGGGATTTAGGTTTTAACCTATAAACCTTAAATTCTAACAATAGTCCTTAAATTTAAACCTCTGAACCTTTAACCCTAAAATTAAGGCACTTGTAAAAACTTTTTTCTACCATCGTCAGTGCATGAAATATACATTTTGATACAATATTTATACAAGACAAACTCCTCCTCACACATAAATCGAAAGATATTAAATGTTTAAACATATTCAAGCTCACATTCTCATATATGTTGTACCAACGACAAACCAACTAAATTAAACTCAATTGATAAAATCATTATTTTTTTAACTCGATCGGAATATTATACATGGTAAATTATTTGCATTTAATTTAAATAAATTAAATAAAATTTAAATAAAATAATTATTTTATTGAACATATAGTTTGATACTATGCCTATACTTGCTAAACTCACCCTCATCCATAAATTAGAAGATATTGAGGGTTTAAACATGTACGAACTTATGTCCTCATATATATATATATTGTATTAGCGACAAATCAACCAAACTAAACTTGATCAATAAAATAATTATTTATATTGATTTACTTGTGTAAATGAATCGACCTTGAATGAATAAAGTTGTATTCATGTTTTGTTTATTTTTAATGTGTTTTACGTTCGGTTTGTGTTCGTTTGTTTATTTTTTTAATGTGTTTTATGCTCGGTTCTTGTTCGTTTAAAATTTTAATATTGTGTTCGTGTTCATTTTTTTAGCATTCTTGAACAAGTTTGTTTAATGTTCTCAAACGTGTTCGTTTATATATTCGCTAACATGTTCGTTTAAAGTTCGCGAACATGTTCGTTTGACGTTCGCAAACATGTTCATTTAGCGTTTGCGATCATATTTGTTTAGCATTCCCGAACTTGTTCGTTTAGCGTTCGTGAACATTCTCTTTTACTCTTTTATTTGCAAGCCAAAGAAAATTGGTGAAATTACACCACTAGTCCTTAAGTTTCATCATTCTTCACAGTTTCTACTCCAAAGTTTACTCTATGTTGGAGTGCTTATCGAGTGAGCCAATCGCGAGTTGAGTAGTGCTGGACTTGACTCGAAAACTGTTTGACTCGTGTTCGACTCGCTCGATACTCGATAAGCTCAATAAAATTTTGCTCGACTCGTACTCGTTAAAAAACTCGTTGCTCAACTTGACTCGTTGCTCGTTAAGCTCGTCATAATTTTTACCATATTTTTTAACATATGTAAAATCTATTAATACTATTAGAGCTTAATATAAATTTAAATTAACAAATTTAACGAAAAATAATAATCACAGTAGTGTGCAAAGCAATTTCAAAAGTCAACTCCAAAGTAACAATCTACAAATACATCAAAGTCTCAACTATCTCTGCTTAACAACAAAGGAGAGAAGACTTTAGGGGTTTCGGGTTTTAACTTTCGATAGTATTCTTTTATATAAGAACTAAAGATTTTTCCCATTTTTTACTTTTACACATAAATTAGTAATAAAATTAAAAGGAAGTGCTTTAATAAAAAAAAGGAAAGGTCCATTGTTATAATTTAATTTCTTATAATACAAATTAACTTTTTGAATTATCAAGAAATAAGAATGCTTTAGAAATTTGAACCCAAAAATTTTATGGGTAAATTACTTAATAAGTTATTGAACTCCTATAGAGTTTTTAACTAGCATTCAAACTTTCCGAAACATAATTTTTAAGGTAGCCACCAAAAATCATAAAAATATTATAAAAAGATTAGCGAGCTGCTTGCGAACTTATCGAGTCGAGTTGAGCCTTGCTCGACTCAACTTGTTAAGATCTCCAGTCGAACTTGAAATTCGAGTCAAATCAACTTGAGTCGAGCGTTGACCGAGTCAGGCTCAAGCTGCTTGCGAGTTGCTCAACTCAATTAGCACCCCTAACTCTGTGTTCAATTTAGTTCTTACCTTGACCAATATTTAAAATGTAAAAAAAAAAGGAAAATGGAAACTGAGTAACATAAACGAATCAAACTTGCCTCTACTCGTGTTCGTTCATTTATATGAACTTAAAATTTTTATTCATACTCATTTATTTAGTCTCATAATGAACATAAACGACGATTCATGAATAGTTCACCGAACACTATGTTCATTTACGCCGCTAGATTACATAAAGGCCAAAATATAACTTTATGGTTTAAGGTTTGTGAAATTTAAGTTGTAGTGTTCTGGACCCGACCTATACACATAGATCCATGAGTTGTGATCGTCGGAATATTGTTTTCCATTGTGTCATGGGACGTATAGGTGGTCTAACACGAATAGAATTCATTTGTCCCTTTTCGGTGTTTCTATGTATGCCCTATACTAAAAAATTAGATTTAGGGTTTAGGATTAAGATTTAAGGTTAGAGTTTAGGATTAAGAGTTTAGGGAATTTGAGGCCATGTGTATTTTTTAGAGTTTAGGGTTTAAAATTTAAGATTTAAAATTTAAGATTAGAGCTTAGAATTTAATTTTTTAGTATTTGAGCATAAAAAAGAAAAAAAAATATATAGGATTTTTGTTCGTCAAACAGAAAGGCAACTATAAATCAAAGTAAAGTGGTAAATTTCAACCTTCACCTAAAGTATAGCCTCATATTTCCATATTAACCCAAATTACTTTATGTTCTTTCCATCTTCTGGTTTTAGCTACCCAAACAAGATATCACTCATTGCTTTCCTTTTTATTTGTTACTTTAATCCGAACATAATGGAAGATAAAAAAAAAACTTAACGATATCATAGATATGCAATTTATTTGTAGACTTAAAAGGATATTTTAGAGTCTGAATTCACGTCAAATAATTAATTTAGCACTTCTACGAAAAATAAATTTAATTAAAATTTCAAACCCGTTAATTGCATCAATTTAATATTTTGACTGACATACATTGTCTTTGACCGTTATCATGCTGATATGATGCTTAACAGTGCTAGCTATTATGTGACGATCATCGATATTGACGTGATAGTTTACATATGATGATGACATGATAGACGCTTAATTGATTTTTTAGAAAAATTGAGAGCTTATTTATTTTTTAAGAAAAAAATTATAAAATTCAAGAAAAATTAAGAAATTTAAAATCTTTAAAGAATTTAAAAAATTAAAACATGTTAGAAGTATTTAAATTATTAGAAAAATAAAAAGTCTAAAAAATATCAAAAATTAATAATAGAAAGTATTTATCATTAAAAAATACTAAAATATTTAAAAATGTCTTTATTGGACAAATCTTCTATCGTTTCTCCTGTCATCTTTTCTCAACATATTTTTAATGGATTTAACCTAATAATAGAACAGAAATGACCTATGAGATTCTCTCCTTCGATTTTAGACCTCATATATATATATATATATATATATTTTAAAAGCAATCGATATACCAAGACGATATCTTGTTGTATATAAAAAAATCAGATTTAAAATAAGACTTATGAATATCACTTTCTTGTAAATTCTATCCCATTATTTTTAAACTATACAAGACAGCCTGAAAAGTAATTGGTATTAATTCTAATGCAACGTGGATTTAACTGAAAATATGTTTAAAGAATAACATCACACTTAGACTTATGAGACCAATTAAAATATTCTCATAATACTTTATAAAAAATCAATTAAGTTTTTTCTGTCTTGTCATCGTCACATGAGATTGTTATGCCAACATCATAAGGGGCAATGGTGATTTCTGTCGGTCAGAAGACTAAATTGATGCAAGCTGTGAGTTTAAGGGTCTCATTTAATGTATTTTTTATGGAGGAAATTAAATTGATTACTTGGTACAAATTCAAAACTAAAACACCCTTTAAACCTTATATATATAAACAAAGTTAAAAATATTGGAAAATTTTACAATGTACGAATAAAGTAGATAAATTCACTATAAGCTTAGCAGATATAAATCGAGTTTAAATAAAATATTTTTGGATTTAAAATAATCTAATTCAATCCAAATTAATTTTAGGGAGCCAAACATATAAAATGAAGTACCATAACACCCATATTGATATCTAACCTTGCATTTGCCCTTGATCATGTCTTTAAATTATTTTATTTTATAAACAAAATGAATTTGAAAGATTAGTATGGAGTATATGGAACCACGAAATGACTTCATCTAGGCCCTTAATCAACAGCCACGTGGATATCCATCTGGAAAGATTAGTATACAGCGTAACGCAGCAGATTAGCTACGTTTCGTGTTGGTTATGCAATCTCAAATGCCGCCCGAGTTAGAGTATCCACGATTGGGCTTGGGGCCCACGCTTCTTAAAGTAGGACCCATGATCCCTGAACTTGCCACGTCACCCTGAGTAAGGTTGACACGATTGAGTCATTTAAAGCTTCTTAAATGAAAAGGAAAAGGAAAAGGAAAAGAAATTAAAGATGAGATGCAAATAACCGATAACTAAGTGCATTTCGTATTTTGGATCAATAAATTAACGATTAGCATTCAATTTGTAAAAATCAGAAATTCAATTATTTGAATATCGAACTTTAGATTGAATATTTGAATAACTGAACTTATGATTTGATTTAAGTATTTTTTAATTTGACAATTTTATCAATGAAAATTTTAAATTTTCGAATATAACAAATAATAAGTTATTGAATATAATAAGGTTTGTATTCATAAAAATTTTAATTTTTCATATATAACAAGTAAAAATATCGTATATAACAAGATTTATATTCATAAAATTTTTAAATTTTGGGATATTCGGATATCAGATCTAAATGTCAAATAACTATATGTATCCAATCCGAAATAAAAAACAGACCGAATATCCAAATTTGTAGATCATATCGACGGATAAATTGATTGGATCGATTAGATCGGATTTTTTGCACACCCTACTAACTGGTCTAATAGGATGAGATACTATGTTTCTTAAGTAAGGCTAGTTGTTCTACTTCTTACGTTGTGAATGAAATAAATTGGAATGATGTGCCTCTAAAGTAGGGGTGTAAAAAATATTCGATCTGATCTGATTATTCGTTGATCCGATTAAAAAATTTAGATATCCGATCCGATTTTTATTTTTGGATCGAATATTTGATACAATTTTAAAATTTATGGATCGGATACGGATCAAAATATTTCAAGTTTCGGATTATCTGAAAATCCGAAAATTCAAAATTTCATGAATATTAATCTTGTTATATTTAACAATTTGATGCTTGTTATATCTGAAAATTAAAAAAAATTGAAATTCTCATAGACGTGAATCTTGTTATATTTAGCAATTTATTGTTTGTTATATTCGAAATTTTAAAATTTTCATAAATACGACATTCAAATTTGAAAAATAATTAAATTAAATTTTTGGATAATCGAATATTTAAATATCCGATCTAAATATCTGATATCCAAATATCCATTTTTTTTGGATCAAGTACGGATCATTATTTCATTTATCCGAAAAATCGGATATAAAAAAAAACAAGATTGGATTGGATTCGATATCTGGTAATGAACACCCTTACTCTACAGTATACAAGGGATTATCCCGTAATAGATGTCTGATATTATTTTATTCATCCCCGCCCAAAATTTGTTTATTTCATTTTATTAATCTCAACTATCTATTCACTCTCATCTAACCGTCCAAAAAGAAGTTTAAATTCTACATGGCGAAGAAGATTTTATATGTTTCTTTCTTTCTTTCTTTCTTTCTCAGTCTCTTTCTCTCTCTAAAAATATATAAGGCTTAATACCTAACTAACAATCAGTTTATCTAGTGAGATGAAGCACTAGATCCTTTAAGCAAGGTCAGAAGTTCAAATTTTAGCGTTGTGAATGGAGCATATTAAATCAGGATGGCTGCCCCATAATGGGCCTTTGTAGTATCCGATCCGAATTAATCAACCAATAAGTTGAATTTCAGTGGTTAAACAAAAAAAAAACTTAATACCTAATTTAGTCCGATAAATAAAAACTCAAGAATTTAATAAAAAGAACTCAAAATATTTTTATAGTATTTTATATTTATCAATTTTAAGAACTTTTAATTTATTTTCATAAATTAAGCATAACAAAAATACCACATGATAAAATCTGATTGAGTCGAATTGACAAAAAATAATAAAAGTGCAAGTGAGAATTCCCCTAAAATAGAGGGGCTAAAATACGTATTAAGCCATTAATAAAAGATAAGGACATACACATTTTAAATTACGAATTGTGTGTGTGGTTTTTTCTTCACAATATATAGTTGACACTAAGTGGCATTTGGATTAGTTATATATACGTATATTATTTTTTTAATAGTCTAAAGGTGAGTACAAGGTAATATCTGTTCATACATATTTTTAATCCTTTGACAATGAGCATGCACCTTATAGATAGAGTAATTTGAACCTGTGTCTCCTGAAATGAACATCATCCGCTTTTCTACTGGGATACTTGTTGGGTTCTATATACATATATTATTATGTGCTAGTTTGTTCAAAACTCATATCTAATAAATAATTGTTCATATATACACAAAACATTTGAATCATAATGTTAGGATATGTTATGTACCAAATTAATATTAATAGTGTCAAAATCAATGATAAATAAGTGCAATCAACGGTCACGCTTCAATTTAAAATAATTGATTTTGATAAAAATTTCAAAATAGAACTCATCATTCTTAATATTTTGTATCATCCCAATCCCATAGGGAAATAAAAAAAGAGAGAAAGATTGTCAAATTGAGAATAAAATGGAAAAGGTTTGTGCCATCCTAGTTATTATGATAAGAATAAATAAGAATATTGGATTATTTTTTAATTATAACAAATAAAATTTGAATGGTAAAGGATTTTTAGTATAACTATCGATATTTGATCTGTCGGTCAACCTATTTAGATCATGTATTGTAAAATTATAAGATCAATCATTCGATTCAGTTTACTTTATTTACAACACTAATATTTAATTTTCTGAACTTGTTTATAAAACCTGCAGTCTCATCCGCTAAATTAAACGGTAACGAGTTGAATGGCAAGATTTGTTTGTTTTTATGAAATAATGACTAGTGGAGGCCGAAAATGAGTGGTAACAAATAATAAAAGCTAAATAAAGATAATGCTAATTAAATTAAGTAACTAATTGGTACAACCAGCTAAGTGATACGACTAAGTGCACCAATGGCAATATTTTCAAGAAGAATATTATTATAATTCTTTTGTCAAACAGATTAATTAATAGTCACTCGTTTTTTTTTTTGCAAGAAAAATATGCAATTGAGGGATTAGTCATATCATAATAATCATTATCAATTAGAACCCAACAAGTAGTTTCACTCAAAAAGCGAATGCTATTTATCTTAAAAGATATAGGTTCAATCGTTTTATCTGCAAAGTGTGTGCATTATTAAAGGGTTAAGAATATCTATGAACGAATACTACATTATACTTAGAGGTGGCAAACGAGTCATTTAGTTTGGGTCATTTTGGGTCTGACTACAATCAGTTTAATTTTGGGTCGGGTCTGGGTTGGACTTTCAATTTTAGTTCAGGTCTATGGTGATTTCGGTTCGGGTATCAGGTCAAGTCGGTTTATTTTCGGTTCGGTTGACTTTCGGTTCAGTTAGTGTCGGGTCGATTAATTTCGGGTCGAGTCAATATCGTGTTAATAGGAGATCGATCGGTTTCAGTCAAAATTTCTGCCCGAGTTAGGTTTTTACACCCTATATATCACTTTATATATCATGTATATTTGGCTTTTTTGTAAGTTGTGCCACAGTTCACATCCTATCTTTCCTTCTTTATTTTAATATATATATTTTTTATTTTATGTTGCCTTCGGTTCGGGTGAAATCGGTTCGGGTCTATTTTCTGTTCAATTAAAATTCGGGTCGGTCGGCTTGTTTTGGGTTTCAGGTCAAATTCTGGTCGATTTCGAGTCTCAGTTCGGGTAAATCAATTCGGGTCTCGGGTCAAATTTACCATGTCCACTTGTAATCAACTTTAAACTATTAAAAAATCATTATCAATTCAACAAGGACCAACAAAAATTGACCCTAAAGTTCTTTTCAAAAGATAAAACACTAAAATTAAAAAATTCAGTAAGAGTTTTGAATATTATTATCGTGGATGGAATAAATTAAATTATAAGAGTTGTTCTCCTAATAAATTTATACAAATTTTAATCCGGATTAATCGACTAATAAATCGTATGCCGATGACTATACTCAAAAAATAAAACATGAAAATTTCAAAACAAAATATAATAATAAAAAGTATAAGGGTTAAAAGTTCAAATAGGAGATCTTTTAAAGATGACCCACATATGGGACTAACATTTCAAAAACACCCAATAAGGGGTTAATCTTTTCGAATTGAATTTAATATTGGGTTATGTCATACATACACAAGGTTAATTGTACTAGACATCCCTCGATTATTTCTAAAATATTAAGTTAAAATAACATTATTTAAATAACTAAAATATTAAATTATTTTATAAATTCAATTATAATTATAAAAATTATAAATATCAATGAAAAAATTTATACAATATTAAGAAAATAAATATATTGATTAGTTGACATAATTCTAATCGAAGTGAATTTGTAATTTAATAGGGATACGAGGAGTCTATATAAATAATAAAGATAATGTGTTTATAAAAATGGTTAAATATTTATTAAAAACTTATGAAAAATATCAACTAAAGAGGAAGAATGTTTTTAAAAGTAAAAATAATTATCAAATTTACTAACGAGCATAGTAAATTTATGAATAAAAAATATTAATTAATATTTTTTTTAAATGTCAACTTTCGCAAATTAAATATAATTTTCAAGCTTAAATACATAAGATCATATGATTATGTAGTGAAAACGTAAGCCATTGCGAAACATTAATAAAAAGGTTGAAAATGAAATGTTTTAGACTTAGCATTTTCTTTAATTTTAAATGAAAATTTCACTTTCAACTTCACACCTACCAAATGCATAATCTTTAATTGGAGCAAAATTATTTTATTTAGCTTCCCAAATCTTTTTGAACCCTCACAAATCAAGATAAAGATATTCATATTTTTTATGGATTTTAATTCATTTTAAATGTCAAATTTCCCTGGTGGATAACTATACCATTATATTTTTTAATAATAAGATTTTCATTGTTTGACAATTTACATTTATATAAAAACATAGGTATAAAATAGACCTGCTTATCAGTAGGGTCAAATAATTATTTAATTTTAAAATGTTTTTATACTTGCATCTAAATTTATCTGTAAAACCTATATTTGATTTTGATATAACAAATTGTTTAAGGACAAAATCGTAAAAGAAAATAATTTTTTAAGTACTCAAAAGTCTCACAAAATGACAAGGAAATTTTTTTCTAAGTCCAAGACTTAAACCCAAAAATTTTCTAACTGTTTCAAAGCAAAATTTAACAAATACGCCCAGGCGTATCGATACACCTCCAGGCATTTCGATACAAATTTTTGTTACTGGAATTTGGTTTTGCAAACTGTTTCAATACGACCTTAACTGTTCCGATACGACCTTTATCTGGGTCTGCATTTTAAACTATGCATATCGATACAGACTTACCCGTTTCGATACGTCATTTATCTGGGTTTAAGTTATTGCTTACCCGTACCGATACGGTTACCACCATTTCGATACGATGTGCTGAGATCTTCAAAATCTTCGCATTTAATATTTTGACCGTTGCCCTGTCAGTTATTGGAATCAACGAACTTTGATTTTCAGTTACCCGTACCGATACGCCCCCTAGGCGTACTAATGCATTTTTTCACCTCAGATTCCAGTGAGCAAAACTCGTACCGATACGGATACCCCGTATCGATAAGCCCCTGATTTTACACTATGCCCGTTCCGATACGCCCCTACGCGTATCGATACGCTACTGCACAACTTTTATTTTCTTCTCTTGACAGGCATTGATACGACCCTTTGTGTACCGATACGGTAAGCCACCAGGCTGCATTTATTGTGGGAAATGAAGTCCCTAACGGTTATATTGATGACTTCAAACCACCCAAACGGTTAGAAATCAATGAGATGGTATAAATACAAGTCTCCAGAACTGCTACAACAACTATTGGACATCCATTGAACAACTATCAAGCATTCAAGCAAAAATCCAACCCTTGAGCTATTAGAGTTAAATTCTTTGTAAACCTACTTGAGTGAACAAATTTGTATTATTTTATTTGTCAAGTATGGGTTGTGTGATCTTGTAATCTGGGCAAATACTTACCTTGTGAGGGTTTTATTCATTTTCTATTTTCTTACTTTGTAAAAGAGTGAATATTTCAAAGCTTTGGATAGAAAGCTTTGAAGTTGTGTTGCCTCCTAAGCCTAGAAAAGCGGAAGATTTCATAGTGAAATTGTTGAAATCCTTAGCAGGAAGCTAAGGTAGTGGACGTAGACCTTGTTAGAAGGTTAAACCACTATAAATCCTTGTGTCCCATTGTTCGTACTTTCTTAAATTGCTTCCAACATTTTAAATTGCTAATTCACCCTCCTCTTGGCCACTTTCTCAATTGAATGATCATCCCAACAATTGGTATTAGAGCCATACTCAATCGAAAGTCTAACAACTGTTGAGGCGATCCTAGAAGGTGATTCAATCAATAGAAGACCAAGCAATGACATCTACTTCCGGTAACCACCTATATGAGTCTCAATCCATCACCAAACCTCAATACTTCAATGGGATAACTATCCTTATTGGAAGAATCGTATGAGGCTCTTTATCAAATCCCATGACTACCTCCTATAAGATGTAGTAGAAGATGGACCAGCTATTCCGATGAAGAGAGAATGTGATCAGCTAGTTCCGAAGTCTAAGCACGAGATGGTTGATAAAGATCGGAAGAAGCTTCAAATCAACGACAAAGCTATGCACATGCTCTTTTGCTCACTTGGACCAGATGAGTACTCAAAGACGTCCTCATGCACTACTGCAAAGAAAATTTGGGACAAATTAGAAGTTACGTACAAGTGCACTAATGAGGTAAAGGAGACCAAGATTAGACTCCTAAACTTAAGCTACGAAAACTTCAAAATAGAGCCGGATGAAGGCATCTCAAAGATGTCCGATCGATTCTCTGTTATTGTCAATGGTCTCAAAGAATTCGGAGAAGTTATTCCGGAAGAAAAACTTGTCCAAACGCTCATCTATTCCCTTCTCGAGTCTTGGGATGGCAAGAGAACCGCCATTATTGAAGCAAAAGATCTCAAGACGTTAAAGCTTGATGCACTCGTGGGGTCTCTTCTCACCCATGAGATAATGAAGAAAGGAAGAGAAGAAGAAAATAGAAAGGAAGAGATGAAAGTCGAAAAGAAGGAAGTGGAGAAGAAGAAAAGTGGAATTGCTCTCAAAGCTTCACAAGATGAGAGCAATTCGAGTGAAGATGAAGATAAGGAATTGGCTATGCTAGCCAAACAATTCACTCGGCTCATGAGATCCAATTGGGGAAGAAAGTTTAATCGAAGAAGGAATTTCAAGAGTAAGAGCAAAGAAGAAGAGAAGGATCTTATTGTGTGCTATGAATGCAAGAAGTCGGGACACATCAAGATCGATTGTCCCTAACTCAAGAAGAAAGACTTCAAGAAGAAGAAGAAACACAAGGCCCATGTAGCCACTTGGAGCGATGAAGAATCGTCAAGTGATGAAGAGCAAGAGGTTGCAAACCTATGTCTCATGGCCTTGGAGGAGGATCCTAAGGTAACCTCCAACTCATCTAATGATCTTACTTATGATGAATTATTTGATGATTATAATGAGTTGCAAGAGGCTTATGACGAGTTAGTTTTGAAGTACAAAGAATCATATTTGAAAAACAAGAAAATAATTTCTGATTTGAAAAATTAAAACGATTCTTTGATCAAAACTAATTCGAAACTTGAAAAGAAGGTTTGTGATTTACAAGAAAATCAAAAATATTTTGAAAAGGAAAATGTTGATTTAAATAACCTTCTTTCTGAGCTTAATGATCATTACCACAAGGAGGTAAATAACCTCAAAGCTTCCTTGAACAATGTTGGGAAATCTAGTTTTGAAAAGGGACAATCTTCAAAACCCAACTATATAAAAAGAAACTTTGGTAACCACAAACAAAGAGGCTTCCATAAATCCTCTAAAAGTAGAAAAATTAGGAGTGTTTGGGTTCCTAAGGACCTAATTGCTTCTAATGATTTTCATGCAATTGCTTATTGGATTCCCAAGGGAACCAAAATTTTGGGATCTAATACTTATGGACCCAAAATGATTTAGGTACCAAAAATCAAGACCTAATCATTGTTTGTAGGGGAAGCATTGCTACAACGCCAAAGCTTCAAGTGCAAATTCGTGGTTCCTTGATAGTGGATGCTCAAGACATATGATCGGAGACAAGAGTAGATTCTTAGAACTAGATCTGAAGAGAGGAAAATTAGTGACATTTGGTGACAACTCTAAAGGTCAAATTGAAGGAATGAGTTCCATTGGTAATCACTCTTCCATACTTATTGAAAATGTCTTATATGTCAATGGTCTTAAACATAACTTGTTAAGCATAAGACAACTTTTTGATAAAGGTTTTGTAGTGATTTTTGATATATATGGTTGCAAAATTATAAACATCGAAACCCACAAAATTGTTCTTTTTGGTCATCGCATAGGAAACATATACATGGTGCATTTAGATGACATTCATATTTCTAATGCATGTTTTGTTGCAAATGATGAACATGATTCATGGCTATGGCATAGAAAGCTAGGGCATGCAAGCATGAGTGTTTTAGAAAAATTGGTTTCAAAATATCTAGTAAGAGGTTTGCCTAAAATTAAGTTTTCTCTTGACAAAATTTATGATGTTTATGCAAAAGGCAAACATAAAAGAGTTTTTTTCAAACCTATTAATGATGTTTTACTAGTACAGTTTTACAATTGATCCACATGGATCTTTTTGGTCCTATTAGAACTACTAGCTTGGGTGAAAAATCATATGCATTTGTTTTAGTTGGTGATTACTCTAGATACACTTGGGTTCTATTCTTAAGTACCAAAGATGAAGCTTTAGAAAAATTCATTACATTTTCAAAAATTACTCAAAATGATGTTGGTCAACTTATTTCTCATATTAGAAGTGACCATGGTATCGAATTTCAAAATTTAGGTTTTGAGAATTTTTATAACTTTAATGGTATAAGCCATAATTTTTCAGCCCCTCGAACACCTCAACAAAATAGGGTTGTAGAGAGAAAACATCGTACTTTAGAAGAAATGGCTAGAACCATACTTTGCGAAAACAATTTGCCAAAGTATTTTTGGGCGGAAGCCACTAATATCGCATGTTATATTATAAATAGAGTAATGATTAGGCCAATTTTAAAGAAAACTCCTTATGAGATTTTAAAATCCAAAAAACCTAACATTAGTTATTTTCATCCATTTGGATGCAAATGTTTTATTTTAAACAATGGAAAAGACAATTTAGGCAAATTTGATGCTAAAAGTGATGAAGCTATTTTCTTAGGGTATTTTTTAAACTCTAAAGCCTATAGAGTATTTAATAAAATAACTTTGGTTGTTGAAGAGTCAATACATGTGATTTTCGATGATAACCTCCTTTCGAGGAATGATTCTTGTGATGATGATGATGCAGGAATTTTTGATACCATTGATGGAGAACAAACATCGAAGGTGGATGAAGTTCCAACCAAAGAAGAAGAATCACAAGATCCACCTCTAGAAGCCTTGAGAGACATGAATCTAGAGGAAAAGGAAGTGAGCTACCCAAGGGAGTTTAACTATGTCAAAGGTGGTGAGATTTTGGGTGTTCCGTCCAAAGGGGTAACCACTAGACTTTCTCTTAAAAATGCTTGTAATGTTGCATCTATCTCATGCATAAAGCCTAAAAATATTAAATAATCATTAAAATATGATTATTGGATATTGGCCATGCAAGAGGAATTAAATCAATTTAAGAGAAGTCAAGTATGAACATTAGTTGATATGCTTAGTAATAAGTCAACTATATGAACTAAATAGATTTTTTGAAACAAACTAGATGAGAGTCGTAACATAGTGAGAAACAAGGCTAGACTTGTTGTTCAAGGTTACACACAAGAAGAAGGAATCGATTTTGATGAAACATATACACCCATAGATAGAATAGAAGCTATTAGGATGCTTCTAGTATTTGCATGTTATCATGAATTTAAGCTTTTTCAAATGGATGTCAAAAGCGCTTTTCTAAACGGTTTTATTAATGAAGAAATGTATGTAGAACAACCACCGAGTTTTGAAGATCCAAAATACCCAAATCATGTTTTTAATCTTTCAAAAGCTTTATATGGTTTGAAACAAGCTCCTAGAGCTTGGTATGAAAGATTATCAAGTTTTTTAATTGAAAAAGGTTTTAACAAAGGAAAGGTGGATACTACACTCTTTATTAAAAGAAATGGCAAAGACATTTTAGTAGTTCAAATTTATGTTGATGATATAATTTTTGGTTCTACTAATGAATTGTTTTGCCAAGATTTTGCTAAATTAATGCAAGGTGAGTTCAAAATGAGCATGATGGGGAAGCTCTCATTCTTCTTGGGACTCCAAATAAAACAAATGAATGATGGAATCTTCATCAATCAAGCAAAGTACATCAAGGACATGCTCAAGAAGTTTGGCTTGGAGAATGTGAAACCTCAAGCCACACCAATGAGCTCTTCTACAAAGCTTGACAAAGATGAATGAGATAACGATGTTGATTTAAAGCTTTACCACTTTATGATTGGATTATTTCTTTATCTTACCGCAAGTAGACCCGACATTATGTTTAGTGTTTACTTGTGTGCTAGATTTCAAGCTAGTCCTAGAGAATCACACCTTATAGCCGTTAAGAGAATATTTAGATACCTTAGAGATACACCATGTTTAGGGCTTTGGTATCCTAGAGATTCCTCATTTGATTTGTATGCTTATTCGGATGTGAATTATGGAGAGTGTAAGATAGATAGAAAAAGTACCTCCAGTACTTGTCAATTCCTAGGTAGTATGCTTATACTTGGTTCTTTAAGAAACAAAATAATGTAGCACTATCTACCTCCAAAGCGAAATATATATCAACGGAAGTTGTTGTGCTCAAGTCCTTTGGATGAAGCAACAACTTTTAGATTATGGAATTGATGTAGGAACCACCCCTCTTAAATGTGACAACACTAGTGCTATATGTCTCACTAAGAATCTCATCCAACATTCTAGAACCAAACACATATAAATAAGACATTATGTCTTGAAAAACAATGTTGTTCTATAGTATGTAGACACCTTGAATCAACTAGCGGATATTTTTACCAAACCCTTAGATAAAGAGTGTTTTTGATCTCTTAGGAGAGAGTTAGGTCTAACTAGCCCATCTTGAGCCTTTGAGCCTTTTAGGTCTTAAAATTTGCTTTAATTTGATTGATTGCATTGCTTATGCATTTTTGTTCCTATATGTATCTATTCTTGTTGCTAAGGGGAGTATGCATCTATTTATGCTCATACATAATGTTCACATATCATATACATGCATTTCGAGTCGAGTCAAATCGAATTTTTGAGCAACTTGCTGCCAAAATGACATTTCTGGCACAAGCATATCGATACAGTGTTCCGCATATCGATACGGGTTGAAGAACAAGTTTCAGTACAGTTTTACTTGTACCGGTACGGGGTCACGTATCGAAATGGCTGTTAAGCTTTTCGATACTGCGTTTCGATACGCCACGTGGCGTATCATTAAGCGCAGTCGTTGAGCAGATTTAAATGCATTAAAAGAGGGTTTTCACTTTAACTCAAACTCTTATCTTTTCTAAAAACCCTAGATACGAAAATCCCTTATAAAAACCCTCAATATCTTCTATTTTCTCACACAAAACCTAAAATCTTTTGAGGGCTTTTTATTTTCTCATCAAACTCTAAGCTATATCATCAAGTTGTGCATCATCATCATCCCATTCATCCTCAATCCTTATTCAAGGTATAAACCCTAACTTATTTTTCTTTTAATTTTCGTTCACATTTATACACTGTTTTTGAATCAAAAATATATATTTAGAATGTACATATCTTTGTTTTCATAGTTTTTGTAAAAAAAAATTCAAAACTGAAATATATTTTTCAACACTGTTTTTCAAGTTTATTTTACCAAAATTTTTTTATACTTGTATAGATTTTTAAACTATATTATATAGTTTTTTAACAATACCTTGATCATTGGATTAATTATTGGATTGAATGTGTTGATTTATGCATATATTGTTTTGGTTTGATTTCAGATAATGGCCCCTAAGAAACAAGCACGAAAAGATATGGCCTCTAGTTCAACTCCTCTTCCTTAATATCCCGAACCTAATGGTAATCAACCCAATCTTACCCATATTTACCAAAATTGTTTTAATGAGCCAAATTTTCCAAATGCCATGGATCGTTTTAAATAATACTAGGTTACAAAATTCGTCGAGAGCGTACTATTTCGATCTATTTTCTATCTTCGAAAAGATTTCTATTTAAATATCTTAATTTAATGCAATAATGGAAATTTATGCAATTCTTGAGTTTACTCGGGATTTTATACTGAAACCTTGTTTTGATTTTCTACTCCAATACCCGGTGTATCTATAATACAAATAAAATCGAAGTTATTGTTATTGAATCTTATCTTATGGGCAAGAAATTTCAAATTGATTCAACCGCTTTAGCCAACTTTTTGGGTCTTGAGGATACGAGAATTGATAATGAGGACTCTTTAGGCCATGTTCTTAGTGGCTCTGTGACCGTGCTAGATGCCCATGATCGCATCCTACACCTCATGATCACTTGGTGGTTCCGTCCGTCCGGTGGCAAGTTTTCTACGATCTGACAAGTCGATGACTTTTGATCCGTTGTTTTAGTGAGGAAAAGTGACCAAACCTTGCTCAGATCATGTTCGCAGAAATCATCTTCCTTGTGCAACATCGTCGCATGACTCTTGTTACATCCTTCATCTATGGCACCGCCTTGAGCTTTGTCTTTCACAAGATGGGAGTTGATTGTTCATATGATCTTGCCGAACTTCTCACCGATCCTATTAACGAGCGTTCTCTTCACCGCGCAAAATTCACATACTATAATGGAGAATGGGTTCAGAATATCGATATTTTCAAATGTGTTCAACCCGAAAAACTGGCGGCTCCTCAAGAGGTTCCGGTTCCATAAGCTCCGGTGGCCCAACCTAATCACGATGTTCTCATGGCCTACCTCAATGAGCAATTTTCATCTTTGGGTACCTCTATTGCCTCTTTGAATATGACCATGAATTCTGGGTTTGTAGCGATTGACACTCGGTTCACATCTTTGGAAGAGAGAGTGACGGCTATTGAAAATCGCCAAAACTCAATGGATATCACTTTTACGACTTTTCATGGTGAGTGGCGTCAATCTCATGGCACCCACGCAAATGATGAAGATGAAGAGGATGAAGACGATGGGGACGATGGAGATGCACCTTAGGCATATTGCACTTCATATCATATCATATCATATTAGGATTAGTTTATGCACCTTTGTTTTTTATGTTTTATGGACTCCCATGCTTTTGATTTCTTTTGGTTTATGTTTTAGGATTTGAGTTGGATTTGTTTTATTATGCTTTGAATTATGCTTAATGAATATGTTGTTTGCTTTAAATTGCTTGGAGTTATTGCTTTAAATTTTATATCCCATTGATTTTAATCTAACAAAAAGAGGAGAAGAAATTGAGTTAATTTTTTTTAATTTTTCAAAGTTAAGCTTAAAGTAAGAGGGAGTATTTTCAAACTTTTCAAAGATACTTAAAATTTTTACTTTGGTTATGTTATATCAAAAAGGGGAAGTTGTAAAACCTATATTTGATTTTGATATAACAAATTGTTTAAGGACAAAATTGTAAAAGAAAATAAATTTTAAGTACTCAAAAGTCTCACAAAATGACAAGGAAAAGTTTTTCTAAGTCCAAGACTTAAACCCAAAATTTTTATAAGTGTTTCAAGGCAAAATTTAATAAATACGCCCAGGCGTATCGATACGAATTTTTGTTACTGGAATTTGGTTTTGTAAACCGTTTCGATACGGCCTGCATTTTAAGCTATGCGTATCGATACGGACTCACCTGTTTCGATACGACATTCATCCAGGTTTAAGTTATTGCTTACACGTACCGATACAGTCACCACCGTTTCGATACGGTGTGCCGAGATCTTAAAAATCTTCGCATTTAATTTTTTGACCATTGCCCTGTCAGTTACTGGAATCAACGAACTTTGATTTTTAGTTACCCGTACCGATACGCCCCCTAGGCGTACCGATGCATTTTTTCACCTCAGATTCCAGTGAGCAAAACTCGTACCGATACGGATATCCCGTATCGATACGCCCCTGATTTTACACTATGTCCGTTTTGATACGCCCCTACGCGTATCGATACGCTACTGCACAACTTCTATTTTCTTCTCTTGACAGTTATCGATACGGCCCTTCGTGTACCGATACGGTAAGCCACTAGACTGCATTTATTGCAGGAAATGAAGTCCCCAACAGCTATATTGATGACTTCAACCACCCAAACGATTAGAAATCAATGAGATGGTATAAATACATGTCTCCAAAGCTGCTACAACAACTATTGAACATCCATTGAACAACTATCAAGCATTCAAGTAAAAATCCAACGCTTGAGCTATTAGAGTCAAATTCTTTGTAAACCCACTTGAGTGAACAAATTTATATTATTTCATTTGTCAAGTTTGGGTTGTGTGATCTTGTAATCTGGGCAAATACTTACCTTGTGAGGGTTTTATTCATTTGCTATTTTCTTACTTTGTAAAAGAGTGAATCTTTCAAAGCTTTGGGTAGAAAGCTTTGAAGTTGTAACGATTGCCTCCTAAGCCTAGAAAATGAGAAGATTTCATAGTGAAATTGTTGAAATCCTTAGTATTAAGCTAAAGTAGTGGACGTAGACCGTGTTAGAAGGTTGAACCACTATAAATCCTTGTGTCCCATTGTCCATACTTTCTTAAATTGCTTCCAAAATTTTAAATTGTCAATTCACCCCCTCTTGGCCACTTTCTCAATTGATTGATCATCCCAACATTATCCCTACATAATCTATTCCGAATATATTATTTATATATCATAAAATATTAAAAAAAGTTTACTGATATTTTTATAAATAAATTTAAATAAAATCATGATATTAATTTTTTTAAATAAAAACATTACTTATTATTTAATTAGAGTTTGAATCGTATAGGACGTTTTAAGGTTAAAGGCATCCTATTTTAGACGTAACCCATATCGATAGAGTTTATCGATAAATTCGGAAGGAAAAATTGAACATTTTCTTAACGGGCGAAGTTAAAAAAAAAATTAGCGACTCAACATACAATTTTATTACTACATTTATAAGTATTTAATTTCTAAATGGCTTAAAAGGTAATTTTCCCATTTCAGGGACAAGGAGCTAAGATTCTACCATGTTTTGAATCTGTCATTTAGAATCACTATCATCGTCATTCTGTAGTAAGAGAATATGGAAGGCATGATTCTTATGGAAAACAAGTGGTTAATTCCCCAGAATAAAAGGTAACTTGTTTTAAACATGCTAATATTGTAGTATCATGTTGTCCTATTCAGTTAGAAATTCGAATATTTGACGTTATTTTTTTGTTTATGATTTTATTTGCTCTTGGTGTTTTTATTTTTCAAAATCGGTTCGGTTTCTCATCCTTTATGAATATGTGTCCCTCTTAGTCTATGCATTTAAAAAATATATCAATTTCAGAAGTAAATTATTTTTGAATTCAGTGAACAAAGTTGATTTAACGTTATATAAGTTCCGTTTAAGGGTAATATAGTCGCTGATAGTATGACTAATTTCGAACTTCTATTTTCACTGATGTTATATAAGTTCCGTTTAAGGGTAATATTGATGTTCCTAGTTAGTTGAAGGCTTGTGCCTCTTTTCTATTAAAAAAATGAAGGTGGGGATCACATGAATTTTTTGATAAATTTTAATTCTATCTATAGGGGAGAAGAAGAGGATTTTAAAGGAAAAAAGAGAGTGCTCCTAATAATTTATAAAATGAGACTCAAATAAATCGAATGTTTAATAATTAGTGGATCGGTGTTCAAGTTCGTGTCGAGCCTTTCAACTCTACTTACGTATATCGCATATAAAAAGTATGAAGATATATATATATATATATATATATATATGATTATAGAAATTTATTTAAATTAAAACTAATTAGTATCATAATATTATAAATATTTACAATTAACTTTGAACAACATTTCGATTCAACTCGAAAAAATTTTAAATAAAATTTGAGTTATAAAATAAGACTCGTCAACTCGATTTTTTTTACTCCTAACTACATTTTTAACACTACCCTATTTCTTTGCTTTTGTCCACTGTTGTTGGTTAGGTAATGATTGACAACTTGAGGTTACTAAATATTAAGCCGTTGTTGTCATTCTTGGTAAGGATTTTTCTGGCTGGAATAGTAGATTCTGTTTTAAGTGATTGGGGCAATTGTTTTTGTCACCACCTCATCATCTTTCTTCTTGACTTATTTCACCATAGATTATGTCATAGATTGATGGAAAATTCTATAAAATTTTGCACTCCTCAAGTTGATGCATTAATGTGGAAGATGTCAATGCTTTCTTCGAGTTATTTAATATTCGAAGTAAAAATCTATATATAACTAGTTCAATTGATCGTTTTAATCTCTTGGTGAATATTTTAAGAAATTTATAAAAAGTCGTTCACTATATCAGCATAAAGAAAGAACAATCTTTGTTAGGATACTCGAGCTTGTTGTTTTCTAAAACCCCAACAAAGCCAGCATTTAGCCCTAAATAAAAAAACCAATAAATTTTGAACATCAATTATTGTGCATTAGAGGGAATATTCACCACTTTGTACATGCATGAACCAAATGATATGATAAACCTTCAATCTTATTTTATTTCTCCTTTTGCTTTGTCCTTCTGTGTTAAGGGAATGTCTTGGAGGATTCCCACTAAAACAAATTATATCCAATTTCTTTTATGTACTTTTATATCCGTATTCGATGCATGTTCGAATATAAACATAAAATAATACTTTAGATACATAATTCATATATTTGTATGAAACACATATCTATATTCGATATTCATATTGTTTTTTTTAATATAAAAGAGCTACAAATCAAGAACTAAGAATCAACCAATCTTTTGTGAGGAAAATCAGATATATCTCTATCAACAAATTCGCGAAATCAAACTCGAACTCGAACCGATGAATTAGTTTTCATTACCATGTTGTCTCCTATTGTAGTTAGCCTCTTAACATTTCACCGACCAAAGAAATAATGGACTTGACCTATATATATATATATATGTATATGTAAAGTTTTGAAGTTCTTGTATAAAAAGTCAGATCATTAGTGTTTAAGTCTTGGATAGTTTGGCTATTTGCTCTTGATTTGAGCTAACCTTAAAGTAATCCTCAAAAGAAAGTAAAAAGAATTTTTTTTTGGTGTGAAAAGTCCTATTAGGCTCTTTTTAATTTCAAAATTGGGTGAATGGGCCCCTCTCAGAAAAAAAAGCCATTGTAGTCCATGTCATTTTAGAAAGTGGGCAATTTTAGAACAATTAATTATCATGTTAATATTTTTTTATTAATTTTAAGTAATTTTAATTGATATAATAACAAATTTAATCCTCAAAAATATTATGTCAATTTGGTTTTATAACTAAAAAATCGACAAATTTTACCTTTAACATTTACAAAAGCTGTATATCATGCATTGGAAGTTTTATAATAAAAATCAAGTTCACATATGCATAGATTTTGAGGACTAAAAATTATTATTATGTGTAAAATTGACGAAAAATATTCTCACTTTAATGGGTTTAAATTACTTTTTTAGAGGGGTCAACTTGTTCAAATTTAAAATTGAGAATGACATAAGAGGGCATTTTACATTTTCTTATGTTTATTAAAAGGATAAAACTTTGATATACTATAAAAACCCAAATCCTAAATTTATAACTCTAACCCTAAAAAACAAAACCCCGCACTCTAAACCCTAAACCCTAAATTCTAAATACTAACCTTGAATTCTACACCCTATAGCCTAAACCTCTAAACCTCTAAACCTTAAACTAAAACCCTAACCCCTAAAACTAAAAGGCACGTGTAAACTAAAGTTTATACGGCCTGTGTATCAAAGTTTTTTCCTTATTAAAAACAAATAAAAATGAAAGGCACGATATAGTTAATTTATTTCAATTTTCTTTTTCCACTTATGTTGTTTTCTTAGTTAAACTAGATTAATTTAATTTAACCATTTATTGTCAACAACTAAATCACATTGACTCTTTTGTCAAGGAACAAAACCCAAGCTTGTAATGAGGAATTTAAGTACCGACATCTGATTCATTGATGATTAATTCGAATCGAATACTGTAAAATTTCATTATAAAAATAACACTCTCAATTTAATTGCGTAAGAATTCGAACCCCTAAAACAATCTCTTTCTAACTCTCCCTTGCAAGTGATAAAGTTGTCCCCAACGACAAAACTGGCCAGCTCTATCCCCATGGAATCTCATCAATTTTCTTTGAATTTTTCTTTCTTTATATAAATAAAAACCAATGAAAAAAAAAGACTTTAAATTTGCAGAGAAAAATAAATGAATAAAAAAAGAGTTAGTTTTGTCAACGAAGACGTCCCACGTTTTTGGTTTGTTATATATGGGTACCATTTCCATTGTCTTAAAATAACAGAGTTCTCCATTCTTATTACAACATACAAGGTACCATCTTTATCTTCCTCTTTAAGCACCCTTGTCACTTTGTTTTCGCCTCCGAGTTTTCCCGGAAAATGGGATGTCAACCTTGTTGCGATAAGGTCGGTTTAAAGCGCGGGCCATGGACGATCGAGGAAGATCATAAGTTGATGAACTTTATACTCAACAATGGTATCCATTGCTGGCGAACTGTCCCCAAGCTTGCAGGTAACATTTTTGTTCTTCCCTTGTTACATGAACTTACTGGATTATGTTACGAATTAATGGTGTAGGCATTGGTTGCAGGGTTGTTAAGATGTGGGAAGAGTTGCAGATTGAGATGGATTAATTATCTCAGACCGGACCTTAAGAGAGGCGCATTTACCGAATCCGAAGAGGATCAGATTGTTCAACTTCATTCGCGTCTCGGGAATAGGTAAACCTCGCAAACTACGGTGATCGGTCCGGTTTGCCGGTTTATTCTAACGTGAAAGATGAATGTGTTGTAGGTGGTCGAAGATCGCGTCGCATTTCCCGGGCCGCACCGATAACGAAATCAAGAACCATTGGAACACTAGAATAAAAAAGAAGTTAAAGCTCCTCGGAGTAGACCCCGTGACACACAAGCCTATCGAGAAAACAAAGGAAATCGACGGGAATTCGTCGAATAAGACGGGCGACGAAGGAGGCATGATCAAAGTTTCTCCGAGAAAGGACAACGAGAAACCGGAGGAGATCGAATTAAATGTGGATGAAACAAATGATCTATTCGAAAACTACCAAATGTTATATGAGAGCTTTGATTTAGATTCCTGGTTCAACCAAGGTGCAAACACTTGTTCTTCTTATTCAATGGAAGAATCCAACAAATCTTTATCAAACTCCGCCATTAATGAAGAAGAATCTCTGAAGCAATGGGTTGACAGTGTGGATTCATTTCTCTCATGGGACAACTTTATTCATTAGACCTCAACTTTCCTTACAATCCCATCATTTTTATAAATAAAAAACAGTGTTTGATCGATTGTATGTCTTGTTTATTCTTTCTGGACTGTTCTTCTGTAACTGTACATTTCATCAGCATGGAAGTTTCCAAGGTTTGCTTCATTTGTAAGTTATTTTCGAACGAGTTATATTTGAGTATCTGATTTGAATAAGTCGAAAGTCTATTATCGAGTTCGACTCCACACAGTTACAATAAAGAAAGAATTGGACAGATGCCCCTTGGATGTCTTCTAACATCATCTCTTTTTTTAAGCTTTCAGCAATATAATTTATGAGTGCCCTCATTTATTGGTAAAATTATGATTTTCGTCCTTATGCTATATGCTAAATTTGAGGATTTAGTACCTTTATTTTACTTCTGCCTAGTTCACTATTATTACAATCATCCACGTCACGTCTTAGTTCAAATCACTAACATTAAAAATACATGCGTTAGTCAATTAAGATGAATTACTTTTAGGGTAAATTACGTAAATCATCATTGAACTTTACTCTCAAAACTTTTTAGGTCATTGAAGTTTTAAAATGTTCAATTTACTCACTGAAGTTTAGACATTGAACATTTTTAGTCACTCCTCTATTAACTTTTTGACAACATCATTTACCGCGAAGGAAGGAACTTGTCCAAGATCCGAACGGTGGAAAACTTCATCAACATGAGAGAAGCAACGTATTGAGAAATGAGCTTCATCTGACGACAGAGGAAGGAGATCGACGAGAGAGAAATCAGAAGATTTTTGGTCGATTTGTGAACTTCTGAGCACTTTTCGACAAAATGGAGGTCGAATTCAAGCTTAGAGGGACGAGACGAAGTGACTGGTGCAATTTGGGATCGAACGACCACTATCTATGACTGTTTGAGGTTTAAGAGTGACAAAAAAATGTTCAATGTCTAAACTTTAGTGACAAAAAATGTTCGATGTCTAAACTTCAATGAGTAAATTGAACATTTTGAAACTTCAGTGACCAAAATAGAAATCCGTCTTAGTTTCATGATTTGGACTTAATTTGATTTAACATCAACCGACTAATGAAAACTTGTAACGATGTCAATGATTTGGACTAAAAGCATAATAATAATATAGGAGGACTAAATTGTGTCAAATTGAATATATGGACTAAATCTCAAGTTAAATACAATATAAGGATGAGGATCATACTTTTACCTTTTATTGGTCTGTATATCTATGGGAATTCATTGAACTGTTTAACACTCTCTGAGGTAGGATTTGTTGATACCGTGTAAAACTTTGTTTTACAAGTTTTTTAGGGGGTTGGAATGGATAAGATTAATAATAAAAAATAAATATTTTTTTACGTGAAAAAAGAAGTAAATAATTTTTAATTGAAAAGTTTTAATCTCAAACAGCATTGTCAAGTTTACCGTTATATATATACCTTTTACACAGTGTAAGAATTTTTAAGTTTTATATTTTTTTTGAATCGTTGCATGGGTGAAATAAATGATTAAGATCAACATCAGGATATGTGAAGATTATCACTTGACAAAAAAATACAAGGAATTAATTTCACATCCAATTCATCTATCCAACGATCCAAAAATATATAAAACTTAAAAATTCTTACACTATATAAACGAATCTTATCCATATATATATATATATATATATATATCCATTTATGGTGTTAGAGATAAACTAAAGTGGAATCCCATGAGAAATGTTTATTCAAGCGCATTGTTCATGCATCTCTAACTTTTTGCAGGCAAAGGAATCTTCGTATGGAACTTCCTAATTTAACCCCACAAAGATCTTTTACCATTTTTCAGTGTCCTTTTCAATATTTTAACACTAAAAAAATTAATTTTCAAACACTAATTTTAAATCTTAATCCTTAAAAATATACCTTACGTCTGATTCTCTATACCCTAACCATAAACCTTAAAACATAAACCTTAAACCAATTTTTTAGTGTGGGGCATAAATAAGGCACAAAAAAAAGTAGAGGATTTCTATTAATCTAACCCTAGAAAGAAGGGTAAAACTTTGATACACATGCTGTGTAAAATTAATTTTACACAAGCCTGTGTATTTACACTATAAAACTCAAATCTTAAATTCTTAACCCTAACCCTAAAAAATTAAACCTGACACTCTAAACCCTAAACCCTAAATTCTAAACACTAACCTTAAATTCTAAACCCTATAACCTTAAACCCCTAAACCTTAAACCATAAACTAAAATCCTAACCCCTAAAACTAAAAAGCACGTGTAAACTAAAATTTACACGACCTGTGTATCAAAGTTTTTTTTCCTAAAAAAAGGTATGTATTTCTGGCATTTTTTCATATGTTTCCAAATTATTTATATATTCAAAAGATCGTATCTTTATATTCATATTCATATTCATATTCATATTCATATTCATATTCATATACATGAAAAAATACTAAAAATTATATAAGTAATAGTATGTAGTAAATTTAACGTCTCCTTAGTAACTTCATGCAGCAAAAAGTAATGTGTATGCAAGCAACCAACAGAAGAAACCTTAACTTTCAATGATTAAAGATGACTTTAACCTTAAGATAAAATATTTAAAAAAACATGTTTTTTTTTTCAATAAGATAGGCTGTTCCAATACGTTAAAGCTCCAACACACCTACCAAGAAAAAAGAAAATCAAGCATTATCAGTTTTGTAGTAATTAGTGTAGGCATGTTTTTATGTTGTCATTGTTGTTAATTATTCGTCATGTCCATCATCATCAATATGTAATTTAATAAGATTTAGATAATTAATTAATTAATGTTTCTAAAAGATAATTAATTACGATTTTTATGAAATTTAGACTCTACAATATTATTTACTTGAATGTCATCTATTTCATTTAAAGTTTAAACTTTAGGATTTGTAGTTTAAATTTTAAAATTTAAACATAATAATATTGTGAAATTTAAATTTTATAGTGTATCAAATATTTTTTATTACTCAGTGAATTTATTTCTTCAATATTATACCAAAGTTTTAAATGTTCTTTAATGTTGGTATATTATAAAAAAATAAAAGGGATGTGAGGTTAACTTGTAAGAATTATTTTATTGGCTATTTATATTCTTTATGGTCCTTAATTAATCACCCACAATAAATTAAACAAAAGGCCAAGTGGTCGGATTCTTTAATTGTATTAAATACTATTTTAAGATTGATGCTTTTTTAGTCAACAATTTTTGAGTAAGTGATTAATAGCTCTTATTTGACATCTTCTCTTCCTCTAGGTTATGGGTTCTAAACCCAACCTATAAGTAAATTTTCCCTTTTTCACCTTTAAGTAAAAATTGTTCAAAAAAAATTCTTTACCCTACGTAAAAATTATTCAAAAAAAAAACTCTAAAATATTCATAAGGGCAAGTAGGATGAATTCGGCTGACACCTTTTCCTCCTTCAAGGTTGTGAGTTCTAGACTTATTAAGAACAAATTTTCTCTTTCCCTTTTTCTAAGTAAGAATTATTCCAAAAAAAAAAGTGATCCCTTTTACATAAACTTCATAATGGTTACAGATTATTGAAGTCTTATATTATATTTAAAGTTTATTTGAGTCCCTCTAGAATATAAAAGAATATCTTAGTTTCTATAAGTTTGAACAATTAGCATTTTGATCTAGAACGTTGAAGTTAGTGTTATTTGGCTTAAATATTTTGGTTTAAATATTTTTTAGGCTCTCTTAATTTAAAATTCAAGCAAATTTATCTCTTTTAAAATATTTGTGTAATTTTTTAATTACGTATGAAATCTAGATGCAAAGTTAATTTATACACTAACTCCAAACTCCGTTGTCTTCACTTATAATGATTACAATTACAAGCCAAAGTATGAAAAGATATTTAAAATGTTTAATTAAAAACTTGTACATTGAATTTTCTTATATATTTAGATTTGAAGTGAGAGTAAGGATTTAATTGAAAAAGATAGTACATAAATTATAAAAACATAATTGAAATTTTATTAAAATTTTCAGAATTAAAAAAATATGATAAAATTTTATAGGTTTTTATTAATTTTAAAAAGTATCTAATCACAGTTAGACATGTGTCATGTACGAAAGAAAAAGGTCAATCACATCATCAATTTTTCTTATTTTCTCACTTTTCAAAGTGTACATTGGATAAATGGCTCTAGATTTTTCAAGAGGGATCAATTTTGCTTAATTTCAAAATTGATAAGGACTTAAAAAGGTGTTTAAACCAACATATTTAAGCTAATTAACTATAATTTTAAAATTTTGAACCAAAATATCCGCTTTTAAATTATAAATGAACTAAAATATTTCTTTTTATAATAGAAAGACAAAATTGATCTTTTAGAGATAGTACATTGATTAAAATCAGGGCAGAACATAGGGTTTTGTGGGCATGGCCCCCGCTAACTTTTTTTTCAATGGTAATAGAATAATTTTTATTTTAAAAGAAAAAGTAAAATTAGTTCTATAATCTCTTTAAATAAACTCTTATTATGGTGATCTCCTCAAATTTTTTAATCTCATTATGGTCTCTCTTTACAAATATTTAGTCCTGTCTTTGATTAAAATAATCTTTTTTATAGTAGGGGACTAAAATAAACTTTCGAGTATAGTAGAAAGACTTCTAACAAACTTTAATTGCATCCCAATTCATAGAAATGAATAAATAATATATACGCAATTACATTTCTTTAATTATTTCTAAGTCAAAATTAGATTTATCTCATGAAGGAATTACTCATTCAAACACAAAATTATATCTTTTTACACCACTAACTAATTTAATATAATTGGGTGTCAATTGACACCCCTTTACTAAATGTGATTCCACCAATTATAAAAATACTAATATTTTATTTTGCCCTCTATAAATTTTAGTAAAAATATATAGACCCCATAAAAAATTCTAAATTATGTTAACCGAAATGATTATTGGTACGCTAGAAAATTATATTTAGGGTATCTCTCTTTATTTATAATTAAAAGAACATCAAAAGTTGAATAATATTCAAATATATAATTTTAAATTTGTGATATTAATACTTTTTTATCAAGAAATTAGTAAACTTCTTCCTAACTATTGACTTTGTCTTTATTTATTTGTTTGTGAAATTCATACAACATTTATTAATAAGTTGATTTTATTGTTTCTTAGGTTTGCACTGCAAATTTAATAATCAAAATTGTATGGTGTTTTGCCAATCTTTATCGGTCACAACAGATGAGACGGGTGAGGGCCATGGCCTCCCACAGTAAAACTGTCTTTCATACTAACACATTAATATAATGGGACGACCGGTGTTAGGGATAGACAAAATTCGACTCAACTCGATGAGGAAATATTTTATTTGTTTTGACTCGATTAGACTCGAATTTTTTTTAAACAATTCTCTCAATTAAAATTTGTTAAAAACATGTCACTCCGCTTACATACAAGTCACTCAATTAAAAAAATTGTTACAATCAAGTCACTTCTCTTCAAATGCGGGATAGTATAATAACTTTTAGTCCCAAAACTTATACAATCTATCAATTTGATCTTAATTCGGAAGAATTCAATAAATTTAACTCTTAATATTTAAAAATTCTATTATTTTAACCTTTATTCTTCTCCTAAATTGTAGAACTACTGATTTGATATGATGAGCTCGCTTGCTTTGACAATATCGTAAAAAGACTAAATTGATGGAATTTTTAAATATGAATGATTAAATTTATTTAAATGCTTCAAATTATGACTAAATTAATAGAATGTATAAGTTTTAGGGACTAAAAATGTTATTACACCAAAGAAAAACAATTTGTTTGCAAGTAAAGTGACTTGTTTGTAACAATATGTAAATTGACATGTTTGTAACAATATATTAATGAATAAGAGATATGCTTGCATTATCATAAAATAAAGGGTAAACTACACTGGTAGTCACTAAACTTTTACAGCGCTATCACTTTGGTCACTAGAATTAAAAAAAAATTATTGTAGTCACTAAATTTTTAGTTTAGTTTCATTACTACTATTGACTCCTGTTAAGAAATGTTGGCATGCCATTAAAGTCTTATTCCCCAGAAGAACCCTAATTTTCTAAATTTACAGCCACCACCAAGGCCAAAATTCCTATAAAAGGACCAGTCGTCTATCAATTCCAACGGTAAAAAATTCATTTTTTTCAAAAAGATTAACGTAATATAGTTTCAAGTTGATTCAGCGGTTAATAATGTTGAATCGAAATTAAAAATCTCAATCAAAACTAAACATTAAAACCTTTCGATCTGTCATTGTCAACTGTCAAATCAGCTTGAAACCAAAATATATTAATCTTCTAGCCAAACAAATCCTTTCCACCATTGTGATCGACTAGTGACAGCTCCGTTCATCGAATGTTTGGCTTTGGTGGTGGCTGTAAATTTAGAAAATTAGGGTTCTTTAGAAGACTTTAACATATCACAACAACATTTATTAACAACAATGACCATAATGAAAGTGAATTAAACGTTTAGTGACTGACTATAATAAAAATTTCTCGATTAACCAAAATAAAAACTCCCTAAAAGTTCAGTCACTGCCAATGTAATTTACCCTATAATAAATTTATAAAACTCGGTTGATTCATGTATGCAGTTAAGCTTAACATGTGGCTAGCTTTAAGCAAATATCGAGTTTGGAACATCGGATTTGAATGCAGTAATTTCTCTTATCAAGTTTAGTAAACATTCACTAAAGTTTGTTCCAAACAATCTGGGATTAAATTTTTTATTAAACAATATTGCAATAAGGTACATGAAAAACAAGACAAGATGCATGAATAGATAACCAACAAAACATTCATTTACTTCTGTTGATCACCATTCTCACTCCAGTTCTTAATAGCTTGCAACACGGCTTGTTTCACCACCTTTGCGTCAATAGATTCATTTTGTTCTTCCTCCTGCCAAAACATATAATCAAACACACATAATCTTGTACAATTTAGTGTATGAAGATGAGTTGAGATTCTTACTTCACCACCAACAGCTTGTAAACGGAAGCTATCTGTGCAAGAAACCCTAGCTTCAAGAATATTAAGACCCAGTTCTTCAAAGGTTTCCAGTAAAGAAACAAGCAGACCAGGGCAGCTGCTTTCTGAAAACACATTTATAAGAAAACCCTTTTCTAGGGTTTCTACTGTGACCATAGGCAATGGGTTTTGATGATTTGAAGATTGAGCAGCTGATATATCTCGATTCAGTCTTTCCACTTTCTGTTTCAGCTCTGCAATGTACGTTGATGCATCCACAATGATTGTTGTTTTATTCACCTGCACAAAGAAGTCTAGTGAACTTGTTGAAGATATATATGTATATGTATATATATATGAAAATGGAAGCAAAACAAAGGGGTTTACAGCATGAGAATTTGTAATGGAACGAAGAAGTTGAAGCTTCTCATGCAGTGCTGCTCTCTTGTCCTTCCTAGAAACCATTCTTTTGTATGATTTTATGTAATTTCTCTTTGTTTTTTTCGACTCTCTGTGATGCTCTGAGAGGGGATGAGGTCTCAAATCTATATAGGATCCCACCATAATATAATATAACATAGATTCCCTCTCATTTTACCACTTTGCCCTTTCTAATTGGGGAGGGGACAAGATTCGAACTCTGTCGATACATGGTTATTAATATTTTTTTTATCTTTCAAGTTTGTTTTACCTTCGTATTCAAGATTCATGATTGTAATTTTACATGGTATTTTCTCTAAGGTTCGACCTTGAATTCTCTATTCAAAAGTACATGGTCATTAACATAGCAAAGAATCATACTAGCTAGTCTCATCCCTCATCTATCTCTTTTAATGATATAAGCAGAAATTAATCTCGTCGTGTAGGACGAAAGATCACAAAACTCTTTCATTAAGTATTTATATTCTTGTGATCTTAACTGTGTATGTATATCACTTGCCTTGTCACTCTTCCATCAAGAGGGTAATTGATGGAAAATGCACATATGATGAGGTCTCTCGTGAAGGGAGTGGAAGTGAAAGAAATGGCCATCGAAAGAAGTGAAACAAAAGGATGAGTGTTTTAGTTTTGTGGATATATGGGAATGCCTCCAAACACTCCTCACGGGGGACTTTGTTTTTGTACTCTTCCCCTTCCCCCTCTCTCTCCTCACGTGCCATTCTTTTCTCTCAACATACATACATGCAATTAAGCTTTTAAATCTAAGAATTGAGAGGAACAAGACCTTATTTATTTAATATTTAAACAAAAAAGACCTAAAATACTATTATACTAAAAATTTTGAGAGCGAATATTAATAGTTTCGTCCCTGTATGCATGCATGTACATGGAAATTATTCGATACACAATGCCTTTGAATGAAATTGAATGGAAATAAATCCGATTTTAATCTAATTAGTTCAGGCGAACATATTTTCGAAGAGGGAAAAAACACCTATGGAAACCTAAGCTAGGTATCCATAAATGAGATATCCAAGTGATCTGAAATGGATCTGCAGCATCAGGAAGCAGTCGAGAGGCAATAGGAGAATTTCTGATGAATCGTTACCCATTGTCCAATGAACATGTCACGAGATGTTTGTACATATGATTGAATCAGAAACATGAGTTTGTTTTTGTTGTTGTTTTTGTTTGGTTTTTTTCTTCCGATTGATCATGTGCATAAGGGGGCTATGCTATATGTAAAATGTATGATGCTATTATAAAGTATGATACAAAATTAAGTGACCAATTATGTTAGGCGTGTCATAGGTATTAAAGTGTCATGAAAATAAAAGTATAGATACCGTAAGATATATTTATAATTCAATGAGGGACAGAGTTATAAATATTTAATAGTTGATTTAATAATTAATTATATAAAGAGGTGGTGGTCCCAAGAAATATATTAACTTGTTTTTCTCTCCTTCCCCCTCAGAGAGTTTTACGTCAAGAGATAACCTATCTTCTTGGAAGATCACAACCACCTTTTAGGCGATCTTCATCAAAAGATTCAAGGTTTTCATCTATTGATTAATTCAGGTACGCTTCCGCATTCATTTTATTGTTCTTCATGATTTGACATGATAGATCATGGGTTTAGATTTTATATCTATTATGGTTGGGTTCTAACAAGTGGTATCATAGACTCGTCATGTTGAATCATTGATAATTTATTTGATTTATTTTTGGGATTGATACATTCTTAATATTTTGTGGGTTTAATATTTTGATTTGGATTAAAGATAAAGTTTGAAGTTTAAGGTTTAGTTTTTGTTATGAAGTTTTTTTAGGGTTTGACTTTTAGGGTTTTATGATAATTATATTTGATTTGGTATTTTTTTAAAATTATGTACCTTGTGCTTCTGAATTTAAGAGAGGTTATTTGGATCCCAAACCTATTTGAATCATTAAATATTTTTTACAATAATTCAAATTGAAACATCGGTATAATTGGTACATAAGTTCGGGTTTGTTGATTAATGCAAATACAAGCATTATAAGCCTTTTGATTAACCCTATATTGGCAGCTACGCACTGTTTATTTTTAGTTTAGCATTTGCTTTACTTATTTTTGACGCCAGTATGCTGCTAATTTGACAACACATTTTTTTGGATTAATACGCTTTTTAAATTTTTCATATTTAAGGTCAAGATTGGTCGAATCTATTAAGGTACGTTGAGTAAAAGTATATAGTTTCTTTACCCTCTTGAATGAGTATTCGATCATATTTTGATAATATATGGTTTTGATTTGTGTGACTTGATTAGTAAAATATTTGCTTTACTGTTATCTTTACGATTGTACCCATTATCAGATATTATGTTTCAATCATAATTGATGAATTATTTAGGATTTGGTCGATTGTTATTTAACAATCGAAAAGATCAACGTTTTACTTGTGCTTTGTCGTGGTAAATTTACCATTATTTTGAATTTATTGTTTACTTACGAATATTTATGTGAGCTTGTTTTTATTTTATTTTATTTTTGTTCTATAATTAGCTAATTTAGCTTTTGCTATTATAGTATCTGCTATTTTACATTCTATACTCATGTTTAGTGAAATTAATTTTAAGGAATGGAAAAACACTTACATATAATATTTGGTTGTATGAACATAGACCTTGCACTAAGGGAAGAACAACTTGCACCTCTCATGGCGGTAAGCACCCATAAAAGGGATTTTGAGATGTGAGTTCGTTCAAATTGCATGAGCCTAATGGTCATAAAGTATAACATTCTAGAATTCTTTAGGAGCACAAATCTAAAGAGATTACTCATACTAAGAGTTTCCTTGATAAAATTGAGAAATATTTTACTAAAAAAATGTTAAGGTTAATATGACATCACTTTTGACTTACTTGATGTCTATGAAGTATAAGGATAAGGAAATGTGAGGGAGTATATTATGAAAATATTTAATATTGCTTCAAAACTTAAGGCGCATAATATCAAACTTTCTAACAATTGTTTGTTCTTATGATTTTGATGTCGCTTCCTATACAGTTTAACCTATTCAAAATTAGTTACAACTGTCAAAAGGAGAAATAGACTTTAAATGAGCTCATTTCTCATTGTGTTAAAGAGGAAGAAAAGTTGAAGCATTGTAAGCGTAAATGTACTCATTCGGTTAGTGCTCATTTAATTAGTGTCTCTAAGAATAAGGGAAATAAAAAATATATTAGGATAAAGTTGCTAAGGGTCCTACTCAAAAGAAGCAACAATAAGTTACAAAGGGTTGATTTTTTTGTAACAAGTTAGGACATATGTGAAGTAATTAAACTTTAGAAGTGAGCAACTACTTTGGTTATTTTGAGTGAATCATGGACTGTAAATTTTATGATCCCACAATTATGATTATTTTAAAGGGAGATTTATAACATTTTTTAGGATGTTGAGTTTGGAGGGAGAAATAAGGTTAAATACTTTGCTCTTGAGGAGGAATTGGATTATAATTTAATTTCTACTATCACTTTTGGCGATATTTAGGTTTTCACACCTATCATTAATCAAGAAGTGAATCAAGTACCTCAGCAAAACAATGTTGAACAACTCCCATTCAAGATAAGGTAATTGTTTCAGAAGAACAAACTCAACAACCTTAAAAAACAAGTGTTATTAAAGATATCAACGAGAGGAAGGAAAAATAATATTTTAGATTATTACTTTGTATTTCTTCAAGAAAATAAGGATAATAATGGAATGTTAGAAAATGGTTCAATCATTTTTTATCATATCAATAAAGTTTTAATTCTTAAAAGTGGATTGATGTCATTCAAGAAGAGTATAATTTTATGCAAGACAATAAAGTTTAGGAACTTGTCTCATTACCAGAAGGTGCAAACCAATTGGTTGTAAATGGATATTTAAAACCACGAGGGATGCAAATGATAATGTGGACAAGTATAAGGCATGTCGTGTATCTAAAGGATATACTCTAAAAGAAGACATTGATTTTGTAGAGACTTTCTCTCAAGTTTCATTAAAAGACTCTTTAAAGATAATCATGACGCTTGCTGCTTATTTTAATCTTGAGCTACATAAGATGGATGTTATTCTTGTGCTTTTCAATGGCAACATTGAAGAAACGAATTATATGGTACAATCATAGAGTTGTGTCTTATGATACAATATCAATGATATGTAAATTAAAGAAATCCATCTATGAGCTTAAGTAGGACTCTCATTAATGAAATTATAAATTTCATATTGATTATCTCATTTGGTTTTAAGATAAATTTGGTAAACAATTGTATGTACTACAAGTTTAGTAGGAGTAAACTACGTGATACTCATATTGCTAAAGAAGACAAATATTTTCTTACTCAATGCCCTAAAAGTAACCTTGAAATTTAAAAATTACAAATGATTCCATATGCATAAGCTGTTGAGAATCTAATTTATGTTCAAGCATGTATGTGTTTGGATATTGCGTACATTGTATGTGTTTGGATATTGTGTACTATTGGATAGCAGTCAGTAGGGTTATGGGATATCTTTAGAGAACAAAAATTACATGATCACACATCGGAGTTCTGGTAAGTTAGAGATCATAAAGTTTACAGACTTCGATTCTATTAGAATATTGATGCAAAAGAATTTTGTCACATGGGCTGCTAATTATAGATTGAATAGAAAGGCCACTTCGGTTATTTTGTGACAATAAATATGCATTATTCTATAAACAATAGGAACACTTCAAATTTGAAGCACATAAATATTAAGTTCCTAGTTGTTAAAGAAAATTCAGAGTGGTTGTGTGTCTATAGAGCATGCTGGTACAAACTCCATAATTGCGCGCTTATTAAGAAATTATCACCCTAGGTCTTTCATGAGCACACTACTCTTGTGGGTGTAATGTTATTTAAGGATATTCGATTTTAGTGGGAGTTTGTAATTTAAAAAAATGCTCATTCGGTTAAGACACAATTTCGGTTACTTTAGTTTAAGGATATTTTAAGATTATTTTCTGCAGAAATAAAGTTCTTTTGGTTTATGTACACTCTGAATTTAGTAAAGTTTGATCTCACTAAGGTTTATGAGGTCCAGTTGGAAATAGACATGTTCGGTTCACATTTCATGTAATTTTCCATGCTACACATCCTTGATTGATCTATGTTATTTGACTATATTTGTATATGTGACCATTGATGGGTCTAGTCATGATAAATATGGCAAAGGCTGCTTTGATCCTATATGGATATAGTTGATGGACGAGATTGTTATAGAATACCTATTATATACTAGCAAAATTTTGAGCTCATAAGGTTGTACATTTATCAGGAAACATATGTTGCCCAAGTGGGAGATTGTTGGATTAAAATCCGCAATTGTGGGCACATATGTAAAATGTATGATACTATTATAAAGTATGACACAAAATTAAGTGACCAGTTATGTTAGGCCTGTCATAGGTATTAAAGTGTCATGGAAATAAAAGTATAGATATCGTAAGATATATTTATAATTCAATGAGGGACAGAGTTATAAATATTTAATAGTTGATTTAATAATCAACTATATAAAGAGGTAGTGGTCTCCAAGAAATAGGTTAACTCGTTTTTCTCTCCTTCCCCGTTAGAGAGTTTTACGTCAAGAGATAACCTATCTTCTTGGAAGATCACAACCACCTTTTAGGCGATCTTCATCAAAGGATTCAAGGTTTTCATCTATCGATTAATTCAGGTACGCTTTCGCATTCAGTTTATTGTTCTTGATGATTTGACATGATAGATCCTGGGTTTAAATTTCATATCTATTATGGTTGTGTTCTAACATCCGGAAGCAGTCGAGAGGCAATAGGAGAATTTCTGATGAATCGTTAGCCGTTGTCCAATGAACATGTCACGAGATGTTTGTACATATGATTGAATCAGAAACATGAGTTTGTTTTTGTTGTTGTTTTTGTTTGATTTTTTTCTTCCGATTGATCATGTGCACAAGGGGGGGGGGGGGGTATATAGCTAGTTTGGACGAGTTTGCAAAAGACTGCAGCACTGTCTCCATTCCACAGCGACAGACGATGTACCCACCTCTTCACATGTGTGCCCTTAATCATTACAACAAAACAATACTCTCCATACATAAACCTGCGCCAACCTTGTCTCTTGCCTTCCATTAACTTGTTCTTTTAGTTTTTAGGGGTTTTTTTTTCAACTTTCTAAAATCCATGCACTTATATTTACGATTGAATTAAGCAACTACTGGTTGGTCTAAGTGTAATAAGACGCTAATTCTCTTACAGATCAGTGGTTCGAGTCCTAACGTTTTGAAAGAACAAAATGAATTGGGAGAGTTACTATTATATTGAGTTTTTGTAGTACTTGATTCAAATTAGTCGACCAATGGATCAAATATCGTGGTTATATAAAAAATACTTAAACCCTAGTTCGACTGTGTTTAATGAGTCCAACACGAATTGATCCGGTTGGTTGAATATTCATTGGACATTTTTATAAGAATCAAAGTTCGAATATCACTGAAGATCCCATTTGATTGAGTGTGATGGGTGAATGATAGTTACCAAAAAGTTGGAGATTTAGAAAATTCTCTCTTGGATTTGATTAATATAAATGATGTTCACGTGATTCATAAATAGATACTAGTATGGAAGATTAATTAAATAATCTCAGTGCCACGTTAAACCCTAATTAAAGGTTAATGATTCTAAATTATGGGTATAATATTTGTTAATGTTTACGCGTTTTCGTACCATTAGATGGTTGAGTAATCTTTTGATATATGTGTATGTTGGGTAAAAAAATTATATAAGTCATATATATTTATTCTTCAAAAATTAAAATTTAAAGACTACACAATATGTGTATTGATCATTAGATGGTTTATAATTTTATTTATTATTTGCAATGTAATAAACAATGGCGGATCTAAGATTTTTTTGTGGTGGGCATAGATCAAAATATTTTTAGGGTCAGAAAAAGTCATAAAAATTTTAAAATTTTAAGGTAGGCACAAATCATAAAATTTAAGAGCTAATTTATAAAAAATAAAAAAATTTAAAGTCAAATGTGTGAATTTTGAAAGGTTCAGGATAGGCAGAGGCCCACCCAATCATACACGTGGATCTGCCACGGTAATAAAGAGAAAATATTATTATATCGAGTAGTCTCTAAATATAGAGATAAATGTTAAAATTACATATGAATTTTGGTGGTACATAAACTATGATTTTATGCAACTGCACATGTAAAACTCAAATTTTGATTCAATTGTATACATAAAAGTTTGATTTTGATTCAATTATACACATGTTAGTCTCTCGTTCAGTCCAGTTCCTGTGTTGGTTGCTGTTGTTTGTTCTTGTGTTGTTTTGTTCTTCGGTTGTGTTGCTTTGTTTCCTCGTTGTTTCTGGGTTGTTTTGTTTTACTTTATGTTTTTGATTTGTTTTTCTTCTCCTCCCCATATATCGTGTCTGCGGTGTTTGTAATTTTTTATTTGTTTTGTTAATAATATCCCGGCATTTTATCAAAAAAATTTATACACATTTTTAAAATGCATTATTTATTTTTATATTGAATAAATATAATTATTTGCGTAAACGTAAAATGATGCTAAGTCGATAACATCTTTTTTTTAATTTGTGAAAATTGAATCAAATCAAATCAAAATTGTACACAAATCAAAATCTGTATGTCATATTGTACATCCGCGACAATTCATGTGTAGTTTTGATAATTATTTTTAAAATATATTTTAAAAACTAAAATTCTATTATACATCAGCGGTGGATACCTTAGCTTAAACAAAAAAAAAACGATACTTCTGACAAAATCGAAAGATGTCTCAACATATAACATGTGACGGGCTATAAAAACAAAACGAAAATTCAAATAAGTATTGTATTTTAGAGCCAAGTGACAGAAATAGTACTCTACTGAATTCAGAAATATTTCCCGTGACATATTCCTCCCTATATATATTTGCTTGAAATATATTTTTCCCATACGGACAAAGACACACGTACATGGAAATCTTGCAAAATCCTTTTTTCTTCCAAATTTAATAATTATTTTTAATGCGGAAAATATCATTATTTAACGTATAATTTTTTTTTAGATATTGATACTTGAGTTTTAAGTAGCTGCTAAGGGAATGGAAGAGTCTGCGTCTCTTAATTTTTTGTCTAATTATAATTTTAATCTCTGCTAATTTAAATACTTGTTAAATTATATTTAAATATATATATTTTTTATATTTTTAGCATTTTTTTTTATAAATTATCCTTTTGCATAAGAGTGATATATAGGATTCTTGTGACTTGGTATAGAAAAACTCACGTGAGTTTTCACTTGGGGAAAGTACATTCACATGCAAATGTGATAATGGAAACAAAATTTTAATAAATCCATAAAGTTAATTGATAAGTGCTTTTTATTGTGTATATATATATCATGTAGGAAAAAATAAAGAATCTACAAAGATTGCATACAAACAAAGACAAGATCCAAGTTTTGTTGTACCAAACGAAACATATCAAAGTTTTGTAAGATAATGAAGTTAAATAATATCTAATGTAAACTAGATGTTGAGTAATTTAAATAAATTTAAAAGTTCGAATCTTGACATTATAGATGAAATAAATGTAATTCTTAATGTAAAATTTACAAAAAACTAATTATTTTTTTTCAAAATTTTGAAGAAGAAATTTATTTGCCAAGTATTGGCGTATTGTTTTCTTTGAATCCTTCACAATATGTAAGATAAACACTAAGCAAGCATGTCATGCTTAGTTATATCTATGGGCAACTAACCACGTATATTATAACTTTTATTTGTGAATCATTCTCCAACTTTAAAAATACTACGATTTGATTTGATTTAATTTTCATTTTATTCGAGTACAAAGTGGTGTTTATGTGCGGCTTTAAATCTGGATAAACTCGAACACGTTTGTAGACTAAACTATTTAAATCCAGATAAGTAGATGAAACACGCCACCTTCTAATTTAATTTAAATAACACTCATTATCCCATTACGAATTCTTTAATCAAGAATGTATCTACGGAGCAAATCAGAAGTTGCCGGTGCACCCTTTTGTCCCTTCTTTCACATGTAAATGGAAGGAAGCGAAACCATAATATATATCAAGATAAAGAGAAGTTATAAATTCTAGTTTGTTTATAAATATTTTGGATACGAGTTCGAACCCTATCGAACACACGACTTGTTTGTTCAGTCATTCGAGTCGCTTTAGATTTTGTGAATACTTTTAACAGTTTTGAAAGAATTTAGGAGGAAAAAAAAAACTAGGTACGAGGACTATTAAAAGTTATAAATTCTAGTTTGTTTATTATATGTGAGTAGATTACGAGGACTATTAAAACTTGATGAACACTTGTTTCAAACAAATAACACGAAGAGAAGATTTTGAAATTGTGTAAAAAACTTTGAGTTATTAGGTAAACTGTTTTTTTTATTAAAGTGTTGATCTTGGATTGATCAAATTTGTGAATTGTTATTAAAGTAGAATGGTTTATTTTGATTGGGATTTACTTGTGTTCTTATTTAAAAAAATAAATTACGGAAATCATTACTGAACTTTGCTATCAAATCTATTTTGGTCATTGAAGTTTCAACACGTTCAATTTACTTATTGAAGTTTAGACACTGAACGTTTTTTGTCACTCTAATATTAACTTTTTTACGGTGTCCATTTAGCGGCGGACGAAGGAACTTTTCCAAGATTCGAACTGTAAAAAGTTTCGTCGGCACGAGAGATGTAGTAAACTGAGAAATGGGCTCCATTTGACAATCGAGGAGAGAGATCGGCGAGAGAGAAACCGAAAGGTTTTTGTTCGATTTGTAGACTTCGGGGCACTTTTGGTGAAATGGATGTCAAATTCAGACTCAGGGGTGAGACGATGTGACTAGTAAAATTTGGTACCGAACAACAATGACGGTGAACGGTGTATTGACCAAAAACGTTCAATGTCTAAATTTCAGTGAGTAAATTAAACGTTTTCAAACTCCAGTGATCAAAATAGGTTTGAGAGTAAAGTTTAGTGATAATTTACGTAATTTATCCTATTTAAAATCAAACCACCAAATTTGCTTGTCTTATGAAAGAATGTTTATTGAAGTTCATTTCCACATGTTTATAGGTTCAAGAATTATGAACATATTGCATATAGTCTAATGTTGTGTCCTTTCAGATTGAAGTCCCTCATTGTAGCTTTCTTTGTGTTATCGCCTTTTACGATAGTTTCCGTACTAGCTTTGTTTCTATTTTGCAGGTACCCTGCAATTAACAAGCCTGCTGGAATTGTCCACTGGCTAAAACATAGTAAAGATGCATGGAACGTCGACTGAGTGGCGATTTTGGACGCCGACATGATCCTCCGAGGTCAATTATGCCAGAAATGGATGCCCGAAGCCAAAGTGGTCAAAATATCTAAGCTTTTTGAAAAGCAAAACTTTAGCTGAACTAACCAAACCGAAGCTGCTTACTCCTCCTAGGATACAAACTGAGCCGGCCAAGGAGGGGAAGGAAATTGATGAATATATAAGACCATGCCCGAAAATTCACACCTTATTTTCGACAGAATGTGCTTCTTATTTTGATTGGCAGACTGTAGGACTCCTGCACAGTTTCCACCTCAGTGGCCAGCCCGGAAATATTAGAATCTGGATGGATCAGTGAAATGTATGGTTACTCGTTCGGTGCAGCAGAGGTAACGTTTTCAGTACTTGTTAGAAACTAGAATGCAACTCTTGTGTCCTATAAATTCCCGGTTGTGAGATTATGGAGCGAAAACAATAAATATACCTTTTTTCTGTTCGGGACCCCTTGGTGTCTGGTAGCCAGATGAGCCCCAATTATAGCTGGAGCTGGAGTCGAGTTTGCTGTTTGATTGTGTTGTTAATTGTATCATCGCTTGAACTTACGGCACCTCATAAGCAGTGGATATGTTCCTGAACCTGGTGTTAAGTACAGAGTTTTCCAATACGGCTTGGAGTTTAAAGTTGGGAATTGGAGCTTTGATAAGGCGAAATGGAGAGAGGTTGACGTGATCAACAATTGCAGGGCTATGTTTCCGGACCCTCCCGATCCTTCGACACTCGAACTAACCGATGAGAACTTACTTCAACGAGACCTGCTTAGCATAGAATGTGCAAGAACACTAAATGAAGCACTGCGTTTGCATCACAAGAGGAGAAATTGCCCCAACCCAACTGCCTTATCCAATCCTTTATATTAGTCATGTTTGTGGTGTGTTCGAGTTATGCAGGCAAGGGGTCATCGAAAGTTAAAAGTAGCAAAAACAGGAGAGCTTATACAGGGTTCTTAAAAACAAATGGTCATGATCGGCAAACTTTCAAGTCAGACGTATCTTTGTAACATCATAAGTTGCTTCTAGAGATGAAAAATACATATTTTGATGGCGATTGGAACGAGAACGGCTAGCATGATATAGAGTTCCAAGACATATGGTGAAGTGAATGCCAATGGCATATTTGGAGATCACCAGTTTAAGATGCATTGGCTAGGGAGCAACCTACTATTCCTATAATCCAACACTTTTAATGCATAACTGCACAAAATTCCAATAATCTCGAACTTCATACAACTGCAACAAACTGTATTGTTAGACAAGTTATAACTTACTGCATACTCTCTTGGTTGGCCATATATGCTGACATTATACTCAAGCATCGCCTCGCTCTCGATGCATTGATTAACAACAATATTTAGACATGCTTCATATTCTTGCTGAAACAGTTCAAATACCCTTGGTGTATAGGCATCTCTTGCATCCTTCAAGAGAATCACATCCGGCATGTTTTGGGACATATTATAATTAGCTTCTAACTCTTTACAGTGCCAATCATTCACCATTTTCCCAAGATGCTTGATAATTGAAAGTACATCGGACTCGGGCCTTGAGTGTTTCTTTAGATTAAGTATAAAACTTTTCCGCGGTAGCACGGATTTTATGTCGGCACAAAATATGTGCCTTTTGTATGGTATGACCCATTGCTCTCTGGTTTCGAAAATCTTGTTCAACCACTTGTTATCCCAAAGACAATGTAGATCCATCATATGGTTCCATGCAGCGATGAAGTCTTCTTCCTCGTGATCGAAAATGCAACTGTTTAAGTCGTTCACGAAAGATGGTGAACCTACAAACATGTGACTTAGTACCTTCAGTGCCCTTTGGTACACATACACGTTGGTTTATGTCGGGAAATACATGATTCATTGCTTCAGACACTACTGAATCATGATCGTTGAGGATTGTCTTCGGCTTCTTACCAGACATTAAAAACTAAAATTTATACCAAAAAAAAAACTAAACATTAAAAATGATTCAATTACATTGAAAATTCATCAATAAAAATCAAAGCATAGGGATTAATACTCAGTTGGGTTTCCAAACAAATTTGTTTTTTTTTTTTATTAGAAAAGAATTCCAGTTTCATTAGAGAAGAAGAGAGCAAAAGGGGATTACAGTGCAGGGAAGGTGCAAAACAGAGTTAGACGCAGTCAAGAGATCAACGGTTGAGATTCGCTGATGGTTAGAAGAAATGGCGGGAGAGATTATGAAGTTCAAAAAATGAGAGCTTTGCACGGATTGAATGAGGAACGGGAAGAATTGGAGAGGTTGGAGCCGTCTGTTCGGTGCCGACGGGAGTAATAATACGCAAAAGAATGCACCGAGACAAGAAGATTTCATGGATCCACGTGGCAGTATGGATGAAGTGGCTGCCTTTGATTGGCTATCTAAAATTCAATAGTAATCGACGCTCTATACTTTCGAATTCTTGATTTTTTTAAAAATAATAATAATGAAACATTTTCATTTTACAAATAAAATTATTTTCAAAATAACTTACAAGTGGAATTAAAAAATTTGTGACATATGAGATCATTGATCTCACGAGTGACTTAGAATGTTTAGGTTGTTTCAATTTATATGGGTTTGAATCTTGGTATTTGTATTGAGGATATAATATTTCTTTATTTAATTAAAAATTGTTACATATTTTCTATAATTTAAAATTAAAACTGTATATATTTTATTTTTATTCGTGAAACTTAAAATTTATACAATATTATCCGAATTTAGATCACTGAAAGAGAAATATATCATCTTCTATCACTGAGGCCATTCCTTGCTGTAAAAAAGGACTATTAAAAAAATAAAACATCAATGTTGACTCGAAAATACTGAAATGAAATAAAAATCAAGCTTAACTGTGTCCTGACTTGAACCACTGTCTTAGAAACAAATCCGTCTTAAAATAGACGTCGTCTCCAAAGTTAACACAATCCTTAAATATTCGTACATTTGAAGTAATAATTATTGAAGTATTATAACAATTATTAATTGAGTTAAAATTCGATTGGTGAAATTAATAGTATGTTACTTTATTTAATAATGAAACATTTTGATTATACAAATAGAATTATTTTCAAAATAAGTTACCTATAGAATTTAAAATTTAGTACATATTTTATATATTTTAAATTAGAATTGTATATATTCTATATTATTTGTGAAAATTAAGATTTATATAGCACTGGTAAAATTTAAATCACGGAAAGAGAACATATCACCTTATACAACTCAAATCATTTTTAATTCTACTGTAATGTTTTTTTTAATAGTACTGCAGTGCTTTTAAATGGGAAATAAAATACATATAATTTTTTTGAATATAAAATAAAATACATATAATTCGAGAATGAATATAAACATTTATTTAATAAATTATGGCCTAACCCATAATCCAAATTCAACCAAATATAAAAATATTAAAACCCAATCATAATTAACAGAAACAAAATTAAGATGGAAAATGATCATCAAATTCCCCCAACTAAACACCAACCTTCCTCTTCCAAATCTTTATCCAAAACAAACTTCACATCATCATCATCATCATCATCATCATCATCAACAACAACAACATGAACACCATAATTTTCCTTATGGTCATCATCATCAACATAGACACCATCATTTTTCTCATCATCATCCTTGTTATGGTCAACAATATTTTCTTCAATCTCACCTTCATAATCTTCAATTTCTCCCAAGGGTTGAGAAATCACTTTGAAGCCATCATCATCATCATGATCATGGTCATCATCATGATCATAATCATTAAACAAATGGTCCAAAATGCTTGAGGCTGAAAACCCAGAATCATTGAAACCAGGCCTCCCATCAACAACTCTCCAAGTGATCAACCTAGAGCTACAAACCATTTCACTCGACTTTAATTTACGACTGCCCTTGCTTTTATCTTTGGACTTACAAGCCGGATGCATGTGACACCCTGCACACCGTGGCCTGCCGCATTTTCCGGTGAACTTGGAATGATTAGTCGGCTTCGTTGGCACCTTTGTGAATAACCCGACAGTCGGAGGTGAGTCGAATTGTTGAACAAACCGAGATTCTGACTTCGGGTTCCATGGAGATGGGAGGATCCGATATGTCCTGACCATGCCATGTTGACGACCTTCCCTCTTCATATTTTGGAAAGAAATTGATGTTGGCTAAGATGAGAAGATAGGCTTGGTTTTGACCTTTTTTATATAGGGTTTTGATTGAACCGGGCAAACTTGGGAAGCAAGGACTTCATGTTTTTTATTTGGTCATAGTGCGTGACGTGTGGAACAAGTCTAAACAACAATGTAAAGTAGCTAATGTAATATAGAATAAACAAATTGCCATGCAAGGAACACCCTCTAGTAAATTTATTTATTTAGTCGGTTCAAATTAGTCTTTTCATTCATTTTTTTCTATAGTTCAACCTATCGATCTAATCCAATTCTAACAATCGTGGGTTTATAGAATCCAACAAGTAATCTCAATAGAAAAGTGAATGATATTTATCTTAAGATACTCAGGTTCAATCGCTTTGTCTATAAAGTGTGTGCATTATCAAAGAGTTAAGAATATATGTGAACAAATATTACCTTATAATCATATTTAGACTATTTAAAAAATAATCACGAGTTTATAATATATTAATTAATTATATATATATATTACGTAGTTTAGATCATATGAAAATTAAATATGTTATACTATAATGTAAATTTTTAATATTTAATTTTAAAATAAAATTTTAAATTATATATATATTTTATTTTAAGTGTTTAATTTTTTTTGTCAGAGTATGTGTCTATTTTAAGGTTGACTTGTTAAAAAAAATTATCAGCAAATCATTACTTGACATGTGGTCTAGTTTTTAATTTTCTTTCATTTTATTAAAAAAAGTAAAAATCTTAATTTCTAAAGAAATTAAAATTCTCTTATTTTTCAAAAACACCTAAAATCCCTATTTTTTTAAAAAAAAATCTCAAAACCTCTAAAACCTTCAAAAGATTAGAGATTCGGAGGATGATACAAGTTGGCTGATAACGATAAGCCAGTAACAACAGGACACTGAACAATAGAGTTTTGTCCGAGTTTTTTTTTCGAATCAATAGAGCTTCTAACGGCAACAAAGCATTGAACGTCGGATGAGCAACCAACAAAAATAAAAGATAATAAGTAGTGGAGGTCCGTCAACATAATGGTTGATTTGACAAGAACAAATGAGATTTAGAGATTTTATGGATATTTTTGAAAAAAAATTAAAGATTTTAATTCTTTTAAAAAATATTAAAAGAAATATTTAACTATATTAATAAATTAACCTTAAAATAATGATGAAATGAAATAAAAAGAACTTACATTGACAAAAAAAACTTTAGATTCCTAAATAAAAAAAGTTATAATTCAAACGTGTTCAATAAAAATTTAATGATTTTGATATGACAAAATACATAAAGTGTTTATATGATTTAAAGAAACCTTTAAATTAACATCTAGAACTTAGCCCTAGCGAATGGAATCTCTTCATCCGAAAAGAGTGGAGCCTCCGAAAGCCAACCCCAGAGGTGAGAATACGGGAAGCCTGGACACGCCGTTTGTTACGGAGCTGGGTGGACGGCCGCCAGACGAGGGGCGTACTGTGCCTTTCCCGATTGTGGATTGGTCATCGGGTGCTTTTGGGAATGGGTCTTCGATGGTTCGAGTGCCTGGGACTGGACTTGGGTGTTCGGGGTGTGAAGGAAATCCCGACTTTGGAAGGGTTGCCGGTGATGTGGACATGGAGTGTATGACTGAAGGGAAGGAGCCGAGTGTTTCCGAGATGAGTGCAATAGATGGTTCGGGACAGCTTGGTACTGAAATCTTGGAGCAGACTGGTCTACCGAACGCTCCAAAGCTGTCCTTTCGGGATATGGTGCGGGGTTTTTCAGGTGAAACGCAGTCGGCTGCTGCAATCGCGAAATTGGATGTTGAGGTCCGAGATGATGACGTGAAGGTGAGTTCTATAGATGGTACTCCGGTGATTGCTTTTTCTAATAGATTGCATGACCTGATTGATGCTAAACTATCAAATTTTGTCGTTTGTTTGGACGTTCCATTGGTTATTCGACTTTGGAATCTAGGATCAAGTCTTTATAGAAACCGAGTGGTGAAATTCTCCTAGTTGACTTGGATAACAGATATTATTTGGTGCGTTTTGTGATGTCTGAGGATTACTCGAAGGTCCTTATGAGGGCCTTGGTTAAGCTATGGTTGTTATCTTACGGTTCAGCCATGAAGTCATAGTTTTTCGACTGCTATTGATCATCCAGCTAAGATCGTGGTTTGGGTGAAGTTGCCGAGGCTACTTTATCGCTATTACACAAAGAGTATCTTCTGAATTATTGCTGGAACAATGGGAAAATTATTCGAATCGATTACAACACTATGAAGGTACGAGGGGTAAGTTCGCACGTTTAGCGGTAGTTGTTGATTTAAACGAGCCCTTGTCCTCCATCATAATTATTGATGGTTTTTGGCAGTGAATTGAGTATAAAGGTCTGCCCACAATTTTTTATTCCTACAGGAAGTATGGCCACATAGAATCGAATTGCAAGCCTGTGACAGAGACGAACTATATGAGCCTGAAATTACAGATATGACGGTTCTGAACCGGAAGAGAAGTATGGTCCATGGATGCAGGTTCAGAGTAGGAAGCCAAGGCGTCCGATAGGTGCGAGGAATGATGTGCATCCTGGTTCAGTGGGGAGAGCAGGTTCTGGTACGGGACTGGGCCAATTTACTATTCTCAGTATTATTGATAGAGTTAGTTCGGATAGTGCTAATGTTGGACTGGCAAATAAGGGGCATGGTATGGTTACACAGGGCACTACGTTACGTATAGCAGCTCTGGATCAGGCCACAGCTAATGGGGCTTCCCATCGTAACATCGGTTCATCTAGTGCGGGTAAGCATGCTAAGACAAATGGGCGTCGAGAAGGAAATAAGAGTGTTGTTGTAGGAGATGGGTTGGCGGTTAACGCAAGCAAGAAAGTAGCGGCGAAGAAAGGTGTTGGATCAGGGGCGTTGAGTAACAAGCAACAGGGCGCTAGAAATGGTGGTGGTGCAAGTATTCAAGGGCCTGGGGTGGCAGGGAAAGTCACTCATAAGGATGGTGAGGTAACATCCTCTAGCGTGGTGATCCCGATTCTGGTTTCGCTTGATCTGAGCAACTATGTTGCTGTTAGGGTAGTTAATAGTGTGGCTGAGAGACAAAGTGATAGGCAAAGGGGTAGTCGACCACAGGTAGATAAGAGGAAGAGTTCGTCAGGATCGGTGCTTGTGAGACGCCTTTCTAAGGTAAAAGGAACGACGAGATTGGGACCCTATCCACGGCGTAAAAATTACAAGACCAACAAAAAAATTATGATCCGAGCCTAGTTAATCTTGGGGAGTAGATTGCAACGACATCACAAGAAATGATGGTTAATGCGTCTGCTGGGGGATGAAGATAGAGTAGTTAGGGTTGAGTCCCAGAGTACCAATGCAAGAGTGCAATGGCGTGACAACACATCGTTTGATGATGATGGTATGGTCCGGTAAAGGATGTGGTTTATTTTGCAAAATTTTATTTTTTAATGTTTAAAGCCTTATTTTAGAATGTACATGTGCTTTAGACCCTGAATTTAATCGTTATCTGATACTGTTTTTAAGACAACAGGATCCTGATATTGTGGCGTTGATGAAAACAAGAATTAGTGGTAAGAAGGCTGATCGTATTATTTGTAGGCATGGTTTTCCTAATTCTTACCATGTTGAGGCGAATGGCTTTTCTGGAGGAATTTGGTTATTGTGGAAACATAGCATCGATTTGGATGTTTTGGTTCAAGTTATTTTATTCACACTGCTTGTACTGATTAGGAGTCTGGCTTATAGAATGTTGTCACCTTTGTTTACGCGAGTCCGAGTACAAGCCGCACGCATGGTTTCCGGGAACAATTGAGAGCTCTTGATCCAGGCATGGGAATGTCGTAGGTTATTGGTGGCGATTTCAACGTAATTTTGTCTACGGCCAAGAGGTTAGGTGGGCATACACGGTGCAGTGGTGTTTGCTGCAAGTTTGGGGATTTTGTGTATCAATTAAATATGACCGATTTGGGTTATGAGAGAACTTATTTTACTTGAAAGTGGGGAAACCTTCAGCAACATCTTGATAGGTGTATTGCTACTGATGCGCGGTGTGAAGCTTGGCCTATCACTTCTGTAATACATCTTGCTCGCCTAGGTTCTGATCATAGACCAATTTTGCTTACTTGTAAGCCGTTATGTGGTTGAGAAAGCTGTCGTATTTTAAATATTTGGCAGCTTCGCAGAGCGATCAGTATTTTTCTAACATGTTGCAGGAGGTTTGGAAACCTGATGTTCCTATGTTTGTCAATATTCAGAATTTTAGGAAGGAAGCTAAGTGTTGGAATGCGACTGTGTTTAGACATATTGGGTAGCGTAAACGAAAATTTTTGGCCCATATTAAAAGAATTAAAAAGGTATCTGAATTCTCTACCAATGATAATCTGCACGAGTTAGAGAATCAGTTGAAGAGTGAACTAGATTTAGTCCTCCGACAGGAAGAAAGCTTGTGGTTTCAACGCTCGCGTGCACAATGGATTAAGAATGGGGATAGGAATACTAAGTACTACCATAGAGCTACAAAAGTACGGCAACGTCAAAATAACCATACAATGATGAAGCTAGACAATGAGAGCTAGAGTGATAATGTCGACCTTATTAGAAACGAGGTGGTTTGTTTTTACCAACATCTTTTCACTGCGCCCACAGTTCCACTTGACGAGTGGGGTTTCAGAGGTCATTTTAATCAAATTGGTACTGCTGGTTGCTTATTATTAAGTAGGGTTGTTGAAGAGGAGGGGGTACGATAGGCAGTTTTTGCTATGAGCCCCTTAAAAGCACCTGGAGTTGATGGCATACATGCGATGTTTTACAAAAAAAAAACTAGAATTTTGTGGGCCCAAGTGTCGTTGATTTTGTTCGTCGTTGTTTTTAGGGGGATCAGATTCTATCTGAGTTCAATCGAACGACCATTGTTCTAATTCCTAAGGTACATTCACTTGATAATTTTACCCAGTTTCGACCAATTAGTCTATGCCCAGTTATTTATAAGGTTTTGACGAAGGTTATTATAAATCGTTTGAAACCATTCTTGCCAAACTGGGTGTCGTAGTCTCAAGTAAGTTTTATTCCGGGGCGTTGTATTATGGATAACGTTATCATCGCCCAAGAAGCTATTCATACAATACATAGGAAATCTGGGAGGATATGATGGATGGCAATAATGATCGACCTGGAGAAGGTAGACGATAGACTTGAGTGGACCTTTATAGCTGATACTTTGGAAGACATAGGTATTCTGCAGGATCTGTTGCGCTTGATTATGGACTGTATATCGATGATATCTACTCATATGTTATGGAATGGAGAGCTACTGACCAGTTTGTTCCTACGAGAGGAATTCGTCAAGGAGATCCTCATCACTTTATATTTTTATCCTTTGCATGGAACGCTTATCTCAATTAATTAATATGTAGATTGCTCATGGGGATTGGAAGGAAATTCGTCTTAGCAGGCGGGGGCCAGGGATTTCTCACTTATTTTTCGTTGACGACATTGTTCTTTTTGCTCCGGCCATTTTGAACCAAATAAAAGTTATTAATAATGTTTGGTCATTTTTGTGCGGCGTCTGGGCATAAGGTGAGTGCTATTAAAACTCATATTTTCTTTAGCAATAATACTGATACGGAGATGATGAATGCCATTGTTAACGGTTTAGGGTTTGTGGAAGTTCAAAATTTAGGTAAGTATCTTGGGATTCTGTTGGTACATCATCGCGTGACCAATGCAACGTATGGTTATTTAGTAGACAAGGTGAAAAATCAGTTATCGTCATGGCCGACAAGATCCCTATTATTTGCTGGACGAGTTACTCTGGCTAAATCTATTTTACAAGCAATTCTGAGCTACACTATGCAAGCAACTTGGCTTCCGAGAGGAATTTGCTTAGAATTGGAGAGATTGGTTCGAGGTTTTGTTTGGGAAAGCTCTACGGATCATAAAGGAATTAACTTCATTCGTTGGAAGGAGATACAAACACCGGTTGATTACTTTGGGTGCGTATTTTGTGAGCTAAATATAGTTGGGAAGGTGTGGTCCCGGCTGCTCTTTATCATCCTAATAGTTCTCAGCTTTGGATGGGTATTAGTCATATGCGGTTTGCCAAGGGTTAATCTAGATAGTCCGGAATAAGTGTTCTGTTGATTTCTGGTATGATGTCTAGGTTGTGGATCTTGGCCCTCTTGTGTCATTTATCTCAGGTAGCTCTTTACCTCTTTCTTGTCCTATGGCGTCTTTTGTTGATAGGAACGGTGAGTAAAATGTGGGTAAGTTGCACTCCTTGCTACTGGAGGAGTGTGTGGTTCGAATTCTTGCTATTCTACTGCCTTCGCTGGTGTTTGGACCGGATAGAATTGGTTGGGGAGGAGAAGTGAATTTTAACTTCACAGTACGATCAGCTTATAGATAGGTGGCTGGCGAGTCTACTATGGTTCCAGATAAAGTTTGGAAAGTTATTTGGAGGCTTCCTATCCATCAACGTATTCGTGCTTTTATGTGGCTTACACTTAAAGGCAGATTGCTTACGAATACTGAACGGGTTCTGAGGTATATGGCGTCTAATGAGTTGTGTGGGGTTTGTAAGAGGGCATCAGAGGATATACTTCATGTATTACGTGATTGTCCATAGGCGCGAGCGGTATGGGTTTCTCTTATACGGCCAACAAAGATGTCTGAATTTATTTCGTTGTCGTTAGTGCAATGGGTTATCATTAATCTTATAAATGAGGGAAGATTTGCTAGTCACAGTGATGTTTGGATTACCCTGTTTCCAATAATTTGTTGGAGTCTCTAGGTGAGGCGTAACAAGATTATTTTTGATCTGGACTATGTTGAGAAAGAGGACTTTGTGGTAGCTAACATTCGTTATATAGATTTGATTGTTGCTACAAATGTAACTGGCTCCTTACATAATGTCATGTCGATTGTTGGGAATGTGCCTCCATCTTTTTTGAGCTTGCCGGATACTGGTTAGTTAAACTAAATGTTGACGAGGCTGTGGACATAGTGGATGGTGCGGCTGCGATTGGCGAGGTGATCTGGGGGGATTAGGGTGAGTGGTTGTTTGGGTTCTCTCGTAGTTTAGGGCGTTGCTTTTGTGGTTAATGCTGAGCTTTGGGCTATTCTTGACGGTTTTCGCCATGCCTGGCGGTTTCGATTCCAGCGTGTTGTGGTGGAATTTGATTGTAGCGAGGCAGTTAAGATTGTAAAGGAAGCGGGTTCCAATCGTATAGGCACTGCTATGGCTACTGTGATTCACGATTTAATTAACAAAGATTGAGAGGTGTTGGTTAGGCATATTGGGAAAGGTGTTATTGTGGTTGTCGATAAGTTAGATGCTGCTTTGTGTGGACATGAACCTGGGGAAGTATTTCATTCTTGTGAGTCGGCTGATTTGCACGAGTTTCTTATGGGAGATCTCTCTCACTCCACTAGAGTGGGATAAGCTTCGGTTATTTTGTTCCTTTGATGCCTTTGTACTTGGGGTGTTAAGCCGTAGTATGTTGGTTGGATTTGTTCAGTTGTAATTGTTTTTCTCGGATGTCCGGGCATTTTCCCGTTTGATGTTTTGTAACTGCTACTACATGCACTCTTTTTCCTCCACCTAGGTTTAGGGAGATTTTTTAATGAGGGATGGGGTTGGAGTATCCCTTTCTTAAATAAAAAAAGGAAACCTTTAGGTTAATTTTTGAAATGGCTAAAAAAATCTAAGTTGACTAAAGCTTTCGATAAAAATGACTTGATTAAAATGTTCTAAACATTCTAAGTTATTAACAAAAGTTTTTGCACGTCGAGTACTGTTACCGCCCTTAGGAGTACTGATATTACCTTTAATTTAATTTTATATTTGAAACACCAAAAGCAATGTTAGTATTGGTATTGACTTTTAGTACCGGTACTAACTCTCAGTAACGATATTCAACCAATTAGTACCAGTACTGCCTTGTAATTTTGATACTCATAGATTTATATCTTAATTTTCCAAACATCTAGAGCCATTTCAGTACTAGTATTGGTTCCCAATACTATATAATGTGCTCATACATTATAAACATGTATTTAGATACTTATTTTGCAGTTAAATCAATTTTAAATAAAAATAAATTAATTTATTAATGATATTATTAAATATTAAATATCATTTTCTATAAATTTTATAAAATTAATATGAACGAACTTAAATGGACTCGGATTAATAATTTATAAATATGGTCGAGCACTCAAACTTACACAAAATTTAAAGCCCATTTTTGGTTGACCCGAAGTTAAGAAACTATGTATAACACCGCATATTTGGTTGGTCGACTAAGAATCCATTTTAATATTTAAGCATTAAACACCAACTCAGTTTGAAATTATTTAGAAATTAAATTTTTAAACTTTGACCATAAATATTTTAATTAATTAAATTTTATAAAATATATATTAAAAATCATTTGATTTTGTTTGATTTTGAAGTTTTTAAAATATATTTTTCATATTTTATCCATAATAAATTTTTATTAAGATGTCAAAATTGAAATTTTTGTGAAAAAAATGACAATTTTAGTGGGACATGAGTATTATTTTAGAGATTATTTTTTAAATAAAATAATAAAAATTATTCCTAGAGATTTAAACACAAGGATAATAAATTTAAGGCTAAAGGGGTATTTTTGTCTTCGAGTTCGACCCAAAAAATCAATTTAGTCTCTCGTTGAAAAACACACTCAATTAGGTCATTCAGTTCGCGATTTGAATTAAATTGGCCTTTTGACTGACGTTGACCGTTACAATGCCGACGTGACAGTTAACGGTGTTGACGTGGTAGTCAATGATGATGACATATCAGTACACGTGAGATGATGACATGGCAGATGGACTGAAATTGATTTTTAACCGAATTCGAGGGCATGATTGACTTTTTTTGTCGACTGTAGGGGCATAATTGATTTGAATTGAAAGTTCGATAACTTATTTAATATTTAACTAAAAAATAAGAATTTAGGTAATTATTAAAAATTTAAAATATTAAAATTAGATAAATAATTTGTTTAAATTTCATGCTAATTTAATTGATTTATTTAATTTTTGAATAAAGTTGGATAAATAATTTGATTTTTTGAGTTAAATTTTTACAAATAGAATATATAAAAAAACATATTAACAAATTGGTGTAAATATCCTTTGGGTCCCTGGGAATTTTTAAAATAAGCAAAGTGAGAACTCTCACAAAAAAATCAAAATATTCTTCAATTTTTTTTATAAAAATCCATAAACTTAATATAAATAAATAAAAATATTCAAAAAAATTATTGAAAATAGACTAATATAAAAATTTAAAATGTATTCAAAATTATAAAATGATAAATTTTAAATATAAAAATTAAAAAACATTTATAAAATATAAAAAATTAAACACTTTCATCGAAAAAGTCTTCATCGTCAGTCTAAGTATTACTATTCGCTAAACAATTTTTCTGTAGAATCAACCTTGTATTAGAGTAACAATATGTTGGGCTCGATTTCCTTCAACTGAATTGCTTGCCAATTGGTGGAGAAGTGATTTCTTGTTGTGTATGTGGTGGAAGCAAAAATATAGACAAATTGACACAATGATTTATAGTGGTTCAAGCTTCTAACAAGCTCTACATCCACTAACTTAGCTCCCACTAAGGATTTCCCAAATTCACTAAGAATTTCTTCCCTTTTTACAAGGCTTAGGAGGCAACCTTTTACAACCTAGACTCACTCACCAAGTCTAACATCCAAAGCTCACAACCCGAGCTTTGGGAACTCTCCTAACCAAAAGAGATTCTAAGCAAACTGAAATCCCTCTTAAAGGTATGTGTTTGCACTTTAAATCACTCACCCAAATCCTAATACACTTGAGCATACATTGACATTTAAGCTCAACAAGTGTAGTCTATACAAAGAATGGGAATTTAAGCTCTAAGACAAATTGGACATCATATTGTTGTTGACAATTGAAGCATTAGTCTTCCATTGATGCTTAGAGGTCCCTTTTAAACTCCCAATTGAGTTCATAGCCGTTGAGGACCGTTGGGAATGAATTGGAGCCGTTGGAGTATCTATTTCCCACAATTAATGCAGTTCTGCAGCTGTTCGTATCGATACGCCCTTCTTGGAAACTAGCCGTTAAGCTCTTAGCTGCCTAACCGTATCGGTACGCGTGTACCTGTAGCGGTACATCTACTAGCCGTTGCGCTCAGTCTCGCTAACTATATCGAAACACCTTGATCTGTTTGCTAATCGTATCAGTACGCCTTGATTTGTTTGGCAAACTGTATTGGTACAGGTTGGTCTATTTCGGTACGCTCTGCAATTTGAAAAACTGTTGGGAAATAGCCGTTGGGGAGGTTGAAAATGGGATCGGTACGCATACTTGCGTATCGGTACAACCCTACCCGTATCGGTATGCCTAGGTGCGTATCGGTATGATTTTTGGTTACTGAAAAAATACTGTAGCTGAAACCCTTGGACCGTATCGATACAGGGTATACCGTATCGGTACGCCTGTATTGAAAACAACATTTTTGGCTTATTTAAAACGTTCAAAACCTTTCCAAAGCCTCTCAAAAACTTTACAAACTTATTTTCAAGTTGTTTGGACATAAAATCATTTTTGCAATATTTTCAATTTAGTCCAAAACTATTTTTCAATTATTATATCAAAACAAATATCCTAACAATCTCCTCCTTTTCGATATAATAAAACCAACTTGAAAAATTGTTTTTGAGGTTATCCCCCTTAGTGAAAACAATATTTGAATAAGAGATCGATTGTTGAAAATCTTATAAGCTCCCCCTTATTCATTTGAAAAATCAATTTTTCAAAAACATTCTCCCCATTTTTGTTATATCAAAAATGGTTGAAACTTTAATGTCCAATAACAATGGAGAGTAAAAAAATGACAAAAATGAATTTTGTTTTAAAATTGGCTCCCCTTTACTCAATCATCATTCAAATGATTAGTCCAATATATATGATTAACTAGTTGAATTAAAATAAATAAATCAAATCTAAATGAACAAAATTCAACTAATTTTGCCACACTTGAATCAAAGGGAGGGTGTGAAGCCTTCCTTCTTCAAGTGTTCGTCCTTTGTGAGCATAGAGCTCCCCCTCAATCTTATCACTTGTTGATCAAGGCTCCATTACACCTAAACAAGACAATCACAAATACTTTGGTATCCAAATTGCTTTGGATCCATAGACATTAGTAGCACAAAGTTTAGTCCCCTTAGGAATCCATTTTTCAATTTCATCATTTTTGGTTGAAGTAGATAGTCCTTTTGGGTCCCAAATACTTCTAAAACATTTTCCATTTACAAATCTAGGGGCACTAGATTGCTCATATAAAAATTTGATTTTCCAAAATTATTTTTCTTTTGAAGTTCTTTGAAAATCAAATCTTTTTATTTCTTAAGATCATCTACTTCAATTTGATGATGATCTTTTTCTTTCTACTGAAGCAAATTTTGTAAATTCAAAACTTTAAGTTCAAAATCTTTTAATTTTTCTTCAAATTCCAAATTGATTTTTACAATCAAATCATTTTCATTTTTCAATTTTGAATTCAACTTTTGGTTCTTTGAAAATGAGGCTTTAAATTCAAAAACCAATTTGTCATAGGCTTCTTGTAACTCATCAAAAGTATATGAATTTGAACTAGATGAGTTAGAAGTTACCTCACCCTCTTGGAGGGCCATCATGCATAGGTGGGCTATCTCATCTTCATCGATGGAGTCTTTATCACTCCATGTAGCCACATATGTTTTCTTTGATGATGATCCCTTCGTGTTGAAGCGAGGGCAATCAGATTTGGTGTTCCTCGTCTTCTTGCATTTCGAGCACTTAGGGGAATCTATCATCTTCTTCTTCGATTCATGCTTGGATTCTTCTTTGTTGCTCTTCATGAATTGGGCAAATTCCTTGAAGAGATAGGCCATCTCTTCAACTTCAATATCCTCCTCACTTGATTATTCTCGGTAGCTTTTGGAGGGTTCAAAAGCAATGACATTCACATTAACGCCTAGCTCCATGATTTTTTTCTTCCCCATCTTCTTTATCTCTTCCTTCTTTTTCTCATCTTCTTTTCTTTTCAACATGATTTCATGAGTGAGAAGTGACCCCATGAGCTCATCTAGCTTTAGAACTTTGAGATTTTTAGCTTCGATGATGTCGGTCTTCTTTGAGTCCCATGACTCGGGAAGAGAGTAGATAAGCTTTTGGACAAGCTTTTCTTCTAGAATGATTTCTCCATAGCCTTTGAGTCCATTGGTGATGGTGGAGAATCTATCAAACATTTTTGTGATGTCGTTTTCTGGTTCCATTTTGAAGTTCTCATACTCAAGGTTGAGAATGCCGATTTTGGTCTCCTTTACTTCGTTTGTACCCTCGTACATAACTTCAAGCATGTCCCAAACTTCCTTGGCATCCTCAGAATAAGACATCTTCTCATAGATATTGGGGCTAAATGTACAAAAGAGAATGTGCAAAGCCTTGCAATTTAGCTCCATCTTCGTGCGATCATCCGCATTCCATTCCACCGTGTATCTTTGTGGTACGTATGTACCATCTTCAACAACGTCCCAAAGCTTGTAATCTTTGGCCTTGATGAAGAACATCATTCTAGTCTTCCAATAGGCATAGTTTGTCCCGCCAAAGAAATGTGGCTTGCCGATGGATTGCAACATTTATCTCCGATTGACTTGTTAGTTGATCGAGCTTCCAGATCGTCTCAATAGGTTGTTAGACCTTCTCGATTGAGCCTCACTCTGATACCAATTGTTAGGCTCGATTTCCTTCAACTAAATTGCTTGCCAAGTAGTGGAGAAGTGATTTCTTGGCTGTATGTGGTGGAAGCAAAAATATAGACAAATTGACACAAGGATTTATAGTGGTTCAAGCTTCTAACAAGCTCTACATCCACTACCTTAGCTCCCACTAAGGATTTCCCAAATTCACTAAGAATTTCTTCCCCTTTTACAAGGCTTAGGAGGCAACCTTTTACAACCTAGACTTACTCACCAAGTCTAGCATCCAAAGCTCACAATCCTAGCTTTGGGAACTCTCCTAACCAAAAGAGATTCTAAGCAAACTGAAATCCCTCTTAAAGGTATGTGTTTGCACTTTAAATCACTCACTCAAATCCTAATACACTTAAGCATACATTGACATTTAAGCTCAATAAGTGTAGTCTATACAAAGAATAGGAATTTAAGCTCTAAGACAAATTAGACATCATATTATTGTTGACAATTGAAGCATTAGTCTTCCATTGATGCTTGGAGGTCCCTTTTATACTCCCAATTGAGTTCATAGCCGTTGAGGACTATTGGGATTGAATTGGAGCCGTTGGAGTCTCTATTTCCCGTAATTAATGCAGTTTTGCAGCTGTCCGTATCGATACACGGGTTACCCGTATCGATACGCCCTTCTTGGAAACTAGTCGTTAAGTTCTTAGCTGCCTAACCATATCGGTACGCGTGTACCTGTATCGGTACAGCTACTAGCCGTTGCGCTCAGTCTCGCTAACCATATCAGAACACCTTGATATGTTTGCTAACTGTAACGGTACGCCTTGATTTGTTTGGCAAACTGTATCGGTACGGGTTGGTCTATTTCGGTACGCTCTGCAATTTGAAAAACTGTTGGGAAATAGCCGTTGGGTAGGTTGAAAATGGGATCGGTACGCGTACTTGCGTATCGGTACGACTCTACCCGTATCGGTACGCTTAGGTGCGTATCAGTACGGTTTTTGGTTACTGAAAAAATACTGTAGCTGAAACACTTGGACCGTATCGATACGGGGTATACCGTACCGGTATGCATGTGTTGAAAACAATATTTTGGCTTCTTTAAAACGTTCAAAACCTCTCAAAAACTTCACAACTTATTTTCAAGTTGTTTGGACATAAAATCATTTTTGCTATATTTTCAATTTAGTCTAAAACTATTTTTCAATTATTATATCAAAACAAATATCCTAACACAATAAAACTCAAATTTCTTTCATTTTTTTACATCAAATTAATGTTCATTAATATTTGATGTAGAAAAATGAAAGAGAATTTTAGTTTTATTACTACTCTAATACAAAGATGATTTCGTTGAAAATATGTTCAAGAAATATTAGTACGTTTAGCATAACCAGAAATGGTTGGAGACTTTTTCGATGGTTTGTAAATAATTTTAAGTTTTGATTTTTTTATATTTCTAACTTTTTGATATTTTTAATTTTATGTTTTTTTACTTAATTTTTAATTCATTTTAATTTATATTGTTTTTATTTTTAATATTTTTTGAATATTAAAATATTTTTAAATTTTAATATTTTTTTATTTTTTAGCTTAAAGATTAAGTAAGTTATCGAACTTTCAATTAAAATCAATTATACCCCCGAACTTGGTTAAAAAATCAATTATGCCCTGGAATTCAGTTAAAATAATCAATTCAACCCCTACCACGTCATCATCCCACATGTACTGCCACACATCATCGTTGACTGTCACGTCAGCATCATGGACAATCACGTCAACTCCGTTAATTGTCACAATAGTATTTTAATAGTCAACATGGGTCAATTTGATGTAATTTGCGAACTGAAAGGCCTAATTGAGTGTGTTTTCCAGCGATAGGCTAGATTGATTTTTTGGACGAACTCGAGGACAAGAATCCCCCTTTAACTAAATTTAAATAAAAAGCTTCTACCGCTCCGCATTTGATTATTAATTAATTTAATTCTCTAAATATATTTTTTACCTAAAATATTTTAAATTAATTACGGAAGCACGTAAAGATAATATACAATAAAACAATAGATTTAAAAGATTGTAATATTAAATATATTTTTTTATCGAAATGTACAATCTCTAGAACAAGTGATTGAAATTTTCAATTGACACTTTCATCATTTCCTTAGGTTGTAGGTTCGAAATTTATTAAGAACAAATTCCTTCCCTAACTACAAATTGTTCAAAAAAATTCTGTATGGCAGGGTGTGTAGTGCTTACTATCTTTTTCTTTTTCATTCAATAAAATTTAGCATTTTGTTTCGTTCAAAAAATAATAGTAATTAATTTTCTAATGATTTTAATTTAAAATAAATTACTTGTACAATATAACTATTTTTAATAAGTCTTATTAATTAAAAATGAATTATGAAATTTCTAATTTAGCTCGATTAACATCATTGTTGGTAAAACATACAAGAACATATAATCAAGCATGTTTAAGCCTTCGGTATCATCCATATGAGGTAGAATGAATGTAATTATGCATTCTTTGTACGAGGTAGAATGATATAAAACTCTAAATGTCATTATCATGATATTATATGATTCATGTATATATTATGTTACACTATGAAATGTATCATCCACGTGTGTATATATATTATATCATATCACATTGTGAAACATATCATCATCAAACAGAATAATCAAAAGGCTTGAACTCCAAAGAACTTGCAACTTACAGCAGAGAAGCATTCAAGCCCAGGTAATTAGTGTACTCATCCATGGTTACTTTCGCTTGTTCCTCAAAAACATTCCTAAGCATTAACAACTTGAAACGAATGATCAAAAAGGCTAAAAACATCCGGCAGGCCATTGTGCTTTTGAACAAAATCCGGGATCGACCATCTACAAATGTTAACATCCCAGTCCTACATTATTCGATTTGTATATCCCTACCGAGAACCGATTGTGATTCTTGATCAGAAATGCTGTAGCTTGTACTCCGCTTGAAAGATTTGTTGCTAAATAACCGAGCAATGGCGCTCTTTGACCGCTGAGCTGGTCGTTGATCCCCCGTACTTGATCTGCTGTTGTTGCTGCCACCACTGTCCTTTTTCAAGAGATCCTCAGATAGTGTGTTGACAAATTTCTCAAAGTGACGTCTGAAAGTCGGATACCTTGAAACCGATTTGGTAATCCCTTGTAACCTTCATTACGAAGCATAAAGTGACGGGGTTAGATTAGGAAGCATACCCGAACGTCAAGAAAGTGAAGAAATATATATAAATTAGTTGCATTCTCACCGTCGGGCTAATGCATCGAGTTCAGCTCGCTTACGCTCTGATTCTGGTGGAGATCCAATATTTGAATCTTTCAACCGTGCCGGATCACCATACAGCAACACTAATTTGCCTAAATAAACCTTTTCTTCCTCGGAAAGATTCTCGGCTTTGATTTGCTCTTTCAGTATCAAAAAGGGGTTAAGAAACCAATCAAAGAAGGCGTCTTTTGGTCGGTTCGTGGCCGTTATTTCCGTATTGTCACCTACGTAAAAGAAATTCCTTAGATGCTGTCAAAGCCATTTGAGAGCTGGTAATCTGTCACAAGTAACTCTTCTTTGGGGGCTCAAGAAGGAAACAAATTTACTTACTCAACAATATGCCCGATTTATTGGCCTCCACGGAGTACAAGAGTGCCTGAAGAAAGCAGTAAGCTGGTAAGCCGATGCTGACCACTCTACTTCCTTTTATAGACTTAGCTTCTTCAATGTCTTTGGAAGTTATCAGCCCTTCGGAAACCAATTTCTCGCCGTTGACATGGCACTGCTTAAATAAGTCCTCGAGTAGCTGCACTAGTCATAAGCAAACTTATTTTACCACCCAACTACAATAAAATACGAAATGCTTGTTTTATTACAAGGGAAAAGAAACCACAAGAAAATGAGTCACCTGGAGTGGATTCAATTCAAGCCTTGTAAATGAATCAACACGGGCAGGAAGGCGGGGTTTAAAGGACTCGGATCTAGAGATGGATTCCTTTCTGTTTTTATGATAATGAGGCCTGTTCATAAAAGAAAACTCGTAAAAAATTGCCAATTTTTATAATATCCTGAGAAAAATTATAAGAATGCTGAATGAGACCTGGGCAAGCAAGATCCTGCTGGCATGTCAAGGACATCGTTGCTGTATTCATCAAATATGGACAAGGAAGCAATAATGTAACAAAGCCCGAACCAAAACGAGGATTCCTGCAAATCAAAGCACGCACAGGCAAGTTATATGTTGAATGGAAATACGAACAAAGAAGACACTGGTCTAAATCGTGCAGCAGGTTTCAATTAAAACACTTGGTGGCACGCAATGAAGTACGAAGCTCAGAGAAAAAGACAGATCATAAATTCACATTGAACGTGAAATCAAGTGGAACCATGGATAATGCAACAACAAATAACTTAAACACGGTTGTCAATGAGGTCTCGTAATTCAAATGTCAAACAATTAAGCGGAACCAAGCGTATGAACCTATATGGCTAAATGTTGCATTTATGAGGTTTCATGTCCATATTCAAATCGAAATCAACGCAAGATGATGCTTTATTGGAAGACTATGCGAAGGGACTAAAACTACATAGAAGATATAAACCTGGTAAACAACCACTGCGGCGTAGGCACCGAGGAAGATACTAGAGACCATCGAGCCCAACACTGCCCCAACAACAGCCAGTGGCCAGAGTAAGATAGCAAGGCCTGCAAATGGTACACATATTGTCTCCAAGAAAGGGCCTTCTCGACCTATAAGGTCATGAAATAATCGATGCCACCCTTTAAAGAGCATGTAAGGACTTTTGCATATGGCAATAAGTGAAATCACAGGAAAATCAACAATGGAACCGAGCACTGCAGCTATTAGAGCAGGAAGTAGATAAATGAATCTGCAATGAATTTCATAGAAAGCTCAGATGACCTGAAAGGATTTATATTCTAAAAAAATGAAAACCCCAACAAAGTTCAAGAAAGGCAAGCATAGTCGTGAAACTCTCTTCGTTCAAGAGCATAGTTCACTGAATTTCTTCTACAATTTAAGCGTTAAACCAACTAGCTTGTAGACACTATTTCGTCGTATATACCATAAACCATCTGAAAGCATTTAGCGCACACTATTGCCAATAGCATATAAAATAAAATCCATATAAACATTCGTAACACCACCATATTCTTTGTGAGTTGACTAAATGATAAAGAAGCCAGCCAGAAGTAGCCATCGACAATGTCTGGACAATAGAATTTACTCGATCTAATTTCTTGGCAATAGAATCTATCATGCATTTACTAGAAGCCATAAGTGAAAAAAACCAGTGAATTCAAAACCGAAAGACCATAAGTTTTTATCATTTGAACGGGACAAACAAGTCGATAATCAGGAATAGAATGATGCACAGGTTTAGACTTATCATAACAGGCTCCCATATAATTTTTAGACCCGACATACGGGTTGAGAGGGTCCCATGATGAGCAAGGCTCTTTGGTGATAAAGGATTTGTGTACAGAGGCACAAATCTCAGCAGACAAGAAACAAGAACTATGCATCAAACCTTATCTCATAGTATTGTCCATTTGGAGGCTCTTTCTGTCGCAGGTCTTCCATAAACGAGTTGTAGGAGTGGAAACAAACATCGTTGAAATCCCTGACAACAGTGAAGGTGCCCTTGATGGTGCTCCAAGTACCATCCTGAAAAAATGCCAATATACAAGTCTCTGTCTCATTATACAAGAGAAGCTAGTATATTTAAAATAATTATAACAACTCGGATATTTAAGACATACATAAAAACAGTGGATGAACACATTGGTCTTTCCTTCTCCTACAGCATCAAAAGTGGCAAATATCGGTGAAAGAAAGCCGTATAATATCCCCCCTAAGATACTTCCAACGATACCAACAACCACCCACAATATCAAGACAGCAGGTAGGAAAACGCAGATAACGAGCTTCAGAAATGGCCCTAGTAGTTTAGCTCTGCCAATTAACGAAATCAACAGCATAAAAACAGAATACAACAATAACGAGGCAACACAAACGGGAAATCAAGGATCAAGAAAATCACCTCACAATGCAATCATAAGTGCAGTAACAATGATAAGGCAGAAGGCCTAATATGATCGATGAGTTTCCGATCGTCATGATAAGGCATACCGGAAGGCAGAAAATGATTCCTGAAGATTAACAGTGCATTAGAAGGTTTCAATTGCTTAGTTCAACATCAATGATTCATCGTTAATCGGATTCTAAAAACCAGACCAGATCATAGATGTATTGGCAATTGGCATTGCATTTAATCACTAAACTGCACCATTATCAGGCAAGGGAGGTCTCAATTCCCAAATCTCCAATTTACAGTTTATAAAGGAAAAACAATCAATTAACAGTATAAATCTGCAACTAAATAACAATCAAATGGAAAATAAAACCTCAAAACACCAGTTTAGGGACACTAACCTTTAATTGTGCCTAATAGAAGCAATCCAATGAAGTAAGGTAGAAAGCATATGAAGTTCCATAAAGTAGCCAAAAACCCCTGTGGAGGGTCCATATTTATCCTAAAATTCACCTTCCAGATCTTCTTCACAAAATCCACTATAATTCCATCTGACAACTTAAACCCCCTCCCAAAAAAAAAAAAAAAAAAAAAAAAACTTTTCCCTGCAAAACACCAGTAAAATCCCAACTTAACAAATGAAAAAAAGGACAAAAACCCAGTTTACTAAAACCAATTTGCTTCAAATCCCAACATTAGAAAACAAAGCCAGAAATTCTGAGACCTTGGTTTGATAAAAGATGAAGCCTTGAATGCTTTGAACGTTGAAGGAGCTTTGAATGAATATATATCACATGTGATGTGCGGTTTTGAGCAAATTGGAATTTGATAAACCGTTTTGTTATTATTATTTTTCTCAGATTTAAAGAGGGAATCGTGGTTCGTGGATAAATCAATAGAGCTTGGAATAAGCAAATAATTCTTTAGTTTTCTTTATTCTTTTCGCTTTTTCAACTTTCTGTCGGCCTCAACTCAATCTTCGAATACTGTTCCAAAATTTAAAAAGGTTAAAATACACGAATAGACACTAAACTAATCAAAAATGAACCCTTTAACACCGAAGTACACGCAAACCTTGGTTTTAACGCACTTTTGTCATAAATCATGTTACGTTTGGTGGGCAGATTGGATGTTCGATTTTAAAAGCTAACTTTCCACTGAGAGTGAAGTACACGCTTCATTTTTATGATGCCACGTTTCTATGTAAATATAAAACGCTCGGAAATTATTAAAAGAGCGCGTGGATTTTTATGATGTCCAAAAATCCTAAGAATAGAAGAGAAGTTTGGCCGAAAACTATTGTTTGCTTTATCACCTATCTTTTTTTTTATTTAGCTTAAAAAGCCCTCAAACTATACACATTTTCTAAGTTAGGTATCTAAATTAATGTTTAATCGAACCAAGTACCTAAACTATCATCCGTAATCATTTTGGACCCCACTGTTATCTCCTTTGTTTAATATGATATGACACAATCAGAAAATGTCATGTTGTACTGAGAGTGTGCGTGGAGAAATTCAAAAAAAAAATCAACAATTTAATATATATATATATAATTTCAAAAAATCTAAAAACAAAAATTGAAATTTAGTGGTCAACGTAGCTAAGTCAACAGTAATTTTCTAAAATATTTAAGTATTTTGTATTTTTTAATTGTTTCAATATATACATATTTAATTTTAATACATATGGACTTTACGTGTCAAGTTATAATTGGTTGAAAATGTCATATGATATGCTTTAATAGTTGCCACATGTCAACTAATTTGTTAATGTCATTGGATTGAATTTGATAATGGAATATAACTTTAGGGACCAATCTTGGATGAAAAAGTTTTAAGGGTCAAAGGGTAAAAACCAATATAGTTTAGGCACATAAACATATATTAAGCCTTTTTCATTATTTTTTAAGAAAAAGAATAAATAAATCTTCTGGTATAAGTCTCTCTCTTATTTTAAAAATAATTTGGTGCAACCGATTTCATTTATTTTGTTCCTTTTAGCTCACTTTAAATTGTTTATGTTCATAAATAGTCATTTCGTTAAACAATATAATGGTTTTCACGTATCCTCCTAAATTTTCGGAGCCTCCTCCGCGATCGGATCGTTGTGATGCTGAACCAGTGAGTGGAGGGTTGTTGACAGGGAGACAGCCGGATCGTGTACTTCCGATTGAGGGCAGGTCGCTTGAACAGGTGGGTTCTGATGATTACAGTGGGAGAATTGGCTCTCGAGAAAGTAAGACTCTAGCGAATGAAGATCAAACGGTGGAGGGATATAAGTCGGGAGATCCAGTTCTGGATCTGTCGATCCAAAAATCTCTGGAGTGTAGAGGATCAAAGTGCTAACAAAAAAGGCCGAAACGTTGAGGATTTGTCCACGGAGACGGAGGCAGTAGGCATGGAAGGATTACAGGGATCTGGCTGTGATGGCGATATGGGCGACGGAGGAGTTAAGGAAGGGAAGGATAGTGATCAGGGGAAGCCTACAGGGAGTGTGGGCATGCGTTCTTATGCTGCGACGGTAGCTGGTGGACGGGAAGCGTATGGCAAGGTCACGGGTGATAATTCGATTGATATGGACTTTGAGATTCGGGATGAAGACGTTGTGGTGGACAGGAATGGGCTCTTTCCGAAGATACAATTTTCGGATCGTGCACATGAACTGCTTGATAGAAGTATGAGGAAAACTGTCATTGTCAGGCTTCTCGGACGTCCAATAGGATATCGAGCTCTGCTAAATCGAATTCGAACGATATGGCAACCGAGTGGAGATTTTCAAGTGGTGGACATTGAAAATGATTATTATTTGGTACGTTTCGCCCTTGAAACTGATTATACTCATGTCTTGACCGCAGGTTCCTGGACCATTTATGGATCTTACCTTACGTACAACCATGGACACCAACCTTCTCACCTCAAAAGGTACACCCATCTCATGTTATCGTTTGGGTAAGACTTTCGGGTTTGCCATATAAATACTACTCTAAGGCTTTTTTCAGGAGAATTGCAATGGAGATTGGGAGAGTGATCAAGATTGATTATAGTACTTCAGTGGGTGATAGGGGTAAGTTTGCCCGCTTGGCGATTATGGTCAATTTAAACAAACCTCTTATACCGTACATTGGTATAGATGGCTTCTTACAAAAGTTAGAGTATGAAGGTTTATCTCAAATATGCTACAAATGTGGAGTTTATGGTCATGAAGAGCATGCATGTGAAAATGGTAAAGTCCTTGAGGAAGCGAAGGCTAATGGGGTGAGCGAGATAATTGATGTGGATGAACCATTAAACCTGTATGGTCCTTGGATGAAGGCGGAAGTGCGAAGTAGACGGCCAAGGAAGCTGAACTCTGCACGTAATGATAGCAAGAATGCTGGTGATTCGGGTTCACGTTTCCGAGTGTTGGTTAATGACGCTTTTGAAGTTGAACAAGAGTCAAGTGGTAAGAGGATGGAGATTTCAGACCCGAAAGCTATCCAAGAAAAGGCAGTGAACACTAGGGAGCAGCGTATTTCCTCTTCTTCTCAAGAAAACCCGGCAACTGGGGTTTTGAAAGAGTCTAATGTGGCTTCAGTGGCAGTGGGTAAGGGTAAGGCTGTCGCTATGAAGGCTGGTGTTATTCCGGAGGTGTTATCGCATAAGCCTAATGTGTCCCGTGGGAACCATTTTGCGGTGTCTATTACGGAAAGTGGTATGGATAAAATGGGAACTTCTAAGGGGCTAGTTCGAGCGAGTGGTGGGGGATTGAAGAAGGCACAGATGGAGGGGAATAAGAAGGGTCTAAGAATTAAAAAACATACAGAATATAGGGCTCCTCCACGTGCGATCCTTGCCGACTACTTACAGTCTGTGTCCCGTCGAATTGATGCCACGGTTGATGCAAGCAAACCAGCATCATCTAGCATGGCATTTGGAGTTGGAGAATTGGTGCCTCCTCGGTTGATAGAGCTTGGGGAGGAGTTTGAAGAGGGTGCGGATGTTTCAACACCAATGGAGATGCGATGGGATTCGGATAAGGAGAATTTAAACCCGTCATTGTAAGGATGTTTGTTTTTTCTCCTTTTATTTAATGATTAATTTTCTCTTTTGGAATTGCCAAGGGGCGGCTACCTCCTCTTTTCGCAGGTTTTTTAGGGACTTTGGTCGTGCTCACCGACCTGATATTGTGTGGTGGCTGATAGAGTTGTTCGTCGCCTGGGTTTTTTGAATTCTTTTCGTGTTGAGGCTTGGGGTTTTAGTGGAGGAATTTGGGTTCTTTGGAACGAGTCGGTTGTGGTCGACATTAAAGTGGTTGCTAATCAGTTTGTTCACGGTTTGGTCAGAGAAGTTAACATGCCAGATTGGGTGGCTTTCACGGCTATTTATGCGAGTCCTCATGTTTCTTATTGTAAGTATATTTGGGGTAAACTTCTTAGCCTCAAACCAGGTGGCAACATACCGTGGCTTTTGGGAGGTGACTTTAACGCCATATTGAGGTCTGGGGAGAGATGTGAGGGTTCTTGTATTGGCTCGGGAACGAGTGATTTGTTTCTAAATTTTATGTTTGACTCTGGATTGTTGGAATTGTCGTTCAAAGGAGATGAGTTTACTTGGAGGCGGGGAGATTTATATCAGAGACTCGACAGGTGTCTAATGAATAGTGCTTAGGCTCAAAAGTTCCCGGAATCGCATGTCCTACATTTGGATAAGTTGGGTTCTGACCATTGTCCTCTATTTGTTCGCTCTCAAGGTAGAACGTCAGTTGATGCGCCGAAACCATTTCGTTTTATTGCTGCTTGGCAGGATCATCCAAATTTTATAGATTTTCTGTCACAAAATTGGAGTATTGGGGGTGATGTTCTGGATAATATTGAGTTTTTTAAAGAGAAGATGGGGGATTGGAATGTTAATACATTCGGAAATATTGGCCGTAAGAAGCGGGAATTGATAGCACGCCTCTGTGGGATTGATAAAGCGATGCGGTATCGGTAATCTCTGTTTTTGGTTGATCTTGAGATTACTCTTCGGGCTGAGCTTGAAACTATTTTACAGCAGGAGGAGAGCCTCTGGCTTCAGAAGTCGCGCTGCAACTGGACTTTATTTGGGGACAGGAACACAAAATTTTTCCATGATTCTGCCTCTAGCCGCAGACGTACTAACACTATCCTGGCTTTACGAAGAGAAGATAAGTCCTGGTGCTCTGACCAAGGAGAACTACAGGAGATGGCAGTGCAGTTTTGTGAGAGTATCTTTTCTAGTCTGCAGTCGTCAACTCCGTATAATGTTCGGGGTTGTTTTCTTTTTTTAAATACGATTGAGGTTGAAGCCTTGGATATGAGAGTGTCGGATGAAGATATTAGGGGGCGGTTTTTGATATGGGTTCGCTTAAGGCTCCGAGCATAGATGGACTGCATGCTACTTTCTATTAGCGTAATTGGAGTGTTGTTGGACCTAGCGTGCGTCATTTGGTTAGGAGTGTCTTTGAAGGTGGGCCGTTAGCCGACTCGATCAATAGAACTATTTTAGTTATGATTCCTAAAGTGGCGGTACCGGATCAATTGACTCAATTCAGACCAATTAGTCTGTGTACTGTGCTATACAAGATTATTACGAAGCTAATTGTTAACAAGCTGAAGCCTTATCTGCCGAATTAGATTTCGCCAAGCCAAGCTAGTTTTGTTCCTAGAAGATCGATATGTGACAATATTGTAATTGCACAAGAAGTAATCCATTCTATGCGGATCAAGAAGGGTAAAAACGGGTGGATGGCCATTAAAGTAGACTTAGAGAAGGCTTATGATCGCCTTGAATGGTATTTTATTGAAGATACGCATTGTGATGTGGGCATTCCGGATAATCTTAGACGCCTCATTATGCTCTGTGTTTCATCAGCTTCTTTCTAGGTTCTCTGGAATGGGAACTTGTCCAAGGTGTTTAAACCGAGTCGGGGAATTAGGCAAGGGGACCCCCTTTCGCCTTATTTGTTTGTCATGTGCATGGAAAGATTAACACACGCAATTAATAGGGCTGTTCAGGAGAAGCACTGGAAGGCGATCAAGCTGTCACAATAGGGTCCGAGTATCTCACACCTATTTTTTGCAGATGACATGGTACTTTTTGCTGAAGCCTCTTTGGTTTAATTTAATGTGATTAAAGATGTGATGGAGCCTTTTTGTGAAGCTTCTGGACAGAAGGTCAGCGTAGCGAAAACTAGTATATTCTATTCAAAGAATACTGCAAATGGGTTGCGTGATTCTATTAGTAGAAATTTTGGATTCACGGTTGTTTCGGATCTTAGAAAGTACCTGGGGTGCCTATTCTTTATTCTAGAGTTACGAAATATTCCTATTGGTACCTCGTTCAGAAAGTGCAAGACAAATTGACAGGGTGGAGAGCTAAGACGCTATCGCTTGCGGGACGTATTACTTTGGCAAAAGCAGTATTGGCGGCAATTCCTAGCTATGCAATGCAAACTGCTTACTTACCTAAAGCGACATGCGAAGAGATTGAAAAACTTATTAGGAGATTTATTTGGGGGCGTATGGATGAGCGAAAGGGTATTCATCTTGTGGCATGGGAACAAATTTGTAAGCCAGTGGATATAGGGGGTTTGGGTTTTTGACACCTAGACAAATTGAATGATGCTTTCATGATGAAAATGGCTTTTAACGTTTTGTGTAATCCTAAGCAGCTCTGGGTCCAAGTTTTAAGGTCAAAGTATAAATGGGGTGATGGGATTCCAAATGTTATTACTAGACAGAAATGCTCAAGATTTTGGAAGGGTTTAAGTATGGTGTGGCAAGATGTTCGAGCAGGTGTGTGTTGGAATGTTGGAAATGGCAGAATGGTTGATTTTTTGAGAGGTCGTTGGATAATGGGGGTTGAACCGTTGATACAATTTGTCCCGGCATTTAATACTCGGACTCTCCCACGTATTTCAGTTGCAGGGATGGTAAATGAGGATGGAGAATGGAAGTGGAATCTTTTCAATCACTTGCTGCCAGGCCAGATTATTCTAAAAATAGCTGCTATCAAGCCTCCCTATTCATGTTTGAGTGCAGATAATGTAGGATGGCGTTGGACGGAGAATAGATTATTTACAATTCGATCTGCTTATGATGCTCGAGCTGAACAGGGCAGTGACCCGAATAGAGTTATTTGGCGTGCAATCTCGCGATTTCAGGGGCAGCAGCATATTAAGGTGTTTTTGTGGCTGGTTGCACATGATAAAATTCTCACTAACAGTGAGCGTGTGCGTCGGCACCTTACAGTGGACTCGAGTTGTTCGTTTGTGGGGCTAACGACGAAAGTGTGGATCACATCTTCTGATGGTGTCCAGTAGTAAATTTAGTTTGGCTAACGTTGATTAGAGTTGAATGCTGGACATATTTCTTCTCTTTGAATTTTGAGGATTGGTTTGAAACTAACCTGATGCAGCCAAGTTTGTCTGCGAAAGATCCGTCTGATTGGAGTCTCATGTTTGGGATCGTCTTGTGGACATTATGGATGTCTCATAATCGCAGGATTTTTTATCCGGATAATGTCTTGCGCGAGCCAATTGTGGCTGCCTACGATCGCTTGACTAGAGACGCTAGGGCTACCATGAACGCTCGATTGAGGTTGCAGGATGGTGGGAGCTGTATATCTCGGGTGGATTGTTGCTAGAAGTTTCCGTTAGCGGGTGGTATACTCTGAATGTGGATGGTGCTTGGGCACAAAGTGATAACTTAGCCTCTTGCGGAGGTGTTATTAGAGATGGAAATGGGGATTGGATTGTTGGGTTTGCAAAATCTGTTGGCTCTTGTTCAATATCGGATGCAGATATATGGGGGGTGTATGAAGGTTTGGTTCATGCTTGGAAATTAGTATCCGAAGGCTTCGTGTGGAATTAGATAATTTAACAGTGGTGAAGCTGTTGCGGAAAGGGTGGTAGTGCGTCGGCATCCTCGATGTTCCAACATGTGCAAGAGCTTCTTCAAAGAGATTGGCAGATTGAATTTGAGCATATATATATAAGGAGGCAAATAATGTTGCGGATTGGCTTGCTAAATTGATGCGCAATGACTTGCTCGACAACAATGTGTTTTATCAAGCTCTCGGAGTATTGGACTTGGTAAATGCGGATAGGAACCGCGCAAGGGGTGTTGGATGATTTAATTTTTGTTTGTCTTGGGTTTTGATTTTAATGGTTTTTATCTAGTTGTTTTGTGATAACCTTCATGGGTACTTTTTTCCTTCATCTAGGATTAAGGAGGTTTTTAATGGGGCCTATAGAGGCTTCCTCTTGTATGATTCTTTCTGAATGAATCCATACGCTTTGATCAAAAAATTGTTTATGTTTATAAAAAAAAGTGACGAAATGTTAATTTGTAATTTATAAACTGACGAAATTAAGATAAAATCTAAATATTAAACCATAAAACCATGAACCCTAAATATTAAACCATAAAACTTAAGCCCTAAACCATAAAAATCATAAACCCTAAAACATAAAGTTTAAACACTAAAACAACTAAAACCTAAACAATAAACCCAAAATCCTAAAAAATCCTAAACACTAAACCCTAAAACAACATAAATCCTAAATCCTAAATCATTTTAAATGAGTATTAATTACATTAAACACCCTAAATTAATAGATTACATTTTTTAGGAATGTAATTAATTACAGTTTAATAGATTTCATTAAAAAGTAAAGTAAACATTAATAATAGGAATCATGTTGGTTCTTATATATAGAAAAACCTTATTTTAATGATGATCTAACAGTGTATTTATTTATTATATTTTTTAATAAAAGAACTATAAATCAATGAATGAGAATTTAACATGGAATTGATATATTTTCATCTAAATCTTTTACCGATATATATGTTTTGTTAACTAAAATTTTAAAAATATATATTTTTGTATAAAATATTTCATTTTACATGCCTAGTAAGTGTGAAAATTTAATAACAAATTAAACATTTGACATTATAAGATATATTCCAAAGACTATATTTAATTTTAATTTGGATGATTTAAATATTTGAATTGTTGTTGAATTTTCTTTTGGCAAATCCTAATTCTGTTTAAAGGGGAGGGGAAGGGGACTCTAAGAGAAGGAAATAGTAGTCATCGTTGATCTATAACCCATGACCTAAGGGAATATGAGGGAACAAAGATGAAGAGATTAGCTAACCGAACAAATGTGTTTGGTCTTGTCGTTGAACTTTTAAGTTATTACCTTATTCGTATAAATAATGGTTTGGAATAATCAAATCCAACATCTATGTATATATTAGTTATTATTTAAATTTAGTATTTATTCTTTAAAAAATACTAATAAATTCAAGTATTTTTCAATAGCCTAATTTAATAAATATATTTTGTTTTAGGCTTAATGCCAAAAAATGTTCTAACGTTTGTTTAAATAGTCATTTTGTTCATATTTTTTAAAGTAATTTAACTCTCGATGTACAATTTTTGGTCAAAATGATCCACTTGAAATGTCGTGGCAAACCTATAGTAGTGTGCTCTGACATGGTTGACGTGTCATTCTATCAAATTATTTTAAGTTGTTTATCGTTAATTGACTAACAATTTTCAACCACATAGGAAAACGGTAGTAATGTTTGTTGATGCGTGTGGAGGATTTTGTTTACCCTCCAACTTTTGTTCCTTTTTTGGGTTCAATTTTATTAATAAATTTACCCGGGCTTAGCAAAAAAAAAAAAAAAAACCTCTTCTTTCGAAATTATATTTCATATTTTTTTAATTTTAGAAGTAATTTATCTTTTTGGAAAGAATTGGGAGCAATTAATCAATTATGATTTCTACAATTGAAAAAAAAATGTTATAGGTTAGAAATTAACAAGTTGCATTTAAATTATTTTTGAAATTAATAAGGAAGATTTTAATTTTTTTTATTATAAAATATAGTTATGGTAATAAAAAAGAGTTAATTACATCATATGTCCCCAAATTATAACTTTCATTCTATATTAGTCCCTAAACTTTTAAGCATTCTAATTGTATCCTCAAACTATAACCCTCATTCTAAATTAATCCCTAAACTTATGAATATTTCAATTTTATCCCTATAACCCTCATTCTAAATTAATCCCTAAACTTTTGAATATTTCAATTTTATCCCCAAATTACGATCCTTGTTCTAAATTGATCCCCCAAACTTTTGAACATTTTAATTTCATCCTCAAATTATCATTTATGAAACATAATATTATTACATAATAGACATTGGTGTTTACGTGGCAATTCATAATTTTTATAACGATTTTATTAAAATGAGATATGGTTAGTATGTACTAATAATTTGGGGATTTTTTGGAATGAAATTGGAATGCTCAAAAGTTTGGGACCAATTTGAAATGAGGGATATAATTTCGGGATGAAATTGGAATGTACAAAAGTTTGGGGATCAATTTAGAATGAGAGTTGTAGTTCGAGGATAGAATTAAAATGTTTAAAAGTTTGAGGACTAATTTAAAATAAAGGTCATAGTTTTGAGACATATGATTCATAAAAAATGAAAATTATCTGGTGCATCGTTGTTAAAAAAAGTTTTTATAAGTACACTTAAAAGTTAAAACAATGATGAATATTTTTTATATTTTTTAAAAAATTAAAATAAAAAACATCGAGACATTTACCTCTGACTTGAGAAGGTTTGTGAAAACTTTTTTCACCGATAATACAATAAATAAAAATCCATAAGTTAATATATTTATATTACCTAAATAATTGTAAACTTTAATTCCACAAGAATTAGTTCTTCTTCCCACCTCCTAATTGTTTAATCATTTCTTATAAAAACTGTACTAACAACAATATTATATGAAATTTTAATAAACTAAATTGGTTATGAAAATGATGAAGGGAGATTCAATTGCGGCCTTTGAAAATTGAATAAAAGGCTTCAAATGAGTATGAATGAAGACGTCATCTCATCAATGAAAGTTCCTAACCCTAATAAGGTTGGAAGCACGATGTACGTAAGGTATAAGTTTAGATTTTAATGCAACCCCAATACAATATTTTCCCATAATTATTCGAGTTAATTTTTTTATACACAACTTGTGAAATTCATTTATACAACTTGTATATCTTAAGCCTAAATCCTAGGGATGACCATTTGACACAGATCCAACCCAACCCAACCTTATAGGGCCGGATATTTTAAAAGAAAATTTTGTGTTCGGGCCAAGATTGGGTTGAATCTTTTAGGATAGTGTCGGGTCGGTTTGGGTTTAAGGTAAAAAATATCCAACCGACCCGAAATAATAGTTTAATGTATTCTAAATATTTAGGTATAATTGCTATAATCTCTCTCTTCGTATATTTTTTTAATTATCTCCTTATTTTGTCTAATAAAATAGAATAATTATTATAATGTTCCTTCACTATTTGTATTTTTTAATTAACTCCTTATTTTATTAAATAAAAATAAAAAATAATTTTTTTATGTTAGGTCGGGTCGGGTTCGAATTCAGATTTTTACTCTAAAATTTAGATTGGGTGGGATGTCATAAACTGTCAGGTTGGGTGGAGGTGCTACATTTTTTGTTCGGTGTGGATCGACCAAAAACCCGACTCGTGGTCATCCCTACTAAATCCTAACATTCAAATTGTTTGAGTCCCAATCTTAAAGTCTAAATCTAAACACTAAAATATAAACCTAAATAGTAAAGTTTAAATCCTAACCCCAAATACATAAACACTAATAGACTTGTGTAAACCAAAACGTATACAACATATATATCTATATATATCAAAATATTTACTATTTAATATACATATTTTAAAAAATACAAATACAATTACAACTTAAATATATTTTAAATATTAAGAACACGGTCAGAAGAAAAAAAATAGTGATAAATATCTTATTAATTTATTTTTAAAATTTCAAATAAATATAGAAAATAATTCAACTCTATATAATAATTCTTGTTATGAATATATTTATTTATGGTGGATGCCCATATGTTAAATGAGACTTTAATATATTTTATTATTAGGTTTTAATACCCATTAGAATTAGGGTTTTCATCTTATGTCTATAAATATAGAGTTTAGAGAAAGTATTGTACACAACCCTACATTGAGAATATAATATAAGCCTCTATCTTTGTCTCTCATCTTTATTCTTGTTTATCTCTCTTATTCTTCTTTACTTTATTCACACCCATCCTAATTTTTAATGCACTTAACCAAATAAATTTCTCTTGCCGAATTTAACAAAAACCAATCAAGTCAATTACTTATATTCAATTTATTCACGACTAATTCATATAAAGTACTACATAGATTTATTATATGGGCGATCCTCCCAACTCAGATAATTTCTTTCTTTTTATTTGGTCTTAAATATTTATTTGGAATTGTTTAATTGTATTTCAGGGACCTGTTTGACAAAATTTTAAAATATGGGAGTTGGTTCTTGAATCCTTGGATGTTTAGGGACTTAGGCTCGATTAAACCATTAGTATAGTGAGCAGAGGCTTTAGCCATCAGGGGTAAGGCCATTTCCAATTACAACTTACCTCAGTAATTATTAAGTTTTGTTTAAATAGTCTGTACCCAAAAATATAATAATAAAATAGAGCCCAACTATACCCAGTATCATAATTATTGTCTTATATCGAGTAAGAAAGATCTAAAACAGTACAAAAATTTTCTCCCATGTCCTTTCATCTTCTTCCCCTCCGATCTTAGTCACCGCCAGTCCGTCGCTGCCACCGCCGCCACACCTCGATCCAATACCGTCCTCAACTCGCCGCAAGCAACCACCGTTCGTCGTGGAAAATGGCTTGGAAGCCCTTTGGAACCTGAAGGTCAGTCACGACTTTTTGGCGATTCATTGTCTCTCCGCCGTTCGTGCGCTGCACCGCCACCGTCCGTGTGTTTGCCCTTTGTTCGGTGACCAAGGCTTGGCCCTCCACTCGCTATGGATCCTCGTCGTCCGCCTTGGAGAATTGCTTGAAGGTTCATCGAGAAACCAAGTTTCTCCTCTGTTTTTGGTTGTTTTCACCACCATGGGTTGTCGATTCGTTGCGTCGCCGTTGTGACCACCTCACTTTTTTGAGTCAATCCCCTCTCTTCGTTCACCGTGACGTCGCCAGAATCCCCTCCGACGTGGTTCTGAAAAACCTAGTTCTTGGGTAAAGATCTTGATTTCTTTCATTTTTTCTCCAATCGAATATGTAGATATTGGTTTATGGATTGGTGGTATTTGAGTTTACCGTTGTTTTAGGCCAAAAAAAGGATACCTCTCGTGTCACCAATGTTGCCGGAGTTCTCCTCTGTTGTCGAAGTCTGCCACCATCATCGTCAAGATTGTGTTAGGATATTTGTTTTGATATAATAATTGAAAAATAATTTTTGAACTAAATTGAAAAGATTTCAAAAGTATTTTTAAGTCCAAACAATTTGAAAATAAGTTTAAGAAGTTTTTGAGAGGTTTTGAAAATGTTTTAAACGTTTTAAAGTAGCCAAACTTAAGTTTTCAGCACTACCGTATCGATACAGCTACACCCCGTATCGATACACTTTATGTTTTTAGCTACACGATTTTCCCAGAATCAAAAACCCGTATCAATACAGGCTTAGGGTGTATCGATACGGTGAGGGTCGTACCGATACCCTAAGTTTTTAAATCCCCAACGACTAGTTTAAAACCCCCCAACTGCTATTTTCCCTATAGCGTACCGATACACCGTATAGATACACTTCAAAGGTGTATCAATACACGCAGTGTATCAATAAACTCCAGAGGTGTATCCATACACTATATCGATACACTTCATAGGTGTATTGATACACCAAGGCTGAATAGCATAACGGCTAGTTTCTGAAGAAGGCGTATCGATACGGCAACTCCGTGTATCGATACAGTTGACTCTAGAACTGTATTTTTGCAGGAAATAAAGTCTCCAACCGCTCCAAATCATCCCCAACGGTTAGAAACTCATTTGGGAGTATAAAAGGTCTCAAGAAGCATCTGAAGAAACTAATGATCCTCAAGTCAACAATATTATGAAGAAATTTTGTCTTAGTGCTTAATTATTTTATTCTTTGTATAAACAACACTTGTGAGCTTAAATTGTCAATGTATGCTCAAGTGTTTTAGGTTTTGGGTGAGACCTTTAGAGTACAAAAATCACCTTTTTTGAGGGATTTCAGTTTGCTTAAGAATTCTCTTGTTTGAGAGTGTTCCCAAAACTCGGTTTGTGAGCTTTGGATGCTAGACTTGGTAATTGAGTCTAGGATTGTAAGGGTTGCCTCCTAAGCCTAGAAAATGGGAAGAATTCTTAGTGAATTGGTTGAAATCCTTAGTGGGAGCTAAGGTAGTGGATGTAGAGCTTGTTAGAAGCTTGAACCACTATAAATCCTTGTGCAAATTTTCTATCTTTTAACCTCTACCAAATTCACCCAAATTACAACTTCTCTATCACTTGACAAGCATTTCGGTTAATTCATCGAGCTCAACAAATTGGGTTAGGTAAACCCTATGATCTGATATCCTTAGGGTGAAAGGTTGTCTGTGGGTTAAGTGTGTATGGGTTGAGTGTTGGGTCATGGAGTGTGTGTGAGTGGTTTGTGTGCAGCCTTAGGGGTGAGCCCATGAACCAAACCCTTAAGCCCAGACCGATCCAATCTTAACCAGCCAAACCTAACCCAAAATTAAACTGGTCCAGAATTTGACATTTGACCGTTGACCATTGACCGTTGACTTTTTGGTTAACTTTGACCAAAAGTTGACTTTTTGAAAACTCTTTTTTTAGGTTTTTTGACGTCCTGAGTCCATTTTTAAAGTCTGTTTTGTGAAATTCTAACTTGAAAGCCTTCGAATCTGACATTGAACTTGAGCTTGCATATGTGTTGTATTAATCAATTTAGTAATATAATTGAGTTAAGGACTGATTTTATATTATGATAATTGAAGGTATTTGCATTACATTGTATTCGGGATTTTGAGACATCAAATTTGAGACCGAGAACTATTCAAGGAAGTTTCAAGAGTCGACTGATATGGCTCAGAGTTGAGGTAATACTTTACTACCTATTGCATACTTTACGGAACTCGTTGGTAAGTGGTTAATGCATGAATGAATATGAGTGAGCATGTGTTTATCGTAGAGTATTTTAAAAGTCATGCTGATTACGTTGAAGGATAATAATCTGGTTTAAACCTGAATGAATCGAATACGAAATTAGATAATCGGTAGAAAATTTCAAGTTTCATTAATAAATGATAAAATCGTTAATCTTGAATCTTGAATCTTCAATTCTGATTATTCTTTTTAAAAGATTTAATGCCTGAAATACTTATATAAGAAAGGACAAAATACCCTTGAGGTGTAAAAGGAACTTGAATACCCCTGATCGTGGAATTGACTCGAGAAACTCATACTTTTTTTGAAAAGGTAAACTGGGTCTCGTTAAAAACCTCTTCTTCTTTTTTGCCAAGCCTACACCGAGCCTAAACTCGATGCAGCCTTGCGGATAGAGGAAAAGAGTGCCCAAGACATTTATATTAAATTCGAAACATAATGTCAGATTTACAATAGAACATAAAAAAGATACAAACCCACCCTCTTCAACCTATATCTAGCCATTACCTCTATTCTCATTCTGTAAATAGAGACCAAAATACCATACAATCAACCCACAACCAAAATCATAGACCATTAATTATATACCCCTCGACAAGTATGGATTACATCAATCCAGCCATTTACCCCCACTGTGTAGAATTCACTCACACAGTCTGCCACTGGTTATGAAGGGACTCCGATTTCAGCTCGGGCTAAAGCCCCCTTAGCAAGTGAATCTGTTGTCGAGTTAAGCGCTCTAGAAACATGATGTATTACGATCCTTGCTCTAAGAATTGCCGAAGCTAATCCATTGATTTTGCTTGAGAAACATTGATGAGATTTTGATAGATTGAGTATCCAACTAACAACCTTCGAGCAGTCACTTTCTATTATTAATTTGTAAATGCCTGCCCAAGAGGATTTTAGGAACACCTCGACTGTATTTTTAACAGCCAGGATTTTAGATGGCGCCGCGTTTCCAGTCCCAATCGAAATAGCGAAAGACAAAAGTTGCTTCCCTATTGTATTCCGTAGTATTCCTCTAATACCTCCTTCCCTTCCATCATTTCTCATAGTCCCATCCACATTGAATTTTAGCCATCCAAACGGAGGAGGGTGCCACGATACATGATCTAGCTTAGGTGTTCTTTTAGTCCCAACTTTGTCGGCCAGAACTTGGTTAGATATAATATCGTCCAAAAAGATTCTTGAGTCTTGAAAATTTGCTTTAAACCACCACCCAAGCCGGGTTTTAACCAGAAAAATTAATTGTAAGTCATCCACACCTTTCCCGCTAAAACTATTTCATTTCTATATAACCATAGAGACCAGATCACTGCAAATGGAATCAGATCCCACATTTTTCTGTTTTTACCCTTAAATTGATATGCATGCCAATCTAGAATAAAACTCATTGAATCCTAATGAGATACAATACTCACTCCCCACATACTTAAAAAATAAGACCAGATTTTCCATGATCGTGGAATTGACCCGGGAAACTCATACTTAACCGATAGAATTACCAATTCACCTGTTAAATTCCTAATCTGGTTGGAAAATCTCAGTAGCATGCTTCTAACCTTCGAGATTGCAAAATGCTTAGATTTCCCCGATTTCTAAATAAACGTTTAAAAACCATTTTCCTAGAAATACTCTAAATGATTGATTTGAATAAAATGATGAATGTATTCCCAAGCTCCGGTATAACTAAAATATTCTCATGACCGAAATAAGTGAATTGTCTTTGATAAATTCTGGAAATACCAATAAATCTTAAATGATTGAAATGCTCCTAAGGATTATGAAGCATGAGTCATGTATGTTAATCACTTTTGTTATTAATACAATATTGGAAGAATTTTGCACGAAATATATGTTCGACTACTCGGTGGTAAGACCTGTGGTGAATTATAAAGGTGACTGTTCAGCTTTACAATACAGTCGGTTCTAAGAAATGAATAATCGTGAGGTGTCCCTGTTCGAATATTTGGTGAGTATCTTATTGTTGGGATCTATTTAATTGGAATGGACTTGAAAGCCTAACAAGTCATTAGAAATCTTGAATATTACAAATTATCGTTTTATCGTTATTGGGTTAAATTACAAAATTGCCCCTAATAGTCAAATGGCCAAAATGCCATTGTTGGCCAAAATGATCGAAATATTCTTGATATATCAGATATCCTGAATGAACTTGATGTAACAATTCTCGAATGCCTGGTTAGAGCTGTTAGTTCTGAACTTTTTTTATTAGAGATCTCGTTTTGAAATCAGTTCGAAATTGTCAGAAGATCAGTGTCCCCTTTCTTTCGATTACTAAGTGCCTTCGAAAAATAAATTGATCCATCTGGTGTGTTCCATGTGGACATGAATATTCTCTCTGGTTTAAAATTAAGATTGTCCCTCTGATTTAAAACATGACTCATATCCGTCTAGAAATATACCTCTGAGTCTGATCTAAAAGCATGTTATCTGTTTTCTGATATACTGAAAATACATGTTTGATTCCTATTCTTACACCATTACTACTGACTGCCTAAAGTGATTTTTTAGGGTACTATCTAGGATACGGTAAGAAGTCTCTACAGGTTCAGCCCTGATCAAGCTGGTAATTTTTTATGGGCCCAAGGTATCCCCTTAGGTAGGTTCCGACGCTTCGGCTCAGGTAAATCTTTATGGACCTAAGGTATTCCCTTAGGTTGGCACCTACGTCCAAGGGACCTAGGGTAAGACCTTATGGACCTAAGGCATCCCCTTAGGTTGGCTCCTACGCCCTATAGGCCTAGGGTAAGTCCTTATAGATGCAGTTCTGGGGAACTGCACATCGGTGTACAGTTGAAGGGTAGTTAGGTGCTTCAAATAAAACTTTCATTCCTCATTTAAATTTTACCCTACTAAATAAATTATCAATGTCTGAATCTCTCAGTATGGTCTTATCTACACTTAATAGAACACACTAAACTCCTTAGCTCAACTTTCGTAATCTATCTCTCTTCCGATTCTTCGAACTATAGGCATCTTGTCTTGTACTCAGGTGATCAGATAAAAAACAACTCGGTTACCTTCAAGTGCATCGATAATATGAAATTTCATAACATAACTGAAACATGTTGATACTAGGCCCATCATATCAATTTTATGCTTTGCCATATACCTTATTGTGCATATTGCATTATTTGGTAGTTCTGTATTATAGAGCTTTTCCAAGCTCATGTTGTTATTTACCATCGTAGGTTATAAAGGTTTAAACATGGTGCAGTTATCGACATCAGTATATGAGTTCTTTTGGCACTGCTTGCAGAGCACGGTACCTGTGTAATTAAGGGGCATGTATGTCACGTCTTGTTTTTATATCAGAGTCTGAAACTTGTATTTGTAACTTGTATCATGATTTTTGTTTGATTCTTTTGAATGATTTCTGAACTTATATTTTAATCCAAAACTTGTTTTATGGTTTTAAATGGTTTGGCAAATTATTTTATATGAATTTTTTAATGTGGGTGACTCTGGTAACCCGAATGTGACACCTCGGATTGGATCAGATTACCCGTATCGATCTGTGGGTGTTACACATATTCCAAATTATCAGTATATGCTAATCATATCTTTTGTTAATAAAATTGTTGTAAAAATCGTTAATTGTCATGAAACACTATGTGTATTATGTAATAATATGATGTGATATAAACAATAATTTAATGATGAAATTGGAATATTAAAAAAGTTTAGGGACCAATTTAGAATGAGGGTCATATTTTGGGAACCAATTTAAAATAAAGGTCATAGTTTGAGGATAAAATTAGAACATTTAAAAATTTAAGGACTATTCTAGAATGATAATCATAGTTTGGAGATGTGTGGTGCGATTAACTCATATGTAATAATTTATGATAATTATTTTTATTTTGTTAAAGGATACTATATTATAATTAAAATGGTATTTTTTTACTAAAGGAAAAAGATGAGGTGATGAATAGTGTGAGAGGTACGAGGCATTTGTTTTTTAACTTTATTTATTAAGACAAAGAGGCTTACTTTTATTTTTGGATATAGCTGCATTTAATTTGATAATTTCTTTCTTTTCGGTCCTTTTTTGGTATTATTTTTTAACGTCTCAAAAGTTTAGGTGTAAGATTCTGATCCTTGGATATTTTAAATATAATTAAATATCGTTAGTAAGCTCCTTCATTTTTTATTATTAGGATTAAATATTTTGATTCGAATTTGATTGACTAACTATAAGATAATTGTTAATTATATGAATCAAATTATGTATAAAGAACAGAATTAGAAAATTGTTGAATCATAAAGTAATTGTTCTTACTTTATTAAAGGATAATAAATTAAAGTGACATTTTTTATTAAAGCAAAAAATGAGGTGATGAATATTTACCGAGAGGAAAATGGGATGGCCGACGCTCTTGTAAAGGGCGGAGTGGATCGTTCAACGCGATTTCGAGCTATTTTGTAAAAGTCGGTTTTGGTGCGTTGTGTTGTGGTGCTTGGTGCGTTGGGTGGTGATGCTAGGTCCAGCTGTGGTGTTGCGTATGTCTGAGAGGTGCGAACTGCTGTGATTAGCTTTTGTGTTACGAAAGGTTGAGATGGAGGATGCATATATGTTTTGTTATTGTAGCGATGTCCCTCTCGCTAAAATGTGTGGTTTTATTTTGAAAATGATGTCTTCCGTGAGATTTTAGAAAAACCACATTTTATTTAAAAATGGAGTCGCCACCGGCCACTTAGGTAGGCCGGACACCGTAAAAAACCAGAGATTTCAAAATGTCGGGTTCGGGAGTCGGTTACGGATGGGGAAGGATTAGCACCCCACACCGCCCAAAATTGGTACTTTAATAATTAATGCTTTATTAATATTAAACTTTCCGGGTTAAAGTGACGATTAAATTAAAATTCGGTTATAAATGCGAGTAGATTTTAAAGGCCCCATTATCCGAGAGTAAACGCCCAACCACCATCACTACGCCTGATCCTGTCCCCGTTTACGCTCAAATAAAGAGGCACCGCATTGACAATTATATATCCGAAATGCAACTTAAAACAGGGCAAACATAAATAAATACAATGCAATAATCATATAAATAAATTCTAACATTATTAAATACTAATCTAACATAGATACATAAATATCAATCGCATAAATAAAAAGAATCTAACACATAATAATAATAATAATAATAATGATGATGATGATGATGATGATGATGATGCATGGATTCATAAAACAATATGGAAATAACAAATTAAGGACTAAAATGCACAAACATTAAGTTATATAGCGTGAGTAGCAAACAATAGGACTAAAATAAAACAAATGCAACATGCATGGGCTGGAAAGTAAATAACATTAAATAGAAGTGCTAGAATCAAATTTGACATAAAAGCAGTAACTAAATTGCAACATAACAAAAATTAAAAGCTAAAAAAAACATGAAAAAGGACGAAAAATAAAAGGGATAAAGGTTCGAAGGACCGTGTACGTAATTAACTATGGATGGAGATTTAAACCAGGTAAAAGCTTGAGGACCTCTATGGTAATTTACCCATTGACCGAAAAACACGGATCTTCCCCTCTTTTGATTCAAATCGAGATTTTAAAACCAAGGCTTTGATTAAAAAAACCACATTTGTTTCTTTGATTCAAATCTGAGAAAATTTTGCTTTGAAATTTCTGGACTTTTATTTGATTTCTGAAACCCTTTTTCAATATTTTTCTTGAACCGAGACCCTCTAGACTCTCTATTTTTTTAAACTCAGCCCCCCTAATTTCTCTCTGATTTTCAAACTGAAAAATCCCCCCTTACGTTGATTTCCTTCGATTTTTATAACCGAAATTTACACCATAAAATAACTTAACCACTCATATATTTTACTCTACAGATTTGATGGATGGAGCCGGATTTTCAGGGTATGGTGAAGACAAGGTATAGGTTTAGGGTATGTGGTTGGTTGGCAGAGTGATTTTTTATTTAGGGTTTGGTTGGATTTGATTTAGGGTAATTTAGGGATTTTATATTAGATTTTAGGGTTGATTTGGGGTTATGATTCGAATGCGTGGTCGGCGGTGGCGATATCCTGACGGCGGTGCAGTGGATGGTGGTGGTGGTGGCGGGTTCATTTCAGGGTTAGGTTTTTGGTTACCGGGTCGGGTCATGGGTTGTAAACGGGTTTGGGTTCGGGTTTGGGTTATGGTTTTAAAGTTTGGGTCGGGTCAAAACGGGTTATTACAGTTGCCCCTCTTTGCTCATTGTTGTGTAACGACAATAGATCAAAGACTAAAAATGAACCGTTTTGTCCGGTCCGGCTAAGTTTCTCCGCTCTTGACGTATGTCTTCTTTCCTCGATAGATCTTCTTTCTCTTTGATGCATGTCTTCTTTCTTGTCTTGGTTGATCTACCTTGTCACTCTTGGGAAGCAAAATCTTTAAAATATGGGGTTGTCTGGTGGGGAAGCAAAATGAGTGCGACTCACTACATTATTGATGACGATGTGATTCCTAAGAAAACTTGACCGAACTGCAACACCGACGAAGAGGCAGGGTCTTCAAAACTTGATCCAGTTGCAACACTGACGAAGAGGCAGGATTAGTAGACGAAAGTTCTGATGTCTGATCTAGCTACAACTCTGACGAAGAGGCAATATCAGAAAACTGACAATTTTTCCTTCTTTTTTTTGCTTTTTTGTTTATTTTTTTCTCGTATTTTTCTTTTCTTTTATATTTTTTATCATGGTAATACGAGAGTAAAAATGACCTGGCTACAAAACCGACGAAGAGACCGGGTAGAAAGATAGATGTTAGACCCCACTACTCTATCAACGGAGAAGTAAGATCGGAGAACGTTGGTAACATGGATTCAACCACCCCATCAGCTGAGGGACTGGATCGGATAATGGCGACCTAAAACCGACTACACCATCGGCGGAGAGCAAGATCAGAGGACGACTGCAGCTTGGACCTAGCCACTCCATCAGCGGAGGACTAGATCAGATAATGACGACCTGGAACCAGCTACACCATCAGCAGAGAGTAGGATCAGAGGACGACGATAGCTTGTACCTAGCCACTCCATCAGCGGAGAGACTAGATCGGGCGATGAAAGTTGATAAATTATCTTTTGATTTTTCATTTTTTTCCTTTTTTTCTTTAATTTTTTTCTTCTTCTTTTTTCTTTTTTTCTTTGATTGTTTTTCTTCTTTTTTTTTCTTTGATTTTTTAGCTACAACATTAATAAAGAGAACTTGAAAATCAGTAAAGTTGGATCTAACCTCGCCATCAACGGAGGGGTAAGATCGAATGATAACATTTTGGACCTTACTCGCCATCAACGGAGAAGCAGAACATTAACTGGAACCCTACTACACCATCAGCGGAGAAGTAGGATAGCAGCAACTGGGACCTAGCCACTCCATCAGCGGAGGACTAGGCCGGATAATGACAACCTAGAACCGGCTACACCATCAGCAGAGAGCAGGATCTGAGGACGACGGGAGCTTGGACCCGGCCACTCCATCAACGGAGGACTGGATTGGATAATGACGACTTGGAACCGGCTACCCCATCAGCGGAGAGCAAAATCTGAGAACGACGGGAGCTTGGACCCAGCCACTCCATCAGCGAAGGACTGGATTGGATAATAACGACCTGGAACTGGCTACACCATCAGCGGAGAGCAGGATCTGAGGACGACGGGAGCTTGGACCCGACCACTCCATCGTCGGAGGACTAAAATCCTACAAAAGAAAAAACATTGGTCAGTAATTGTCAAAGATTTTGTCGATGATACATTTTATTTTGGGTGTTTCAACATCTTCTTCGTGTTTGGCCTCCTTCAAGACTAGGGTTGGCCCTCTTGTCATTTCCCCTATATTGAGGGTACTCGGTCTTTTCCGTAGACCTGTTATGTACAAGCGAAAATGCATGAATGCATCTAATTTTATGCCTAAATGCATGTGTCTATCCTAAATGTATGCACCTAATCTAAACGTATGATGAATGCAACTAAATGCATGAATGCGACATGATTTGATTTGATTTTTTTCGATCCTCAAAAGGATGCCCCTGACTCCTCACTAGTCCCGTCAGGATCTTGGTCTTTTGTCAGTGCCCCAACCTTGTCTCGGGTTTGATCACTTTTCTTTGAATTAGCTTTTGTCTGGGTGCATGCCCCAACATTTTGTTCGTTCTTATGCTATCGTCTGCAACTGCTCTTGAATTTGACACTTTGAGTGCAGATTCTGTTGCCCCCTAAGTTAGGTTCATAAATTGTGTGTTGGTTCATGGCAGCTTAGTATTATTATTATTTTTGGATTGGGTGTAGTTTTGCAGACTGTGGTCAAGGATGCAAAAGTTTGACTTGACAATGAATGTTGGACCTTGGCAAAGAATGCCCCCGGACTGGGACCTTATTAGAGGCACAATATTTGTAAAAGATGTGGTGTGTACTTTTGGACATGCCCTAAGATCAGGCTCTTGTAGAGGTCCTGTAAGGTGCTAGGTCGACCAACTTTGTTGTATCTAATGGGGTAACCCGGGGACCAGTCTCAAAATGAATGCATGTAAAAAATAAAGTATGTCCTATATGTGAATGCACCAATGCAAGGATCAAAATGTCATGATATACAATGCAATGAATGCAAAAATGAACAGATATGATGTGATCACAAAAAATGTCAATTTGAAATTAAAATAATCAAATGAATAAATTAAAGTAAACATGGTAATAATAAAAGATTTCTGCTCGGGCAAACCACTTGAACCAACACCTTTATGCCATGCAATGCTAATGCAATGATGTATGCAACAAAGGGCAAAACAAAAAAAAAACGAGTCAGTACCGGATAAGATCAATAACACATAAATAGAAGAACAATTTAGATAAGGTAAACAAACAAAACAACCATATTTACATCCCGTCTAAAACACCTAAGTTATTCGCATGGCTCTAAAAGGGTTGGTTTCTATATGTTCTCTACATGCAGTGTTGGTGCTAGGAGGTACCCGAATTGTCCTTGCTATCCTCTACTAAGAGTAGCAAGGCACTCAATCATCACCCATTATAGGCTCTTTTCAACCGGGTTTAATTTAGGGAGACCCATTCGCTTATGCCTGCACGAAGGAACGATATCCTTACGAAAGCATAAGGTACTCGAGCCCCGAAGGTACTTGCTAGGCCTACACGGAGGAACAATACCCTCACGAAAGCATTAGCATTTTCCCCCCACTTAAAAATGACGGATTTATATGCCAAATTTTAAATGCGTTAAAATAAACGCGCAATTATAACCAAATTTTACTTTAGTAGTCACTTTAATCTGGAACTTCTAATATTACTGAAGCGATAATTATTTGAAAAAGCTTGACTCTCATTTGTTTTTGAAAACCAAAAAAATGTCCCCAGTAGAGTCGTCATCTGTAACGATGTCCCTCTCGCTAAAATGTGCGTGGTTTTATTTTGAAAATGATGTATTCCGTGAGATTTTAGAAAAACCACATTTTATTTAAAAATGGAGTCGCCACCGGCCACTTAGGTAGGCCGGACACCGTAAAAAACCAGAGATTTCAAAATGTCGGGTTCGGGAGTCGGTTACGGATGTAGAAGGATTAGCACCCTCACACCGCCCAAAATTGGTACTTTAATAATTACCGCTTTATTAATATTAAACTTTCTGGGTTAAAGTGACGATTAAATTAAAAATTGGTTATAAATGCGAGTAGATTTTAAAGGCCCCGTTATCCGAGAGTAAACGTCCAACCACCATCACTACGCTTGATCCTGGCCCCGTTTACGCTCGAATAAAGAGGCACCACATTGACAATTATATATCCGAAATGCAAATTAAAACAGGGCAAACATAAATAAATACAATGCGATAATCATATAAATAAATGCTAACATTATTAAATACTAATCTAACATAGATACATAAATATCAATCGCATAAATAAAACGAATCTAACGCATAATAATAATAATAATAATAATAATAATAATAATAATAATAATAATAATAATAATAATAATAATGATGATGATGATGATGATGATGATGCATGGATTCATAAAACAACATGGAAATAACAAATTAAGGACTAAAATGCACAAACATAAAGTTATATAGCGTGAGTAGCAAACAATAGGACTAAAATAAAACAAATGCAACATGCATGGGCTGGAAAGTAAATAACATTAAATAGAAGTGTTAGAATCAAATTTGACATAAAAGCAGTAACTAAATTGCAACATAACAAAAATTAAAAGCTAAAAAAACATGAAAAAGGACAAAAAATAAAAGGGATAAAGGTTCGAAGGACCGTGTACGTAATTAACCCTGGACAGAGATTTAAACCAGGTAAAAGCTCGAGGACCTGTATGGTAATTTACCCATTGACCGAAAAACGCGGATCCTCCCCTTTTCTGATTCGAATCGAGATTTTAAAAACAAGGCTTTGATTTTAAAAACCTTTGTTTCTTTGATTCAAAACTGAGAAAATTTTGCTCTGAAATTTCTGGACTTTTATTTGATTTTTGAAACCCTTTTTCAATATTTTTCTTGAACCGAGACCTTCTAGACTCTCTATTTTTTTGAACTCAGCCCCCCTAATTTCTCTCTGATTTTCGAACTGAAAAATCCCCCCTTACATTGATTTCCTTCGGTTTTTATAACCGAAATTTACACCATAAAATAACTTAACCACTCCTATATTTTACTCTGCAAATTTGATGGATGGAGCTGAATTTTCAGGGTATGGGTTTAGGGTATGAGGTTGGTTGGCATAGGGATTTTTTATTTAGGGTTTGGTTGGATTTGATTCAAGGTAATTTAGGGATTTTATATTAGATTTTAGGGTTGATTTGGGGTTATGATTCGAATGCGTGGCCGGCGGTGGCGATATCCCGACAGAGGCTGCAGTGGAGGGTGGTGGTGGCGGCGGGTTCATTTTAGGGTTAGTTTTTTTTGGGTTTTTGGTTACCGAGTTGGGTCATGGGTTGTAAACGGATTTGGTTTATGGGTTTAAAGTCTGGGTCGGGTCAAAATGGGTTATTACAGTTATGTGGATGGTTGATTTTGTTGGTTTTTTCATTTGGAGCTTGTGTAATTGTTTTACTGTTTAGGTGTTGTTTCGATTAATTATCGGGGTGTACTCTTTTTCAAGCTGGCTAGAAACTTGTATATTAGTTGACGCCTAAATGTTTTTGAAATAATTTTTTATAAATTTTATAATAAAAATATTATAAATAAAATTAAAACCACTTAAAAATAATATTGATACTCTTTAAGAATTATTGACACCCCTTAGAGAAAATTTATACCATTGCTTACCTACATCTACTCAAGAAAAAAATTATACCAATTTTATAATTGTTTTTCTTCAAATTTTAACATCAGAATTTAATTTTTTTTTGCTCCGCCTCTGATCATAATATTTTCTTTAATCATAAAAGTAATCTAAGTTGGATTCTTTGAGTGTGAAATTGAAATTTATGAAAGTTGCAAGTCTAGGATATGACTTATGAGTTGATAGATATATTCCTTTAAATCCTCATATCAGATAAAAAGAGCAAACTTTAAGCGACTTGTATATATCACCACTTTGAGATTTTGGTCCTTAGAATAGTCCCATGATTCCACCTTCCGTACACAACTTTTTTCCTAGGGAATTATTCTGATTTTCCTTTCACATTGTATCCAATTGCATTTCCATTCACTGATTATAAAAGAAAACTTTTCCTTTCTTTGCATTCCATGTCATAATCTCCATATAGAATAATATGATTAAAATGTACAGTAGGATGTAATGGTAATGTATATTACTTTTTCTTAGTAAAATAAGGTTCAGATTTTGAAGATAATATTGTTTGAAGAAATACGAACATATCTTTAAAATGATTAATAACTCTCTCTCTGTACATAGACACACACAGTAAAACAAGCAAGGAGGATACATGAAATGTATTATAATTGTTTTTAGTGACTTTAGTCCAATAAAATTAGGAAACTTATGTTACGTGGATTCAAATATATTTATTTTTTAGACTTTTATGATTGAGAAAAATTTCAATACACAGACTGTGTAAACTTTAGTTTACATGAGCCTTTTAATTTTAGGGGTTAGAGATGTAGTTTAGGGTTTAGAGTTTATGGTTTAGATTTTATGGTTTATAGTATTTAGAATTTATAATTTATGGTTTAGTTTTTAAGATTAGTATTAATTTAAAATTTAAATTTTATAGTATAAATATATAGACTTATGTAAATTTTACATAGCCTGTGTATTAAAATTTTACCCGTTTTTAAAAACCTATATCTAAATATGCTTCAAATGATGACATGGGCTATAATAATAAAATGGAACCTTTGCATTTTAAAGGTCCAAATTGCTCAATGGGACTGATAAATGAGGTATGGTCCCAAAAATCCCAATCTTAGGTCTCATTAATGGGTCCCCCAAAAAATAATGGGCTATGAATATGATTTGGTTTTGGTACCATCTCAAAAGGGACAATTAAAAGCAAAAAACCCAATCCTGATATTGCAAATCCAGTACAAAGGTGCCCAAAGAACTCTAGCCCATACCATTTAGTTTTATATAATATATTAAACAATAAAATGATTTCTATTAGTAACATAATAGGTTTAATTTAGAGATCCATTAATTAGTTGAGTGATCAATGATTTTTTGTTATGTATTTTGTATGAGTTCAAATTACGACATTTACTTTGATATTGTAATTGTCTCTCTACTTAATAAAATACTAGATTTAGTTGGAGTCTTGGTGATTACAAGAGAGAATCCCAGAGAATATATTATAAAATGCATAGGTATTAGACCTGCAATATTTTTTGGTATTAACAACCGATATTTGACTCATCTAGATCAGTATTATAAAAATTTAGTATGGGGACGATCCTCTCAACCCAATTTACTCTATTCACAGTATTTAAACTCTTGACCTTGTTTAAGGATCTCGCGTCTCAACCCGCTAAATCAACTGGTAGTTGGTACCAATGTGCAATCTTTTTTGACAAATTCAAATTCTAATTCTAATCTTAATCGTACCTAGAGTGGAGGGGAAGGGAGAACTCTAGGAAAAGGAATAGAGTGTTCTTAGTGGGTCTAGAACTATAACTTACGAGAATAAGATAGAACAAAGATGAGCAGCTTGGCTAACCTGCCAAATATACAATCTTAAATTCATTTTTAAATGAATTCTTAGTTGTATCTTATAGTTATTCCATATAGAGAAGGTTCTTGGGGTTATTAATTATATTGTATATCATTCTTGCTTGATGTATAATTATTGTATATCATTCTTGCTTGATGTATTATATATTTGATATGGAGAATCTCAATCTCTCAAAAGAACAAAAGAGTTTCAATAATTCCCATCAAATTGACTGTGATTAAGAACAAGAAAACAAGAATGGAATCATATCTACATATATACATGTTTCTAGGTTTTATATATAAAAAAATGGGCAAAGGCATATTCATGCAATGCAACTCTATGATTTGATAGCTTGAAATCAGTCTGCATGCGCTTAAACTTGGGAATGCCAACAAGAAGCAAATCTCATGGGAGGTGTGACAATATCTACCTTGTGCTTCCATATATTTTCCTCCCTTTTTATGGGCATGCCTAACTTTCTTCATATGTTTCTAGCTAAAGGGTAACCCTGTTTTTCACTATTATATAACAATGGTAGAAGATTCGATATCTATATTTTTTGAATTATTCGAATTTGAATACTTAAATTTATTTAGAATTTTGATATTTTATCTATAAAATATATGAGTATTACTACTCAAATCAAATTACATATTGATGTGTTACAATCTTTTTCCTTCATTTAGGTTTAAAGAGGTTTTTTAACAAGACGCGTATCTTGGGGTCCCGTTGTTCGATCTTGCTATTTATCATCCATTATCCTTTCAAAAAAATATTATCATCCTTCAAATATTTGAATATGTTAAAGTCTGAATTCAAAAATTTAAATCTTATATTCACATCCAGATAAATATGAATTTGAATCCTTTAAAATTATGACCCAATATGCATGGATCAACAAGAGTTCGAATAAAAGAATTTTGACTTTGAACTATGGGTGAGCAAAACTTGACCCGGCTCATAAAAACTAAAATTTTTAACTCAATTCGATGCAAAAAAACTAGACCCGATATTATCTAACGAACAATTCGACTCGACTTGAAGTTTTTTTAAATAAAATTTGAGTTATAAATAAGACTAGTAAACTCGGCTAGCTCCAAATTTGTTTTACCCAACTCGACCGGATGCGCACCCCTAATTTGCACTAACTCGATCTAGCTTGAATTTCTATTTATTAATTAAATAGTTTTTATATTTAATTATAAAATATCAAATATTAATAAAGATATTTTTAATAAATATTAGGAGATTTTGTGGGAAAAAGAAGAAAGATTCATGCATGACAAATGAGGAATGTATGTCATTTGGTATAGAGGACCCATTACACATGCACTTTTAGGTTTTAGCCCCTTGTGTTTGGTCTTTGGTCGTGGCTAACCACCGCCTATGTCACACTATGTATTGTCTCTTTCTTACTATACATGTGGGGAGTGTCATTTAAACATAGTCATGTTTGATAAAATAATTAATTGACCCTTTAATTTTGCAAGGAAAAACATAATTTAGATTTCTAATAGTTCTTAGATATTACAATATGATTAGAGAATTGTGGTTGATTGATCAATTAATTTCTTCAATTCTTTTGTAAGTTCCGAGTCTCGTTATTCTAAATTTGACAGATATTATCAAACAGTTATTAAGATTTTTTTTAAGGAATCTTGTGTCCGAAATGGGATGTTTATCCCTTGATTTAATGAGAGCTTAATTAAGTTTAATGCTTATAAAATTCATTAACTTTTGAGAGTGAGAGAAAGGACAAAATATCCTTCTCCCCACATGGTTTCATAGTTATTTATAGAGAATATTTTTGGATTAAATAGAGAGGTATTATATTTCCATACAGGGGTTTGAACCCATACAATATGGGACAATATAAGCATTCATACCCATTAGATCAATTAGTGGATCTCGATACATCGAAAAAAAAATTTGATATACATATTGTGTAAACTTTAGTTTATAAAAACTTATCTATTTTAGAGTTTAAGGCAGGGATGAACGCATGATTTTACGTTAGGGGTGTAAAATTACAAAATTTTAAGTGTAAAAAATTAGATCATCAATATAACATACATAAAATATACTTAAATTATATGAGAATTTAAAATTTTCAGGAGTGCGATCATACTTCCGTCCATTCTTGGTTTAAGGGTTTAGTGTAGATTTAAAATATAGAGTTTAAGCTTAGGTTTAGAATTTATGGTTATAGGACTAAGGATTTATATTTTGAATTTTACAATTTAAATGGAAAGGATTATGTAATTTTTTAAACATATTGTGTATCAAAATATAACTCTAAGTTACCAACAACCAGTTGGTATAGTAGGATGATATACTAGATAAGCAAGGCCAGAGGCTCAAATCCTGATGTGAATGAAACAAATTGGATTGGGAAGGTCGCCCCCATAATGAGCCTCTGCAGTACTCAATCCGAATTAGTCAGCCAGGGGATTGGATACCGATGGTTAAATTAAAAACAACAACTCTAAGACTAATTGCTAAGCAAAAATAATTGCTAACCACTCATAGGGAAGGTGCCCCAAAGACATCTCAAAAGTCAAGAGAAGACACACGAACTAACCTAACTCAAGACTAAAATTTTAACAGTTAAAAAGTATATGGACTAAATATCATATTTTAAATGAAGGATTGATAGATGGTGTGTTTGAATATATCTAAAATAGTTGTTGACACTAACCTACTAAACATGATATATATATATTATGAAAATCAAATAATCATTAGAGTTTCTTTAGTTGTTGAACAACCTTGTTTTAGCTTAATATAGTAGTTTATAGAATAATGAAAAGAGTAAAGTCAGCCTGACAATATTAACTTCAATATCAAATTGTGATTTTCACCTTATTTCATTTACTTTAATTCCATATAATTTAATCTTTTTATTGCTATTAATGTGATATCTTTTTTCAAAATTCAAATTATTGACATTGCAGAAAAATCTTGTTTGTCAATAGACTTGAATTTTCTTTTAAAAGTCCAAATCATGAGGTTATGCATTAATTGGTTATAATTTCAGTTGGCTGGGACGTATCCGCATCAACCAGCCAACAATTCCTTTTTAACGGTGCTAGTTGTTTAAATTAAAACATAGGCTTAAATAAAAAATAAGTGCCCAAAGTATATAATTTTTAAATTTTAGGTGCCTAGAGTATTTTTTTTGTAAAAATAAGTGCTTAAAGTTTCAAAAGTTATAATTTTAAATAACCGACTGTTAAAAAACCCGTTATTCATTTAAAATGGGACACGTGGCATGAATATTGATTTTTTAATTATTTTTGAAAAAAACTTTAAAATTTAATTTTTTTTAAAAATCCCAAAATTTACAAAAATATTCAAATCAGTCCATAAATCCCCAAATCCTCACCGTCGTCGCCGACCACACCCGTTTGGTTGCCGAACCTAGCCGATTATTTTTCCCAACTCGCCACCGTCAAAATCCGACAAACGACGTGCCAATTGAACGGTTATTTCACGTTCGACGTTTAATGTTTGGTTGACACACCGTTCGCTGATTTCTGGCGACGGCGAGTGAGGGGAAATGGTCAGCTGGGTTCAGCTATCGAAAGGATGGGGCCGGTGAAGGCGGCCGACAGCGGCAACAGTGAGAATTTGAGGATTTGGGGAGTATTTTAGAAAGTTTTAGAATTTCAAGATTTTTTTGTAAAATTTTAAATTATTAAAAAAATAATTAAAAAAAATTAAAAATGACATGTGCCAATTTTGTATTGGTTAACGTTTTTTTAAACGGTAGTTAACTACCAGGCACCTAAAATTATAACTTTTGAAACTTTAGACACCCAGTTTTACAAAAAAAAAATACTTTAGGCACCTAAAGTTCAAAAATAGTATACTTTGGGCACTTATTTTTCATTTAAGCCTAAAACATAATATTAATACTAGTAAGAGGACCAAATTATATCAAATTAACGAAGCCTAAAACATAAAATATTTTTTTTGAAAATGTCATGTCGAGACACTGTGACACAATGAACTGCACCAACATAAAAAAAAACTATCGAGATTTAATGGTAAAATTGGTTCAAGGTCTTAATTGATTCAATTTCTTAGTTCAAGAGCTTAATTGGTTGCAAAAAAGTTTAGGGGCTTAATTGATTTTTTTTTCAAAAGTTCAAGGGCTTTTTATACCCTTAATTTTTTTTTTAAATTTTCGCCCCCTTAAATTTTAATTCCTGGCTTCGCCCATGTCTGTTCATACTTTTTTTAATCCTTTGACAACACACATACTCATTCTCTATGTATGTGTTCAAACCTGGATCTCCTAGGATGAACATCATCATCTTTTTCACTAGAGCCAATCGTTGGGTTCAAGTATTGGATTCTTAAATACTCTAACACGAGACTTAACGAGTATCAATATTTTTTTTAACATTCTGTGTACAATACCTATACTACACAAACTTCTCCTCACCCTTAAATAGTAGGATATTGAACGCTCAAGCATACTCAATCTCATGTCATCATGTATATTGTACCAACAACAATGTGAATAGAGCTATACTCAATCAACACTCGTATCAATAATCAAAATGTTTCTTAGTTTCTATCTATAAATTTTAGAGACAATTACGCCACACATTCCCAAACTATGACCTTCATTCTAAATTGGTCTCTAAACTTTTAAGTATTCTAATTTCATCCTCAAACTATAACTTTAATTCTAAATTGGTCCCCAAAATTTTAAGCATTCCAATTTCATCCTCAAACTTTGACTCTCATTCTAAATTGGTCCTCAGACTTTTTGAACATTCTAATTTCGTCTCCAAATTATCAATATATGCTAATCAAATCTTATGTCAATAAAACCGTTATAAAATTGTTACTTGTCATGAAACACCAATGCGTATTATGTAATAATATGATATGGTATAAATGATAATTTTAGGATGAAAATGGAATATTTAAAAAGTTTGCGGATGAAACTGGAACGCTCAAATAATTAGAGACCAATTTAGAATGAAGGTCATAGTTTGAGCATGAAATCAGATTGTTTAAAAGTTTGAGGATCAATTTAGGACAAAGGTCATAGTATGGGACATGTGGTGCAATTAACTCAAAATTTTATGAGCAAAATTTGTCAGCCGACCATTGTATATGATGGAGTGTTTTCAGGCCGCCAATCAAGCAAGCATGTCCATGGCAATCAGCCACCATGCCCCATGTGCTTTAGCCTCCCACAAAAGCAGCAAACCAAACCCACGCCCATATTATAACTCTCTCCATTTGTCCTCAGCTCATTTGTCCATCATTTTTTGCCCTATAATGCTTTACCCTTAGGCTTTTCTTCTTTTTATTTCTTTATTTATTTCTTCTCTCCCCAACCCATGCTTTCAACTATTATATAATAGCTACTTCACCTTCTTTTGTTGCAGACATTGACAGAGATCATAGGGTTGAAAAAAAAAAACAAAAGAAAAAGAGGGGAAGATGATGAAGTTGAAGTCAAAGAGGTTTTGCAGAGGCAGCTTTAGGTTTGGCAATGGTGGAAATGGTGTGAAAGGAGGTGAAAAGGGGTGTGGAAACAACAACAACAACAATAATAATATTAGTGAAATCAAATGGGAACTTAGGCCAGGTGGGATGCTTGTTCAAAGGAGAGAAACTAGTGGCTCAAGTGTTGGAGAAGGGATGATCACTATTAGAGTCTCAATTGTTTCTCAATGCCATGATGTTTCCATTGAAGCAACTTCCACTTTTGGTAAGCCCTTCTTTTGTACCTTCTTGATCCTTACTTTGTAACTTTGGAGGGTCAAATTGCTTAACTTGAAAATCGACAAGGACCTAAGTAGTATTTTAAAAAATGAGATCAGGGTTTAATTTGTCTAATTTCATAACTAACATAGACTTAAAAAGTAATCAAACTAGAAAAGTTAAAGAGGCAAACTTAATTTCACCGATTTCAAAACTAATAAGAGCTTAAAGAATAATTGAACCAGAAAAGTTAGGGACCAAGGTCTAACTCTATTGTGTAAGTTTAGTCCTTTAAAATTTTGGAGGGTCAAATTGCTTGACTTCAGAATTGGCAAGGACCGAAGTAGTATTTTAAGAAACAAGGTAATGGTTTAATTTGTCTAATTTCAAAACTTACAGAGACTTAAAAAGTAAATAAACAAGAAAAGTTAAGTGATCAGACTTAATTTCAAAACTAATAAGAACTTATAGAATAATCGAACCAAAAAATTCAGAGACCAGGGTCTGATTCTATCGAGTAAATTTAGTCCTTTAAAATTCCGCGTTATTGATTAGATTTGTTGGGGAAATTTTCTCAGGGGAATTGAAGATGATCTTGTCATTGATAACAAGCTTGGAGCCAAGAGAGCAAAGGCTATTGTTCAAAGGGAAAGAGAGGGGAGATGATGAATATTTACACATGGTTGGTGTCAAAAACAAAGACAAAGTGCTTTTGCTTGAAGATCCAGCCATAAAGGAGATGAAGAAGCTTCATAGATTGGCAGGAACCCAGCAGATTGGCTCTCCTTATTGTACCATAAGTGTATGACTCTTTGATTGAAACAACAAGAATATTGTACTCACTAACCACCAAGACAAGTGCTAAAAATATGGGTGAAAGTGTTTTTTTTTTTTTTATGATGTTTCACTTTGATTAGATTAGGGACTTGGGTTGTATTAAAAGCTAAATATATTTTAATATGAGAGCTGATGCATTGCCACATAATTTTTCATAGTTTAATATGATTATAAGAATATGTTGATTCCTCATTTTGATGTAATTTTTTCAAGTATTTTTAATTAAAGGCACTGACAAATGCACATATTATTAATACAATTAATATATATTTTCTGTCAAGTCTAATATTACCAATGTATAGAACAAACGACAAAATAGCATCACTTATGGCAAATGTTCCAATCAAATTAAACAAATATGATGTAATATTTTTAATTTTAAAAGAATAAACTAATAAAAAGATAATTTCACATTTATTTATAATTGTTTATAATTAAATTCAAATAAATATATTTTTAATTTATTTAAATTATATTCAAATTGGGTCGGACAAGCCACCAGTACATGTGTGAGTCTAATTTTGAAAGATTTAGTTGACGAAATAATAAATTTCAGGGATAAAATTATCCAAAATATAATATTAAGTAAGAATTGAGCGGTAATGTCATTACCCAATATTTCCAAATAATGTTTACTATTTCTAATCTTACGTTACCATCATCAGATAATGCTACGAAACTAAACGAAGTAATGTCAGTTTGGAATCTCACATAATCAAAAAGTACTCGAACCAAACTCACCTAAAAATAAAACTCAATTGAGTTCAAACTTAACTTCAAACTCTAAATTTCTAGTCAACTTAAATTCAGCTTTCCTCAATTACACCTTTACAGCCTTACTCCTATTTGTATAAAAAATTGTCAAAGTTGAGGGTAAAGAAGACTTAGTGGGACCAACGGGTTGATCCAATTTGTAAGCAGTTAGGAATCGCTTTAGCATATATTGATTTTGAGGCCTTGTATATGTAAAAAATTCTCGCTGGGAGACTCACCCACTAAAATCAGGTGTGTTACGCGAGTCAATCTAGATTAGTCAAGGCAAGGCCTTAGGGAACCAGGAGGGCAAAAAAAAAAAAGGACTTAGAGGGAAATTTTCAAGGGATAAGACTATAAGTGTTGTGCCCTCTCTAGACTTTTGTATCTGTTTAGAGTTTAGAGGTTAAATTAGTGTTTAAGGTTTAAGGTAATATGGCTAGAAATTTAAGCTTTAGTATCTAAATTCTAAATACCTAACCATAAATTTCTAAATTCTAAATCTTAAATTAAATTCTTAAACCCTAAAATTAGAGCACTCCTAGAATAAACTTAAATTCAGCTTTGCTCAATTACACCCTTACTCTCAATTGTATAAAAAACTGTCAAAGTTGAGGGGAAAGAATAATTAGTGGGGAATTTTCAAGGATTAAGAGCTGGCCATTGATGAGTTATTGAGTTAAATTACAAAGCTTAAGCCAAAAGTTAGGCCCCTCATGTTTGTAGAATCATTTCATTAAATAATTAAAGGGAAACAAGACTTTTGTATTTGTTGATTTCAAGGTGATTCCTAGGTTTATATATTTGCACGCCTAAACACATATGGTCCCATTGACAGGTTCTGCATATTCCTTGTGTTTGAAAGCAAATCTGATATGTAGGGAAGCTTGCTTTCATTTCTATAATCTACAAGTGGCCAACACATTTATGTAATTTTTATGGATTTGTTTTAAGTTCAAGAGGTAGAATTATTTGGCAGATCAATCCGGTTAATCATTTCGGGTTTTTTTTTTCGAGTTATTAATCTTTGGTAAAATTGATTTTTTTTTTATAATTATTTCATACAATAGTGATGAAAATTAAAAAATTGTACAATCGTCTTAATTTTAGGGACTAAGAATTTAATTTAGAGACTTAAGTTTATGAGTTTAAAATTTAAAGGTGATGATTAGAATTTAAGATTTTAGGGTTAACATTTAGAGTTTAAAGGTTAAAATTCGAATCCCAAATCATAAACCCTAAACTTTAAGTTTTAAAACTTAATCTAAATCCTAAACTAAATACCTAAATTTTAAAATCACGGCGATGGTAAAAACTAAAAGTTTTTACGTATATTATAATTTATGGTGTGGATCAACTTTATTTATAATTTTACATGCAACAACCACACAGATTACATGAAAATGCAGCGCGAACACACATAAAACACACCAAATTAAAAACCTGTAAAACCAGTCCATTATCTCAACCCTCGATCTGAATCATCTTCTTCTCTGGCTTCTTCACCTCTTGTTTCGGGACAGTCACCACAAGCACCCCATTCTCCATTGACGCCTTAACCCCATCGGTCTTCGCATTCTCCGGCAACGCTCAACTCTATGCCACTTATCATTCTTATCATCCTTTTCCTCTTTCCTTTCTCCATATATTTTAAGCACCTTCTCATCATCAACCTCAACATTCACTTCCTCTTTCTTCAGCCCCGGGAGATCGGATATAAACACATGGGCCTCCGGTGTTTCTTTCCAATCTGTCGGAGTGTTAAGGACCGGACATTTGTTGAGCATTGAAAGGAAAGGGTCGAAAATTTCATCACCAAATAACTGAGACATGAGAGCCATTGTTTTTTCTTTTTCTTTGGATTTATGAACTGAAGAATATAGCTATGATGATCATAACGTTCTAGGAACATCATGTAAGTTTCTACTGTGTTCTGTTGTTGATTAAAACTCGAACATTCCTTAAAATTGCTTGGATCTCTTGCTTTTTCTAGCATTATCTGATGCAAGTTCGAGAAGTTTATGGATAAAGCTAATTATGTAAACATGCATCATTGTTTCGGTCTGGATAAACCTGCAGTGTTCTCTTTAGGCCCATGGTCTTGTTGTTTGGGCCAAAATTAAAATATAAAACAAGTTAATTTTCTTCTAAAAAATATAAATAAATTATTCAATTAAAATTTTGTTATAAATAGATCACTCAATTAATATATTATTATAAATATATTATTTTTTAATGTGGCAAATAACACTTTAGTCCCCTAAACCTATACAAATATTATTCTAATTTGAAAAAATTTGATAAATTTCTCTTAATATTTTTTTGGTGAAAAAAGGAGTATCATAACCTTAATAAGTCATGTTCGGCTCAAGGTAGGGGCATTTATGGACGACTAACCGTACCAGCACGGCTTATCGGTATGATTATCGAAAGTCTAGGTTCAACATTTTGATGAATCGTTACTATCTCATTTAAACCGCTTATCGCCTAAACGGTTAACTGGTTTATTCAGTACGATTACTCGGTTAACCATGAACTGTTTTACATATTTATTACTACTACATTTATTAGTTTAAAAAATCAACCAACTAGAGTCTTCAATATTTATATTTAAAAAGTCTTAAAACCATTAAAAGTTTTAAAAAATTATATTAATTACACAAATATTAGTAATAATCTATATTTTATATTAATTACACAAATACTCATATAATCAATAATGTGATATCATTATAATTTTTTTAAAAGAAAAGAATTTGGTTAAAATCCCCTTCGCCGTTTAAGTCAACCAAAATCGAGACAAGAACATTGAAAGAGAAAAAAGTACTCCAAATTTATTTCATTTCACGATCATAATAACATGAACACTAGCTCAACAGAATTGTTCAACAGCAAATGTAAATAAAACAAAGACACAAGAACATAAACTGTAAAAGGAGCTTCAAGATCAAACCAATGCCCCAAGACACAAACTGCTTGCAACCAAACTGAAAACCCAACAGAAACAAAAGGATGCAACACACACACACACACATATATATATATATATATCCCACTATATCTCAATACTAGAATAGATGCATGTTCGAATAGATATACACTCCACGTTTGATTATTACTAATAATTTAATATTATTAAAAAATATAGTTTAAGTATGGTAATTACATATATATTAGTAATAATTAATAATTTAATATTAATATAAAATTAATTTTATAATTTCTTATAGGTTTTTTTGGTTAAACATTTAGCAAAAAATCGTAATTGTTCCCGTCTCGTTTAAGCGCTAATTTTACTGGTACAGTTACCGTATCGTTTCGACTAATTTTTACCAATATAGTTACCTATCATTTAATCTATTTTTTTGATACGGTACATTAGTTCGAATTTTTATGAACACCCTGGCTCAAGGCTGTTGCAATCTAAATGCAGAAACTGAAAACCCATGGTACCAATTTTCGCTAACTTGGATCATTTATCAGCCACTTTATTGGCTTCACGAATGTATGTTGTATGGAGACATTCCATCCTCAAGAATCCTGTTAAGAAGCGTGAACGATGTACCAGCCCGTTCTCTCTGAAAAAGTAAACGAGAAGCCTCCACATTATCAACCGAAGGTCCCCTAATTCCCATGCCTGCAAGAGCCCCTCATAGATTATACCGATTGCCTTGGAGAAACCAACCCTCCATCACTCGCTCTAACTACCCCTCCACAAGAGGCAAAACCGGTATGCCCATCACACGCCCCGTCAATATTGAGTTTGGACCAGCCCTGGGGTGGAGGCTGCCAATGAGCCGAAGTTTTGGCCACTTGATGACGTGAACCTTTCTGCATCATATGAAGAGCCCCACAACATTCTTGCACCATTCTCCGGGATGAATTCCCTACCCAAGCTGTCCAGGTCGAAAAGCACTATGTTCCGATGTAGCCAAGTTGACCAGAGAATGGAACCGAACAACATCTCCCTTTTTTTCTGCGATCCACTTTTTTTCTCAAAATTATATAACATCATAGGAATAGGATTATGCATACTAATACAAAACTGAAATGCCTGGCAAATTAAAAGCAAAATGGTGGGATAAATTCAATGATGAAATCCTTATTTTCATTACAATGGAAAGCGTCCTGAGCCAAAGCATCATGGAATTTAACATCCTACTTGATTTGTATCTTACAACACGACACTGTTACCAGTTAACCAACAACTACAGTTGGTTTGTTGGTGAAGCAATTTCAATGGTTAATTGGTGACTGTATCCATGAATTCTTCATCATTTGCAATGGCCTCCAGTGTCTCTGGAAAAAGGCACACTTCAACGTCAATACTTCCTGCTTCTGCTCCACAAAATAATGTCAGCATTGCATCGAACTTGTTCGACGATCCGCTTCTTCCTGTAATTGGCTTTCCCCATCCAAAATCATTACCATACATATCGAATCGAGGGGAACTACTTGTGATCAGAGCGTCACCATTGTCCAGAGTTACAAAATTCGGACTTGCTGCCCAAGACTCCAAGTACTTCTTTAAACTTTCTCCAGTCATTGCAGCAATTGCTCGATTCAGTCTCCACGCCGGGTTGCCAATTCCTTGTTCCATTAGCTCCTTTGGTTTCATAGCAACAAAGGTGCCCAGAACTGCATTCCCGAAGTAGTTTTCGGGAAGCTCCCCACACCTTTGTCTAGCACCTACCACAATGCGGTATTTGGTCTCTTCATTAGGGTCTAAGCATCGGTTGCGGATAACAGATTGCCAAATATGACTCAACAGAGCTTGAAGAGAGGAGATCTTGTCGGTGCCAATCTCGGCGTTAGCTTTTGCTTTGAGTTTTGCAATGGTTTCCTTCGAGAAATGGAAAATCCTTTCTCGTGTACGCGGTAGAATGAAACCGTCTTTGCATTGGTTGACGTTGATACAAGACCGTGGAATCCGAATGGGGACATCCATGCCATCAGGAAACCAACGTTGGAAAACAGGGGGCTTGGATAAGTTCACCGAACCTTTAGAAATTTCAGACCATGAATTAAGGAAATGCCAGAACGATGTACCATCCGCCACGACATGATTCATGCTGCAACCGATAAATATACCATCCACAAGATCTGTTACTTGTACCCCAAGTAAGGGGCTGGTGATACCCTTGTCGTTACGAAGTCCATTCAGCGGGAAACACGAATGAACAACAGACGGAACGTAAACGGGCTTAATGATGTCGGAAACGGTTACTCCATCAGCTACAGCGTGTATAAACAAAGCACCGGCATCGTTGCAGTCTACGAAAAAGGAAACTGTGTCATCATCTTCGTGTTGGGTTGTTGCAAGGCGACCCGCCAGCTGTGGAAAATGGTGTAGGGCGGTTGAGAGAGAGGTTTTTAAGTGTTGGATCAGCGCATCCTTGTCCTGCATAGGCATGGCGAAAACAAGTCCCTTTTGGATATACCCTATTTGAAGGTGCCGCACGTCCCAGGAATTTAGCTCAATCCTCCCATCGGATGCCTTGTTATTTGCTGCACGGACTGTAGTTGTCGATATCAATCGCACGGCTGCCATGTTTCAACAGAAAAAGATGTTCGGTAGTATATGCTATAAACCAGAAACAGAAGAGTTGTGTCAGACATCCAAAGAGTCACTTTGATCAAAGTGAATAGATTTTTCTTAAGGAGTAGTTGAAGCAATCCAATGCAGTGGTTGACTTTTTGCCGTCTTTACTGTTTTTTTAATTAGTTAACAATAGCATCACGCAACTACACTTTTAAGACTCGTTAGTATGGTTATTAAAAGCCATTAAATTATCTATCACATCGAAAGAATTGATAATAGACACGTTAACCTCAACTTAACTCTACACTAATAGGTGTCTCCATATAATATATAGACATAATATCAAAAAATGCCCATAAGGTTTGACTGAATTATTAGTCTATATTCTTTTTTATGAAACAATTTAGCTCTTAACGTTTTATTTTGGGTCAAAATAGCCCCCGTGGATGAAAATTGTTAGTCAACTGACGATAAACAACTTAAAATGACTTGACAGAATGACACGTCAGAACAAAAAAATATTTTATATTTTATACAATTTTTTAGAAATTATTTTTGGAATGATGTATCATTCTGTAAAGTCATTATATTTGTCTTTATGACACTGCTATTGCAGCGTGTACTGTAGGTTTGACACGTCATTTTAAGCCATTTATCGTTGGTTGACTAATAGTTTTTATCCGCAGAGGGGCTATTTTGACCCAAAATAAAACGTTGAGGGCTAAATTGCTTCAAAAAATGAACAAGGGTCAAAGTGACTATTCTATCAAACGTTAGAGACATTTTTTTAGCATTATGCCTAACATAAATAGCCTCACAAATCTCCCCCTAAATATTCCCCCATGAATACTTAGATTACAAACAATCACTAAGGGTGTCACAGTAATACATGTCCAACTAAAGTGATCAGGCTTTGATAAAAAACATAGATTGAGCTAGTTAAGCTAAGGAAGAAGATGATGATGTAGAGAGGAAGAACTAATAACAGAAAAGGAAAACCAATTAATGTATTTTGAAGAAATAAAAGTGATTTGTATTATAACACCCTCGACTCGGATGTTACATTTGGGCCTCAAGCTCAACCCAAAATCATGAAATTTCTCAAACTAGGTTTAGCCCTACAAGATATTTCTCAAAAACATTTAAAGCCAACAGTTAAAAATATAGATAAATAATCAAAATGGTACAAATGAGCTCTAATTTAAATTTAAAATATTTGAACATTCGATTTGATTAATACAATTTAAAAAAATAAGGATTACAGACTCCATCATGTAAGGTCATATGAATACATAGCCCACTAAACACAAGTACCGTACTCTGGAGATCACCCCATGCTAGAATCCCGTACATATAGTGCTCTTTGATCCCATGATCCAACGATCAACCTACGCACGAAAACAATGATTTCGTGCACTGAGCTTACAAAGCTTAGTGGTACACATCTACTTAACTATACTTCATGCTAATCATAAACATAAGCATACAAACTAGTACGAGCAATAAGGAGAGATAAATAAACACATGGTGCTACCACTAGTTTCCTAAACACATGCTCTCATCAAACCAATCATCATACATGGCACACAAGGCCCATACATACTCATAACATGGCGATATAACATCATATAGATATGGTGCTACCTCTAGCCACCTAATCATAAAGCATAGCAAGGAAGCATAAGCTTCCCATAATATATAAGTATTATACCACAATATAGGAGTGAGACTCGGTCCAACTAAGCATCATGATCATACACTCTAAGTGAGGTTCAGTCCCATTAAACATCGGGATCATACACTCTTTGGGGTGAGGCTTGGTACCACTAAGCGTCGTGATACATACATACATGCTCGAAATCTCTCATTAAGCATCTTCGAATGAGTCTTTGTCCTACTAAGCATCGGGTTCATATATTCGGAAAATCTTTAACTATGGTGTTGCAACACACTCTATCTCTCACTAGGTATCCAGATCTCACTAGGGGTGTTCAAACGGTCGGTTCGGTTAACCGACCGAACCGAACTTCCAAAATTTCATTAACCGAATTTTTTTCCTATTAACCGTTAGCCGAACTAAAATTTTTTCGAAAATTTTTAACCTAACCGAAAAAAATTCAGTTAATTAAGTCGGTTAATTTGGTTAATCGAAATTTGTTATAAAATTTTGGGTAAATTACACAAATGGTCACTAAACTATGTTAAAATAATCTTTTTAGCCACTGAACTTTCAAAAGTTATAAAACAACCATTAAACTTATCGAATTATTTCAAAATGATTATTGATTTATTGCACATTATAAATTATTGATAAATATTGAAAATTTTAATGATTATTTTTTAATAATTTAATAAATTTAATGATCATTTTGTGCTAATTTGATAAAGTTTAGTGACCTTTTTATAATTTTTAAAAGTTTAGTGACCAAAAATAAATATATATAAAATATAAAAATTTCGGGTAACTCGGTTAATTAACCAATTTTGAACCGAATTAACCAATAAGCAAAGTTTGAAAAAATCATTAACCATTAACCGACCGAACTTAAAATTAACTGACCGATTAACCGAAAAATTTTCAGTTTGGTCGGTTAATTCGGTTAACTGAAATTTTGAACACCCCTAGATCCCATCAAATAATGGTAACTCAACCATCTAGGTGTCCATATCATCACATAGCAAGGACATGTCTACCATACAACACACAACATCACGCGAACCGCCAAGGATCCCTACGGTTGCTATTACCATCAAGTCACCCAACATTTACTAAGTTATTAATTATTACAGAAGTGTACATTAATCATCCTCATTAATTATTTCTATTAATCCATATTATCTCAATAACATCTTACGTAAATTTCCATCTTTTTATTAGCATTATAGATTATTCTGTTCAGTGGGTACTGATACTAGAACATGAATATCGATACGGTATCCTTGGGTATCGGTACTCACATTCGTACCGATATTGACATTGCTTACTGGAAATCCTAGATTTTCACAAGTACTAATACGGATCAACCCGTATCGATACGACCCCCAATCTCGTACTTGTACAGCCAAAGCTCATACTGATACCTTATTCACGAGTTCGTACCATTTTCTTGAATTACGATATTACAACGTATATCCGGTCCTTAAAGCTTATAAAAGTAATCAAGGTTTGTTCACTAACGCATTCAATCAATTAATATTAATTACCGGCTTCATAATCATTTAATCTAGTATTTATGTAACGCCCCGGTTTTGGGCCTAAAGGTTTTCTGGGTGGTCTAGATAGTTCGTTGGATCAGATTAGGGGATTCGAGTCAGTTTCGAGATTTAAATTGGATTAAATATTTTTGGAAGGTATAAAAATATGAAAAAATTATCTAAAATCATTATTTAATATGGAAATGATTTTGGTAAAATCAATTTTACAAAATGGGGACTCAAAATTTTTTCATATTAAAATAAAATAAAATTACTTTCTTACGTAACTACTTTTCATCCAACTTTTTCTCTCAACTTTCCCAGTAGCCAAACTAATATTTTCACTTCAAAATTATCAGGAATAAATTCTTATTGATTTCCTTTTTTTCTAATTGATTTCTGTAATTCCTATTGCAAAATCTACTTGGATTTCAATCAATCATTGCCAATTAAGGGAGAAATCAGCAATTAGAGGTGATTTTTGCTTCTCTCCTCTAATTAAAGGTTCTTTAATGAAATTCCCAAGCTCTTGATCCTTTGTTTATGATTTGTAACTTGTTTTGATGGTTTAATTGAAGGAAAATGGTTAAATAAAGGTTTAATTAGTGACGTTAATTTGAACTCGTAATGATTCTGATGTGATATAGATCATGTTTTTGATGTTGAAAGATGTTAATGAGATGGTTAAATCATAGGAATCCCGAAACTAATTGAATTCCTAATTTTCTATGTTGCTAGTTATGAGTTTTTGATGAGTTGTGGAGATTTTATGAATGCTGGAGGTATAAGGATGTTAGAGTTGTATTTTTAGATGTTAATTGATGGGTTGAGATGTTAGATTGAGGCTGGGTAATGTTTGGAAGAAGCTTGATGTATGTTTCGGATGTTGAAGGATGGTTTTTGGTAAATGATGTTAATCATATGTGTTGCTGTGTTATGGATTGCATTTTGATGTAATGTACTCTCTGTTTTTGTGTGGATAAAACATGGGAAGTTGGTCTTCAAGCTTGAGCTTTGGTTTCGAAAGCTTTAGAGACGAAATTACCGTATCGACAAGTGAGGCTTTGCGTGCCAGTGAGTGAGAACGTGTTTACAACTTTGCAAAGGTTTGGAAGTTGTGTTTGGAAGTTTAGATCAAGCTTGAAACGCTGGTCTAAGCTCGAAAGTAAGTGAAGGATGAATTCTCTCTCGAACTCTGTTTGGCGAATGGTTATTTATGCACTTGTTTTAAATGGTTTGAATTACTCACTGTTCTTGCATGAAACGAGCAGGGTTTAATGCTGAAATTTGACTATGAAATATTGTTGATGCATTGTGAAAGGATGCATGGTTAATTAATGTTTTTGAACATTGTTAACTGCAAGGTTCGTTGCATTAGTAAGTTGGTTTAATTGATGCATATGAAAATAGTGAGTTGTTGTTGATAAATTGAATTATAATTGCAAGTGATGGAATGGAAATGGTTTGAAAATTTTATCGGATATAGTTGGCCGACCATAGGATTGATAGTACACTATAAAAAGTCACCTTGGATGTTGAGGGGTTTTGATCCTTGTACCGAAAACTCCATCCAAGTACCCTAACGGTTGAGGGGTTTAGATCTTTGTACCGAAGACTTTCGTTAATGGGCTATGCGTCCAACCAATGTGTGGGGTTGAGAATATACCTTTGATTCCAATTGAGATGGCATGAAGTGTTGGGAACACTTGTTGAATCCGTGTATCTGATGTTATGTTTTGTAAAGTGGAACTTGGTTAATTATCAATTGTGAGCCAATATAATTGTTAATGTATCATGTTATGGATTATGTTGTTTAATATGAGTTAGAACATGTTTTACTCTTTAAGGCTTTCATTGGTAGTATGTATGGGAAAGCTTAAATCGAGGTAGTAAATGGGACTTTGCTGTTGAATCCATGATACAATGTTGCATATGGGTTAATATGCTGTTTTGGAAATGTTAAGTGCATGGTTTAAGCAAGACATGATGTTATAGTGTTGTTTTAAGTGTTTTGTAAAGTGGTTTTCAAAAGATGTGTGATGGTTTAAAATGCATTGATGGTTGTTGGTTTTTGAGCATTCCTCACTAAGCCTTGTGTGCTTCGGTCTCTTTTCCATCAATGTAGAACATTAAAGGTCAAGGACAATGAGGAAGCAAGAAGGGAATCTCAAAGACTTGTTTTCAAAGTATGGTTTGAACGTTACTTAGTAGTAATAAGGACAATGTGTCAAATGCTATTTTGGGAGGGTTTTTGGATGAACTCCCTATTTGAGCAAGTTGTAATGGTTGTTTTGTTTTGCTTGAGGTTTAAAGTTCTTGAGATATGGATGGATTTAAGTTTTGGATGTTGATTAGGGAGCATGCCTATAGACTTGATGGATATTTGTGCTATGATTGCTAGGGTAGCATGATATGCTGGGTTGATGTTGTTAAGCATGCCTCTGAGATAATATGTTGATTAGAGATGTATTAAGGATGTTTTGATTGAGCCAAAGTGTCATATGTTGGACCTAAAGGTCATTAAAGGCTTTTACGTATCGGTACGAGTATCTCAAGATCGGTACGTGGGGTCCTCTTGGGGCTCAGATTGTTGAAATAAAGCTACGGGTACTGGTACGCTTAGCCACCGTATCGATTTGCCTTAAGGAAAATGTATGCTTGTGCCGGTACACGGGCTTGAGTATCGGTACGATCTTTTTAATTTTAACATACCGCACCGATATGCGGGTACCATATTGGTACAAAATTTGTTTACTAGAATTCTGAGTTTTGAGAAAATATGAAGAGGATTGGTATGGGTCAAAGCCGTACCGGTATAAGATGGTCAACACACCGTATCGATACAAGCTTGAGTGTATCGGTACGTTGAGCCGTTATGTCTGTTAATCCGTATCGGTATGGACTTGCCTGTATCGGTATGCTATGCTATTTTTATGCAATCTTGTTTTGCTGGAGTTTGGAAACTTGCAAATTAGTCCCTAATTGAAATGGATGCAATTGTTTGAATGTGGATCATTGTTTTGTGCTAGAAATTAACATGCGATCATGTAACAGGACTAATCAAGGATTGGTAATTCAAGTTGTAACAAAGGCCCTGTAAATTTTAAAAATTATGTTTTGGTCCCTAATGTGTCTTACAAGTAATTTGGTTTCATTTTGCAAATTAGTTTAAATGTAATATTTCTACTGAAGCTTGATTACTTATGAAGTTAATATTTAGCATCTAGACAAGATAAAAGAAAAAATGAACTGGTTTAGGCTATTTAGCTCGAGTTTGCTTCGGCAAACCTAATGCGATCCTTTTAGTTCAGTTTCGGCTAGGCCGGGATAAGGGGGTTACATTTGGTGGTAATGTCACGATTTTGGGCTTAGGAGTTTGCTAAGTGGTTTAGACGGTCCGTTGGATCGGATTGGGGAAATTATAATTGGTATTGGGATTTAATTTGGATTAAATATTTTTGAAAGGATAAAAATTATGGAAAATTGTCTAAAATAATTATTAAATATGGAAATAATTTTGATGGAATCAATTTTGCATAAAGGGGTTTCAAAAGTGGACATTTTGGTTGGTGACCAAAATGTAAAGTTTCAAAACTATTTTTGGTGACTGTTTTGAAAAAGGTTCAAAACTTAGAATCGTTAAGGAGCTATTTGACCAATCTTTTTCATCAGATTTTCCCTTAATTTAGGCCATTTTTAAAAGTGTTTTTATTGGTTTAATATTAAAGGGAGATGGATTTAATTAAAAAGATATTATTTCCTCAAATCACTTTTCTTACGTAACTAACTTTGTAATTCTTTTTCTCTCAACTTTCCCAGTAGCCAAGCTAAGATCTTCACTCCAAAATTCTTCTGGAACAAATCTTATTGAGTTCCTTCTTGTTTCCTAATAGATTTCTTCAATTCTTATTATAAAATCTTATTGGATTTCAATCAAACTTGGCCTATTAAGGGAGAAATCAGTCTTTGGAGGTGAGGTTCATTCTTCTCCTCTAATATAAAGTTCTTTATTGAAATTCCCAAGTTCTTGATCCTTTAATTATGATTTTTAAGTTGTTTTGATGATTTAATTGAATGAAAATGGTTATATCAAAGTTTAATTGGTGGAGTTGATCTAATCTCGTAATGATTTTGTTTTCTCATGATTTGGATTGATATAGATCATGATTTTGATGTTGAGTGATGTTAATAGGATGGTTTAATCATAGGAATCCCGAAACTACTTGAATTCTTAATTTTCTAGGTTGCTAGTTATGTATTTTTGAGTTGTGAGGGTATTATGAATGCTGGAGGTATAAAGATGGTTGTGAAGTGTTTTTATTTGTTGATTGATGTTAATTGATGTGTGGAGATGTAAGGTTATGGCTGGGTTAAGTTTGGATGATGTTAGATGCTAGTTTCGATGGTTGTGGAGTGGATTTTGAGGGAGAATGTTGTGGATTAGAGTTGTTGTGTTCTTGATTGCATTATGATGAAATGAACTCTCTATTTTTGTTTGGATAAAACAGGGGAAGTTGGTCCTCAAGCTTGAGCCTTAGTTTCAAAATCTTTGGAGGCGAGTTTACCGCATCGGCAAGCGAGACTTTCCGTGTCAGTGAGTGAGAACGTGTTTTACAACTATTAAAAGGTTTAAAAGTTGTGTTTGGGAGTTTAGATCAGGCTTGAAACACTGGTTTAAGCTCGGAAGTAAGTAAAGGATGAAATCTCTCTCTCGAACTCGGTTTGGCAATTGATTTTATGTATTTGTTTTAAATGGTTTAATTACTCACTGTTTATGCATGTTTAGAGCATGGTTTAATACTAGAAAATGATTACAAAATGATGGGAATGCATTTGTAAGTTATGCACACTTTGCTTATGTTTATGAACATTGTTGAATGCAAGGTTGTGTTGCATTGGTTTAATGATTTTGATGATGCATATGAAAATAGTGAGTTGTTGTTAATTAAATGGATTATATTGGCAAGTGTTGAGATGAAAAGGTTTGGAAATATTATCAGATATAGCTGGCCGGCCATAGGATTGATAGTTCACTATAAAAAGTCGCCTTGGATGTGGAGGGGTTAATGTGTACCGAATACTCCATCCAAGTACCCTAACGGTTGAGGGGTTTAATTGTACCAAAGACTCCCATTAGTGGATTATACATCTGATTGATGAGTGATGTCAAGGGGTTTATGTGTACCGAAGACTCCACCAAGGGTGTCACAACAGTTGAGGGGTTTATGAGTACTGAAAACTCCTGTGTGTGAACCTTGTAATGCCGATAGATTGTATGTTAAGTGTTGAGGGAACACTTGTTGAATCCATGTAGCCAATGTTATGTTTTGTAAAGTGTAACTTGATTAATGATCACTTGTAAGCCAATATAATTGATGATGTATCATGAGATGGATTATGTTTTTTAATGTGGTAAAACATGATTTACTCTATAAGCCTTGCATTGGTAGTATACATGGGAAAGCTTAAATTGGGGGTAACAAATGGGACTTTGCTGTTGAATCCATGATACATGTTGCATATGGTTTAATATGCTGTTTTGGAAAAAAGTAACTTGGAAAAGGTTTATTAAACAATGGAAAAATAGTTTAAAAATGCGTTGATGGTTTTGAGCATTCCTCACTAGGCCTAGTGTGTTTACGATCTTGTTTTCCATCAATGCAGATAATTAGAATTTTTGGGCAGCAAGGAAGGATTTTTGAAGACTCATTTTCAAAGTATGGTTTAAACACGTATGGTAGTAATAAAGGCAATGTGTCAAAAGAGAATTTGGGAGGGTATTGATGAACTCCCCGTTGATGTAAGTTTACTTTATTGACTTGGACTTTTAATAATCTTTAAGTAGTCGTGATGTGAATGGTTTTGAGTTTTGGTTGCGGACTAGGAAGCATTCTTATAGACTTGGTGATTGATTTTGCTAGATTTGATAGGTTAACCCATAATGTTGCTATAATGATGTTTAAGCATGCCAATAATGTTGACAAATGCCATTTGGTGATGCCATTTGGGTTGACAAATGCACCTGCAGTGTTTATAAACATGATGAACCGAGTATTTCATGAATTCTTGGATCAATTAGTAGTAGTGTTCATTGATGATAACCTTGTGTACTATCGTTCCGAGGAGGATCACGATCGACACTTGCAAATTGTATTACAGACTTTATTGGACCCTAAAAAGGTTGAGGCAGTTGTGAGTTGGAAGGAATTGAAGTCTGTATCAGAAGTCCGTAGTTTATTGGGTTTGGCAGGTTATTACCGTAGCTTCATGGATGGGTTCTCAAGGGTTGCTGCTTCGTTAACCAAGTTGTTGCAGAAAGATGTATGATTTGAGTGGACAATGGCTAGGCAACAAGCTTTCGAGAAGCTGAAGGAAGCTTTGACACAAGCTCCAATCTTGATTCAACCCGAGTCAAGAAAAAAGTTTGTGCTTTATAGTGAAGCATCCTATATTGGGTTGGGGTGTGTGTTGATGCAGAAAGGGAAGGCTGTAGGTTATACATCGAGGCAATTGAAGGTGCATGAACACAACTACCCTACGCATGATCTTGTGCTTGACGAAGTAGTGTTTGCATTGAAGATTTAGAGACATTACCTTTATGGTGATAAGCGTATTGTATACACGGATCACAATAGTCTAAAGTATTTGATGTCGCAAAAGGAGTTGAATCTTAGGCAACGTAGATGGTTAGAGTTGCTTAAGGATTATGATTTGACAATCGAGTATCATCTGGGTAAAGTAAATGTTGTGGCTGATGCTTTGAGTAGAAATGTCGTTGTAGAGTTGAGAGCCATATTTGCGAGGTTGAGTGTGACCAGTGATGGGGGTCTGTTGGCGAAATTGCAAGTAAAACCATCTTTATAGTGATGCATCCTATGTTGGGTTGGGGTGTATGTTGATGCAGGAAGGGAAGGTTGTAGCTTATGTATCGAGGCAATTGAAGGTGCATGAATGCAACTACCCTACGCATAATCTTGAGCTTGACGCAGTAGTGTTTGCATTGAAGATTTGGAGACATTACCTTTTATAGTGAGAAGTGTATTGTATACACGGATCACAAGAGTCTAAAGTATTTGATGTCGCAAAAGGAGTTGAATCTTAGGCAACGTAGATAATTAGAGTTGCTTAAGGATTATGATTTGACAATCGAGTATCATCCGGGAAAAGTAAATGTTGTGGCTGATGCTTTGAGTAGAAAAGCCGTTGTAGAGTTGAGAGCCATGTTTGTGAGGTTGAGTGTGACCAGTGATGGGGGTATGTTGGAGGAATTGCAAGTAAAACCATATTTCTCGCAGTTGATTAAGGAAAAACAATCTTATGATGAGGCGTTGGTACCACATGTCAAAGATATCATGGATAGAAATCCTACGGATTTTCACTTTAATAGTGATGGGGTATTGTGCTTTAAAGAATGGATAATGGTGCCTAATGATGAAGAGTTGAGACAGATGATTTTAATCGAGGCACATGATAGTCCTTTTGCTATGCACCCGGGTAGTACTAAGATGTATAAGAGTTTTAAGGAAGAGTACTATTGGGTGGGTTTGAAAAGGATGTGGAAAGGATGTGGCTAATTTTGTTGCTAAATGTATGGTATGTCAGCGAGTGAAGGCTGAACATCAGTTTCCTTCTGGGTTGTTGCAATCGTTGAAAATTCCATGGTGAAAATAGGAGAGGATCACCATGGATTTTGTGTCGGGGTTGCCTTTGACATCGACTAAAAAGGCTGAACATTTTTTGCCAGTGCATATGACGTATTCTCTAGATAGATTGGCAGATTTGTATATTGCTGAAATTGTGAGGTTGCATGGGGTGCCTAAGTGGATTGTTTCGAATAGGGATTCGTCATTTATAGCGATGTTTGAGAGATGTTTACACTGAGCTTTGGGTACTCGCTTGAATTTCAGTACTTCATATCATCCATAGAAGGATGGCCAATCTGAACTTGTGATTTAGATTTTGGAGGATATGCTGAGATGTTGTATTATTGAGTTTTAGGGAACCTGGGAATGACAGTTGCCTTTGGTTGAGTTTGCGTACAATAATAGCTATCAAGCAAGTATAAAGATGCACCGTATGAAGCCCTGTATGATAGAAAGTGTCATACACCTTTGTGTTTGGCTGAGGCTGAGGCTGAAGAAAAGTATGTTTCCATGCCTGGTGTGTTGAGAGACACAAAAGAGAAAGTAAACCTTATTTATGATCGGTTGACAGAGGCCTCGGATAGGCAGAAATCCTATGCGGATTTGAAGCATAGAGAGGTTGAGTGCGTTATTGGTGAGAAGGTTTTCTTGAAAGTTTCACCTTGGAATAAGGTGTTGCTTTTTGGCTACAAGGGAAAGTTGAGCCCGAGGTTTATTGGAACGTATAAAGTGTTGGAGCCTGTTGGTCCTATGGCTTATCGGTTGAGTTTGGCTTCTGAATTGGAGAAAATTCATGATGTGTTTCATGTGTCCATGTTACGGAGGTACCGTTCGAATTTGTCGCATGTTATGCCAGTTGAGGAAGTTGAGTTGCGACTAGACTTGTCTTATGATGAGGAACCGGTGGAGATACTTGATTCCAGTAGTAAATTTCTTCGTGGCAAGGCGATAGAGCTTGTTAAGGTGTTGTGGCGACATCGCGGTATTGAGGAGGCCACATGAAAGAGTAAGTCAGACATGGTTGCTCGGTTTTCGCATCTGTTTCTATCAGGTAAATTTTGAGGATGAAATTTCTTAAGGGGGAGGGTTTTAAATCCCCTATTTTGGGATTAGGAGTTTGCTAAGTGGTTTAGACGGTCCGTTGGATCAGATTGGGGAAATTTGAATCGGTTTCAGGATTTAATTTGGATTAAATATTTTTGAAAGGATAAAAATATGGAAAATTGTCTAAAATCATTATTAAATATGGAAATGATTTTGGTGGAATAAATTTTGCAAAAATGGATTTTGAAAGTGGACATTTTGGGTAGTGACCAAAATGTAAAGTTTCAAAATTCTTTTTGGTGACTGTTTTGAAAAAGGGTCAAAACTTAGAATCTTTAAGGAGTATTTGACCAATCTTTTTCACCAGATTTTCCCTTAATCTAGGCCATTTTGAAAGTGTTTTTATTGGTTTTAATATTAAAGGGAGATGGATTTAATTAAAAAGATATTATTTTCTCAAATCACTTTTCTTACATAACTAACTTTGCAATTCTTTTTCTCCTGACTTTCCCAGAAGCCAAACTATGATTTTCACTCCAAAATTCTTATGGAACAAATCATATTGAGTTCCTTCTTGTTTCTTAATTTATTTCTTCAATTCTTATTACAAAATCTTCTTGGATTTCAATCAAACTTGGCCAATGAATGGAAAATCAGTCTTTGGAAGTGAGGTTCATTCTTCTTCTCTAATATAAGGTTCTTTATTGAAATTCTCAAGTTATTGATCATTTAATTATGATTTGAACTTGTTATGATGATTTAATTGAAGGAAAAGGGTTACATAAAGGTTTAATTGGTGAAATTGATCTAATCTCGTAATGATTCTATTTTCTCATGATTTGGACTGATATAGATCATGATTTTGATGTTGAGTGATGTTAATAGGATGGTTTAATCATAGGAATCCCGAAACTACTTGAATTCCTAATTTTCTAGGTTGCTAGTTATGTGTTTTTGAGAAGTTGTGAGGGTATTATGAATGTTGGAGGTATAAGGATGGTTGTGAAGTGCTTTTAGTTGTTGATTGATGTCAATTGATGTGTGGAGATGTTAGGTTATGGTTAGGTTAAGTTTGGATGATGTTAGATGCTAGTTTCGGTGGTTGTGGAGTGGATTTTGAGGGAGAATGTTGTGGATTAGAGTTGTTATGTTCTTGATTGCATTATGATGCAATGAACTCTCTGTTTTTGTATGGATAAAATAGGAGAAGTTGGTCCTCAAGCTTCCGTTGTAACACCCCTGTTCGGTCTGGTAGAAAACCAGATCAGAAAGTGTTACCAGAACATGAACGATGACCGATATTCATCAAGGTGTATCGATACTCATCAAGGTGACCCTAAAAAATTCCAGTGCCAAAGACCCGTACCGATACTCATCGAGGTGTATCGGTACACCTCGAGATGACCGTTAAAATTGTTAGATTCTGCGGGCCCATATCGATATGTAGCCAAACCGTATCGGTACATGATTAATTCATTTACAGACTCGAAAGGGTACTATGATATGAACCCAAATCGTATCGATACTGAGCTGAACTCAAAAATCCAGTAGCCAAATTATGTATCTATACACACTGTGTAGTATTGATATGCCCCTTGCCCTATGTCCAATTATGCATAGCCGTACCGATACGCCATTACCCGTATCGGTACAACGGGGTTTGTAATGGCACATTTTGTCTGGTATATTAAAATTTTGACCTACCAAAAGTCGTCCAAAGTTTATGAAAATTTACAAACAACCTATAGTCATATCAGTCTCGATGCTTGCCTATTTTCAAAGCAAGTCAAACCCATTTACCATGTTTTGTTTATAATGAAGTGGCCTTGCTCGCCACAGAAGTATCAAGCACCAGATTTCTTTCGGCACTCTCCAGAAGGATGCCTTTTTTGAAAATAATTACAAACAGGATACTGTACTTCCTTTCTCAAGCCTCCAGTGCTCTCCACTAAAGTAGTTCTTGCAATGGACTGAGATACAAACTGTGGCTTTGATAAATCGCCAGATCAGAAAGGTTGTCGGTGAGATTGTTGCTTTGGTCCTTGTTGTATTCTCTTTTTGAAAGGTAAGGGAGGACGAGAATCAAATCGAGGCCTCTTGTCAGGATGAGACTGTCTGCTGGACTTCAAAGGCCTCAATGGTAATAGCTCGATTAACAAGCTCTTAAAAATCGATGATGCCTAAGGCAGTAAATAAAGGACGTAAGTTATCATTAAGTTCAGCAATGAACATTCTACATTTTTCTTCTTCCTTCTTGATATACTCAGCTCCATACTTGCAATACTTGTAAAAATCGTAGATATACTGTTCACGGGCATATCTCCTTGCTTTAAGTACAGGAAGATGCCCTGTCTCTCTGTCAGATAGAATTCACTAATGTATTTCTTACGAAATTCTCGAAGGAAAAAGTTCCACGTCACCGTGTCATTAAGAAATGTGAGAGTAGTAGTCTCCCACCAGTGTTGTGCCTCGTCAGCAATCAAGGCTAAATCACACTCAAGTTTATGCTCATCCGAGAAATGAAGTTGTTTTGTCAAGATTTTCAAGGTGCTATCAAACCAATATTCAACAACCTCGGGATCATCATTACTCTTTCCATATAAGATATAAGCCTGATGCTGGGCTAACTTGTCAATAGGAGCTCTAGGTGCCGGGGTGGAAACCATAGAGGTCTATGCAGTCTGTTCAGCTCTCATAGATTTCATGAATTGCTTAAACATGTTAGTCATTTTCTTATAGCATTCAACTTGAGCAGCCTGGATAGGTGGGTCGGTGTTTAGTTCATCATGTTGTGGTTGTTGGGGATTCAAAGAGTCCCCCCTTACTTTCTCTCCATGAGTCAAAGATCCCATATCGTGATTAAGATCAATGCGGGCTTCGTGTGAGTCTGACATTCTATACAATAAAAAAAGAGGATCGAGTCAATTGCAAGTCATAATATGCAATAACAACTCCTAGGTGGCATAATGCAATGCAATGACAATACAATAAACTTCAATTTAGTCCTAGAATCGACTAAACTCTAGCTCTAATACCACAAATGTAACACCCCCTGCTCGGTCTAGTAGAAAACAGAGTCAGAAAGTGTTACCGAAACATGAACGATGACTGATACAGTAATATGTTTAATTATCTATAGAAATTTGGGGAATTCAGAAGGAATTTTAAAGCATGATTCGGATCAAATTAAAACTTTTGTAAACGTGGAGAATTTATTAATAACTTCCAAGGACTTATTATGGTTGATTAATACATTTTTGAACAGGGGTATCAGTACACCTAAATGCCGTATCGATACGTTATAGCTAAGTGACCCTAAAAAATATCGGTACGAGACAAAATCGTATCGATACGCGATTAATTCATTTACAGATACGAGATAGTGTTTCGATACGCACCCAAACTGTATCGATACTAAGCTGAACTCAAAATTCCAGTAGCCAAATTTCGTATCGATACGCCCCTTGTCTTGTGTCTAATTATGCATAGCCGTATCGATACTCCATTACCTGTATCGGTACGACAGGGTCTGTAATGGCAGATTTTGTCTGGTTTATTAACATTTTGACCTACCAAAAGTGGTCCAAAGTTTATGAAAATTTACAGACAACCTATAGTCATATCAATCTCGATGCATGCCCATTTTCAAAGTGTGTCAAACCCATTTACCATGTTTTGTCTATAACATGCCAAATGTGCCATTTTAGTCACTTTTTTACAAACACTCATAAGTTCATTTTAAACCATGCCATGCATACCTAGATGCCAATACCATATTACACATCAAAAGTGCATTTAGGACTTATAGGGTACTATGACACCAAGCTAGGAGTTTAAGAGCTATAAGTACATTACAAAATGGCTTAGTGACTTGTAGAATCTTCACTTATCCCTAATCCTCGAGCTTTAATCCGTACAACCTGAAATGCATGGGAAATAAGATGCATTAGGCATAAATTGCCTAGTGATGTAGTCCACAAACTATGAGATGAATAATATGGTCACGCCAACAATGTCAATGGCATGCTAAACACACGATCAATGAATATGCATCTCAATTACACAATATATCCATATAATTCTAGAGATCAATGTAATTCATATTTGATCAATAATTTAATCTTTTGGATTGATATGCGATAATGGATACACGAATTCCACCTCCTCACCAAGTCTATGAAATCAATGAATGGTCGTATCCCCCATTCTAGCCAAAAGACCAAAACACAAACATCCCTCCTCTTTGCCAAATAAAGGTCGTGCCTAGGACCAATGTCCACCCGTACGAATGAGATCATGGATTTTATGGCATGCCAATTGTATCCAATTTCCATTCAAATCCAAGGTCCAATGATTCATTAGTCCAATAATTCATTGATTCCATGATATCCATGACAAGTTCAATGGTCAATGCGCATATTCAATAATCAACATTCCTTTTTAATGATAATTATGAAATTTCAAAGAGGTCCATGATGCTTTCCATGAGATCATTAACTTATTCAACGTTCAGTGGCATATCAATGAATTCAATGATCATGTTTTGTAATGTTATGAACTTACCAATCTTACCATACATGGTTTCCATGAAGTTTCCATATAGTCATGCCTTGGAGAAGTATTTGTCAATGTAAAGACCAACGATAAATGGCATCGGGAAAGCACCTAGCCATTCCCATGACTCAACTACACTCGCCTAGCCCTTTTTAGGGGTTTCTTGGTTCCTTGATGATAATTCCTTTATTGCTAGCTCTTGGAGGAGATGATAGAGCCTCAATATCCCTTTCTTGAATGAGACAAAAATCAAAGGAAATTGGTTACAATGATTTCAATGTATTTCCTAACTTCATAGCAAACGTTAGCTATGAATATAACAAAAGCAAGAGCTATGAAGCCATAGAGGATATTTTGATTTTCCATAAATTTTCCACATGAAATTTCTCATAAACTAGCTATGGAATTTCAAAATTGATAGAGGGTTTTATCTTACCCATAGGAGAATTATGACTTGGTAACAAGAAACTTGAGAAAACTCAAGCTTTCAAGGGATATCAATGGAGGTGCTAGCTTAGGTTGAAGATAGAGATGTGCTTGCTTAGAGGTAGGGAGGTGCTTACTTAGGTAAGGAAGATGGTGAAGTTAAAAGATGATAGAAATAGTTGTAGTGTTATAAAACACTTTCCAACTAAGGGATTCAATGGTCGGATGCTTACCCTACCCAAGAGGTAAGCTTAAATTAATAATTTCCATATTTTCTTACATTTTCTAGCTTTTTGGCAATAGATGACCATGTTGTCATCTTTTATGACAAAGGATGACCACTTCACATGGTCCCAAAAAATTTAATAGGTGACTCACCCAACTTTTGGGGAAATTATATGGGTAGTCTTTCATCTTTTGAATCTTTACATTTTTATCCTCAGACTCTCAATTTCTGCAATTTAGTCACTAAGCTATCTTTCAATTTTTACAATGAGGTCCTTAATCAATGAATTAGCCTTAATTGTATTAATTGATCTCACAATCAACCATTTGGTCAAAGGTCAATGCTAGGGTTTGACTCACCGGTGTTGAATTTTTAATTGTCGGAATCTGATTTACGACTAAGCCAATTTTTTGTGGTATTACATGATCGTTAGTTTCAGAAGCTTTGGAGGCAAGTTTACCGCATCGACAAGCGAGACTTTGCATGTCGGTGAGTGAGAACGTGTTTTACAACTATTCAAAGGTTTGAAAGTTGTGTTTGGGAGTTTAGATCAGGCTTGAAAAGCTGGTCTAAACTCAGAAGTAAGTAAAGGATGAAATCTCTCCCTCAAACTCAGTTTGGCAATTGCTTTTATGCACTTGTTTTAAATGGTTTAATTACTCATTGTTTATGCATGTTTAGAGCATGGTTTAATGCTAGAAAATGATTACAAAATGAAGGGACGCATTTGGAAGTTATGCATACTTTGTTTATGTTTATGAACATTGTTTAATGCAAGGTTGTGTTGCATTGGTTTAATGATTTTGAAGATGTATATGAAAATAGTGAGTTGTTGTTAATTAAATGGATTATATTAAAGGTTTGGAAATATTATCGGATATAGTTGGCCGGCCATAGGATTGATATTGCACAATAAAAAGTCACCTTGGATGTATAGGGGTTAATGTGTACCGAATACTCCATCCAAGTACCCTAACATTTGAGAGGTTTAATTGTACCAAAGACTCCCGTTAGTGGATTATACATCTGATTGATGATTGGTGTCAAGGGGTTTATGTGTATTGAAGACTCCACGGTTGAATCCGTGTTTCCAGAGTTATGTTTTGTAAAGTTGAACTTGATTAATGATCACTTGTAAGCTAATATAATTGATGATGAATCATGAGATGGATTATGTTGTTTAATATGGTAAAACATGTTTTACTCTTTAAGCCTTGCATTGGTAGTATTCATGGAAATGCTTAAATTGAGGGTAGCAAATGAGATTTTACTATTGAATCCATGATACATGTTGCATATGGTTTAATATATTGTTTTGGAAATGTTAAGTGCATGATTTTTGTTAAGGCATGATGTTGAGACAGTGTTTTAAAAGTAACTTGGAAAGGGTTTATTAAATTATGGAAAATGGTTTAAAAATGTATTGATGGTTGTTGGTTTTGAGCATTCCTCACTAAGCCTAGTGTGCTTACACTCTTGTTTTCAATCAATGTAGATAATTAGAATTTTCGGGCAGCAAGGAATCAAAGAAGGATTTTTGAAGACTTATTTTCAAAGTATGGTTTAAACACATATGGCAGTAATAAAGGCAATGTGTAAAAAGAGAATTTGGGAGGGTTTTGTTGAATTCCCTATTGATGCAAGTTTACTTTGTTGATTTGGACTTGTAATAATCTTTAAGTAGTCATGATGTGAATGGTTTTGAGTTTTGGTTGGGGACTAGGAAGCATGGCTATAGAATTGGTGATTGATTTTGCTAGATTCGATGGGTCAACTCAAAATGTTGCTATTATAATGATGTTTAAGCATGCGAATAATGTTACATGATGTTTAGTTAGGTATTAAGGTTTTCTAGTATGAGCCAAAGTGTCATATGTTGGACCTAAAGGTCATTACAGGCCCCTGCTTATCTGTACAAGTACCTTAGGATCGGTACGCAAGGTCCTGATGGGGCTCATTGTGTTAAATTAAAGCATAAGGTACCGATACGCTTAGCCAGCGTATTGGTACGCCTTAAGGAAAATGCATGCTTGTTTTGGTACATAGGTTTGAGGATCGGTATGTACTTTAATTTTAACGTACCGTATCAATCCGTGAGGTACCGTATCAGTACGAGATTTAGCTACTAGAATTTTGAGTTTTAAAATAACAAAGAAAGGGATCGGTATGGGTTAAAGCCGTATCGGTACGAGATGGTCAACATACCATACTGATACTTAAATATGTATATCGGTATAGGGAGCCGTTATGTTAGTTAATCCGTATTGGTACGGGCTGGCTCGTATGGGTATGTGTAGCTTATTTTGCTAATAAGTTTGCTGATGTTTGAAATCATGCAGTTTGGTCCCTGAGTGTTATGTAGGCAATAGAATGAGTTCTAATGATTTTTTGAATTGGGATTTAACTTGAGAGCATGAAATTGACTTAATTAAGGTTGGGTAATCTTTTTTGCCATAAAGGCCCAATAATTTACAAAAATTACATTTTGGTCCTTAAAGTGGGTTGTTGAGCAACCGGTATCCGTTTTGCAATCTGATTTGGTTATACGTTTTCGTGAAGCTTGAACATATAGGATTATAATTATATGCATAAAGACAAGATAAAAGAAAAAAATTGAACTGGTTTAGGTTATTTAGTTTAGGTTTGCTTCGGCAAACCTAATTTGATTCTCTTGGTCCGGTTTTGGCTAGGCCGGGCTAAGGGGGTTACATTTGGTATAATGATGTTTGCTATGCGCGGTGATTGTTTATATGTACGGTGTTTGAATTATTCTATGTTGGGGTATTTTTGGGACACGTTGCCTTATTACTACTGATATGAAATGATTTTAATTTGAAATAGAAGTCTTGGATCCTTGCTTGAAGCTGGCATGATTGATTTTGTTTTGGGTGTAATTATCATGCCTTAGATACATACATTTATGATGCTACCGAGGAGAGAATTATGATCTAGCAAAAATGTTGTTGCTGAAAGATAGGGAGTTGAGGGCGAGATTGTACATCCTGAGGGATTGACGCCTCCTCCGCCTAATCCACATAAAGGAGTGGAGCAAGTACCACCTACACCACTGTTTGGTGACATGACAACTTTGATTTAGGCTATGACAGGAGTTTTCAGGTTGCGATGGCTGAAGTTAATGTACCCGCACCAGCACCTATTGCTGCTAATTCAAGATTGTCGTTAGAGCGTCTTTGTAGTCTTAGGGAGCTGAGTTTAGAGGGTTGGCATCCGAGGCATCTGAGGAGTGGTATGATAGTACAAAGTGGATTTTGGTTCAGATGGGGTATAGTGATGAGCGTAAGCTAGGATGTGTTGTATCCTTGTTGCAGGGTGATGTCTACAGTTGGTGGACCACTATAATCACGAGCATGAAAGTGGTGAGGTGACATAGGAATTCTTTCAAGCCGCCTTCAGAAATAAGTATTTGGAAGTTAGATACTTGGATGAAAAGAAATGTGAGTTTATTCCCTTGGTTTAGGGTAGTATGAGAGTATCCGAGTATGAGGTATAGTTCGTGAGGCTGAGTCAATATGTGCCTGAGTTAGTTCCAGATGAGAAATATCGGTTTGAATGGTTTCGATATGGTTTGGTACAGGAAGTTAAGATATACATGTTGGCCACTGATTACATTGATTTCGACGTGTTGGTTATATGGGCAAAGGATATTGAGCAGAGTATGGGTTTATTTCACCGCTCTTGAGGTTAAAGCTTGGGGAAGAGAACTGCGAATTTCAATTCCGGGGGTGGTCAGTCTAAGAGGCACGGGGATAGGAGGTTCAGTCAGGATGTGAGATATGGTGGAGATGGTACAAGATGAGGATCACATGGATAGAGTGCTCAGGTTTGGTCTGTGCATAATGTGTTGGGCCTGTGGATCGATGGATCATCTGAGGCGAGACTGCTCATGTTTCGTCTGTGCAAATGGGACTTTGCTATTGAATCTATGATACATGTTGCGTATGGGTTAATATGCTATTTTGGAAATGTTAAGTGCATAGTTTAAGCAAGGCATGATGTTATAGTGTTCTTTAAAAGTAATTTTGGAAAGTGGTTTTCAAAAGATGTGTAATAGTTTAAGATGCATTGATGGTTGCTGGGTTTTGAACATTTCTCATTAAGCCTTGTGTGCTTACGCTCTCATTTCTATCAATGCAGAACATTAAAGGTCAATGACAGTGAGGAAGCAAGGAAGGAATCTCAAAGACTTGTTTTCAAAGTATGGTTTGAACATTACTTAGTAGTAATAAGGGCAATGTGTCAAATATTATTTTGGGAGGGTTTTTGGATGAACTCCCTATTTGAGCAAGTTGTAATGGTTGTTTTGTTTTGCTTGAGGTTTAAAGTGCTTGAGATGTGGATGGATTTAAGTTTTGGATGTTGATTAGGGAGCATGCCTATTGACTTGATGGATATTTGTGCTATGATTGCTAGGGTAGCTTGATATGCTGAGTTGATGTTGTTAAACATGCCTATGAGATAATATGTTGATTAGAGATGTATTAAGTATGTTTTGATTGAGCCAAAGTGTCATATGTTGAACCTAGAGGTCATTACAGACCTATGCATATCGGTACGGGTATCTCAAGATCGGTATGTAGGGTCCTGTTAGGGCTCAGATTGTTGAAATAAAGCTATGGTTACCGGTACACTTAGACACCGTATCGGTATGCCTTAAGAAAAATGTATGCTTGTACCGGTACACGGGTTTGAGTATCGGTACTATCCCTTCAATTTTAACATACCGTATCGGTACGCGAGGTATCGTATCAGTACGCAATTTGTTTACTGGACTTCTAAGTTCTGAGAAAATATAAAGAGGATCGGTACAGGTCAAATCCGTAATGGTAAGAGATGGTCAACACACCATATCGGTACAGGTATGAGTGTATCGGTACGCTGAGCTATTATGTCTATTAATCTGTATCAATACAGACTTGCCTGTATCGGTGCGTTATGTTGTTTTTATGCAATCTTGTTTTGCTGGAGTTTGGAAATCTTACAAATTAATCCCTGATTGTAACAGATGCAATTGTTTGAATGTGGATGATTGTTTTGTGCTAGAAATTAACTTGCGATCATGTAACAGGACTAATCAAGGATTGGTAATTCAAGTTGTAAAAAAGGCCATGTAAATTGTAAAAATTACGTTTTGGTCCCTAATGCATCTTAAAGAATAATTGGATTTCATTTTGCAAATCGATTTAAATGTAACGTTTTCGCTGAAGCTTGATTATTTAAGAAGTTAATATTTTACATCTAGACAAGATAAAAGAAAAAAATGAATTGTTTTAGGTTATTTAGCTCGGGTTTGCTTCGGCAAACCTAATGTGATCATTTTAGATCGGTTTCAGCTTGGTCGGGCTAAGGAGGTTACAATTTAACCCTTAAGCATAATTTCTATCAAATCTAATCAGTCTATTCGAGCAAGCATACAAGGCATCACAATTATTTCAATCAATCAATCATTAATTAATCATACAAGCATCTCAAAATGCACGGTCTCTAAAGCCTCCATGAGTCTCATCATATTCTTAACATCATCATGTATCTCACAAAGATATCAAGTCTCATAATGCCGGTCTCACAACATGCTTATTCATCGTCTACCTATTTTAAGAACACTTACAAGCAAGGCAATCACATTTATGATGCTCATGAAGCAATAAGACTTCGAGGTTTACTAACCTTAAGCCAAAGTGATAAATCCCCAACCAAGATCCTCTAATAATCTCTTTAATTCCAATATTCGACTCCACCAAAACCTCAGATAAAACAAATATGACTACATAAGTCATTTTACACTATCGGACTAATTTAGGGGATAAAATATGTAAAAATAGCTTACCGAGATCGAATTTAGCAAAATAGAATATTCCAAAAGACTGAGAACGCCAAGAAATCATCGGGTAAAGTCCCTTAAAAAATTCAACTCTAGTCAAAAAGTCAACTACCAACGATGGCTCAGTCAACGGTTAATGGTAGCTCGGTCAACGATCAATGATGGTTCGATCAATAGTCAATAGAAGCTCGGTCAACGATCAACAATGGCTCAGTCAATGATCAACGGTACCTCGGTCAATAGCTGACAGCTCTGCTTACCTCAGCAGGCTGACTTGCCAGACTGGCTCTGTCTTTGGCTTGGGTTGGCCCAAGCCGTTAGAGCCTGCTGGAGCCTGCATCGTATGCCCAAGCATAGGCGGCAATGCGTACAATGGGCTTCGATGGCCAGACGATAGCGACAAACTCTAGATCTGTATTTTCGGCAACGAGAAGCTGGATGGTGAGGTCTGTACACGGCGACTAGCGACCAAACTTGGTATTTGAACTCTCCCTAAACTTTCTACACTTCACCACGACGAGTGACGACAGTGACAATACGAAGACCATTTGCTAACGCGTCTTGGTGAGTTCTACCCGATTGTGCTAGCAGTGTCACTTCTGACAGTCTGAACGATGACAAAAATGGGTTTGAAAGCTCCAACCTTCCGAAAGTCTCTCAACTTTCTTTTTTCCCTCATTTTTCTCTCTCTGCTCAAAAATATATTCTTCCCTCTTTTCTCCTGCATGTTATCTATTTAAAATTCAAATAACCATCTCCTTCCAAAATAGTGGACCCAAACTTATTTACCTATAACTTAGACTCCCAAAAATAATAATTCTAGAACCTAGGTCCAAGTCCCGATTCACTAACCTAAAAATTGGGTCGTTACATGTTCAAGACTTAGAGCTTCTGAATACACAAGGTAGGGTATTTATAATAGTCTAGATAACCAATCGATGATAGCTACCGGGCTCAATACAGTTGTTTGTATAGTTTGACATGCATGAGGGACTGATGGTGGGCGTATGAAGGTGGACGTGGTGTGCTGATGACATTGCATCTATGTGAAGAGTAACTGTTGGCGGTTCCCTTGACGTTTCCAATGTGGCAGTTGAAAGGTCACTCAAAGAAAGCTTCTAAAAGTTTGAGAGCTAAGAGGTCACTTCTTGGCAATGACAGATGAAGTGTTGCACTAGGAATTGACTAATTAGTTTAGGATATTGGGCTGTTGGACGAAAATGGGGGTATTACAGTTGGGATTCTCTCGAGTGCCAACATCCACAAAAAGTTTTAAACTCTATGAGGGGATTTAATCTTCCAAATTATATTAAACTTAAAAGCTCCTTCCACTTTAGTATTCATCAACAACTTATATTGTCTAACTATAAAATGTACATCCTTTGCATGAATCCAAGTAAATTGGGATGCCCAATACCACTGCATTAATAAAACACCACTCTACCAGCAAAATATTAAGAGTTGCTCTTCCAGCATGATAGTTTTTTACTAAAAATTTCCACAATGGGCTCCTATGTGGCTTTCCTCCTTGGATCCACTCTCGGTTGGACACCAAGAAAGCTGAACACTAATTTCCAATCTTGCATTTGAATAAGGCTGCCACCCTGTATAAGAACTCCTCATTTGTTCCAAAGCCCACAAGACTTGACTTTTTGAAGTTTATACTAAGACCCGATGTTATCTCAAAGTACCTAAGTATGTATTTCACATTCTTTGTAATACCCCAAAATTTACAAAGTTGATTAAGGATCATTTAGTATTAAGATAATAGCTTAAAAGTTATCTTAGTGACTAAAATGAAAAAAATGCAAAAGTTAGGATTTCTTCGATTATGGGTTATGGAAAAAGGAATTTATGAGATTTAAAGGCATCAGATGATAGAGGGCAAGTTAATTAGGGTGCTTGCAAAGTTTGGTCAAAATTCGAGGAAAATTGGAAAGGGAATTAGGGTTTAAATTTTAGTGACCAAAATGTTAAGCATTCAAAACTTGTGTGGTACAACACTAAATATGAAAAGTTGAAGGACTAAAATTGTAATTTCCTAAAAGTTAGGGATTTTCATGTCATAAATAGATGGATCACCTAAGGGTGTGGATCAAATATGGAATTCTGGTTTGAACCGATATTTCGATTGTTGGGAAATCGCAGTCAAAGTTTAAGTGGAATTCATTTATCCGGATCGAACTGGAAAATTATGAAATTTTACTATATGATAGAATAAGGATATAAAAAATTATTCCCAAGTTTTGGAAATAGTTTTAGTTCGATTCAGGATGAATCCTATGATTTATTTTGATTAAGGAATTTATTTAGTAGACAATAAAATTCTCGATAATTATTAGTAAATCGGATCGAACTAAAATTTCAGATATAGTTCCATGGAACTTATAAGAGTCATAAAATATTATTTTATATCGATTGAACTATTTGGATGTTAAAAATATTAGGAAAAATTTAAATCGATTGAAATGATATGGAATGACAATTTTGTAAATAAGTTGATCGGTAAATGGCATTTTGGTCATTTTGCCCAAAAGGGACATGGAAGGAATTTTGAGAGTTCTTTTATTGATGAATAGTGGCTGATTAGAATCCAACTAAGTCTAGTTGGAATGTTACAAAATGGCAAATTAGAAATATAGATCTAGTTGGAGGGTATTTTTGGAAAGTGGAATTTATGGAATTAAAAATTCATTTTTTATAATACAAGTGGCATAAATACATGAAAATATGAAGGAATTATTAGCAAATTACTCTCCAAAACCGTGGTGAAGAGGAGAAAGAAGAAGGAAAATTTTCAAGCTCGATTTAAGCCTCGAATCTCGGTTTTAAGGTAATCTTTTGAACTACAAAGTTGTTATATTCTTCGAGCTCTATCTTTTTATGTAAATAATTCATAGAATACTTGCTTGGTTGATGAGATTTGATATGAGGATGAAATTAGGGTTTATGAACAAAATTGGGGCTTTTGAAATTTTATGATTCCATGGTTGAATTTAAGTTGGAATCAAGCTTATGTGATGTTAAAATCAAGTTATTGAGTTAGGATTTAAACCGTACATATTTTGGTTTGTATGGAGAAGATTAGGGTTTATGGATTTAAGTCTAATTTAGGGTTTTTGATGTTGGATTAATGATCTAGTAAGCTTGGTTTGTTGTTTGGAAGCAAAACCCTAAGTTAAATATATAGGGACCAATTCGACAAGCTTAAAAGTTAAGGGACCGAATCTTAATTTTATGAAATTTGAGTGTATTTATGTAATTAATGATGTTGGAGATGTGAAATTGATGTTAGAATGCTAAACCGATGTTGAATCGTATTAGTGACCATTTTGACAATTTGTCAAAATCAAGTGACCAAATAGGAAATGAATTATTGGATGGGGATTAAATCTGATTTTTATTTAAAATAATAGAATTAAGGTAGTAATGTTGATTTGAGGACTAAATTGCAAAGTTAAGAAGTTTGAATCCTTACATTTGCATTTTAGTGACTATTTTTGCAAAGAAAGAAAATTATAGGGAATTATTTTGAATAATTATTTGATGAAGAAGATGATGAATTGGAGGTCTGAAGCAAGTGATGGGACTAAATTGAGAAGTAGAAAAATAAGAAGTTAGTATAAATTAGAAGTTTACTATGGAAAGCTATGTAGAAGATTGAATTTTTGGCATTGACTTCGAAAATTCACCATAAATTCTACAAAAATGTTTAGATGATGAATTTTATATCGATGTAAAGATTTGTTCGTCTAGTTTCATTTCCAACAAGCAAAAACTGATTTCGAGTTTCGAGTTAAAAGATGTGAATTTTTAATCAAATGAAGGTTAGAAAATTTACATAGTAGTTTCTGTCAGGACAACTTTGTGACGGGAGTTTGAAGAATTTTCATAATTTTTGTAGATTTTATTAATTTATGTGTCTTATATCGTTAGAATCTTTATCGAATCTAGTTCTTACAGTATGAAGGATATTAAGATCCAATGTGTATTTTGATCTTTAGAAGTAAAACTCTGAGGGTAGGACAAGTTGCCAGAAAATAGAATTTGATACATTTTGTATCTAAATGTTTGATAACAAGCTCGGAAGAATTATTGGAAGTTCAAATTAGTCATTAAGGACCAAAATGAATTTTTGGACAGTATAAGGAAGGAAGGAAAATTATAGAAATTTTTATGTTAAATGATTAGATAGCTTGATTGAAATATTGTTAGAAGTGAATTTAACAAATGTTTGTTTATATTCATGTGGTTAATGAAGTCAAATATGAATCAAAAGAAGATTCGAGGTTCTATGAAGGAAAGAATCGAGTAGAATTTGGTGAGGCATGCTAATAAATGGCCTAGGTGAGTGCATTTTTACTTATTTATTATATATGTGATATGAGTGATTGCACTATATATATTTATGCAATATTGATAAATAGGACGATTTGCGATGAAACGAACTTGATATTAATGAAAATGTATGTTGATCAAAGTTATGTAAGTGGCATGAAGTATTAAGTGGCATATGTGATACATTGATATGGCATAATGATTTATCTAAGATAAATTAGATTTTAGATATTTGGATATGAACTGCCCTTTATTGAATTAAGGATAATAGTATCGAAGGATTGGATATTGAATATGAAAATATTATATTGTTATGCCCAAGTACTAGTGTGAGAGTCTTTGGTATAATTGGATATTCATAAGAGTCACAGCAACTGCAATCCAGCACTACGGGCGATTCAGACACTTCGGTGTTGATATCAGACGCTACGACGTTGCAGTCACTTCGGTGATGTTTAGACACTACGGTGTTGACTCGCACAAAAAGATGCTATAATAAAGAGCAAAGGGCGTCCTCGAGTATGTACTCACCATCAGACGCTACGGCATTGCAGACACTACGGTGTCATTTGATGACTTATATATGATAGGTTCACATTAAATTGTACTTTGGGCTATAATTCATGAAATGCTTTTATGCAGGTGGATAGGCCAGTAAGTCTATATATACATACAATTATGATTTATATTGATGCTTTGAACATGGAATGTTGATTAAAATGTCAATTTTGCCCAAGTACTATTGTGAAATCTTTGGCATTGTTGGATATCCATAGAGTCCTAGTAGCTGCATCATAGCACTACGGTGCGAGATAGACTCTTCAGGGTCGAGATAGACTCTTCCGGGTCGATAAAGACTCTTCAGGGTCGAGATAGACTCTTTGGGGTCGAGATAGACTCTTTGGGGTCGAGTTAGATTCTACGGAGTCGGTTCAAACACTACGGTGTAACATAGCACAAAATGTACGAGTATGAGGAGCAAAGAGTGTCCTCGAGTACGTACTCATCTCAGTCACTTCGGCGATGCAGACGTTACGGCGTTGTAGACACTACGGTGTCGTGATGACTCGCGTACTATGACATCACTTGATTTTGTACTTTGGGCGATAATACATGAAATATATTTATGCAGGCAGTTAAGTTAAAAAAACTTGACGTATATTTGATTGGTAAAATAAAGGTTTAATGATATGATATAAACTGCAATTGGGACACGCTTGCCATTTTGTAGGAACTGTATTGCAGTGTTATATGACAGAGGAATGACTTGATATTTACCTTGGACCATGAGATTTTACAGTACAGTTACATGACTTTACAGTACATAATTATTGCAGTGCAAATTTCTTACATGATTATTCCTGCATTATAGATTACATGATTTTATACTTTGGGCTATAATACATGAAATGCATTTATGCAGACAGAAATGTATAGCATTGTTAAATGACAGAGGAATGACTTTAATAAGTTTATTTTAGGTTATTTCTATACATTGAAATGCTTTACTTCAATTTATAGTTGCCTCACTAAGTGAATACTTAGCGTGTGCTGTTTCACACGTACGTTATTGGAAACTTACCGGAAGAGGAGTCAAGCATATTAATCAAGCTGCAATCTGTCAAACATCAGTAATACATTCTAAACTTATGATATTCTTTATTGGGCATGTATCCATTTATTCGTTGGTTAATTTATATGCTAGTTTTTTGTCAGATGTTTAAAAAAATTTACAAGTCAGGAATCAGCTAAATAATTTAGTAACATTTTCAATGTGTATTTAATCTTCGAATATACGTTGAGAGTGTTACATTAAGTGGTATCAGAGCTAAAGGTTTAGCCAGTTCTGGATGTTAAACCGAGTTTGTTATAAGTCGTTAGTAAATACATGCCCCTAGAATGTCATATTAATGATGTGTTGATTGTATGACTTGAAGCTGCTCCTCATTAGTAATAGATGAGATAAGATTATAATAAGAAACGTAAGATGCTATTGGATTTCGTCAATCGACGAATCTCAGAGGTCAAGAAAGGACTCAGAGTGAATACAATGAAGTAAAATAGTTATTGTAATCAACTTAAGTTTGTGCTGAGTTACCTGCATTGTAAGGAGCTGATGCAGTAATTATAAGATGTTAGTCTTTCACATCTATACATGCACTTATGTTTATAACAACATAGATTATAAGGGAATATATCGACTACATGGAGTACCAGCCTCGATAGTATCTAATATAGATCCGAGGTTTACTTTAAGATTTTGGAAGGTTTGAAAGATATGAATATTGAAAAGTCGGAAGAAGTAATATTATTCCTAAGGGAATATGTTTGTATTTGGGTGGATTAATAACACAAAGTAGTACTTACAATAGAAGTGACCTGGAAAATTTTCTAGAAGTTAAAAGAGCTGAAAGCTCAGTTGTAAGAATTGTTAGACTTGAGTTATAATTAATCCAGTGTACTATTGTGAGAAGCTCTAGAATTATTAGTAAATAAGAAAGATAGTTCTTTAGACCATGTAGTGATTATTTATAAAAGGAAAATAAGAAAAAAATAATGATATATTTTCTATCAGGATTATCAGTTAACCTGAACCAGAAAGACTGGATGTGAGTTTGGGGTATTAAAAGTGGCTTTCTTAGGTCATATTACTTCAACCATAGGGATCCGAGTCGATCCTAAAAATATTACAGAGGTTCGCAATTTCTTAAGACTTATTGGTTATGATCGAAGGTCTGTGAAACATTTCTTGATGATATGTTATGAGCTTGTATAATTGAGTTTGAAATCATGGAAAAGATATATACCGTTAGTAGAAATTGCTTATAGTAATAGTTATCAAGAAAGTATACAGATGGCACCCTACGAGGCTCTCTACGGTCAAAAGGGTAAATCATTATTAAATTGGTTCGAGTTGAAGATTATAAATTAATTAAGTCGGATTTATTACAATAAATGGAAGAAAAAGTAAAGATTTTACAATATAATCTTAAAAAGATTAATGATCGACAGAAGTCTTATGTAGACTTGAAAGGAAAAGATATTCAATTCAAAGACAAAGGAAGAACATGATGTCTATCTTCGCATTGGTCTTTAGACTCTTCGAGAAAAGAAGCTATATGTTAAGTAGTTAAAGTGTAAATCTTGGTTGCCGGAAGTTGCTTTTCTTAATCATGTGGTTTTGGCATAAGAGATAAGAGTAAATCCCAAGAAAGTACCAACTATAGTTGAATAGAAACCTCTAAAGAATATTTATGAGGTTCTAAGTTTATTGGGACTTGTTGGTTATTATCGAAAGTTTGTAAAGAATTTCTCGATGATTGGCTCCCCATTGACCAAGCTATTGAGGAAAGGTATGTCATTCAATTGGACAGATAAGTGCCAATAAAATTTTGAGACATTAATGAAGATATTAATTGAAGCCGGTATTAGTATAATCAGAATCAGGCAAAAATTATGTAGTTTATAACGATGCTTCTCATAAAGGTTTGGGAAGTGTACTTAAGTAAGAAGGAAAAATAGTGGCTTATGCTTCGAGACAACTTAAGATGCATGAGAGGAAATTATCCTACTCATGATTTAAAGCTGGCAATGGTTGTATTTGCTTTAAAGATATAGCGTCATTATTTATATGGTGAATGATGCTATATTTACATAGATTAAAGAAGTTTAAAGTATCTGTTAACTAAAAAGAAGTTGAACCTGAGGCAAGAAGGTGTATAGTCAGTATAAGGATAAATCTGATCAAAATAAGAATTTTGATATTGGATTTAGAAATTAAAATGCATTAGAAGGTATTGAATTTGGATCGAACAAGATTGTTAAGTGTGTTCAGGCCAAAGAAATTCAAGGATGGGTGACCTTTTGGGAAGTGTCATAGAATCAAATTTTTGATCGAATAAGTAGAAGAAGGTGAAACCAAAGACTTTGAAATTAGTTTGATGGATGTTTGTATTATCGAGGAAAAACCTATTTTTTCAAACGATGAAGAATTAAAGAAACAACTTATCTTTGAAGTACGATGTAGTCCTTTGATTGTACATCCAGGTGGAAACCCGATGTATCAAGATTTAAAGAATCAATCTTGATGGCCAAGCATGAAAAGAGTTATAACTGAGTTTGTTTCTAAATATCTGACATGTCAACAAGTAAAAGCAGAACGTCAGGTACCTTCTGAATTGTCATGACTGATTTTAATTTCTCAGTGGAAACGAGAACGAGTGATGATGGATTTTGTATTAGAACTATCTTTGACATCGAATAAGAAGGATTCAATCTGGGTGATTGTTGATAGATTGACTAAGTTAGCACACTTTATCCATGTTCGAACAGATTACCCTAGGGATAAGTATATTGAGTTGTATATTAAGGAAATAAGTCAATTTAGCTTGTTAAAGTTCTTTGGAAAAATCATAAAATTGAGAAAATGACTTGGGAAAGAAAATGAGATGTGAGAAAGTAGTTTCCTCACCTTTTTGAACAGGTACGTGTTAAAAATTTGAGGACAAATTTTCTTAAGAGGGAGAGAATTGTAATACCCCAAAGTTTAATAAGTTGATTAAGGATCATTCAGTATTAAGATTATAGCTTAAAAGTTATCTTAGTGACTAAAATGACAAAAATGCAAAAGTTAGGATTTCTTCGATTATGGGTTATGGAAAATAAATTTCTAAGATTTATAAGCATCATATGATAGAGGGCAAGTTAATTAAGGTACTTGCAAATTTTGGTCGAAATTCCAGGAAAATTGGAACGGGAATTGAAGTTTAAAATTTAGTGACCAAAATGTTAAGCATTAAAAACTTATGTGGTACAAGACTAAATATGAAAAGTTGAAGGACTAAAGTTGTAATTTCCCAAAAGTTAGGGGTTTTCATTTCATAAATAGATAGATCACCTAAGGGTGTGGTTCAAATGTGGAATTCTGGTTTGAACCGATATTTCGATTGTTGGGAAATCGTAGTCAAAGTTTAAGTGGAATTCGAGTATCCGGATCGAACTGGAAAAATATGAAATTTTACTATATTATAAAAGAAGGAACTTATGATTTATTTTGATTAAGGAACTTATGTAGTAGTCGATAAAATTCTCGATAATTATCGGTAAATCGGATCGAGCTAAAATTTTAGAGATAGTTCCATGGATCTTAGAAGAGTCATAAAATATTATTTTATGACTATTTGGATGTTAAAAAGATCAGGAAAAATTTAAATTGATTGAAATGATATGGAATGGCAATTTTGTGAATAAGTTAATCGGTAAAGGGCATTTTGGTCATTTTGCCCAAAAGGGACATGGAATGAATTTTGAGATTTCTTTTATTGATGAATAGTGGCTGATTAAAATCCAACTAAGTCTATTTGGAATATTACAAAATAGCAAATTAGAAATATAGATCTAGTTGGAGGGTATTTTTGGAATATGGAATTTATGGAATTCAAAATTCATATTTTATAATACAAGTGGCATAAATACATGAAAATATGAAGTAATTATCATCAAATTACTCTCCAAAACCGTGGTGAAGAGGATAAAGAAGAAGGAAATTTTCCAAGCTCGATTTAAGCCCCGAATCTCGGTTTTAAGGTAATCTTTCGAACTACAAAGTTGTTATATTCTTCGAGCTCTATCTTTTGATGTAAATAATTCATAGAATACTTGCTTGGTTGAAGAGATTTGATATGAGGAAGAAATTAGGGTTTATGAACAAAATTGGGGCTTTTGAAATTTTATGATTTTATGGTTGAATTTAAGTTGGAATCAAGCTTATAAGATGTTAAAATCATGTTATTAAGTTAGGATTTAAACCCTAAATATTTTGGTTTGTATGGAGAAGATTAGGGTTTATGGATTTAAGTCTAACTTAGGGTTTGTGATGTTGGATTAATGATCTAGTAAGCTTGATTTGTTGTTTGGAAGCAAAACTCTAAGTTAAATATATAGGGACCAATTCGGCAAGCTTCAAAGTTAAGGGACCGAATCTGAATTTTATGAAATTCGAGTGTATTTATGTAATTAATGATGTTGGAGATGTGAAATTGATGTTAGAATGCTAAACCGATGTTGAATCGAATTAGTGACCATTTTGACAATTTGTCAAAATCAAGTGACCAAATAGGAAATGAATTATTGGATGGGGATTAAATCTGATTTTTAGTTAAAATAATATAATTAAGGTTGTAATGTTGATTTGAGGACTAAATTGCAAAGTTATGAAGTTTGAATCCCTACCTTTGCATTTTAGTGACTATTTTGGCAAAGAAAGAAAATTAGAGGAAATTATTTTGAATAATTATTTGATGAAGAAGATGATGAATTGGTGGTTTGAAGCAAGTGATGGGACTAAATTTACAAGTAGAAAAAATAAGAAGAAGTTAGTTTGAATTAGAAGTTTATTATGGAAAGCTATATAGAAGATTGAATTTTTTGCCAGTGACTTCACAAATTCACCATAAATTCTACAAAAATGTTTAGATTATTAAATTTATATCGATGTAAAGATTTGTTCGTCTAGTTTCGTTTCCAATAAACGGAAAATGATTTTGAGTTAAAAGATATGAATTTTCAATCGAATGAAGGTCAGAAAATTTACATAGCAATTTCTGTCAGGACGGTTTTGTGATGGGAGTTTGAAGAATTTTCATAATTTTTGTATATTTTATTAATTTATGTGGCTTATATTGTTAGAATCGTTATCGAATCTAGTTCTTACAGTGTTAAGGATATTAAGATCTAATGTGTATTTTGATCTTTAGAATTAAAACTCTGAGGGTAGGAAAGTTGCCAGAAAATAGAATTTGATACATTTTGTATCTAAATGTTTGATAACAAGCTCGGAAGAATTATTGGAAGTTCAAATTGGTCATTAAGGACCAAAATGAATTTTTGGACTGTATAAGGAAGGAAGGAAAATTATGAAATTTTTTATGTTAAATGATTAGATAGCTTGATTGAAATATTGTTAGAAGTGAATTTAACAAATGTTTGTTTATATTCATGTTGTTAATGAAGTCAAATATGAATCAAAAAAAGATTCGAGGTAATATGAAGGAAAGGATCGAGTAGAATTTAGTGAGGCATGCTAATAAATGGCCCAGGCGAGTGCATTTTTACTTGTTTATTATATATGTGATATGAGTGATTGCATTATATATATTTATGCAATATTGATAAATAGGACGATTTGCGATGAACCGTCCTTTATATTAATGAAAATGTATGTTAATCAAAGTTATGTAAATGGCATGAAGTATTAAGTGGCATATGTGATACATTGATATGGCATAATAATTTATCTAAGATAAATCAGATTTTAGATATTTGGATATGAACTGCCTATTATCGAATCATGGATAATAGTATCGAAGAATTAGATATTGTATATTGAAATATTATATTGTTATGCCCAAGTACTAGTGTGAGAGTCTTTGGTATAATTGGATATCTATAAGAGTCATAGCAGCTGCAATCCTGCACTACGGTGCGATTCAGACACTTCGGTGTTGATATCAGACGCTACGGCGTTGCAGTCACTTCGGTGATGTTTAGACACTACGCTGTCGACTAGCACAAAAAGATGCTATAATGAGGAGCAAAGGGCGTCCTCGAGTTCGGACTCACCATCAGACGCTACGGCGTTGCAGACACTACGGTGTCGTTATGATGACTCATATACCATAGGTTCACATGAAATTGTACTTTGGGCTATAATTCATGAAATGCTTTTATGCAGGTAGATAGGCCAGTAAGTCTACCGTATTTCCTACTGATAAAGTAAGAACGATATTATGACTTTAGATATATATACATACAATTATGATTTATATTGACGCTTTGAACATGGAATGTTGATTAAAATGTTGATTTTACCCAAGTACTATTGTGAAATCTTTGCCATAGCTGGGTATCCATAGAGTACTAGCAGCTGCGTCATAGCACTACGGTGCGAGATAAACTCTTCGAGGTCGAGATAGACTCTTCAGGATCGAGTTAGACTCCACGGAGTCGGTTCAAACACTATGGTGTTACATAGCACAGAATGTGCGAGTATGAGGAGCAAAGAGTGTCCTCGAGTACGTACTCATCTCAGTCGCTTCGGCGATGCAGACGTTACGGCGTCGTAGACACTATGATGTCGTTATGACTCGCGTACCATGGCATCACATGATTTTGTACTTTAGGCGATAATACATGAAATATGTTTATGCAGGCAGTTAAGTTAAAAAAAACTTAACGTATATTTGATTGGTAAAATAAAGGTTTGATGATATGATATAAATTGTAATTGGGACACACTTGTCATTTTGCAGAAACTGTATTGCACTGTTATATGACAGAGGAATGACTTGATATTTACCTTAGACCATAAGATTTTACAGTATAGTTACATGACTTTACAGTACATAATTATTGCAGTACAAATTTCTTACATAATTATTCCTACATTACATATTACATGATTTTATACTTTGGGCTATAATACATGACATGCATTTATCTAGATAGAAATGTATAGCACTGTTAAATGACAGGGGAATGACTTTAATAAGTTTATTTTATGTTATTTCTATACATTGAAATGCTTTACTTCAATTTATAGTTGCCTTACTAAGTGAATATTTAGCGTGTGCTGTTTCACACGTAGGTTATTGGAAACTTACTGGAAGACGAGTCAAGCATGTTAATCAAGCTGCAATCTGCCAAACATCAGTAAGACGTTCTAAATTTATGATATTATTTAGTGGGCATGTATCAATTTATTCGTTGGTTAATTTATAAGCTAGTTTTATGTCAGGTGTTTTAAAAAATTACAAGTCAGGAATCAGCTAAATAATTTAGTAACATCTTCAATGTGTATTTAATCATATAATGTACGTTTAGGGTGTTACATTCGTTGTGTATTCCTCATCTGCCTTCAAATGTATGATCGTATCATCTGCAAATTACAAACGTATGAAGGATTGATTGAGGATGACATTTTGAATACCCTTGATCAAACCCAAATCCTCATCTTTTACCAACAAGAGGTGGAGAACCTCGGTGTTATGATGTAACACCCTCTGCCCGGTCTAGAAGGAAACTGGATCAGAGAGTCACCAAAATTCGAATCGATGAGTCACACTTACAAATCAAATCATGCAAATACAAATTATACGTAACTCCAAGCAAATCATTATTCATCAGTGAACTTAATCTAAACAATCATGATTTATCATCAGGGACCTTCTTGCAAAGTTTCAAACATTCAAGAATTAAAGCGTAAATATCCATAATTAAGGAACTAATTAGAGTTCATGTTTCATCTTACACTTTATACTAAATTAGCCTTTTCAGAATTTTAAGCCATATACTAGTAATTCATGTCTTATTAAACTTACTTGTAAATTTCCAATTCATTTGGAAGTCTCTAAAACTCATGTAACTAGCCTTGGGATCAATTAGGACTAAAGTGCAAAGGTTTAAAAATTGGTATCAAGTTCATAACCGTTTTTAACTGCTATCCGTACCGATTCTCAAGGGTTCGTATCGATACCTTTGCATTTCTTAATATTCTAGTAACTAATTTTGGTACCAGTACGAGGGCCCGTATAGACAGGCTAGGGTACCGTACCGGTACACCATGTACAAATATTTTCCATTGCTCTATTTTAGTATCGATACGGAGGACCGTATCAGTACACTTTGTACCAAATGGTCAAAATTGACTTGGCCGTACCGGTACGCGCCAGATAGGGTGCCAGTACGCCTTGCACTAAAATACAGATTTCCTTCCCCTTTTGATTCAAAACTTATACACTAAATTTCTAACATGTTGAGTTTATGATATTCCAAGTCCTTGTGGATTTTAGCATGCAATTTCTTGATCTAGTCATGTAGGTGCCAAAAAGGCCTTTCATGGAACATGCTTGTTAAGATCACCTAAGCATACCTCATACAATAGATTTTAAATTCACTGACTCATAAAGTCCAAACTTTAATGCATAGATTGCATATATCAAGCGTAACCTCTTTTCTCTCTTTAAACTTATCTCATACATCATGGCTTATACTCTTATACATGTAACATAACAATTTCATAACATGACCTGCCTTTCTTTACGACAATAATTACTTGAATCATGAATTAACATATTAACACATTATAAATTTTACCATTTTTATAAAGTTTCAAATCAACTTCTTATTTATCAAGCATGTCATTATCTCATTCTTAACTTAACATCATAACCTATTATTTAATCTATGTAATATACCACAAGTCAAATCCATTACTTAGCATCTCATTATATCGTACTTTTAATTAGTCTTGTTCATACCCATGCAAATAACATGCTTAGTTCATATGCCACCATTTAGGAGTTCAGACAAAGAAAACTTACCTAATGCTTTAGGAGTGACTTACAGCCTCTAGATACGATTCCAAACACTTACGATGGCTTAAAACCTGAAATTCATGCAAAAAGACATGATAAGCTCATAAAGCTTAGTGAGGTAGTATCCTTAAAAAATTAATATATAACAAATTTCATGAATTGACTATTAACAAAACTAAAGGTGTCTCCAATGACTATGAATCTTGTAAAAATACATGTTTCTATATAAATTCCATGAGATGTCATGCTTGACCAAAACTAAAAATGCATGTTCATATTTCATGTACATGTATATATCATGAATAAGTAGTTTTATTTCATCTTTACCCTTGGATCACAGTAACCAATGGATACGCGAATTCCAAAGCAGCATTGCCAAGTCCATGAATGATCAATCCCTCCGCCTCGTCAATAACCAAATCACGCTTCCCTCTGCCTTGCCACATAAGGGTGATAATCCAAGGATAGTAGTCCACCCGTACATGAGCTCAATGAATTCTACAACATGCCAATTATATCCAAAGTACACTTGTATCCAAGGGGTCTATAACTTTATAATTCCATAGTTCCATGATTCATGTAGCTTGTAATATAGCATGTTAGAGCCGTAGCTACCTTGTATCATATTCATGAACTTGCATATCATAAGTATAATTCCATGGATCATCATATTTGAAAGGTTTATAACATGGTAGAGCCATAAGCTCATCTTCATAGAATAACTTTTTTCTTGTATTATCATGTATCACCATGTAACCTTATGTTATATGTTATCATATATCATGCCATGCATTATCATGTCGTATCATATCATATTCGTGAAACATAAATAAGCTTACCAAGCTTAGCTTAGCTTAGCTTACCATACCATACCATGAATGCCACCCAACTTGCTCTATATGAGCTCCATGTATCATGTTGTCACATATAACAAGAAAATATAGTTCTATGAAAACCATGACAAGCCAAGATGACACCCTATCATCCCGGTCCATAATTACACTCACCAGATATTTCGGGGTTAAGATCGGCCTCGAATCTTGTAACACCTCGATAAAATGGTTTTTATTTATTTAAAATTTTATTGGAATTTGAGGATCCAATTGCATGATTTAAAATTTGGAAGCTGGATATACAATATTTCAACAGTTCAAGGCATTGATCCTAGTTAACCCATTTTTTGCGTGATATGAAAAAAAGAGGGGGAAATTGAAGAAAAATTTTAAAAGGAGATATTTGTTACCAAGGGGACTCAAACTTGTGTCCCTTGGTATTGTGAGCTAAAGTTTTAGCCATCGAGTTAAGGCCATTTCTGGTTGGAACCTACCTCAGTTTAATATTAAGTTGTGTTTAAATTATCTGTACCAAAAAAATAAAATGGAGACCATCTATACCCAATATCATTATTGTTATCTAATATCGAGTAAGAAGAATTCAGAGAGTCTAAAAATTTCTCCAAGATCCATTTCACTTTCCTCTGCCCTGATCATGGCCACTGTCGGTCAGTGGTGTGCACCGCCACCACTGCCTGGACCGTCGCTGAGCTCCGACCAAAACCCTATCAACCATTCGCACTGGTTCCCCGCCGATTATCGTGAAATTGGGTTTAAAGGTTTGTAAGAAAACCCTTTGTTCGCTGCTACTATTTTTTGTATTTTTTGTTATCATTCGGTGTTGGTGGGACACACCATTGCTACCATCGTGCTCCCCGTGCTGAGGCAAGCGAAGCTGTACCTTTCGATCATTGTATCACCGCTGTTAGAGTGTCATTAAAAAAGTTTGAAACTTTTCGGTTTCCTTTTGTTTTGGCCGAAATCTTCGATGATCCAAGCTCGGTAAGCTTCAAAATCCTTTTTATTTTGATTTTCTTATCGTTTTTTTCTACTCTGAGGCATTATTCGACCGTTAGGGCTGTACGTGGTGACCACGCGCAGTCAGGAGTAATTTTGGCAACCTTGATTGGTGCACCTAGAACCGAATTGGCCTGACTAACCTTGGACCCAATCTGGCCTTTGAATCGAGCCAGTCTGATCGCGTGAACTGGCTTAATAAACTACCAGGCCAGTTTTATTACTTTGGGCCGGACTACTCTGGCCCAACGGCCACTGACCTAGAACCCATCTGACCCGACTTAAAACCCATCTGACCCTATCTGAGCCCGTGTTTGACTTGACCCAGAACCCGTCTGACCCGAACCCGTCTAACTCGAACCGTTGACCGAGTCAACCTAACAAAGTTAACTCGCCCAAGTTAACCTGTTGACTAAGTCAACTTGCCCGAGTCAACTCAACTGAGTCAACCCTATTGACTATTGACCGCTGATTGTTGACCTGATAGTTGACTTCGACCAAAAAGTTAATTTTTTCCTAAAAACTCATATTTTGAGTTTTTCGACGTCCTGAGTCTATTTTGCAAAATTCTAACCCGAAAGCCTTCGAATCTGACCTTGAACAGAGCATGGATTTGTAATTAATTATTCAGTTAAAGAGCAATGCAATTGAGTTAAGGTCTGATTTTGGAGTATGTTTAATTGAAGGTATTCACATTGTATTCAAGATTTTTGAGTGATATCAAATTCGGTTTCAAGAGCGATCAAAGGGTCTTTCAATAGTCGGCTGATGTAGCCGGAGTCAAGGTAATACTTTACTACCTCTTGCATGCTTTATGGTACTCGTTGGTAAAATTGGTCAATGCACGAATGAATAAGATTGTTCACTTGTTTATCGTTGAATGTTTGAAAGTTGTATTGATTTCGATAAAGGGAAGTAAACTGGTTAAGACCCGAATGACTCCAATAAGAATTTGATAACTGGTAATAAATCCAAGTTCAATGAATAATTGATAAAGCAATTAAGCTCGAAACCTTTAATTATGAATATTTCTTGTTATAAGATCTAATGTCTAAAATATTTGGATGAGAAGTGACGAAAACACCATTCAGGTGTAAAAAGGACTTGGATACCCCTGAAAGTGGAAATGATCTGGGAATTCATATATGAGCTGATAGTTCTCTAATTCAACCCGTTAAATTTTTTATCTATTTGAAAAATTCTAAAATCAGGTTTCTAACCTTCGAGATTGTGAAATGTCTAGATTTCCCCAATTTCTGATTAAACGTCTGAAAACCTTTTCTTAGAAATAATCTAAATAAATATCTGAAGATCAAATTACTAGAAGTACATTTTATGACCGGATTGATTGAAATGACTAAAATATCCCTAGGTTCTGAAATGTCTGAAAATATCGCCAAGCACCGAAATAACTATAACATCCTCGGGCACTAAAATAACTATAATACTTCAGTGACTTGGAATAAATGGAACCTTTTTAATGCTGAAAGTACCGATACAACTTAAATTGTAATGCCCTTGTGGGTTATAAAGTCTGACTCATATACGATAGTCACTCCTGATATTACTTCGGTATAAGGAGAAATATCGTACGAATACGTGTTCAATTTCTCGTGACATGTTCAGTGATATTTGGTGAAGGTGACCCATTTTGTTATACATCGCAATCAGTTTTAACTAATGAATACTTGTAAAGTGTACCTATCCGGCTAATTGGTAAGTACCGTGATGTTGGGTTCCGAGTAGTTCAAAGGGACTTAGAAACCTGATGAGCAATTAGAATTCTTGAATCTTGCGGATCACCGTTTATACATTGTTGGTTAAATTACCAATTTTCCCCTAGAGGTCAAAATGTTTATAATGCCCTTGTTGGCCAAAAATGATTGGAACATTCCTGATATATCTGATATCCTGGATGATCCATCCTAATGTATCAATTCCTGAATGCTTGGTTGGAGACGTTAGTTACCAAGCTCGTTTTAATAGGGACCTCGTTTCTAAAATTAGTTCAAAATTTGTCAAAAATTTAGTGTTTCCTTTTTCTCGTAAATACCTTGTACCTCCGAGAAATATTTGGCCATCTAGTGTGTTTCATGTGCACAAGAATATTCTCTCTGATTAAAAATAAAAAATGTCTCTATAATTCGAAGCACGACTTATATCTGTTTGAAAGTATACATGATTATCTGATTTGATAGCATGTCATCTGGTTTCTGTTATACTAAAAACACCTATTTGATTCTTATTTTACTGATAATTACTATATCTAATTTTTGTTTTAATAAAATAAATACATATATGCCTCTTGATGTCTGATCATATTATTTTATGTCCTAAACTGCTTTACTTGGGGAATACTTAGGATATCATTGAAGTCTCTATAGGTACAGCCCTGATCCAGTTGATACCTTCAGTTAGGCTCCTAAGCCCTATGGACCTAGGGTAAGTCCTTTAGGTAAGCTCTTACGCTCATTGGGCCTATATAAGTCTTTCTGGACCTAAGGCACCCCCCTTAGCTAAGCTCCTAAGCCCAATAGACCTAAGGTAAGTCTTTCTAGACCTAAGGCATCCCCTTAGGTAAGCTCATATGCCCAATGGGCCTAAGTTAAGTCTTTTTGGATACAGTTATGAGATATTGTATATCGGTGTACGGTTGAAAGGTAGTTAGGTGATTAAAATAAATTTTTCCCTTTTTGAAATTTATCCTACTGAATTAATTTATCAAAGTTTGAATCTCTCAGTATGCTTTCATTTTGCGCTTAATGAAACACACTAAACTTACTAGTTCAACTTTTGTAATCTATCTCTCTTATGATTATTCGAGGTATAAATTTCTTGTCTAGTACTCGGGTGATCAAATCAAGATAAACTCTTTTACCTTCAAGTATAATGACAATATGAAATCTCATATCATATTTGAAACCTGTTGATATCAGACTCATCATGTCAGTTTTATGTTTAGCCATATACATGCATGTGCCTTTAGCATCTCTTGGTAGTTTTGTATTACTGAACTCATTCAAACTCATGTTGTTCTTTACCATCACAGGTTAAAATATTGATCATGGAGTAATTATTGACATCAACATAGAAGTTATTTCGACATTGCTTGCATATTACGGTACTTGTATAATTAGAAGACATGTATGTCACGTCTTGATTTATATTTGAGTCTAAAATTCGTTTTATAATGTGTCTTTATGAATATTGTTCTGTTAAATGAATAATTTCTGAACTAGTATTTTAAATTCAAAATATGTTTTATAGTTTTAAATGGTTTGACCAATTATTTTAATTGAAATTTTAATATGGGTCACTTCGGTGACCAGAATATGATATCTCAGATTGAATTGGGTAACTTGTATCGAGTGTTAGATATCTCTATCTTGAGATGACTTCCTTAAATGTCCAACTTTCGAACTGATGTCTCCTTCCCTACACTTATCTAGCACAAAAATTCAATATAGAATTTATCAAATTAGACACCAAAGATATATAAATTTCGTGATTATGAGAACATGATACTTCTTGACCCCCTAATGATTAACCTTAAGTATTACCAAAACTTGTAAATACCACAAGCTTTGGACTCAACCTGAACTACATGTAAGTCCTTAGAAATTTAAACACCTTATTTATGAAAATTACTCATGAATACACATATTCGATTCCTTACAAGAATAGTACCAAAAGACATGCAAGGAAGTGGGCTTACCGAATTTATAATCAATTTGATAAGGTGAATGCTAGATCGTAGTGAATTTAACTTTAAAAATTCAAGTGCTCCAAGTATTCATCCATGGCTCTTGTTTGTTTCGAAGAAGATGATAAAAGAATAAGTTAAGGCTTTCCCTTTTCCCTTATTTCATGCTTGCCGAGTTCCCAATCCCAATTTCCCCATCTTCTCTCTCTCTCTCTCTCTTTAACCACAATCAAAAGAAATCAACACAAATGACACGTTTAGTGGTGATTAATCACCTTAGGAAATGGACTAATTCTCCCCCAAATCCTTCATTTACCTTTCCTTGATATGAACCTTGTGGTCTAATTCACCACAAGTCCTTAATCTTTTTCCTTACCCATACTTTAGCCATGTAACTTTATTTCCTTATAATATAGTCTCTAATTAGCTTTTTAACTTAATTACAGACTTAATAATCCCATTTTTTTTACCATTTTCGATTAATACCTTATATCTTATATTATTTCCATATAATCCTTAACTTCTTAAGTCTTCAAAATTTTAACTTAATAGATTCTAAAATTAGTCGATTAAATAATTTAGGAAATTATATTTATTTGTCGAAAAATAAATTCCGATCATTGAAAATCATAATTCTACTAAGCCGATTTTTGGGCGTTACATATGAATCCACATCCACATCTAGAGGTGAGTCAGTAAGGGTAGTCGGTTAGTAATCAACTCATCCTTCCAATGTCCAACAAAAATCGGTCTAGTCTGCCCCTCTTCTCATTCGGGCCAAACCATGTAAATTTCTTTGCCCTCATTGGTAGATCCATAAGCTTGCAGTCTTCAATAAAGCGTTGAATTCTTTGAACACTAATTCAACCCCTACACACCAGAAAGTATCCGCCTACAATCCAATCTCTACCCTTTGATGATTTGAGTTCGCATAATGAATTCCATAACAATATATTGTCCTGCACATTATTTGGGGCATATATATTCACCATGGTTGCTTTCATATCCGAGTCATTCCATTGATTATTTTCGTAATTTAACAATGTGTAGTATTATGTGTTATGTCATTTTGGTGTGGCATAATATTAATGTGTAATGTCATTGGTCCACTTTTAATAATGTTTTAAGCGAATTTATTTTATGCAACTTTTATATAAAATACTTTTGAACTACTGGTGATGTAAAATTCATTATCCTAATTGAGCAAACAAGTGTGTAAAATATTAAACATAAACAAAAATAGTGTTTACCAGACGTGGGCATTTCAATTGCAGGGCATCTTGTGCCTTCAGTTACAATTAATTTTACCATGCATATTGGGTTACATTGGCCGAACAAGTTATATAGGTGTTTAATGAGTGCCCTAAGCTTAAACTAACTCAAAGAAAGAAAGTATTAGAGATCTGACCCACCATCGAGGGGACAAAGGAAGAGCCCTTGAATTTTTATTTGAGGCACTAGAGCATGCCAATTCAAATGATGTTTTGTTGGTATATGTTGGCAATGATCGATCTGGTATACATTATTGTATAATGCTCGAACAAAATAAACAAATTATCATTTAGTTGTTCATCAGATAGATCGTCGCCAATATATATACCGACAAAACATCATTTGAATTGTTATAATCTTTTTAGGCATGAAAGTTCGATCTGGGTCTTCAATAATCGGATAAAAAATATTATTTTCTTCTGTATCATGAGTTTTGTTGATATATGTATATATGTACATGTTTTTTCATGAAACAATAAGATGATAGAAAATAATCTTCTTCTTCTGAAACATTAATATTATATGGTATCAGAACAATAAAAGAATAAATTAGAGTTATCATGAGTTTTGTTGTACAATTAGGTATGAAAGGTCAATAGTCAGAGAAAAAAGTAAGAGTTATCATATTAATTCTAGACACTAGAAATAATTGTATATAAATATTTATTTTTTACATCTTTTATATCAATTTTACGTTTTATGTTTGGTTCAAAAAAAATTTAAAACACATCTTTTATATCACTCTTTACTTATTTATTTAGTTCTTTTAGGCAAATTAAAAACAAACCACTAATAAGATCCACTAATTAATCGAGTGGTCAAGGATGCTCAATAACATGACAGAAAATAATCTTCTTCTTTTGCATCATTATTATTATATGATATTAGAACGATAAAAAATAAACTAGAGTTATCATAAAGTTTGTTATACGAATAGATATGAAATGTCGAAAGTCGGAGAATAAAATTAGAGTTATCATATTAATTCAAGTCACTATAAATAATTGTATAAAAATATTTATTTTTTACATCTTTTATATTAATTTTACGTTTTATATTTGATTCGAAAAAATTTAAAACATATTTATAATAGTAATGCACAATACATAACACAACATTAACAATATTGGCTAAACATTCAAAATAATGTATGCTATAAAGGTTTCTTTGAATTAGGTAAAGATTCTTCGTCATTCACAATTATTTGATCTCAAATTGTCCATTAATTATTCAATATTTAATTAAATATCACTTTTTTTATTTATTTAATTCTTTTTAGTAAATTAAAAATAAACCACTATTGAAATTCACTGATTGACTGAGTGGTCAAAGATACTCAATAAGATGACAGAAAATAATTTTCTTCTTCTGCATCATTGTTATATGGTATTAGAACGATAAAAAAATAAACTAGAATTATCATGAGCTTTGTTGTACAAATAGTTACGAAAGGTCGAAAGTCAGACTTATCATATTTGAATAGAATTAATGGTATATAAATATTTATTTTTTACATTTTTTTATATTCATTTTACGTTTCATGTTTGGTTCGAAAAGATTTAAAATATATTTATAATTGTAAAGCACGATGCACAACACAACTAACATTAACAACATTGACTAAACATTTAAAAAAAATGTATGCTACTAAGCTTTCTTTGAATTTGGTAAAGATTCCCCATCATACTCAATTATTTTATCTCAAATGGTCTCTTAATTATCTATCTTTAATTACATATCACTTTTTATTTAGTTATTTATTTAATTCTTTTAGGCAAATTAAAAATAAACCACTAATAAGATTACTAATTGACCGAATGGTCAAGGATGTTCATTTTGTATGAGTTCAAATACTGGCATTTGCCTTGAAAATATAATTATCTCTACTCAATCAAAAGGGTAAACTATTTAAATGACCACTTAACTATGAGCGTGGTTCCAATATGACTACTATACTTTCAATTTTGTCAGTTTTGACCAAGTAACTATTTAAGTGGTCTCAATCAAGTCACATATCGTTAAAACCTAACGGAAGGTGTGACGTGACAGTTAACAGAAATATGTATAATTTCACATTTGGTCCTCATTACTTACATATTTTATTAATTTGGTTCGATTTTTAATTTAATCTAAATTAATTTTTTAAATTCAAAAAAAATATTTTTAGACCAATTAGATAATGAGACGTGTCATCATGAAATGTAAAAGCAACAAAACACTTAAAGCAACTTGTAACCCACAACAAACAACATTGAAAGCAAATACTCTAACCACTAAGCTAATATCACGTTTTTATATAATTTGAATGATATTTTTTATTAAATGTTTCAATTCTGGGCCAACATCCCTCTAAGCAAACTCTGCGTTTTTATGCCTGCAACAAATTCCATTAATATCAATGACTTAGAATTTCATCCCACCACATGACATAAATAAACAACCTTTCTTCCCAACATATCGACTTCTCCACCATAGATTAATCAGCAAAGAATCATGGCAACTCAAATGAAAAAGCTTGAAGAACAAGGGAGCGGATAGCGGCGCTGCAGTGACAGCTAAGAAAAGGAAGCTTCCTCCACCATAGATTAATCCCTAAATGATTTATAGCAATGCTTCAATTGGAGGGTTCTATTTAGGAGATTGGGATTGTCTATAGTCGTTTTTGTTGGTGTTGAATCCAAGCGGAATATTATTGTCTTTGGTGGTATTCTTTGATACAGTTGAAGTCTTTTAATCGTTGGGTGTTAGCTTGTTTTCCTATTTAAAAAAGATTGTAATTTCAATTGAAAGTGTCATACGATCTTTATTTTCATTTCCAAAGCATCATGAAATGTGAACATTGTACTTGATTTGTATCTTACAACACGACTAAGTCAGCAGTCACGAAATGGCTGATTGGTGACTGAATCCATGAATTCTTCATCATTTGTAATGGCCTCCAATATCTCTGGATAAAGGCACACTTCAACATCAATACTTCCTGCTTCTGCTCCAAAAAATAATGTGAGCTTTCCGCTTCTTACCGCAATCGGCTTTCCCCATCCAAAATCATTGCCATACATATCGAATGGAGAGGAGCTACTTGTGATCAGAGAATCACTATTGTCCAAAGTTACAAAATTCGGTCTTGCTGCCCAAGACTAGGAAACTTTTAAAACTTTCTCTGGTCATTGTGCCAATTGCTCTATTCATTCGCCAAGCCAGCTCACCAATTCCTTGTTCCATTAGCTCCTTTGGTTTCATAGTTGTCAGGAAGCTCAGGACACCTTTTGTCTAGCAACGACCACAATGCAGTATTTGATCTCTTCATCAGGGTCAAAGCTTCCGTCACGGATAACAGATCGCCACATATGAGACAACAAAGCTTGAAGAGAGGAGATCTTGTCGGTGCCCATATCGGCATTAGCCTTTGCTTTCAGTTTTGCAATGGTTTCCTTTGAGAAATGGAAAATCCTTTCTCGTGTAGGCGGTAGAACAAAGTCGTCATTGCATTGGTTGACATCGATACAAGACCGTGGAATTCGAATGGGGACATCTATCCCATCAGGAAACCAACGTTGGAAAACAGGGGGCTTGGATAAGTTAACGGAACCTCTCAAAATTTCAGACCATGAATTAAGGAAATGCCAGAACGATGTACCATCCGCCACGACATGATTCATGCTGCAACCGATAAACATACCATCCACTAGATCTGTTACCTGTACCGCAAGTAAAGTGCTGGTGATACCCTTGTAGTCACGAAGCCCATTCAGCGGTAAACACGAGTGAACAACAGACGGAACATAAACATGATTAATGATGTCAGAAACGGTTACTCCATCGGCTGCTGCGTGTATAAACAAAACCCCGGCATCGTTGCAGTCTACGAAAAAGGAAAATGTGTCATCGTCTTCGTGTTGGGTTGTCGCAAGGCGACCTGCCAACAGCGGAAAGTGCTGTAGGGCTTTCGAGAGCGAGGTTTTTAAGTGTTGGATCAGCATCTCCTTGTCCTGCATAGTGTCACGTCCGTAAATTCACACAAACTAGGACGTGCGGCCTTGGGTGCTTGCTGGGCGGATTAGCAACCAAGTAAGCCTAACTGATCGAAGCTAGAATGCTTGGATCGTCGCGGAAACGAAAAGAACAAAGAAAGGAAATGGCTAGCAAAGAAGACCGAGGGAAATGAGTGAATGCTCAATGTATTACTCAAATCAGAAGTGATTTACAAGTGAGGAGGGAGTCTCTATTTATAGTTGAACTCCCCTACATCCAACGGCTCAGTTTAAATTACATCGACGGTCGAGATTGATTTTATCTAATCAAATCTCAATTTCAAATCTCTAATTATCACAAACATTATCTACAAATTATATTTCAAATAAATAGATGATGCTTTGACCGAATTACCCTCCTGAATCCTCCATGGATTTGGCTAAGTCTTGTGGGCTTGCGGGCTCTTTAGCATTCTCCAAGTGTCGGGCCAAATGTGATGGTCTTGGTAAGCCCAAAATGGCGTGGAGGGCCTCCTCAGCTGCCTGGTGTGCACTGGGCTCGGACCCAAGGGTGCGGGCCGTAACAATCTCCCCCACTGGTTCTGGCGACGCCCTCGTCGCCCGACTGGTATGGTAGTGCTCCACTTGGTTCTTGAATTGCCAAAGGGCCTCGGCTGGTTCCCAACTTCCTTCGTTGTCGGGAAGTCCCTTCCACTGAACAAAGTACTCATGCCTCGGCCGGTAGTTCTGCCGTCGAATGACTCTCTCTGCTTCAATCTCCCGAACCTTGTTCTCATAGGAGACCTTCACTCCGACTGGCGCTCGGTGTGACTTGCCTCGATCTGGATCTAACTCATCTCGATGGTAGGGCTTGAGTTGACTGACATGGAACACTGGATGAGTTCGGATGGTCGATGGCAACTCCAATCTGTAGGCCATGGTGCCTACTCGCTTCACAACTTCGAATGGACCCTCGTATCTCCGCACAAGACCCCTGTGCATGTTCTTGTCGCGGAAGATCCTGGTGATTTTGGCAAGGATTTGATCACCAACTTGGAAGTTCACGTCCCTACGCTTTCGATCTGCCCACTTCTTGGTCCACTTCTCTGCCTTGTGTAAACAAGCTCGGGCTAAGTCGTGATTCTCTTGCCACTCCTTGGCAAACTTGTGTGCTGCTGGATTAGGCCCCTCATACTTGGTAGCAACCACGTTGGGTGTAAGCGGTTGTTGCCCCATCACGATCTCGAACGGACTTTGGTTTGTCGCCTCGCTCCGTTGCAAGTTGTAGGAAAATTGGACTACATCTAACAGCTTTGGCCAGTCGTGTTGTGTGGCACTCACATAGTGCCTCAAATAGATCTCCAACAAAGCATTCACTCGCTCGGTTTGCCCGTCGGTCTGTGGGTGAAAACTAGTTGAGAAGTTCAAACTTGATCCCAAGAGATTGAACAACTCGGTCCAAAACTTCCCTGTGAACCGCGAGTCTCGGTCACTGATGATTATCTTTGGCACTCCCCAAAGCTTCACCACGTGCTTGAGGAAAAGACAGGCTGCCTCCTCTGCTGGGCATGCCTTAGACGCTGGAATAAACGTCCCATACTTCGAAAACCTGTCAACAACAACCATAATAGTAGACAGGCCATCAGTGCTAGGCAAACCGAAAATAAAATCCATGGAAAGACTCTCCCATGGTCGCTCGGGAATGGGCAATGAATTTTTTAAATTCAAAAAATTTATTTTTAGACCAATTAGGTAATGAGAGGTGTCATCATGAAATGTAAAAGCAACTTGTAACCCACAACAAACAACATAGAAAGCATCATGAAATGTGAACATTGTACTTGATTTGTATCTTACAACACGACTAAGTCAGCAGTCACGAAATGGCTGATTGGTGACTGAATCCATGAATTCTTCATCATTTGTAATGGCCTCCAATATCTCTGGATAAAGGCACACTTCAACATCAATACTTCCTGCTTCTGCTCCAAAAAATAATGTGAGCTTTCCGCTTCTTACCGCAATCGGCTTTCCCCATCCAAAATCATTGCCATACATATCGAATGGAGAGGAGCTACTTGTGATCAGAGAATCACTATTGTCCAAAGTTACAAAATTCGGTCTTGCTGCCCAAGACTAGGAAACTTTTAAAACTTTCTCTGGTCATTGTGCCAATTGCTCTATTCATTCGCCAAGCCAGCTCACCAATTCCTTGTTCCATTAGCTCCTTTGGTTTCATAGTTGTCAGGAAGCTCAGGACACCTTTTGTCTAGCAACGACCACAATGCAGTATTTGATCTCTTCATCAGGGTCAAAGCTTCCGTCACGGATAACAGATCGCCACATATGAGACAACAAAGCTTGAAGAGAGGAGATCTTGTCGGTGCCCATATCGGCATTAGCCTTTGCTTTCAGTTTTGCAATGGTTTCCTTTGAGAAATGGAAAATCCTTTCTCGTGTAGGCGGTAGAACAAAGTCGTCATTGCATTGGTTGACATCGATACAAGAACGTGGAATTCGAATGGGGACATCTATCCCATCAGGAAACCAACGTTGGAAAACAGGGGGCTTGGATAAGTTAACGGAACCTCTCAAAATTTCAGACCATGAATTAAGGAAATGCCAGAACGATGTACCATCCGCCACGACATGATTCATGCTGCAACCGATAAACATACCATCCACTAGATCTGTTACCTGTACCGCAAGTAAACTGTTGGTGATACCCTTGTAGTCACGAAGCCCATTCAGCGGTAAACACGAGTGAACAACAGACGGAACGTAAACAGGATTAATGATGTCGGAAACGGTTACTCCATCGGCTGCTGCGTGTATAAACAAAGCGCCGGCATCGTTGCAGTCTACAAAAAAGGAAAATGTGTCATCGTCTTCGTGTTGGGTTATCGCAAGGCGACCTGCCAGCAGAGGAAAATGCTGTAGGGCTTTCGAGAGCGATGTTTTTAAGTGTTGGATCAGCATCTCCTTGTCCTGCATAGGCATTGGCGAAAACAAGTACCTTTTGGATATACCCTATTTGAAGGTGCCGAATATCCCAGGAATTTAGCTCAATCCTCCCATCGGATGCCTTGTTATTTGCTGCACGGGCTGTACTTGTCGATATCAATCGCACAGCCGCCATGTTTCTTCGGCGAACCCAATATATGCAATAAACCTGACAATTATACTGAAACACCTACATCCAAGCAAAACATTTATAGTTTTTGGTAACAAATAAAACCTGGAAAACCAAACAATTGATGCAAAAAATCAGGAGCAGAAGAGTTGTTTCCAACATCCAAAGAGACAGATTGATCAAAGTGAAAGAGATTTCAATACTTACTTTTACAAGACTAAAAGAAGAACATCCAAAAGTCCACCTCTCCCTTAATTTCTATGGTCTTATTTTCACACTACTTCTTGTTCTCGTCTTTTTTTTTCCTGCTTGCAAATTATTTTATGTGTGAGGTATTTGGAGTAGGCCATTCAAGGGGTTTTGTTCCTTTATAGGCAGGCGTATATGGTTGTATAACATCTCTGGTTCGTAATTTTTTTATCTATGTTTAAAGAATTTTTTAATAAAACGCATAACTCGAATTAAAGTTTATTCGAAGTTTTATTAATAAAAATAATTTGCTAACCAACAAATTCTAAATTTCTATCCATTGTACCTTTAAGATACTTAAGCAAGCGTTTAAGAGCATTATAGTGCTCATTACTAGAATTATGGGTATATATACTTACTTTACTCCTTACATATGCAATATCAAGCTAAGTATAATTCATTAAAAAAATAAGGCTACAAATTATCTTATCATACTCAATTTGGAAAACACTACTTCATTTATTCTTTAACAGAAATATGATAGTTATAAAGAATTCTCACAAGTATCATGTCAAAACCATCAATTTTTTTTAATATTTTCTCAATATAGCGAGATTGATTTATAAAAAATCTATTTTTGAGTGTTTATAACCTTAATTCTTAAGATTATATTTATCTCTCAAATCAATCATTTCAAACTTAATAAACAAAAAATATCTTTGATTTATTTAAAAATGTAAAAAAAATCTTAAATTCATTTTTATTCTAAATTTTGTGCTAACTGTAATTATATATATATTATTGTCAATTATAAACTAAATATTGATTTGGTTTGGTGGTTTAGGTGTGCCTTACACTCTCAGAAGACTAGGTTTAAGTATTCTGTTTGTACTTTAATTTCTTTTAATTTCTTTGCATTAATTATAGTTTAACACACACATATATATATATATAATGTTGTAAACTATAAATCAAATACTAGACTTGGTTTAATGATTAGATGTCCCCTTCCCCATAACATGGTCAAGTTCAAGTCCCTTCCTAGATTTTTCTAGAAATGAAGTTATGAACTAAAAGTTACGGGATCGAGAAAAAAAATAAAAAATAAAAGGCTAAACGATGTCACTAATAAGAATTATTTTATTGACTTTAAATAAATCAAACCTACTTCCATTAACCTACTTTATCATTAAGAGAATAATCATTTTATGATGTAAAAACAAATAAGATAATTTTTTTTGACAAATTCTAAATTTGATCTTAATCTTATTTAGAGTGAGGGGAGAAGAGGTACTCTAAGAGAAAGAAAGGGAGTGCTCATAGTTAATCTCGAACCAATGACATATATAAATACAAAGAAACAAAGATGAACAGTTTTGTCAAACCTATATATGCATGGATCAAATTAAAAAAAATGGTGACCATTTAAAAGTATGAGGGTAACAAATATGAGGGGACATGTGGGTACGTCTTCAGGTACACAATAAATCCATAAATTTTAAATCACAACATAAATTTTTAAACCCATATAACCTAAACCCATAAATCTTAAATCACAACATAAATTTTTAAATCCTAAAATTGAATAGCTTGTGTGTTTGTGTATAAAAATATTTTTAAAAAACTCATCTATAAAGTACGGGTACAGCAACCCAAGACCGTTTCAAGTACACAATAAATCTTCAGGATGGGTACGTCTCAGGTACGACTTGGGTACATGTGGGGGACGTCCCATATTAAGGGGTACGGCTAAAAGTGGTCGGGGACGATGGGTGATCTTCACGTGCGTCCCCTAGTTATTTTGCTGCCATACTCTCGTTCTTACTTTCTTACTCTGTCCTGATTCAGTGCTCAGCCACTTCAAATTTCATCTTCATTGGCCCAATTTCGGCGATGATGGTCTCAGTACTGGTCGAATTCTCAGAGTGTTGGTGAACGTACGACCACCTCGAAATCCAGATTCGACAAAATCACCGTCACCGAAAAGTAGAATAAAAGAATCTGGCATGATGACAACTGTGGTATGTTTAGCATCGGAAGAAGAAACAGAGAACCTAGCGAATGTTGCTATGTTGGAATTAGAAAGGTTTAATGAATCTGGAAAAAGGAAAATTTTATCTGATGGTTAATGAGTTGACAGAGTATGGGAAACTGAAACGACGGTGATTGTAGATCATTCTAGAATACACTAAAATGTAGGCCTCAACATATTAGAAAAGCTGGGCCAGAATCATTGCAACTCTTTCTTTATATAGCTCAAGGCTTAATCAATCTGTTATTCCCTAACGGGCTCATCAAACAAATTCAGTAACATTTGTTTCTACTGGTTCCTTTATACATTATTATATATATTAGAATTTATTTTATATTTCTCGTATCATTGTTGTACTCGTACCTTTTAATTTTAAAAATTGTCGTTTTTTATTCTCGCATCTGTCCCGATATCCGTATCAATACAACATAGCTCGAAACCCTCCGCTATATCTTCCTCGACCCAAACCTCCCTAGAGGTCTGATCATCCTTCTAACAAAAAAAAGGGATCCAAGCTTGGACCATGGTCATCGAAAGAGAAATTTTCCATCACACAAGCATCGGAAGACAACGAAACAACTTTAAAAAGAAAAAAAATAATAAATGGCAAACTAAGAGCAAGATGAAGAGTAGAACTGGAGGGAAAGCCAGTTACCAAGGAGATGGTAATTGGCCGCCTAAGAGAAGTAGATCTATGTTTTAATTTGGAGAGAAAAGGAAGAGGATTCAGCATAGAGAAAAGAAGGGATAAGAGGTCAAAGAATTTCGATTTCAAGATAATAAAGATATTGATTTGAACCCAATGTAACACCCATAGATCGATACGGGAAGTCCGATCCAATCTGAGGTGTCATATTCGGGTCACAAAAGCGACCCACTATAAAAAACTTAAATAATTTTTTCTTTTTATACATTTAAAATCATAAAATAAATTTTGCTTAAAACACCAATTCAGAACATCATTTACACATAAAACAAAAATTTAGAAGACATATTATAAACTCAAGCATAAAATAAGACACGACGTACATGCCCACTAATTATATCAATACCATACTCTGCAAGCAACGCAGAGGGAACTCCCATCACTGTACAATGATAAATATCTTCTAACCTACGATGATAAAAACAATGTGAGCTTGGAAAAGCTCAATAGTGCAGAACTACCAAAAGAAGCTATAGGCACAAGCATGTATGAGGCTAAACATATAAATGACATGAGGAACATAGTATCAACAAGTTTCAAATATGATATGAAAATTCATTTATCGTTATACTTGAAGGTAATAGAGTTGGTCCTGATTTGATCCCCTGATTACCAGACAAAATGTCTATAGCCTAGATAATCAGAGAGTGATAGATTACGGGAATTGAACCAGAGGGTTTAGTGTGTTCTGTCAGTTACAGATCAAGAAAAAAGTAGACAAAATATTTCAGACGACTATAGAATTTAGACAGGGGCAAGGAGAGAGATATGAAAATTTAGTGTCACTTAACTACCCTTCAGCCGTACACCTATATGTAGTTCCTTAGAAATACATCCATAAGGACTTACCCAAGGCCCATAGGGCATAGGAGCCAACCTAAGAGGTTACCTTAGGTCCATAAGGGATTACCCTAGCCGAAGCGTAGTAACCTACCCAAGGGAATACCTCAGGCCATAAAGAATTACCAGCTTGATCAAGGTTGAACCTACGGTGACTTCATACTATATCCCAAAAGTACCCCAGTAAAATAGTTTAGTGTAGCCTTATGGAAATGGGGAAAAACATGAATCATACATATATTTCTAGTATTTTAGAATTCAGAGAGCATGTTTTTTAGATCAAACAAAGAGGTATATCTCCAGACTGATAGGATTTATGATTCAAATCAGAGAGACAATCTTGGTTTTAGATCAGAGAGAATACTCATGTGCACAAGAAACACACTAGATGGTTCAACATTATTACACAGAGGTATTTAATCATTACTGAAAAAGGAGCATCGATATTTGTTAACATCAAATTGATTTTGGAATTTGAAATTCGTATAGAGGGGTTCGTTAACTGGGGCTCTATCAAGAATTCAAAAGATTAACATCTCAAGATTGTTCAGGATATCAGATATATCAGATTCATTCAGGGTTTTAGATATATCAGGAGAGTTCCGGACAATTATGCTCATAAGGGAATTTTGGTCATTTTAACTTCTAAGGGCAATTTAGTAATTTAACCTTATAAGGGTAAGTCGATGATTTGTTGTGCTGAAGTTTGCTTACGGCTTGTTAGGCTTCCAAATCCATTCAACTAAATAATTCTCATCATCTTGGTACTTACTGAGCATTCGGATAGGTACATCTCACACATATTCAATTCTTAGTACTAACTGTATCTTATAACAGAACATGTCACCTTCACAATCATCACTGAACTTCTTCCGAAAAGTTGAACATGTATTCATATAGCATTCATCCCATAATACGCTAGTTTCAGGAGAAACCTGGGTTGGGTTTCACAACTCTTAAGGTCGTTACATCAGTTTAGATTTTATCGGTATTTCATGGGTTTATCTAGGGCATTCCCCTATTCCAAGTCTAAACAGTGTTTCAGTCATTTCATTACTTGAAATTAATTTAGTCATTTTGATCATTTCAATCAATTCAATCTTTTTTGTCATTTCATTAATTCATACATACAGAAACTTCTCGTAAGACTTGTTCAAGATTTAGGAAAATCCAAGTATTTACATTCTCGGAGGTTTGAATCTTGTTACCAGGATTTTTCCAAGTAGATCAGGAATTCTAGATGAATCAGCTATTTAACTAGATCAAAAGTATATCTCATATCATTATTCACCATTAAAGGTATTTTAGTCATTCTTACACCTCAAGGGTACTTTCGTTATTTCTTAACCAAATATTTCAGGCATTTATCCTTTTAACAAAAATGATCAAACTTGGAGATTTACTGACTTATTAATTATCTACTTAACTCAGAATGTAACGCCCCAAATTTGGGCCTAGATGTTATCTAGATCTATTAGACGGTTCGGGAGAATTGAATTAGGCAATTCGAGCTAGTTTCAGGAATTAATTCATAATAAATTGATTTTGGTTAAAATAGAATAAGGAAAATATTAAAAAAATGTTTAATTAATGTTCTAAGGGTTTTGGGAAATTCAATTTGAATAAATAAAATCATATTTTGGGACCTTTTGGCTTGGTGACTAAAATGTAAAGTTTTCAAAACTATTTTGGTGGCTAAATTATAAAAGGGTCAAAACTTAAAATCTTTAAGGAGCTAATTTACCAAATTTTTTAATCAGATTTTCCCCTTCATTTAGGTTATTTTAAATGGTTTTTAAAAGGTTAATAAATAAAAATAAAAGAGATTTGATTAAAAAGATTTTTAATAGCCAATTTTATTTTCTTATGTAACTACTTTTGCTCTCAACTTTCTCAGCAGCCAAACTATCAATTTTACTAAAAATTCTCAGGAATCATTCCATTATGATTTTCTTTTGATTTCTTGATTGATTCCTTTGATTTTTACACCAAAACCTATTTGCATTCTATGAGATTTCACTCAAATCTTGCCAATTAAGGGGAAATCAACAATTAGAGGTGATTTTCATTTCTCTCCTCTAATTAAAGGTTCTTTATTGAAATTCTCAAGTTCTTAATCCTTTACAACTGATTTTTGTTATGTGTTTATGATTAAATCTTGATTTTTAGGTTTCAATTGAGTTTTGTTAAGAATTTAGTAGATCTTGATAATGGATCTAATTTGTGTTGATTCTAATTAATTTAGATCACATTTGAAACATATTTTAATGTTACAAGAAGAGATTAATAAAAGGAATTCAAAAACTATGTGAATTACTAATTTTATAGGTTGTAAACAGTTAGATTTTAAGGTAATCTTGGTGTTAAAAGGTTGTCAGAGATATAAGGTTGTTATATTCTTGTTTTTGGATGTTAATTGATGATGTTAAGATGTTAAAATAGTTAGGTTTTTGGCTGGGCTTTGTTTAGGTTGAGTTTAGTGATGATTTTGGTTGTGTTAAGGAAGCATTTGATGTTTTTAATGAGGTGAAGTTAGGAAGATGTGTTGCTGGGTTTAGAGATGCATGGAAATGCATTAATCCTCTGTTTTTGTGTGGGTAAAACAGGGGAGATCCTTCATCTTTTGGAGAGGTTTCGGAGGCTTTGGAAGCTTGATTTTTGCATCGGCTAGTTGAGCATTGTGTTGTCGGTGAGTGGAAACATGGTTTACTACTTTATAAAGGTTTGCAGATGATTTTTGGGAGTTTAGATTAAGTTTGAAACACTTGTCTAATCTCGAAAGTAAGTAACAGATGTTCTTGCTCTCATTTTCGGTTTTGCAAAATACAATCTGATGCACTTGATTATGATTTGGATTACCTACTGTTATATGCATGATCTAGAAATGAAAAATGTTGCAAATAATCATATGTGATGATTGTTGAGAATGTCAAATGATTTATGAAAAGAGTTTTGAGAATACTAAAATACATGGTTTATTGTATTGGAAATTGGTTTGATTTGATGCATATGAAAAACGGTGAGGTAATGTGGTTTTATGAAATATATTGGCAAGTGACAATGATCAAATGTTATCGAATATAGTTGGCTAGCCATAGGGTTTAAAGTGTACTATAATAAGTCACCTCATGTGTGTCGAGGGGTTAAGAGTGTGCCATGCTCCACCACAGGAACTGCAGTGGTCAAAGGGTCAAGAGTGTGCCAATTCTCCCACTAGTGGATTTATACATCATAACAGTTAAGGGGTAGTAGTACCATGCTTCGGTTTGAGGATGTATGTGAAGTAGTTGAAGGAACCACTTAGGAAATCTGTGTATCCGGTGTGTTTTTATAAATAGAATGAAATGGTTTTTGGGTCACTTGAATGCCAATATATGATTTAATGTATCATGAGAGGTGGATTATGTTTTGTATGCTATGGTTTATACAAGTAGTGCTATTTAAGCTTGCTATTTTGAGGTTTTAGCATGTGAAAGATTAAACTGAGGTTTATGCTGGAAATCCATGATACATGAGAAGCAAATGTTTTAAAGTGCATGTTTGGAAAGACAATAGAAGCATGAGACGTTTGGCATGAGTTACTTTACATATTTGAAAGCAAATGGTTTTAAATGCATTGATGAGTGTTTTTGAGATTCCCTCACTAAGCTTACACTCTATTTTCTCATTAATGCAGAGAAGTAAGCATTTTTGGACAGTGAGCAAGCGAGAGGCAATCTAAGGGAAAAGCTATTTCAAGTACGGTTTTATAAATACTTAGTAGTAATAAGAGGCAATGTGACCAAGTTGTAATTGGGAGGGTTGTTTTGGTTACTCCCTGGTTTGAACAAGTTTCATTTGATGTTTTGGATTTGTTTGATGCTTATTGTTTTGCTTTGAGGGGTTGGGATACATTTTGCATGCTTGGGTAGAGATCATGCCTATAGGATCTTTGTTTGGATTTGCTATGATGTGAATGATCCTCTACCATGCCTATTTGATTGTGTAAATGTTGCTATACTTGTTATATGATGTTTGTGTAATGTTTGAGGCATGTTAGATTGAGCCAAAGTGTCATATGTTCGACGAAGAGATCATTACATGCCAGTCTGTACCGGTACGGGTACTCAGGGATCGGTACGCGGCATCTATCTCGGCTTAAATCTGTGCAAATTTGCATAGCCGTATCGGTACGCCTTGTAGCCATATCGGTACGCATAGCAAAAAAAATTATTGGTGTAGGTACACAGGCAGCCGTATCGGTACGCCCTCTAACTACTGAAACCCCATGTTTTTGATATCGAACAACCGTATCGGTACGCTTGAGGACCATACCGATACGTTTGAGGACCGTACCAATACCCTTTTACAAAATAAACCTGTATCGACACAGGTAAGGGGCATATCAGTACGCTGTCGGTTATTTCTGGTAATATGCTTTGTTAAAGTTTGAATATTTATCGTTTAGCCCTATTTCTTGATCATGCAATTAAATGAGTTTAGATAATTATTTTAAGTTGAAATTTAACCGAAATGCATGTAATATGATTAATTAAGGTTTGGTAACTTTAAATTGAAGGAATTCCTCTTAAGTTTCCAAAATTACAATTTGGTCCCTAGATTGCAATCATGACCAATTGGATGTCAATTCGACGCCCGATTTAATTGTAAATTTCACCGTTGCTAGCATGATCATTTTAGGACTTAATTATGCATTTAGACATGATAAAAAGAAAAAAGGACCATTTTCTAAGTAAATTATTTTGGGTTTGTCTCGGCAAACCTAATGTAGCTCATTCGGTTCGGTCTGGCGTCTAGGTTGGGTTACCGCGTCAAGTGAATTATATTTGGTGGTATCAGAGCTAGATTATGATTGTTGGGATGTGGGTTATAGTTGTGTGAGGTATTGTTGCTGTTTGAATCTATTATGTAGCATGTGTGGTGTATGATTTTGTGTTTTTATGTTTGAAATGTGCTATATTGGGGTAAAAGCTTAAGGACATATTGCCTTATTACTATGAGTACAAAATGATTTTTGTTTTGAAGCTTGAGCATCTTGGATTCTTGCTTCAAGCTGTCCTAATTAATTTATTTTATTATATTATCATGCTTTAGACTCATATTTTTGAGAAATGGGACCGAGACGAAAGACGAGAGCTTATATGGGTAGTGTTGAGAATGGGCATAAGATGAGTTACCTCCTCCCTCACTGATTCTTCCTATTGGTGTTGGAGTTGAGGGTGGTGTACCTCAAGATCCGTAAGGACCAGTTTTTGGGGATATGACACCGTTGATCCAGGCGATGACTGAATCCTTTTAGGTAGCTATAGCTGAAGTGCAAGTACCTACACTAGCACCTACGACGTCTGTTAGTACGAGAATTTTATGGAGCGCTTGCGTAGTTTAGGAGGTACCGAGTTTAGGGGTCTAGCTCTAGAGGTAATTGAAGAGTGTTTTACATGTACCGAGAGGATTCTTGGATAGATGAAGTGTAAAAATATTCGTAAGTTAGGCTGTATAGTATTCTTACTTCAAGGAGATGCTTATAATTGGTGGACGAATTCTATCGCGGGTATGACGCTTGCAGATATGACGTGGGAGTTCTTTTGTGATATGGGTTGGTACTAAGATGAAAAGAAGCATGAGTTTATGGTATTGGTCCAGAGGAGCATGTCCATGTCTAAATACGAGGTTTAGTTTGTTCAGTTAAGCTAGTATGCACCTAAACTAGTTCTCGATGAGCGTCAGCAATATGATCATTTCTGATATGGGTTGGTCAAAGAAGTGAAGACTTATATTCTGGCTACAGATTACACAGAGTTTAATGTTTTAGTTTTTCGAGCTAAGGATATAGAGCAGAATCTAGGGTTATCCTCATGTTCGGAGAGTTTTAATATTGAAAAGAGGATTGCTGAGTTAGATGATGGTAGAGATCGGTATAAGAAGCATTAAGATATGAGGTATCACCCTGATCAGAGACGTAGTAGAGGTGGTGCTGGGCATGGACAAAACCGTCAGAATACTTATGTTTGGACTCCTGAGTGTGGGCGTTGTAGTAGACGACATTTAGGAGAGTGTTGGGGTACTCTTGGTATATGATAGAAATGTGGTTTGTGAGATCACACTAGGCGTGATTGTCCGCAGTTGGCTAGGGATAGACAGGCTCCTACGCTTGTTGTTATACCACAGAGAGGCTGTGGGCGCGGTCGAGGTAATTTTTAACGTAAGAATGAAGGTCAGAGGACAATTGCTCATACCATAGTGGTTCAACCTGAGGGTGGTGGACCAACAAGGATCTACGCGCATCGTGTGGGAAGGAATAACACATATGTGATTGCAGGTACTTTTACTTTGCAATCTATATCATTACTTTCTTTGATAGATTCTGGTTCTACACATTCATATATCTTGCGCGAACATGAACATTTACTTGATATACCTGTAGAAGTGTTAGATGTGGGTATACGAGTAACTAGTTCTTTTGAAGAGATAGTAGTTGCCAAGAGGTTGTTAAAGAGATTTCCTTTGATGGTTCAAGGTCATGTGTTTGAGGCTGATTTGATAGAGTTGCCATTTCATGTTTATAATGTAATCTTGGGGATAGATTGGTTGTCTGAGCATAGGGTTGAGGATTACTAAGTGGTGGTTGTGGGTGAGAATGTTAAATTCTTGTCCAATGTAGTTTTGGCTCTAGAAGAGCGAAAGTTGTTGGAGCTTGGGGGACCAGCATATCTGGCTTATGCTATAAACCTGAATATGAAGAAGGTGCATGCCCAGGATATCCATATCGTTTGTGAATTTTTAGGGGTATTTTTGGAGGAGTTGTATAGATTACCACTGAATAGGAAACTATAGTTTTGTATCAAGATATATGTGGATACGCCTCTAATGTCGATTGCACCGTATCGCATGGCACCGAAGGAGTTGAAGATGTAGCTTTAAGAGTTGTTGGATCGTGGTTTCATCTAACCTAGTGTGTTACCATAGGGAGAACCGGTGTTGTTCATGAAAAAAATGATGGCACGATCAGAATGTGCATCGATTATCGATAAGTGAACAAGTTGATGATTAAGAAAAATATCTTTTACTGAGGATTGATGATTTGTTTGATCAATTTTGGGGTGCTACTATGTTTTCCAAGATTGATCTAAGATCTGGGTATTATCAGTTAAAGGTGAAAGATAAAGACGTGCTAAAGATAGCTTTTCGCACGCGTTACGGGCATTATGAGTTCTTAGTGATAACGTTTGGGTTGACTAATACGCCCCCAACTTTCATGGACATGATGAATCGGGTATTCTATGAATTCTTAGATCAATTCATGGTAGTGTTCATTGATGACATTCTCGTGTAATCTCGTACCGAGGAAGAACATGATTGATACTTACGGATTGTGAGTTTTGTTGGATAATAAGCTTTATGCCAAGTTGAGTAAGTGTGAGTTTTGGATTAAAGAAGTTGTCTTTCTTATTCATGTTGTTTCGACGGAAGGTATCCGTGTGGATCCGCAGAAGATTGAGGCGGTTGTGAATTGGAAGCAACCTAGGCTTGTAGTTTCTTGGGGTTAGCAGGGTATTATCGTCATTTCATGGATGGTTTTTCGAAGGTTGCTGCTCCTTTGACAAAGTTGTTACAAACTGAAGTAAGTTTTGAGTGGACGAATAGTAGACAACAAGCTTTTGATAAGTTGAAGGAAGCTTTGACGCAAGCTCCGATCTTAATTCAACCTAAGTCGGAGGAAGAGTTTGTAGTTTATAGTGATGCATTCTATGTTGGTTTGGGGTATATGTTGATACAAGGGGGAAAGGTTGTAGCTTATACATCTAGGCAGCTGAAGGTGCACGAGCGTAACTATCCTACGCATGATATAGAGCTTGTCACGGTGGTGTTTGCATTGAAGATTTAAAGGCATTATTTGTATGGTGAGAAGTGTACCATGTATACGGATCACAAGAGTTTAAAATATCTGATGTCGCAAAAAGAGTTGAATCTTAGACAACAGAGATGGCTATAGTTGCTCAAGGATTATGAATTGACGATTAAGTATCATTCGGGTAAGGCTAATGTTGTAGCCGACACCTTGAGTAAGAAGGTTGCAATGAAGTTGAGGGTAATGTTTACTCGTTTTAGTGTAATGCAAGAAGGTGGTTTGTTGGTTGAGTTGCAAGTGAAGCCATCGTTGTTGCAGATGATCATGGAGAAATAACCGTATGATGAGTCGTTGGTACCGCATGTTAAGAATATTATGGATGGTATTTAGACATATTTTTGTTTCAATGATGAGGGTGTTTTGTGCTTTAAGAGTTGAGTGGTTGTGGCAAAAGATGAGGAGTTGAGGCTCACTATCTTGACTGAAGCTCATTCAAGTCATTTTGCTATGCATCTGGGGAGTACAAAGATGTATCAGGATTTGAAGAAGGAATAATTTTTTGGTTGTTTTGAATAAAGATGTAACGAATTTTTTTGCTCGATGTATGGCATGTCAGCGTGTTAATGATGAGCATCAGTTTCCTTTCGAGCTGTTACAACCGTTGAAGATACCGAAATAGAAGTAGAAGAGAATTACCATGGATTTTGTAACCAGATTGCCTTTGAAGCTATTAAAGAAGAATTTTTTATGGGTGATTGTGAATAGGTTTACGAAGTGTGCACATTTTTTTACTGTACATACGACGTATACTTTGGATAAGCTGACAGAGATGTATATCGCTGAGATTGTGAGGTAGCATGGGGTGCCTAAGTCTATAGTATCGGATAGGGATCTGCACTTTATTGCAAGGTTTTGGGAGTATTTACATAAGGCTTTGAGTATGCGGTTGAATTTTAGTACTTCGTATCATCCTCAAACATATGATCAGTCTGAATGTGTTATCCAAGTGTTAGAAGATATATTACGGTGTTGTATCATTGATTTTCAAGAAACGTGGGAGAAACAATTACCGTTGACAGAGTTTTCCTATAACAATAGTTATCAGACTAGTATTTAGATGGCTCCGTATGAAGCTTTGTATGGTAGGAGGTATCGCATGCCATTTTGTTGTGCTGAGGTGGGCAAAAAGTATGTTTCCCTGCCTGATGTACTGAAAGACACTAATGACAAGCTGAAGCTTATTAGTGACTGGTTGAAAATGGCTTCAAATCGACAAAAGTCTTATGTTGACTTGAAGTGTCGGGAGATTGAGTTCACTATTGGAGATAGAGTGTTTCTTAAGGTTTCGCCTTGGAAGAAGGTAATGAGGTTTGGACGGAAGGGTAAGTTGAGTCCAAGGTTTATTGGGTCGTATGAGGTGTTGGAGCATGTTGGTCCAGTTGCTTGTAGGTTAGGGTTGCCTGCGGAGTTGGAGAAGATGCATGATGCTTTCCATGTATATAAGCTTCAGAGATATAGATTAGACCCGTTGTATGTGATGCTTGTTGAGGAGATCGAGTTGAGTCTTGATTTGACCTATGATGAAGAGCTGGTGAAAATTCTAGATTCTAGCAACAACGTTCTTCGTGGAAAGACCATTGAGTTGGTAAAGTTGTTGTGGCGACATCATGGTGTTGAGGAAGCCACATGGGAAAGTAAAGAACACATGAAGAAGCAGTTTCCTTACCTTTTTTCGTTAGGTAAATTTCGAGGACAAAATTTATTAAGTGGGGGAGAGTTGTAATGCCCCAAATTTGATCCTAGACGTTAGCTAGATCGATTAGACAGTTCAGGGGAACCAGATTAGGCGTTTTGAGCTAGTTTCAGGAATTAATTAATAATAAATTATTTTTGGTTGAAATAAAAATGGAAAAATATTAAAAATGTTTAATTAATGTTCTAAGGGTTTTGGGAAACTCAATTTGAAGAAATAAAATCTGATTTTGGGATATTTTAGCCTGGTGACTAAAATGTAAAGTTTTCAAAACTGTTTTGGTGGCTAAATCATAAAAGGGTCAAAACTTAGAATCTTTAAGAAGCTAATTTACCAAAGTTTTTAATCAGATTTTCCCTTAATTTAGGTTATTTTTAAATGTTTTTAAAAGGTTAATAAATAAAAAAAAAGATTTGATTAAAAAGATTTTTAATAGCCAATTTCATTTTTTCTTACGTAACTAATTTTGCTCTCAACTTTCTCAGCAACCAAACTATCAGTTGTACTAAAAAATGCTCAGGAATCATTCTTTTTTATTTCTTTTTGATTTCTTGATTGATTACTTTGATTTCTACACCAAATCCTATTTGCATTCTAGGAGATTTTACTCAAATCTTGCCAATTAATGGGGAAATCAACAATTAGAGGTGATTTTCATTTCTATCCTCTAATTAAAGGTTCTTTATTGAAATTTTCAAGTTCTTGATCCTTTACAACTGATTTTTGTTATATGTTTATGATTAAATCTTGATTTTAAGGTTTTAATTGAGTTTTGTTGAAAATTTAGTAGATCTTGATAATGGATCTAATTTGTGTTGATTCTAATTGATTTAGATCGCATTTGAAACATATTTTAATGTTACAAGATGAGTTTAATAAAAGGAATTCTAAAACTAAGTGAATTGCTAATTTTCTAGGCTGTAAATAGTTAGATTTTAAGGTAATCTTGGAGTTAAAAGATTTTTGGAGATATAAAGTTGTTATATTTTTGTTTTTGGATGTTAATTGATGATGTTAAGATGTTAAAATAGTTAGGTTTTTGGCTGGGCTTTGTTTAGGTTGAGTTCGGTGATGATTTCAGCTGTGTTAAGGAAGCGTTTGATGGTTTTTAGTTAGGCAAAGTTGGGAAGATGTGTTGCTGGGTTTAGAGATGCATGGAAATGCATTAATCCTTTGTTTTGTGTGGGTAAAACATTGGAGGTAGATCCTTCATATTTTGGAGAGGTTTTGAAGGCTTCGGAAGTTTGATTTTCGCATCGGCTAATGGAGCGTTATGTTGTCGGTGAGAGGAAACGTGGTTTACTGTTTTATAAAGGTTTGAAGATGATTTTTGGGAGTTTAGATTAAGTTTGAAACATTTGTCTAAGCTCAGAAGTAAGTATCAGATGTTCTCGCTCTCGTTTTTGGTTTTGCAAAATACAATCTGATGTACTTGATTATGATTTGGATAACCTACTATTATATGCATGTTTTAGAAATGAAAAATGTTGCAAATTATCATATGTGATGATTATTGAGAATGACAAATGATTTATGAAAAGAGTTTTGAGAATACTAGAATACATGGTTTATTGTATTGGAAATTGGTTTGGTTTGATGCATATGAAAAACAGTAAGGTAATGTGGTTTTATGAAATATATTGACAAGCGATAATATTCAAATGTTATCAGATATAGTTGGCTAGCCATAGGGTTTAAAGTGCACTATAATAAGTAGCCTGATGTTTGTCGAGGGATCAAGAGTGTGCCATGCTCCACCATGAGAACCGCAACGGTCGAGGGGTCTAGAGTGTGCCAATTCTCCCGCTTGTTGATTTATACATCATAATTGTTGATGGGTAGTAGTACCATGCTTCAGTTTGATGATATATGTGAAGTGGTCGAAAGAACCACTTGGGAAATCTTGTGTTTCCGATGTGGTTTTATAAATAGAATGAAATGGTTTTGGGTCACTTGAATGCCAATATATGATCTAATGTATCATGAGAAATGGATTATGCTTTGTATAATATGGTTTTATATATGTGGTGCTCTTTAAGCTTGCTATTCTCAGGTTTTAGCATGTGAAAGCTTAAATTGAGGTTTATGCTAGAAATCTATGATATATGAGAAGCAAATGTTTTAAAGTGCATGTTTGGAAATACAATAGAAGCATGAGACTTTTGGCATGAGTTACTTTACATATTTGAAAGCAAACGGTTTTAAATGCATTGATGAGTGTTTTTGAGATTCTCCCACTAAGCTTATAAGCTTATGCTCTCTTTTCTCATCAATGCAGAGAAGTAAAGATTTTTGGATAGCGAGCAAGCAAGAGGCAATCTAAGGGTGAAGCTATTTTAAGTGCGGTTTTATAAATAATTAGTAGTAATAAGAGGCAATGTGACCAAGTTGTAATTGGGAGGTTTGTTTTGGTTATTCCTTGGTTTGAACAAGTTTCATTTGATGTTTTGGACTTGTTTGATGCTTATTGTCCTGCTTTTCGGGGTTGGGATATGTTTTGCATGCTTGAGTAGAGATCATGCCTATAGGATCTTTGTTTGACTTTGCTATGATGTGAATGATCCTCTACCATGCCTATTTGATTGTGGAAATATTGCTAGACTTCTTATATGATGTTTGTGTGATGTTTGAGGCATGTTAGATTTGTAATACCCCAAAGATCGGCATAGTATTATGTTACCAATTCAATTATGATTTAAATGTCTTGTTTCGTTTATTTTGCTTGGAATTAATTAAGAATAGGACCATATTGGAAGAGATGAAAGAAAGGTTAGTCTTTAGTTAAGGGACTAATGTGTATATCATCATAACTTGGGGTTTTGCATGTAAACTTTACTACACCTATGGGCTTGTACACTTGCCATGCATGGATGAAGGCAAGTGTGTAGTTAGTGTCAGCCTTGAGGAAGAGGAGAGTTGTCATCCTCTTCCTTTTTACTAACCGATTGCCATGACAATTGTCAGAGAAAGAGATGAAATTGGAGAGAGAGCTTGGTGCCTAAACAAATTTGAACAATCCTTGCGTACTCTATCAGCAATTTGGTGAAGAATAGTAAGCAGTTCCTTCCTTCTTCGAATCTCATTAAAAGCTTGGGTTTAATTCTAACCTCTTTATGAATTCTTGAATTTAAAATGATGAAAATGCTTCCTTGTATGTTTGAGTAATGTTATTCGATTGTATGCTATAGCATTTATGGAAGATATATGAATTTCTTGAGAAATTCTCATGGAAGTGCATCATTGAATCTTATGGGAATTTAAGATTAGTTTGGGATACTAATTTTGTTTGATAAAGAATTTGAAAAATACTTAAGTATTCGAATGATGTCATGTTTAATATGTTAAGTATGCTTGAATTTGATTTGAGGTTAGGATATGAAAATGAGTGTAAAACTGAAACTAGTGAATGCCATATATGTGTATTCAGCTTTGAATAGTTGTGAACAGCCCCTATATGTTAATTAATAATAAGAATAAGAATAGGTATCAATTGTAGTAACCATCTTGAATCTAGAGTCTTCAAGTTGTTAATAGTTGAATATAAAGAAATATGAGATCAAACAATGGTTGATAATATTTTTCGGGTCTGCTTTACTTGTAAAGGGGACTGTATTTACATTAATATGAGACTGATTTGAACAAGTATAAATAGGTGCTGGACTGTTTGAGTATATATGTAGGTATACATTTGTAATTTGGGCTGTTTTGCTACTTTAAGGTTGTTAAGGGGCTGTTTTGTAAGCTGGAAGTTAAGGGACTGATTTATAAATTATTGGAACTGTTTAGCAAGAATTAGGGACTGTTTTGAAAGGTTTAGGGACTACTAATGAAGCTAAAATCAAGCCTACTGAAATCTGCCTAGAAAACTCTGTTCTGGGCAGCAACTTTGAAAATTCACTATAAATTGTATAAATGGAATTATGGGCTGAAATTTATATGAATGGAACCTTAATATGTCTATTTTCATTAGAAACAAACGAAATGGAATTCTGGATTGTAAAATGGATTTTAGAAATGAAAATCTAGGGATAGTGCAAATTGTCCAGTGTTGTAAATTGCCCTGTCTTTAAGCTAAAAACTGTATTAATTGAAAAATATTAAAATGCAAGGCCTATATGGTTAGAAAGATAGTTAAATTAGCTTTCCAACGGTGTAAACCAATTGAAATTCCAACATACGGAATGAAAGTTATGCATGTTTAAGTAAACAGTGAATAAGCTGCCTGACATCAGCAGTTTAGATGTTATTGGTCTTGTATATGTGATGTATTAACCTTGTTGCTATGTTGAATGATTTTGTGATTACATGTTTTGACCTTGTCCTATCTATGTGATTTATTAGAGCAAATAGAGGACTTTGGAGAAGGATCTAAAGTCGAGCATTCAAGGGACAAGAAAAAGAGGATAGTATTGCGAGACTAGCTAGCTTGGAGTATTGTGAGTGTAGTTTACAATAGGATTAGGACTTAGGTCCTAATCAAATATGCATGACTATCTTCTTGCTATTGATATGCCATGATAATGAGCTTAATTAAACTTGAATATGAATTAAAAGGGAAGATTGGACTAAGCTGAAATTTGTGATTAAGTAATAGCATGGAAATGGATAAGTTAAATTATTTAGAAAGAAACGTGTAAACATTGTGTGATTCCATGCCTTGAATGATTACATTCGAATTGCTTGCTTAAGTTATACTATGAATGTAATTCTCGAATATGAATTGTTGTTTAAATTTAGTGCTAGCATGTAAGTTTGGAAACATTGATCCTTGTATGCATAACATGGTAACTTAATGCTTGCTTGATAGTGCTCTATGATGTAAATGCTTGATTCTTGATGCCTTGGGTGTAAACCATCGAATGCTTGCTTGTATGGATTTCTTTGATAAAAATACTTGGTAACATGAATTAAGTCATGAAATAAAGACCTTTCTTGATGCCTAAGATGGCATATGTAAAATGTTTACTCGAATAACAAGTTAAATTGCAAAATGTTGAGCTAAGGATCAATTGGCCTAAGGGCTAAGCTTGACCGTGATATAACTTGCTTGAATGTGATCCTTGAACATGAATTGTTTTGCCTTGAACATGAAACACTTGAAAACGTGAAAAGTAATCAAAGAGCTAAGGCTCAATTAGCCTAAGGGCAAAGCATGATATTGCTATAACTTGCTTGAATGTAATTCTTGAATATGAATTGTCTCGACTTGAACATGAAAGCATAAAACATAAGAAACAACAACAAGCTTTAAAATATAAGAATGCCCCTCTAATAAAAGTTTAAAGATTATAAAGACTTTAATTGCGTACAATGGAAGTCCTTGGATACAATGGTATGATGCATGGTATACTTGGGACTACGGTACATGAGCCACGACTCAGGGGTACGCCCCATTACATGAAATATATTATTGGCGATAGTTGGAGGTAACGGGGGAGTTGTACAGAGATTGGCGACAGTTGGTCGGATAGTGAGAAGTATATGATTACATGTTCCCGATATTAGCCATTGCTATGTGCTTTGAGCTAAGTATCTCTCGGACCTTTATGGTCAAACACGGACCAATATTATTCATGACCAATTGTGATCCAAGGTAAACATGTTAAAAAGATATGAACCTTATTAAGAAATTGAATAAGAAATTCAAAAGAAAAACTTGAATACTTGAATTATATCTGGAAATATTTAAATGACTTGATAAGAAATCTTGAACACTTGAATCACTTGACATGAATCCTTGAAATACTCGAATTGTTTGACATGTAATGCTTGATTTTTTGACATGAAACTCTTGAAATGATAATTGTCTATGCTTGGACCTTATATTGTATGACTTGCTACTTGGAATGGCTTATGGTTTCACTTGAGCTAATGTTTACTTGATTGGTTTGCTTGACAAGCAAACTTGATTTCTTGAACATATTACTTGACTTGTATACTCGAATTTCTTGTTACATGATTGTTACTTGAAAAAGATCTTGATCTTACTTGAATTAATGAGTGTTGTTGCCGAGTACATCTTGTAAATAAAAATATGGATGTTTTGGCATTGTAAATTATGTGTACATGTTATATGATTGAATTGGCTAGACTAAATGAAAATATGGACTGTTTTGGCATTGTAAATTATGTATACATGTTATATTATTGAATTGGCTAGACTAAATGAAAATATGGACTGTTTTGACATTGTAAATTATGTGTACATGTTATATGATTGAATTGGCCAGACTAAATGAAAATATGGACTATTTTGGCATTGTAAATTATGTGTACATGTTATATGATTGAATTGGCTAGACTAAATGAAAATATGGACTGTTTTGGCATTGTAAATTATGTGTACATGTTATATTATTGAATTGGATGGACTAAATAAAAATATGGACTGTTTTGTATTGCAAGAATGTATAAACATGCATAATGGACAGCTAAGTAATAAAGCTTAAATTAAAGAAAGTAACAAGCAATAAATAAGCCTTAAGGCTTACATGCTACTTAAAATGTATACTTTTACACTTGATAAACTTGTCACATGAAATGCTACTCAAAATGGACTTATACTTTCACTTGAATCAATGTGTATAACTTGTGAACATATCTTGAGTGATATGCTTGAAATAAATTGTGATTATGTTACTTGACTTGGAAATGTTGTGATTTGCTTAAACATGATATCAATTGACTTGAAATGATTGAAGATTGAATTGTGAGCTATGATTTTTCTTGTCATGCTATCTTGCTACTTGAATGATACTAGAAAATGTTTACTTGATAATTACTCAATAAGTTTACAATGCTTCTTGATTTGCTTGACAAATTGTGTACTTAACATTTGCTTGCCTTGATGTTTAATTTCCATATGCATGATGATACATGTGTCATGATTTTTGCTTGACTTGGAATGCTATAAACCTTAATAGGGCTACTTGATTTATGGTGACATGACATAATAATTGGTTAGATCTAGTACTACCTCACTAAGTACAAATTGTACTTATCACTCTTGTTTCTTCTCTTCCCAAACCATAGGTTGGGTGCTTCAAGGTGAATTACTTGCTCCCGAAGTCAGATTTCTCGAGCTTGAAGTAAGACACAATCAAAGGCATAAGTATGAATCCATACTTGTTTGTAATGCTCCTAGTGGTTGGTGGCACCTAGATTTGTATATAGTTAAGCTAGGCCATCCATTTGATATTTTGAAAGCTTGTATATGATTACGAATTTGGCCTCTAATGTGCGAAGGCTTAATTGCTCAAATTTGAAGTTTGTAATGACCTAATTTTCTTGTGAATGGAATAGTAAGATGTGCATATAAGAACTCTAAGATTAAGTGAACACTTGCTAGCCATTGTATGCTATTCAAATGTCACACGTTCATGGGTAGGTAGTAGTTAACTTTGAATGAAAATTGGAAGTAACCAATCAAAATAAAGACCTATAATGAATAAGGAACTTGCTTATGCTTATATGATTAAATATGAGGTCTAGGTGGTAACTTATCACGAATGATAAACATGTTATGCTTTCTTGAGATTGGATTGAATGTATGAACATAAAAGCATGACTAGTTAAACCTACATGAAACATCTACATGACTTGAACATAATGAGATTGGGTACAAAACAATATGTTCTTGTCTAAGTATGATATCTGAATGCTATGCATGGTCACCTTTTTAAATAGTAGACATCTTTAAATTTAGAATTGCAAATGTATAACCAAGTTGGTAATCTAGTGTGAATAAAATACATATTCTTGTTGTATGATAATATATGAACATTTAAATGCCATGTTAGTCACTCAACTTTTCTAATAGTGATGAGTCCTTGAAAAGTTTTAAATTATTTGTGTTTCCAATAATGATCCCATGTCGGTTTACTACTAAACTAGGGTAAGGGGTGTTACATTTAATTGGTATCAGAGCATGGTTTAGTCAATTCTCGAACTAAACATGAAATCACTACATTTTCTTAAGTCTAGTGTGCCACCTAGGAGTTCGAATTCTTGATTGTATTGGTAGTTGTAACCAATACAACTGTTTTCTTTGTTTGACAAATTCAAAGTATGTAAAAATATTATGAACTTTATAATGACAATTCTTCGTCATCGAAGAAATTCGAGGGCAAATTTCTTTTAAAGGGGGGAGAATTGTAATACCCCAAAGATCAGCTTAGTATTATGTTACCAAATCAATTATGATTTAAATGTCTTGTTTCATTTATTTTGCTTGGAATTAATTAAGAATAGGACCATATTGGAAGAGATGAAAGAAAGGTTAGTGTTTAATTAAGGGACTAAAGTTTATCTCATCTTAACATGGGGTTTTGCATGTAAACTTTACTACACCTATGGGCTTGTACACTTGCCATGCATGGATGAAGGCAAGTGTGTAGTTAGTGTCAGCCTTGAGAAAGAGGAGAGTTGTCATCCTCTTCCTTTTTACTAACCGATTGCCATGACAATTGTCAGAGAAAGAGATGAAATTGGAGAGAGAGCTTGGTGCCTAAACAAATTTGAACAATCCTTGCGTGCTCTATCGGCAATTTGGTGAAGAATAGTAAGCAGTTCCTTCCTTCTTCGAATCTCATTAAAAGCCTGGGTTTAATTCTAACCTCTTTATGAATTCTTGAATTTAAAATGATGAAAATGCTTCCTTGTATGTTTGAGTAATGTTATTCGAATGTATGCTATAGCATTTATGGAAGATATATGAATTTCTTGAGAAATTCTCATGGAAGTGCGTCATTGAATCTTATGGGAATTTAGATTATTTTGGGAGACTAATTTTGTTTGATAAAGAATTTGAAAATACTTGAGTATTCGAATGATTTCATGTTTAATATGTTAACTATGCTTGAATTTGATTTGAGGTTAGGATATAAAAATGAGTGTAAAACCGAAACTAGTGAATCCCATATATGTGTATTCAGCTTTGAATAGTTGTGAACAACCTCTATATGTTAATTAATAATAAGAATAGGTATCAATTGTAGTAACCATCTTGAATCTAGAGTCTTCAAGTTGTTAATATTTGAATATAAAGAAATATGAGATCAAACAAGGGTTGATAATATTGTTTGGGGTCTGCTTTACTTGTAAAGGGGACTGTATTTACATTAATATGAGACTGATTTGTACAGGTATAAATAGGTGCTACACTGTTTGAGTATATATGTAGGTATACATTTGTAATTTGGGCTGCTTTGCTACTTTAAGGTTGTTAAGGGGCTGTTTTGTAATCTGGAAGTTAAGGGACTGATTTATAAATTATTGGAACTGTTTAGCAAGAATTAGGGACTGTTTTGAAAGGTTTAGGGACTGCTAAAACCAAGCCTAGTGAAATCTGCCCAGAAAACTCTGTTCTGGGCAGCAACTTTGAAAATTCACTATAAATTGTATAAATGGAATTAAGGGCTAAAATTTATATGAATGGAACCTTAATATGTCTATTTTCATTAGAAACAAACGAAATGGAATTCTGGATTGTAAAATGGATTTTATAAATGAAAATCTAGGGACAGTGCAAACTGTCCAGTGTTGTAAATTGCCCTGTCTTTAAGCTAAAAACTATATTAATTGAAAAAGAAATAAAATGCAAGACCTATATGGTTAGAAATATAGTTAAATTAGCTTTCCAACGGTGTAAACCAATTGAAATTCCGACCTACGAAATGAAAGTTGTGCATGTTTAAGTAAACAGTGCACAAGCTGCCTGACAGCAGCATTTTAGATGTTATTGGTCTTGTAAATGTGATGTATTAACCTTGGTTCTATGTTGAATGATTTTGTGATTACATGTTTTGACATTGTCCTATCTATGTGATTTATTAGAGAAAAGAGATGACTTTGGAGAAGGATCTAAAGTCGAGCATTCAAGGGACAAGAAAAGAGGATAGTCGTGCGACACTAGCTAGCTTGGAGTATTGTGAGTGTAGTTTACAATTGGATTAGGACTTAGGTCCTAATCAAATATGCATGTCTATCTTCTTGCTATTGATATGTCATGATAATGAGCTTAATTAAACTTGAATATGAATTAAAAGGGAAGATTGGACTAAGCTGAAATTTGTGATTAAGTAATAGCATGGAAATGGATAAGTTAAATTATTTAGAAAGAAATGTATAAACATTGTGTGATTCCATACCTTGAATGATTACATTCGAATTGCTTTCTTGAGTTATACTATGAATGTAATTCTCGAATATGAATTGTTGTTTAAATCTAATGCTAGCATGTAAGTGTGGAAACATTGATGCTTGTATGCATAACATGGTATTGCGACAAATTGCATAAACTTAATGCTTGCTTGATAGTGCTCTATGATGTAAATGCTTGATTCTTGATGCCTTTGGTGTGAACCATCGAATGCTTGCTTGTATGAATTTCTATGTTAAAAATACTTGGTAACATGAATTAAGTCATGAAATAAAGACCTTGCTTGATGCCTAAGATGGCATATGTAAAATGTTTACTCGAATAACAAGTTAAATTGCAAAATGTTGAGCTAAGGATCAATTGGCCTAAGGGCTAAGCTTGACCTTGATATAACTTGCTTGAATGTGATCCTTGAACATGAATTTTTTGCCTTGAACATGAAACACTTGAAAACATGAAAGGTAATTGAAGAGCTAAGGCTCAACTAGCCTAAGGGCTAAGCATGATATTGCTATAACTTGCTTGAATGTAATTCTTGAATATGAATTGTCTCGACTTGAAAATGAAAGCATAAAACGTAAGAAACAACAACAATCTTTAAAATATAAGAATACTCCTCTAATAAAAGTTTAAAGATTATAAAGACTTTAATTGCCTACATTGGAAGTCCTTGGATACAATGGTATGATGCATGGTATACTTGGGACTACGGTCCATGAGCCATGGCTTAGGGGAACGCCCCATTACATGAAATATATTATTGGCGACAACTAGAGTTAACGGGGGAGTTGTACGGAGATTGGCGACAATTGGTTGGATAGTGAGAAGTATAGGATTACATGTTCCCGATATTAGCCATTGCTATGTGCTTTGAGCTAAGTATCTCTCGGACCTTTATGGTCAAACACAGACCAATGTTATTCATGACCAATTATGATCCAAGGCAAACATGTTAAAAAGATATGAACCTTATTGAGAAATTGAATAAGAAATTCAAAAGAAAAACTTGAATACTTGAATTATATCTTGAAATATTTAAATGACGTGATAATAAATCTTGAACACTTGAATCACTTGACATGAATCCTTGAAATACTCGAATTGTTTGACATGTAATGCTTGATTTTTTGACATGAAACTCTTGAAATGATAATTGCCTATGCTTGGACCTTGTATTGTATGACTTGCTACTTGGAATGGCTTATGGTTTCACTTGAGCTAATGTTTACTTGATTGGTTTGCTTGAATTGTTTGACATGCAAACTTGATTTCTTGAAAATATTGTATACTTGAATTTCTTTTTACATGATTGTTACTTGAAAAATATCTCGATCTTACTTGAATTAATGAGTGTTTCTGCCAAGTACATCTTGTAAATGAAAATATGGACTGTTTTGGCATTGTAAATTATGTGTACATGTTATATGATTGAATTGGCCAAACTAAATGAAAATATGGACTGTTTTGGCATTGTAAATTATGTGTACATGTTATATGATTGAATTGGCTAGACTAAATGAAAATATGGACTGTTTTGGCATTGTAAATTATGTATAAACATGTATAATGGACAGCTAAGTAATAAGGCTTAAATTAAATAAAGTAACAAGCATGATCACTTTAGGACTTAATTATGCATTTAGATAAGATAAAAAGAAAAAAGGATTTTTTTTCTAAGTAAATCATTTTGGGTTTGTCTTGGGAAATCCAATGTAGCTCACTCGTTTCAGTCTGGAGTCTAGGCCGGGTCAAGGGGGTTACACAGAAGTCATTTCGATTTATCAAACTTCTTATTAGAATATTTGTCTTGACCATTTTACTATTCATATTTCTTAATTGATTTGACATAAGCAGAATTAATCATATGCTCAATCGTGGTCATACAAGCATTAACCGGATACCAACATGTTTCATAAATCATGCATGAGGTAGTAATGTATTACCTCCCTTAAAATTTTCTTCGATCATTTTCAAACTCGACGTCCCTCCAAAATCTCAGATATCAGGATATGCGAATACCTTCAATAAAACATAATCCATAATCAGTCCTTCGTTCAATTGCATTGCTCTTGAACTGAATAATTAAATACACAAGCAAGCTTGCGTTCAAGGTCAGATTCGGAGGCTTTCGGGTTAAAATTTCACGAAACAGACTTCAAAACGGACTTAGAATGTCGAAAAATATGAAATAGGGGTTTCAAAAAATTTGACTTTTTGGTTAAAGTCAACCCTAACATCATCGATCAATGCTGATGTCATCAGTCAACGGTTCACGAGTCGATTCAATGGGTCGGGTCATATCCGATCAACTCGGGTCAAACAATCTGGATCGGGTTGGACGGACTCGAGTCGGTGGGGTTGGGCTTAGGTCAGACAGGCTTGATTGGGCTAGGTTCGGGTCAGACAGACTAGGCTAAAGGCCATTGGACCTTAGCAGGCTGACCCAACATGGTTATAACCCAGGCCTGATCTGGTATGACCTGTTCAGGACAAAATTAGCTCGATTCAGTAGGCCAGGCCGGTTCAAGGCCAGTTCAAACAAGGGCCATCATCGTGGTAGTCGAATATCGCCACTAGACGGTGCGTGTCTTCGACGCTCAGCCTAAATTGGCCGGATAATGTCACAAATAACGAGAACAACTCGATTAAGCCACCAAACACTGAAAATCAACAATCCAAAGCTTTAATCAACTCAAACAAAAATGAAATCCTTGCCAAACTTACCTTAATTGAAAAATGATGGCGAAACTCCGACGAAACTCTACCGACATCGGTCTGGTGATCGGTGACCAGTGATTTGCTCACCTTGGCACGCTGAGCACAGCTATGCTGGCAGTGTCCCACACAAGTGACTGAGGCGGCCGAAAAAAAAGATGAAGAACGGCAAAGAAAGCAAAGGTTTCCGTCGAACTTCGAAATGGTTTTCCCAGAGAACGGTGGCACTTCACCGCGAGTGGCTGACGGGGTTGGATTCAGGGGACGACAAATGTCACTTTGATTGTGGCGGTGACCGACACGAAGCAACGGTGAGAAAGAACAAACCTTGGCGCAACGGGACGGGGGTTTGAAGAAAAAAATCTAGAGACTTCCCCCTCTTCTTGATGTAGAATAATGGGGTAGCTGGATCTATTGGTTGCTTTAATTTTTATCAAATATACACAACAGGTATAATTTAAAACTAACCCAGGACAGACTTAGACCAAGAATGGTCTTAGCCTTATGGCTAAGGCTCCAGTCCACATTGCTAAAGGATGCGGGTCCAAACCCCTTAACAACACTCTTTTTTTAGCTTTCCTTTACCTTTATTCCTCAATTAACTTAATTATTTATTACTATTTTAGGGGTGCTACACCCAACAACTGTCTTAGTGGAAAAGCAGATGATGTTCATCCTAGGATACACGGGTTCAAATCGCTTTGTCTACAAGGTATGAACATATACTACAATATAATCACTTTTAGACTATTCAAAAAAAATAAAGATATTGATTTGTATAAACCCAAATGTCTTCAAATTAAAATAAAGTAGCACCATCTTCTTCGACGACTACTCAAAGATCATCTTCACAATATCTTCCTATAAATGTTTTTGAAAAGTTTTGTTATTTAAAGATGGATTTTAAGAGAAATAACCAAGTTTGTTTTCAAAGGATGCATTATAAGCCATGGGATACTAAAAAAACCCTCAATAATATTATGAAAACATATTGTTCTAAACAAGAGTTGTACTACTCAAATATTATGTGGATCCAAAAGATACAACTTTTATAACTCATTCAGTAACCCAAATTCTGTTATAATGTGTAAGAAATCATAGTTCATGTGTGTGTGTGTGTATTCCACTTTGGAGCCGGATGAATAGTTAATAACCTGGAGATAGAAACACAAAATTAAGCCTAATCTGATGGACTCCTTCAGGGCTTCCTTTTCAACACCATTTATTCGAAAGCAACATCAGTTGATTTGGTGGTGAAGCAATTTCAATGACTAATTGGTCACGGTATCCATGAATTCTTCATCATTTGCAGTGGCCTCCATTGTCTCCGGAAAAAGGCACACTTTAACATCAACACTTCCTGCTTCTGCTCCACGGAATAATGTCAGCATTCCATCGAACTTGTTCGACGATCCGCTTCTTATCGCAACCGGCTTTCCCCATCCAAAATCATTACCATACATATCGAATCGAGGGGAACTAGTTGTGATCAGTGCGTCACCATTGCCCAAGGTTAATAAATTGGGGCTTGCTGGCCAACACACCAAGAACTTTTTCAAACTTTCTCCAGTCATTGCGGCAATTGCTCTATTCATTCGCCACGCCGGGTTGCCAATTCCTTGTTCCATTAGCTCCTTTGGTTTCATAGCTACAAAGGTGCCCAGAATTGCATTCCCGAAATAGTTGTCAGGAAGCTCCCCACGCCTTTTTCTAGCACCCACTACAATGCCGTTTTTGGTCTCTTCATTTGTAGGGTCAAAGCTTCTGTTGCAGATAACAGATCGCCAAACATGAGACAACAGGGCTTGAAGAGAGGAGATCTTGTCGGTGCCGATCTCGGCGTTAGCTATTGCTTTGAGTTTTCGAATGGTTTCCTCTGAGAAATGGAAAATCCTTTCTCGTGTAGGTGGTGGAACGAAGTCGTCAATGCATTGGTTAACATTGATACAAGACCGTGGAATCCGAATGGGGATATCCATGCCATCAGGAAACCAACGTTGGAAAACAGGGGACTTGGATAAGTTAACCGAACCTTTGGAAATTTCAGACCATGAATTAAGGAAATGCCAGAACGATGTACCATCCGCCACGACATGATTCATGCTGCAACCGATAAATATACCATCCACAAGATCTGTTACTTGTACCCCAAGTAAAGGGTTGGTGATACCCTTGTAATCACGAAGCCCATTCAGCGGGAAACACGAGTGAACTACAGACGGCACGTAAACAGGCTTAATGATGTCGAAAACGGTTACTCCATCCGCTGCAGCGTGTATAAACAAAGCGCCGGCGTCGTTGCAGTCTACGAAAAAGGAAACGGTGTCATCATCTTCGTGTTGGGTTGTTGCAAGGCGACCCGCCAGCAGTGGAAAATGGTTTAGGGCAGTCGAGAGAGAGGTTTTTAAGTGGTGGATCAGCGTGTCCTTGTCTTGCATAGGCATGGCGAAAACAAGTCCCTTTTGGATATACCCTATTAGAAGCTACCGAATATCCCAGGAATTTAGCTCAATCCTCCCATCGGATGCCTTGATATTTGCTGCACGGACTGTACTTGTCAATATCAATCGCACGGCTGCCATGTTTCTCCGGTAAATGATGATCAGTATGATCGATTCGAATCGAACCAAGTATATGCAATAAACAAGACAATTATACTATAAAATCTAATGGTTTCGATAAGATTTATAAATACTAGTATCCCAGCACACGTGTATGGGTGTGAAAACTACGTACAGTTTGTAATAAATAATAGGGTAAACATTATAAAATAGACATTGATTTTTTTATTAAGTTGCAAAATGATTACTATGTTAAAAGGCATCTAAGAAAACTTCTCAATTGATTTTAAAAAGAATTCTCACTTCGATAAATAAAATATACAATTATGAAAGGGTTTAGATAGAACTTGAATAATTTTGAAAAAATTCAATCAAGTTCTTCGTAGCCTTTCTATTTTCAAACTTACGAATTTCGTTAGAGAAACTCTTTGACAGTTAAATAGTTAACCATACGTTAAAGTATAGTTATTAAATATCCTTGTCAAGATAACTCCACAGGGTGGGGATAAAGGCCCAAGCCTATGTACGCCATGGCCGGCCACATGCCTATTAAATGTATCTTACACAAACAAAATATGGGGAAATAGAATATAAACTTTCGTAGGGATCAAAATGGATGGAAAAAAATCGGAGGGGTCAAATTGAGAGAATGTCGGAAGTTGTGTCCAAATAGAGAGAACGACGTCGTTGCAGTACTCTTCATCGTGAATTCGATGTTGATGAAGAGCTCTTCGACGAGCTTTCCTTCTTCGAAAGCTTCCATTTCTCGTCAAATTAGAAGCTCGAGTCCATGGTCACAAAACCAGAATGAAAAACAAAAGGTCAAACTTTTTTCAGCTGATGAAAGTATCAAAGTGGTGATTTTTGAAAGAAAGGAAGGATCTTAAGAGATAAATCAAAAGTGAAAATTTGTGTTTGCAGTAGGTAAGGTTAAACTATAAAATTAGAAAGAAAAAAAATGGTAAGCAATGGACACGCGTGCTGTTGGACATTCTCTCAGTTTGGTCCGTCCAATTTTATTTTTCTTCCTTTTCAGTCCATGCAAAATGGTACTGCTGAATTATATATACAAAAGTTATGTTAAAAAAGAATTTGTTCTATTTATATTGACCAGACAATGGAATTTTCCTAGATTCACAATTATTCACATGTACATCATAAATAAATATACATATTAACCCTCGAGCTGTCAGCACTTATTGATCATTTATTAGCTACCCTATTGACTTCACGAAAAAAGTGCTTGAACCGATAGTGTCATCCACAATACTTGAATCTGTTCCAATCCATGGGACCATGCTAATTTTCCAATACATGGGAGTGATGGGACCATGCTAGGTCCAAACCTTGGTACAATACCCCATAGCTCCACTTGTAGAACACATGAGTCTCTACCACTCATCGAAGAGATTTTCAAAATGGTAACGTTAGTATTGATGTAAATCTATTGTTATACTATAACGTTAAGCATAATAATCGCACAATAAAAAATAAAAATTTATGTAAAAAGCTTTTATATTAACAGTGTTGATTACCTAAGTGAGCAACCATTTGGACGGTGGTTTTGGGCTGTTTGGAGGGTTGAGACGAGGGACTCCGGTCAAGTATTTTTTTTAGGGTCTGATATGGGTTCTTGAGAGCTTGATCTTGTTTGGGGTGCATGGTTCCTTATAAGGGACTAGATGAGGTGAGGACATGTGTCAATCGAGGAAGACAAGTGTCTTGGTGAGTTGTCATGGCTCGGGTGTCGATAAGAATCACGTGCATCGTCATGTGGTATGGGGTTGTGTTAGCATGTCGAGTTCACAACGGGTTATAATTGGTTGTTCGCACGGTCATGGTCTGCTAGCACGTTCACAAAGGGTTTGTAATTGGGTATTCGCGTGGTTGTGGTTCGCTGGTACTAACAATTGTCCCCAGGAGAGGGAAGGTTATAAAGCGACCTTCGCAAGCCTGGAAACGCGAACGAGTTTTCTAGAAAAAAAAAATTGGCTTTCCTGTGTGGTGAACTCTCGGCCCCCAATGATGAGAAAAGTATAGAGTTTAAATTATAAAATTCGAATTACAGGAAACGAATTATTGCTTCGTGTTCGTTGGTTTTTTGTGGCATTGTGGCAGTTTTTTAGCAGCTAGTAGTTGTTTCATCGTCATAGTCATTTAGACGGTGTAAGACAGACTGTAATGAGAGAGAGAAACTCAAATTAGTTGTAACAGGTGCGTGATCTCACCCGTGCATTTATTGATTGAAAGTTTCAACGATGCGCGATTTAGGCATCTGCTTAAGATTTCAAAATCTCGTAATTAACTGCATGTCTCGGTAGTTCCCAAAATTTGAATTTTAATCACCAGGTCTTGGTATTTTCTCTTTTTTTCTATAAATAGTAGTCTTTTGGGTCTGAATTTTCATAATCCAATTACTGAGTGGTCTATTCTTTTCTTTGCAGCATTCGTCTTTACAGTTTTATATGTGTTGGTTGGAGGAATTTATTTGTGGTGATGGCTGGTATATGTGGGCTTCGTTTTATAGATACTAGGGGAGTGCTGACTGTTTATCTAGGTTGTTTATATCAACAAACAATGGTATTTGGAAGGCTATGATTAGCCATTTGTAGCGATGAACGTCAACAAACAAAGTGTTTGGAAAACCTTGATCTCAAGATTTTCCATATACTATTTTTTGTTGTTATTGTTTGTGACTACATTGGGAGGCGGTCGTTGCTAAGCAGATTATCGAAACATTTGATGTGCGTTTGGATTTGACCGCTTTTCATATATATCATCAAGGTGATTGTTCGCTCATCGATCCTTTGCAGAGGTGATGCCAGGCACCGTGACGACAAACAATTTGTACCAAATGATTTGCAGGGCTGATTCATCATTTGTCAGCAAGTTCGCAAGTTTTGTCGCTCCATCTTGTGCTTTATTATTATTAACATGTTTCATTTGTACCAAATGATTGCGCTTGTTTTGTGTAATTGAAACCAAGTTTGTTGTAGAGAGCTCTAAAATTTTCTTATTATTGAGATTCTAAATTTGGCTTTTTGTTTCCTTGTTGGCTTCTATTTCATTAAAGTAAGAATCATAAATAGCGTGTGATTTTATAGACATTAATTATTTATGCACTCTTACTTGAATGTTGTGAGATACTTTACTTACGTCGTTCGCTTGTAGCAACATTACCTGCTTAGAAGTGTTCTTATGCTGAGTTTGCCTAGTGGAGGTTTGCAGGGTCTAACACTTGCCCCCAGGTGAGGGAGGGTTATAAAGTGACCCTTGAACTATGAGTGATTTTATTAATCTTGTAGCGATAAGCAAGTGTGCTCTTCCACGTTTTGAAAATAGTTCGTAGGGGATGAATTACTGTTTAGTATATTTTTATCCCCCATATTTCAAATTTTAGATTCACGAGTGATTTCGTTAACTTGGAACGGTTTTGCTTTTCTTTTCTTTTGACAATGGTGGTCGTTTAAGGGTTTGCAGATTTTAATTGCTCGCTTGCTTCAGAAACGGTGATCGTTAAGTTTATTCCATTTCGCTCACTCGCGGTTCGTTTACAGCTAATTACTTAATGTTGTTATTCCTAAGGAGCTCGTAGATTATCACTTATTTTTTTCGTGAATGTTTGAAGTAATTTTATCTTGTGTCGTAATGACATATTGACTTTCCTTTGGGGTAAGTTCCCGGCCCCTTGTGATAAGAAACTTTTGGAGAATAAATTATAAAGTTTGAATTATGCTTATTTTTTGTGGTCGCACTGTACTTCTCTTTCTTTAAAATGGCGATACATAAATAGAAGCTTTTGATATTTGCAAACTTGTAAGGTAAATAAGTAGCGAAAGCTTGCCCCTATTTTGAAAATAGTTCACAGGAGAGTTCGCTTTACATCATTTCCCATGGAACGATATCACTCTCTCAAAGTGGATTATATATTTGCGTAATTACCTTAAGTTGTGATGATTTTTTCCCATGGCTGAGATAACTTTGATCTCTATAGAATTATTCGCACATTTTTTTATCGCACACATGGAAGTGGCTACAGAAACTTTTCTTTTGGGATGCTTTACTATGCAAACTTGCTTGTAAGTGGCTAACGAACATTTTTTTGCGGATGCTTTACTATGCACACTTGCTTGGAAGTGGCTAGCAAACCTTTACTTTTGGGATGTTTTACTATGCACACTTGGTTTTCGAACGCTTTACTATGCACACTTGCTTGGAAGTGGCTAGCGAACCTTTTTCTTTTAGGATGTTTTACTATGCACACTTGCTTGAAAGTAGCTAGTGAACCTTTTTCCTTTGGGACGCTTTACTATGCACACTTGTTTGGAAGTGGCTAGCGAACCATTCGTTCGTGGACGCTTTACTATGCACACTTGCTTGGAAGTGGCTAGCGAACCTTTTCTTTTAGGACACTTTACTATGCACACTTGCTTGGAAGTAGCTAGCGAACCTTTTCTTTTGGGATGCTTTACTATGCATACTTGCTTAGAAGTGGCTAGCGACCCTTTGTTTTGGCAATCGATCGCTTTACTATTCACACTTGCTTGGAAGTGGCTAGCGAACCCTTGTTTTGGCAATCGGTCGCTTTACTATGCATACTTGCTTGGAAATGACTAGGGAACCTTTGTTTTGGAAATCGGTCGCTTTACTATGCACACTTGCTTGGAAGTGGCTAGCGAACCCTCGTTTTGGCAATCGGTCGCTTTAATATACACACTTGCTTGGAAGTGGCTAGCGAGCCCTTGTTTTGGCAATCGGTCGATATACTATGCACACATGCTCGAAAGTGGATAGCGAACCTTTTCTTCATTTGCATGGAAATTTCATGTAAAGATTTCTTAGAAACTCACATATATATTTGCGTGTAGTCTATTTTGCTTGATTATATGAAAAAGTATTTAAAACAAAATATTGATAGGATTAAAAGTTTAAAACAAAAAATGAGTTAGGTTGTACCTTTGCCTGTTTGGTGGTTTTTGCTTTCATTGTGCGTGTCTCTCTAACTGTCCTTCTTCTATTTTTTAGAAGGTCATGGATGAGTTTTGCGATCCCTTTTACTCCATCTTGATCATCAGGATAAGTTTGGTAACAAGTCATCATTTTTTTACGTCCTCGCCACCATACTTAGCTCTTAAACGGTCTAGAGCTTTGCATTAGAGCCACCTTTAACTGGTCTTCTAGCTACCAAGGAGGTCACGGGGGAGCAGCTTTTCTTGTCAAGTTTTATAACTTCGAATTTCATCAATAGGAATTATGTCTTCCCTTTTAGCAAGGAGGCCGCGGGGGCTCTTTACATCCCTCATCCGAATTTCCTACTTCTTGTGCATGATGTCTCCCATATACCACTTGTGACCCTTTGACTTTTACATCTCTCATCTGAACTTCTTATATTTTCCACCCCTGTTCCAGCTGAACACATTCTTTCTTCGCCTTTAATGAACCTTTCTAATTGTCATTTTCTGACGGCGAACTCTATTGTACTCTTTAAATAGATACATTTATTTGTGTCATGCCCCTGTTCCTTATAAAATTCATATCTTTTACCTAACCTTTCTCTGACTTCGTTCAGCCTCATTTGTGGTAGGGGATTCAGAATTTCCAGGTGTTTCACTTGATGCAAGATACGCGACGGCATGTTTGTAGAAGGTGGTATGCTTCAAAATCTAGTGGTGGTTGCCGAGTTTGAGTGTTTTTCCCTATCCAGTCTTTTGTATTCTAGCATTTTTTTCTTGCTTTAGCTCTTTATTTTCTCTTTCTGACTAACACTGTAATTATTTTCTTATTTTCGTGATTCTCTTCTATTTCAGTGGGATGGTAGGCTTTCTCTTTCTTACTAGGGTTTGGGGTTCTAGGTTTTAAATATTTTCAGCTGAAGTTTTTAAGGGACTTACTATTGTGGCATCTTGGTTGATTTTTGTTGCATGCATACACTCATTTTCAGTCATTCTAGTTGTAATCATATATGATTCATCCACAACCTTCTCATCATGCTCTATTATTGAATGTTGCATTTGCCTCCTGATATACTCTTGTTGTTTTCGAAGTTGCTTTAGTGTTGTGTGGGTGTACTCCTTCATGATTTCTAGTCTACTCTGCATGTTGGCTAGTTGGTTGCTTTTGGTTTAAAAGAGCGAAGTTTCCTCCTCCACTTCTTTCCCATTTTTCCCTTATCTATGTCTATTATTCCATTTACGCTCTTGTCGGGGTAGTTCTTCGTTGTTTCTTGAGAATCAAACTGAAAGGGTGTAGGTTCCACGCTCATCGCACCATTATTGATCACCTAAGTGAGCAACCCCTTTGGCCAGTGATTTTGGGTTGTTTAGAGGTAGAGACGAGGAACTCTAGTTAAGTACTTTTTTAGGGTCCGGTTTGGATTCCTGAGAGCTTGATCTTGTTTGGGGATGTACGGTTCCTTATAGGGACTAATTGAGGTGAGGGCGTGTGTCAATCGAGGAAGACAAGTGGCTTGGTGAGTTGTTGCAGCTCAGGTGTCGATGTGAATCATGTGCATTGTCACGTGGTCTAGGGTTGCGTTCGTATGTCGAGTTCACAACGGGTCATAATTGGTTGTTCTCACGGTCATGGTCTGCTAGTACGTTCGTATAGGGTTTGTAATTGAGTGTTATTGTGGTTGTGGTTCGCTGGTACTAACAAACAGGAAAAATAAGGGTAGAAATGGAGAAAATTTAAACACATTTAACCTTCATGATCTCCAATCGCTCTTATCTTCACTTCTCACATCAAAAACCTAGTGTTGTAATCCAACAGCAGAATTTCATATAAACGTCATTATCGTGATCAAATCAAACCTGAAAGACTCTAACACTAATTTGTTATATGATTGTAACACCTCGATCTCGATTTGGATTCGAAGTAATGCATTTGGGTCATCCCAAAAACTGACCCATCTAATTTTCAATTTAAAATCATAGGTTCAATCATCATTTAAAAGCGTTAACATTCACGGATTCATGAAAATACATAAGCGTTTAAAATAAGTTTACAAAAAAAGGAGCTCTAAGTTTAAAGCATCGTAAACCAAAATAATACTTCAAATAGAGTTACAAACTCAATAGTGGTAAGGTCTCATGAATACATTAGCCCTAACTAAAATAACAAGTGTTGTAATCTGAAGCGAACGTATTGCTAGGAAATCTTCGTTGATGTGCTCCTCCAAAGGGTGACCTATCAACCTACGCTTGAAAAACAACACATCCACACGCTGAGCTAACAAAGCTCAGTAGTACATTTCTACTCTACCATAATTCGTGATTATCATAAAATAAGCATGCAAGATAATACAGTTTAGAGAGCATAGATAAGGCTTCACTATCTATGAACTATCATATAGCCTACACAAGCTAGAGTTCTTAGATCACCTACTCAAGGCATCATTAAGTCAATAACAAATTATACATGATTCCACAACGCTTTGCCATACTTGATGTCACATAGCTTATCGAGATACATGAGCTCACACAGCCCATCGAGTTAATACATGCCATACCCTGATCACTCAGCCATCAGAGGCATAAGCTATCATCTGTAGCATCCATACAACATACATAAGTACATCTATACATTATCTACATAATGGACAACGAAACCCTACTTTACCCATGCTCACACAGCCGTCGGGTTAAATAGACCATACTTGGATCACCATAGCCACGGATACATCCTAGACATACTTGGATCACATTAGCCACAAGTAGCCATTACCTGAGGTCACTCAACCTATCAGGTTACTCGAGCTCACTCAGCCCCTCGAGTTTATTACTTATCCGGATAACAATAGCCACAGATAGGTTTCTAACCGCACCCAAATCACTCAGCTCGTGGGTACATCAGATGTACTTGTTCACACAGCCCGAAGTGCACATCCTCTTATATAAGTACCGTAATACTAACTTTAGGACATTTAGATTCCTTTACAACAAACATAAGATAAAACATGCTCCCCGAGCATTCATGCACCTCAGCAAGAGATAAGTGGCTCCTAGCCAAGCTAATAAGCAAATACCACCAAGGCATGATACTAAGCATCCCTAATATTTTCATCCTAATAATTCTCTCATTCACAATTATCTGGTGATTACATATTATGCCCATTCACAAGGGTTAAATTTTGATTTCTCAGTTTTACTATTTATTTTACCACATTAGAAGCCCATTGGGCCCTAACCCTCAAATTATAAGCCCCTCGAACGCAAAATGTATTTTTTGGGCAAATTGCCTAGTGGGTACCGATACCCAACATCGCGTACCAATACGCCTCTCTGGGTATCGATACCCACCCCAGGCATACTAATACTCGCTTCACATAAAAGGGTTAATCGTTAACCCCGTACCAGTATACGGGGAACGTGTACCGATACCCTTTCTGTACCGATACACCCTCTAGCGTACTGATACACCTTTTAGCTACTAGAATTCTGGTAGAACAGGGGGCATCAATACCCTCATTAGGCGTACCAATACGCCCTTTAAAACTCACATGTGTTCATCAAATATAACATAGGGTATCGGTACGGGCTCTCTGTGTACCGATACTGAAGCCTAGAAATTACTTTCAAGGCTCATGAAATCACTTCCCAAGCCCCCAAAACGTAATCTTTAACCCCTTAACTTAATCCTACGTCTTATGGACGTTGATTAGAGTGATTTGCTACCATTTTACACCCTATTAACATTTAATCCGGAATTCACCATTAATGAAGCTTTAAGGTACCTTAACACCAAAACTAGCAATCTCAACCACAAAATCAGGCAAGGTAAATTACTTTATGATATTCAAGAATCAAAGGAGTCTGAGATATACTAACTTTATGCAACAAACCCGAATTTGCTTCACACACTCAAAATCCTCAAATTCTTATCTCAACTCAAGCTTGGAAGAAACCCTCAAACACCTCCTCTAGCCAAACAACCATGAAAATGAATTAAAACATGAACCAAAGATTCTGGAAGAATCTACCACGAATTTACAACCTTAAAAGCCAAGAGAAAGCTCCATAAAAACCCCAAAGCTCAAAACCTCATAAAAAACCCATAAATGGTAGACTCGCCTATATGTGAAGAGAAGACACTTTTCATGAAGCTCTTGGGGGGAGATTAACATACTTCAACCTTGAATCTTGGGTGAGAAAAATGATTAGGAAAATTGGCTCTTTTAAATCCAAATAACCATAGGTGTTGGAGAGAAAATGTGAAGAAGAAAGATGAGGAAAGGGGTGGGAAATGGTGACCTCACCAAAAGCTATCTTGTCCCCTCCCCTTAACTCATCTTTTTCAAAATAATCCCTTGCCAAGCCCAATCTCAACCCAATAGGTCTAATGGCCTAAACCAATGCGTAGGTCCAAAACCCGGGTCAACATCCAATCGTTGACTCAAAAATTTGGGTCGTTACAATAATAAGGACAAGTATAATGATCGCACTATAAAAGACACACTCATATTTAATATGTAAAATCCTTAACAGAAAAACCATAGACAAGAGAAAGAGAAATTTCACTAATAGCAAACTAAGAGGATTACAAGGGATTTGCGCAATCAAACTAATAGCAAAATAAGAGGATTACAAGAGATTTTCATAATCAACTCGATATGTAATCATAATTCGCTTTATCTATCTATAAGAATAGTTACTTGATTATAAAAGAAATTTGTTTTGTTTTTCAAACTCCAAAAAAAATTTCAAAAATTCAAAAACCTATCCAACATTGTTTTCTTTGAACCTTCGTTCATCAGCAACGACACTCGTCACCTCTGATGTCCATAACAACCCAAAAATCCACCTGATGACTTGGTAACACCTTATGACCCAAATCAAACCCTAGTTTCTGTCTATGGTTAACACCTTCTCTCGTCTGCTTGATGGCTTCTTTATAGACGAAGCTATGAAAATCCTAATCAATCAACGAAGGCCTTTCACGAGTAATGTAAGTATTTTCATTGGTTGGCTTTAGAAATTTGTCTTGCTTTTGAAATTTACCACTACAAATTCACTAAATTTTGTGATACTTTTGTGATGATGCAAACGTAGAAGGGAATGGGATGAGTGGTCCCTGGTGACCTGGCATCCCCAGACGCTTGTTGGGAAGAAAGAAAATTATACCATGAGTCCAGCTCTCCACGTTAGCTATGGTCCTAATCAATAAAACTACTTAATTCACCACTTCGGGAAGATGGCACCAATAGCGTAACGATAGATAGACCTGGACGTTAACATGGCATGACGATTGGCTGTTGAAACTTAGGGTGCAAAGGAAGAGGATGCTGGCGGTTGGAAGCTTTTGGAATTTAGTGTTACGATTGGAGATGGTGAGCAAAACTCAACTCGAAAAAATCAAAATTTTGGCTCGAATCAACACGAAAAAATTTGACTCGACTTGAATTGAATCGTAATTTTAGAAATTCGATTTGAAAAAATTTCAAATAAAGTTTTAGTTATAAAATGAGAGTTAACTCGAAATTTTTAAGCAGAAACTCGAACAACTTGACTCAACTCGAAATTCAAAAACTCGACTCGAATAAAAAAATCAAATAAAGTTTAAATTGTGAAATAAGACTCGACTAACTCGATTTTTTTTACTTAAATCGACTGAATATTCACCCTTATTTGACGTCGGAAGACATTAGGGTTAGGTTAGGTCACCCAAAATTAATTTATGTCTTGGGCTATTGGCTCACCGGGCAATTGAGTTGTGATTTATGGGCTCGGATAAGTGGATTGTAAAAGGGTAATTGAGTCATCTGGGCATTATTTGGGTTTGTGTTAGTTGATAAGTTTGTGTAAATGGGTCACGGGCAGTGGGTCTGTGTAGAGCTATGGGTAATATTTGGATCCCGGATGAAAATGGGTATCTACATAAGGCAAGTATAATGATCACATAAAAAAAAAAAGATTTAACATGGAAAACTCTCAACGAGAAAAATTTACCAATAACGAAATGAAAGAATTACAAGAGATTTACATAATCAACTTGATATTTACGAAACAAATTTTACTAATATCCAATTTTTCGCATCTTATAAAAGAATGGGATAGCACATACAGACCAAGTTTGTCTTAGCATCTGAGGGTAGACTCAGGAATTCAGATGGAAAATAGGAATATAATTTCTCTTTTCTTTTTTTTGGTGCTCTTTCTATGCTCCACATCAAGAATTAGGTTTTGGGTTAAGGTTTAAGGAATTATGTGTAAGGTTTTTTTAGTATTTAGAGTTCATAATTTTGAATTTTGAATTTCAAATTTAGAGTTAAGGCTTAAAATTTAATATTTTAATATTGTGACATAAAAATGGACACAAAAAAAGGCAGAGGATTTTTATCCAGAAAATAGCCTTTTTTGCATTTGATTTTAGAAGCACAATTGCACGTGCGAAAGCACAAAACCTTGCTTGCCAATAAGAACACCTTGGATTAGTGCACATTAAGAGCTTCAGCACAGATATTAATATTTTTTTGAAGGTGACACTTTAATAAAAAGTATTGTTTCAATAACGAGCGTTGTTAGAGTTCTAATCATTTCCTTACATACAACCATACTCTGAACCAAACTTTGCTTTTGTAGATTAAAATTGCTCTCTAAATAAAATATAGTAAAATAAAAAATATAGGAAACTGATCGTAGGGGTGTTCAAACGGTCGGTTTGGTTAACCGACCGAACCGAACTTCCAAAATTTTATTAACTGAAATTTTTTTCCTATTAACCGTTAACCGAACCGAAATTTTTTAAAAGTTATAAAAAAGATCATTGATTTATTGCACATTATAATTTATTGATAAATATTGAAAATTTTAATGATTATTTTTTAACAATTTAATAAATTTAATGATCATTTTGTGCTATTTTGATAAAGTTTAATGACCATTTTATAATTTTTAAAAGTTTAGTGACAAAAAATAAATATATATATATATATATATATATAATATAAAAATTTTGGGTAATTCGGTTAATTAACTGATTTCGAACCAAATTAACCGATAACCGAAGTTTGAAAAAATTACTAACCGTTAATCAACCGAACCTAAAATTAACCGACCGATTAACTAAAAAAATTTCGGTTCGGTCAGTTAATTCGGTTAACCGAAATTTTGAACACCCCTAACTGATCGCACCTAAACAAATTAATTTTACCACTGTATTGACTTTTAACTAGACACTTTTTTAGGATTAGATTAATATTTTTTTATTTTTAGGGGGCTAAACTGAAATTTTACCATTATTAAGTTATAGTTTTATGATACTTTAAGGAATTTAAACATAATTTAATCATTTGGTTAAACAACATAAACCATGCCATTAATTGCCTTATGACTCGGAGGAAAAAAAATTGTGTTTAAAAATTTTTAGTGGGAGTGTTATCACGACCTCCGAGTGTCATCTTTTAAATTACACAAATGGTAACTGAACTTTGTTTAAAAATTCAATTTGGTAACTAAACTTTTAAAAGTTACAAAATATCAATTAAACTTTCTATCTTGTTACAAAACGGTAACTCTGTCGTTAGTTGCACTCAACTGCTGTTCATACTTATTGTGGTAGGATTGATCCATGATTGAAATCATTTTACATCCTTTGAACGTATATAATTTAAATCATGTATCAAGGCAGAATTAGGGAAACAAAGCTAGCTGGTGGGTTCCAACTTCCAAATGAGAGCAGCCCTCATATTTACAAGTATCAGATATATAAACTATACCCTCACTGATATTGTAATATGATAAAGAGTAATTTCGTCTGTCCAGAACCACCATTATTTCGAGATCCAGCTCGTTTATTCATTCTCTCTTCACGAATCGACCCTATACGAACAAACAAAAAACAATAAAGACATGTTCGTCTCGATTAAACTTGTTTAAGGGTCGGATCTTTTTGTCAAAACACAAAGTTTGGACAAAAATATTAAATCTAGATGTCATTGTCATTGTAATGAAATTATATGGAATTAACGGAAGTCGGAAATTAAATACCTCAACCATAATCCAAGGGTCTAATTCTGGATTTAGTCCCTTACTATGTTAACATTTTAAATCTCATCTATTTACTTTGGACATGATTTGATTTTTAAGTTTTTATATCGTAGGACCCGAATGGTAATATTGTTTTTTGTTCATTAAAGTAATGACATGTAAGAAAGTTATTCAGATCATCTTTACTGTAAGATAAGTTTATCAACATATATTTTAACCACGACAATAATATTATCAATTTAGACTTACTAATAGTATTATAAGAGTAGATACCATTTTCTGTGTATTTACATTTTAGGTCCTTTTAATTTTGAAACTGAAAAAATCAAGCTTTGTCCTCCGGTTTTCGATTTAAATATTTCTTAGGTCCCAAGTACTTTTAAATTAGATAAATTAAGCCGGACCCTTTTTTTTGCTTAAATACTTCTTATGTCCCTGCCAACTCTGATGTCATGTAAATTAGAACCTAACCCTAAGATGTCTCATTTTTAAATCGACGGCTTAACATTTAAACATTGACCTCCATTTTATTACTATTTATATTTACCCCTAAAAGTTTCATTTGATTACATTTCTGAGTAGAACGATCAAATTATGTCAAATTAAAGTCGAGAAATTAAATTCGAGATTCGAACATAGTAAAAAGATTGAGGTTAATATACCTTGAACCTGGGGCGTTTTTCAGCATTGAGTTTTCTGACTTGATAACGAACACGCTTAGAGAAAAGCCTATTTTGCCTCTTCTCTTTGTATCTCAACACACTTGCTTCTCTATGCCCCTTCTTCCAATCCTCCTTTCCATCGTTTTCTTCCTTGATCTTCAAACTACTCGCCATCTCCGGCACCGTCCACACATTTGAAGCACTTCCGAAACCGTCGGCTAGAATCTGTCACGATCGGAATCGGTTATTGCAAGTATTGAATTGTATAATTAACTTAGTTTCAATGAGAATATTAATTGCTACCAAAATCAATCATTACGAGCATTAGTATTTGTCTATTTCAATCATAAACCCTTGAATCATAAACCTTAAATCTGAAATACTAAAACTTTAAACCCTAAAATTTAGAACATATGAGATTGAAATAGGCAAGATTGTATTGTCTGAATTTTGCACAACCTATGAATCAAATAATTTTCCTGTTTAATAGTATGGTAACTAAAAATTACATAATAATACTTTTTTGGTATAAAACCGATATACAATCCATTACCTAACTAATCTGAATCGAATATTGTAAAGGCCCATTATAAAGGGCAACCCTTCCAAATCAATTTATTTCATTCATAACGTCAGGTTTCAAACTTTTAACTTTACTTAAGGAATCTAATGTGTCATTTCAGTAGACCAACTAATCATTTATAGTATAATAATACTTTTAGTATCGACCAACAAACAAAATGGAACTAAGGTGGGCCAAAATTCAAGCTGGCTTAAAAGGTCCATTGGGCCCCATAAAAATGCAGAAAGTGAAAAAGCATACTTTTCATCCCATTGAGCTTATCATCACCCTACCCCCCATATACAAACAAAACAAGCATGGGCTCAGCCTTTCCGCATATGCATATTTCATACACATTTAACAATAAAATAAAGGGTAAATTATACGAGAGACCACCGATCTTTAAAGTTGATGTTGAAATAACTACCGATCTTTTAATTTTGTCAAAATGACCACTCAACTATATCAATGGTTCCAATATAGCCACTAGCCGTTAAAACCTAACGGAGAGGTTGACGTGACAGTTAAAAGAAAATTGTATAATTACGCATTTAGTCCCCGTTATTTACACATTTAATCAATTTGGTCCTAATTTTAATTTAATAAAATAAATTGATTATTTAATTAGGTGGTAACACGTGTCACCACCTTATTGGAGGGATTTATTTATTTATTTATTTATTTTAATTTATTTATTTTCTTCCACAATCAAATTGTGACATGTGTCACCTAATTGGAGGGGAAAAATAGAATTGAAGGCTGAGGGAATCAAAACAAAGATCTCCAAAGCAATAGGAGTATTGTATGCTTGCCACCGGGCCAAGCCATTTTCATAATATAAAACACAATTTTTTATATATGTTTTATATCGTTTTGATGCCCAGAAAAATGAAAGGGAAAAATGGCATCAAGGGGATTCGAAAACAAGACCTTGTATTGTAAGGTAGTGTATGCTTACCACTAGAATAAGCATATTTTTATGATATAAAATACAATATTTAATATATATATATATGGTATATAGTTGTTAATGGCTGGAAAAAGAAGGAAATGTGGTTTTAGGAAACTCGAACATGACATACTTATGATACACAAAAACATCTAACATAATTAAATAAATCTAATAATTAAATTAAAGTTAACAATATTTTGTATATATTTGCAAATGGGCTTTAAGTGTGGGAAAATTACTTATAGGCTAATGGGGGTGGCACTTTATTTCCACGTGGAAGAAGATGGTTGGGTGGATAAGTAGATTGTGTTGTTATCTGGATTTCGCTTCTCTAGATAGGGTTGTTGTTGTTTTTTTGAAAAGATAGATAGGGTTGGGGTTTTGGGGCATGGCAATTGGTCCATAACATGGAAGTCTTTGCTTTTTGCTTAATGGAGAAAGATAAGATTATATGTATAAATAATTAGAATATTATAAAAATGTAATGAAATATTAATGAAATAATATTAATATAATATGAATAGGTTAAGGGTTATATTTTAATACCGAGTGTGCGTAAAAAATTACATAAACCTTTAAAATTTAAATTCTAAATTAACACACTAAAATTTAAATTTAACAAGCTTGTGCATTAAATTTTTTCTCATAGTTAACGTATCAAAATCAATAGCAGATCTTGGCGGGATAGTTTGAGGGAGTCTAATCAACATTTTGAAGGTTTAATTAATTCTTCAAAAATTTTGAGGACTTATTAAGAACATTTTAAAAAAATAGGGGTCTAATTAAAATTTTCAAAAACATGAGAGACATAATAAAACTTTTAACAATTTTGAGAGGACTTAATTAAAAATATTTAAAAAGTTTAGAATTCATGAGAAATTCTAATAATTTTAAATGGGTCTAATTAAATTTTTTTAAAAAAAATTAAGGAGTATACCTCAAATTTTCCTAAATATTAGGGGTGCCGAGGCTCCTCCGACCCTGAAACCAAGTGCACCTAAACAAAATCTTGTAATATAGTCCGAATTCGAGTTATAAGATAACTATATGTTGAAATCAAAAATCAAAACTAAATCCTACTAACCGCAACCCTTATAAAATAATTGTAACGAAGTTTTTATATCATGGATATAAATAATTAACCATCATATCAAATAAGTTTTTATAATTTAAATGTAATATCCATTTTCCGTATTTATCATCAAATACGAGCCAGTTATGTCATTAACAAATTTTAAACCATATTATTTCTTTTCTTTTATAAACTGACAACCTACGCTACCTTATTTAAAAATTTATAGAAATTTTTATAGACATTGAAAATTCATTCCGAAATTTTCTAATTAAACTAGATTCATTAGGCTTTCTAACCATATAAATTATTAGCCTAAATTCATTATACAAAAAATTCAAATAAATTCCTAAATTCACGTCACAGCCCCAAAATACTGAAATTCTGCTGCTCTGTTTTCTGACCTTCCTTCAAATAAAAATTCATATCTTTTTACATACAACTCGAAATCAGTCACCGTTAATTTTGTGAGAAACTAGAAAAAAAAATTTAGTTCATACATATAAGATTCACTGTCTAATTCCAATTGTGGAATTTATGCTGATTTTTCGAACACACTGCTTTTTCATACATTTCTGGGCAGATTTTTAAACTTTCTATCTTAGAATCCATATTTACTAAAAACTTAGTCCATTATCATTTATAACTATAATACGACTTACTAGGTTCATCATCCATATTCAACAACTATTAACCCACCATATTTAGTGAAAAGTTATTACAACCCCACTAATTATACATGCCATCTAGTACATTTCCAAAATAAAGGATGGATGTCATTACATTACTATGAGTATGGAGATATACCTCCCAAAATATGAAAGTGATGCACGACTACTCTTCACTCAAAGCTCATTTAAAACCTACGCATGAAAGTCATCATATGCTAAGCATATACTTAGTGAGGCAACAACATTTAATTCAAATGCAATTTAACATAGGTATCAATATATTATAGTAACAATGCATATGATCACCTCCCATTTTATGCATTTTAACATATATGACATGATATATGTATAGTAACATATTACATGGTAATAACATTGATTCCTACCAATACCGTTGCCATATTCATCATCGAGCTTTCAAGCCTTTTTAACCTGTTTTTCAATTCATTTAGCTCAAGTATTGAATTAAGGAAATTTTTGGTATGCGAGTCATCCCCCTATATTTACTTGAGTATAGTATATTAGGTGCACTTTACTGGAAGTACTTAACACCGAAGTGTTTTTGTATACTTACCAGAGTATACAATTATTAATTATTTTGCACTTTACCTGAAGTGCTTATAATAAATTGCACTCTATCGGGAGTGCTAAAATGTTTATACAGCTGTTTATGACTCTATGGATATCCAACTATACTTTTAATTTTCTATCTCATACTTTGGGCTTTATATCAATCATAATCTCATACATGGCAACATATATACATATTAAGCAATTCATACGTAAAATAACATTCCATGAATAAGTTGTGATCCATGCATGTATTCTCAATTCTGGACATATTTTTAACATGTCAATTATATAATGAATGACATAAAAATCATGCTATGCATGCATTGCACTCGCCTTGACACTTTCAAAGGTATAATTTATACTAGCCTCACTAAGCTCGATTGCACTTTCTATCTTCTTTCTTCACTTGTTTGTACTCGAACTCGATTGTTATCTGTTTGTACATTAAATACATGACACAAGCAACCTTAAGTACATGTCCAACCTTTATTAATACATGTACATCACAATATGGAAAAAATAATATTTTCATCCAAATACTTCTTTGTAACTACAATGCTTCCAATACTTTAATCTCATCTCAAATTACACATTACAACCAATAGCTTGATAATTTTCCTTTAAACCCTAAATTCTCTCTCTTAGGGTTTATAATCTAAAACTTGGAAACTTTCACATTTCATCTAATAATCCAAAAAATTTAATACTAAAATAATCCTTGTATCATAGCAACCAATATAACCATGCTTCTTGAATAGTTCCAAATTTCTCACTTATTTCACCCAATTTACAAAATTCACAAAATAGTCCTAAAATGATGTATTCTTCAATCCAACCACATAATTCAACTTAGAAAACATCATTCTAATAATTTCCATCATCAAATAAATTTTTGCAAAATTTCCCCTAATTTTTCCTCTTATAGTCGAAATGGTCCCTAGAGTTTACCAAGAAGTTTTCATCATTTCAAGCATCTAAACAACACTACAACACCATTTCCAACTTGATTAAGCTTTAAAACATGAAATCTTAACATGTTCGTCAACCACCCTAATCATCAAACTTAACTTAGAACCATGGAAACTAAGCAAAACTTATGTCAAAAGATAGAGAATTCAAAGGAGATCAATTTCTTGTTTCATAACTCTAGCCAAAAATCAACCAAATCAGCTAAAATTAAATTGAAAGATTTCTTACCTAAACCCCTTTAGGTTCGGCACTTTGAGAGAAAAGATGAACAAAGTTTCCAAAATTTTCTTCTTTCTTTGATTAATGCCAAATGGCAATTAAGTCTTTAATTTAAAATAAAAATCTTTCCTCATAGTAAAATGACCATTTCACCCTTGGGTTATGACCAATTATAAATCGACACCTATACTCAACCTTATCATTAAATCAATTATAATTAAAAAAGTATGGGTAAAATGACCATTTTGCCACTAATGAATCTCTATATTCTCCAAAATACCATTCCATCACCTATACAAAATATTGAATAGAATCAAATATAAACTGATTTAGAAACGACTCATAACTTCAATGCTATGCTCTTCAAGTCTTTTTAAGACTTCCTTCAAATTTTCATAAAATTCCGAGCTCATACGATTACCCGAATTACACTTAAACTTTAACTCTAATTTCCCAATAATAGAAACATCAGATCAAACCATAGTTTTATATTCGATCCACACCCTTAGATTATCTATCTATTTATGGAATAAAAATAATTATTGGGAAAATTACCATGTTGGTCATTGAACTTTTCTCAACTTTTCACTTTTGTCACCAAACTTTAAAACTTTATGTTTTAGTCACTAAACAAAAACCACTAACGTTTGATTCTTTAAGTTTTGGTCACTATTCCAATAATGGGATATTACAATTCTCTCCCCCCCAAAAAATTCGTCCTCAAATTTTTAGAACGTACCTGGATTAAACAAATGCGGGTACTGTTCTTTCATTCACTCTTCAGTTTCCCAAGTAGCTTCTTCCACTTTGTGATTCTTCCAGAGCACTTTCACCAATGAAATCGATTTGTTTCTCAATTTCTTCACCCCATGAGCTAAAATTTTTACTGGTTCTTCTTCAAATGTTAAATCAGGTTGCATCTCAACTTTCGCAGGTGAAATGACATGAGAAATATCCGACCTATATTTGCGAAGCATCGATACATGAAAAACATCATGAATTTTGCTCATTTCTGGTGGTCAAGCTAATTGATATGCCATCGGTCCAACTCTTTTCAAGATTTCATACGGACCAATAAATCTGGGACTAAGCTTCCATTTTCTTCCAAATCTCATTATTTTCTTCCATGGTGAAATTTTCAAAAATACCTTGTCTCCTACTTGGTATTCAATATCTTTTCTTTTCGAATCTGAATAAGCCTTTTGTCTATCAGAAGCTGCCCTTAGATTATCTCAAATTATCTTCACTTTTTCTTCTACCTCTTGAATCAAGTCAGGCCCGATAATCTTGCGGTCTTCTAACTCAAACCAATTTAACGGTGTTCGGAATTTTCTTCCATATAAAGCTTCATACGGTGCCATTTTAATACTTGACTAATAATTATTGTTATACGTAAATTCAGCCAATGGTAAGTATTTTTCCCACGAACCTGTAAACTCAATGGCAGACGCTCTTAGCATATCTTCCAAAATCTGAATTGTTATATCTGATTGTCTATCAGTTTGCAGGTGGAAGGCAGTACTAAAATGCATTCGAGTACCCAATGCTTCCTGTAGTGCTTTCCAGAATCTAGAAGTAAATCTGGGATCTCTGTCAGACACAATGGAAATAAGAACTCCATGTAATCTAACAATATCCCAAATATACAACTCTACATATTTATTCAAAGAGAAATATGTTCTAACGGGCAGGAAATATGCTGATTTGGTTAATCGATCCACGATCACCCAAATTGAGTCTTTCCTACTTGGTGTCAATGGTAATCCGGTTACAAAGTCCATAGTCACCTTTTCCCATTTCCATTCTGGAATAACAATTGGTTGAAGTAACTCTGATGGCACTTGATGTTCTGCTTTAACTTGCTGAAAAGTTAAACATTTAGACACGAATTTTGTTATCGCTCTTTTCATTCTTGGCCACCAAAAATGACTCTTCAAATCCTGATACATTTTATTTCCTCCCGGGTGCATCATTAAAGGACTATAATGTGCTTCTGTAAGAATTTCCTTTTTCAATTCATCATCTTCAGGAATATAAGCACGTCTTTTATAATATAAACATCCATTGGACTTTACTTCGAAGTATGAAGATTCTCCCCTTTCAGCTTTCTTCTTTTTCTCTAAACAATTTTCATCTGTTTCCAGTGATTCGTTTATTTTGTCTATCAAAGTAGACCTGATGTTCAGCTCAGCAAGTAGAGCACCATCATCCAATATTGATAATTGAGCATTCGATATCCACGGGGCTGAAAACATCTTTTGGCTAAGTGCGTCTGCCACCACATTAGCATTTCCCAAGTGATAATCAATAATTTCATCATAATCCTTAATTAGCTCAATTCATCGCCTTTGTCTTAGATTCAGCTCCTTCTGCATTAAAAGATATTTCAGGCTTTTGTGGTCTATGTATATATAACATCTTTCACCATATAAGTAGTGGCGCCAAATTTTTAAAGTAAAGGCAACCGCAGCTAATTTCAAATCGTGAGTAGGATAATTCCTCTCATGAGTTTTAAGCTGCCTAGAAGCATAAGCCACCACTTTCCCGTCTTGCATAAGTATACAACCCAAACCATTATGCGATGCATCACTATACACCACAAAATTCTTACCCGATTCAGGTTGAACTAACACTGGAGCTTCTGTCAAGACTTCCTTCAATCTTTCAAAGCTTTCTTGACATTCTTTAGTCCACATAAAAGGTATATTCTTCATGAGCAATTTGGTAATAGGTGCAGCAATCATTGAGAAATCTTTCACGAACCGGCGGTAATATCCTGCCAATCCGAGAAAACTTCTAACCTCTGCAACATTTTGAGGAGGTTTCCACTCCATGATTGCTTGAATTTTTTGAGGATCAACCCGAATTCCTTCAGTCGATACTATATGTCCAAGAAATGTCACCTCAGAAAGCCAAAACTCACATTTAGATAATTTGGCATATAATTTCTTCTCCCTCAAAATCTGAAGAACTATTCCGAGATGAACATCATAATCATCCTTGGTTTTAGAGTAAACTAGGATATCGTCTATGAATACCACTACAAACTGGTCCAGGTATGGCTGAAAAATTCGGTTCATCAAATCCATAAATACTACTGGGGCATTAGTTAATCCAAACGGCATCACCATGAATTCACAATGACCATATCGAGTCCTGAAAGTCGTCTTTAGAATATCATTCTCTTTAATCTTCAATTAATGATAGCCCGATCGAAGATCAATCTTAGATAACACTGCTGCCCCCTTTAATTGATCAAAGAGATCATCAATTCTTGGCAATGGATATTTATTCTTTATCGTCACTTTATTAAGTTGACGATAATCGATACACAATCTCATCGATCCATCTTTCTTCTTTACAAATAATATAGGTGCTCTCTATGGTGATATGCGTGGTCGTATAAAACCTCGATTCTGTAATTCTTGTAGCTGTGATTTGAGTTCCCGGAGTTCAGCAGGTGTCATACGATACGGTGCCATCGATATGGGTGTTGTACCAGGTAACACATCAATTCCAAATTCTACCTCTCTATTTGGAGGTAGTCCCGGTAATTCTTTTGGGAATACATCTGGGAATTCCCGCACTGTAGGTATATCTTCTATTTTCACTCATTGCTTCAAGGTATCAATTTCGAGAGTTGGATCTATTTCACAACCATCCATCAACATTTCATTCGCAACAACAGCCAAAATAACATCACTACGATGATTCGGCTTCTCCCCCACGAATAATATTCGTGATCCATCTGGTGCCTTTAAAGTTAATCTTCTTAATCGGCAATCCACCACAACATCATATGCAAATAACCAATCCATCCCCAATATTATTTCGAACTCACAAAACGGTAATTTCATAAGGTCAGCGGGGAAATTCACATTCTGAATTTTAATAGGACACTGACAGAAAATCCTCTTAACCTTAGTACTCTGGCCTAACGGATTGGTTGCTACCACCTCACTCTTAATTAGTTCTACTGGAATGTTTCTTTCTAGTATGATTCTAGAACTAATATATGAATGAGTGGAACCAGGATCAATTAATGCAAAAATAGGTCTATTAAAGAGTTCAAGCATACCTGATATCACATCAGGATCATCTTTACTCATAGTCTTGATATTATATACACGAGCAGAAGCTTTGCCTTTCAGATTTGATGTAACTTTCGATGCACCTTGATGGGAATTCCACCCTCGGTTCCCTTTATTTCTCTGAGAAGCAGCCACCGATTGATTCTCCTGTAGTTTTGGACATGCTCGTTTGAAATGACCTGGCTTCCCACATTGATAGCACACTGTCTCCGGTGCATACCAACATCGACCAAGATGTCTTCTTCCACAAGTCTTGCATTCAGGTCTATTCCAAAGTCCATCACCTTTACTTCCACTAGTTTTATTGTGGACTTGCTTAGATTTACGTGCAGAAGAATTCTTTTTTACGGATGACATTGACCCAACTGATCATTGCTGCTGAAAACCTTTACCCCGTTTAGACCAGGGTAAAACACAGGGGCCTCCAGGTCACTTAATTGACTGTTTTTTCTTCTCAGAAGCTTCTTCTTGTTCCACCCAGTCCATTCCTTTAGTTCGGTTAACCGCCACTTGAAATTCAGACAAATCAAGAGCAACCAAGACTTTCTTATACTACGGATCTAGACCTCCCACAAATCTAGTAACTCTGTGCCTCTCAGTCGAAAGGAGTTCTATAGCAAACCGGCTAAGCTTATTAAACTCACATTCATACTCATATACTGATCTGTCTGCTTGCTTCAGACTCAGAAATTGATTCCTCATATCCTTGATGAAAACATCTCCAATATGCTTGTTCTGGAACTCTTGTAAAAAGAACTCCTAAGTAACTCGTTCATGAGGAATCTGAGCAGTAATGGTGGTCCACCAAATTCGAGCAGGTCCTATCAAAAGTGATGTTACACCTTCAATTTTTCCTTGATCATCACAGCGGATAGTATCCAGCATGATTTTAATATCATTTAACCAGAAATCCGCAGACATAAAGTCAATATCAGAATCACTTTGAAATTCTGATGCCTTCAGCTTTCTCAACTCCCTTGTTACAAATACTGGTTTCGGTCTATTTAAGATATCATCTAATGCCTGCAAGAATAATCCACGATCCTGAACCGGCATGTCTTGTTGCCCTTGTGCAGGTGTCTGACCTTGGTATTGCTCCTGAGGTACATTCTGATTTACCTCGTTACTCTCACTCTGCACAGGGACCTCATGTTCAAACGCATGTCTAGAACCCTGACGGTCCGACATCTGAACAGAACACATTTTCAACAAATTTCTTAATATAGAGTAGCATTGCTAATTATAGAGCATCAGAATATCTGCACATAATCATCAGTAATTATGACATCCTAGTGGCGTATACAATTCCCACTCATTTTTAGACTCAATTTCTATCCAGAATCGACTAAACATGTAGCTATGATACCAATTAATGTAACATCCATTTCCCGTATTTATCACCAAATACGAGCCAGTGACGTTATTAACAAATTTTAAACCCTATTATTTCTTTTCCTTTATAAACTGACAACCTGCGCTACCTTACTTAAAAATTTATAGAAATTTTATAGAAATTGAAAATTCATTTCAAAATTTTATAATTAAACTAGATCCATTAGGCTTTCTAACCATATAAATTATTAGCCTAAATTCATTATACAAAAAATTCAAATAAATTCCTAAATTCACGTCACAGCCCCAAATTACTGAAATTCTGCTGCCCTATTTTCTGACCTTCCTTCGAATAAAAATTCATATCTTTTTACATACAACTCAAAATCATTCACCGTTAATTTTGTGAGAAACTAGACAAAATTTGTAGTTCATGCATATAAGATTCACTGTCTAATTCTAATTGTGGAATTTATACTGATTTTTCGAACACACTGCTTTTGCATACATTTCTGGGCAGATTTTAAACTTTCTATTTTAGAATCCATATTTACTAAAAACTTAGTCCATTATCATTTATAACCATAACAAGACGTAGTAGGTTCACCATCCATATTCAACAACTATTAACCCACCATATTTAGTGATAAGTTATTACAACCCCACTAATTATACATGCCATCTAGTACATTTCCTAAAGAAAGGATGGATGCCATTACATTACTATGAGTATGGAGATATACCTCCCAAAATATGAAAGTGATGCTCAGCTACTCTTCACTCGAAGCTCCTTTAAAACCTACGCATGAAAGTCATCATACGCTGAGCATATACTTAGTGAGGCAACAACATTTAATTCAAATGCAATTTAACATAGGTATCAATATATTATAGTAACAATGCATATGATCACCTCCCATTTTATGCATTTTAACATATATGACATGATATATGTATAGTAACATATTACATGGTAATAACCTTGATTCTTATCAATACCGTTGCCATATTCATCATCGAGCTTTCAAGCCTTTTTAACCTGTTTTTCAATTCATTTAGCCCAAGTATTGAATTAAGGAAATTTTTGGTATGCGAGTCATCCCCTTATACTTACTTGAGTATAGTATATTAGGTGCACTTTACTGGAAGTGCTTAACACCGAAGTGTTTTTGTATACTTACCGGAGTATACAATTGTTAATTATTTTGCACTTCACCTAAAGTGCTTATAATAAATTGCACTCTACCGGGAGTGCTAAAATGTTTATATAGCTGTTTATGACTCTATGGATATCCAACTATACTTTTAATTTCCTATCTCATACTTTGGGCTTTATATCACTCATAATCTCATACATGGCAACATATATACATATTAAGCAATTCATACGTAAAATAACATTCCATGAATAAGTAGTGATCCATGCATGTATTCTCAATTCTGGACATATTTTTAACATGTCAATTATATAATGAATGACATAAAAATCATGTTATGCATGCATTGCACTCACCTTGACACTTTCAAAGGTATAATTTATACTAGCCTCACTAAGCTCGATTGCACTTTCTATCTTCATTCTTCACTCGTTTGTACTCGAACTCGATTGTTATCTGTTTGTACATTAAATACATGACACAAGCAACCTTAAGTACATGTCCAACCTTTACTAATACATGTACATACCAATATGGAAAAATTAATATTTTCATCCAAATACTTCTTTGTAACTACAATGCTTCCAATACTTTAATCTCATCTCAAATTACACATTACAACCAATAATTTGATAATTTTCCTTTAAACCCTAAATTCTCTCTCTTAGGGTTTATAATCTAAAACTTGGAAACTTTCACATTTCATCTAATAATCCAAAAATTTTAATACTAAAATAATCATTGTATCATAGCAACCAATATAACCATGCTTCTTGAATAATTCCAAATTTCTCACTTATTTCACCCAATTTACAAAATTCACAAAATAGTCCTAAAATGATGTTTTCTTCAATCCAACCACATAATTCAACTTAGAAAACATCATTCTAATCATTTCCATCATCAAATAAATTTTTTCAAAATTTCCCCTAATTTTCCCTCTTATAGTTGAAATGGTCCCTAGAGTTTACCAAGAAGTTTTCATCATTTCAAGCATCTAAGCAACACTACAACACCATTTCCAACTTGATTAAGCTTTAAAACATGAAATCTTAACATGTTCGTCAACCACCCTAATCATCAAACTTAACTTAGAACCATGGAAACTAAGCAAAACTTATGTCAAAAGATAGAGAATTCAAAGGAGATCAATTTCTTGTTTCATAACTCTAGCCAAAAATCAACCAAATCAAGCTAAAATTGAATTGAAAGATTTCTTACCTAAACCCCTTTAGGTTCGGCACTTTGAGAGAAAAGATGAACAAAGTTTCCAAATTTTTCTTCTTTCTTTGATTAATGCCAAATGGCAATTAAATCTTTAATTTAAAATAAAAATCTTTCCTCATAGTAAAATGGCCATTTCACCCTTGGGTTATGACCAATTATAAACCCACACATATACTCAACCTTATCATCAAGTAATTATAATTAAAAAAGTATGGGTAAAATTACCATTTTGCCACTAATGAATCTCTATATTCTCCAAAATGCCATTCCATCACCTATACAAAATATTGAATAGAATCAAATCTAAATTGATTTAAAAACGATTCAGAACTTCAATGCTATGCTCTTCGGGTCTTTTTAAGACTTCCTTCAAATTTTCATAAAATTCCGAGCTCATACGATTACCCGAATTACACTTACACTTTAACCGTAATTTCCCAATAATAGAAACATTAGATCAACCATAGTTTTTATATTCAATCCACACCCTTAGATGATCTATCTATTTATGGAATAAAAATAATTATTGGGAAAATTACCATGTTGGTCCTTAAACTTTTCTCAACTTTTCACTTTTGTCACCAAACTCTAAAACTTTACGGTTTAGTCACTAAACTAAAACCACTAAATTTTGATTCTTTACGTTTTGGTCACTATTCCAATAATGGGATATTACATCATATATTATAAATAGTAATAAAAATATTTTATTATTAAATTAAACAAAAAACTATTAATATTTAAAATTGAATAAATCTGTCGTTTGGCATGTTTTCTCTCTGTTTTATTGTACGTTTTCTTTTGTTTTTTTTTTTATGTCTTTTGCCACGTCCTCGATTTACTCTAATTTCTTCTCTCTCCGATATGGCTGATATGAAAAATGAGATGGCGGGTCTCACTATTGGTAGTGGTGGGGATGATGTTTTGGATGTTGACCCTCCAGAGGCAGAACAACAAGCGAATTACGAGTTCTGTTTTGTCGGTATTTTCCTTACAACCAGTGTTATTAATTTCCCCTCAATGAGATCTACATTGGCCAATGTTTGGCGCCCGGTGGGAGGTATTTCAATCTCCGAATTGGGAGAGGTCGATTTCTTTTTAGGTTTTACAATGATGTTGATGCCGAGCGTATTGATTCAAGCGGGCCTTAGAATTTTAACGCTCACCTCTTGATCCTCCACATATTATGACGAGGTGAGGACTCTATGTTGATCCCTTTAACTCACTTATGCTACTGGTCTTGGTTCATGAGGTGCCCCATGGATTCATGTCTGAGCGGATTGCTAGATCACTTGGTAACTTTATTAATTTTTTTCTTGAATACGATACCAAGGCAATTGCTTTGAGTTATAAGGGCATTATGCGCATTCGTGTCCGGATAGATGTTCGACTCCCCCTTAAATGACGAAAGAAACTTCTCCTTGCTAATGGTAAGCATCACTCTGTTCGGTTTGAATATGAAAGGCTTACGTTGTTCTGTTTCATTTGTGGAAGATTGGGGCATGGTGAAAACTTCTGCCCAATCAAAGTTGCTAGGGGTGCTGCTAATGTGACTCGTGAATGGGATCTGTCTCTGAGAGCCCCAATCGGCCGTGCAACACCTCCGACGAGCATCTGGCTGCGTGATCCAATTGGTTTGGGTTGGCAAGGGATTCGACGGGCACAAATCATGGAGTGAATAGTGCTATACCGCATAACTTTTACTATCCTTATCCAAATCTTTTGGGCGCTGATCTAGAAAGTGACAGTAGTCCAAGATTCATAACAAATTAGGGAATTAATTTGAGACCATGGGCAAGTAATAAGATGGATCTAATTATGGGCCCTTCGGATGAAATTGATGTCTTTATGGACTCAATTGGAGAGGAAAACCCCCTTAAGTACTTGGAAAGTACCAAACGCCCAAGAGTCCAGCCCACATCGTCAGGTGTTCTCGTATCACGAATTCTACTAATGATTCTACTGTATTATCGGCAGGCCTTGCTCAGCAGGCTAGCCTGTCGCAATAATTTGGGGAAAGTACGGGTCATTAGCCGTCTTATAAATAAACTGAGAGAGATTTGTCCCTATGTTATGTTTCTTATGGAAACTAAATTATCTGCTAAACGTATGGAAGAGATATGGTTTTCTTTTTGGTTTGGATATTCCTGCTATTGGTTCCAGGAGTGGCATTTCTATTGGCTAGACACAAGATGTTCAGGTTGTTTTAAGGAGTTTTTCACAATCCCACATTGATGTAACAGTCATTGATGTAGCCAGTTCGTTGGTTTGGAGGCTCACAGTGTTCTATGGGAGTCATTTCACTAGTCAAAGACCTACATCTTGGGATCTTCTCCGCTCCCTTAGTTCTGATTAGAGTTTACCTTGGCTCACGGTTGGTGATTACAATGAGATCCTTCTTGTAAGCGAAAAATGAGGGGGTCGGGTTTGCTCTACTCGACAGATGAATAATTTTTGCTCCACGCTACAGGACTGTGAGCTTTCTGATCTAGGCTATGTTGGTCACTGGTATACTTGGGAAAAGGGTCAATTTTATTCTACCAATATCCGGGAAAGATTGGATGTGGCCTTGTAAATCCAGCATGATGAGACCTCTTTTTTAATTTCTCCTTTGGCACTTGGCCTATTTGATATCAGATCATTGTCCCATTCTAGTTGATACTATGGGTTATGACTCTAGCCCATCTGTGCTGAATTCTTTACCGTTTTGTTTTGATGCTAATTAGATTCTAGAAGATGAGTTTGAACAACTAATTGCTCAGACTTGGTCTTCAATTTCTGGTGATGTTCCATCAAAACTAAAACAATTGGTTCACAAAATCAAGGATTGATGTCATTCCCTAAAAGCTAGACGTTCCTGTCAAAATAGCTCCCTTAAGTCTCAGTCTCGTCTTGAGGAGCTTTCTACGGAAGATCCGAATCATGAGAATTTGGATGATTTACATGAGGTAAATCTGGTTCTTAATTTAGAAGCGGACAAAGATAATTTTTTTTTTGAGAATAACATGGTAGAGTGAATTGGCTTCAAAAAAGAGACCGGAATACGTCCTTTTTCACAAGTGTGCATCATTTATAAAGGAAAAAAAAAAACACTATAACCAGACTAAAACATGATGATGGTCATTGGGTTAAAGAGGATAATGCTATGGCTACTCTGGACACGGCTCACTTTCAAAATATCTTCACTTCCCTACCTATCTCGGACTCTACAGATATTCTATCTAATGTTCTTCATTCTATATCTATGGAAGAAAATGATAAGCTCTTGGAACCTTTTGTAAAAGAAGAGGTTTTCTTTGCAGTAAAACAAATGGCACCTCTCAAAGCTTCTGGTCTTGATAGCTCTCTTCTACCAGAGATATTAGCACTTAGTAGGGAATGACATTGCTTTTTTTTTTTTGTATCTCAACTCTCACCAGTTTTTATGATTTAAGTGGGGTTAATGTCATGAGCATAGTTCTGGTTCCTAAGATTGCGAATCCACAGACCATGGACCATTTTTATCCCATTAGTCTTTGTTCAGTTCTTTATAAAATTATTACAAAAACACTTATGAATCGTATGCGCAAAGTCCTTGACAGTTGCATTGACCAAACTCAGAGTGCTTTTGTCCTGGTCAGATCTATTACTGGCAACATTCTAATAGCTTATGAGTTAATGCACTCAATGAAGTTGAAGAAACATGGTTCTAAAGGGTCATTTGCTCTAAAGCTGGATATGGCAAAATCCTGAAGCAAATGATGTTGAAGTTAGGTTACGATAGTTCATGGGTCACTACGATTATGAACTGTATTTTGTCAGTGTCCTACTCTGATAATTTCAATGGAGCCAATTGTGTCACGCTTCTACCTTCTAAGGCCTTAGGCAGGGGGATTTAATTAAAAATATTAAAAAAAGTTTAGAATTCATGATAAATTCTAATAATTTTAAAGGGTCTAATTAATTTTTTTTAAAAAAAATTAAGAAGTATACCTCAAATTTTCCTAAATATTAGGGGTGCCAAGGCTCCTCCGACCCTGAAACCATCCGCCCCTGAATAAAATCTTGTGATATAATCCAAGTTCGAGTTATAAAATTATTATATGTTGAAATCAAAAATCAAAACTAAATCCTACTAACCGCAACCCTTATAAAATAATTGTATCAAAGTTTTTATATCATGGATATAAATAATTAATCATCATATCAAATAAGTTTTTATAATTCATATATTATATATAGTAATAAAAATATTTTATAATTAAATTAAACAAAAAATTATTATTATTTAAAATAGAATAATTTTGTCTTTTGGCACGTTTTCTCTCTACTTCATTGAATGTTTTTTTTTCTTCTTCTCTGTTTTATTTATCTTTTGGCACATCCCCGATCTACTCTTCTCCCTCCGATATGATTGATATGGAAAATAAGATGGCGAGTCTCACTGTTGGTAGCAGCGAGGATGATGTTTTGGATGTTAACCCTCCAGAGGCAGAACAAGTGAATTACGAATTCTATTTTGTCGGTATCTTCCTTACAACCAGTGTTATTAAATTTTCCTCGATGAGATCTACATTGGGCAATGTTTGGCACCCGGTGGAAGGTATTTCAATCTTTGAATTGGGAGAGGGTCAGTTTCTTTTTAGGTTTTACAATGATATTGATGCCGAACGTATTGACTCAGGCGGGCCTTGGAATTTTAACGTTCACCTAACTCACTTATGCTACTGGGTCTTGGTTCATGAGGTGCCCTATGAATTTATGTCTGAGCAGATTGCTAGATTACTTGGTAACTTTATTGATTTTTTTCTTGAATACGATGTCAAGGCAATTGCTTTGAGTTATAAGGGCATTATGCGCATTCGTGTTTGCCTGGATGTTCGACTCCCCCTTAAACGACGAAAGAAACTCCTCCTCGCTAATGGTAAACATTACTCTGTTCGGTTCTTGTCTATGGGAGGCAAAGAAATATTCATCAAATCAGTGCTACAAGTTATTCCTATCCTTTCAATGCAATGTTTTCCCCCCTAAATCTCTATGCAATGATTTGGAATTGATTATGAACAAGTTCTAGTGGCGAAACAATAGATCAAAGAAAGGTATTCACTGGACTTCTTGGAGTGCTCTCTATTTACAAAAAAAGCTAGGGGGTATGGGGTTTCGCAACTTGTCAAAATTCAATATTGCCTTGCTGGCTAAACAAGGCTGGAATCTTTTAATCAAACCACAAAGTTTATTGGCTAGAGTATACAGAGTTAAATACTTTCTCAATGGTGATTTTCTAACAACAAGATTAGGATCTCACCCGTCTTATACTTGGGAAAGTATATGGTGCTCTCATGGCTTACTTGAACAAGGTTTGGGCTGGCAGGTTGATAATGACGTATCAATTGTTGGAAAATTGTGAGGAATTGGCAACTTTGAGCCATAATTCGAGAAGGTAATGGTGGAGATTTGAATAAGAATTTTATTGGGTCCTATTCTACTCCATGAGACATTTACAACGGTATATCATATGCTCAAAATGGTTGAGTAATGAATGAGAAATTGATGCTCAAAGTAATGTTGTTATGAATTGAGTAAGGAAGATAAAACCCCCTTATCCCACATGAATGGGATAAATGGCATGAGAAATGTTTATATACACTTACCCACTTTATCATCATTGAATGATTTAAATGGAAATTGTGCCTTGATTGTAGGAGGTGTGAATCAATCCCATTTGGGTTAGGGGTGCACGCTTTCAACATGGGTGATGTGAATGTTTGAATTGGTTAGGCCTTTTGGGGGCTTGTGGATGTTTTATCCATTTCAAATAATTTTTCCTTAAGATTGGCATATCTTTTTGAGAATATTCTAAATTTAAAGGGATATTATATGTTTTTCTTAAATTCGAATATTAAAAACGGTAATGCTTATAATTCACGAAATATATCCGAGTAAATATGACATTGATTGTATATTTCCAAATTAAATAGAAAAAGAATCAATGAATATTAAAAGTTAAAATATTTTATTCCCACGTTTTAACCTAATCGTTCTCTATATAAAGGATGTCTCTCTTCAGTTTTAAAACACAACTTGAAAGTTTTATCCTTTTGAAAATTGCATAGCGTTTTCGGTGATAGTGAAAGACAAGGGTTCTGTTCGTGATCTCTGCAACAGTATTACTGTAGAAGATCATCTGTTGTTGTATCCTGGGAGGCTGATGACCGACGAACTCAAGCACCAAGGAGTGGTCGAAATCTGTCTTAAAGAAACTGCGTTCGTGCAGACCTCAACGAGTTTCTTACGGTTCATTTAATTTCTGTAAAATTCCATTCGAATCTGTTTATATTAATTTCTTGTTTCTTTGGTTTTATTTAATCGTTTTGGATTAACTTATTTCCTACAATCTTAAGACAAATTTCCTGCATCCAAGGCGATTAAAAATTTTACAAAACTGAGAAAGCAAATAAATTCATTTTCAGAACTTATCCTGTCGTTTAAACGAGTTTACTTAATCTAAAAAGGTGACAAATTTGTTCTACATAAATTATCGGTCGAAGTAACTGAGGTTATAGATTTTGTGAAAAATAAAAATCGAAAATAAACAAATTTAATTTTTCAGTTTATTGGAATTATTACTAATTCCGGATTTTTTGTTTCTTTTGAACAGAAACAATGACTATGAGAGATTTTACCAATTCACCCAACTCGTTCGCACAGATGGTGAGATCGGGGCAGACTTTTAAACAAATAAATTAGCCTATGAATCTGAACGCAATGGCTGTGGCAATGAGCCACAATGAGAAGCCAGCGAAATTTTGTGGGCAGAATTTCAAGACATGACAACAGAAGATATTGTTCTATCTGACCATGTTGAACTTGGCAAAATACTTGAAGGAATATCTCCTAGTTGTTAAAGTAGGGGAAAGAGAAGGAGAGGTAGATAATCTCACCGCCTTCAACATCAATGAGGTTTGGATGAGCGCTAACTTTCTGTGTTGGAACTATATCCTCAACGGATTACAAGATTCCTTGTATTCGGTATATGATGTTTATAAAACAGCTAAAAAGCTGTGGAGGGCATTGAACCACAAATACAAAGCAAAAGATGTTGGGGCTAAAAAGTTTTTAGTCGCGAAATTTTTGAATTTTACTATGGTTGGTTCCAAACCAGTAGTAAGTCAAGTGGAAGAACTCCAACTGATTGTTCATGGAATTCTTGCTGAGGGAATGGTCATAAGCGAATCCTTCCAAGTAACTGTCATCACGGAAAAGCTACCTCCCAAATGGAATGACTTCAAAAATTAGCTGAAGCACAAAAAAGAACTAACAGTGGAGAAACTGATTGTCAGACTTCGAATAGAAGAGGACAGCAGAGGCAATGCCAGAAAGCTCAGTAAAGAAACCTTCAAAGAGACCAAGGCAAATGTTGTCGAAGTCAGAAAGGGAAAGCAACCCCAAAAACACCAAGTCAGGTCGAAGTTGGGGCCTAGTGGTGGAATTTCCAAGAAGGAGAAATTCAAGGGAGCATGCTACAACTGTGGCAAGATGGGGCATAAATATTCTGAATGCAGAAATCCAAAGAAAGCCAAAGCTAATGAGGAAAATACTATAAAGGACAAAGATCTATGTGCTGTGATATCTGAAGTCAACTTGGTTGACTCTAACCCAAGGGGATGGTAGCTTGATACTGGAGCCACACGTCATATCTGATGTGACAAGAATTCATTTTTTGAGCTGATACCTAGCGAAGATGAGGAGAAGCTCTACATGGGAAATGTTGCGACTTTTAGGATCAAGGAAAAAGGGAACTGTGGTCTTGAAGATGACTTCTGGGAAAGAACTCAAGCTGCAAAATGTGTTGTATATTTCTGACATACGGAAAAACCTTGTATCTGAAACACTTTTAAGTGTCCATTTTTAGAATGGTTTTTGAATCCCAAAAATTAATTACGTCTAAAAGGGGATGTTTGTAGGCAGGGGATATATATTGAATAGAATGTGAAAACTCAATGCTATTTCTGTTCCAAAAAGCATGAATAAGAATACCGCTTCTTCTTCTGTTTATATGCTTGAGTCTTTAAATTTATGGCATGGTAGACTCGGGCATGTTAATTATGATACTCTATGGAGATTAAATAACTTGCAACACATCCCTTCATTTCATATTGATTACAATAATAAATGTGAAACACGCGTTGAAGCAAAATTAACAAGGTCTTTATTTCAAACTATTGAAAGATGTACATAACCGCTTGATCTAATTCATAGCGATGTTTGTGATTTGAAATTTGTTCAAAAGAGAGGAGGAAATAATTTTTTATTACCTTCATCGACGATAGCACAAAATATTGCTATGTGTATTTGCTTAAAAGCAAAGACGAGGCTATAGAGAAATTTATACTTTATAAGCAGAAAGTCGAAAACCAACTTAATAAAAAGATTAAGATGATGAGAAGTGATCGTGGTGGTGAATATGTTAATCTATTTGGTGAATATTGCTCACAACATGATATTATTCACGAAGTAACACCACCATATTCTCCTCAATCTAATGGAGTAACTGAACGAAAAAATCAGACTCTAAAAGAGATGATGAATGCTTTGTTAGAAAATTCTGGATTACCACATAACATGTAGGGAGAAGCTGTCATTTTAACTAATTACCTTTTAAATAAGGTTCCTCGAAAGAAAAAGGATAAGACACCATATGAATTATGGAAAGGTCGAAACCTTCATACCAAAACTTAAAAATGTAGGGGTGTCTTGCCAAGGTAATGACCCTATTACCAAAACAAATGAAAATAGGTCCTAAAACTGTTGATTGTATTTTTATTGGCTATGCAGAACATAGCAATGCCTATCGGTTTCTTGTGTATGAATCAAAGAATCTTGAGATTCATAAGAACACTATAATGGAATCAAAGAATGAAGATATATTTCTTTATAAATCTAAGGAGCTTAATCAAAGTTCAACAAGCTACTTCATGAGGGAGTTTCACAGTCCACGGGTGATCTGGTGCGTTTCTCCAAATCTTTTCTGCTAGAATTTGATGCCTCTAATCCTTCTGTCCACAATGCCCCAATTCCCAGACCTAGTTATTGGAATCCACCCGAGAAAGACCTGCTGACGCAAGTTTCTCTAATTCTTCCTCCACTTAAGTATCGGGGATAATTTCCAGAAATTCAGAGGGATTCGTTATGGCTGCGGGTACTTACCCCAATCTTAATGTGGCCGATCCAGTACACGCAGAAGCAATCGCTTGTGACCAAGCTTTGACCCTTGCTCAGGAACTGTGTTTCCACAGAATTATTGCTGAAGGAGATTCCCTCTCTCTCATCTCAAAACTCCAGTCACCTGCACTTGATCGTTCCTTTCTCTGCAATCTTATTGACAACATTTTGAGGAAAAATCAAAATTTTGAGTACCAGAGGTTTGTGCATGTTAACTGAGAAAGAAATCGAGCAGCCCATCAGATGGCTAAAGTCGGGTCGTCGTTTTCTGAACCAATTGTTTGGATAGAAGAGGTGTCGGAGGAGGTCGCTGCGACGGTGACGCGTGATAAATGGTGGGTCGATCCTCCAGACTAAAGCCCTCTCTTTTCTTGATTAGTCGGAGCATTTCAGATCTTCTACCTCCGATTTTGAAAGACGTTCCACCTTAGATTGATCTCCCATTTGATTATTCCATTTTCCGGCGTGAACTGAAGGGGTGTTTGGCTTCCTTTGTTTTCTTATTGCCGCACGTGTGTTTTTTCTCTTCATTTATTTCCGTTTTGCTTTGTGTTCTTTTTTCAACTTGGTTTGTATTCTCCTGAATTTCTAATAAAACCTCAGCTATTCCCTCTAAAAAAAACTAATCAAGTCGTACTCAATATATACCTTTTTTATATTTTAAAATTGTCATACTTAGAATATTTTATTAAAAAAATTAATATTTTTTATAAGCCACATTTTTTTTATACAATTTTTTTAGTTTTCTAACAAAACAAAATTCAACTAGATAAAATTATCGTTTTAATTATTTTACATCATATTTCTTACACATTCTTATACAAACCTTTTCTTCTTAAAACTGTGTGAAAAGTCAATAATAGACAAAATAAATGAGACAAAGGAAGTATTATTTAATTTGGATTCCATTGAAGTGAAATACATTTTGTCCAAAGACCGAACCAAATATGCTAGGCTGGCCCGTGGACAATTCTAGAGGAGTAGATGTATCAAATGAGCTTTAAACACATATGTTATTAGTTAATACAGTGAAATGTGATATTAGGTCCTGTAAATAAGGTTAGACGCATAAATTTTAACGTTGTAAATGAAGTAAAATAAATTGAAAGATCATGGCCATAACAAACCTCCATAATAATTGATTCGAATTTGTCGATTAATAAATAAAAAATTAAGATATACCAAAAAATGAAGAATTAAACCATAAATGATTGTGGAACATGTTACCTACAATAATTGTGAACATAATTAAATAATTACAATATTGTAATAAAAATAATTATAACCAATGAGTGAAGTTGTTGGAAAAGAGGTTTATTGGCTAAAGCTTTCATGTCAACTTCAAAAATCAAAATCAAAACCAAGAAATTCTTACACTTTCACGAGCGTATGGTAACGAAACAAAAACCAATCCCCAAAGACTTTATCTTTTATCTTTTTCACTCTTTGATGTTAATATTTCAAAACAATTCAATGATGACTTAAAGTAGGAACGGAACTAGGGATGCTGGGGCAGCTACACCCTTAAAATTTTTAAGTTTTTCTATATTTTATATATTTTCTTTGTATTTTTTTATTAATAATCTAATTTTGCACCTCTTAAACTCTTGTAATTTTGCACACCTATATTTTTAATATAGCTTCCTGATAGTTTGCACCCCTTACATAAAATCATGAGTATGTCCTTGACTTAAAGTATTTAAATATATTTAAATAAAAATATTATTTTTAAAAAATAGTCAAATATGTGTTTAACCATTTTAAACATGCTTAAATAAAAATCTAGCTTTTTTGAACTCAACTAATGGTCTCAGTGAAAAATGATAGTGTTCATCTTAGGAGATTTGAGTTCGAACAGCTTTGTCTACAAGGTATGTGTACATAATCAAAGGGTTAAAAACATATAAACAAATATTACATTGTAATCACCTTAAGACTATTCAAATAAAAATCTCAGTGGTATAATTGAAGTCTAAACTAAAGTTATGTAGTAAAATAGTATTGATTACAAAACTTCAGTACCAAAATATTATCGATTTTTAATTTAGTGATATAATTGATACTAAACTTAAAGTTTAGTGATATTTGGTGTAGTTACCCATTATTTTTAAAAATAAATCCTTACGTGAGTGATTATTGAAAACTTAGATATTTAATTGAACATTTAGATCCTATTTTCTGAAAAATGTTTGAATTTGAGATCTACCAAAAGATGTTCATACTATTTGATTTTATATTAATTTAAATCTCGATATTTACTTTAAAAATATAATTATCTATATTTAATAAGTTTGCATTAAGGGCATGTAGTCAATAGTGAAAAACCAAGTAGCCAATGAACAAAAAGGGGCACGAGAAAGTGCATAGTTGGGGTCCCAAAAAGCTTTTTTTATTAACACTTTTTTGGCAGCGTGCAGGTTGAACACTTGTGCAAACCTCCAAATTGGACTCCTTACCAAAATCTTTTCAAGAATCTTTCTCATTTTTCCTTGTTATTTTATTGCACTTTGTCAACATTCAATGTGATTAACTAAGGGTAAAGTACATCTAAGGTTACTTAACTGTGGATTTAGTAATAAATATATCATTTTTATTCTAAAAAGTATACATATGTCATTTAATTATAAAAATATTACAAACAAGTCAGTCAATTAACATATTGTTACAAACAAGTCACTTTTCTTCTAATACGATATGGTATAATAACAATTTTAGTCCCCAAAGCTTATACAAACTGTAACCCCCTTGACCCGGCCTAGACGCCAGATCGAACCGAGCGAGTTACATTGGGTTTGTCGAGAAAAACCCGAACGATTACTTAGAAACGGTCCACTTTTTTATTATCTTGTCTAAACGCATAATTTAGTCCTGAAGTGATCATGCTGGTAGCGTGTAAAACTCACAATTAAATCGGGCGTCAAATTGACATCCAATTGATCGAGAACGCACTCCAGGGATCAAATTTAATCTTGGAAAATTGAAGAGACTTACTTAAATCCAAAGTTACCAAACCATAATTAATAAGGTTATATGCAATCCAGTTAAGTTTCAACTTAAAATAATCATCCAAGCTCATTTAACATCATACTCAAGAAATAGGGACTAAACTACAAAGATTCAAACTTTAACAAAGCATAATACCATAAATAACAGACTGGGTATCGATACTCTCTTTGCCTGTATCGATACTGGTTCACTTTGCAAAGGGTATCGGTGCGGTCCTCAGGCTTACCAATACTAGTAGTTCGATATCCAAAACAAAGAACTCTAGTAGCTAAAGGGCGTACTTATACAGTTTCCCGCGTTCTGATACTAGGTGTAATTTCTGAGGGGCATACTGATACAAGTCTTAGGCGTATCGAGACCCATGTCCAATTTAGAATAAGATTTTAGGGGAAAAAGATGAGAACGGTGGTTTCGAGAGAAGCTAAAATTTTCAGCGTTTCCAAAAGTTGGGTTTGGAGACAAATCAGGTGCAGAAGCAGGTTGAAAATGCGTGATTTTTGGTCTTTCGGAGCATCTTTTCTGATGGCGCTCCCATAACCCCCTTAGCTCGGCCCAGCAGAAATCGAACTAAAAGAGTCACATTAAGTTTGCCGAAGCAAAACCAATCTAATAACCTAAACCGAGCCCATTTTTTTCATTTTTATCTTGTCTAAATGCATTTCATTATTGTCCTAAGTGAACATGCTCCAGCGGAAACATTACATTAAAAATCAGATTGCAAAATAGGGCTCAATCGCTCAACAATTCACATTAGTGACCAAAACATAATTTCTACAAATTACAGGGTCTTTATCACAATTAAGATTACCCAACCTTAATTATTTCAATTTTATGCTCACATGTTAATTTCCAATCCAAAACAATCATCCAAACTCATTCGATTGCATTCATAACAATCATGGACTAAATTGCAGGTTATACAAAAACAACAGAGCGTACCGATACAGGCAAGCCCGTATCGATACGGTCTAGCTAACAAAATGACTACTTGTATCGATACACATACATATGTATCGATACGGTGTGTTGACCAACCTGTACCAATACAACCTATACCCCTTACCGATCCCCCATTGTTATTTCAAAACTCAGAATTTCGGTAGCTAAAGCTCGTACTAATACGGTACCCTCCATATCGATACGACATGTTAAAATTAAAAGGACATTTCGATACGTTAACCCATGTACTGATACAGTGCATGTTTTCTATTAAGGTGTACCGATATGGTGGCTAAGCGTACCGGTACCCTATGCTTTAAACCAATAATTTGAGCCTCCACCAGACCCCGAATATCGATTCTTGGGTACTCGTACCGTTACGCAGAGGCCTATAATGACCTCTAGGTCCAACATATGACACTTTGGCTCTTCCAAACAACATTTACACATAACCAAACATCCTACAACATCATTAACATGTTTAAACATCATCATACCAGCATTTTAAGCCAACCTAACATATCAAGCATGATCAACCACAAAGTCTAAACACATGTTATTAGTTAATATAGTGAAATGTGATATTAGGTCCTGTAAATAAGGTCAGACGCATAAATTTTAACGTCGTGAATGAAGTAAAATAAATTGAGAGATCATGTGCATAACAAACCTCCATAATAATTGATTCAAATTTGTCGATTAATGAATAAAAAATTAAGATATACCAAAAAATGGAGAATTAAACCATAAATGATTGTGGAACATGTTACCTACAATAATTGTGAACATAATTAAATAATTACAATATTGTAATAAAAATAATTATAATCAATGAGTGAAGTTGTTGGAAAAGAGGGTTAGTGGCTAAAGCTTTCATGTCAACTTCAAAAATCAAAATCAAAACCAAGAAATTCTTACACTTTCACGAGCGTATGGTAACGAAACAAAAACCGATCCCCAAAGACTTTATCTTTTTCACTCTTTGATGTTAATATTTCAAAACAATTCAATGATGACTTAAAGTAGTGACAGAATTAGGGATGCTGGGGCAGCTACACCCTTAAAATTTTTAGGTTTTTTCTATATTTTATATATTTTCTTCGTATTTTTTTATTAATAATTTAATTCTGTACCCCTTAAACTCTTGTAATTTTGCACACCTACATTTTTAATATAGCTTCCTGATAGTTTGCACTCCTTACATAAAATCATGAGTATGTCCTTGACTTAAAGTATTTAAATATATTTAAATAAAAGTATTATTTTTAAAAAATAGTCAAATATGTGTTTAACCATTTTAAACATGCTTAAATAAAAATCTAGCTTTTTTGAACTCAACTAATGGTCTCAGTGAAAAAGGATAATGTTCATCTTAGGAGATTTGAGTTCGAACAGCTTTGTCTGCAAGGTATGTGTACATAATCAAAGGGTTAAAAACATATAAACAGATATTACATTGTAATCACCTTAAGACTATTCAAATAAAAATCTTGGTGGTATAATTGAAGTCTAAACTAAAGTTCTGTAGTAAAATAGTATTGATTACAAAAGTTCAGTACCAAAATATTATCGATTTTTAATTTAGTGATATAATTGACACTAAACTTAAAGTTTAGTGATATTTGGTGTAGTTACCCATTATTTTTAAAAATAAATCCTTACGTGAGTGATTATTGAAAACTTAGATATTTAATTGAACATTTAGATCCTATTTTCTGAAAAAATGTTTAAATTTGAGATCATGCTCATACTATTTTATTTTATATTATTTTAAATCTCGATATTTATCTTAAAAATATAATTATCTATATTTAATACGTTTGCATTAAGGGCATGTAGTCAATAGTGAAAAACCAAGTAGCCAATGAACAAAAAGGGGCACGAGAAAGTGCATAGTTGGGGGTCCCAAAAAGCTTTTTTTATTAACACTTTTTTGGCAGCGTGCAGGTTGAACACTAAAATCTTTCTCATTTTTTCTTGTTATTTTATTGCACTTTGTCAACATTCAATGTGATTAACTAAGGGTAAAGTACATCTAAGGTTACTTAACTGTGGATTTAGTAATAAATATATCCCTTTTATTCTAAAAATTATACATATGTCATTTAATTATAAAATATTACAAACAAGTCAGTCAATTAACATATTGTTACAAACAAGTCACTTTTCTTCTAATACGATATGGTATAATAACAATTTTAGTCCCCAAAGCTTATACAGACTGTAACCCCCTTGACCCGGCCTAGATGCCAGATCAAACCGAGCGAGTTACATTGGGTTTGTCGAGAAAAACCCGAACGATTACTTAGAAACGGTCCACTTTTTTATTATCTTGTCTAAATGCATAATTTAGTCCTGAAGTGATCATGCTGGTAGCGTGCAAAACTCACAATTAAATCGGGCGTCAAATTGACATCCAATTGATCGAGAACGCACTCCAGGGATCAAATTTAATTTTGGAAAATTGAAGAGACTTACTTAAATCCAAAGTTACAAAACCATAATTAATAAGGTTATATGCAATCCAGTTAAGTTTCAACTTAAAATAATCATCCAAGCTCATTTAACATCATACTCAAGAAACAGGGACTAAACTACAAAAATTCAAACTTTAACAAAGCATAATACCATAAATAACATACTGGGTATCGATACTCTCTTTGCCCGTATCGATATTGGTTCACTTTGCAAAGGGTATCGGTACGGTCCTCAGGCGTACCAATACTAGCAGTTCGATATCCAAAATAAAGAATTCTAGTAGCTAAAGGGCGTACTTATACAGTTTCCCGCATTCTGATACCAGGTGTAATTTCTGAGGGGCATACCGATACAAGTCTTAGGCGTATCGAGACCCATGTCCAATTTAGAATAAGATTTTAGGGGAAAAAGATGAAAACGGTGGTTTCCGGAGAAGCTGAAATTTTCAGCGTTTCCAAAAGTTGGGTTTGGAGACAAATCAGGTGCAGAAGCAGGTTGAAAATGCGTGAGTTTTGGTCTTTCAGAGCATCTTTTCTGATGGCGCTCCCATAACCCCTTAGCTCAGCCCAGCCGAAATCGAATTAAAAGAGTCACATTAGGTTTGCCGAAGCAAAACCAATCTAATAACCTAAACTGAGCCCATTTTTTCGTTTTTATCTTGTCTAAATGCATTTCATTATTGTCCTAAGTAAACATGCTCCGGCGGAAACATTACATTAAAAATCATATTGCGAAATAGGGCTCAATCGCTCAACAATTCACATTAGTGACCAAAACATAATTTCTACAAATTACAGGGTCTTTATAACAATTAAGATTACCCAACCTTAATTATTTCAATTTTATGCTCACATGTTAATTTCCAACCCAAAACAATCATCCAAACTCATTCGATTGCATTCATAACAATCATGGACTAAATTGCAGGTTATACAAAACAACAGAGCGTACCGATACCGGCAAGCCCGTATCGATACGGCCTAACTAACAAAATGACTACTTTTATCGATACACATACATTTGTATCGATACGGTGTGTTGACCAACCTATACCAATACAACCTATACCCCTTACCGATCCCCCTTTGTTATTTCAAAACTCAGAATTTCGGTAGCTAAAGCTCGTACTAATACGGTACCCTGCATATCGATGCGGCATGTTAAAATTAAAAGGACATTTCGATACGTTAACCCGTGTACTGATACAGTGCATGTTTTCCATTAAGGCGTTCCGATATGGTGGCTAAGCGTACCAGTACCCTATGCTTTAAACCAATAATTTGAGCCTCCACCAGACCCCAAATATCGATTCTTGGGTACTCGTACCGGTACGCAGAGGCCTGTAATGACCTCTAGGTCCAACATATGACACTTTGGCTCTTCCAAACAACATTTACACATAACCAAACATCCTACAACATCATTAACATGCTTAAACATCATCATACCAGCATTTTAAGCCAACCTAACATATCAAGCATGATCAACCACAAAGTCTATAGGCATGCTCCCTAGTCAACATCCAAAACATAAAACCAACCACAACTCAAGCACTTTAAACTACTTATAAGTCCAAAGCAACAATTACAACTAGCACAAACAGGGAGTTCATCCAAAAGCCTTCCCAAAACAATATTTGACACATTGCCCTTATTACTATTATATAACGTTCAAACCATACTTTGAAAACAAGTCCCTGGAAATCCTTCCTTGCTTCCTCGCTGCCTGCTACCCTTAATTCTCTGCATTGATGGAAAAGAAGAGCGTAAGCACACTAGGTTTAGTGAGGAATTCTAAAAAACCAGCCACCATCAATGCATTTTAAAGCATTTAACATTCCTTTTGAAAACCACTTTCCAAAATGCTTTTAAATCAACATCACAACATCACGCCTTATCAAAACCATGCACTTAACATTTCCAAAACATCATATTAAACCATATGCAACATGTATAATGGATTAAACAGCAAAGACCCATTTTCTACCCTCAATTTAAGCTTTCCCATGCATACTACCAATGCAAGGCTTAAAGAGCAAACATATTTAAACCACATTAAACAACATATTCCATCTCATAATACATCACCAATTATATTGGCTTACAAGTGATCATTAATCAAGTTCCACCTTACAAAACATAACATCGGATACACGGATTCAACAAGTGTTCCCAAAATTTCATGCCACCACAACTGTAATCATTGGTACACTACAACCGGGTAGATTCACAACCCTACACATCTGTTGGACGCATAACCCACTAACAAGAGTCTTCGGTACAAAGATCTAAATCCCTCAACCGTTAGGGTACTCAGATGGAGTTTTCAGTACACATATCAAAACCCATCAACATCCAAGGTGACTTTTTATAGTGCACTATCAATCCTATGGCCAGCCAACTATATCAGATAACATTTTCAAACCTTTTCTAGCCATCACTTGCCAATATAATTCATTTGATTAACAACAACTCATTGTTTTCATATGCATCATCAAAATCATTTAACCAATACAACAAACCTTGCATTAACCAATGTTCATAAACATTAACAAAACATGTATTACTTCCAAATGCATCAACATCATTATGTAATCAATTTTCAGCATTAGACATGCTCAAAACATGTATATATAATGAGTAACTAAACCATTTAAACAAGTGCATAAAACCATTTACCAAACCGAGTTCGAGAGAGAATTTATCCTTTACTTACTTCCGAACTTAAACCAGCGTTTCAAGCCTGATCTAAACTCCTAATCACAACTTTCAAATCTTTGAAAAGCTATAAATCTTGTTCGCACTCACTGACACGCAAAGCTTCGCTTACCAATACGGTAACCTCGCCTCCAAAGCTTTAGAACAATTGCTCAAGCTTGAGGACCAACTTCCCCTAATTTATCCACACAACAAAAAAATAGAGGGTTCAATGCATCAAAATGCATTCAACAATACAATAACATAAATCATCAACACCCACTACTCAATTTTACTCCACAACAACCAGAATCAACAACAAACATCTTCCAAACTTAACCCCGCAACAATCTAACATTTCAACCCATCAATTAACATCTAAAAACACAACAACAACATCCTTATACCTTCAGCATTCATAAAACCTCTGTAACACCTCAAGAACTCACAACCTAGAAAATTAGAGATTCACATAGTTTCGAGATTTCAATGTTAAAGCCCACTTATTAACATTATTTAACATCAAAATCATGATTATAATCAATCAACAACTCAACAAAATAGAGACTATACAAAAATCCATCAATTAATCATCAATTTAACAAATCTTTCACAATTAATTCATCAAATCAAGTTAGAAAACATATGTAAAGGATCAATAACTTAGGAATTTCAATAAAGAACCTTGCATTAGAGGTGAAGAACGAAGCTCACCTCTAAATTTGGCTTTCCTCTTAGTTGGATGAGTTTTCTTGAGAAAACAAGATCAAATCAAATAGGTTTTGTTAAGAAACCATTAAAGATCCATTTGATAACAAAAGAAGATTAAAATAAAGTGTTTTCCTGAGAAAATTGAAGTGGAAAGAGTGTTTAGCTGGAGAGAATTTGAGAGAAAAGCTTTTGATGAAAAGTTAGTTACGTGATATTTTTATTAAAGTCTAATTATGAAATTAATCTCCTCAAACCTTTTTATCTTTAATAAAACCTTTTTTAAAATATCCAATTTTAAAAGAAAAGTCTAATATTAGACTTTGGCCAAATAGCTCCTTAAGGATTCTAATTTTTGACCATTTTACAAAACAGTCATTAAAAACAGTTTTGAAACTTTACATTTTGGTCACTAACCAAAATGACCAATTTTGAGACCTGTTTTTGTAAAATTGATTTTACGAAAATTATTTCCATATTAAATAATGATTTTAGACTATTTTCCATATTTTTATCTCATCTGAAAATATTTATTCCAAATTAAATCACAAAACTGACTCGAATCATCTAATCTCATCCAACGGACCATCTAAACCACCTAGCCCAAAACTAGGGCGTTACAACTCTCCCCCTTAAGAAATTTCATCCTCGAAATTTACCTGATTGAAACAGATGCAGAAAATGAGCAACCATGTCTGACTCACTCTCCTACGTGGCCTCATCAACATCGCGATGTTGCCACAACACCTTTACAAGTTCAATTATCTTGCCACGAAGAACTTTACTTCTTGATTCAAGGATCTCCACTGGTTCCTCATCATAGGACAAATCTGGTCGCAACTCAACATCCTCAACTGACATCACATGCGACGGATCCAAACGATACCTCCACAACATGATACATGAAACACATCATGAATTTTCTCCAACTCAGGAGGCAAATTCAACCGATAAGCTAACAGACCAATACGTTCCAACACCTTATACAGTCTAATAAACCTCGAACTCAACTTTCTATTGCGCTCAAAATGCAACACTTTCTTCTAATGTGAGACTTTCAAGAAAACATTTTCACCAACAGCGTACTCAACCTCTCTACGTTTCAAATCCACATAGAATTTTTGCCTATCTGAGGACGCTTTCAAACGATCAAAAATCATCTTTACTCTCTCATCCGTGTGTTTCAACACATCAGGCATTGAAACATACTTTTCCCTAGCCTCAGCCCAAGACAAAGGTGTACGACACCTCCTACCATACAAGGCTTCATATGGTGCCATCTTTATACTTGCTTGATAGCTATTATTGTACGCAAACGCAAACAAAGGCAACTGTCTTTCCAAATTTCCTTGGAACTCAATGATGCAACATCTCAACATATCCTCCAAAATCTGAATTACACGTTCAGACTGGTCATCCGTCTGAGGATGATACAAAGTACTGGAATTTATGCGAGTACCCAAAGCTCAATGCGAACATCCCTAAAACCTTATTGTAAACCGCGGATCCCTATCCGAAACAATTGACTTAGGTACCCGTGCAACCTCACGATCTTAGCAACATACAAATTCGCCAACTTATCCAAAGTATACGTCGTATGCACTAACAAAAAATGTGCACACTTCGTAAACCGATCAACAATCACCCAATTAGAATCCTTTTTATTCAGTTTCAAAGGCAATCTCGATACAAAATCCATGGTGATCCTCTTCCATTTTCCCTCTAAAATTTTCAACGGTTTCAACAACCCAGAAGGTAACTGATGTTCAGCTTTCACACGCTGACATATCATACATCTAGCAACAAAATTAGCTACGTCCATTTTCAAACCCACCCAATAGTACTCTTCCTTCAAATCCTGATACATTTTGTAACTACCAGGATACATAGCAAAAAGACTAGCATGTGCCTCACTCAAAACCATCCGCCTCAACTCCTCATCACTAGGCATCACTATTTGATCCTTAAAGCATAACACCCAATCACTATTAAAGTGAAAATTTGTAGGATTCCCATCTATGATATCCTTGACATGCGGTACTAATCCCTCATCATAAGGTTGCTTTTCCTTAATCAACTGCGACAAAGATGGTTTCACTTGCAACTCTACCAACAAACCTCCATCACGGGTCACACTCAATCTCGCAAACATGGCCCTCAACTCCACAATAACTTTTCTACTCAAAGCATCGGTCACAACATTCGCTTTGCCCGAATGACACTCAATTGTTAAGCAACTCCAACCATCTACGTTGCCTAAGATTCAACTCCTTTTGCGATATCAAATATTTTAAACGCTTATGATCAGTGTATACAATACACTTTTCACCATAAAAGGTAATGTCTCCAAATCTTCAACGCAAACACCGCTGCAGCAAGCTCAAGATCATGCGTAGGGTAGTTGCGCTCGTGCTCTTTCAGCTACCTCGATGCATAAGCTACAACTTTCCCATCCTGCATCAACACACACCAAACCAACGTAGGATGCATCGCTATAAACCAAAAACTCTTTCCCTAACTCAGGTTGAATCAAGATTGGAGCTTGTGACAAGGCTTCCTTCAACTTCTTGAAAGCTTGCTGTCTAGCTTTTGTCCATTCGAACCGTACATCCTTTTGCAACAACTTGGTTAACAGAGCAGCAAATCTCGAAAACCTATCCATAAAACGACGATAATAACCCGCCAAACCCAGGAAACTACAGATTTTTGTTACTGACTTTGGTTGTTTCCAACTCACAACTGCCTCTACCTTTTTAGGATCTATCCAGATACCTTCAGCTAAAACCACATGTCCAAGAAAAACTACTTTCCTAATCCAAACCTCACACTTGCTCAACTTGGCGAAAAGCTGGTTATCCACAAGGTCTGCAACACAATCTGCAAGTGTCGATCATGATCTTTCTCGGTACGAGAGTACACAAGAATATCATCGATGAATACTACTACGAATTGATCTAAGAATTCATGGAACACCCGATTCATCATGTCCATGAATATTGTAGGCATATTTGTCAACCAAAACGGTATAACCAAGAACTCATAATGGTCGTACCTCGTGCGAAAGCCAGACTTTAACACATCTTTATCCTTAACCTCAACTGATAGTATCCAAATCTCAAATTGATCTTGGAAAACACCGTAGTACCTCAAAATTGATCGAACAAGTCATCAATTCGTGACAAAGGATACTTGTTCTTAATTGTCAACTTGTTCAGTTGCTGATAGTCAATGCACATTCTCAAAGTGTTATCATTCTTTTTCACAAATAGCACGGTGCTTCTCACAGCGAAACACTAGGCCGAATAAAACCACGATCCAACAACTCTTGAAGTTGCATCTTCAACTATTTCAACTCCTTTGGTGCCATACGATATGGTGCAATCGACACTGGAGCCAAATCAGCATATGTCTCAATGCAAAACTCTACCTCCTTGTCCAGTGGCAAACCAAGTAACTCTTCTAGAAACACACCCGTAAAGTCACAAACAGTACATATATCTTAGCTCGTACTTCTTCTACATTCAGATTCATAACATATGCCATATATGCTTAACACCCACTTCCTATCATCTTCTGCGCCTCCAAGGCCAAAACCACATTTGACAAGAACTTAACATTCTCACCCACAACTATCACCTTATAATCATCTGCAAGTTTTAATGAAACTCTCTTGGTCTTAAAATTAACCACATCCCAATGCTCGAACAACCAATCTATACCCAAAATTATGTCAAAACCATGAAACGACAACTCCATAAGACCAGCCTTAAACACATGACATTGAACCATTAGAGGACATCTCCAATACAACTTCCTCATAATGATTGTATCTCCAAAAAAACTCGTTACTTACATACCCACATCAAGCATTTCTACAGTATACCAAGAAAATGCGCATGTTCATGCAAAATATATGAATACGTAGAACCAAAATCTATCAAGGATAATAATGACATAGATGCAAGGTAAAGGTACATGCTATCATGTCTGTTTCATTCATCCTTTTACGGTGAGCATAGATCCTCATCGGTCCACTATCCTCGGGTCAAACTGTCACTGTATGAGCTATAGTCCTCTGTCCTTCCTTTTTCCGTTGAAAGTTACCTCAATCGTGCTCACAGTCTCTAGGTGGTGCAACAACATGTACTTTTCTACCTCTAGCAAGAAAGGGACAATCATGTCTCATATGCTCTGTCGATCCATAACTGCAGGAGCATGCCCCTCTTTGGCCAAACGTATGCAATCTCGCCTCAAATGGTCTCGCGATCCACAAACCCAACAAATATTATGTGCTGACTAGACCTGGGTACTTTGTTCATACGATCCTCGACCAGCACTATCTCAAGCTCCTATCACGGTGCCTCTTAGACTGACCACCTATAGAACCAAAATCTACAACTCTTTTTCCCGAGCGAGAACCTCTAGAATGATGAGATAAACCCAAAGTCTGTTCAATATCCTTTACCCGTATAACCAACACGACAAAATTCGTATAATCATTGGCCAGCATGTAGGTCTTAACATCCTACTCTAAACCATAGCGAAACCGATCACAATGATGCCTCTCATCCTACACTAACTCAAGCTCATACTGGCTAAGCCTTACAAACTGTACCTCATACTCTAATACGGTCATACTGCCTACATTTCTTTTCATCCAAGTATCTAACTCCTAGATACTTCTTCCTAGAGATAGCTTGGAAGAATTCCCATGTCACATTATTGGTTTCTATGCCCGTGATTATAGTGGTCCACCAACTGTAGGCATCACCCTGCAATAGGGACACAACATATCCCAGCTTACGTTCGTTGCCGCACCCCATCTAAACCAAGATCTGCTCTGTACTGGTAAACCACTCCTCGGATGCCTCATGTGCCAACCCTCTAAACTTAACTCCTCTAAGACTACGCACTGGATTAGCAACAACAAGTGCTAGAGAAGGTACATGAACTCTAGCTATCGCAGCCTAGACGTCATTGCTTTAACCAGAGGTGTCATATCACCAAACACTAAACTAGGTGGTGCATGTGGTACTTATTCTACTCTCTTATGAAGATTAGGCGGAGAAGGCGACAATCCCTCAGGATGTACAATCTTACCCTCTATTCTCTGCCCTATGGCAGCAGCATTTCTGCTAGATCGCAATTCTCTCCTCGATGACATCGTATAAGAACGTATCTAAGGTATGATAATTACACCAAAATAAAAACAATTAGGCCATCTTCAAGCAAGGATATAAGACTTCCATTTCAAACCAAAATCATTTCATAACTGTAGTAATACGGTAATGTGTCCCAAAAAATACACCAACATGACATATTTCAAACACCGTACATATAAACAATCACCGTGCATAGCATCCAACATTATACAAACATCAACTTCATCCCAATTTTCATAAACCTAGCTCTGATACCACTAAATGTAATCTTTTTAGCCCGACCTAGCTGAAACTAGACTAAAAGAGTCACATTAGGTTTGCCGAAGCAAACCCGATCTAATAACCTAAAATCAGATTGCGAAATAGGGCTCAATTGCTCAACAATTCACACTAGGGACCAAAATATAATTTTTGCAAATTATAGGGTCTTTATCACAATTAAGATTACCCAACCTTAATTATTTCAATTTCATGCTTACAGGTTAATTTTCAATCTAAAACAATCATCCAAACTCATTTGATTGCATTCATAATAATAAGGGACTAAATTGCAAGATTCTCAAACTTCAGCAAATAGGGTTATACAAAAACAACAGAGCATACCGATATCGGCAAGCCCGTGTCGATACGGTCTAAAAAACAAAATATTACATGTACCGATACACGTACATTCATATCGATACAGTGTGTTGACCAACCCATACATATACGACCTTGACCCCGTACTGATCCCTCTTATTATTTCAAAACTCAAAATTCCAGTAGTTAAAGCCCGTATCGATACGGTACCCTGCGTATCGATACGGCATGTTAAAATTGAAGGGACCGTTTAGGAAATTTAACAGTGTATCGACATCAGTGCATGTTTTTCCTTAAGGCGTATCGATACGGTGGCTAAGCGTACCGGTACCCCATACTTTAAACCAACAATTTGAGCCTCTACCAGACCCTACGTACCGATTCTTGGGTACTCATACCAGTACGTAGAAGCCTGTAATGACCTCCAAGTCCAACATATGACACTTTGGCTCGTTCCAAACAATAATAACACATAACCAAACATTATACAACATCATTAACATGCTTAAACATCATCATACCAACATTTTAAGCCAACCTAACATATATAGCACAATCAACCACAAAGTCTATAGGCAAGCTCCCTAGTCAACATCCAAAACATAAAACCAACCACAACTCAAGAACTTTAAACTACTTATAAGTCCAAACCAACAATTACAACTTGCACAAACAGCGAGTTCATCTAAAAACCCTCCCAAAACAATATTTGACACATCACCCTTATTACAACTATATAACGTTTAAACCATACTTTGAAAAAAGTCTTTGTGTCGCAACCATTTTTGAAATCGGGTGTGAAAAATAGCCTGACGATCTATCTTTTAGAAAATTAGGGTTTTTTGTCCATTTTTAATTTAATATTGAAAATTTAGGGTTTTTCATATTAAAACTGGTTTTTCTTTAGTTATCCTTTATAAAACATTTTGGAGATGTCACCGATTACTTCGAGGTAGACCAGACACCGGAAAAACAAACTAGATATTTTGTCTTGAAAATTGGGTTCGGGAGTCGGTTACGTATAGGGAAGGATTAATACCCCTACGAACGCCCATTATCGGTACCTTTAATTTTATGTGGCATTTTGGCATTTCGAATAATTATTTGAATTTAATTTATCCATAATTATTAATTGAATTTAAATTCCGAATGCAGGTATCCTTTTATAAGGAAATTTATTTTGTTCGAATACGAGATTAAAAACACCCCCTTAGGTGGCACCCCTATTCGTATTTAAAAATGAATTTCCAACATAAAAGGTTTTTATGAATGACCGATTATTGTCTTGTTGATTTTAAGTATTATTCTAAAAGGCTCTATTTAATTAATTTTTTAAATCTATGAATATTAATTAATTTAATGGCTTTTATGTGAAAATGCCAATTTCTTGAACACCTTCCATATATTTAAAGCCCTTAAACTAATCATATTCCTAATTAGTTAATCCTTCTAATTAATTAAAGTTCTAGTCCTAATTAGGGCTCTAACAATTTATTATTTAATTATAAGTGAAAATGTATATCGAATATACACCTTTATGACCAAGGCTGAGATAACACCCTATTGTAAACAATGGAACACCATCCAGATTTGAACCTCAAAGATTCTATTTGTTATACATTTAATTAACTACAATGTATCTTTATTAATTATCTAATTAAAGAACTAGATTGATATTCATTTATAAGTGGAATGTATATTAAATACAATTTATTAAAATTCATGTTGAGATAACACCCCATTGTGAACAATGGAACATCATCCAAATTTGAATTTTAAAATTATATTTAATATGCATTTAATTACTACAACATCTTACCTAATTTAATTATTGAATTCTTAATTAGAGAACCTAAACTTAAAGGCTCTAAACAATTATTAAATCTAGGATTATTTAGTTACCTAACAAATATACTATATGCTTGATTTTAAAATATGCAACAATTAAATAATTAAAGGCAATTAAATTAAATTAAATAAATATGACTAAATTAAACAAATTGAAACACAAAGCCAATTTTATTAATATGGGACCAAACTGAATTACAAAACAAACTTGAAAGCCCAAAACTATAGACTCGAACAATTGGGGCTTCGAGTGACCAAATTGAATGGATTACAAAATTGGAGATCCAATTACTGAACATAGGGGACTAAATTGGGAGAATTGCAAAGTTCAGGGTCAATTTTAAGGAAAATAAGGACTAAATTGAAATACAACTCAAAACTACATGGACTAAAGCCATTATTTACCCAAAAGCTTAAAAAGACGCAGGTCTTAGAGCTCGACCTGACCTATTCTCGCGAATCCTCCCAAACTAGCTGCCAAAACGGCAGCGTTTTGGGGTGGATATAAAGCCCTTGTTTTGAGCCTCAACTCTCATTTCCCATCTGCCCACTCTCCCTCTTATCTCTCTCTTACCCGAAATCCTCTCGTCCCTAACACATATTAGCCCAGAAAATCTCCCAAAAACATATCAAAACCATGGTTTTTTGCATGGTGTTCATCGTTCACAAAGATGAACATCATGAACACCTTAAAGCCCGGTCACACTCCGCCGTTCACACTGCCGCTCGATTCAACGCCGCCGCTACTGGTTAGCTCCAACCAGTTCTCCGGCCACTGTCTAATAATCACCGGCAACCGCCTCACTTCGGCCGGCTACCGCAAGGCAATTTTTGACCGTCGTGAGGCGATTTTCAGCCACCGCTGACCACCACACCGAAACTCTAAAAACCCCTAAAAACTTTATTTTCCGTCTCGATTCACCTAGATATACCCGGTTCAACAGAACCACCCCACTTCCCAGGCTTAGATCTACCCGAGACCCTCTCCCTCTTCAAGTTTGACACTCTAAAAAATCTACTCCGGCCACTGCGACCAGATAAGCCCTAATCTAACCGTTTTTGTTTCTCTTTTCATTACCAATTTTTATATTTCACTGACTTTGTTTTTTATTTTGCAAGAAAATAGATAGATCGGAGAAGGATTTACCTCATGACCGCGGTTCTGTACAGTTGTCATCTCCGGCGAGTTTTCAACATCCGACAAACCTCCCAGCGACCGATGAGTTTCACGGCAGCGACCGTTCGACTACCGTGTCAGCTCTGCTCTCGATGGTAATCACTCTCTCCTCATTATTATACTTACTATTATATTTATTACTTTATTGATTATTATTATATTTTTAATGATTTGTTATTAATGAATCTGACAAGTTTCTCTCTCTCTGTTTATATGGTCTGCCTATAGGTGACATTAGCAATGCCAGCTGGATCCAGGTCAGATGAGAGAAAACCATAATCCATATGAAGGGCTTTCGGACCAATAGGAAAGTGCCACGTGGACTAGTTTGGGCAAGAAAACTGAATATTTGTGTTTGTTTAGCTGGCAATGGGTTGTAGATGAACTGTAATTGGGAAGAAAGCACAGTATATGAGCTTTTGGATCTTAATTTTGGGCTTTGAGTATTTTATATGTAAATTGGACACTTATTTTGTAACTGGACATTTTATTTGTACGGGTTAATTTTTATTTATTATTTATTTACTATTTTGGCCTTATTTACGTACATTATTCGAACCTAGGACAAAATACGGGTATGACAGCTGCCCCTCTTTGCTCATTTCTGTGGAACAGGAAGTAGGTGTTGCGCGTAATAAGTGCTACGCAAATGTGCAAGTATACACGTCGCAAGTTATAGTATAAAAGATATCGTCTCCACAGGGATTGGTGTTACTTCAAGAATCTAGTCTCTTGCACTGTAAAAATAAAAACACAAATAAAAGATTATAGAAGTTTAACTAATCTAGAAAGCAAATAAGTAAAAGAAAAGATGAATTCAATTGAGAGAGATAGGCCAGGTTATCGTGAGTTGAGGTGTGATAGCCGATTGGATCGTCTTGGTAAAAGAGTGCACGGGCAACTCAGTTGCCGTGGCAACTTGCTGTGAACGGGTTGCCTTGGCAACTAATCGATGGTTGCCTGGGCAACTAGTTGGGCAACTACTTGGGCGTCTGGGCAGCAACTTCAAGGTTCGGCGGAGCGTTCTTCAATGGTTTCTTCTTATCCCTAAGTCGAAACTCTAGCTACTTATGCATGCCTTGATAATACATCCCTGCGTGAATCAAGGGTGAACAACAACCAATCTTGCGCTCCTCTTAGCCGTTGAAATCCTTAACTTATTCCTAAGCCAGATTAATCTTCACCATCATTGGATTGAATAAAGATCATATTTATTCGTTTCTTGAATCTAACTCTCCCGATATTAGATAAATGGATGAAATCACGAGATCCTCTCCCAATTCACTCGCAAACAATAATAAGAACCAAGAATGAATAAACCTTGAAATAGAAAAGTGCAAACTCTTATTACCTAAACAAAAACCAATAGTTTCTCACAACCACAAAACACAATAACCATAGGCAAGTAGATTTAGTTCATGGCTAGGTTCCAAAGAAACACAAGATAAACAATCCCTAGCATGAACCTAATCGAACAAGGAAGAAAAGATGAAGCTTGTCGAAAATCCCTTGCCCTAGATGCTTGCCGAAAATTCCCCTTGCTTCCTCTCTTGGACTTGTCGAAAGTTGCCCTAATGCTCTCTCTCCTTGGATTGTCGAAATCTCCTTGCTATTTATAGGGCTAGGCCAAAGTCCTTCTTTGAGGAGGAGTTTGAGTTGGAATTAAATTATCTTTAATGAATATAATTCTTTATTATAATTGTATTCCTACTAGAACTTCTCCTATCTTCTTGGAATTTAATTATTCTTTAATCTCTGCATGGAAATCAAATTCCTTTGGGTTTGGGCTTTGCTCCACGTCATCTTGGGCTTGTATAGTCATTAATTTCGACATCCCTATTGCATTTTCTCTTTGTCGACAATTGCCATGGCAACTGGCTCGACGTCTCCTTCATGCATTGCCTTGGCAACTAGCTCAGCGTCTCCTTCATGCATTGCCCTGGAAACTAGCTCGGCATTGCTTTGGCAAGTGATCCTACACATATACACACAAAGCACACCAAAGCAGCATCTTTTCCACAAAAACTACCAAGTTATGTAATCAAGCTCAACGATGGAAGGAAACATGGATTAATGCATGAATGAATAACTATGCAACTAATATGAGCCTAAGTCTAACAATAATATGAGTAAAAAGGGTAAGAAAAATAGTACTTTTGAACACTTATCACACTCCCAAACTCGAACTATTGCTTGTCCTCAAGCAATGCAAACTCATAATTATCTGCCAAGACTTCAACTTTCACAAACTTAGCTTTGAACTTGATTTCAATTCTCTGAACCGGGGCACAAAGTATGATTGGCTTTTTATTTTTCAGAAAACTAAGGAATTACTCGGAATCAAACTATAATGCTTGTGAGTGTGTGCGGAGTTGTGTGCAAGTTGATTTTTCGGATTCTATGCAAACAATAGGTTTTCAAATTACTTCATTGGGTTCTTTTTAACATGTTTTAACTAGAGCCGGTTTCAGGCACCTCTAGTTAAATTTTTTTTAACACATCCTAGAGCCAGTTTCGGGCACCTCTAGTATGCTAGAGCCAATTTTTTTATGCTAGAGCCAATTTCGGGCACCTCTAGCATTCATCCAATTTTTATTCTAATCCCCCAATTTGTTAATTATCAACCTAACTTTACTAGAATTCCTTAAATCAATTAAACCACAACAGTGTTTCATCAAATTTAGCATCATAGTAAAATTCTAAGTTTTTCCATGGTTATCTTAGAATAAAAATTCTATCAATTAAGTGCATTGGCAAAGTCATCATCGAATATTCATCAAATCTAAGCAATTCTTGTTTCAACTAAAGGCATGGCAAGCAATTTATGTATCCTAAATGTAATACTTAAGTGAATGTAAACATGGTAACTACTAATACCAATCCCCCCCAAACTCGAGTGAGGCATTGTCCTCAATGCATGCATAAAAATAACGAAATAAAAATAAGAATAAAAATGCATACGAGGACTTACTCCGAGAATTCGTCATCGTAGATGTTTAGTTTCCTTTTGGTCGGTGTCTTGATTATCTTGCTTGAACGCGATGGTTGTTTTCTTGTTACCGGGATGTCTTTAGCTTTGGTTGCCGTGGCATCTTCAGAGTTGGTTGCCGTGGCATCAGCTTGTGGAGGCACGATGTAGGTTGCCGCGGCATCTTCTTCATTGGTTGCCGGGGCAAGGATCTTGGCAGTAAATTTCCTTAGCATAGTAGTTGTGAGTCTTGTTGTGAAAAAGAAAACAAAGAAAACCTGAAAACTAAAGATAATGAAGAAAAAATAAAATATCTCCTAAAAATAAAAATAAAAATAAAAAATAAAAAGAAAAAGAAAATACTGAAAGGAGAGCATGCTCATGCATCTCCTAAGTTGACCACTTCCTTGTTACGTTCCACATGGGCACCATTGTAGTGCTTCAATCTTTGTCCATTAACTTTGAATTCATGGTTGTCAGAGATGGACTTGATTATCACAGCACCATGGGAGAATGGTTTGACGACTTCGAATGGTCCCGACCATCTTGATTTCAGCTTTCCCGGGAAAAGTCTTAGCCGAGAATTGAATAGGAGAACTAGTTGCCCTGACGTGAATTACCGTGGCAATAGTTTCTTGTCATGCCATCGCTTTGTTTTCTCCTTGTAGATTCGTGCATTGTTATAGGCGAGTGCACGGAATTCTTCTATCTCATTGAGATCCATCAAGCGCTTTTTTCCGGCACTTTCCCAATCCATATTCATGGTCTTGATTGCCCAGTACGCCTTGTGCTCAATTTCCACCGGTAGATGACATGTTTTACCGTAGACAAGTCAGAATGTGGACATACCTAAGGGTGTTTTGAATGCAGTGCGATATGCCCAAAGTGTGCCATCTAGTCTTAATGACCAATCCTTCCTTGAGGGATTTACAACTTTCTCGAGTATTCCCTTCAACTCCCGGTTGGAAATTTCTGCTTGCCCGTTGGTTTGTGGGTGATATGCCGTGGCGATCTTGTGTGATATGCCGAAGCGTTGCAACATCTTGGCAATTAGTCTGTTGTCGAAATGCTTGCCTTCGTCGCTGATAATTGCTCTCGGCATCCCAAACCGTGTAAATATGTTTTTCTGCAGGAATCGTTGTACGGTCTTGGAATCGTTGTTGGGAACTGCAGCTGCCTCTACCTATTTAGACACATAGTCGACGGCAAGTAAGATGTAGAGGTTGCCGAATGAAGATGGGAAAGGTCTCATAAAGTCGATCCCCCATACATCGAACAGTTCCACCTCGATGATGTTTTGGAGTGGCATCTCATGTCATCTAGAGATATTGCCCGTCCTCTGGCACCGATCACATTGCTTGTAAAAGTCTTGGGCATCTTTGTACAATGTTGGCCAATACAAACCGGATTGCAAGACTTTGGCTGCGGTACAAGTTCCTCCAAAATGTCCTCCATAGGGTGAAGAATGGCATTGCCGGAGTACATTCTGTTGCTCTTCTTCAGGGACACATCGGCGTATAACCTGATCTGCACATTGTTTAAACAGAAGAGGCTCGTCCCAAAAGTAATGCTTAGCATCATGGCGGAACCGCTTCTTCCCTTGGTGAGTAATGCCATAAGGAAAAATACCACAAACAAGGAAGTTAACTAAATCCGCGTACCAGGGTATTGCTGAGGCATGTGCTGCTGTGGCGACTGCTCCCAAGATTGCTGAGGCGTGCGCGTCAAAGACTGCTGTGGCGTCGAGAGTTGTCGAGGCATGTGCATCCATGGTTGCCGAGGCGTCAAGGGTTGTCGAGGCGTCGAGGGTTGCCGAGGCAACTAAAATTTGTTCATCTGGGAATGCATCACATATCTCAAGATTCGCGTCCTCCTCCTTATTGCGTTCCAAACGTGATAAGTGATCGGCCACTTGATTTTCTGTTCCTTTCCTGTCCTTAATTTCAATATCAAATTCTTGTAAAAGTAATATCCAACGAATCAAACGAGGTTTAGCATCATTTTTAGCAAATAAGTATTTGATTACCGAATGGTCCGTATGAACAATTACCTTTGTACCAATTAAGTAGGATCGGAACTTGTCAAATGCGAAAACTACAGCTAGTAACTCTTTCTCCGTTGTTGTGTAATTCACTTGAGCACCATTAAGAGTTTTACTAGCGTAATATATCACATGGAAGGTCTTACCTGTGCGTTGGCCTAGGACTGCTCCTACCGCGAAATCACTTGCATCACACATGAGCTCAAAAGGTAGCGTCCAATCTGGTGGAACGACAATGGGTGCCGAGGCAAGCTTTTTCTTTAGGGTTTCGAATGCTTGGGTGCAAGAATCATCAAAATCGAAGACTTTATCCTGTTCAAGCAGATTACACAAGGGTTTAGTGATTTTAGAAAAATTATGAATGAACCTCCTGTAAAAACCTCGCATGTCCGAGAAAACTTCAATTCCTTTAACCGAATTTGGTGGGGTAATCTCTCGATCACGTCCACCTTGGCTTTGTCTACTTCAATTCCTTGGATGAAATCTTGTGGCGAGCACTATTCCTTCATCTACCATAAAGTGGCATTTCTCCCAATTGAGGACTAAATCTGTTTCTTCGCATCTTGCCAACACCCTCTCTAAATTGCCGAGACAGCCGTCGTCAGTCATTACAAAAACCGAAAAATCATCCATGAAGATCTCAAGGAAGTCTTCGACCATGTCTGAAAAGAGTGCCATCATGCATCTTTGGAAGGTTGCCGGGGCGTTACACAATCCGAACGGCATCATTCGGAAGGCATAAGTACCGTATGGGCATGTGAAGGTTGTCTTTTCTTGATCTTCTGGTGCTATGGCAATCTGATTGTAACCTGAATAACCATCAAGAAAACAATAAAAGGGTTTACCTGCAAGACGGTCAAGCATTTGATCAATAAAGGGTAATGGGAAATGATCTTTCCTAGTGGCTTTGTTTAGCTTTCGATAGTCCATACAAACCCTCCAACCGGTCACAGTCCTGGTTGGGATAAGTTCATTATTTTCATTGCTTACCACTGTTATACCTCCCTTTTTCGGTACACATTGTACCGGACTTACCCACGTACTATCGGAGATAGGGTATATAATGCCGGCGTCAAGCCACTTGATGATTTCTTTCATTACAACCCCTTTCATGGCATGATTCAGTCTTCTCTGGGCCTCAATTGAAGGTTTGTGATCATCTTCCAACAAGATCTTGTGCATGCACACCGCCGGGCTAATTCCCTTCAAGTCGGCACTTGTCCACCCTATTGCCTTTTTGTGTAGCTTCAACATCTTGATCAGCTTCTTTTCCTGCTCAGGCTATAACTTAGAAGAAACAATTACAGGCAATGTATTATCGGTCCCTAAGTATACATATTTTAGTTTCTCTGGCAATTGTTTCAACTCAAGAATTGGTGGATGTTCAATAGAGGGTTTTTCGAGCTTACCTGAGTAGTCCAGTGGTTCAAAGTATGTACCTGGTCGATTGACTAGCCAATTTGCCTCTTCTGGTTGTTCCTCATCAACCGGTTCTTCATACTCCTCAGGTTCCTCTTGATCGGCAATGTAGTTACCGAGGCAATTAAATTCCTCATCGAAGTTAAACTCTGCCGTGGCATGAAGTTGTTGGCATTCTTCTGGATCATCGACATGCCTTAGTGTTTGGAACACATTTAGTTTGACCTGCTGGTCATTCACCTTCATTGTGAGTTCTCCCTTTTCAACATCAATCAAGGTTCTCCCTGTTGCTAGGAATGGTCTCCCGAGAATGATGGGTACATGCTCATCTGCTTCACAATCCAAAACAATAAAGTCAGCGGGAAAATAAATTTATCAACTTTTACCAGTATGTCCTCAATTTTCCCTCTGGATGCACATAGGATCTGTCGGCTAGCTGTAGCATAACTGTTGTAGGTCTTGCCTTCCTGATTCCTAGTTTCTGGAAAACTGATTTAGGCATCAAGTTTAATGCTAGCCCCAAGGTTGCATAATGCTTTCTCGACATAGTGATTTCCAATGGAACAAGGTATTGTGAAACTTCCGGGATCCTTCAACTTGGGTGGCATACGATTGTGCAACATTGCCATGCATCCCTTTGTCGCGGCAACTGTTTCAAACTCTCCTAGCCTTGTTCTTTTGGACACAATGTCTTTAAGAAACTTGGCATAGTTCGGCATTTGTTCAATTGCTTCCACCAATGGCAAGTTGATGTGGACTTGCTTTAGGATATCAAGAAACTTCTTGAATTGGTATTCTTGCTTTTGCCGCTTCAACCTTTGTGGGAATGGTGGTGGAAGTCGGATATCTTCGATCCTTTCATTGGTTTGGAACCTGATTGACGGTATTGCCGGGACATCTGGAGTTGCTGAGGCGTTATCAACTGGGGTTGCCAAGGCATGCTTATCGCAAGTTACCGAGGCATCTTTATCGTCGGTTGCTGAGGCATGCTTATTGCCGGTTGCCGCGGCAATTCCTGGTTCAGCATCTGAGGCTTTGCTGCTAGGTTCGTCCTGATCTTTTTGTGGAGTTTTGTTTGACGAGCGGGTTTGAACCTCTCTAAGTTGTTGGCCACTTCTAGTGGTGATTGCCTTACATTGCTCATGGCCAGTTCCTCTTGCGACTTCAGTATCGCTAGGTAAACCTCCTTGTGGTCTAGTATTCAGATTCTGAGCAAACTGTCCGACTTGATTTTCCAATGATTTGATTGCCGCCTCATGGTTTTGCAATCTCATCTCGGTCCTGTTAATAAAAGCATCAGTTCTTTTTATGAAATTACTATTCTCAGCCATATAAGATTCAGTTTTCATCATAAAAGCATTTAGAGAATTTTCCAAAGAACTAGATGTTGTCGGTTGTTGCCGCGACATCCGCTGTCGTGGGCATATTCTCGCCGAATCCCGATGCTTGTGCATTCTGATTGTTCGGTTTAGAGCATTGTTGGGATTACTCCATGAAAAATTCGGTGCTTCTTCCAAGCTGGATTGTATGTATTGGACATCATGTTGTTGTCTCGATTGTAATTCCCATATAGAAGCTGGATTCGGATTCTGCATTCATTCGAAAGAATTATGGTTATCACCACATAACTCACAAAAAGAATCTATTACCTTGACTTCATGTGTGTTGTTTGGTTTTTGCATGTTCGGACCATCTTGGTTAAAGTGGCCAATTGTGCGAAATTGAATCTGATGATCCTAGTTCATGTATTGTGGCTTGGCGTCTAACTCCTCCTCTTCTAGTAGATGGGAATTGATAATCATTCTTGGCCAGCCTGTTTAAAATTTGCATTGCTTCTTCCGGCGACTTATCTAGGAGTATGCCGTTTGCCGAGGCATCTAGCATCATCCTTGTTGGTGTATTCACGGCGTTGTAAAACATTGTTACTTGAGTCCACACCGAGAATCCGTGTAGAGGGCATTTGTGTAGAAGTTCTCTATATCGCTCCCAAGCCTCGTACATGGATTCATCATCTGCCTACCGAAAAGAAGTAATGTCATTACAAAGTTTATCAGTTAAATTTGTAGGATTAAATCTAGCAAGGAAATCACGACAAAGATCAGTCCAAGATGCTATGGATCCGGCAGGAATGCTATTCAACCATGCTTTCGCCCTATCCCTCAGTGAATAGGGGAATAATCTTAATCGTAGGACATCGGGTGTGACTCCGTGTATCTTGAACGAGTTGCAAATCTCGAGGAAAGATTTCAGATGTTGTCGTGCATCTTCAGTTGCTGAGCCGCCAAATTGACCTATTGTGTTGATCATATTAAACATTACCGGTTTCAACACAAAGTGGTCGGCTTCAATTTCAGGTGCGACAACTCCTGGGTTAAGTCCATCAAGATCTTCTCCAAGATAGTCTCGAATAGTTCTGTTTCGTGCAAGAATCACTCCTCCTCCTTCTCGAACATCTTGATTCATATTGCCATCTTGATTTGCCATTGCTTCTCTTATCCTTCGTCTAAGTCTTTGTAAGGTTCGTTCGATTTCTGGATCAAAGGGATATTCTGGTGAAGTCGGTCTTGCCCTGGTCATATACCAATGAAAAACCAAAGTTTGTTAGCCCTTTGAATTTTAAACAAGAAAAATAAAAAGAAAGTGCAAGAAAGTAAAAACAAAGTCGCTATTGCCAATCCCCGGCAACGGTGCCAAAAACTTGTTGCGCGTAATAAGTGCTACGCAAATGTGCAAGTATACACGTCACAAGTTATAGTATAAAAGATATCGTCTCCACAGGGATTGGTGCTACTTCAAGAATCTAGTCTCTTGCACTGTAAAAATAAAAACACAAATAAAAGATCATATTCCTAAGTCGAAACTCTAGCTACTTGTGCATGCCTTGATAATACATCCCTGCGTGAATCAAGGGTGAACAACAACCAATCTTGCGCTCCTCTTAGCCGTTGAAATCCTTAACTTATTCCTAAGCCGGATTAATCTTCACCATCATTGGATTGAATAAAGATCATATTCATTCGTTTCTTGAATCTAACTCTCCCGATATTAGATAAATGGATGAAATCACGAGATCCTCTCCCAATTCACTCGCAAACAATAATAAGAACCAAGAATGAATAAACCTTGAAATAGAAAAGTGCAAACTCTTATTACCTAAACAAAAACCAATAGTTTCTCACAACCACAAAACACAATAACCATAGCCAAGTAGATTTAGTTCATGGCTAGGTTCCAAAGAAACACAAGATAAACAATCCCTAGCATGAACCCAATCGAGCAAGGAAGAAAAGATGAAGCTTGTCGAAAATCCCTTGCCCTAGATGCTTGCCGAAAATTCCCCTTGCTTCCTCTCTTGGACTTGTCAAAATTTGCCCTAATGCTCTCTCTCCTTGGATTGTCGAAATCTCCTTGCTATTTATAGGGCTAGGCCAAAGTCCTTCTTTGAGGAGGAGTTTGAGTTGGAATTAAAATATCTTTAAAGAATATAATTCTTTATTATAATTGTATTCCTACTAGAACTTCTCCTATCTTCTTGGAATTTAATTATTCTTTAATCTCTGCATGGAAATCAAATTCATTTGGGTTTGGGCTTTGCTCCACGTCATCTTGGGCTTGTATAGTCATTAATTTCGATATCCCTATTGCATTTTCTCTTTGTCGACAATTGCCATGGCAACTGGCTCGGCGTCTCCTTCATGCATTGCCCTGGCAACTAGCTCAGCGTCTCCTTCATGCATTGCCCTGGCAACTAGCTCGGCATTGCTTTGGCAAGTGATCCTACACATATACACAGAAAGCACACCAAAGCAGCATCTTTTCCACAAAAACTACCAAGTTATGTAATCAAGCTCAACGATGGAAGGAAACATGATTAATGCATGAATGGCTAACTATGCAACTAATATGAGCCTAAGTCTAACAATAATATGAGTAAAAAGGGTAAGAAAAATAGTACTTTTGAACACTTATCAGTAGGCAAAGACTGAAAAGACACAGATTTTGTCCGAATCCACTGGCCATCTTATAAACCACCGAAGCTTGAAGCTGTGCTTCTCATTTCGAAATTCTTCAAACTTCTGCCGAACTGTGGAATCTGAAGCTGTTCTTCTTATTATGAAATTCTTCATCTCCCAAGATTTAGAATTGCTCTTGACATTCTTCATCTCTTGAGGTTTGAAGCTGTTCTTCTTATTATGAAATTATTCATTCCTCAAAAGGGCAAACTCTTCTTATTATGAGCTATTCTTTCTTCATTAGACGAGTTCTTCTCATTGGGAACTCTGAGGCGAATTCTTCTCATTAGGAATTCAAGAGTGAACTCTTCTCATTTGGAGTTCCTCAATTTTGTTGGTCCACCTCTCTGTAAAGGCATGAACACGTAAGCTCTTCTCATTAGGAACTCTCCTCATTCTTCAACCAGCGAACTCTTCTCATTAGGAGCTATTCAATCTTTCTTGGCGAGCTCTTCTTATTATGAACTCTGAATTCTTTGCTGGTTAAACTCTTCTTACTGAGAACTCTAGATTTTAGAAATGTTGATCTTCATATCTTCTGGGGAACAATCATACAAAAAGAAATGTCATCAATTAATTCAAATTCAATCTGAAATATTTTCAATTTCTCGCTTGAAACACTGAGTTCTTTGATGTCATTGCTTTTCTATCTAAGGTATCTTGATCTTTCTATCTGAAGCTCATATGTGATCTCATCGCATGTTTCTCTTTCTTTGTTAGTCAACCTTCTTTTATGTGAATCTTTCTCATTTGAGCCTAAAGTTGGTAAATCTTGCTTTCCACTCTGATAACTTGAACCATTATGTTGTTTTTTCCTTCTTCTTTTTCATTTCCTTTTATTTTTCTCTTTTTTTATTTTTTCTTCTTTTTCTTCTTTTGTCTTTTTCCTTTTCTTTTTCTCTTTCTTCTTTTTCCCTATCTTTTTATTATTTTTTATTTTTCTTCTTTCTTTTTTTTTCTTTTTCTTTTTCTTCTTTTTCTTTCTTTCTTCTTTTTTTTTCTTTCTTTCTTCTTTTTTTGTTGTTTTGGAAACTGAGGACCCAAAGGATTAATATATGCTGATATCATGCCCCACCGTCTTATTCCGATAACATTCGAAAAGTTCTTATCATTTCTGAAGGTGTCGGTCCAACGGTCTTAACATCATGCTCACAGGACTTGCTGATGACCTGAAGAACTTAGGGTCATATTGCATTTCCAAACGATCAGAGCTTTTCCTGAAATCTACTCTTCACATCTTGCTGAATATGGTCCTACAAACAGCATGTCATATTGAATTTTGCTTCTGTGAACGCCCTAAAATTGTTGAAACCCTAGACATGGTTGAAAATCTGTCTCTACAGACAGAATTTATTGTTAAAATATGTCTTTATAAACGCCATATCCCACTGAAATCCACTTCTGTAAATGAAATACTTGTTTGAATCTATCTCTACAAACGGAGCCTCTTGTTGAAATATGCCTTTCAAATGAAATATCTGCTGAAATTCATCTCTGCAAGCAGAATATCTTGCTAAAATCTGCCCTTATAAATGAGATACCTTGCTGAAATCCATCTCTATAAGTGAAACGTTTATTGAAATCTATTTCTGCAAAAGGAATCCTTTGAAAAATATGCCTCTTCAAATAGACTGTCTTACTGAAATCCACTTCCATAAGCGAGATATTCGTGGAAATACACCTATACAAATAGAGCCATTCGTTAACATCTGCCTCCACAAACAAAATGTCTTGCAGAAATCCATCTCTGTAAGCGGGATATTTGTTGAAATTCGTCTTTGCAAATGGAATATCTTGAGATTTGTCTCTGTAAACGAAATATCTTAAGATCTGACTCCATAAACAGAATATCTTGAGATCTAACTCTGTAAATAGAATATCTTGATATCTGACTCTGTAAACAAAATATCTTGAGATCCGCCACTGCAAACAAAGTTTTTTTGTGTAGAGAAATCCGCCTTTGCGCCAGAATAACTTGTTATTCGCCTTTGCCAGCGGAGTTTTTAGAGAAATCTGCCTCTATAAACGGGATATCTTGAGATCTATATCTGCAAACAGAAAATCATGAATTAATATATTTGTTTTCTCACAAACATAATTAAAATCTTTGCTAAATCTATTTCTTAAAGATATGTTCTCGCTCGTTGTCAGATTTTCTCCTTTGAGATTTCTGTTCATTCATTGCTGGATCTTCCTCTCCAAGATCTTTATTCATTGTAGTTGAATCCTTTTTCGAGATCTCTGTTTGTTCCTTGCTGGATCTTCCTCTTCCAGATCTTTATTCATTCTTAACTGGATCTTTTCTCTGAGATCTCTGCTCGTTCCTGCTTGAATCTTCTCTTCTTCGAGGCTATAAATTGACTTTCATCTTTCCTTGATTGAATTTGCAAATTCCTTCCAAAATATGCAAAATGCTTCGAATGTATGAATTAACATGCTCCTACTTATGGATGCCTAACTATATGATGCATGAATATTGTCACTTGAGGACCACTTAGACAGATTTTCATCTGCTAGGGAGCTCCAAATTTCTTTGCTTCATCTTTCATTAAAATTTCTTTTGGTAATAGCATAACCCATCTCACACTCAGATTCAATCTTCAGGATCTCTACATCTATTACTCTCAGGCAACTTTTCAGGTTTTCACTTTAGATTTTCTTTTCTTTTTTCTTCTCAAGGTGCCTTTTCGGGTTTTCACATTAGTTTTGCTCCCTTTTTTCTTCTTTTTCTCTCTCTTTGCAACAATGTTTTCTTTCATTCGTTCTGATGAAGCTTTCCTTACCTTCATAGATCAAGCACATAAACCTCTTTTTTTTGCCGTATTTCACCATGTATTTCTCACAATTTAAATACCGGTATCACTCTTTTCTTAGAAAGCCGTTCTTGATATATCTTCATTCAACTTCTTTGACAAAATTCTTCCTCATAGCTCTAAAAGAAATCACGATTAACTGTTGTTCTAGCTTGAAGATCTTGCTTACTGGCATGTGATGTTCTGTAAAGTTCTTTTTGCAACATTACCCTACTCCGGCTTAACTTTAACTATTATCTTTGCTCTCATTTGCCTCGCTTTCTTGCCTTTAAATAGCAAAAACCTTCAACAGATTGATCTGACTGTATCTTTGCGTCCAAAAGGCAGCTCTTGCTTTCTCTTTTTGCCCCAGAATTACATGTGTCATTTTCTTGCAGCTTTTGTTTGAATGTTAATGACACCCAGAATTATGTCTTTTCCTCATCATACTTTTCATCATTAAACAAGTATCGAGGCTACCTCATGTTCTGCCTGCACTTAAAGGATTAGTACATCATAAAAATACCCACAAAATCCTTTTCTTTTCTTATATCTAATCAATTATCTGCAAGATGCTTGTTGAAACGATAAGTGAATGGCTCAAAATATTATTTTAATAGATTTGAGAAATTGGAATAATTTGATAAGTCATGGCAAATATAAAAAATCAAGATTAGGCCCCTAAATATCAAGTGTAACAGAGCCTTTGAATCAAACTGCAAAGATCAACTCCAATGTGACCTCTTCCAAATTATTAGACTTCTGAGAAAAACATTTCCCGTATATATAATTCTATCCCATTTAAGGTGGCACTCTTTACCTTACTGACTCACCATGCACCAATCCTTCCCTCTTTTCTGATCTTGATTAAGCATTAGAAGTCTGGAAGTCCTTGAAGAAAGGTTAACCCTGATAAGCAGGATGTATTCTAAAGACAAACTCATCTTGCTCCAATACCCGTATATGGTCAAAATGGTCTTTTGAGGCTTGTAATATAGGTTATGGTTCACGACTGCCAAAGAAAAATATATATAGGCTCAAATAAATACTTAAGGGTGATGAAACCAAGGATCATTTTTTCCAAGTGAAATATCATTTTTGCACTGATATGAATATGTTCGGATGAAATACTCTTCTCTTCTCTTTTCTTCTTTTTCTTTTTTTTCCTTCTTTTCTTTTCTTTTTTTAGTCACTTTAGACTGCCCATTTTTGGGTTTTCACCATAGAGTTCATTTTCTTTTCTTGAAATCAATCTTCCATGCTCCTTTGGATAGAGACTTGTTTGAATGAAAGATCTCACACATATATGTATTGCTTTCTTTTGCACTTTCAACTTTTGTGCTTTCTTTGCTTCAACTTGATTAGTTGAATTTTTTGAACACAAACTTCCAATGTTTTTCTTTCTTTTTTTTGATTGAATTTAGAATATTCTTTTCCATTCATCCTGTCTTACTGACTTTTGTGCTTGATATATTCACTTTCGTTTCTTTTGCTCATGATTCACAAGGCATTACTATCATAGCATGATTAAAATCAAACAATTTCTTCTTGCAAGCAAACTTTCATCCTCTTTGCCCCCAGTGTAGGGGTGATCCTTGATTTGGGTTGAATCGAAAGAAAATCATCAGGCTCAAAGGAGACAACAAATGATATTTTTCTTATTTTCTTTCTTTGTGAAGGGAGATGAAGGAATGCCAAATGTCCTCCCATAATTGGATATCTTCGAAGAAAAGCCTTCTTCAGGTGGATGATGTGTTGGTTTATCACTTCATTCAAAGACCTTAGCCAACAATGCTTGAGAGGCAATTCACTTAAAATTTGTATTTGCGATTTTTCATGATTCTTGAACACTCATTAATGTCTTCCCATTGGTTTAAATAAAGTAGAAAAGAGTCACATTTTTGAAGTTGATCTCTGAATTTGATTCAAGTTCACTCTTACAATCAATATCTGGGGACATGAGAGAAAATGCTTTTGAGGATATATACATATATGTATGGGAGAACAAAAACTAACCCATAACAAAGAATGAATGAAATATTAAAAGAATCAAAGAATGCAAAATGTTCGCCATTTGAGAAATATATAGGAAACAAGCATCATAAACAAATAAATTGAAATAACCTCCCTTGCAAAGGACCCCCAATGCTCACGGGCAAAAGCAATTGGGTTGATTCAGGGTATTACTCCGCAATAGTCCTAGAATTGCAGACAGATTTCCCATGGTCCACTGTTGACCATTAATCAAGAAAGACATGAGTTAATCTTGATCACTCTACTTCTGCCGTCAGTTCTTTATTTTCTTAATTACAAAGACATGCCCATTCTTGCTCATGCTCTAATGCTCTCATTCTTTCTGAACAGTTTTTCTAATTCTTCAGTGATCAAATTCCTCAATGTTGCTCCACTAGTCTCTTGCCATATTAAGTTTGCCCCACCTTTAATGTTTAGGGCGAACAAATGCTTCAAGTCCCTAAACTTTTATCAAGTTCATCTTTAAATTTACAGAAATACCAGAACTCCGTGGAAAAACTTGCTAAGCCCTTGAACTGGCTGATATATCAAGTAAAGATAATTGTCCCATACTCATTCATATCCTCCCTATGAATGGTCAAACATTTGCAACCATGGCCTTACATTTTGAAACCATCTCTACAGCGATTCAAAAGAATCTTTGGGCTTGAAGTAACAGAGTTAATTTCATATACCACTTCAGAGATAATTCTTGCAAGCTGTGTCCCCTTAATGCATAGACAAGAACAAGACAGACATAAAAATTCCAGACAATCTTGGAAGCATTCATTCTGGATCTCTGACTAACCAACTTCTTGATTTCCTCCATTAGGGGCTTACACTTCTTGGTAGCACATCCTGGTTTCCCATGCAAAACTTGCAAATATTGTCAGGATCATAACTATAGGCAGATAGGCTTGACATCTTCTTCATCGGCTTTGGGGTACAATAAGTCTAAAATAGGCATTCCAAATATGTCAGAATTTGCATTTGTCCGAAAAATCTTTCATGATAGACCTGGTGAGTCATTTGACCTTTCCTTCTCGGAATCTGATCACTCCATTCATCCACTTCTTTCTCTCTTTTCACTTGAAATTTTTGGCATTTATTTTCTGAGCAATCCAATTGCATTTCTCCAATCAGGGGTTACTTTTAAAGTTACATATCTTAATAGCTGATCTTCAGTGTCAACTTCCAAGACCTTCCACTCCAAAAAGTTTTGAATTTGCAGCTTGAAGATGTAGCAATGTTTAATGTCTCAGTCATAACTCAGAATAGTCTTGACATTGTAACAACTTAATTAATGGGGCCCTGATGATTTTCATGATACGACGAGGCTTCAAGCAATTTGAAATGTATCTCACAATAGAAAACATGAATGAGATCCAGTTTAGATTTTGATTTTCCACTGACAGGATCATCTTGAGCACCGATCTTATGATATTCTTCGAGAAAGGAAAAGTCGAAAGGATAAACACCAAAATATTACCCTGACTCAAGTTGGCCCTAATTTAAAGTAGGTTACCCACAAAAGTATGTCATAGGTTCTACCCTTTCGCTTTATCTCGACTCTTCTAGCAAACGATAATCTTCGATCGAATCAAACTCTTTACTTTCGGAACATCAATACCCAACCCTGATGAGACCAGAAACTTTAATGGGGCCATTATCTGAAAATGATTTTTGTACAGGGCAGAGCCACAAATCTGAACATGACAATAGATAGGAACAATTATCTCCCTTATCTGACTAAACTCTTCAGCTTCTTTGTCTCGTAGCTATATTTTGCATCTCTGCTATTGTCACATCTTGAAAACTGGCCTAGTCGAAAGTAGGTTCCAATGACCATAAATTTTGAATTTGATGTATTAAAAGTTGTAATAATGGACCTTAGTACCTCTCTTGTTTAATGAAGTTACATTTTGGCCCTAGTTGATTGGATAAACTTCCTTGCACGAAATACAAGCAAAAAATACAAAATTCTGAGCTAGGCGTATCGATACGGTCATGCCAGTATCGATGCGGTCTAACTGCTAATAACTAACTTGCCTATTTTAGCCTAACCGTATCGATACGGCTATATGCGTATCGATACAGGTTGTTTCACTTCGTATCGATACGTATATATGCGTATCAGTACGATTTCCCTATTTTGAATCTGCTCGAAGTCAAATTTGAAAATGAAGTAAGCAAGGTGCTTACTCACCTCCTTGCTTGTCCTCTCCTATGTGAATGACATCAGAAAAGAGGATTAAACCCAAAAGTAAAAATGGTGGGGAAATCATTTGGTCAATGGGTTGAGCAAACCCTTGGCTTGAGGAAAGCTTCTCATTGGATGACATGTAGGTGGAAATGATTAAGGTCTCCAACCTTTAAAGTGAATTTGAGAAAAAGAAAGTTTTCACTCTTCCACTTTGAACCTCCCGATAAACCAACTCACCCTTTCTTTCCAAAAGCAAGCACAAATCTCCATTTCCATCTTCAACCTCAAGCTAAGCAAGAACCTCAGTGCAATATCTGATCTTCGTTCAAGTTCGATATAAGGTTTGAAAGCTCCTAGTTCGATGAGTAAAACCCTATATCGATTTAGTGGTTCTATCTTTCATTGAAGTTTAATTTTAAGATTAGGGTTCTAATGTTCAAATAGAAGCCCATGGATTAAAGAGTTAGTTTTGTCAATCCGATGTTGTCAAAAACTTTCGATAAGATTGAAACATAATTCTGAATCCTTAGATCGAATTCTAATACAATCCCTGACCTTGTGCTAGCTCAAGTAGTGGATCAAGACCCCTCATTGTCTCCAACGAAAGCTAGGCAACAAGGAATTGTAATCAAAGATCCTCGTAGTCAAGGTGAGTGTTGTCATGTCAAGGGATAGGCTAGGTGCCATCCCGTTGCATTTGATTTGTGATTATGATGTTTGTGTGCATTTTATTAAAGGCTCAATAGAGCAAGCTTGTGTGGATGCCAACGGTAAGCATGGTAAGTTCAAAAGTGTTACTTGAAGATGTCCTATATATGAAAGTTTGATATGAACATGATATGCTATAATATATAAAGCTTGATATGTTTAAGTTATGTTATGAAATATGGAGCTAAGGCTCAATTTCATTTCCGATATGTTATGGCCTACGGGCACTATGGTAAGAATACAATGAATTATGTAAACCTTGGACATTGTGAGTTTTGGATACAATTGGCATGCCATAGGGTTATTTGCGCTTGCATAAGTAAGGGTGGACTACGGTCTGGGGCTACGGCCTATATGGGGGAGATAAGGATAGATTGTGTAAGGGACTTATTCGGAGCTACGGCTCAGGGCTACGGCCTACTATCCGTTATATATGGTGTAAAGGGGAATCCGCGTATCCATTTGTTACGTTGTCCAAGGGGTTTAATATGTGTACCATCTATGTTCGAATTATAAAAAAATTGTGATAATTGATTAAGCATGAGATCTTGTGATTAAAGATATGTAAGTAGGATAATTAAGCATATTATTATGTCAATCATGTCCATAGCATGTATCATATGATAAACATCATTATTTATGTACTAATGACTACCTCACTAGGCTATGTAAGCCTAACATATGTATGTCTCATGCATTTCAGGACCTTGAGATCTCCCAAGCTACGATCGTGTAATCTCCCGGTTGCAAGTCACTTCCGCAAGTCATGTGCATGTTTACTTTTGTTTCCGAACTCCTAGTAAGGTAGCATAAGTTCTAAACGTGTTCAAATGACCTATTATGATATGTTTGTATAAGTTAATTAGTATCTATGTGATGTATGCGCATAATGGCATGTTTGGAAATGGTTAGAAGAGTTAAAATGAGCCTAAAAGACCTAATTGGTAAAATCTTAGTAGATGGATTCGAAATGCTCTAAAATCTAACATGTGATTAGAATTACTGTTCATAAGGTTGTTGGTAAAGTTTGATTTGGATAGGTAAATCGAATAAAAGCTAGTAAAAATCTGTCATTACAGGTCAGTGCGTATCGATACGGGTGATGGCGTATCGGTATGGTTAGGCAAAATTTAACTAAAGAAAACAGAGCGTACCGATACAGGCATAGGTGTATCGATACAGAAATTGGTCACTGGAATCTGGTTGGAAAAATGGTATCGATACGGCCTTAGGGCGTCTCGATACGGGGTCAACTTAGTCAATGCGTATCGATATAGGACTAGCTGTATCGGTACGGGCTTGACATTTTTTGAATCTGGATCTGAAATTATGCTTACCGTATCGATACGACTGTATAGAGTTTCGATACGATGTTAGTTAATTCGGTTAAAAAGATAAAAAAAAGCTTTAGGCAATTTACAAATTGATCACTAATTATTATCCATCTTAATTAGTTTGGTAGATGGTATTCGTTAGTAATGAAACTTCACAAATTATTAATTGGTAAGTTAAATTACAAGTTGGTAATAAAGGAATTGTATTAGGATCGCGAAATTGTAAAGTTTACGTTTTAGTCCTCAAACTTAGAAAAGTTTGAATTGAACCCCAAACTCGAGTAAACCGCTAATGCAACAACCCAGTCTGTAATAAAAGAGAATAATAAGATATTCCGAATAGTCCTGAACTCCGATTAATTTTTTAGTTTCTGAATCTGTCTTCCAATAACACTTTCTAACTCGGTTCCCTACAGACCGGGGAGGGGGTGTTACAGTTGTGGTATTAGAGCCTAGGTTTAGTCGATTCTAGGTCTAAACTAAAGCTCGTTATGAGTCTATCTGTGCTTATTCCACCTATTAGTTATTTGTTTATGATATTCGTGACTTGCAGCTTACACGATTTAATCTTTCTACCTAATTAGATCTGAACATGTCTGCGCATAATGATTGGCGCGCTATTAATGAACCTCATCCGGCTCCTCCTCGACTCAAGGGGATAATTTGAGGCCAGAAGCCAGGCCTGAACAAGTAGGGCAGAGCAACCCACCTCACCTTCCGCCAATGCTACCCGTTCAGCAGGAGTATCTGATGTCCATGGTTAACATGATTAAGCAAGTGGTTGTGTCACTCTGACAAGAACCACTCCCTCAGCCTGCTGAAGCACATCAGCCTGTAACAAGAGCTCCTATTGGCAAGCTCAAGCATTATCCGATTTTTACCTTCACCGGCCAAGACTTGGATAATCCTGAGATCGCAGAATACTGGCTGTAGAATACACTCAAAGTACTGAATAAGTAGATGAAGTGCCCTAAGTAGCACAAGCTAGAATGTGCCTTGGCTTTGATCTCTGAAGAAGCACAAAGTTCGTGGGACACTATGACGCTCACCCTGCCCGAGCACCAGATTACGTGGGACTTCTTCCTTCAGGAGTTCTGGAAGAAGTATTCCAACAACCACAATATCGCTGAGAGGCGTAAAAAATTCCTCCACCTGAAGCAAGGGGAAGACCTGTGGAGCAGTACATCCACGACTTATACAAGTACGCGAGATATGGTAGTGAGATTATCTGAACGGAGAAGGAGAAATGCCGAATGTTCATTGACGGCATCTGTGATGAATTACGTCCTCTATTCGTTGCTCTGGAGATAGATGACTTTTAGACGCTCGTCAATCGAGCCATTTCTACTAAAGCATCTCAGAGGCCCTTTGAAAGAAGGAAAGAGAATCAAGGCCGACCCGATAAGAGATTTCGAGATGACTCTAAGCCTCATATGCCACAAAAGAAGGGTAGACAGTGGGATCAAAAGTCTGCCACTTATCAACAGATGCCACGATCCGGCTATGTGCTATAATTCTAGTCTGCATGAGCATCTGTTGCTCGTACATCCTCAGTAGATAGTACGGGTGGCTCCGCGAAGGGTTCTTAGATTTCTCTGTGTAATTTCTGTCAGAAGAGGCACCCAGTGCAGTGTCGTAGACAATCGGGATCATGCTACCTCTGTGGCGAGTCTGGCCACTTAACAGATAGTGCCCGCAGAATCTTCACACTCCTACCTCTATAGCTTCTCAGAACAACCCTAAAAGGGAAAGAGAGCAAAGCAAGTACAATCTGGATTGGCAGAAAGACCTCGCAACACCAATACCCCTCCAATAGGACGTGATCCTCAGACTTCGGCCCAGATGTATCATGTACGAGGTTGAGAGCAGGAGGATGACCCTGATGTGATTGCAGGTATGGTGGAGTTATGCTCTGATCATGTTTATGCTTTAATAGATCCGGGATCTATGCACTCTATTATTAGTGAACCTTTGATTTCCAAGTATGCTTTAGAATCTGAACCTATTGTATCCGAAATGGTTGTCTCTAATCCACTAGGAGATAGTATGATTATTCAATGGGTTTGTAAAGCTTGCCCTTTTAGGATCCAAGGGATCCCATTCCCGGCCGATTAGATGGCCTTGCCTTTTCGAGAATTTGATCTCATCCTAGGCCTAGATTGGCTAGCCGAACACCAAGCCTGGGTAGATTGTTCCAAGAAAAAGTTATACCTTTGTGATCTTAGTAAGAAGAGTATAACCCTAATGAAATTCGAGCTTGAGCCTAAGACGATTCTTATGTATGCCATGAAGACCAAGAAAGATCCAAGACTTGAAGATGTACCCGTAGTGAAAGAGTTTTTCGATGTGTTTCCCGATGAGCTTCCGAGACTCCTTCCCACTCGCGAAGTAGAATTCAAGATCGAAGTGCAATTAGGGACTACTCCAGTCTCTATCACTCTGTATAGAATGGCTCCAGTGGAGTTAAAAGAATTGAAAGCCCAAATCCAAGACCTTTTGGTTAAGGGGTTCATTCGATCGAGTTTCTCACCCTGGAGAACACCGGTTTTGTTCATAAAAAAGAAAGATGGATCAATGCGCTTATGCATCGACTATCGTCAGTTAAACAAAGTGACAATAAAAAACAAGTATCTGTTACCAAGGATCGATGATCTTTCCGATCAATTAAAAGATGCCTCTGTCTTCTCCAAAATTGATCTCCGCTTCAGATATTATCAGATGCTAGTGAACGAGTCTGATGTCCCAAAGACTGCCTTTCAAACCAGATATGGCCATTATGAATTTCTAGTGATGCCTTTTGGGCTCACAAATGCACCCGCAACCTTCATGGATTTGATGAACCGTGTATTCCAGACCTATCTTGACAAATTCATAGTCGTCTTCATAGATTACATTTTAATCTATTCTAAAGATTCGGCTTCTTATAAAGAACATCTCTGAATTGTGCTTCAGACTCTCCGAGAGAAGCAGTTATACGCTAAATTCAATAAATGTGAATTTTGGCTATCCGAAGTATCCTTTCTGGGCCATGTGATTTTTTCTACAGGGATCCAAGTTGACCCAAAGAAGATTCAAGCAATCCTTGATTGGATTCCTCCAAATAATGTTAGGGAGGTTCGTAGTTTCTTGGGCCTTGCGGCTACTACCGTAGATTCGTTAAGGTGTTATCGTTGATTGCTGCACCCTTGACAAAGCTTCTCCGTAAAGAAACTCCCTTTGTTTGGAATGTGGAACAACATAGGAGTTTTGATCAGCTTAAACAAGTCCTCACTCATGCTCTTGTTTTGGTGCAACCCGAGTCGGGTAAAGACTTTACTGTGTACAGTGATGCATCCACTTGGGATTAGGGTGTGTGTTAATGCAAAAAGGCAAAGTCATAGGTTATGCTTCACGATAATTCAAACCTCACGAGTTAAATTATCCTACCCATGATTTGGAGTTAGGCGTAGTTGTGTTTGCTCTAAAGATTTGGTCGCACTCTCTATACAGTGAAAAGTGTTATTTGTACACTGATCACAAGAGCCTTAAGTACCTCCTAACTCATAAAGAATTGAATCTCTGTCAGCGTAGGTGGATGGAGCTGTTACAGGACTACGACTTGGTCATTGATTACCATCATGGTAAAGTCAATGTCGTAGCTGATGCTCTTAGTCGGAAACCTACCCCCTCTCTGAGATGTTTAAATGCTCACTTTCGGCTCAAGAAACATGGCAAATTGTTGGTTGAATTGAGAGTTCAATCAACCATTGTATCTAGAATTAAAGTACTCCAAGAATACGATGGGGAGTTGCAATCCCTTATTGCCAAGATCAAAGATAACCAGATCCTGATTTTGCTATGAATTTTGAAGGGTTGTTGTGTTTCCGCAACCGCATCTGTTTACCAGATGATGATAACCTTCGAGAACAAATTTTGATTGAAGCTCATTCTAGCCCCTTCTCTGTACATTCAGGAGCTGTTAAAATGTATAAAGACCTAAAAGAACTATATTGGTGGTCTGGTATGAAAGGAGAGATCGTTAACTTTGTGGCGAGGTATTTGACTTGTCAACGAGTCAAAGCCAAACACAAAGTACCTACTGATCTTCTGCAACCCATTGAACTTCCACAATGGAAATGGGAGCAAATTACGATAGATTTTGTAAGTGGGCTACCAATGACATCGAAGAAGAACGATGCTATATGGGTCATTATAGACCGATTCACCAAATCTGCTCATTTCTTTCCGGTGAGAATGGATTTCAGTTTGCATATCCATGAAATTGTCCGTTTACATAGAATCCCCATTTCCATCATCTCCGATCGTGACCCTCGCTTTGTTTTTCGGTTTTGGAGGAACCTACATGAGGCTTTGGGAGCTCAAGTGCACCTTAGCATTGCCTTTCATCCTCAAACCGATGGCCAATCAAAAAGGGTTATTCAGGTAACCTGATACCCTCCTTTGACTCGTATATATACAAATATTTCGTATCAACCTCGATTCTTCCTTATAGATTCTGGAAGATATGCTTCGAGCCTACGTTATCGACTTCGAGAATACATGGGAGAAATCCCTACCCTTAGTCGAGTTCGCATACAACAATAGTTACCAGACCTCAATCCGAATGGCTCCCTATAAAGCTTTGTATGGAAAGAGATGTAGAACTCCTCTTTTTTGGACCGAACTCAGTGAAGGCAAGATGTTAGGACCTGACTTACTTCAGGAAACAGAAGAAAGAACAACCATTATTCGTGATCGACTCAAAGCTGCCTTCAACCGGTATAAGTCCTATGTTGATCTAAAAAAGAGAGACATTCAGTACGAGGTTGGTGCGAATGCCTTCCTCAAAGTATCTCCGTGGAAGAAGATCCTTCGTTTTGACAAAAAGGGGAAGCTAAGTTCTCGTTTTATTGGCCCATTCGAAGTGATCAAAAGAGTTAGACATGTTGCTTACCGATTTGCTCTCACTAAGGAGTTAAGTCGGATCCATAACGTCTTCCATGTATCTATGCCACGCAAGTACCGATTTGATCCTTCCCACGTGATTGAGCCTGAATCCGTAGAGATTCAATCCAATCTGACGTATGAGGAAGAACCTGTGCAGATCCTTGTATGAGAAGTCAAGAGACTTCGTAATAAGTTTGTGCCCTTAGTAAAGGTTCTATGGAGAAGTCATTCCGTTGAATAAGCAACGTGGGAACCTGAAGAAACAATGCAAAAGTAGTATCCTCATCTCTTTGTCTAAAGTGAAAATTCACGGATGAATTTTCTTAAGGGGGAGAGTTGTCACTTCCCGAAAACTAGCTTAGTCGAAAGTAGGTCCCAGTGATCGGAAATTTTGAATCCGACATATTAAATGTTGTAATACTGGACCTTTGTACCCCTTTTGTTTAATGAAGTTACATTTTGGCCCTAGTTGATTGGATGAACTTCCTTGCACGAAATCCAAGCCAAAAATGCAAAATTATGAGCTAGGCGTATCGATACAGTCATGCTAGTATCGATACGGTCTAACTGCCAATAACTAACTTGCCTGATTTAGCCTAACCGTACTGATACGGCTATATGCATACCGATACGGGTTGTTTCACTTCGTATCGATACATATATACGCATATCGATACGGGTTCCCTATTTTGAATCTGCTCAGAGTCAAATTTGAAAAGGAAGCAAGCAAGGTGCTTACTCACCTCCTTGCTTGTCATCTTCCACATGAATGACATCAGAAAAGAGGATTAAACCCAAAAGTAAAAAGGATGGGGAAATTATTTGGTCATCGGGTTGAGCAAACCCTTGGCTTGAGGAAAGCTTCTCTTTGGATGACATGTAGGTGTAAATGATTAAGGTCTCCAACCTTTAAAGTGAATTTGAGAAAAAGAAAGTTTTCACTCTTCCACTTTGAACCTCCCGGTAAACCAACTCACCATTTGTTTCCAAAAGCAAGCACACACCTCCATTTCCATCTTCAACCTCAAGCTAAGCAAGCACCTCGGTGCAATCTCTGATCTTCGTTCAAGTTCGATATACCGTTTGAAAGCTCCTAGTTCAGTGAGGAAAACCCCTATATCGGTTTAGTGATTCCATCTTTCGTTGAAGTTTAATTGCAAGATTAGGGTTCTAATGTTCAAATAGAAGCCCATGGATTAAAGAGTTAGTTTTCTCAATCCGGTGTTGTCAATAAGTTTCAGTAAGCTTGAAACATAATTCTGAATCCTTAGTTCGAATTCTAATACAATCCTTGACCTTGTGCTAGCTCAAGTGGTGGAGCAAGACCCCTCATCGTCTCCAACAAAAGCTAGGCAACAAGGAATTGTAATCCAAGAGCCTCGTCGTCAAGGCGAGTGTAGTCGTGTCAAGGGATAGGCTAGGTGCCATCCCGTTGCATTTGATTTGTGATTATGATGTTTGTGTGCATTTTGTTAAAGGCTCAATAGAGCAAGCTTGTGTGGATGCCAACGGTAAGCATGGTAAGTTCAAAAGTGTTAGTTGAAGATGTCCTATATATGAAAGTTTGATATGAACATGATATGCTATAATATATAAAGCTTGATATGTTTAAGTTATGTTATGAAATATGGAGCTAAGGCTCAATTTCGTTTCTGACATGTTATGGCCTACGAGCACTATGGTAAGAATACAATGAACTATGAAAACCTTGGACATTGTGAGTTTTGGATACATTGGCATGCCATAGGGTTATTTCCGCTTGCATAAGTAAATGTGGACTACGGTCAGGAGCTACGGCCTATATGGGGGGAGATAAGGATGGATTGTGTAAGGGACTTATCTGGAGCTATGGCTCAAGGCTATAACCTACTATCCGTTATATATGTTGGTGTAAAGGGGAATCCGCGTATCCATTTGTTACATTGTCCAAGGGGTTTAATATGTGTAGCATCTATGTTCGAATTATGAAAAATTGTGATAATTGATTAAGCATGAGATCTTGTGATTAAAGATATATAAGTAGGATAATTAAGCATATTATTATGTCAATCATGTCCATAGCATGTATCATATGATAAACAACATTATTTATGTATTAATGACTATCTCACTAGGCTATGTAAGCCTAACATATGTGTGTCTCATGCATTTCAGGACCTTGAGATCTCCCGAGCTACGATCATGTAATCTCCCGGTTGCAAGTCATTTCCGCAAGCCATATGTATGTTTACTTTTATTTTCGAACTCCTAGTAAGGTGGCATAAGGTATAAACGTGTTCAAATGACCTATTATGATATGTTTGTATAAGTTAATTAGTACCTAGGTGATGTATGTGCATAATGGCATGTTTGGAAATGGTTAGAAGGGTTAAAATGAGCCTAAAAGCCCTAATTGGTAAAATCTTAGTAGATGGATTTGAAATGCTTTAAAATCTGACATGTGATTAGAATTACTTTTCATAAGGTTGTTGGTAAAGTTTGATAAAATTTGACTGACATTTGGATAGGTAAATTAAATAAAAACCAGTAAAAATCTGTCATTATAGGTCAGTGCGTATCGATATGGGTGATGGCGTATCGATACGGTTAGGCAAAATTTGACCAAAGAAAACAGAGCGTACCGATATGGGCATAGGCGTATCGATACCAAAATTGGTCACTAGAATCTGGTTGGAAAAATGGTATCGATACGGCCTTAGGGCGTTTTGATACGGGGTCAACTCAGTCAACGCGTATCGATACGAGACTAGTTGTTTCGGTATGGGCTTGACATCTTTTGAATCTAGAACTAAAATTAGGCTCACCGTATCGATACGGTTGCATAGAGTTTAGATACGGTGTCAGTTAATTCAGTTAAAAAGATAAAAAAGAAGCTTTAGGCAATTTACAAATTGATCACTAATTATTATCCGGCTTAATTAGTTTGGTAGATGGTATTCGTTAGTAATGAAACTTCAAAAATATTAATTGGTAATTTAATTTACAAGTTGGTAATAAAGGAATTGTATTAGGATCGCTAAATTGTAAAATTTACGTTTTATTCCTCAAACTTAGAAAAGTTTAAATTGAACCCCAAACTCGAGCAAACCGCTAAAGCGACAACCCGGTCTGTAATAAAAGAGATTAATAAGATATTCCAAATAGTCCTGAACTCCGATTAAGTTTTTAGTTTCTGAATCTGTCTTTCGATAACACTTTCTGACCTGGTTCCCTACCAGACCGAGGAGAGGGTGTTATAGCTATCAACTCCTTTGTGAGCAAACTTCAATCTTCAACTGACCTTGGCATTCATCACTTTAAAGAAAGGCTCTTCTATCCCTTGTCTCTATTAGGATCATTATACCTTCTGATTGCTACTGAACCATTGATCGACAAGACTTTTGGCTAAACTCCAGAATTTGAATTCATTCAGTCTGTCTATGCCTGTCCATTGGACTTCCTTCATTTTTAACATTTTCAACATCCACTAGTGCCTCTAAATCAAGCATTCCACTGTTCTCTTCATGATCCAAACTCAGATCTTTAGGATTCTTAATAGACGCCCTCGGCTATATTGGTCTGAACTTGCTCCTCTTCTTTATTTGACTTTCTATTTCCATCTCTTTCTTTTTTTCTTTTTTGACTTTTTTAGCCCTCTTTTTATAAATTTTTTTGCATGCAGAGTCTTTTTAGACTAAACCCTTATGTGAGATGAATTTCCATCTTGATCGCCCTTGCTGGTGCTTCATGTTAGCTCGTACTCCATCTCGTTCTCGAACTAATCAGCCTTTTCTTCATTCAATCCAAGTGGCCCTCAACAACTTTGAAATTGTTCAACCTTAACAGATCTGTCACCCATGCTTCTCAAAATGCAATATTATTTTTTCTAAAAATGCAATATTTTAAACAAAGATGCAATATTTTATTTTACATAATGTTTAAATAATGTAATGCATGAATGCATGAAGTATCGATTTCAAGAACTAGTCATTAGAACAACACCCATTTAACTGAAGGGTCGAATACAAAGAAAAGGCAATGTGTCACTAGCTCTAGCTCTTTGGTTGACCACTTTGTTCAGTCTCTGAGTCAACATCTGTCCTAGCTTGGTGTCGATATGAGAATGTTGTTGTAGGCTCACGACCTCATCGGACAAAATCTATACATGCCAGGCGACCCCCCGTATTTGGCTCCTAAAGTTAATCATCCTACAACTCTATTTCTGGATAATCTGGATTACTGCCTCGACTTGATTTCAGTATTTTGTCCTTTATCGTAGTACCTCTTATGAACTGGTCCTTCAAATGTTGTACTGTATTTTTGATTCTGCCGCTTTTCTTCGCTCCTTGTTTTGTCAGCATTTTTCTTTATTATGGTAGTTTTCGGTAAATCTCATCGTTTGTGAAACTTGGATATTGCCTCTAAGTTCAAAGCTTTTTATTCTTTCTTGGGTTTAAAAACAGCCCTTACATGCCTTCTTCAATTTATTCGTCTTGAATGCCCCTTCAATTTATTCATCATCTATCTTTCCTCTGGTTATCACTTTTTTCAGATAATGCGTCTTGTTTGTCTCCGAAAACTACCACTAACTGTATCTTGAAACTTGTATTGTTGTTGAACCTTGTATAAACCTTGTCCTTTTAACAACTGGAGCAGTGTAGCAAAGCCTCGTATTTCTCTATCGTTGGTGTCATATACATTATCCCAAAAGTGAACAATTACCAAGTTTCGGGTTTCGTAAACAGGTCATGGTTTTGAACTATTAATCCATTTGACTATCTGGTAGTAACGCTATAATTCAGAAATTTTATTGGAAATGACTCTTCGTATTCTCGTCTTATAGTCCTCAAATTATACTTAATTCTGGTAAAACTTCATCTCGTTCAGAAATTTTTGGTATAACCTTGCATTAATGACACTTGTTTCCACAAATATTGTCTTCGTTCTTATAGTGAATCTTCGTGAATCACGTCCACAATGACATATTGTTCCCCACTTGTCTATCAGACCTTTCAGCTCTTATGGCCACTGCCTCTACTCGACTAATTCTCGAACCGATACCTCTCATGAATGCAATGTAACATATAACAAAACACGGAAAAACAAAACAAAACAAAAAACTGTGTCAGTATGGTGAAGTAATATTGTAAGCAAAAATAATTATTACAGGTAAAACAATTTATATTGCATAAAATTAACCAGAGAATAGTTTATATTGTGCACACAAAAAAATAGAGAAATAAATTTAAATCAACAACACCCTATCCTAGGTCCTTGTCTAGCTCTAGTAGGGTAGGTTTCTATTACAGCATGTGGGTTTCGATCTAGACTCTGGGTACCCGAACTGTCGTTACTGGACTAGTAAGGCATCGATTCAGGAGTATACGACCCCTTATAGCGGAGGCGTAACCTCACGGTGTATAAGGTTGATATACCGGAAGAAGGACAAAATTTCGATCTCGGAGCTGAATAACTCACGTAGGATCATGCCTCATTCCCACTTAAGGGTGAAAATCCCGGGTAGAAGGCTTGTGCATGAATGACAATTTATATCACACAAGAAAAAGCTATCTACATTCTTTCTAAAAATTCATCCAATAATTATGGAAAAAATTAAATTCAAATTATTGTCCTAAAATGCCACAATGCCACGTAAAATTAATTAGGCCCGACTCTCGTTTTTTAAAATCCCCAGCGGAGTCGCCAAGCTATCGCGACCATTTTTGAAATCGGGTGTGAAAAATAGCCTGACAATCGATCTTTTAGAAAATTAGGGTTTTATGGCCACAATGACCGATTATTGTCTTTTTGATATTAAGTACTATCCTAAAAGGCTTTATTTAATTAATTGTTTAAATCTATGAATATTAATTAATTTAATAGCTTTTATATGAAAATGCCAATTTCTTGAACACCTTTCATATATTTAAAGCCCTTAAACTAATCATATTCCTAATTAGTTATTCATTCTAATTAATTAAAGTTCTAGTCCTAATTAGGACTCTAACAATTTATTATTTAATTATAAGTGAAAATATATATCGAATATACACCTTTATGACCAAGGCTGAGATAACACCCCATTGTAAACAATGGAACACATCCAGATTTGAACCTCAAAGATTCTATTTGTTATACATTTAATTAACTACAATGTATTTTAATTAATTATCTAATTAAAGAAATAGATTGATATTCATTTATAAGTGGAATGTATATTAAATACAATTTATTAAAATTCATGTTGAGATAACACCCCATTGTGAATAATGGAACATCATCCAAATTTGAATTTTAAAATTATATTTAATATGCATTTAATTACTACAATTATCTTACCTAATTTAATTATTGAATTCTTAATTAGAGAACCTAAACTTAAAGGTCTAAACAATTATTAAATCTAGGCGTATTTAGCTATCTAACAAATATACTATATGCTTGATTTTAAAATATGCAACAATTAAATAATTAAAGGCAATTAAATTAAATTAAACAAATAAATATGACTAAATTAAACAAATTGAAACACAAAGCCAATTTTATTAATATGGGACAAAACTGAATAACAAAACAAACTTGAAAGCCCAAAACAATAGACTCGAACAACTGGGGCTTCGAGTGACCAAATTGAAAGGATTAATAAATTGGAGATCCAAATGCTGAACATAGGTGACTAAATTGGGAGAATTGTAAAGTTCAGGGTCAATTTTAAGGAAAATAAGGACTAAATTGAAATACAACTCAAAACTACAGAGACTAAAGCCGTTATTTACCCAAAAGCCTAAAAAAGACGCGAGTCTTAGAGCTCGACCCGACCCCTTGTTTTGAGCCTCAACTCTCATTTCCCATCTGCCTACTCTCTCTCTTATCTCTCTCTTACTCGAAATCCTCTCGTCCCTAACACATATTAGCCCAGAAAATCTCAAAAAATAGATCAAAACCATGGTTTTTTGCATGGTGTTCATCGTTTACAAAGATGAACATCATGAACACCTTAAAGCCCGGCCACACTCCGCCGTTCACACCGTCGCTCGATCCATCGTCGCCGCTACTGGTTAGCTCCGACCAGTTCGCCGGCCACCGTCTAATAATCACCGACAACCGCCTCACTTCGGCCGGTCACCGCAAGGAGATTTTCGGCAGCCGTAAGGCAATTTTCGGCCACCGCTAACCGCCATAACGAAACTCTAAAAACCCTTAAAACCTTATTTTTCATCCCGATTCACCTAGATCTACCCGGTTCAACAGAACCATTCCACTTCCCCGGCTTAGATCTACCTAAGACCCTCTCCCTCTTCAACTTCGACACTCTAAAAAATCTACTACGGCCACCGCGACCAGATAAGCCCCAATCTAACCATTTTTGTTTCTCTTTTCATTACCGGTTTTTATATTTCACTGACTTCATTTTTTATTTTGCAGGAAAATAGATAGATCAGAGAAGGATTTACCTCATAACTGCAGTTCTATACAGTTGTCATCTCTGACGAATTCCCGACGTCCGACGAACCTTTCGGCGACCGGTGAGTTTCACGGCAGCGACCGTTCGGCTACCGTGTCAGCTCAGCTCCCGATGGTAATCCCTCTCTCCTCGTTATTATACTTACTATTATATTTATTACTTTATTTACTATTATTATTATATTTTTAATGATTTGTTATTAATGAACCTGACAAATTTCTCTCTCTCTATTTATAGGGTCTGATTGTGGGTGACATTAGCAATGCCAGCTGGATCCAGGTCAGATGGGAGAAAACCATAATCTATGTGAAGGGCTTTCAGACCAATAGGAAAGTGCCACGTGGACCAGTTTGGGTGGGAAAACTGAATATTTGTGTTTTGTTTAGCTGGAATGGGTTGTAGATGAACTGTAATTGGGCGGGAAACAGAGTATATGGGCTTTTGGATCTAAATTTTGGGGTTTGGGTATTTTATATGTAAATTGGACACTTATTTTGTAACTGGACATTTTATTTGTATGTGCTAATTTTTATTTATTATTTATATACTATTTTGGCCTTATTTACGTAGCATATTCCAGCCCACCCCGGAAAAAATACGGGTATGACACCTTGGAAATCCTTCATTGCTTCCTCGCTACCCGCAACCTTTAATTCTATGCATTGGTGGAAAAGAAGAGTGTAAGCACACTAGGTTTAGTGAGGAATGCTCAAAAACCAACCACCATCAATGCATTTTAAACCATTTTACATTCCTTTTGAAAACCACTTTCCAAAATGCTTTTAAATCAACATCACAACATCATGCCTTATCAAAACCATGCACTTAACATTTCCAAAACAGAAAATTAAACCATATGCAACATGTATCATGGATTAAATAACAAAGTCCCATTTGCTACCCTTAACTTAAGCTTCTCATGCATACTACCAATGCAAGGCTTAAAGTGCAAACATGTTTAAACCACATTAAACAACATAATTCATCTCATGATACATCATCAATTATATTGGCTTACAAGTGATCATGAACCAAGTTCCACCTTACAAAACATAACATCGGATACACAGGTTCAACAAGTGTTACCAACACATCATGCCATCACAACCAAAGTCATTGGTACATTACAATCGGGTACATTCACAGTCCCACACATCAGTTGGACGCATAACCCACTAACGGGAGTCTTCGATACAAAGATCTAAACCCCTCAACCGTTAGGGTACTCGGATGGAGTTTTCACTATATGGATCAAAACCCCTCAACATCCAAGGCGACTTTTTATAGTGCACTATCAATCCTATGGCCGGACAACTATATCCGATAACATTTTCAAACCTTTTCTTACCATCACTTGCCAATATAATTCATTTGATTAACAACAACTCATTGTTTTCATATGCATCATCAAAATCATTTAACCAATGCAACAAACCTTGCATTAACCAATGTTCATAAACATTAACAAAACATTCATTACTTCTAAATGCATCAACATCATTATGTAATCAATTTCCAGCATTAGACCATGCTCAAAACATGCATATACAGTGAGTAATTAAACCATTTAAACAAGTGCATAAAAACCAATTGCCAAACCGAGTTCGAGAGAGAATTCATCCTCTACTTACTTCCGAGCTTAGACCAACGTTTCAAGCTTGATCTAAACTCCCAAACACAACTTTCAAACCTTTTAAAAACTGTAAATCTCGTTCTTAGTCACCGACACGCAAAGCCTCGCTTGCCGATACGATAACCTCGCCTCCAAAGCTTCATAACAATTGCTCAAGCTTGAGGACCAAATTCCCCTAGTTTATCCACACAACAAAAAACAGAGGACCCAATCCATCAAAATGCATTCAACAAAACAGCAACATAAATCCTCAACATCCACTACTCAATTTACTCCACAATAACCAAAATCAACAACAAACATCTTCCAAACTTAACCCAGCCACAATCTAAAGTTTCAAACCATCAATTAACATCTAAAAACGCAACAACAAGATCCTTATACCTCCAGCATTCATAAAACCTCCACAACACCTCAAGAACTCACAACTAGCAACCTAAAAAATTAGAGATTCACATAGTTTCAGGATTCCAAAGTTAAAGCCCATTTATTAACATTATTTAACATCAAAATCATGATTATAATTAATCAATAACTCAGCAAAACAAAGACTATACGAAAATCCATCAATTAAACCAATTAAATCTCAATTTAACAAATCTTTCATAATTAAATCACCATATAAAGTTAGAAAACATATGTAAAGGATCAATAACTTGGGAATTTCAATAAAGAAACTTGTATTAGAGAAGAAGAACGAAGCTTACCACTAAATTTGGCTTTCTTCTTAATTGGATGAATTTTCTTGTGAAAACAAGATCAAATCAATAGGTTTTTTAGGAAACCATTAAAGATCCATTTGATAACAAAAGAAGATTAAAATCAAGTGTTTACCTGAGAAAAATGAAGTGGAAAGAGTGTTTGGCTGGAGAGAATTTGAGAGAAAAGCTTTTGATGAATAGTTAGTTACGTGATATTTTTATTAAAGTCTAATTATGAAATTAATCTCCCCAAACCATTTTATCTTTAATAAAACCTTTTTTAAAATATCAAATTTTAAAAGAAAAGTTTGATTTTAGACTTTGGCCAAATAGCTCCTTAAGGATTCTAAGTTTTGACCCTTTTACAAAACAGTCACCAAAAGCAGTTTTGAAACTTTACATTCTGTTCACTAACCAAAAGGTCTAATTTTGAGACCCCATTTTATAAAATTGATTTTACCAAAATCATTTTCGTATTAAATAATGATTTTAGACTATTTTCCATATTTTTATCCCATCCAAAAATATTTATTCCAAATTAAATCCATAAACTAACTCGAATCTTCTGATATGATCCAACGGGCCGTCTAAACCACCTAAAAAACCCTAGGCCCCAAAACCATGGCGTTACAACTCACCCCTTAAGAAATTTCATCCTCAAAATTTACTTGATGGAAACAGATACAGAACTGAGCAACCATGTTTGACTTGCTCTTCTACGTGGCCTTCTCAACACCGTGATGTCGCCACAACACCTTTACAAGTTCAATCGTCTTTCCATGAAGAAATTTACCATTGTGTCAAGGATCTCCACTGGTTCCTCATCATAGGACAAATCTGGTCGTAACTCCACATCATCAACTAACATCACATGCGACGGATCCGAACGGTACCTCCGCAACATGGATACATAAAACACATCATGAATTTTGTCCAACTCAAGATGCAACCTCAACCGATAAGCTACAGGACCAATACTTTCCAAAAAATCATACGGTCCACTAAACCTCGGACTCAACTTTCCCTTGCGCCCAAAACGCAACACCTTTTTTGAAGGTAAGACTTTCAATAAAACCTTTTCACCAACAACGTACTCAACCTCTCTATGCTTCAAATCCATGTAGTATTTTTGCCTATCTAAGGCCACTTTCAAACGATCTCAAATCATCTTTACTTTCTCATCCGTGTCTTTCAACACATCAGACATGGAAACATAATTTTCCCCAGCCTCAGCCTACCATACAAGGCTCTATATGGTGCCATCTTTTATACTTGCTTGATAGCTATTATTGTACGCAAACTCAACCAAAGGCAACTGTCGTTCCCAAGTTTCTTGGAACTCAATGATGCAACATATCAACATATCCTCTAAAATTTGAATCACACGTTCATACTGGCTATCCTTCTGAGGATGATAGGAAGTACTGAAATTCAAGCGAGTACCCAAAGCTCGATGTAAGCATCCATAAAATCTTACTATAAACTGGGGATTCCTATATGAAAAAATCGACTTAGGTACCCCGTACAACCTTACGATCTCAACAACATACAAATCCGCCAACTTATCCAAAGTATACGTCGTATGCACTGACAAAAAATGTGCACACTTCGTAAACCGATCAACAATCACCCAAATGGAATCCTTTTTAGTCGGTGTCAAAGGCAATCCTGACACAAAATCCATGTTGATCCTCTTCTATTTTTACTCTTGAAATTTTCAACGGTTGCAACAATCCAGAAAGAAACTAATGTTCAACTTTTACACGTTGACATATCATGCATCTAGAAACAAAATTAGCTACGTCCTTTTTCAAACCCACCCAATAATACCCTTCCTTCAAATCCCGATACATTTTGGTACTACCAGGATGCATAGCAAAAGGACTAGCATGTGCCTCACTCAAAACCATTCACCTTAACTCCTCATCACTAGGCACCACTATTTGACCTTTAAAGCATAACATCTTATCACTATTAAAGTGAATATTCGTAGGACTCTCATCTATGATGTCCTTCACATGCGGTACCAACGCCTCATCATAAGGTTGCTTTTCTTTAATCAACTGCGACAAAGATGGTTTCACTTGCAACTCTGCCAACAGACTTTCATCACGGGTCACACTCAATCTCGCAAACATGGCCCTCAACTCCACAACAGCTTTTCTATTCAAAGTATCGGCCACAATATTTGTTTTGCTCGGATGACACTCATTTGTCAAATCATAATCCTTAAGCAACTCCAACCATCTACGTTGCGTAAGATTCAACTCCATTTGCGACATCAAATATTTTAAACTCTTATGATCAGTGTATACAATACACTTTTCACCTTAAAGGTAATGTCTCCAAATCTTCAACGCAAACACTACTGCAGCGCGCTCAAGATCATGCGTAGGGTAGTTGCGCTCGTGCACTTTAACTGCCTCGATGTATAAGCTACAACTTTCCCATCCTGCATCAACACACACCCAAACCAACGTAGGATGCGTCACTATAAACCACAAACTCTTTCTCTGACTCAGGTTGAATCAAGATTGGTGCTTGTGTCAAGGCTTCCTTCAACTTCTTGGTAGCTTCTGTCCATTCGAACCGTACATCCTTTTGTAACAACTTGGTTAACAGAGCAGCAACTCTAAAAAATCCATCCATAAAACGATGATAATAACCTGCCAAACCTAAGAAACTATGGATTTTCGTCACTGACTTTGGTTATTTCTAACTCACAACTGCCTCTACCTTTTAGGATCTACCCGGATACCTTCAGCTGAAACTACATGTCCAAGAAAAACTACTTCCCTAATACAAAACTCACACTTGCTCAACTTGGCATAAAGATGGTTTTCCAACAAGGTCTGCAACACAATCTACAAGTTTCGATCATGATCCTCCTCGGTACGAGAGTACACAAGAATATCATCGATGAATACTACTATGAATTGATCCAAGAATTCATGGAACACCCAATTCATCATTTCCATGAATGCCGCAAGGCATTTTTAACCCAAACGGCATCACCAAGAACTCATAATGGTCGTACCTCGTACGAAAGGTAGTCTTCAAACATCTCTATCCTTAACCTTCAACTGATAGTATCCAAATCTCAAATCAATCTTGGAAAACACTATAGTACCTCAAAATTGATCGAAAAAGTCATCAATTTACGGCAAATGATAGTTTTTCTTAATTGTCAACTTGTTCAGTTGTCGATAGTCAATACACATCCTCAAAGTGTCATTCTTCTTTTTTGCAAATAGCTCTGATGCTTCCTACAGCAAAACACTAGGCTGGATAAAACCACGATTCAATAACTCCTGGAGTTGCGTCTTTAACTCTTTTAACTTCTTTGGTGCCATGCAATATGGTGCAATCGATACTAAAGCCGAATCAACATATGCCTCAATGCAAAACTTCACATTCTTGTCCGGTGGCAAACCAAGTAACTCATCTAAAAACATACCCGAAAAGTCACAAACAGTACATATATCTTTAGTCCAAACTTCTTCTATATTTGGATTCATAACATAGGCCAGATATGCTTGACACCCACTTTCTAACATCTTCTGCGCCTCCAGGGCCGAAACCATATTTGACAAGAACTTGACATTCACACCCACAACTATCACCATATAATCATCAGCAAGTTTCAATGAAACTCACTTGGTCTCAAAATAAACTATAGCCCAATGTTGGGACAACTAATCTATACCCAAAATCACGTCAAAATCAAAGAACGGCAGTTCCATCAGATTAGCCGCAAACACATAACCTTTAATCATTAGAGGACATCTCAAATACAACTTCCTCGTAATGACCGTCTCTCTAAAAGAACTCATCACTTGCATACCCACATCAAGCATTTTGACCGGCATACCAAGCAAATATGCATGCTCATGCAAAATATATAAATGCGTAAAACCAGAATCTATCAAGGATAATAATAACATAAACTGTAAGGTAAAGGTACCTACTATCATGTCTGTGTCATTCCTTCTTTTACGGTGAGCGTAGATCTTCATCGGTCTACCATCCTCGGGTCAATCTGCCATTGTATGTGCTACAGTCTTCTATTCTTCCTCTCTCTGTTAAAAGTTACCTCGACCATGCCTATGACCTCTAGGTGGTGCAACAACAGGTGCTTGTCTACCTCTAGCAACAAGGGACAATCACGTCTCATATGCTCTGCCTATCCACAACTCCAACAACAATTCGCAGCCACAACTGCAGGAGCCTTCCCCTCTCTGGCCAAACGTAGGCAATCTCGCCTCAATTGGTCTCGCAATCCACAAACCCAACAAACATTATGTGCTGACCGAACCTAGGTACTCTGTCCATACAATTCTCGACCCGTACCATCTCCACCGTGTCTCACATCTGGTTTAAACCTCCTATCATGGTGCCTCTTAGACTGGCCACCCCTAGAACCAAAATTTACAGAGCTCTTCCCTGAGCCAGAACCTCCAAAACGATGAGATAAACCTAAAATCTACTCAATATCCTTCGCTTATGTAACCAACACGTCAAAATTCGTATAATCAGTGGCCAATATGTAGGTCTTAACATCCTACTCTAAACGATAGCAAAATCGATCATAGCGATGCCTCTCATCCGGCACTAACTTAGGCGCATACTGGCTAAGCCTTACAAATAGTACCTCGTACCCTGATACGGTCATACTGCCCTGAACCAATGCTATGAACTCATTTTCTTTTTATCCAAGTATCTAACTCCCAAATACTTCTTCCTGAAGGCAGCTTGGAAGAATTCCCATGTCACATCACCTTGTACGCACCACCCTGCAACAGGGACACAACACATCCCAGCTTACGTTCATCGTTGCACCCTATCTAAACCAATATTTGCTCTGTACTGGCAAACCACTCATCGGATGTCTCTGGTGATAATCCTCTAAACTCAACTCCTCTAAGACTACGCAGACACTCTAACGACATCCATGAATTGCAGCAGTAGGTACCGGAGCAGGTACATGAACTTCAGCCATCGTAGCCTAAAATGCTCTCATCATCGTTTGAACCAAAGACGTCATATCACCAAGCACTGGACCAGGTGATATAGGTGGTACTTGTTCCACTCCCTCATGAGGATTAGGCGGAGGAGGCGGCAATACAATCTCGCCTTCTACTCTCTGCCCTCCGGCAATAGCATTTTCACTAGATCGTAATTCTGTGCTCAGAGGCATCGTATAAAAACGTATCTAAGGCATGATAATTACACCAAAACAAAAACAATCAGGCTAGCTTCAAACAAGGATCTAAGACTTCTATTTCAAACCAAAATTATTTCATAATTGTAGTAATACAGCAACGTGTCCCTAAAAATACCCTAACATGACATATTTCAAACATCATACATATAAACAATCACTGTGTATAGCAATCAACATTATAAAAACATCAACAACATCCTAATTTTTTGAAAACCTGGCTCTGATACCACCAAACGTAACCCCCTTAGCCCGGCCTAGTCGAAACTAGACTAAAAGAGTCACATTAGGCTTGTTGAAGCAAACCTGATCTAATAACCTAAATCGAGCCTATTTTTCATTTTTATCTTGTCTAAATGCATTTCATTATTGTCCTAAGTGAACATGCTCTAGAAAAAATGTTACATTAAAAAATCAGATTGCGAAACAGGGCTCAATTGCTCAATAATTCATATTAGGGACTAAAATATAATTTCTGCTAATTACAGGGTCTTTATCAAAATTAAGATTACCCAACCTTAATTATTTCAATTTCATGCTCATAGATTAATTTCTAATCTAAAACAATCATCCAAACTCATTTGATTACATTCATAACAATCATGGACTAAATTGCAAGATTCTCAAACTTCAGCAAACAGGGTTATACAAAAACAACAGAGCATATCGATACTGATACGGTCTAACTAACAAAATGGCTACCTGTATAGATACACATATATTCGTATCGATACAGTGTGTTGACCAACCCGTACCGATACAGCCTTGACCCCGTACCGGTCCCCCTTGTTATTTTAAAGCTTAGAATTCCATTAGCTAAAGCCCGTACCGATACGATACCTCGTGTATCAATACAACATGTTAAAATTGAAGGGATCGTTTCAGTACATTAACCCGTGTACTGACACTAGTGCATGTTTTCACTTAAAGCGTACCAATATGGTGGCTAAATGTACCGATACCCTATGCTTTAAACTAACAATTTGAGCTTTCACCAGACCCCGTGTACCGATCCTTGGGTACTTGTACCAGTACGCAGAGGTCTGTAATGACCTCTAGGTCCAATATATGACATTTTGGCTCGTTCCAAACAACATTAACACATAACCAAACATCATATAACATCATTAACATGCTTAAACATCATCATTCCGGCATTTTAAGCCAACCTAACATATCAAGCATGATCAACCACAAAGTCTATAGGCACGCTCCCTAGTCAACATCCAAAACATAAAACCAACCACAACTCAAGCACTTTAAACTACTTATAAGTCCAAACCAACAATTACAACTTGCACAAACAGGGAGTTCATCCAAAAACCCTCCCAAAACAACATTTGACACATTGCCCTTATTACTACTATATAACGTTCAAACCATACTTTGAAAGCAAGTCCTTGAAAATCCTTCATTGCTTCCTCGCTGCCCGTAACCTTTAATTCTCTGCATTGATGGAAAAGAAGAGCGTAAGCACACTAGGTTTAGTAAGGAATGCTCAAAAACCAACCACCATCAATGCATTTTAAAGCATTTAACATTCCTTTTGAAAACCACTTTCCAAAATGCTTTTAAATCAACATCACAACATCTTCCCTTATCAAAACCATGCACTTAACATTTCCAAAACAACATATTCAACCATATGCAACATGTATCATGGATTAAACAACAAAGTCCCATTTGCTACCCTTAATTTAAGTTTCTCATGCATACTACCAATGCAAGGCTTAAAGAGCAAACATGTTTAAACCACATTAAACAACATAATCTATCTCATGATACATCATCAATTATATTAGTTTACAAGTGATCATTAACCAAGTTTCACCATACCAAAAATAACATCGGATACACAGATTCAACAAGTGTTCCCAACACTTCATGCCATCACAACCAAAATCATTGGAACATTACAACCGGGTACATTCACAACCCCACACATTGGTTAGATGCATAACCCACTAACAGGAGTCTTCGGTACAAATATCTGAACCCTTCAACTGTTAGGGTACTCGGATAGAGTTTTCAGTACACAGATCAAAACCCCTCAACAGCCAAGGCGACCTTTTATAGTGCACTATCAATCATATGGTCGGCCAACTATATCCGATAACATTTTCAAACCTTTTCTTACCATCACTTGCCAATATAATTCATTTGATTAACAACTTATTGTTTTCATATGCATCATCAAAATCATTTAACCAATCAACAAACCTTGCAGTAACCAATGTTCATAAACATTAACAAAACAAGCATTACTTCCAAATGCATCAACATCATTATGTAATCAATTTCCAGCATTAGACCATGCTCAAAACATACATATACAGTGAGTAATTAAACCATTTAAACAATTGCATACAAATAATTGCCAATCCGAGTTTGAGAGAGAATTCATCATTTACTTACTTTCGAGCTTAGACCAGTGTTTCAAGCTTGATCTAAACTCCCAAACACAACTTTCAAACCTTTGAAAAGCTCTAAATGTCGTTCTCACTCACCGACACGCAAAGCCTCGCTTGCCGATACGGTAATCTCACCTCTAAAGCTTCTGGACATTTGCTCAAGCTTGAGGACCAAATTCCCCTAGTTTATCCACACAACAAAAAACAATGGATTTAATGCATCAAAATGCATTCAACAACACAGCAACATAAATCCTCAACATCCACTACTCAATTTTACTCCACAACAACCGAAATCAACATCAAAACATCTTCCAAACTTAACCCAGCCATAATCTAACGTTTCAAACCATCAATTAACATCTAAAAACACAACAACATCCTTATACCTCCAGCATTCATAAAACATCCACAACACCTCTAGAACTCACAACTAACAACCTAGAAAATTAGAGATTCACATAATTTTGGGATTCCAATGTTAAAGCCCTCTTATTAACATTATTTAACATCCAAATCATGATTATAATCAATCAATAACTCAGCAAAATAGAAACTATACGAAAAGCCATCAATTAAACCAATTAAACCTCAATTTAACAAATCTTTCCAATTAAATCATTAAATCAAGTTAGAAAACATATGTAAAGGATAAATAACTTGGGAATTTCAATAAAGAGCCTTGTATTAGAGGATAAGAACGAAGCTCACCTCTAAATTTGGCTTTCCTCTTAATTGGATGAATTTTCTTGAGAAAACAAGATCAAATCAATAGGTTTTTTTAAGGAAACCATTAAAGATCCATTTGATAACTAAAGAAGATTAAAATCAAGTTTTTACCTGAGAAAATTGAAGTGAAAAGAGTGTTTGGTTGGAGAGAATTTGAGAGAAAAGCTTTTGATGAAAAGTTAGTTACATGACATTTTTATTAAAGTCTAATTATGAACTAATCTCCCCAAACCTTTTTATCTTTAATAAAACATTTTTAAAAATATCCAATTTTAAGAGAAAAGTCTGATATTAGACTTTGGCCAAATAGCTCCTTAAGGATTCTAAGTTTTGACCCTTTTATAAAATAGTAATTAAAAATAGTTTTTAAACTTTACATTTTGGTCACTAACCAAAATGTCAAATTCTGAGACCCCTTTTTGTAAAATTGATTTTATCGAAATCATTTCCATATTAAATAATGATTTTAGACTATTTTCCATATTTTTATCTCATCCGAAAATATTTATTCCAAATTAAATCTCGAAACTGACTCTAATCCTCTAATCTCATCCAACGAACCGTCTAAACCAGCTAAAAAACTCCTAGGCCCAAAATCGGGGTGTTACAGCTCCAAAAGCTCGTTCTAACCTCGTTCCTGAACGGGCCCTTTGTATATTATGCTTATCACATCTGGTTTGTTTGTTTTATTCATTTCCCCTATTTTGCTCTTTCTAATGTTTTTATGTCAAGTACTTGTGTGTTTCATTTTCACTTCCATTATTAGAAAGAATCCTTGGGAGCATCAGGTTGGTCGTATGCAAAACCGAGGAGGTCGAGGCCATTGGTTGTGATTTGGCAAGGCAGGTAAGACCCGTCGAACTGGCTTCCCTGCTGATGGTGGCTCTGGAAAAGTCAATTTTAACTGCTTCGCCTGGAAGCAAGGATTTGCGTTCCAATGCTATTCACCAATGCATAATGAGTGATCTCTAGTCATTGCTTGATTAGGAGGTTAGATTGATGGATAGAGGCAACAATCACAAGTTAACTGAAAAATGGAAGGATAAGAAGGAACTGAAGTTGTCTGCACTCATTCTGTTAGAAGTGTTTGAGAGGGCTAACAATTCTATTAACAGCTATCTTCAATCAGACACATATAGCGTACGTATCAGGTGTTGACTGATGCTTTAATTGTTTATAATGCTACTTGTTCTTATGCGCACCATTCATTGTTATATATCGTATTCTGATTTTAGACGTCAAAATATATTATTGCAGGACGATACAAGATCAAGATTGAAAATCGCTGGAGAAATTCAGAAATTCGCTGGATAAAACTTTCCGTTCTATTGTCTAATACCACTATCTAATAATACCACGATTTGATCATTCATGTCAAGAGAACATACATCATAGGCGTTATACCAGCTTGCCTAGAGATACAAACTAACCTACCAGGGACGGATCCAGAAATTTAAATTTAGTGGCTCACCGACCAACAATAAATACAATCACATGTAAATCGAGAGTAAACTAAATAGTTATTACAAGTTGCATTTGAAAATCACAAAAAATTCAAATTACAAATTAATAGGACATAATTAGGGCAATAATTAGGGGTGGGCAGAACTCGACTAGACTTTAAAAAATCAAATTATTCTACTCGACTTGATGAGAAAATACTCGAATCGTCTTCTAATTTTATAAACTCGACTCGAAAAATTTTAAATAAAGTTTGAGTTATAAAATAGAAATTCGATTAACTCAAAAAATTTTATAATTAGTAGATATTTTTAGGGTCGGGATAGGCATTAAAATAATAAAAATAATATATAAGATAATCAAAATAACGAAAGTGATAATAGTAAAAATAATCATAATAAATATAATAATGTCGAGGAGAAAATATATTATACAATAATTATAATTATAAAAAAGTATATTAACTACCAAAAAATAATAGTGGTGTTTTATAATAATAAAATAAAAATTTAATAACAATAAATATATAATACGATAAATAAATAATGAAAATTAACAACCAATTGATCTATTGGGATAGACACTATATTCCTTAAACAAGATCAAGAGTTTGAGTCATTGCATTGTGAATGGAGAAAATTAGGTTGGGAGGGCCGCACCTATAATGGGCATCTGTAGTACCCGATCTGGGTTAGTCAACCAATGCATTAGTTACCTGTGGTTAAACAAAAAAATAATGAAAATAAAAATAAAAATAAACATGTTATGGATCAAATTGAAAGAGAATAAAAATTGAGAGGGTCAAAATAGCAAGTAATTTTGTGAAATTATATTAAAAAGAATTACATATAAAATTGGAAGGACCATCTTATAACTTAACCCCAAAATAGCAAGTATAACACATCCAAAACTACACCATGCATAATAGGAATAGAAAGCATCTGCCTTTTTTAGTGCCCTATTTATGCCTCACATTAAAAAATTATGTTTAGGGTTTAAGGTTAGGGTTTAAGATATTAGATATAGGATATATTTTTTAGGTTTATGGTATAAGATTTAGTATTTAAAATTTAAGGTTATAGTATTGAGGCATAGAAAGGGGTAGAAGATTTTTGTCTGCATAATAAGAAAAAATATTTCGTTTTGAAGGGACAGAGTTTGAAAGTTACCTTAGCAATTCCAGTCTGGGTGGATCTAACTAATCTAGATTTCTGAGTTGTAAAATAAAAACATAAGTGACCACAATTGTAGTTTGGTAGGTTTTGATTACTAAATGTTGCTTGAAAAAGAAAGAAGGGACAAGAAAACCCTGATGTGAGTGAGTGCTTTATGGTGAAATGAGGTGTTTACTTGCAAAATGGGATTAGGTCAGGTGGATCCATGGAATGTTGGGAAATCAAAGGGAAAAATAAGAAAGATTGTGATTTGTGAAGATGGGGTAGGTTTATGGGAAGCTGCTTATATCCGAGGGCCAAATTAGAGGGTTCAATTAATGGCACCAGCACTCAATATGGTATGCAAACTTCTTTGTTCATGTTGCTTCATTACATTTTAATATAATTAGACATTCCTTGATTATTGGAAGCTGAGCTGAAATGTATAATGTGTTTGATTTCATTAATCACCGGTAATCCTCTTAAACCCGGCCCAAAAGAAATAGGTCGAATCTAAAAAGTCGCGTTTGAAAATTTAACCCTCAAGAAAACTAAATTTAATATTATAGTTTAATTTAAAAAGAATATATATATATATAACTATAATATAATAAATATCTCATAATAATAAAATACAAATATCATAATTAATATTCAAATATTTAAATAAAATCTCTGAAATAAAACCACAATAAATGAATGGCAAAAATATTCTCAAAACATAATTAGTCTCAAAGTATGAAATTACATCAGTGTCTCAAAATAATAATCTAAAAAACTAAAAACAGTTTCGTACTGAATAATAAAATAACCGGATAAAATATGAGATCCTCCAAGTACCACGTCGCCTAAAGTCTAAAGATATCTGTAAGAGGAAACTACGGAGGAGTAAGCAAAAAAGATTAGTGTCACTAGGGTGCAAGAAAACCATAGTCGTAAAACATAGTAATATTTTCTTAAAATTCTTTAAAACATAAAACAAATGGTTAAATATCACAAGCGAAATGCAATGCACCCAACTACGTCTGCTAAAGATGAGGAAGGTTCCCTAACCTCCTCGCTACGTCCGCCATCCGAAGTGGAATTCAGCCTGAAAGTTGAAACCACTGAACTTCCCATAACAAATCCCAACCCATGCTCACACATAATCATAATCCATAAATCTTGGTTTCCATAAATTCTGATGTTTTGTAAATCAAATATTTCATAAATCATAATTAAAAACACATTATAAAGTCGTATACATATGATGTCAACCATACAAGTCATAATTTAGATCATAATCAAACAAGGTATAAAACCATATAAAAATCATTTATTTATAGCACCGAAAGAAAACACACCTCAAGCATCAATAGCTCTAATGCCGCGAAGAACGCCTATCACATCCAGATCTAGCATTGGGCCTAGCTGAACCGGAACGTACGATATCAAATTCTACATTAAAAATCTATCACTATGCCACCAAGCTAAAAATACTAATACTAAACTAAAAGAATACTCACGTGTAGTCTTCGTGGTACAAGCACGGTCAGACCAAATAGGCGAAGGGGATGGTAATTCGTCTTCCTCAAAGTCGATGTCGTCTGAAACATATATATAAACTACATCAGATCTTATATCCAAATCCCTAAAAAATTACTAAGAACCAAATAATTCACAAATTAGTAAAACTAGGTGATGGGGTTTACCCACGAGACAAAAGAAAACAACAATATTTATGGTTGTGAGGTGCCAGAGGCTCACTAGAGTTTGATCAAATTAAATATAAATAAATAAATAAATAAAAATTATGAATGCAGTGGCATGAGAGAGAGGATGGACCAGGGAAAAAAGGGTTTCTTAGGTTTTAAATACCCAAATCTTTGGGTAAATTACAACGTAAGTCCTTGTTTTTTCTAGGGTTCACAAAATAGGTACATAATATCAATTCTTTATGAAAAGGTCACTAAATTTGTTTAAAATTCAATTAATTCCCAATTTTCTTAATTAGGGTTTTATTTTTAAATTTCCAATTTCTAGGGTTTTTAATTTAGGGATTTTAAAATTAGGTTTTTTAATTAAGGGTATTTTTAGGGTGTTACAACTCTCTCACCCTTAAAAAAAATTTGTCCTCAAAATTTCCAGGCTTAGCGGCAAATCCTAAAAAATTAAAAACATGTACTTAGACTTCTTCATTTTAAATTCGTCATCCATCAAACAAAAGTAAACCGAATGCATCACAAAGTACCTACTACGTCCTCGGGCGCATCATCACTATTGTCATGAGTTCTACTTGCATATACCAAACCTGGTCACCTAGCATCAGATCTATTTGATCTATTACTCTGTACAGGCCTACATGTACTAGAATTACCCGAAACAACATGCCTATTTTGGCCACTATCTCTAGATGGTGCTTGTACTGGTCTTTGAGAATGTGTTGGAGCCTGGTTAGCACCAAGGGCGAGTGAACAATCACTCTGAAAATGCTCTAAAGAACCACATAAGAAACATGCTCCCAACTTCTTTCGACACTCACCATCGTATTATTTGTTACAGTAAGAACATATGGGAAAAAGACGAGAACCTGTCGAACCACGTACACTAGCGATCGAACGGTAGAATTTGTAGGTCTATCTCTCGAATAACCCTGATGGTTGAACTCATCTTTAGCCCTATTTCTAGACTGATTTCCCTGATTGTACTGAACAACGGTAGTCGATTGCCTCTTAGCTCGATCAGTACCCTATTTTTCTTGTTGTTTCTTGAGTGCTGTAATCCGCTCAGCAGTCCTAGCTCGTTTAGTAATCTCTTTATACACTGTATCTTGATGTAATGCAACTCTCGTCTTAATCGAAAACAACTCAGTAGATATAGGTTTCCTCACACCGGATCTGTCCCGGTCTTACCCTCAAACATATTCATCCCGGCGGCTATAAACTCAGTAGATATAGGTTTCCTCACACCCTCTGATTGGCAGAGGTAACAAAGTAACTCTCGATGTACTATAGCAGTATCCATGCTATCAGTCTCATTATCCTTAGAGTCATGCGGATCACCACTTAGAGTCTGGTGAGCAGATAAATTCTCGTCTCTAGTATGACCCTCAGGTTGCTTATCCTTATCAGCATTGTGAATCTCATCCTGGATCTGTGGCAGATCCACAAGGGGCGGAGCATCACTCTCTGCAGAAGCAGTACGGCTTCGACCTCGACCATAGACTCGGCCACGATCGGTCGCTAATCTAGAGCTCCTACGAGGTGGCATAGTAATCTATCTACAAATGGAAATAATCCTAGAATTAGAGTTGATACTTGGAGTTTCTATTCAAAATATATCTTAATTTTTTTTGAAATAGTATATTTATCAGAAAATCCCATTTAGCCCAAAATTATTTAATATGCATGTAAAAATCATTTTTGGTATAAAATTTTATGTAAGCTTCACAGTCTGAGGGATGAACTTGGCTCTGATACCACTAAATGTAACCCCTGAATGCGGCCTAGAAGAAATAGGTCGAATCTAGGAAGTCATGTTTGAAAACTTAACCCTCAAGAAAAACAAATTTAAGATTATACTTTAATTTAAAAAGAATATATATAACTATATTTTAATAAATATCTTATAATAATAAAATACAAATATCATAATTAATATTCGAATATTTAAATAAAATCTCTAAAATAAAACCACAATAAATGAATGCCAAAAATAATCCCAAAACATAATTAGTCTCAAAGTATGAAATTACATCAATGTCTCAAAGTAAGAAAACCATAGTCGTAAAACATAGTAATATTTTCTTAAAATTCTTTAAAACATAAAACAAATGGTACAATAGCACAAGCGAAATGCAATGCACCCAACTACGTCCGCCAAAGATGAGGAAGGTTCCCATAACCTCCCCGATACGTTCGCCATCCGAAGTGGAATTCAGCCCAAAGGGTGAAACCACTGAACTTTCCCGAACAAATCCCAATCCATGCTCACACATATATGATGTTTAAAACTCAAATTCATAAACATAGTTCCATAAAATGGTATTCCATAAACATACTTCATAAATCCATAAATCTATAAATCCTGGTTTCCATAAATTCTGATGTTTCGTAAATCAAATATTTCATAAATCATAATTAAAAACACATTCTAAAATCGTATGCATATGATGTCAACCATACAAGCCATAATGCAGATCATAATCAAGCAAGGTATTAAACCATATAAAAATTATTTATTTATAGCACCAGAAGAAAACATACCTCAAGCAGCAATGGCTCTAATGTCACGAAGAACGCCTCTCACGTCCAGATCTAGCACTGGACCTAGCTAAATCGGAACCTACGATATCGAACTCTACATTAAATATCTATCACTATGCCACCAAGCTAAAAATACTAATACTAAACTAAAAGAATACTCGTATGTAGTCTTTGTGGTACGAGCACGGTCAGACCGAATAGGCGAAGGCGATGATAATTTGTCTTCCTCAAAGTCGATGTCGTCTAAAACATATATATAAACTACATCAGATCTTATATCCAAATCCCTAAAAAATTACTGAGAACCAAATAATTCACAATTAGTAAAACTAGGTGATGGGGTTTACCCACGAGACAAAAGAAAAAAAACAATATTTATGGTTGTGAGGTGCCAGAGACTCACTAGGGTTTGATCGAATTAAATAAAAATAAATAAATAAAAATTATGAACCAACACGTGACCTTGGATTGGCGTGAAGAACGGCAAGTATTTTTTTGAGGGATTTGTTGCAATGGAATGAGAGAGAGGACGAAACAGGAAAAAAAGGGTTCCTTAGGTTTTAAATACCCAAATCTTTTGGTAAATTACAACGCAAGTCTTTATTTTTTCTAGGGTTCACAAAGTAGGTACCTAATATCAATTATTTATAAAAAGGTCACTAAATTTGTTTAAAATTCATTTAATTCCCATATTTCTTAATTAGGGTTTCATTTTAAAATTTCTAATTTCTAGGGTTTTGAATTTAGGGATTTCAAAATTAGGTTTTTGAATTAGGGGTATTTTTGGGGTTACATCACATGTATGCATTTGTTGTTGCATTGATGTAGGTTGAAGCATATAATGTTGGTTGATTTGGTTTTGCTCTAGCAAGCGTATTATGTCCATTTTGATATTGATATCTATCCACTTCTCTTGTTGTACTACGGTTCGACGATTGCTTTCTGACTGTTTAAGAGATTCTTTTTGTGTAAATCAGCTGAAATTAAATCAATGAACAAGTCGAATGAATCTATAATCGAGTCAAATGACACCAGCAGAGGCCAACAGGTTGTTCCAGTTGTGTCATCTTCAACTACTACTAATGCTGGAAGTACTCCATCCACTCCGAACATAAGCGAGGAGCTTAAAGTCACCTCTCAACTTTGGAAATTCTCCTTTAACGAGCTTAAGTTAGCGACAAGGTGTTTCAGACCTGAGAGTTTCTCGGTGAAGGTGGGTTTGGCTGTGTTTTCAAAGGTTGGAACTGCTATAGTAAAATGAGGTTTGGAAACACAGCCAAACCCACCTTGGATATGCCATCCCCTACTCATTTTTGTTTCGTTACATGTTTTTGTTCCGAGATTTTAAGTATATTATTTGGATATGAACATCATGCATTAGTTTCAAAGTTCATATCTTAGTAGTGAGTATTATTATTCACTATTAAGGTGATGATTTCGTAGTATATTGAACTTTTAATCCAGGGTTTTTATTGTAGTGAGAAGCTACATGGTGAATTATTGCACATTTGAGAAATTTAAGATGCTCAATGAAAGCTGGAAAGCAAAGATGAAGAGACCAAGAAAGGATGCGAATGAGACGGGACAGTTTTTGCTCGTTTCAAATTCGATTCAACTCGTGTATTCAAACATGAAGAAAATAACATTCTACTGTTGATTGGTTTGTTTACGTAGTTCAGATTGAACTCTATCGATACGGTAACTTGCACATAAAGTAATCCGATATATATATCAACAGTATATAATTTGGGGATAATCCTAATATGCTATCCATATCCTCTTGGGAATATAATACAAAACTAACTATTATTTATTAATTTCCACCTCCCAGAAATATCTCATGATTCTTAAGCTGAATCAGAGATATTTCAAGAGGAGGCATTGCAATTGCAGACTTAATGTGTTGAATATATTCAAATAAAAGATCTTTTGTAAATATTAGTAAATCAAGTTAGTTATTATCTATAGATAATTAGAATTCAAATTTAGACTAGTTTATCCTATCTCTAGTTTGAATTCTAGAGTTGTATAGTTGTAGGACTATTGTAAAAAGCTTATATAAGATTGTGTTGTAACATTAAAGGGGATATGAAATAACAGAGAAATATATTCTTCTCTGCTGAAAATACATCATTCTTTGCTGGAATTTTCTTATTTCTCTACTAGAATTCCCTATTTATCTACATGGTATCAGTCTAAATATTCGGTCCCTAAACTCTTAACATGGTTGATACATTCCCTTCCGCAAATAGTCTCATTCCTGATGTTGTCTCTAATATCTCCACCATCCAAATTCGTCAAAGGAATGATTCCAGTTCTTCGAACAGTGTATATTCTGCTCAAGAAGGTAGTTCTATTTTTGCCTTTTTGGCTAGTAAAAATAATTGTTCCAATTGGATTGTTGACTCGGGAGCATCAGACTATATGAGTGGAAATGTCTCTCTCTTCCATACATTTCGTCCTTCATTGGTTACCTCTCAAATAAAGGCTGTTGATGGCTCTTTCTCCTCAATATCAGGGAGTGGTTCTATTCAAATCCCTGAGACTATTACACTGTCTAATGTGTTATACGTTCCAAAATTGACTTGCAACCTTATTTCCGTGAGTAAATTATCTGCTGATTTTCAATGCACAACTAAATTCTCTCCTTATGGTTGTGAATTTCAGGCTTTAGACTCGAGGAAAGTAATTGGCAAAGCTAGGTTGTGTGGTGGCCTCTATATCTTCCAAGGGCATAATTCTCCTAATAGACAAGCAAATTCGAGTTGTACCCATACTTTTCCTTGTTTTCCTACTATTTCAGATTCTTCACAATCTGTTTTGTTATGGCATTATAGGCTTGGCCATCCCAGTTGTCAGTATCTTGCAAAGATGTTTCCCAAGTTATTTGTCCATAAAAGTCCAAATTCTTTTTCATGCGAAATTTGTCCTCTTGCCAAACGTACCAAAAGTTCTTATCCTCCATCTACCTATAAAACCTCTTACCCCTTTTCCTTAATCCACAGTGACATTTGGGGCCCTTCTAAAGTTAGGAATATTGATGGTTCTATGTGGTTTATTACTTTCATAGATGATCATAGTAGGCTTACTTGGACATTTCTTATGAAAGAAAAATCAGAAACTAAGGGTATTTTTAAAAGATTTAAGACTCTAATAGAAACTCAATTTCGGAGCCAAATCAAAATTCTCCATTCTGATAATGGTGGTGAGTACTTTACCAAAACCTTAGGATCTTATTTTCAAGAAAAAATGATTGTTCACATAACATCTTGTGTCGATTCACCTCAACAAAATGGTATTGCCGAAAGAAAGATAGGCATTTGTTAGAGGTGGCTAGATCTTTAATGTTTTCCACAAATTTTCCTAAGTTTTATTGGGGGAAGCCATTCTTACAGCTACTTTTCTTATAAACGAAATGCCTAGTAAACCTCTTATATTTCAAACCCCTAGGAATGTGTTTCTTAAGACTTTTTCGAATTTCCAACCCTTTCTTCTAATAATCCAGCAAAGGTATTTGGGTGCACTATTTTTGTTCATATTTCTCCTCAATCCAAACTAGATCCTAAAGCTCTAAAGTGCATCTTCCTAGGTTATTCTTCAACTAAGAAGGGCTACAAGTGCTACTCTCTTGTCACTAAAAGAACTTATACCTCCTTTGATGTTACCTTCCTTGAACACAAGCCCTATTACCCCAAACTTGAAATTCAGGGAGACAATTTACATTAATTTCTAGTTCTTGATAATTTCCACCATGATTTGTTTCCTACTACCGAAATCTCTAATGTTTTACAGCCAAATACTAACCCTACTATTACTTCATCTGAATCTACCTTTATTCCAAACAATGAACCAACTGCCTTGGAACCACCAGACAATGAACCAACTGCCTCGGAACCCCCAGGTTCACCTCACACCCCACAAATAACTCCAACAGAACAACAACCTGAAAAACTCGAAGTTAGAGAGCTTAGTGTCTATAGAAGGAGAAAAAGGCCCAACAAAGAGACTACAATACAATCTGGAAACTGCCAAGAGCTGGATCTTGGTCCTGCAGCAATGGAAAATTTGAAAGATATGGAAAATTCTCAGAATGTTGCTCATATTCCTTTTATTGATACTGACGAGTTGCCTATTTCTCAAAGAAATGGTGTAAGGAAGTGCACATCTCATCCCATTCAGAAGTTTATGGCATGGAAATCTAAAGCCTACATTTAAGGCTTTCACCTCTAGTGTTGACAACACTTTCATCCCAAAAACAGCAAAGGAGGCAATGAAAGATCCTAACTGGAAGAAATTTGTAGAAGAAGAAATAAGGGCACTAGGGGCAACAAAACTTGGACACTAGCAGAACTTCCACCAGGAAAGAGACCAGTTGGCTGCAAGTGGGTTTTTACTGTAAAATTTAAATCTGATGGCAGCATTGAAAGGTACAACGCAAGGTTGGTAGCCAAAGGATTTACTTAGTCATATGGTATAGACTACCAAGAAACATTTGCACCAGTAGCTAAGCTGAACACAGTAAGAGTTCTTCTGTCTTTAGCTGTGAATAAATACTGGAAATTACATCAACTTGACATCAAAAATGCATTTTTGAATGGCAATCTTGAAGAATAAGTTTATATGGAAATACCACTAGGAATGAGGAGTCATTTCGATAGACAAAAAGTTTGCAAGCTGGAAAAATCATTGTATGGCCTAAAACAGTCTCCTAGGGCTTGGTTTGATCGATTCACAAAAGCCATCTTGAAGAATGGATACAAGCAGTGCCAAACAGATCACACCTTGTTCATTAAGGAAAGTTCAGAAAAGAAGAAAGTCATTCTTATTGTTTATGTGGATGATATCATCATCACAGGAGTGATATTGGGGAAATTGAAAGGTTAAAAAGAATACTTGCTGGTGAGTTTGAAACTAAGGACCTTGGTTCTCTGAGATATTTCCTTGGAATGGAAGTTGCAAGATCTAAAGTTGGCTTGGTTATTAATCAGATGAAGTATATCTTGGATTTACTCATTGAATCAGGAATGAAGGGATGTAAACCAGTTGAAACTCCTATGGAATTTAATCTCAAATTGAAAAATGATGAATTAGGAAGCCCTGTGAACAAAGGACTCTATTAAAGGTTAGTAGGGAAATTAATCTACCTTTCTCTTACTCGACCTGATATAGCATTTCCTGTTAGTATTGTAAGTCGATATATGAGTGATCCTAGAGAAGAACATCTTGAAGTTGTCTATAGAATCCTAAAGTATCTAAAGATGACCCCCGGACATGGCTTAATCTTCAAGAAAAATGAAGACAGATCAGTTAAAGTTTTTACCGATTCCAGCTGGGCATGAGAATTAACTGATAGGAGATCTACCACTGGGTATTGCTCATTTGTGTGGGGCAATTTGGTTACTTGGCGGAGCAAGAAACAGTCAGTGGTGTCTCGGAGCAGTGCTGAATATAAGGCCATTGCACTAGGAATGTGTGAAGGAATCTGGTTACAAAGATTACTTAACGAATTGGGTTTGAATGACAACAAAAATTTTGAATTGTACAGTGACAGCCAGTCTGCCATTCGTATAGTTAAAAACTCAGTTCATCATAATAGAACCAAGCATGTGGAGGTAGATCGACAGTTTATTTCCGAAAAGGTTGATAGTGGAATGGTAAAACTCAGCTTTGTGCCTTCCAAAAATCAACTTGCTGATATACTCACCAAGGCCCTTCCACGACCTACTTTCGATGAGCTTTCGTGCAAGCTAGGACTATATAATATATACTCTCTAGCTTGAGGGGGAGTGTTGAATATATTCAAATAAAAGATTTTTTGTAAATATTAGTAAATCAAGTTAGTTATTATCTATAGATAATTAGAATTCAAATTCAAATTTAGACTAGTTTATCCTATCTCTAGTTTGAATTCTAGAGTTGTATAGTTGTAAGACTATTGTAAAAAGCCTATATAAGAGTTGTGTTGTAACATTAAAAGGGATATGAAATAACAGAGAAATATATTCTTCTCTGCTGAAAATACATCATTCTTTGCTGGGATTTTCCTATTTCTCTACTAGAATTCCAAATGTGCAGAAATTCTTGAGACACTGATTTCATTGTTGGTCCAGCTTTGGGGTTCGTCCGTAAGCATGCGAAAGCGATGAGAGCAACAAAAACAATGTCTCTCATTATTTTTTGACCTCTTGGGGGTGACAACCGAGGGTCCAAAATCTCATTCAACATCACATATTGGGCACCAAATGATGATAACAGTTCACCTGGATGCTTTCCCATCAATACTTCCAATGCCAAAACTCCAAAGCCATAAACGTCACACTTTTCGGTCACAACCATCGAATAAGCAAGCTCTGCAACAAAAATACATATTGATTTATATTTTGTATTTAATTCGTAACAAGTAACTAGTATCATGTATGAATAGATGAGTGTAACCTGGAGCAATATATCCGCATGTTCCAACCATTATAGTTCCATTAGATGAATTGGGATCAAGAAGTTTTGCGGTCCCAAAGTCAGCAACATAAGCTTCCGATTCCGAATTCAACAAGATGTTATTGCTCGAGATGTCTCGATGAACAATCGGAGGGCTGCAATCATGATGCATATAAGATAGAGCATGTGCGATACCTTTGACAATGTTCACTCTCTTGCTCCAATCTAATTCCACAGCTTCATCATCCATGCTCAATGCATAGAACAAGCTCCCGTTTTCCAAGTATTCATAAACCTAGAACATGCAGCGGTTGTGGAGACAGAATCCATGGAGCTTGACGATGTTCATGTGTCGTATTTCTGTTAGAAACTTGATCTCGTTTCGGAAACTTCTGTCGAAAGCCGGCTGCTCAGCTTCAAATCGGTGGAGCTTTTTCAAAGCAACAACTTTGCCACTTGGTAGCACTGCTTTGTAAACACTGCCATAACCACCGGTTCCAATGCAATGTTTGATGTCAAAATCCTCAGTTGCTCTGACCATGTCTTCAAATGCAATCTGCCCATCATAGTTCCATACAGAGAATAGATCTCCATTTTTGGTTGGACTAGGATCTGGTTTCGAACTTTTAGCTCTACCTCGGAATAGGACCAGCATATGCAAGGCAAAGGTTGAGACTGTAAATAACAGGGTTGGAACAAGAATGATGACTGTCAGATTGTGCTTCACTTTGTTCTCTCTTTCCCTGTTTACAGTTGAGGATGAAGGGCAAGGAGGGAAGCCTGTAATGGAAGCACATAAATCCTTGTTGCCTGCGAATGACTCGGTTGGAATTTGCAGAAATCCATCCGGGATCGGACCACTCAGTGAATTAAATGACAGATTGAGGTGTTGCAAATGATATGAAAATCTGGGAATCATGCCAGATAGATTGTTTTGACTAAGATCCAGAAAGCTTAACTGAGTTAAATTCCCCAGTTGGGAAGGTATCTCTCCACTGATGAAGTTATGGTGTATATCAAGGTAGGAGAGAGGCAAGGCACCAATTTGCAGGGGAATCCTGCCACTCAAGTGATTGTTGGCCAAACGTAAGGACCATAAATTTGGCAAATTGCCAAACTGAGTTGGAATAGGTCCATTCAGTTTGTTGTGGGAGAGATCCAAGTATTCCAGTGCCTTCGAACTCTCGATTTCGTCCGGTATGGCACCTTCTAACATGTTCAATCCCATGGATAGCCTGAATAAACTAGGCAAATGAAGTAGAGATGAAGGTATGGAGCTTGAAATGTGGTTGGAATCAAGATATAAATATTTCAGCTTCTTCATATTTTCAATTTCCGGAGGGATGGAGCCATGCAAAAGATTTCTTTCAAGGTACAACCTTTCCAAATTGGTCAAATAACACAGAGATGAAGGGATTGGACCAGTGAGTTTGTTATTAGTGAGCCACAATATGGTCAGATTCTTTAGTTTTCCAATGCCTAGAAATGAAGGGATTTCACCACTCATGTTATTGACACAAAGATCCAAGAAAGACAAATTCCTAAGTTTTGTTAGTTCTGTAGGGATGGATCCATTAACTTGGTTGCTTTCAAGGACCAACGATGCAAGATCGGTTACGTTGCCGATAGAAGATGGGATCGGACCAACAAGCATGTTGAATGAGAGATCGAGGCTAACCAAACTCACCAACTTCCCTATACTCGATGGAATCGAACCACTGAGCATGCAGTGACGGAGGGAGAGGGTCCTTGGCTTTCCTAGGTTCCATATTTGTGGAGGGATGCTGTGCAATGGATTGGAGTCCATAATCAAGTGGGTGAGATTGGTCAAAAGACCAATACCTGACGGCATATCAAGTATGGAGTTCCTAGCCAAATTTAGAGACACAAGATCCTCATGTTCCGAATGGACAAGGGAATTGAAACAATTTGATTATTAGAAACGTCGAGCACCGACAATCGAGTAAGGTTGCCCAGTGAAGAAGGTAGCTCACCGGTAAGATTGTTCCAGGACAGGTTGAGGAACTTGAGTTTGGAGAGGGCACCTATTTGAGGTGTTACACTCCCACGGAGACCACAGTCACCGAGATCAACCTCGACCACACTTCCAACGGAGTTGCATCGGACACCAGGCCATCCACAATGGTCGACAGTTCTGTTGCTGTAGTTGCTCCACCAGCCACTTTCCATCAATGCTTTTGCCCCTGCAACCAGAGATTGTGAATCACTTTTAGTTGCCTTTGTAATCCCACAGGTCCTCACAATTAAAGAGAGTGAAAAGATTATTACACCCCAAATTTTTGCCCCAAATTAAAAATCTTAATTTTAAAATCTTTAAATTCTAAACCCTAAAAATTAAGAATTTGAGTATAAAACCCTAGATTTTGGTAAATTAGGTTAAAAATCCCTAAATTAATTTTAGGAATTTGAATTTGGGAACCTAATTATTGCTAAAGGGTTAAATTGAGTTAATTAAAAATTGTTTGGCTTAATTTAGAATTTAGGGGTCATCTTGTAAATTGGATAAAGTTTGGGTGCTATTATAGAAACCCTTAAATAGATAAATGGTCTATTGCGTAATTTACCCTTTGAAAAAGGGTATTTAAACACCTTATCAGCCCTAAACCGTATTCTTTTCCTATTGCATTCGATTGGCAGCCGTTCTTTTTCTTATCTCTCAACAGTTCGAAACGCATCTCTTTCCTTTTTTTTTTATTTAATTCGATCAAATTTTAGTGAGTCTCTAGCATCGAATAACCATAATTGTTATTTTTTCTTTTTCGTCTCGTAGATGATATTGACTTTGAGAAAGACGATTTACCACCTCCTTCGCATGTTCGATCTAACCGTGCACGTACCACGAGAACTACGCGTGAGTATTCTTTTAGTTTTGTATTAGTGTTTAGATTGGTGGCATAGTGATAGATTTTTTTATGTGTAGAGTTTGATAACGTAGGTTCCGACTCAGCTAGTCCCAGTGCTACACCTGGACGTGAGAGCCGTCATTCTCGACGTTAGAGCTATTGTTTATTTAAGGTGTGTTTTCTTCCGATGCTATAAATAAATAATTTTATTTGTGTATTTTACACTTGAGTGATTTTTCTTTATTGTGCTGTGATTTTAAATTATGTTTTCCGTGCATAATATTTTCAGATTGTGAATAAAATTGAGATTTAAAATAAATGTGTTGTGAATCCCTTATTTATTATCGGACTGTGTTGAGACTGTAAAAAAAAACTGACATCTTTTTACTGTGTTATCATGGGTTGGGATTGTACGGAGGAAGTTTAGTGGTTTTATACCACTTGTGTTGGTGACTATGTAGCGAGGGGTTTTGGGGAACCTACTCTTTTGGTGACTATGCATTATGGGTGCATTGCATTGTGATTTTAATAAAATTGTGTTTATACAAGATTTGTGCTTTAAAAATAATTTTGTGAAAATTGTATGAAACTGAGTTTGTAATTGCCTGCACTTTAGAGACACACTGAGCCTTATAGCTTACTCCCCAATAGTTTTTTTTTCTTACAGATATCTTGGACTATATAGGCAACTTGGTACCGGAGGATCTCTTTGTTTTATAGATTTAATTTTATCTTCAGTATGGACTATATTATTTTTAAGACTTGTTTATTATTATTATTGGGAAAACTTTGATGTATTTGGGAATTTAGGCTATTTTCAGTATACATACATAATTTTTACATTCGGATATTTTATTTAATCTTTCAAACTATAATATTATTGTTGGAATTTTAATAACGTTTTGAGATAGTTTATTTGGAAATTTTAATCCTTTTATATTATAAATTTTTAGATATCATTTTTAACGCTTGAGTTTTGACGAATTATTAAGTATTTAATTATTTTACAATTATTATGATTTATTATAAATAAAAGTGGTTTCTTGAAGGTAAAGTTTTCAATGGTGACTTCCTAAATTCGGCATTTTTTTCTTGGTCGGGTTTAGGGGGTTACATTTAGTGGTATCAGAGCTAAGTTTAACCCTCGGACTGTGAGGCTCATAACAATCGATTTAAAAAAATCAAAAATTTATGCATACATTAAATGATTTGGGTATAGGGAAGTTTTCTGAATGGCTTATTACTTAATTATTATTTTAAAATGTGTTTTAAAATCTGAGACTCCGGTACCAATTCTAATCTTAGATAATTACCTTTTGTAGATAGTTGAGTATGTCACCTTGTAGAAGTGTTAGACTTGCTTCGGATAGAGTTCGAAGCCGAGGTCGAGGCCAAGACCGTACAGCTGGTGCCACTAGTGAACCTCCACCTGTTATGGACCATGCGGATGATCAGGAAGAGATACAGAATTCGGGAAAAAATCAGCCACCTATACGACAACAGACTGTGAGTCAGCAGTTTGGAGATGGAGATGCTTGTGATCAGTAGCCATATAGTGATGACTTGCTGGATTCAGATGACAGTGAGACTGTGGAGCTAGATAGTGCTATTGTTAATTGAAAGTTGTTGCGGTATTTTCGTGACTAGTCAGAGAATTTGAGGAGGCTTATATCCACAGTATTTCTGAGCACCGGGATGAGGGTATTTTCGGGTGTGTCTGATGAACACCCATCTAATGCTGAGTTATGGATAGAGGATCTTGAGAGGCTCTTTGAAGAGATGGAATATCCTTCTAGCAAGAAGCTGAGAGCTGCTGTTTCACTGATGTATGGTGAAGCACAACATTAGTGGAAGGCTGAACAGAGATTGACGCCAGCCGATCAGATGTTATGGGAGAACTTTTGACAGGCATTTCAAAACCTTTATGTGGGTGAGCAGTACTTGGTTGATCGTCGTCAAGCATTTATAGACTTTAAACAGAAGGGCATGACAGTATCATCTTATGAGATTTGGTTCGTGGAGTGGTCTCGATATGCGCTGAGTTGGTGGACATGAAAAAGAGTAGATGTCGGGAGTTTCTCAAAGGACTGCACTTTTCGATTCGTGAGAAAGTGGCTCCATTTAAGGACAAGTTTTTCAGTGAGTTGGTTGACCGAGCCAAGACAGTGGAGAGGATAGAGTCGCTTGCACAGAGTTAGACAATATAAGAAAATGATAGAGGCAAGAAACAACCGGCACCGAATGTTCAACAGGGTTTAGTTGGCTATACTAGCAAGAGAGCTAGAGAGGACTCTGATCAGCAAGGTAACCAAAGAGCGAGACTACCAGATATGACAGTTCCAACAGGCATTGTCGGTGGATCGACAGGTTCTCACTCCGTGCCTTAGTGTTCTTATTGTAAAAAGTGGCATAGTGGGGAGTGTAGGAGAAAGATCAGAGCTTGCTTCAGATGTGGTTCTTTAGATCACTTCTTTAATGATTGTCCACATTCACCTACCGGGTCATTCAAACAGAGTCAGTCACAAGCATCAGTTCAGGTACCTCCTGGAGGTAGGGAAAGAGTAGGCCAGCTGCTTCTGGTACAGCTAGTAGGGGTAGACATTCCCAGAATGACAGATCAGCTCGACCCGGTTTGGTTTATGCAACTAGAGCTCATAAGGGGTATGATGATGAGCCAGAGGACATAGCAGGTACAATTGTTTTTGATGCTTTCAGTTTTACTTTTATGTTGAAGGATGAGGAATTCAGAATGAAGAATTTTATGTTGTGTCCGTTAATTTTTGGGATTTATCGTCAAGTCTGAAATTTCGAGGACGAATTTTCTTTTAAGGGTGTGAGAGTTGTAACACCCCAAATTTTTGCCCCAAATTAAAAACCCTAATTTTGAAATCCCTAAATTCTAAACCCTAAGAATTGGGAATTTGAGTATAAAACCCTAGATTTTTGTAAATTGGGTTAAAAAATCCCTAAATTAATTTTAGGAATTTGAATTTGGGAACCAAATTTTTGCTAAAGGGTTAAATTGAGTTAATTAAAATTTTTTTGGCTTAATTCAGAATTTAGGGGTCATCTTATAAATTGGGCAAAGTTTGGGTGCTATTCTAGAAATCCTTAAATAGATGGATGGCCTATTGTGTAATTTACCCTTTGAAAAAGGGTATTTAAACACCTTACCAGCCCTAAAACCGTATTCTTTTCCTATTGCATTCGATTGGCAGCCGTGCTTTCTCCTATCTCACAACAGTTCGAAACGCATCTCTTTCTTTTTTTTATTTAATTCGATCAAACATTGGTGAGTCTCTAGCATCGCACAACCATAACTGTCATTTTTTTCTTCTTCGTCTCGTAGGTGACATCGACTTTGAGAAAGTCGATTTACCACCTCTTTTACCTTTTCGATCGCACGTATCATGAGGACTACACGTGAGTAATCTTTTAGTTTAGTATTAGTGTTTAGATTGGTGGCATAGTGATAGATTTTTTTATGTGTAGAGTTTGATATTGTAGGTTCCGACTCAGCTAGGCTGCTACACCTGGACGTGAGAGTCGTCGTTCTCGACGTTAGAGCTATTGTTTATTTAAGGTGTGTTTTCTTCCGGTGCTATAAATAAATAATTTTATTTGTGTGTTTTACACTTGAGTAATTTTTCTTTATTGTGTTGTGATTTTAAATTATGTTTTCCGTGCATAATATTTTCAGATTGTGAATAAAATTGAGATTTAAAATAAATGTGTTGTGAATCCCTGATTTATTATCGGACTGTGTTGAGACTATAAAAAACTGTAACATCTTTTTACTGTGTTATCATGGGTTGGGATTGTACGGATGAAGTTCAGTGGTTTTATACCACTTGTGTTGGTGACTATGTAGTGAGGGGTTCTGTAGTGAGGGGTTCTGGGGAACCTATTTTTTTGGTGACTATGCAGTATGGGTGCATTGCATTGTGATTTTTATAAAATTGTGTTTATACAAGATTTGTGCTTTAAAAATAATTTTGTGAAAATTGTGTGAAACTGTGTTTGTGATTTTCTGCACTTTAGATACACACTGAGCCTTATAACTTACTCTCCAATAGTTTTTTTTTCTTACAGATATCTTGGACTCTAGGCGACTTGGTACCCAGAGGATCTCTTTGTTTTATCGATTTAATTTTATCTTCAGTATGGACTATATTATTTTTAAGACTTGTTTATTATTATTATTGGGGAAACTTTGATGTATTTGGGAATTTAGGCTATTTTCAGTATACATCCATAATTTTTACGTTCGGATGTTTTATTTAATCTTTCAAACTATAATATTATTGTTGGATTTTTAATAACGTTTTGAGATAGTTTATTTAGAAGTTTTAATCCTTTTTATATTATAATTTTTTAGATATCATTTTAACGTTTGAGTTTTGACGAATTATTAAATATTTAATTATTTTACAATTATTATAATTTATTATAAATAAAAGTAATTTCTTAAGGGTAAAGTTTTTAATGGTAACTTTTTAAATTCAACCTTCTTTTTTTTGGGCCGATTTAGGGTTACAATTATTGCCAGATAAGATGCCATATCTGGATTGCTCTCAATTATTAAACTTTTGCTAATTTAGAGAAGCTGGCAAACACATATATAAAATAAGTGCAAAATTGATTGTCTTCTTCCTCATTGTTGACAAATGAGAAAGTTCAAATTACTACTATTTTTCTTGCTTCAAGTTTCTAATAAAGTAATAGTGATAAAGATGTCACAAAATTCTGGATGATTTGATGTATACAACACAAATGTCATGTGTATTAATTAGTCTTCAAAATATTCTTGAATCTAAGGTCTCCGAACACGTCAAGTCTATTTAGATCAGCAGCTTGGTCTATTATTTAGCAGTTGAGATTGAGATCATCATGACAATAGATTTGACGTATCAGTCTTTCCGTCGAACTAGAGCGTTAATAGATATCGATCCATGGCAACTGTCGACCATCAGTAACACTGGTGGACATATATAAGAGGGGGTAACCAAGGAACGGGATCTTCTTCCTTTTTCCTCTTCTTCGAGAGCACCGGTCTTGGCTCCTCTTCAACTCTCTCCCTCTCTTCTTTTGTCCACCTCCAATCACCATATTGTATGCATCTCTTTGTTCTCAAATCAATTAGGATAAACCGCCTGAAATTGTTATATTTATTTTATTATCTCTACAATTTAATGGGTTAAGAAAATTTAGAACTCTAAAATAAACATACGTAAATAAAGCTCATGGAATTTCCTACAACTTAGAATGATTAATTTCATCATTCCTTTAATGTAAAATGAAAATCTTAAATTAATTTGATTTAGAGTTATATTTCAATTTAGGATTTAATGTTAATTTTGGGGTTTAATGTAAAAGAGAAAGAAAATGTGGGAAGAAAATTCAAATCAAGTAATGCTGAAATAAGATTTCACCGAAGAAAAAAATTATTGGTTTAATCACATTTAAATATCTGTATGGCTCAAGAAACGGTGATGGTCGAGTGGCTAGAGCTTTCTTATTTGCTTTTTTTCTTTTTTTTAAGTCTTGAATTTTAAACCAGTAAGTATACTTTATTTTCCCTTTCTTTTAAGTCCTGAGATTAATTCTTAGTAGGAATAATCCCCTTTCCTTTGTTAAAAAAAATATTATAGCGACATAAGATGCCATGGCTATTGAGTTCAAGATTGCTCTCAAGTATCAAAGTTTTGCTAATTTAAAAGCGGTTAAAAATCCACTAATTAGTCGAGTAATTAAGAATGTTTATATTATTTTATCTTGTATGAATTTGAATCCTGAAATTTGTCTTGAGAATATAAATATCTCTAATTAATAAAAAAATCCGACAAACACATATAAAATGAAGTGCAAAATTGATTGTCGTCTTCGTCAAATTACTACTATTTTTCTTGCTTGAAGTTTCTATAAAGTAATAATGATAGAGATGTGAAAAATTCAAGAGTTATCTTGTCCCAAAATTCAAGATAATTTGGCATGTATGAATACAAAAAAGTGAAGTGTACTAAGTACTAGTCTTCGAAATTTTCCATTTATTGATTGACTCTCCCTCTTCTCTTGAACTACTCAAGGGACACGCATTCATACATTTTCTCATTTTTTTGGATAAAATATGTTAGGATTTATATTTTGATATAATAATTAAAAAATAGTTTTGGATTAAAATTGAAAAGATTTCAAAATTGATTTTATGTCCAAACAACTTGAAAATAAGTTTGAGAAGTTTTTGAGAGCTTTTGGAAATGTTTTAAATGCTTTAAAGTAGCTAAACTAATGTTTTCAACACAGGCTACCGATACGGTATACCCCATATCGATACGGTCTAAGTGTTTCAGCTATAGTATTTTTTAGTAACCAAAAACCGTAACGATACACCCTAGGCGTACCGATATGGAGTGTGGATCATTTCGATACGCCTACCCGCGTACCGATCCAGTTTTCAACCTCCCAAACGGCTATTTAAATTTCAGGAAACATACCAACCCGTACCGATACGGTTTGCCAAACAAATCAAGGCGTACCAATACGGTTAGCAAACAGACCAAGGTGTTTCGATACGGTTAGCAAGACTGAGCGTAACAGCTAGTAGCTGTACCGATACGAGTATACGCGTACCGATACTAACAGCACCAGAACTGCATTTATTGTGGGAAATTTAGTCTCCAACGGCTAGGAACTCAATTGGCACTATAAAAGGACCCTTCAAGCTTCAGCAACAACTAATGATCTTATTGTCAACAACATTATGATGCCAAAATTGTCTTAGGGCTTTAACTTCACATTATTTGTTTAGACAACACTTGTGAGCCTTAATTGTTAGATTTGCTCAAGTGTTTTAGATTTGGGTGAGTGCTTAAAAGAGTGCAAACATCTACCTTGTAGAGAGGATTTTTTGTTTGCTTTATTTCTTTGTTTGAGAGGATTCCCAAAGCTTGGGTTGTAAGCTTTGGATGCTAGACTTGGTAATTGAGTCTAGGTTGTAAAGGTTGCCTCCCAAGCCTTGTTAAAAGGGGAAGAAATCTTAGTGGTAGCTAAGGTAGTAGATGTAGAGCTTGTTAGAAGCTTGAACCATTATAAATCCTTGTGTTCACTATCTATTTTTTTGCTTCCACCACCAACACCCAAAAATCGACTTCTCCACCACTTGGCAAGCAATTCGGTTGAAGGAATTCGAGCTCAACAATTGGTATCAGAGCGAGGCTCAATCGAGAGGGATTAACATCCTATTGAGGTGATCCGGGAAGCTCGATACAATAAACAATCAACCGGTGACCTTGGCGCTATCCATTGACAAACCGCTCTTCTTCAGCGGTGACAACTATGCTTGTTGGAAGCATAGAATGATGTTCTTCATGAAAAGCAAAAACTACCATATTTGGGACATAGTTGAAGTGGACCATTCGTGCCAACACAAAGCAAAGTGGAATGGAGCGCGGAAGATCGCAAGAAGATGGATCTCAATTACAAGGCTTTGCACATTCTACTTTGTGCATTGGGCCCGAAAGAGTAAGCAAAGGTAACTTCTTATGAGAGTGCCAAGGAGTTACGGGATAAACTTGAAGCAATCCATGAGGGGACAAATGAGGTGAAGGAGACAAAGATTGGTCTACTCAACCTCGAATACAAAAACTTCAAGATGGACCCATATGAAGACATCAAGAGCATGTTCGACCGGTTCTCTACAATCGTCAATCAACTCAAAAGTCTTGGAGAAGAGATTTTGGAAGAAAAGCTTGTTCGGAAGTTGATTTATTCACTTCCCGAATCATGGGAGAGCAAGAAGACGACCATTATTGAAGTCAAAGACTTGAAGAAGCTCAAGCTTAAAGAGCTCATAGGGTCTCTTCTCACCCATGAGATGATGTCTCTACCCTTGAAGAAGGAGAAGGAGAAGATAATCCAAGAGCAAGGAATCAATGTCAACATCATTGCTCTACAATCCTCCACGAGCCACCAAGAAGAATCAAGTGAGGAGGAAAGTAAAGATGAAGAGATGGCCCATCTCTTCAAGGAATTGGACCGATTCATGAAGAGCAACAAAGATGAATCCAAGAATGAATCGAAGAAGAAGATGGTAAATTCCCTCAAGTCCTATTGCAAGAAAACGAGGCACACCAAATACGATTGCCCTCGCTTCAACAAAAAGGGATCATCATCAAAGAAAGTATATGTGGATACATAGAGTGATGAAGACTCCACCGATGAAGATGAAGTAGCCCACCTATGCATGATGGCCCTCTAAGAGGGGGAGGTAACTTCTAACTCATTTATTTTAAATTATTATACTTTCGATGAGTTGCAAGATGCTTATGACAAATTAGTTTTTGAATTCAAAGCCTTATTTTCTAAAAAACAAAAAGTTAATTTCTAAATTGAAAAATGAAAATGATTTGCTTGTGAAAACTAATTTGGAATTTGAAGCAAAAATCAAAGATTTTGAACTTAAAGTTTTAAATTTACAAAATTTGCTTCAAAATTTAGAAAAAGATTATCAAAAAGAAGTAGACTATCTTAAGAAAGAAAAAGATTTGATTTCCAATGAACTTCAAAAGAAAAATAATTTGGGAAAATTAAATTTTTATGTGAGACAATCTAGTGCCCCTAGATTTTTGAATGGAAAAGTTTTTAGAAGTATTTGGGTCCCAAAAGGAGTAAGTACTTCACATAAAAAGGATGAAATTGAAAAATGGATTCCAAAGGGGACTAAATTATGTGCTACTAATGCTTATGGATCCAGAGCAATTTGGATACCAAAAATCAAATGATTGTCTTTTGTAGGTGTGATGGAGCTTTGATCAACAAGTGATGAAATTGAGGGGGAGCTCTATACACAGAAAAGAATAACACTTGAAGAAGGAAGGCTTCACATCCTACATTTGATTCAAGTGTGGTAAAATTAGTTGAATTTTGTTTATTTTAATTTAAGTTATTTATTTTAATTCAACTAGTTTATCATATATGTTGGACTAACATTTGAATGATGCTTGAGTAAGTGGGAGCCAAATTTAAAATAAAATTTATTTTTGTCAATTTTTTTCTCTCTATTGTTATTGGAGTTTAAAGTTTGAACCATTTTTGATATAACAAAAAGGGGAGAATGTTTTGAAAAATTGATTTTCAAATGAATAAGGGGTAGCTTATAAGTGTTTCAACAATTAATCTCTTATTCAATTTTTTTTTACAAAGGAGGAAAATCTCAAAAATAATTTTTCAAGTTGGTTTTATTATATCAAAAAGGGGGAGATTGTTAGTATCTATGTTTTGATATAATAATTGAAAAATCATTTTGGAATAAATTGAAAAGATTTCAAAAATGGTTTTATGTCCAAACAAGATGAAAATAAGTTTGAGAAGTTTTTGAGAGGTTTTGAAAATGTTTTAAATGGTCTAAAGTAGCTAAATTAATGTTTTCAACACAGGCGTACCGATACGGTATACCCCGTATCGATATGGTCCAAGGGTTTCAGCTGTAGTATTTTTCCAGTAACCAAAAACCGTATTGATACGCCCCTAGGCGTACTGATACGGAGTGTGGATTGTTTCGATACGCCTACCCGCGTACCGATCCAGTTTTCAACCTCCCCAACGGCTATTTCCCAATGGCTATTTAAATTGCAAGGCATACGGAAACATACCAACCCGTACCGATACGGTTTACCAAATAATCCAAGGCGTACCGATACGGTTAGCAAACAGACCAAGGTGTTTCGATACAGTTAGCAAGACTAAGCGTAACAGCTAGTAGCTATACCGATACGGGTACACACGTACCGATACAAACAGCAACAGAACTACATTTATTGTGAGAAATTTAGTCTCCAATGGCTAGGAACTCAATTGGGATTGTAAAAGGACCCTTCAAGCTTCAGCAACAACTAATGATCTTGTTGTCAACAACATTATGTGCCAAAATTGTCTTAGGGCTTTAACTTCACATTCTTTGTATAGACAACACTTGTGAGTCTTAATTGTTAGATTTGCTCAAGTGTTTTAGGTTTGGGAAGATAGTAGGTGTAGAGCTTGTTAGAAGCTTGAACCACTATAAATCCTTGTGTTCATTATCTATCTTTTTGCTTCCACCACCAACACCCAAAAATCGACTTCTTCACCACTTGGCAAGCAATTCGGTTGAAGAAATTTGAGCTCAACAAAAATATTTTATATTATTATTTAAGAAGTAGCCCAAACTATACCATCCAACATCACCTAAGACAGGGGTCATATCTATACATTAAATTATCCCAAGTATTGTATAAATGTTCATTTACAGTATCATCTCTATCTATACTTCTATCTTTAAGCTTTATACAAATTGTATGAATGCGTAGGAATACTACCCATTCAAAAAAAAACTCATACACAGTTGCTTAATCTTGCAAATAACAGACTTAGAGAGCACTAATTGTTCACACCAGTAGCTTGTCAAGCTGAACAGAACAACCCTAATAAGCTGCAGTCTTCCTCCACAACTCAGCTTCCTACTAGCCCAGACTTTCAACTGCCTCCTAACCTTCGCAATCAAAGCATGGCAATCTTTTTCCCTCAATTTCCTGGTTAATAAGGGAAATTTCAAATATCTCATAGGCAGTGTCCTCTTTTTAAACCAGTAATAGCTTGGATGAGAGACAGATTATTGCTAGCAACACCACAAGTAAAAAATTCTGTCTTGGCAGCATTCAATTTTAAGCTAGACAGATAATAAATCCTCCAACACACTGAGAACATCAGCAATAAAATCAATATCTCTCTTACAAAATACAAGTAAATCATCAGCAAAACACAAGTGAGTAAGTGAGACTCTCTTGCATTTTGGATTATACTTAAATAAGCCTCTAGTGGCAGCAAGATTAAGCATAAAAGAGAGTACATTCATCACCTGAACAAAGATATAGGGTGAAAAGAGATCTCCTTACATCACCATCTTTTCCCCTAAATAACCCCATCAAAATGCCATAGAAGGAGATCAAGAATCTTAAAGAGGTTATACGAGCATAGATCTACCCAATAAACACCTCAGGCAGCCCCATTGCATGCAAGACTTGTATAATAAAATTGCAATGAACTAAATCAAAAGTCTTTTGAAGATCAATTTCAAGGCACATCTTGGAGAAAGACCTTTCCTGGAATACCTCTTGACCAGCTCTTGAGCAAGAAGGATATTGTCAATGATACTCCCACCTTTAACAAACGTTGTCTGGTTCAATAAAATTATGTCTGGTAAAAGCCCAGTTAATCTGTCAACCAGGGTCTTTATAATTGTCTTGTACACAATTGAAAAATAAAAAATAGGCCTATAATCCTTAGATAAGCAAGTATTAGGAGACTTAGGAACTAAAACTATGGTTGTGGCATTGAACGCATACAATAAAGAGGAAGATGCAAAGAAAAATTTAATGCCAACAATGAAATCCTCTTTTACAATCTCTCAAGCATCCTTAAAAAACTAAGTTGTATAACCATCTGAGCCTAGACTTTTATCATTACCCTAACAGAAAATAGCATCTTTAATCTCTTGAGCTGTAACATCTTTGCAAAAAAATCTCCATCTCCATTAGGTAAAGTATACTGTAGCAAGTTCTTTAAGACGTCCCTTATGTCACGTCCGTAAATTCACACAAACTAGGACGTGCGGCCTTGGGTTCTTGCTGGGTGGATTAGCAACCAAGTAAGCCTAACTGATCGAAGCTAGAATGATTGGATCATCGCGGAAACGAAAGGAGCAAAGAAAGAAAATGGCTGGCAAAGAAGACCGAGGGAAATGAGTGAATGCTCAATGTATTACTCAAATCATAAGTGATTTACAAGTGAGGAGTGAGCCTCTATTTATAGTCGAACTCCCCTACATCCAACGGCTCAGTTTAAATTACATCGACGGTTGAGATTGATCTCATCTAATCAAATCTCAATTTCAAATCTCTAATTATCACAAACATTATCTACAAATTATATTTCAAATAAATAGATGATGCTTTGACCGAATTACCCTCCTAAATCCTCCATGGATTTGGCTAAGTCTTGTGGGCTTGCGGGCTCTTTAGCATTCTCCAAGTGTCGGGCCAAGTGTGATGTTCTTGGCAAGCCCAAAATGGTGTGGAGGGCCTCCTCAGATGTCTGGTGTGCATTGGGCTCGGACCCAAGGGTGCGGGCCGTGACAATCTCCCCAACTGGTTCTGGCGACGCCCTCGTCGCCCGACTGGTATGGTAGTGCTCCACTTGGTTCTTGAATTGCCAAAGGGCCTCGGCTAGTTGCCAACTACCCTCACTGTCGGGAAGTCCCTTCCACTGAACAAAGTACTCATGCCTTGGCCGGTAGTTCTGCCGTCAAATGACTCTCTCTGCTTCAATCTCCCGAACCTCGTTCTCATAGGAGACCTTCACTCAGACTGGCGCTCGGTGTGACTTGCCTCGATCCGGATCTAACTCATCTCGATAGTAGGGCTTGAGTTGACTGACATGGAACACTGGATGAGTTAGGATGGTCGATGGCAACTCCAATTTGTAGGCCATGGTGCCTATTCGCTTCACAACTTCGAATGGACCCTCGTATCTCCGCACAAGACCCCTGTACATGCTCTTATCGCGGAAGATCCCGGTGATTTTGGCAAGGACTTGATCACCAACTTAGAATTTCACGTCCATACGCTTTCGATCTGCCCACTTCTTGGTCCGCTTCCCTGCCTTGTGTAAACAAGCTCAGGCTAAGTCGTGATTCTCTTGCCACTCCTTGGCAAACTTGTGTGCTGCTGGATTAGGCCCATCATACTTGGTAGCAACCACGTTAGGTGTAAGCGGTTGTTGCCCCATCATGATCTCGAACGGACTTTGGTTTGTCGCCTCGCTCCGTTTCAAGTTGTAGGAAAATTGGGCCACATCTAACAGCTTTGGCCAGTCACGTTGTGTGGCACTCACATAGTGCCTCAAATAGATCTCCAACAAAGCATTCACTCGCTCGGTTTGCCCGTCGGTCTGTGGGTGGAAACTAGTTGAGAAGTTCAAACTTGATCCCAAGAGCTTGAACAACTCGGTCTAAAACTTCTCTGTGAACCGCGAGTCTCGGTCACTAATGATTGTCTTTGGCACTCCCCAAAGCTTCACCACGTGCTTGAGGAAAAGACGGGTTGCCTCCTCTGCTGGGCATGCCTTAGACGCTGGAATAAACGTCCCATACTTCGAAAACCTGTCAACAACAACCATAATAGTATACAGGCCATCAGTGCTAGGCAAACCGACAATAAAATCCATGGAAAGACTCTCTCATGGTCGCTCGGGAATGGGCAATGGATGCAACAATCCCGCTGTTTCTTCATCTCCACCTTGTCCTGTTGGCACACAAGACAAGTCCTCACATAGGCTTCAACATCCTCGCCCATGTGTGGCCAGTAGTAGTGCTCGCAGATTAGTGCCATGGTCCAATTCATCCCTGGATATCCGGCCCACTTGGAGTCATGACACTCCTTCATGAGCTCTATGCGCAATTCTCCAAACTGAGGCACATAGAGGCGGTGTCCTTTGGAATAGAGCAAGTCCCCCTCGAGCCAAAACCTTTTGGTTTTCCCTTCTTTGGCATACTCGGTCAACATTTTGGCCGTTGGGTCATGTGACAACCCCTCCTTGATGTGGTCTAACAACTGTCCCTTCGGCAAGCTAACAATCTCCATGCTGTACCTTCGGCTTAAGGCATCGGCAACGAAATTCACTTTCCCGGGTTTGTATTCCAAGGCAAAATCGAACTCTGTAAGGAATTCCTGCCAACGAGCCTGCTTGGGAGACAATTTCTTTTGGGTCAGAAAATAACTATTGGCAATATTATCAGTGAATACCACAAACCTCGACCCAAGAATGTGGTGACGCCAAGTACGCAAGCAATGCACTACTGCTGTCATCTCATTCTCATGGACTGTGTACCTTCTCTCGGTCTCATTGAGCTTCCAGCTCTCATATGCAACCGGATGTCCCTCTTGCATCAGGGCCCCACCAATGGCAACGTCGGATGCATCAGTGTAAATCTCGAAAGGCTTGGTGTGATCCGATAACACCAACACTGGCTCACTCGCCATGGCCTTCTTCAGTCCCTCAAAGGCTTCTTGGCACTCGGTGCTCCATTCCCACCCCATGTCCTTCTTTAATAGCTCGGTTAATGGTGTGGCGATCTTGGAGTAACCCTTGACGAACTTTCGGTAGTAATTGGCTAGCCCCAGGAAGGATCTCAATTTTGTCACCTTGGTTGGCGGCTCCCAATCTGAGATGGCTTGAATTTTGGCCCTATCCATCCGGATCTTGCCACCTCCAACTATGTGGCCTAGAAAAGGGACCTCCATCTGAGCAAACAAGCACTTCTCTAATTTGACGTAGAGCTTGTTTTCCCGCAAGACCTCGAACACCTGTCTCAAGTGTTCCACATGCTCCCCAAGGCTCTTGCTATAGATGACAATATCATCAAGGTAAACTACAACGAATTGATCAAGGAAAGGCTGTAGTACCTTATTCAGCAGGGTGCAGAAGGTGGCGGGAGCATTCGTGAGGCCAAATGGCATCACAAGAAATTCATACGAACCGTAGCGTGTCACACAAGCTGTCTTCGGCTCGTCTCCTTCTGCAATCCTCACTTGCCAATATCCAGACCGCAAATCCAACTTGGTGAACCACCTTGCACCACCAAGTTGATCGAACAAGTCTGCTATGAGCGGGATCGGGTACTTGTTCTTCACAGTGAGCTTGTTCAAAGCCCGATAGTCGATGCACATTCAAAGAGTCCCATATGTTTCTTCTGAAAGAGCACCGGAGCACCATAGGGTGCCTTTGATGGTCGGATATAGCCTGCATCGAGGAGTTCCTTCAATTGTCTGCGTAACTCCTCTAGTTCTGGCGGAGCCATTCGGTAAGGGGCTCTAGCGGGTGGCTCCGCGTTCGGCACAAGTTCAATCTTGTGGTTGACCTCCCTTTTCGGTGGAAGATCCTTAGGCAACTCGGCAGGCATCACGTCACAGAATTCTGCCAAAACTTGTCCCACTTCTGCTGGAACATCCTCGGTCATGGTGGCCTCATTGATCACCAACGTTGCTAGGTAGGTTGGCTCCTCCTTGCGAACTCCCTTGCTGAATTGGATGGCTGAAATCATCTTGGCCCCAACTCCAGCTACTCGATTTACCGGAACAATGCATTGGCCTCTCGAATCAAGTATGCATAAGCAATCGGCAAATGGAACGGGAAACGCATTAATCTTGTCAAAGAAACTAAGCCCAATGACAAAGTCAAAATCATCAAGTGGAATTACCTTGATGTTTTCCTTACCAGACCAGCCCCCAATCTCGAGTTTGACTCCTTTTGCTACTCCTGCAATCGGAGCCTCCTTGGCATTCACGGTCTTGATGAACCCACTTGCCTTCTTTGCGGCCTGTTCGGACATGAACAACTCTGAGGCACCGGTGTCTACTAGTGCGCTCAACTTCTGGCCAGCAATGGTGATGTCGACAAACATCAGCCCCTTCTTCTTAGAACCCTTCTTGACCTCCATGCAACTGAAGATGGAGCCAAGCTTGAGGGTCTCCTCTTGATCTTCCTTTTCTTGGATGGCAGCAACTTTCTGTCTTTGTGGGCAATTGCTTCTGTAGTGTGGCCCTCCACACCAAAACATTTGAGATTCCCGTCCCCTCTCTTATTCCGGTTCCATGGTTGGTTGGCTGTATAATTGGCGTTGGATTGCCTATTGGAGTTGTTCTTTGGTTTGTCTCCCCCACCATTGCCTCCATTACCACGTAACTTTGGCTTTGGTTTGGTTGACTCATTTCTGTTGGCACTATGCTCCTTCAATGATTCTGCAATCGCCATGGCTTTGGAGAGTTCCTTCACGTCTCTCCGTTCTAGCTCGGTGTTCGCCCATGGCTTTAGTCCATCCATGAACTGGAAAAGAGCATCATTCTCGGATAAGTCTGGGATCTGAAGTTGAAGCTTGCTGAACTCTCGAACATAGTCTCGAAGGGTCCTGACATGCTTAAGAGCTCTAAGCTTCGATCTTGCCTCTTTCTCGGCATTGCCCGGGTAAAACTGCTCCTTCAATTCTGCTTGGAACTCAGCCCACGTTCCAATAGCAGTGCCCCCACGTTGCTCATCCGAGCACCTACGTTGCCACCATAACAGAGCGGCGTCAGACAAATAAATCGAAGCAATTGTTACCTTTTCGGTATCCTCCATGATACTCATTGCCTTGAAATATTGCTTAAGTCCCCACATGAAGTTCTCCACTTCTTGAGCAGATCTGGTCCCCTTGAACGGCTTGGGCTTCGGGGCGTCGATCCTGGGCTTGGGCACAGTTGCTTCGGCCATCATGCCATTCAACATGGCAGTCTTGTAGAGAAGTAGCTCGGCACTGAGCTTCTTCACTTCTTTCATCATCTCCTCCTTCACAGCTTCAACAGCAGCTTTGATGGAGAGATCTTGGTCGTTCAACAACTCATACAAGTTCTCGAGATTCTCGTTAACCTCCTTCATGATGTCTTCCTTCATGGAATCCATCTTCTCGAAGCGCTCATCGGCTTCCTCCTGGGTCCCTTGAAGCTCGACAATCGACCCTTCAAGCTGACGACCCTCTTGTCCAAGGCAACAATAATGTCCCTCGAACTCTCTCGCTTCTTCTCGGCAGCTGCAGCACGAGTCTCACGGTCAGTTGCTAGGACCTCACCGGTGTTCTGTGGTGCCATCTCTCTCTACGAAATTGGCTCTGATACCAACTGTCACGTCCGTAAATTCACACAAACTAGGATGTGCGGCCTTGGGTGCTTGCTGGGCGGATTAGCAACCAAGTAAGCCTAACTGATCGAAGCTAGAATGCTTGGATCGTCGCAGAAACGAAAGGAACAAAGAAAGGAAATGGCTAGCAAAGAAGACCGAGGGAAATGAGTGAATGCTCAATGTATTACTCAAATCAGAAGTGATTTACAAGTGAGGAGGGAGCCTCTATTTATAGTTGAACTCCCCTATATCCAACGGCTCAGTTTAAATTACATCGACGGTCGAGATTGATCTTATCTAATCAAATCTCAATTTCAAATCTCTAATTATCACAAACATTATCTACAAATTATATTTCAAATAAATAGATGATGCTTTTACCGAATTACCCTCCTGAATCCTCCATGGATTTGGCTAAGTCTTGTGGGCTTTTAGGCTCTTTAGCATTCTCCAAGTGTCGGGCCAAGTGTGATGGTCTTGGCAAGCCCAAAATGGTGTGGAGGGCCTCCTCAGCTGTCTGGTGTGCACTGGGCTCGGACCCAAGGGTGCGGGCCATGACACTTAACAGCATCATTCATCTCTTCAATAAGGTTCGAGAAGAAAGATACCATTTCAGTAGACATAGAGTCAAAATATTCCAGCCTGCTCCCCCTTTCATCTTTTAATAGCCTAATGGTGTTCTTCCTTTTTACAACAGCTGTTGAGTGAAAAAAATTAGTTCTCAAGTTCCCCTCCTTTAGCCACTGAACTTTTGATTTCTACTGATAATAAAGAGTTTCAACTCTCTTCAGCTCCAAAAACTCATACTGTAGAACTTTTTCAACCTCCAAATCATAGTGGCTGGAAGAAGAAAGATTGTAAATCTGTATTTCCTCCAAATGTTTCTTTTTAGCAATCACCCTCCAAGAAATATCATTAAAATGATGTTTATTAAATTTTTTAAGTCTAGGCTTAATCCTCTTAAGCTTAGCAAACGTAATCTGCATAGGATCTCCCCCAATCTCTTTCTTCCAAGAACTTCGAACAATCTCCTTATACTCAGGCTTCAAGGTCCAAAAATTAAAAAATTTAAAAGATTTAGGTCTGTTTGCCTTATCCTCTCGGAAAGGCCACATTACTGCAGAACTATAATCAGAATCCTCTGGAGCAAGAAACTCAACAAAAAACCCTGAAAAGTTCTGTATCCAAAGAGAGTTAACTAGAACCCTGAGATTTTATAATGTCCCAACAGCTCATAGTTTGAGCTTTCCATGGCAGTAACAAATATGTTGAAATCCCCCTATCATCCAAGTGGTGTCCCCAGTGCCTCTTGTAACACCTATATATATATATAAGGATTGCAGGTCATGGGATTTGAACACGTGAGCTGTGGCCATTGTGCCTTGCACCTAGTCATCTAGGCTAAGTATCTCTTAGTGATGTGTTTCCCCAAAATTTCTTTTGAATAATAGTTGGATTAGGTTAACCAAAAATAATAAAACCAGATTGAGACCCTTCAGCTTCCCATTATTCGAACCAAAATTCCCTAAATTTTCTCTCCCACCTACCCTGTTTCAGCCACCGTCCGATATCCTTCACCGTTACGTCGTGGCCGCCACCACCACCTTGTTCCCCGTTGAGCCCCGTTGCGCCATTCGTCGGGGGTTCCCGGCGAGTTTACCTGCAAATTCTGGTTGCCTTAGATGTCCGCATGTGTTTTGGTGACCACCATCGTCATCGTCTTCCCCACTTTGAGACGAGTCCGACCTTGGTCACTGATCGTTGTCATTAGAGCCTCTGCCGGTGTTTGGGCCGATTTGGTAAGTTAGGTGAGTTCGGGTTATTTTTCTGGTGATTTTTTGATGTTTCTGAGTTGGTGAAGCATTATGGGTGATAGATCCGGCCGAAAAATGTATTTTGGTGCATTTTTTGGTCGTGTAAGGCTGCGTGCGGGCTCCACGAGTAGGCCGAGGTAATTTTTGGCTGTCGTGGCCGGTTCGCCTATAAACCCGTCTGGTCTAACCCTGTTTAACCGATTTGAACCGGTCTAGTAGAACTCGACCCGAGTCAACCCGTTCGAGTCAACCCGTCCGAGTCAACTCGTATGAGTTAACTCAGTTGTCTCTGATCGTTGACTATGACTGTTAACTTTGATCGTTGACTTTGACTATTGACTTTAACTGATGATGTCATGTTGATGTCAGCGTTGACTTTGATCAAAAGTCAAAAATTTTGAAAACTCCTATTTAACATTTTTCGACGTCCTAAGTCCGTTTATGAAGCCCGTTTTGCAAAATTCTAACCCAAAAGCCTCCAAAATTGACCTTAAATCGAATCATGCATAATTATTTAAATTATTCAATTTAAAAGTAAAGATTTGGAATAAGGATTCTGACATGAAATATTATTTGTTTAAGGTACTCAAACTACGTTTGATCGCTCGTATGCTCAGCCTGGCTCTTCTCGATCAGCACCTCCGCCTACTCTTGTAATTACTAGTATGTTTAAAACTCCACAGATTAATGGTTAGGTTAGAAATTACTTTCTTCTATTGTAACCCTAATTCATTATGTCTTAGGATCTAGCATTGCTGCAAATCGTAGCGAGGAAGGTGCTCGTTAGATCTCGACCAGCTTTTAAGGTGTGTTCCTTGTGTGCTAAATTACCGTTTATATGAATTGTCTAAAATGATTTTTTGAACTGAACGTGAGGTGTTTTCCTTGAAATATTATATGCTTGTATGCCTGATTTAATAGCATGCTCTTTGGTTATTGTATACTGAAACATATATATGTCATTTGATTCTTGATATTACTGTTTACTGCATAAACTGTTTTAATTAAGATTAATGTGGGAGAGTGATCAGAGACCCTTAGGTACAACCCTGATCCAGTTGTACATCCAGTTAGGCTTCTTATGCCTTCGGGCTTGGGACCAGCCTCCAGATAGGCCTTCTATGCTTTCGAGCCTATGACCAGCCTTCAGTTAGGCCTCCTACGCCTTCGGCCCTAGGACCAGCCTCTAGTTATGGGAAAATTGCATATTGGTGTTTGGTTGGAGGGTAGCTAGGTTTTAAATGAAAACTTTGGTTGCCTATAGCATGTTTTACTGAAATAATTTTATAATTAACTAAACTGTTTTAAATATCTTTCTAGATGCACATGTTGGAACACATTGAGCCCCTAGCTCACACCTTAACTCTTTCTTTTTAGATATCTTTTGGATAGGCTACCTAGATCTGGCACTTGGAGGATCAACATATTTTGTACTCGTCTTTTGTTGTAATATTTCTATCTTCTAAACTGTCTTATTTATGGTGACATGAGCCTATGTTTTGTTGTTATATGTTTTTTTACGTTGCCCTATGTGGTTTACGATGTGATATATTTTAATAAGGTTTATTTTGATTAATTAATTAGCACTCAAATATAATTTTAAATCTCTAAAACATTTTTATGAGAAGCTTTTAGTAAGTAACGTGATCTCCTAGATTGGACACTATACATAGGCCGGTCTAGGGGTTACATTTAGTTGGTATCAAAGCTTTTGGATTTAAAAGCCCCGGACCGTGAATGGGTCTTAACTAAACAGTTTTATAAGATGTTTTGCGAATGTGTTTCAAAGAGGCCATGTCACCAAAGTTCATATAGTTATATGTGTGCGGTACTCTAGTGCCAGTTCTAACCCTAAAAGTTTTACTTTTGTGTAGAGAGCCTGAAATCATCTGTTATGAGCACCTGTAAAGGTCATCGACTATCCCGTGAGTGAGGTTGAGCTGTTAGATTCACCGACCCAGTAGATGATGTGACTGTAGATCCTCTAGCCCCATGTAGATCCCCCTACTCCTATAGCTCCTACAACCTCGGTAGATCCACCACTCATCTTCAGTATTGATATGACGACTGTAGTTAGAGGAGCATCAGCGTCGAGTTCTGAGCTAACGACAGTGATTGATGAGGCACTTAGTAGGTAGTTCTTATAGTTGATTCAGAGTATGGTTAGAGCGGCTGACACCACACCTGAGGTACCCATATCGCAGACTATGATTTTGAATGGGGCCAGGACATTTGAGGGCACTATTAGAGGTACCCTAACTGAGGCCGATGAGTGGCTCAGTGACTTGGAGATGCGCATTGATCAGTTGGGACTTGATTCATCTATGCGGTATTTGAGAGCCGTCTCTATGCTCTACGGGAATGCCCACACCTGGTTGGAGTCTGTGATTAGTAGCATCTTTGCTACCCGTTTGACCTGGGAGTTCTTCAAGGAATGTTTCAGGAGTCGTTTTATCAGAGAACAATATTTGAGAGAGATGCGAGAGTTGTTCAAGAATCTAACGTAGGGAGATATGACTGTATTCGAGTACGAGATAGAGTTTTTGAGGCTTTTGAGATTTGGTTCAAATCTGGTCACCTCTGAGAAAGAAAAGTGTTGCAAGTTTGCTCTTGGTCTCAAGCATGAGTTGTGTGAGAAGGTCATCGCCTTCCAAGATGAGGTGTTTGATAAAGTGGTAGAGCGAGCGAAAGATCTAAGGAAGGTTGAGCTGATGACCGTTAGTAGTGTCAAAGTAGATCGTGAGTAGTATAGAAGGCCTTCAAGTTCTGAGTCTTCAGCACGCCCCGATAAGCGGGCTCGTACTATAGCTTCTCAGAGGAGTACTTTAGGTTCTAGGCCTACAGCCCCACAGCCTCCTGCAACTAGTAGAGGTGGTTTGTCAGGTTCCTCGTAGCCCAATCCGTGTGAACATTGTGGTAATTGGCATAGAGGAGAGTGTAGAAAGATGTCGGGTGACTGCTTTCGATGTGGCTCTAGAGATTATTTCATGAAGAGTTGTCTAGTTCCACCTTCTGCACTACATGCACCCTCCCAGACTCCTCATTCACAGGCTTCTGGTCAGACTCCGGTCAGGGGACCTCATCAGAGTAGAGCTTCTGGGTCTGTTGCTAGGTATGATAGTAGAGGTAAAGCACAACATAGTAAAGGATCAATTATGCCTGACGCCCGACAGCCTGCGCTTGTTTATTCTACCCGACGTCGTGATGATAAAGATGAGACCGACGTCATTGCAGGTACTTTTACCATTTTCTGTTCTATACTTTGTATTGCTTGACAACGGTTCTACCCATTCTTATGTGTTAAAATCCATATCTCGAGATCTTCAGATTCCGATTGAGATCACAGAGAGTGCAATTATCGTTATGAGCCCTGCGGGTCAATTTGTGGTTGTGAATAAAGTTTTTTGGCGATGCCCTCTTGAAGTTCAAGGGGAAATCTTCCTGGCTGATTTGATGGTGCTACCGTTAGAAGAATTTGATTTGATTCTGGGTATGGATTAGTTGACTGAGCACCGTGTTAGTCTAGACTGTGAACTTAAGACTTTTGACGACAAGATAGTGGTTCTTATAGGAGAGAGACGCAGGTACCTGTCCAATGTGGTATCTGCCTTAGTAGCTGATAGAATGATTCGGAAGGGATATGAGACCTTTATTGCCTGTATTCTGAATACAAATGGGTCTTTATCGAAGATTGGAGAAATTTTAGGGAAACACATCACTAAGAGCTACTTAGCTCAGATGGCTGGGTGCAAGGCACAATGGCCACATGTTACAGGTTCAAATCTCATGACCTGCAATCCTTTATATATATATATATATATATATATATATATATATATATATATATATAGGTGTTACACCTCTAGAAATCTCCAATAGTTGTTTCCATAAATTTCTTCTCACAGTCCCATTATTGCTTTCATATACTATAGTGACCACAAGCTTCTTGTCACTCAATCTCCCTCTTAAAGAAATAATCTGGTCATTATGTTGAAAATAGCAAAATCAAGGTATTTCTTCTAACAGATCCAAATTCTACCATTAACAAAAAAATCATAGTTGTAATACACATGTCATTCTCTTCAAAAGGAGCATCTAATTCAACTACTTTTCCATGTTTAATTCTAGTTTTCAGAAGACAAATTTTCACGTCTAACTTAACTAATCTCTTCATCACCCTACACTGCTTAAGAGGATTGCTAAACCCTTTAATGTTTCAAAAGTAAACTGTCATTGAGAAGATGAGAAAGTCAAACAACCACCAACTGCAGCTGTAGCAACATCATTACTTTGTGGTGCTTTATCCAAATGATCTTTCTTCTTTAACTTTATTTCCTGTAACAAAGTAGCAACTCCCAGAGAGGCCACCCTAGGCTGTCCAACCATGTCTTCAGAAATCATAGTGTTCTTGAGGCCCTGCATCTTCTTAGAAGAATCATTAACAACTTTTTTATCCTTACCCTTACCCTTCCCATTCTTTTTCACAGAAGCTTGTAAGATAAGAAACTCTTCTTTATTTAATTCAGTAATTATTTGCAAATCAGGGTCATCAACAACGTCAGGAGCCTCAGTATTAAAAAATGAAGTCTCTCCATTTTGATGCCACAATCATCAAAAATAGCCTGCAAGACCTCATAAATTATAGCACCTGCAATATCCAAATCATTCTCATTTACTCTAGCAATGGTAGCCTTAAAATTATTATGTATCACCTTTTCAGTAGCCACAACAGGCCAAGCATCAATAGTTTTTGTATCCTGCACCTCTGGAGTACTTCCTGAATTCTCCCCTAACTCAACAAAAATTTGAGCACCCTATTTTACTTTCCAGATTTTAGTAGCTTTCTTAGAATCCTTAGCCTGCATTGGACATGTTTTCACTGTATGCCTAAAAGTTTTGCAATGGTGCAAGAAACCAAGGAAAAACCACCCTCACAACAACAATAGATTTATCCCTCATAATTGTAGACAATTGACATGTAAAATGGAGTTTAGATTGTAGATTGCATAAAGTTAAGGAATTATATTCCCAAATATTTAACTGCTAACATTAGGAATTTAGCAATAATATAGCTGCTGATTTTATGTAATTTTCCTATATTAGTCTCTGTTTGTAACCTATAAATAGGTACTATTTTATCAATAAAACATAAGAAGAAATACAGAGAAATAATCTTCTTCTCTGCACATACCACTTTTCTACATGGTATCAGAGCTTAGGTTTTAGATCCTAAAACTTGCGATATGTATACATCTTCTGAAATCAGTTTAGGAAATATTTCAAATGATGTATTTCAACCTTTCAAAAAATTCCAGCAGCCCACTATTGTTAGCAATTTCTAGCCTTTCAACAGATTTCAGCAACTCAATGTTGTTGATAAATTCTAGCCATCTTCAACCTTCTAGTAGCCCATTGTTGCTGATAATTTATAGCCACATTCAGCCTTTCAGCAAACCAACGTGACTTCTAAAAATCATGGAGATAGTACAATTTTTGCAAATTTGGCTGGTAATAATTGTACACCATGGGTCGTGGATTCAGGGGCATCAGATCACATGACAGGAGATGTGATGTTGTTTCAAAATTTTCAGAAATTAAATTCTCTCTCTCACATAAAGACTGCAGATGGCTCTTTATCGCCCACTGAAGAGAGTGGCTCAATTCGAATTGCTAAAAACATTGAATTATTGAATGTGTTATATGTGCCTAATTTAGCCTGTAATCTTCTCTCTGTCAGTAAACACTCTACCGATTTTTGCTACACTATTAAATTTTCTCTACATGTTTGTGAATTTCAGGCTATGGACTCGAGGAATGTGATTGGAAGTGCTAGGTTGTGTGGTGGCCTCTACATTCTTCAAGGCTAACCATCTCTACATAGACAAGCCAACTCAAGTTGTTCTCAACCAAACTTTCTTCCTAATCACGGCTCTAATTCTTCTCCAAATGTTTTATTATGGCATTACATACTAGGATATCCTAATTTTTAGTACCTTGCCAAAATGTTTCCTCATTTATTTCAAAATACATGTCCAAATTTCTTTACTTGTGAAATCTGTCCACTTGCTAAACACACAAAAATTTCATATCCTCCATCCAAATACAAATCCTCCCATCCCTTTTCTATTGTTCATAGTGACATTTGGGGCCCTTCGAGAGTGAAAAACATAGATAGTTCTAGGTGGTTCATTACTTTTATAGATGGTCACTCTAGACTCACGTAGACTTTCTTAATGAAAGAGAAATCTGAAACTGAGAGAGTGTTAAAAAGATTTCAAAACCTGGTTTAGACTCAATTTGAAACAAAAGTTCAAAATCTTTATGCTGATAATGGCAGTGAGTATTTCACTAGGATTCTAGGATCATATCTTCAAGAGAGGAATTATTCATATTAGCTCTCGTGTTAATTCTCCTTAACAAAATAGGGTTGCTGAGAGAAAAAATAGGCACCTTTTAGATGTAGCAAGGTCATTATATTTTCCATAAATGTTCTTAAATTCTTTTGGGGGAAGCCATTCTTACAGCCGCATACCTTATAAATAGGTTGCCTAGTAAACCCTTGCACAAGGTTGTTTCTGAGATTTTAGTGGCCCTAGGGTGAACCTAAAAATTGGGCCCTAAATTAGAAATATAAATTGAGGTTGCGATCGTATATTTGGTCATGTTGCGTTTATCACGGTTGTAGACATAACGAATGTTATTTCTATCACTGTTGGTACCGCAGTTGTGAAATTTTTTAATAAAATATGCTATTGTAGACATAACGATTGCATGTATTGTGGTTTTGGATGGTGTCTCTACCGCTATATAACGATCTCTGTTGCGGTTACATACTCCTATTTAAATACATGTCTATAATATCAAGTATTGAAAAAATAAATTTTAAGAGTACGTCTATAGTGGGAAAAAATAAGTCTCCTAATAAAAAGTATTAAAATTTTAATTTTAATATTTGTTATTACGAGCATACTCTTAAAAATTGAATTATTTTTAATATTTATTATTAGGGGCCCGGTTTTTTCAATATTTATTAATATAAGCATACTTTTATGATTTAATTTTTTTAATACTTGTTATTGGGACCTCGAAACTTATCCATATATATATGTGTGTGTGTGTGTGTTTGTGTGTGTGTGTGTGTGTGTTCATCACTAAATTCTTTTTTTTCATCCACCCGTAAGAGCTAAGAACTATACTTTTAATTTTCTTGGGAGTGGGCCCTAGGCAGGTGGGGGCCCTGGGCGGGCACCCCTATTGCCCTGGCCCAGGGACAGCTCTGCCATTGCAGTTTAAGGTACCTCGAGATGTTTTTCTTCATCATTTTTTTATTTTTATCCTTTTTCTTCCAACCTACCATTAAAAGTCTTTGGGTGTGCCATTTTTGTCTATATTTATCCTCATTCTCGGTCTAAACTTGATCCTTGAGCTCTTAAGTGCATTTCTTAGGATGTTCTTCCACTAAGAAGGGCTACAAGTGTTACTCACATGTCACTAAAAGAACTTATACCTCCATGGATGTTACTTTCTTGGAAAATAATCATTTTTACTCCAAGGCTGAAATTCAAGGGGAGAGTGAAAGAAAACCTCATATTTTTGATGATTTTCATTTTTTTGATGATTTTCAGCCTTCTATAGCTCAACATATCATACCTATACCTTCTTCTTCAAAACCCATACTTCCTTCAGAACCTACAGTTCAACCCATCATAACTATATCTTCTCCTTCTGGACCTATACATTTTTCTTCAGAACCTACATTATCTCATGTTCCTAGCTCACCACAAACTCCTCAAAGGACCCAACCTGAGCAATTTGAGAAGAGGGAACTTAGTGTCTATAAAAGAAGACAAAAGCCTATTAAAGAGACCAATATACAACCTAGAGACTACCGATAACTGGAACTCAGCCCTATAGCCTCAGAACACTTGGAAGGTATGGGAATTTCTCATAATACAGCTCTAATTCCTATTATTGACACTGTTGATTTGCCCATTGCTCAAAGAAAAGGTGTAAGAAAGTGCACAAACCATCCAATTCAAAGGTTTGTAGCATATGGAAAACTAAATCCTTCATTCAAGGCTTTTACTACAAATGTTGACAGAATCTTTGTCCCTAAAACAATAGAGGAAGCTCTAGAAGATCCTCAGTGGAAGACGACAGTTGAAGAAGAGATTAGTGCACTAGAAGGTAATAAAACATGAACACTAGTAGATTTATCACCAGGTAAAAAACCAGTAGACTATAAAATGGATATTTGTAGTGAAATACAATTCTGATGGTAGTGTGGAGAGATTTAAGGCGAGACTTGTGGCCAAATGATTTACACAATCCTATGGAATATATTATAAAGAAACTTTTGCTCCTGTTGCAAAACTAAATTCAGTTAGAGTGTTGTTATCTTTAGCAGCAAATAAAGACTGGAAACTTCATCAACTGGACATTAAGAATGCATTCTTGAATGAGACACTAAAAGAAGTCTACATGAAAATTCCTCCAGGTATAAAACTACATCGTAGTGATCAAAAGATTTGTAAATTGGAAAAATCTTTATATGGATTAAAACAGTCTCCAAGGGTCTAGTTGATAAATTTACTAGAGTCATTCTTAAAAATGGCTACAAGCAATGTCAAATTGATCACACATTGTGTGTAAAAATAGCTCCATGTGGGAAAAAGGCAATTCTAATTGTTTATGTAGACGATATTATCATTACAGGAGATGGTGTTTATAAGATAGAGCAGCTAAAGAAGATACTAACTTCTGAATTCGAAACCAAAGATCATGGAAGTCTCAAATACTTCTTGGGAATGGAGGTAGAAAGATCTAAAGTGGGCATTGTTATTAATCAAAGAGCATATGCTTTAGATCTACTTGAAGAAACTAGAATGATGGGTTGTAAGCCAGCAGAAACTCCTATAGAGATCAACTTAAAATTGAGGAAAGATGAGTTGAGAATTCCTGTTAACAATGAACAGTACCAAAGACTTGTGGGGAAATTAATTTATCTATCACTTACATGACCAGGTATAACATTTCCTGACAGCATTGTAAGCCAATACATGTGTGACCTGAGAGAGGAGCACCTTGATGCAGTCTACAGAATTTTAAGGTATCTAAAAATGACTCCTAGCCATGGTTTGATTTTCAGAAAGAATGAAGACAGAACAGTAAAAATCTTTACTGATTCAAGTTGGGCTGGAGAGTTAACGGACTGAAGGTCAACTAGTGGATACTGCTCCTTTGTTTGGGGAAATTTGGTGACATAGAGAAGTAAAAAACAGTCAGTTGTGTCAAGAAGCAGTGCTGAGGAAGAATATAGAGCTCTTGCTTTGGGAATTTGAGAGGGAATATGGCTTAAGAGACTTTTGGCAGAACTGGGACTTGGTAGTGGCAGTCAATTCAAACTACAAACTGATAGCTAATCAGATATTAGTATTGCTAAAAATCCAGTCCAACATGACAGGCCAAAACATGTGGAAATCGATAGACACATCATTTCAGAAAAGGTCAACAATGGAGTGGTTAAACTTAATTTTGTCTCTACAAGAAGCAGCTAGCCGATGTACTCACCAAGGCACTACCAAGAGTTATCTTGGACGAATTCATATCCAAGCTGAGACTCTACAATATATACTCACCAGCTTGAAGGGGAGTGTAAATAATTAACATATAAAATGGAGTTTAGATTGTAGATTGCATAAAGTTAGGGAATTATATTCCCAAATATTTAATTGCTTACATTTAGGAATTTAGCAATAATATAGCTGCTGATTTTATGTAATTTTCCTAGATTAGTCTCCTTTTGTAACCTATAAATAGGTACTACTTTATCAATAAAACACAAGAAGAAATACAGAGAAATAATCTTTTTCTCTGCACATACCACTTTTCTACAATAATCACATTAACAGTGTTAGGCACTTTAGAACCAACTTCAACCTCAATACAAATTTTAGCAAATTCGAAACGTTCCTTTGAAGCAGTAATCGAATCCATATAAAGTGGCACACCTAAAGCAGTCGAGATATAACTCAAGCCCTTCCTATTATACAACTCCAGTGGCACATTATAGAGATGAATCCAAACAGACATTCGACACAAATCAAAATCAAACTTCTTCATGTTCGGCTCCTATTTTGAATATGCTACAATTCATTCTCTAAGGCCCAATCTTTAGCAGTGGAATTGATAAAAGAGAAAATGTATAAATTGGATCTTGCTAAACTCACCTTGACAGTTGAGTCATTTCCCCATAAGAGCTACACAATTCTCTGTATCGAGGAAAAATTCGGAGCTGAACCAACAAACTGTCCCACCAGAGCATATTTCCAATCTATAATTCCATCCTTAAAGATAGAAGGAGGATCAACACCCGCAGAGCCCTCAAAAAGCACCAGATAAAAGAAATCAAAGGTTTGCTCTTCCAGCCCCGCAAGAAGATGCTTCCAGTCAACAATCTGTGCCTAGTCGACATCCAAAATCCCAGCGATCACCAGAGCATTTCCTTATCGTACGCCATTCTAATCCGCCTAGTTCGAGTAGTTTTGTTTACCCATTTTCTCATATTGTTGAAGCTTTAATCCCAATTTTCAAATATATATGTTTTGTTACAAACAACTCAACTCCGAGTGACCGTGAAATATTAAATGAGAATAGTGATATGAGTGTCGTATAGGAATTTTTAACACTTTATAACACAAAGTAAATCTACAATTTATCTTTAAATGATAGAAGAAACTGTCAGTCAAAAAACCTCAATTGATAAAATTTATCAGTTCAAAATTCAATCTTTGAAAAACTCAATTGATTTTTTTTAAAAGTAATATAATTTCTTATATTTTTAAGGCTTACAGATGAAAGAAAAGCATAATTATCACCATCGCAAATCAAACAGAAGTATTGACCGGAAACATTTTTGTGGGGTTCAAGCGTTGATTTACTTCAATTCATTTTTGTTTTTAGATATAAAATGAATCATCTAATAACCCAATGGAAAATGCGTAAGATTCATAATTTCCAATCAAAATTGAGTCCAGAAATATCTTCTATCTTGTGCGATTACATTTACTCATTTAGCCCCCGTATTGAATTCAAGGTCACTACTATTTTATCATTATAAACCCGAATTATAATTGAACTAGATCTGATCTGACCCAAACTGATTCAAAATTAAATGTAGCCAAATCAAATATAATCCGAATCGAAATGATTCGAACAGAACCTGACCCGTTTTCCACCTGTATATCCAACAACTTAATAAATTTGAGATTTTGTTATAATTTTAACGAAAATACTATATATAAAATAATAATAAACTAAAATTGAGATACTTTTGGGATTTTGTTAACTTTAGGCCATGGCTATTCACTTTTGTTGTCTTATTCTAAAAAAAATTATTAGATGAACTCAGCTCATCACGTCATCTGTAGTCTCAGACAATAAAATTCATCTATCTCATTTCTTTTTTAAAGTGGATCTTTACTTCTTTTCTACATGTAGATAAAAAATAGACAGTTATTTGAGAGTAATTTTGAGGTGAATAGACCTTATTGACTAGAAATATAAATAAAGTAGTAAGTTAGATTTATTTAATAATTTCTCGACCTCTACCACGTAGACTTTGTTGTCTTTGTTTTTGTTCTCAGTCGTCGGCTTCAGTGATTTCTTCTTGTTTGTCTACTTTAGATTTTGTTCCAAGCTTTCACAAATGACTTAAAGCTTAGCATCAATCAACAGCGAACGATAACGGGTCAAGCTTGGGCTTTGGTGGTGCGGAGAGGCGGTTGGGTTTGGGGTTGTAAGGCCTGAATGAAGCAGTAAAGGGTCGACGTGGAGTATGTTGTCAATGTGGAGAGGCGGCAGCGGCAGCTGAGCGAACAGGCGTCGACAACGTTGGGGAATGGGAGTCGGGGAAGATAGGATTTAAAGTGTGATGTATAAATTAAGGTTACATGAAAAATGAGAATATTCGTTTAATATTATGTCAGTGTCCATCATTAATTGGTCTATTAATTTTTTTAATAAATATTTACTTTTTTAAAAAAATAAACTTCAAGGATAAAATTAAAAAAAAAAATAGAATATTGAAGACTAATCTTGTTACTAACTCTTAAGTAAATATTTTTTTAAAAAAAATCACATATCAATTTTTAATTAGTCTAAAGGATTCATGTCAGATTTCATCATGAAATTAAGTAAACCCGTGAATGTCAAAAAAGTTGGTATATTAAATTCAGAATGAAAAACTAAATATATGACATTGAAGAATGGATATAGTTCATGTACTAAAAGAGTATTTAATCCTATATTTTATCTATTCCCTATATTATATTTATATATTATTTTATTTTAAACTCTATTTTATGTACTATATATATATATTATTTTGTATCATATTATTTTCCGCTATGCCATATTTTTGTAAATATATGATACATATTTTATGTATTCCCTAATAGTAGTATGGATGATGATAATACATAACTTTTATTTTATATTTTTTATTAGATAACAACTAATCACGTCACAAAATTACACAAAATTTTTGTTATTAAAAATTAGTTCTGTCACCAATAATACAATAACTTCATGATGAAAGATACGTTGTTACATTCTTGTTTTGTGCTGTACAGCAGCAAATCTTGCATCGAAAGTTTGAGAGGATTAACTTAATTTTTTTTTAAAAAATAGAAGACTAAACGAAAAATTTTAAAACTTGAGAGAGAATTTAACTTAAAATATTTAAAAGTTAACGAAAGTTTGAGGGTTTAACTAAAATTTTTAATAATTTTTAGAGGTTTAACAAGAAAAAAATTAAATTTTGAGAGAGAATTTAATTAAAAATATTCAAAATTTTGAAGCTTAATATGAATTTTTAAAATTTTGAAGAACCAAATAAAAATTTTCAAAAATTTTAACGACAAAATTTTAGGGGACCATAACCCTACCGGTCCCTTAAAGTATCCGCCCCTAGTGCTATAGTTTTCCGTCTCAGCAAACACCAATATTTAACAAAAATATGTTGTTTCTAGATATAAAATGCAGCAGCTGCTTGCTGTTTTTAAGTTAAAACAAGTATTATTTTGCATAGAAACTAAACATTACAACATCAACCTGCCTTAAACTATTACCACTGTTGTCTACCTCTATGAGCTACTGTTTTTATTACAATTTACAGCTTTATTTCCAGCGTATTAAGTAAACTACAACACATGAGAATTTTAGGCAAAGTTGGTGGTAAAACAAGTCACATATTTTGACATTTTAATACACAAACATGCATAAACAATTATGTTAAAGTAAAGTACTTTTAACCAAAATTCCCAGCAGGTAAGTATCATGTTTTATCAATAAACATGTATTATGTTCTTTTCCAATAAACAAAGAAGTTGTAAATAGACCACCAGACATTATAGATGCATGAAGTATATATGAGCAAGGACATACAGACGCACCAAAATATAATATTTTATACTTAGCAAACTTCTTATAATATAATATTTATCGAAGAGATAAGTACTTGAAGAAAGTGTCACATGTAAAGGCGGTAAGCAGCCTGCATGTGAAAATTGGCATGGTTGGAGAAGGATTTTGTACTCAGTGATTATTCCACACGTGAAGAAATTAAAAATATTACTCAAGCATATATTTTATACATTATAGGTGAAATGTTGATGCCGGATAAATTCAATGATATAGTTCACACACAATACTTCTCGTTCTTAGAGTTTTCTTAGAAATAGTTAGGGATCAATAATTTTAGCTTTCTTGTACCGCGAGGTGCGCAAGGCATCTAAGGCATCCTTAACCAGTAAAGGGAAGTTGAAAAAAACAGATATTGATGGATGTTTGGTTCTACTGCAATCTTGGGTCTGATACAAACTTCTATTTATTTCACCAATAGATCGAGAATTAGTTGAGTTCCCCTTACAATAATGTAATTTTCTTATTAGTAATTCGTAAATAAAGATGTATATATTCAAATGCATGTAAAATTTGATATAAATGTACGATGTATGTGTTTCTTATGTAGATGGAGGCATAAAATTGATGAAAACAACTTCATTAACAAAATAACAAATGAAGTTAGAGTTAGGCTGAACATGGAGTGTCGAAATCAAATAATGTATATTAAAGTTGGTTTTTACAGTTGGCTTAGTGAATTTTTTTGATGCATACGTTGAATAATATATTTTTTCCAGTTTTTATGGAGGTCTTATGTAGGGATGACAACGGGTGAGGTGGGTGGATTTTTGGCCGCCCGACTTATAAATTTCTAAATTCGATCTCGTCTCACCCGGGTATAAATATTAATTTATTCGCCTCGTCCTGTCTTAATATATCAACTCATACATTTAATCTCAACCTGATTAGACCCGAAAATTTTAAAAAATAATTTTCGTCGATGATAAATATTAGATCCGATCAAACCGTGATCACAGTCACAAAATATAGGTTTCAAGTGATTTTAAAACTATTTAAAAAATAAAATAAAACCAATTAAATTACCCACATGAAAAAAATACAAATTTAAAAGAATAAACTCAAATTATTGACCGTTAGAATTAGATATGTTAAAACTTGAACAATATTTAACAAAAATTTATGATAAACACAAACTAAAAAAATAGCTTAAAACCCTAAAAGTGTTTATATATAGTGGTATTTTTATAAATATAATAAATAAATAAAATTAAAAAAATACTGGGGAGGGATGGGGCGGGGAATTTTTATCTTATACCCGAACCCGCCCCACCCCGACTCAATACTTTTCAATACCCTACCGATCCCTAAAATTTATAAAGAAAAACCCGATCGGATCGGAGTCGGATGATTTTTCCATCCCTAACACTCAACTTATCAAACTTCATTGGTAAAAACAGAAACTTACTCAAAACTAGGGATGGCAACATGGTGAATCAGAGACGGTTTTGCATTTCCTATTTCGTCCGCAACATTTGCAGGTACGATTTTGGAGAATTCTCATTAAACCTTTCGAGGATTTTTTTATTCTCATACCCATCCCTTACGGATCCCGCAGCTTTCGGTTAATTTCCATACCCAAAAAATAAACATAACTTAAAATATTAAAATAAATACCCAACATTAAATCTCCAAAATTACAAACATAAAAGATAAATTTAATTTTATCAAGCAACAAACAAATCATTTCAAAACTATAAAACATGACCTTAATATTAATTGTTAAAACATGACAGTCTGCACTACCTTTAAAAGAAAATATGTAACTAATAAGTTACAGTTTCAAATCATGATCTATTTGTTCTAAAAAGAACTAGACTCGATAATCTTTTCAACCATATAAATGATCTCTTCTAATTTTACTCGTAAGATTTATGGTGAATTTATGAAGTCATTGTTATTGTTGTTTTTAAAAAATAGTCTGATGTCTTTTCTTCTGACATTTGCTTAGTCAAAAATTAATAACTCTTAATATATAACTCGAAATCAAGAACCGTTTGTTTTAAACGAATCTAGACTTTTGTATGATTATAGAAATATAAGGGTCACTTCCTAATTTATCTTGTAGAATTTTTGGTGATTTTTCAAAGTCAATGCTAAAACTTTTTTTAAGAAATCTACTGTCAAATTTTTATGACATTTCAACATTCAAATATCCATATCATTTAGAATACATGTCGAAATCAACCACCGTGTATTTAAAAAAAAACTAGACTAAATCACATTTACAACAATATATAGATCTCATTCTAATTATTTTTATAGAATTTACAAACAAAATTCAAACTTACTACATCCGGCCATATTCATGTGAGATTAGATTTTTGATGAAAAATAGGTAAATTACCCTTATAGCCATCAAACTTTGTAAAATATTATGATCCTTATGAATATTTTTCAAGTGATCCCTACGATGATTTATACGAGTATAATTTGTTATCCTCACGGTTCGAATATAATAATTCTCGTCTCCATCCTCGTTTGAACTTTAATGATAAAATTTTTTCGTCCCGCTTTTATAAGTAAAGATTTCGATTATTCTCCATATTTATCGATTCGAATCCCCATGATTTTTGCTTATTTCCCACACGATTGGCATGCTGCCCAAAACATAAATTACCATTTGTATAATTTACCCCGTAATTAAAGACAAAGCTAAGAAATCCCTCAATTCCGACCAAACCAAAATCTTCGAAAGTAAGGGTTAGGAGAAAACAGATAACTTCTCGGCGAATCTAACTCCACCATATCTCTCTCTTCCCCCAAACTCAGAGCTTCTTCCATTTAGAAAGCAAAGAAGCTTTGAAACGACGACGTAGTAGAGAAAAACAACTACAACAACCATGTCTTACGATTATCTTTTCAAGTACATCATCATCGGTGACACTGGTATGCCCTTTTCTCTCTATTCTCTGTTTGAAAATCCAATTTTTTTTTTTATAAAAAAAGTTCTGAATTTTATGGGGTTTAATTGGGTTTTATGCAGGCGTGGGGAAATCATGTTTGCTCTTGCAGTTTACCGACAAGAGATTCCAACCGGTTCATGATTTAACCATTGGTGTTGAATTCGGTGCTCGGGTGGTCACCATTGATGGCAGACCCATCAAGCTTCAAATCTGGGATACTGTAAAATTCTTCTTTTTTAATCCTTTAGCTTTTGGGTTTGAATTACTTAATTTAGGTATACAAGCCAAACGGAGATTTAGGACTTGAGAAGATTAGGTTTTCTGTGGAGAATCTTCACTTTTATTTTTAAATTATCTATTTTTAGGGTATTAAATGTTACAGTAATGAAGTTTTGGCTGTCGGGTCGTAAGAGTTCATAGTTAGGAGTTTGTGAATTGAAATTCATTGTATGAGGGAAAATGAGGCATTGTTTTTTTGTTTTTTGATTCGTATGGAATATGGTTCGAGAATTGTCGGATTTGTGAGAGTGGGCAGAGGATAAGTGAAAGCTTTTGAACTTAGTAATCTTGTAAGGAAAAGTATAAGTTGGTCCTTGAATGAATCTTTTGTCTCGGATATCGGTGATATAGACCGCATTTGATAGTTGTTTGGTTGTTGTAGAGGATCTCCTACTTCTTTTATGAAAGAACGAGAAAATTATAAGTTAATCCTTGAATGAATCTTTTGTCTCAGATATCGGTGATATTGGCGGTTTGGTAGTTGTTCGGTTGTTTTAGAGGATCTCTTCTTTTATGAACTAACGAGATTATCTCGGAGACTTAGTTATATTTTTGTTAATTGCTTCCTACTCGAACAGGGGAAAAGCCAGGGCCTTGGTCCATTGGTTAAATGGTAAATTAGTTTTTAGTCCCTCCTGAATGAACATTCAATTTAATCCTTTTCACATAGCCCTAGGTTGAACAGAAAATTTTCACTTTTGGCGTGTTCCAAAAACTAATGATTCAATTTTAGTGCTTTTAACACAATTTTAGCTTTGGCCCCTTTCAAAGTTTATAATTTTATCTCTCTCCCCTAAACAAAACTCCTAGCTTGGCCCCTGTACTCAAGGAATATATAAGTATAACGAACAAAATATAGGCCTTTTTTTTTAATATAATAATAATAATTCCGCTGCCGGGATTAACAAAATGTAGGCTTATTAATGCATTTGATGACTTATTTCATCTCAATTATAACAAGTTCATATGTGGGAGCTTGTGAATTATTCATTTTATGCGGGTGGGGGAACCGAGTAGTATTTTTTTTGTTTGACTGGTATGATGATTTACAGTCCAGGAATTGTCGGATTTGTGAGAGTGAACAGAGGACAAGTCTTAGTAATCTTGTATGGAAAATTGTAAGTTAGTCCTTGAATAATTTCTTTATCAGAAATTGGTGATATATATTGCATTCGGTAGTTGTTCTGTTGTTTAACAGGAACTCTTCCTTCTTTCATGAAATAACGAGATTATCTTGAAGCTTTTCTTATTTAATTCATTTGATGGCTTATTTCATCTCAATAATGGGTATTTTGTTGGTTTTCTGGTCATTTTTTATATTATTGCTTACGATTTGAACGAAAGCTTTTGTTTGCTTATATTTCAGGCCGGGCAAGAATCCTTCAGGTCCATCACCAGATCTTACTATAGAGGAGCGGCCGGAGCTCTTCTGGTCTACGATATAACCAGGTCCGAGACAAAATCATCTTTAGCTGTAGAATTGTATGTTGTTATTTGCAAGCTAGTGGAAATTGGTGAAATAGTTAAACAAGGTTGTGATTGCAAGATTGTTTAAATAACGAAATGTTGCTTGAACTTTTTTATTTTTTCGAGGTATCTTGGTCCAATGCACATCCTTACATAGGAATGGTGATATCACCCTTTGAGTATCCTCCGATATTCACACCCGATTCTGAGTAACAGAAATAATGGGTTTGGTAGAGGTGAAATATCACTCTTGGTTAAAAAGCTGAGACCGATTGTTCTGTTCTATTATCATGACTTATACGGCTCATATACGTAAATTCGTTTTCGTTTTCAATTCTGGTTCTGGAAGATTCGAACTTTCTTCACTGAACTGCAAATCTGTACACTTGACCAGGAGAGAGACGTTTAATCATCTGGCAAGCTGGTTGGAAGATGCACGTCAACATGCAAATCCCAACATGACAATCATGCTGATAGGAAACAAGTCCGATCTTTCTCACCGGAGAGCTGTTAGCAAAGAAGAGGGCGAACAGTTTGCAAAGGAAAATGGGCTTTTGTTCTTGGAAGCGTCCGCGAGAACGGCTCAAAATGTCGAGGAGGTAAGGACCCCATATGTGGCTCATCATACTGTTTACATCTGGTGCTATCTCTTTAATTAGAATTTGTAGTGTAATATTTATTCGTTTTGATGAACATCTTTGACTAAAATACGGAGTAGGCCTTCATAAAGACTGCTGCCAAGATTCTTCAGAACATTCAGGAAGGAGTCTTCGATGCATCCAATGAGGTAATAACCGAGTCATAATTTGGCGACCCTAATTCCAAAGTTTGATTTCCATCATTCGGCTTTTATATGGGAAGGCTGATGAACATGATTAAATCCAGTTTGAATCAATAAGTATCTTTCATTAATCGAGAGACCGATTCTGCTTCGATATTTTTCTTTCGTGAAGTATGTCTTACCTAAGCCCCTTCTCTTTGAAACTATTGCAGTCATCTGGCATCAAGCTCGGCTACGGGCGTGCACAAGGTCCATCTGGTTCAAGAGATGGAGCCGTTGCTCAAAGTGGTGGTTGTTGTGGTTAATACAAATGAATAACTCCTTGAAGGTGTTGTCAAACTCGGTAATAACATGCGATGTATAGAACTGTCTCTTCCTTGTACTGAACTATGAAGTTTGAACTCATTTGTTCGCACCGTGCCTCACATTTTATTTCGACTCATTTGCACTGTAAAATATGAACTAATGTTATCCCATTACATTTTCCGGATTCTGCACCCTTACCATTTTATGCTCGATGTTTATTGAGAATATTAACACGGCTTGGATCCAAGCTCAATTGAGTCGAGCTTTTAGTTTAGACTATAGTGGAAAACTGTTAAAAAAAGACTGAAGATGATTTTCGGCTACCAGTTATTCCGCGATCAATCGTTAAAACATGCATATTGATGCATTGAAGAATGTTGGATCATGTGGTTGACGGGTTGCTTAAACCCAACATATGGCTAGCTCATAAAAACAGAGTCACGTCGCTGCAACTACTACGTAGTCATGGAGTTCCTTATTTTACGTGTATGAACCCTTGCTTGTTCCTCACACCACCTAGACAAAGGAAGACAATGAAATGAAAGATTAGGTTGGGAGGGTCCTCGTGATGAATCCTGCAGTATTCGATTCTAACTAGTTGATCAAGGAATCATATACCGGTGATTATAAAAAAAAAATAGATTGGATTATATCTGTTATCCAAACTGCAACGGCAAAAATATCATAAACCAGAGAAGTTGCCATATGGTACAATAAACAACTCATGACATGTTATATTGCTCTTCTAAGAAAAGAATCAGAATTCGAACTTTTGAAACAACATTATTAAGAGAGAGTCACGAATTTCAAACATGAACCATAAACCAAAAATAAAACTACCATCTTCCAACTCCAAACCCGTCGTCACATGACTCGTTCATTTTTGCTGTTTGTAGGGCTATAAACGAACCAAACGTTCAGTAAACCGTTCGTGAAACGTTTAGCGAACCGTTCGGCAGAAAGTTTATTTATGTTCGTTTATTTATTAAACGAACGAACATGAACCATATTTTTTATTCATTTAATTAAATGAACGAACACGAACAAAAGGTTCGTTTGTTTATTTACGTTCGTGAACGTTCGATAATTCGTTCATTTATGTTCGTTTGAATTTATTCACATATATTCATTTATATTTATTATTTTTCATAACAAAAGTATTATATTAAAAAAAATAAATTTATTCATATATGTTAGTTCGTTTATGTTTGTTTAAATTTATTCGCATGTCATTTTACGTTCGTTTGTGTTCGTTTATCATTTTAACGAACGAACACGAACAAGAAATTATGTTCGTTTAGTTGTTCTTGTTTGTTCATTTGTTCGGTTAAAATTAAATGAACGAACATGAACATACGCTCTTTCATTTGTTCGGTTAGTGATAGCTCTTTAAAGAGCATGTATTTCTTCTAGATTTATGGATCTAATTGTCCCCACATCAATGTTTAATGCATCCATTTTTACATTTTCATGTTTATTTTCTGCATTTTGTCTAACTCAAGTCTTAGATGCTCTACTTATACATATTTTTGTCTTTTTTCTATGATTGTCGTTGCATTACTAATTTTCCTATAAAGAAGTTTCACCACTGCATCCAACTCGACACTGCAATGACCAGCTCTCCAGACTGTCAAGGATAAGAACGAATATGTCAGCTGAATTTTCTATTATAACAAATTGTGTACGACAGAAAGCCACGCAAATCACCTGAAGGACATGTGTCTTTACCTCAACAACCTATAAAACGACACTTTTGGATGAGAGAAAAAAGTCACGTGATATTCATTTTCCCATCATCTTCAACTTTCCGAACTCTCCTTCCATGACGGCTTAAATCCCGTTTTTAAAAATTCAAGGTGAAGCAAGGTAGAATTATCCGAAGAGACGAGGATTCAAGTGCTAGATCAAAGAGGAATATATGTTATCTTCTTTAATTCTTTCTAGAAATAGATGTTTATTGAAGATTTTATTATATTTTGTGTTAATGGCGTTGGTTTAAACTATCTGAGGTCTATATGAACTTGTTTAAATCTTGTTTTCAGTTCAATATATTGTTATTAGCTTTCTTCATACTTCGATTGTTGGATCTGATAATTGTTTGCATGAGAGTGTTGAACATAGTTACTGACATTGAGAGATGCAGTGACAAGTCAGGTTAACAAGTCATTACAACAAGAGTTGAATGAGTATACAACGAGAGTTAATCCTCTTCTTCAAGGAGTTGTAGTTTTGGCTAACAACGAGAGTTGTAGTCGATCTACATCTTTGCGTCAGCAGTTGAGGATTGAATGAAAGTTAGTAAGCGAGCTTAACCTTTTTAATTGCCAAATGAGCCATCATATTTTATTTTTTTGATTGTATTTGATTTTCTATCAAGGTGAATTGAAGGTATCCAGATCTTCTTTTAATATTCTTTTTACTTTCTTTTAATTGTTGTCTTTGCTATCACAATTGATCTTATATTAATTACTTTATTTTTCTGTTACGACTATCCTTACACTCACAGTATTTCACTTTATAGAATTACTTGTGGCCACATAATATTTCAACTAAATACCCATCCTCGTGGGATCGATATCTAACAGGATTGTCCTGTTTCTATACTTGCATCGACAATGTTTGCTTGCACTTAGCGTGCGACGATTATTCACTGATCACCTAGCTGCTTGTGTTTTACTTCCATACTCATGGGGGTTTTAGGTATAAAGTAGCATCTAGTCCCTAAATTGATTATTTGCTTAATTTGTTCCCTAATCTTTTTTATCCACATTTTTTTCTCCAAATGTGGTCATTCTTTTCGGTTTTATCTCTTTGGCCCATATTAATCTTGGAACTTGACAAACTTCTCTCAACTTAATCTCTAAACTTATACTCCACAATGCGTATTAGTTTTTAGGGTAAACTGCATCAGTAGTCACCGAACTATGATTTCTTTCCTATTTTGGTCAACGAACTATTTTTTTGGCAAAAACATCACTAACGTTATGTTTCCTTCTAATTTTGGTCACCGGCTGTTAAAAACTTAACGATTTTGCTGACGTGGAATTTTATTTTATCTTTAAAATTTTTCATGTCATTTATTCTCTCTCCTCATAAGCAATATATGTTATTTTATAAATCTTTTTATTCAAACTAACAAGATGGTGACATGTGTCACTGCCTATTAGTGGGATAAAAGGAATGAAAAATCAAGCCTCTTATGCAGCCAGAGAGATTCGACTAATAGGCAGTTACACGTGGCATCATCCTATTAGGCAGTTACACGTGTCACCATCTCTCTGGCTGCATAAGGGGCTTGATTTTTCATTCCTTTTATTCCACTAATAGGCAGTGACACGTGTAACCTTCCTGTTAGTTTGAATAAAAATGTTATAAAATAATATATATTGCTTACGAGGAGAAAGAAGAAATGACATGGAAAATTTTAAAAAGTAAAATAAAATTTCACGTCAGCAAAACCGTTAAGTTTTTAACGGCCGGTGACCAAAATATGAAGGAAACATTACGTTAGTGATGTTTTTGCAAAAAAAAAACAGTTCGGTGACCAAAATAAGAAAAAAAACCATAGTTCGGTGACTACTGGTGTAGTTTACCCTAGTTTTTAATGAAATCTAAACATAAGAACCAAGTACGAGTAAAATACGTTGTCGGTATTTGTATTTTGACAAAATCAAATCATTTTCGGTATACTAATAAAATTTACATAAAGAAATTTCCAGAAATTACATATTTTGACAGCTCATGACTCAGAGGAGACAATTCCAAACCCTAAAACATCAAGCAATCCCAGAGAGAGAAATCCCTCGATGAAGGCAAGACTTTTAAAGCAAACCTTTCACAGGATTTTCCAAAGCAACATTCCATGGTTGCAGGATTCACTTAAATGAACATATTGTTCCCAGAAAAGAGATCACCAAAATGAGCTTGACCCTCCTTCAAATCTTTCCACCACCTTCCCAAATGAAACCTATAGTAATAGATCTAGAAATTCAAGAGTGATGGTTCAGAATATTTTCTTTCAAATGAGTATGTAATTTTTTTTAAACATTTAACTAAAAAAATTTAAGGAAAAAATTGACACTAATTTAAACTGATTTTCGAGAAAATAGGGATGTAGTTGTTCTCCTAGAAAGGAGCATGCAACTGCCACCATTGACGAGTTTCACTCTCTTCTTCAAAAATCTCCTCAAGTTGAATTTCTAGCCCTAAATCTTCTCTTGACAGGAACCCTTTTGGGCCTCAGCCATGGCCTTGATTTCACTGTCAATCTCATCAGCTCCTAGCTCATCCAAATGGTAGCTGTGGAACTAGGGATGCTTGTTGAGTTGAGTAGCTCGCAAATAACTCGAGTTCGATTCGGTCAAAACTTGATTAACGTTCGAATCAAATTGATTCGACTCGAGATCTTAGCGAGTCAAGTCGAGCAAGACTCAGCTCCACTCGATAAGTTCATGAGCAGCTCGTTATTTTTTTTATAAATTCTTCTATGATTTTTTGGTGGCTCATATTCCAAGAAGTTTAACTGCTAGTTGAAAACTCTAGAAAATTCAGTGAATTTCTAGGTAATTTACTCATAAAATTTTGGTTTCAAATTTCCAAAACGTTTTGTATAAAAGTAGAAATGAGAAAATAAGAAAAGTCTTCAGTTTCGGCTTCCCATATAAAAAATACGATTGAAAGTTAAAACTCTAAAATTCCTAAGATATTCTCTCATTTGTTGTTCATCGAAGATTGTTGAGAAACTAAAAAGAGTACACTCAAACACCGACTTCATTGCTAACTTGGTTATGCCAGATTCATTTATTTATCTACTCAAACGTCACATTTTTTTCCTGAATTTCTATGTTCATATTAAGCTCTAATAGTATCACTAGATTTTACTTATATTTAAAAAAAAAACAAGGTAAAAATTTTGGCAAGCTTAACGAGCAACGAGATATTTTAACAAGCATGAGTCGTACATTGCTCAACTCGCAATCGACTCGCCGACAAGCACCCATGTATGAAATTGAGAAAGATAACCCTGAAAATGTAAAGATTCTAAATAAGGGTGGTAATAATTCCATTGAAATATAGATGGTTGGTTTTGCTCTACCAGTTGGAGTGCATTAATTGCAAATGTATTGGTGGTTTTGGTCCATCATGCCTTAAACATAGAACATTAATAATAAAAATGTTTAATTACGTAAGAGGTCCCTGTACTATTTTTAAATTTAAAATTTAATATGTATACTTTCTTTAATGAAATTGAGTCATTGTTCTATTCTTTATTTGAAAATTTTGATCTCCTCTAACTTTTGTTAAATTTTATCGTTAATTGTTGATCTATCAATTATAAAATAAATTTTTAATCCCTGTGTTTATATTTTTTTATCAATCCAACACTTAATATTTAAAATAACAAAAAACATTATTAATTTAACAATAATTTTGTTAATCACTCTACATTTATATCTTTTTAAGGGCCAAATTAAAAAATTATAAATGCAGAGAACTAAAAGTTATTTTGTCTTTTTCTGTATCTAATCAGTCTGCAATTAACTTAAATTGAATAAAAATTAAAAGGACTAAAATTTCAAATAAATACGTAACATTTTTTTGTGATAATTACGTAACATTAAACTAAACAAATAACCGTTTTCAGCCTTGGTGATGATTGATAATACAAATTGAGTCTATTTTCTTATAATCCTTCATTGTTTATTTTCCCTACGACTGATAATCTATGTTGTAACACTCCGATCCTGATTCGGGTCATAAATACTACATTCGGGTCTTCCAAAATTGACCTATCAATTTTTCTATTTAAAAATCACAATTTGACATTTCTCAAAAACATTCATTTTTGTAAATCCACACAATTAAATAGTATTAAAAGAGTTTACAAAATAGGAGCTCCAATTAAAATACATCGTTTGACCAATTAATAGTAAATCAAATAAAGTTACAGACTCGACTGTGGTAAGGTCCTATGAATGCAATCAGTCCAAACTAAAACATCAAGTATTGTACTTTGAAACTGGCACGGTGTTGGGAAGTCCTCCACGATGTGCTCCTCCAAGAGATAACTTGTCAACCTACGCACGGAAAAACCACAATTCTGCACACTGAGCTAACAAAGCTCAGTGGTACATTTCTACTCTACCTTAATTCATGAATATCATAAAACAAGCATGTATGATAATATAATTAAGAGTGGACATAAAGGCTTCTCAATATTAATGATCATCTTCTAGCCTACCCTAGCTAGAGTTCACAAATATGTCTTAAGTTACCATTAAAAAAATAAGAAGTCTCATATGCCATCACATGGCTTTACCATACTCGAGGTCACACAACCCATCGAGTTACTCGAGCTTACACAACACACCGAGTTTATGCATTCCATACCCTGATCACATAGCCCAAGGGTAAAATAGCCAATATTAAATATCCACATAGCAACATAAATAACATACATTCCCTAAACAATGGCCAAAGAAGCCCTACATAACCCGTGCTCACACAGTCGGTAGGTTACCCCGTGATCACATAGTCATCGGGTTAATGTACCATATTTGGATCACCGTACCCACAGATACATCCTAGACTTGCTTGGATCACAATAGCCACAAGCAGTCTTTATCTGAGGTCACTCAGCCAATTAGGTTACTCGAGTTCACATAGCCCATCGATTTACTCGAGCTTACACAACCCTCGAGTTATGTTTTCTTATTCGGTTCACCATAACCACGGATAGGTTTCTAACTGCAAATAGATCACATAGCCCGTGGATACGTCGGATGTACTTGATCACACAACCTGAAGTACACATCCCCTTATATAAGTTCCCTTGCACTGACTCTAGGACATTCAGATTCCTGACTAAGACACATAAGATAACATATGCTCCCCGAGCATCCCTACGACTCACCAAGAGATATGAAGCATCAAGCCAACCATTACTAATTCCCCAAGGCATATTCCATTTATTACAATAATTAATATATATCTTTTAAGCTCATTCACGACCTTCTCATTAGATCATCTTATTATTCACAACAACTAGTCCATATAGATGTCCCTTCAGCACACAGCAAAAACCCCAATTTCCACACAGCAACAACTGATCCACCACAGATCCCTATGGATTATTAATACAAGCAAACCACTCAACAATTACCAAGCCATTAGCCATTTATTCCATATGTGGGTTACGAACCTTGATTTCTCAATTTTAGAATTCATTTTATACATTTAGAGACCCATTGGGCCCTATACCTCGAATTATAGAACCCCTAAAAACAACCTCGAAATTTTTGGGCATATTGCCTTGCGAGTACCGATACTCCTATATGGGTATTGACATACCTCACTAGGTACCGATACTCCTCTATGAGTACCGATACTCAATTTAGGTTCAAAAAAATCTGATTGACATCCCGTACTGGTACGCCAACCCCTATATCGGTACCTGGTACCGGTACGCGAAGCCCCGTACTAATCTTTATGTTGTACTGGTACTTTTCCAAATACATACCGGTACACGAAGGCATTCCTCAGGAAATAGTACATGAGTAACGTTATGCCCCCAGTGTATCGGTATGCGAAAATACCACTAGAATTCTCATTAAGCATTGGGTATTGATACACGGCCTGCCGTACCGGTACGCCCCTCACATAACCCTTCATTTTCATATAAAGGCGTACTGATATGGACCACTCTGTACCGATACGCGAGCCTAAATTTTAAACTCTAAAGCTTGAGATTTCACCATCCCAACCCTTAACCTAAATAGTTAAGCCCCAAAATGTTCCTACATGTTATTTAAGGTGTATTAGGTGGTTTTCTACCAATTTTACACATTATCATTTTAGGATCCTCATGAAATGAAGGAGTCAGAAATATACTGACCTTAAGCAAAAAATTCCCGGAATGAAGCTCTTACCAAGCTTTTGCCACTTCTCTTCTTTGCTCCAAGCTTTAACTATAAACTCTACCAATTTTGGGGATATTCACCTTGAAAGATAGATCATTTCTTGCTGAATAAACTCCCCTTGATTACAAATCCGAGATTCACACTCTAAAACAACAAGCTTCTTTCTTTTACTCTTAGTTTGGGATGGAAATTTGAAGAAGAAGAAGACAGAGAGAGGGATGAGGACAAGTGTGACTTCAACCCTCTTTCAAAATAGCAGCCCCTTAATGAGGCATCAACCTTTTCCCCATTTTGAGGGTGAATTACCCAATTGCCCTCACATATCTTTCACTCCAACAAACCCAAAACCCAACATCCAAGCCCAAAAACACATGGAGGTCCACAAAGTCCAACATTTTAGCCCGATAAGTTCTAAACATCTAAATCGACGTGTCGTTCCGAGTCTTGGGTCAACGCCTATCGTTGACTCAAAAATTTGGATCTTTACAACTCTTCCCTCTTTCAAGAAATTTTGTCCTCGAAATTTAAACGATTGAAGGAGATAAAACCAAAACACATCCAATCATTCAACCATCCAAACAAGATCACCTTGATTATGGAAAGTTCTCCCTCAACCTACCTTAATCAAAACCATAACACTGAACCACTTGTTCTCAACACCTCTCCCAGAAATTCTAACGATCTAATCACCACAACCATTAGCACTCACAACAAACCTTAAAGTACAGTAATAAACCAACCTCAATCTATGCTGTCCAAACACCAATTTAAAGAACTCAACTCCGATGATATCCACCTTAGATAACAATCCTTTCTACTAGTATCTGTAATTCATACTTTAAACTTAGACCTCATCTATGTTTCAAGCGTTGCACCTCTAAGGTACAATGCTAGGATCACATCTATCTATCTATCAACAATACACCAGACAAATATTATAAGACATACAAAACCTTGACAACCGGACCTTACCATTAATCCACCTTGATCTAATGGCTTTTCTTCCTGACTCTGCCAACCCAAGCGGGACTCATCACTTTACTTTATCTAAACCTTACAGCTTAACTACTTACGATTCATAAGATTCCACCATTCAACTACTTGATTTTAAGAAATGACTATTGTAACTTACGAACTCTCTCAAGCAACCAAACTCACCAAGCTATCCTCAAAGGTCTCAACATCTTCTTCCAAACCAATCATTTAATCTCAACTAACGATTGTACAGAAACATATAACAGTTCTAAAAAATCTTCAGATAGTCCATCCGACAATATTCTTTTGCAACACAACATTACAAACATCTGATTACACACAACATAGATGTTAAACCCACTCTTCTGCTGCGCTACTCTGATAACTTTTACACTGCTTGCCTTACCTGAAGGTAACTCACCACGCACTAGGTAAAGCAATCCTTAACTCTACAGAATCTAGATTGAATGATGTATTTGCTAGACCAGATGTCTTTACGACTTGCCCTTAAGGCTCTATCTAATGACCCCACTATGATTATCACAACCTTCACTTACCTTCGCACGGTACTTTTACTTTAAAAAAACATACAAGACCCTCATTACTTTACATTTAATTGTGAGATCATCGATCTCAAGAAACAGAAAACGGTCTTCCATCGTTATACTACAGCTTAACACATCCAAAGCCGCCACCCAAGACACTCTAATGTGTACACGTCTTATGGCAAAACACTTGGCAACGACACCCGATTGGTCGCTTGCACAAGTATGTCTCCAACAAAGAGTTCATTAAGTACTATACCGCATAGCGATGGACACTAACAACGAACTCAACCTTACCCTTATCGTAGTTCTAAACCATAATCAAACGGTGAGACTACTCATTAACAAGGGTACCTACATACCTCAGAACACCCACAACTCTAAGGCTAGGAATTCTCAACACTCGTGTCTACAACGCAAGCTAAGAATATCTCGTAACATATAGAGCCTTTCTTAAGCTACCACCATGGAGCACAACATCCACCCAAGAGAGGTAAAGATCTTACACATCTAACACTAACAGTCAGATTCAAACAATCTAAAACTTCACAACTTCTCGCTCGCAACTCACGACATACTTTATACTCTCAACAACCATCTACGATAAAAACTTATCTAGCAGAAGATGTAATTCTATTTACCATCTAAAGCAACAAACCGAAGATTTACCAAGATACATATTCACAATAACCAATATATTACACATCCGAAGAGTTAAATAGCTAGCAAATAACATCTGGAACCAAAATAAAACTTAATTACCTGACATATCCTCGATCGTAACGCTGTCATCCCTAGTCTAAGTAGCATGCTGTCTAGTAATACCTCGCACGTTAACCCTAGCGGTAGATCTCACTAGACCTCTACCTCGATAACCTGACGATGCCTTAGCTCTACTTTTAGCAAAACTCTAATCATGTCGGGAAGTAGCCAACCTCTGAGACTGAGCTGGTGTATCTTCATCCATAACTGGGTAGTTCTTTGCCATATGTCATGGTGCCCGAAACCTATAGCAAACCCTCTGAAGCAAAAAGTACACTTTAAGGTGATGTCGGCAACAATGCTCGCATGCTGGTGAAAACAATGCTCTAACTGAACCATCGGTACTCCCTTCTAGAGTAGAAATCAAAGGGCCCCTACGAACCCTCGATCTAGATCCTAGGTCGACTCTCAGTAATTGGTCTGAAGTAGTTCTCTTCTAACTTCTCAAAGCACAAAACCTCTCATGCTGATATGAAAAAAGACCTATAAGATCCTGGGTCTCCAAATCATGGCCCCTTGCATCCTCCGTCCTACCAAGTGTCATATCTTGAACTCGCTCTAGTGCCTTCACACTATTGGTTAGTTCTAAAAATATCCTAAGTAGACCCGCTTTCACGTATAACTGGAGCTCAACCCTCAAATCTTTTCTGAACCTCTTGCACCTTAACTCTTCCGTGGTAATAAACTCTAGGGCATAATGGCTCAAACACAGAAACTCTTGCTCATAAGCAAACACCGTCCGATCACTCTCAACCAAATACAAAGACTGGTTCCTCGGCTCATCCATATGTACCTCACTGATATACTTTTTTGTGAAACTCATCTAAAATGATATCCCACATTGGGAATGGAGGTTGTAGACCTAACTCAACGATATAACCCCTGAGAAGGGAAATAATGCAATCAAGATCATCCTCTGGGCTTTCTCTTATTTGTTTCAAAATTCTCTGTGTATCACGCAACCACTGATCAGCCTCAATCGGGTCATCCTCACTCAAACCCTCAAAATTTTAGGCCTAAAACGGTGAAGCCTCTTAACAGAGGTCTTTCGAGGCATCTCAGATTACCTCGAAATAGCTTGTACCACTTGTAGAAGGACAGAGGTAAGATCATGAAAGTGACTCGCTTCTCCATTACTGGTTTTCTTTTCCATCAACTCTTTTCTAAAATACAAAGAAACAAGGTGGCACATCAGGATTCCCAGTCTTGTAAAGTACAATTCAAATTTAGAGACATGTATTACTAGACACCTTACCACGACCTCTATACCACCATGAGGTTTCCTAGAACCGAATAAACCTAAGCTCTGATACCACTAAATGTAACACCCTAATCTTGATCCAGATCTGAAGTATTACATTCAGGTCTCCCAAAATTGACCCATCAAATTTTCTATTTAAAAATCACAACTTGACATTTCTCAATAACATCTATTTTCATAAATCCACACAATTAAATAACATTAAAAGAGCTTACAAAATACGAGCTCCAATTAAAATACACTGTTTGAGCAATTAATAGTAAATCAAATAAAGTTACAGACTTGACTGTGCTAAGGTCCTATGAATACAATTAGTCCAAACTAAAACACCAAGTATTGTACTTTGAAACTAGCTCGATGCTGGGAATTCCTCCACGATGTGCTCCTCTAAGAGATAGCATGTCAACCTACGCACGAAAAAACCACAATTCCGTATGCTAAGCTAACAAAGCTCAGTGGTACATTTCTACTCTACCTCAATTCATGAATATCATAAAATAAACATGTATGATAATATAATTAAGAGTGCACAAAAAAGTTTATCAATATTAATGATCATCTTCTAGCCTACCCTAGCTAGAGTTCATAAATATGTCTCAAGGTACCATTAAAATATAAAAAGTCTCACATGCCATCACCTGGCTTTACCATACTCGAGGTCACACTGCCCATCGAGTTACTCGAGCTCATGCAGCCCACTGGCTTTATGCATTCCATACCATGATCACATAGCCCAAAGGTAAAATAGTCAACATTAATATCCACATAGCAACATAAATAACATACATTCCTTAAACAATGGCTAACAAAGCCTTACATTACTTGTGCTTACACAGATATCGGGTTACTCGTAATTGCATAGCCGTCGAGTTAATAGACTATATCTAGATCACCGTAGCCATAGATACGTCCTAGACTTACTTAGATCACAATAGCCACAAGCAGTCTTTACATGAGGTCACTCAGCCAATTAGGTTACTCGAGTTCACATAGCTCATCTAGTTACTCGAGCTCACTACCCCCAAGTTATGTTTCCTTATTTGGTTCATCATAGTCACGGATAGGTTTCTAACCGCATCCAGATCATATAGCTCGTGGATACGTCGAATGTACTCGATCACACAGCCTGAAGTACACATTCCCTTATATAAGTACCCTTGCACTGACTCTAGGATATTCAGATTCCTGACCAAGACACATAAGATAACATATGCTCCCCGAGCATCTTACGACTCACAAAAAGATATGAAGCATTAAGCCAACCATTACAAATTCCCCAAGGCATATTCTATTTGTTACAATAATTAATATATGTCTTTTAAGCTCATTCATGACCTTCTCATTAGATCATCTCATTATTCACAACAACTAGTCCATATGGGCGTTCCTTCAGCACACAACAAGGACCCCAATTTCCACACAGCAACAACTAATCCACCACGGATCCCTATGGATTATTAATACAAGTAAACCACTTAACAATTACCAAGCCATTAGCAATTTATTCCACATGTGGGTTATAAACCTTGATTTCTCGATTTTAGAATTCATTTTATACCTTTAGAGACCTATTGGGCCTTATACCTCGAATTATAGAACCCATAAACGCAACTTTAAAATTCTTAGACAGATTACCGTACGAGTACTGATACTCCTATATGGGTATCGGTACACCCCACTAGGTACCGATACTCCTCTATGAGTACCGATACTCAATTTAGGTTTGAAAAAATTTTGATCAACGTTTTGTACCGGTACGTATCGATACTTAGTACCGATACGCAAAGCCCCGTACCGATCCCTATGTTGTACCGGTACTCCTTCAAATGTATACGGGTCACGAAGGCATTATTCAGGCAATAGAACAGTAGTACCGATACGCCCCTAGTGTACCGATACTCGAAAATGCCATTGGAATTCTCATCAAGCATGTGGTACCGATGTGCGACCTACTGTACCGGTACGCCCCTCATATAACACCTCTTTTTATATAGAGGCGTACCAATACGAACCACCCTATACCGATATGCGAGCCCAGATTTCAAACTCTGAAGCTCGAGATTTCACCATCCTATCCTTTAACCTAAATGATTAAGCCCAAAAATGTTCCTACATGTTATTTAAGGTATATTAGGTGGTTTTATACCAATTTTACACATTATCAACACTTAATTCTTGATTTGTCATTAAAGGGGTTTCAAGCTTCTAAAACCTTAACTTTGCATCCCAAAACCACCAATCACACAAAACAATCATTTTAGAATCCTCATGAAATGAAAGAGTCAGAAATGTACCTACCTTAAGCAAGAAATTCTCGGAATGAAGCTCTCACCAAGCTTTTGCCACTTCTCTTCTTTCCTCCAAGCTTTAACTCCAAACTCCACCAACTTTGGGGATATTCACCTTAAAAGATTGATCCTTCCTTGATGAATAAACTTCCTTTGATCACAAATCCGAGATTCCCACTCTACAACAAGCTTCTCTCTTTTACTTTGGGTTTGGGATGGGAATTTGAAGAAGAAGATAGAGAGAGGGATGAGGACACACCCTTCAACCCTCTTCCAAAATAGCAGCCCGTTAATGAGGCATCAGCTTTTTCCCCATTTTGAGGGTGAATTACTCAATTGTCCTCATATATCTTTCACTCCAACAAACCCAAAACCCAACATTGAAGCCCAACAACACATGGAGGTCCACAAAGCCTAACATTTCAGCCCGATAAGTTTCGAACATCAAACTCGATGTGTCGGTCCAAGGCCCGGATCAACGCTCATCGTTGACTCGAAAATTCGGGTCGTTACATATGTTTGAAGTTTATTGTTGTCACTCTCAATAATATCATCTACAATTTTAAACCTGAATCTTCTCCAATATATTATCTATTTTCCCTACGATTGATAATCTATGTTTGGAGTTTGTTGTTGTCACTATCAATAATATCATCTACAATTTTGAACCTGGATCTTCTCCGATATATCTTATCATTAAGTGTAACATTTGTTGACTGCAACCTCTTGATCTATATCTACATAAAACGTCTAATATAAATCAGTACAACATTTGAAATAGGTATTAATTTCATTTAAATACTAATCAAAGTCTAAGGGTTTATTTGGGTAGAAGTTATAAAGACTTATTTAACAAAAGTAAATTAGTTCAAGGATCTTTTAATAGTTTAACTGTGATATTATAAATAAATAATACTTAATTCATTGATCAGGATTCAAGCTTTAATTCAGATATTAAAAAGTAAACCGAACTGAATTTGGTTTTTTATTTAATCTCTAATTAAGCATTCCGGTCCATAAATCGGACAGTCTGTTCGGGAATCGGTCCATATGGACTGGACAGCAACCCTACCTATGAACAAATCTTTTCATGCAGGAGCATAACACGTTCACAAGTGCAAGGAAGAACAAATGAAATAATCAAATATCAGAAAATGTACAAAGAATTCACACCACAAGTGAACGTACAAAAAGGATGATTGGGACCACCAATTGACTCCCCCTAACCTATCACTATTTGCATTTTCTCAATAACAAATCAACCATAAATGATGGGTAAACACTGTTTTCTTTTTCAAGTTCAGAAGTAGAGCTTTATTTTGGTTTGGATCGGACTTCGGCATATCGGACACGTTTGGAGGTCCTTCGCACATTCTTCACAAGTCTGAGAGAACAAAAAGGAAAAAGGGTTGTATTATGTCAGCATCTTCGTCGATGATCAACACCAAGTACCGACGAGAATAAGTGTTTCGAGATGTTTACCTGATGGCCGCAACCGAATGCCATGTCTTTCGAGTTACTAAGGCAAATGGCACAGAGCTGTTCAAAGCAATATGCAATTTACAATCTTTAAGTCTTTGCACCTTTAGGATTTTGTATCAAAAGTTGAATGCTAAGGACATTTATTGTTAATAGAAGATATAAATGTTAAAAACTTTCATACCTGGCTATCATAAGTAGAACTCGGGGCTGAGGGAGCTGTGCTGGCGGAATTACTATCTTCCGGATAAGGCGGGACGCTTGGTGGGAAACCGGTAGAATGGGACGGTTTTGAGCTGTTGAAAGATGCTGAACCATATTGGAGACTGGTAGAACGAGATGGTTTTGAGCTGTCAAAAGAAGCTACACCGTACGTAGGAGGAGGTAAGGGAACTCTCTCGGGAACATTTCCCTTTCGACCACTGCACAAAAACGTCAAAAATCACCATCAAACTTAAGTCATAAAAGGGTAATACATAAATCTTTAAAACAGACACCATGAAATGAATCATTACCCCAAAATATTAAGCTCAATGGTTGCTTTGTATTGTGAAGGAATCTCCATTAAAGCGGCTAGAGAAAATTCTGTCTCCTTCCGGGATGGGGATGTATTCTTCAACATAATCTCCGTGAAATTCACAAACTAGAGAAGAAGAACAAGGAAAAAAAAGCCGTAGTAACTGAAGCATCATGATAATATCATTGGAACAAAAGACATGTAATGTCAAACATGGAACTTTTTGTATGCAACTCAGAGTTTACCTGAAAATTATCGAAAGCTCGAGCAGGAATGTTATCATCAAACTCCTTCATCATATCCCAAGGTCCATCTCCAACACCAACCAATATAATCGACAGAGGAAGCTTGCTGAAATTTGAGAAACATGTAAGAAAGAGAACAGTTGCATCGAGAAAGAAAAAAAAAAGGATTTCACAACTTCACCTTGCTTGCACTATGGCATCGACAGTTTTCTGCTCTTGCGGACTTAGCTGGCCATGTTGAGTATCAACACTTCTAGTTACCTGAAACAACCATCAGTGTTAGTGATGTTAACCCTATATGAAACTATAACAAATCATACCGAACCACGACAGCATGTTTTATTTTTATTATTTCCGTGCCAACCCTTAAGGCTCACACAAGTTTACTATCTGCCCATCTTTTATTTCAAGAAAGTCTCAAAAATAAATGAAGTAAACCCACACAAAGAGAAAAATACCTGACCATCAGCTATTATCACTAACACGTGATACTGGCCACCGCTCTGCTCAACAATGGTCATTGCCATTTCAATGATAGGAGCAAATGATGTAGGTCCTGGAAAGAAATTGTAATAATTACTTGATCGGATATGTAACAAGAGGTAACCCTGAATATGGATGGAAAAACAGGAGAATAGGTAAACCTGCGAGTCGTAGATGTGGCACGATTTCTCTATAGCGGCTTAAGACTTCCTCGAATCCATTACAAAATCGGTCGTCCAGGTAGAAACTGAAGACATCTTGATCATGTGTTGATGCTGCCAACAAATACGAGTAATTCAAAGCATTTGCATTTAAGTAAATAAACATTCTCATATGGAAAACAAATTAAACACGTACCATCACCAAAGCCAAAGCAAGGAATTAAATTGTCCTCATCAAAGGCAGATAAGGTTTTCCCAATGATTGATATCACCTGTTCATAAGGATTTAAACTATTTCCAATATGGTGCAAGCTTTTTCTATTGAATGATCTTTTCCCTACAAAAACAAGCTCGATTCAGCAGATTCTAGTATGGCTAACAGCATACATTACTACTGGAAATTAAGATAGTAGCTCTTAACCTGTCCACTCGTTGCTCTTCGTGAAATCAATACCGAGAATGAGATTGGAAGATTCAAGACCAGCATTAGCAAGAGCCTCTGTCACCTGTAATCATTGATTAAGCAACAATTACCAAATCATTATCTTGGATAAGGATAATGCATAAACATATATAAAAACGTCTAAAATGAAACCAATGTAGATATTAACCTGATCTAAGGAGTTGTAATCGTCTGCAATTCTCGAATACCTCCGGTCTAGCGTCTTTTTATCACTGCCACGGTTTTGTGAAGGTGGATAATACTGCGGCTCCGGTTGTGAAGGTTGATAATACTGTGGTTCCAGTTGCGAAGGTGGATAATACTGTGGGGAGGCATAGCTATACTGTGGCACATAATTTGGGCTTCCTTGACCATACGACGACCGAGGATTGTTATTACGAGAACCCCATGAAGATGAATTCGAACGATAGTTCCCCTCCTTTGAACTACTGCCCCCCATCAACTCAAATATCTATGGAAATTCCCAATTCCTAACAAAAAGCGATTCCTTCGTCCTCAAACAAATCGAAATAGAAAATTATGTCCCAAGTACCAGAATACCAGATAACTTAAAAGCCTGGTATAATACACAAACAAGAAGCAATCAGAGAATCACAATTATGGAATGAAATCACCAAAGAAACTCCCTGAAATCTTTTACAAACTCTTCTCCTTTCAACTATATGGATACGGCACGCAACATCAATCTAAACCAATCAATATCAAAACAAAAACAAGCAGACACATATATATAGAAGGAGAAGCCACCAAACAGATAAAAATAGAAAACCCACCAAAGCAAGCATTCAAAATATATATATATATATATATATATATGAAAAGAAGCAAGAAAAATGATATTGTCACGGGGCCATTATCCTCTTCCCAAAAGACATGTCTGATAGGATGTGTAGACTCCCATTTTTCTTTCCGGTATGAGATTAATGACCCCGCCTCTTCTTAAGCGTAACATTCTCCCCCACTCAACTTCGTGACGCCCTCGTCACGAGCTTCCGCTCTCGTGATGGGCCACCTTGTCACAGTTGTCCACCCTGCCTACCCCACTCATGGGCGCTCGGCGTAAAATTGGGCAGTCAAAGGGTCGCTCTGATACCACTTGTCACGGGGCCATTACCCTCTTCCCAAAAGACATGTCTGATAGGATGTGAAGCGCCACCGTATTTATATCCCAAGATCTCTTTTTCCTTTCTGATATGAAATTAATGACACCGCCTCTTCTTAGACGTGACAATATATACTATTTAGACTTTCCTAGAAACACCAATTTTCCTCCTTTACCAAAAACTCAAAGAGACCAATTCAGAAACGTAAGCTTCTCCTTCACTAATCTTAAAATACCAATGAAAAGCCTTCCTTGCTAAGTATATATATCACCCTAAAGACTCCATCGAAATGGCTTAAAAAATTAAGAACATATCATATACTACTATTATTAATAAACAACAATTATTATTAGCCAATAGCCAGCAAAGATAAAACTTAAATTCACTTCAAAGGAAAGTAAAATGGTGGCTGCAGTCAACAAAACGCTTTCATATCAGAAAAAAAAAGCATGAATTCTGGAAGAGACCCATTAATCTTAGCGGCTGATACTTGCTTAATACTAAAGAGAAAGAAGACAAATAGCAAGTTTCCAAGATCTAAAGTGAACAAAAAATTGAAACTGGGTCAAATCCAGAAGAGAAATTAGAATACCTCTAATTGAAGTAGGCAGACTTGCAGAGCATCAATTGAGGATCTGGGAATCTTTCTTGGATAAATTATTGATAAATAACTCATGGGAATGAAAAAGTGGACTTTTTTCGATGGTTGCTTTTGTAAAAGTATATTTTTGGGGGTGTATATAAAAATAAATTCATAAATATTTGCAATTATTAAAAATTCAATCCACATGATAATGGAAGTGATGGTTTGAAAGTAGCAGAAACATTATCCATTGACAAAGACTTGTTGATGTGAATTTTGGAACTTATTAGGGTTTCAAAACTTTGAATTCTGGGTGAAATTGTGTTGGGATTTCTCATGTTTTGAATCTGTATAAGTTGTAATACAATGTTTTGAATCATGCATTCAATGATTCTAGTCCAATAATAAAAAAATAATAGAGAAAAACTTCAATATACAGTCTATGTAAATATTTTAGTTTTAGAGGTTAGAAGTTTAATTTAGGATTTAAAGTTTAGGGTTTAGTTGTAGGGTTTAGAATTGAATGTTAGTTTTTAAAATTTAGGGTTTAAATTTTTAGAATTTAGGTTTAATTTTGATTTATAAAAAACTAGACAGATTTGTGTAAAATTTACACATTTAAATCTAAAATAATATTTCATAAATTACCGAACCATGACAGAGCAGTCAGACCTAGAACTAAACATTAGAAGGGTAATAATTTATTAAATCTCTAAATTTAAAATTTAGAAAGAATAAATATATTTAATCAAAAAAGATAAATATATTATTTGATTAATATTTAAACTAAAAAGAATTAAAATTTAATAAGTGTCTAGTAAAAAACCGGATAATATTCATCTTAAAAGATAGAAATTCAAATCACTTTATCTACATGGTGTGTGCACATTGTCAAAGTATTAATATTATATATTAACATATACTATGTTATAAAAATGACATGATAAAATTCAACAAAAGAAGTTTACAAAAAAAAAAAACTACAATTTTTTTATAAAACAATCTACGAATTTTTAAACATGAGAGAATATATATGGGTAAATTATATAAATTATCATTAAACTTTGCTCTAAAATCTATTTTAGTCACTAAAATTTTAAAATGTTTAGATTATTCACTGAATTTTAGATATAAATTTTTTTTAACGTTATTGTGACACAGCCTTATAAAATATATTTTAATCTTTAAAATTCATGTAACATATTAATAATATAATTTTTTCTTCTCAAAAAAATTAAAATACGAAGGAGGAATTTAAGAGAAACAAAAAAAAAGAGGTAAATTAAGCTCAACTAAAGCTATTGAAATTCCTTGAGTTGGGACTTGTTAGGGCGAGAGAGGTTTTATTCCCATCGATGTTTAGGGGATAAAGATGTGACCGATGATTTGGAGTTTGGAGGTTTAGATTTAAGGTTAAAGCTTGAAAATAAGTTTTATATTTTTATAAATTTAATATAAAATAATGTTTAAAAATAAAATTGACATCCCTTAAAAAGAAATTGACATCATTGTTTGTTCCTACATATTTAAAAAATTACTTCATAAAATTTTTAAATTTTAACGTCTCAAACTAAATTTTTTAGCTCCGCCTGTGATAATAAACACTAAATTAACTAATATTTAAGTAAATTAACTTGAAAGTCCATTTTTAATAAATTACACAATACTACTTAAACCTTTGAGTCACTTCTGACGAAACACAACAAATACACATGCCTAACAGACAGATATACGAGAACATTAGAAAGAAAAAAAATGATAAAGTTTCACATACATCTTCTGGGATAGGTCAATGTCCCCAACAAATCAAATGTGACAAATACTTGACAAAGCTGTGTCCTCTCGACTTTTAACAATATGCACAAGTGTAATTCATTGTTTTATGTAGATGTTATCGGAGTTGTTTCAGCCATAACAAAGACTACACTAAAGAATAGAGCCAACGATGTAGAGAACAATACATCTTCATTTTGGTATATTTCATGTCCAGTTATTCTATGAAAAGCTCAATAAATCCAGACAAAACAATCCCGAAAACGTTCTTTCAGCTGTGAAATCTCCTACTTCGACAATGTCTGGAGATAGACATCATTTAAACACGAAGGAACAACTTGTATAGGTTGAATGATAAATCCGGCTTTTCGACATTCATCTTCAAGGCGCTTCACTTGAGACGGCCCATCTGGGCAGAACACAACCACAGCCCCTCCACTCCCGGTGAATTTCGAAGCGGCACCGACCCTCCGAGCAACCTCCACCATTTCTATGTTTAAAGCACCCAAGCATTTGTCCCCAAACATGCGCCTGTGTAAGATCCACATAAAACAGCATTTAGCCGGAACATGGAGTTCTTTTCAATCTTTAATTTCGAGTAATAAGGACTTAAATGGAGAATTGTAAGTCGAGTATAGTTGATGGTACTGCTATTAAAATGCAAAGACATGTTTACCTTCGGAGGTCAAAGTTACGATTCATGAGTTCTGCAAGCTTTTGGTAATTCTTTTGGAGTATTACACTCTGCCCTTCTGCTGCTATATCTGCAACTTCTTTCATTGTTGATATAATAAATTCATCACCATCAAGCCACCTCTGTCTCACGGTGCTATGTACCTGCATTTGAATCGATATACACTCATTTTGCTACTTCAAACAGCTCCTTGGAAATGTTAAAAAAACATTGCATGTCCAATTTAAAAATCGTATTTATTATGGAAGAAAGTATATAAAAATCAGGTAAAACATAAAAAACAAGAAAATGCCATACTGCTAACCTTTCCTGAATCACTTGGATTCTCAGCGTATATGAGGTGGAGAGGCGGTAGAAGACTAATATCCATGGGTGTATAGATGCCATGTCCCAACTTATCCATGTGTTCCTTGCTAAAATCCTGCAGCAGGCAGAGTACAGTTACAGGGAAGCCCCTCAAATCGTAAGTGCTAATTCATCTAGAACCAAGACGAATCAGTGTGCTAATTCATCTAGAACCAAGATAACATACCATGTGGACAAGGCCTCCATACACTTGTGCCACTCTATCCTGAAGGCCAGCAACAATTCCGAGCTCTTTCTCTGCACTAAGGATAAGGTTGGGTCTAACTTCTACTTTAATCAAATGTCGGACATTGTAAAAATCAAGAAGGCAGTTAAGGGTAGCGGATACAATAGCGCTGGACCCTGAAAGTCCGGTCTGAAAAATAGTAATTGTAAGCCATATATTGAAGTAAGAATAACATGAGAACATTACATACAGAGATCAAAAAGGAATTGAACAATCAAAACTGCATATATATTTGTGTTAGAATAACTACAATGAACTGAACTTCAGCACATGAGAAAAACAAGTGACAAACCGATAACATCGATCAATGATAATATATTACGAAATTAAAACAACATTACGAGTTCAATCTAAATCGTATAGAAATTTCTCGTATTGCTATTTTGAGAACTACCTGGCGAGGGATATTAGTATCATACGATAAGGTGAAGTTCCCTGGTCGGAGATATATGTTGTTATCCTTACAATGCTTATAGAAGAGTTTACAAATTGACATAAGCAGTCGCAGGCCTCCATAGTAACCTTCGCTTTGCAACCGACTAAGCTGCAAGCAAAACAAATGCTTGTTTTAGCTCGTTCATGTCGGATACGAAATGTAGATCTCAATGCCTATGAATGCTAGTGAAGCCAAGCATAAATCAAGGTGAAATTGAATTTTATTCCATAAATGCAATTAAAACCACATTACTTAAAATCATCTCAAAAAGAACAAAGCAAAAGCATGTGGCTTACATTCAATAATTTGTCAAAGTAAAGATAACATATAGAAGACAAGCACACATGCATGCATACACATACATTTATTGCAATTCATACATTGAAATTAAAATAAACATCTCAATAATTTGTCAGATTAAAGATAACACATAAAAAACTAGCATACATACACGCATGCATACACATATAATCATTGTGATCCATATATTGAAATAAAAATAAGCATCTCAATAATTTGTAAGATTAAAGATGCCACATAAAAGACTATCATACAAACATACATATATACATATCTTGAGATTCACGTTAGCATAAAAAAATCACAAACTACACCACCAATTCCAAACAACTTATCAAGCAATGAAAGACAAGCATGCATGCATACATACATACATACATACATACATACATACATACATACATACATATTTGAGATTCACACTAAACTGCACAACCACTTCCAAACATTTTATCAAACACATGGTAACCAAGGAGGTTTTCATATATAATCCACACTCAATGCCCTGAATAAATTACTTTCACTAATCATATCCATCTCGAATAATTAGAGCATCGGGTGCAAAATCAACTCCAGAGTCCAGATCAAAATTCAAAAAAGTCAATCCAATCAAACCAGAATCAATCAAAACCCAAAAAACCACAATCTGGGTATCTCTAAATTACCCTGAAAATGCCTGTATATAACCAAAACATTCATATTCAAATCTACCAAACATAAAAGAACCAACTTATCAGATCCTTCAAAAAAATATAAATACACAACAAAGAAATCATTGAAAAAAAGAAGAAAGATGAGAGGATTGGAAGAAGAGAAAGAGATTACGAGGTGATCAGGGGAATCAAACTGAACAAGATCATGAATGGGATGAGGCTTGATGATAAGATGATGAGAAGGCTCCAATCTAACAGAAGACCAGAAATTCCCGAGGCTAAAAGAGATTGTTTTTCCGAAGTAAACATCGCTCGGGTTCCCAAGCAGTCCAACGCGGGCGTAGGATTTGCGTTCAATCACGCCTTCCCCGGTTGAGTTCATCTTTTGATCCATTTTTTCCACATGCACTTCCAGCACCAACCAAACCAAAAAAAAAAAAAAAAAAAACAAAGCAGGCAGCTTTGAGTGCTTTGTTTTTGTATTTGGTTTTGCTTTGTTTTTATGCATTACGTGGTGACACGTGGGCTCCACTTGCAGTTGGATCTCATCTGGGCTTCCGGCCTAAAACCTTTCTTTAACACTTTGTTCTTATCTTTTTAATTATAGATAACAACGTGGTGTCACGTCATTAGGGTAAATTATATATTCGTCTTATTATTTGTGTGCGATGTGCCTAATTATTCTTTTTAATAATATTATTTTTAAAATTTAAACTCGTATTTTTTTTAAAGTGTACTGTACTTATCAATACATCTAACACTTATTGGTAAGGTAAACTATTTGTTTAGCGGATAATATATTCTCGTGTATAAATATTAATGATTCAATTATTTTCTTCTGACAAGACCTTATATATAATTATGTTTTGTTTCTATCATCAGCAAAATATACATGAGTTTTTTTTTTCACAACCTAAAACCGATAGAGTTAGAATTAAAGATTAAAAAGACAAATGTAAGTATTTAAAAATAAAGTTAAATTTATAATTAGTTTATTTTTAATTTTTTATATAATAAAAATAAAAAAAATTGGGGGGCATGGGCTCTTTTTAGTTTTTACCTCCGCATACCTCAGGAGTCCAATGCTTAGCCATTGAGCTAGGTAAAATAAGTAAAAAAAAAAATACAATTATAGTTCCCGGAGTATCAAAATAAAGACCTCTTATATAAGGGCCTTGTGTTTAACCATTAAACTAAGCCAATAATTATGATTATTACCATCAAAACTATTATATCAGTTAAATTGTGTCACCATCAAAATGTAATTGAATAATTATATAAAATTAAAATTTTTATAAATTAAATTTATAATATTTATTTCGCATAGAATTTAAAATTTAAATTGTTTGAAAATAATTATGTAGATTTAAATTTATTATTTAAATTTTTATATTGTCTAATACAATATTATAAAAAAAATATTTAACTTCAAAATTATCAATATTTTTATATAACCACTTATATTTGATTCATTCGTTGATTAATTTGGATTGGATACTACAGAGGCTCATTATGAGAATATCTTCATATTGAGAAAAATGACACTCAACAAAATGTTTCTTTCCCTCTTTGTGAAGTTTTTTTTTTGAAAGGAAATTGATTGTACGACTTTATTGATGAAGAACATACAATCTAATGCATAGACGCAAGCCTCATTAAAAAACCTCCCTAAACCTAAATGGAAAAAAAGAGTACGATGCGTCCATGCTAATAACAATGTAACACCCGAAGTGATCGACCACTAGGAATCGAAATAGAAGCACCAAACACAAAACCTTGATAAGGCATCCCACTAAAATACTAACCAAACTCAACACATAACCAATACAAACATTTTTTCCACTCAATCTTCACTCAATCTTCCACACAAAACCTTGATAAGGCATCCCACTAAAATACTAACCAAACTCAACACATAACCAATACAAACATTTTCCAGAACCACTCAATCTTCCACCAGATCACCCAGCAGACCCTGCAATAACATATGACTCGCAAAACACCCACCAACCCCCTAATTGGGGGGCGAAAATAACCAATATGTGGCACGTTACATTCTTTTAGAGCATGTTGATATTGCACAACACCGTTTTGGTGACACAAACACCACTCGAGGAGTGATTCATCATAGAAACACTACATGTAAATCGCCTAACCTATAAAATCACCTCCAACAACATCACCGAGCAGTAATGAAAATCATCAAACTTTGCCACCCTCAAATCACATCTTACACCAAATGAAAAGTAAATGATAATCCCCCTAAAACTCCATAAACAACATCAAATTAGAGAAACTTTTTCACATATCTGACACCATAAAATAACACGGTCCATATTAGATCACACCATCCATGAAAATAAACGGTCAGCACCCACATGAAAAAACACATCTAAATAGACCCTATCTAAAACAAGAATACACTTTCATTCCCCTTGCTTCTCTAAATCTTTTCCCTACAATATTGCCAAATCAGCCTTTCTCGCACCATTAGATGTTTTGCATCCCTGCTCTAACAAAATCGTCTAAAGCATCCTCAATGCCAAAAAATTTAATACCAACTTGTTTACCTAACGCCAACACTTTCTTGGCAGACCGTATAAAAATTTGTTCGAGCTATGTCAGAATTAGATGGGGAGACGCCATTTGTAACACCCTTAACGTATACTCGTAGTACGAATACACATTAAGGATATCACAATATTATTTAATAGAGTTCTAGGCTTGTAAATTTTTAAATTTTTTTAAAACATCTGACATAAAACTAGTTTATAAAATAACCCTTTCTCGACTTTTGAGGTATTCATAGCCTATTTGCAGATTGCTAGTTTTGACCCTGAATTGGTTTATAAAACATGTTGGTCAGCTATTAAAATAAGTATGTAACTTAGGGTGAAAACTAGGTACACTACCTAGGCCCTTTCTTGAATTTAAAATTGTTACGCTATAAACGATAAAAAATGTTACCCGATTAAATATCATCACCGGTAATTCTTTAACCATGCGAATAATTCATATTTATTTGACTATTAATCAACTTATACATTTAAAACAACTAACGAATAAATTGATACATGCCACTAGAGAATATCATAAATTAGAATGTCTTACTGATGTTTGGTAGATTGCAGCTTGATCAACATGCTTGATTCCTCTTCCGGTAAGTTTCCAATAACCTACGTGTGAAACAACACACGCTAAGTATTCACTTAGTGAGGCAAAGCATATAAGGTTATCAAATAACTGGCATGAACATAATTCAAGGCTTATTTTTATATCTAGCATATTTAAGTATAACTGATAAATTACTTGAATTAAGTTCATCATGTTTACTTGACATACTTCAACATGCTTCTCATAGCATAATATAACCGGTTTCTAAGGCATTTCATGGAAAACTTTATCATAATTCTAATTATTTGCCTAACATATCAAACAAAGAAATATAGATATTACTGAGCTTAACATAATCGAGAAAATACCGATTTTACGAAAAAATACAGAGATATACAGAGAGTACGGAGAACCTATTATTTCTCGTACTTAGTACCAAAACTTTGCAGGAAACTTAGTACATAACGAAATTTGCTAAGCTCACTAGCTCGATTACCTGCATTTTTATTAATCTTTTAAATTTGCCCAAAGTATACTTTATGAGACCTTAGGTACGCGAGTCATTTGAAATATGACACCGTGGTGCCAAATGAAATAGACAGATGAGTACGTACTCGAGGACGCTCTTTGCTCCTCATATAATCAATGACGCTCTTTGCTCATCATTTAAGCACCTCTTTAGTGCACTTAGCACCATGGACTTAGATCCCTAAGGTGGATGTGACACCATAGTAGTCACAAAATAGACAAATATCAGAACAGAATGATGCAACTGCTAAGACTCTATGGCATGCCAACTATACCGAGGACTCTCACTTTGTAATACTTGAGCATACATATATATGTATATCATGATCAAAAGTTATCATATCAGATGTGATCAATAAATCATAATGGCAGTTCATAACCCAAATAATATAAGGTATACTGTAACAAAGATATCTATCAGAGCATTGACAATGTATTATACATATTACTTGCTTTTACCATATTCAAATAACATATCAGTTATAGTGATTATCATAACATTTCACAAATAAGTTCTCATACTTAAAACAGTATGTTATTCAAGCCATATTAGCTTATTTATTAAGAAAAAATTTCCAGTCAGTGATCATGTATCAAACATGTAATACCCCAAAGTTTGCTTGTTAGTTGATTTATATTTGCTTTATATGTGCTTGGTGATTAGTTTGCAAAGTTCTTAAAATTGATAGTTTTAGTTTGGTGACTAAAACGTAAAATTTCAAAGTTTGGTGACAAAAGTGAAAGGTTGGGAAAATTATAAGGACCAAAATGGTAATTTTCCCAATAATAAATTTTATGGTAAAAATGAATAGTTTAGATCAGAAGAATAAATTCAGCGGGAATCGGATTTTTGGTACGAGAATTGTGTAAAAAGCTAGTAAAGGTATAAGTTTTGGTAAATTTTTCGGGTAAGTATTCGAACTCGGAAAATTATGAAATTTTAATTGGAGCCTTAGTTAGACTCAAGGAACCTTGTGCTGAAATTTGAGAATTTTCTGAGACTGTTTAGATTCGATCATATTCGATACCTTATTAATTATCGGTATTTCGAATCGAGTCTAAATTTTAGAGATGGGCCCCATTGGAGTTGGAAAATTTATAAAATATTCATTTTGAATATTTTATTATGTTTTGGTTGGTTTCTTGAGGCTGGTTGAATTTCAAGAGAACTAATTAGTTTTCTACTAGTTAGTTAGAATCTAACTATAGTCAAATTTGATTTAGTCAAATGATGGATAAGATTAATTAAATGAATAAAAAAATCATTTAATTATATGACACTTGTCATGGTAGTAATTAAAGATGAATACATGTGGCTTGGTTTGATTTATTTTTAAGTATTTGGTAATTAATAATGCCAAATGGCATTATTAAAGAAAAATAAAAAGGATAAATATGATTAAAAAAATCAAATCATTATCTTCATTCTTCCAGCAAGCTTCGAAAGCCTTAGCCAAGGGAGAAAAAAAATTTCAAGATCATTTTTTAGCTTACAAGGTTAGTTTTAAGGTTTTGCTATTAGATAAGAAATTAATCTCCTTGATTTTCTCTACATCTTGATATAATTTTTGCTTAGTTTCCATGTGTTTTTGTTGAGTTTGGAGGATTGGTTAGATGAAGAATTATGGGGAAACTATGGCAAAATTTTTGGTTTGAGGTTGGAAATGATGAAATGGAAGTGATTCAAGTATATTTTTGTTGTTAGATTAAAGAAAAAAGTCTTGATTTTTAAAGAGGAAATTTTAGGGTTTTTGATAAAAATTGAATTGGAAGGTGTTGTAGAAGAAAGAATTGTTTAGAATGATGATATAAATGGTTTGGAGTGAAATCCCTAATTAATTTGGCATTAGGGACCAATTTGCAAATTTTGAAAAGTTTGGGGACTAAATTATAAAGTTTGTTTTTGGAGTGTAGTGGCTTGAAAAATCAAGTTAAGTGGTTTGGAGGCTTAATTTGAAATTTTTGGTGACTTTGGGACTTGATTGTAATTTTCGGAAATATTAGTGACCAAGTTGGAAATTTCTAAAGCTTAGGTCCTTGAGTGTATTTGATGAAAAATGCAAGGATTTAGCTTGAAATTGATGTTAGAAGTTTGAAAATGTCCTTAGGGACTAAAATGAAAAGTTTGGAAATTTTTATAAAAAGTGTGAAAAAAATTGGTTCGAATATGGAAATTTTTATCGAATCAATTTTATTGATTTTAGATAATTATTGGTTATTTCCATTATTATTGGTGAATTGGGAATATTCTAACATATACTTTGAAATGGTATATGTTATGATTTTTGTAGATGATTAGTCAAATCGGGGACATAATAATCGAAAGGGCAAAGAAAAAGTACATGACTGAAATCGAGTAGTGAGGCATTTTGATACAAGGCAAAGGTGAGTGCATGCATGTTTTTATAATATGTGATAGGAAGACTTGCGATAAGTCGACCTAAAAAGATAGTTATTTTTTTTAAAGTATGAAATTATTTTAAATGATACTTGTCTCGTATTTTTAAAGAATGGCAGCATATTGTAAAATGGAAATGGGCGTATTGGAGTATGAACTGCTCCTTTACGATTGAGTTACATGATTTAAATTATAATGCCATGCTAGCCCTTATGTTATTGCATGAAATATTTTTATATTTGCCCTTGGTCATGAGTAGACAGTATTGTGGTATACCATTAGAGTCACATGATTTCGACATGTCGCTTGTTTTCGATACCTTCGGGTGTCGCTCGTTTTCGATACCTTCGGTGTCGCTCGTTTGATACTTTATTGTGTCGCTTGTTCGATACTCTAATGTGTCGCTCGTTTAAATCACTTCGGTGGCGCTTGTTTTCGTCATTTAATTGTGGCGCTCGTAAAGAATAGTACTTTTAGTACACGACTCGTATATTAGTCACTCAATATTACCTTGGGCTATACGATTTTTAATTGATGAATTAAATTATGTTTCAACATAATATGATATGTTTTTTTTCCTGCATATTATGAAATGTATTATGAAATTTAATAGGTTTTACAAGTATCATAAATTGTTTATGGTTTATTTCATGTTACTTACCTTATGCCTCACTGAGTATATTCTCAGCGTGTATTTTGGTGATACGCGTAGGTTGCCGGAATAGCTAGTGGGATAGCTTTTGCATCGATCGGGTAATAGGGCCTACAACGCAGACAAAGTATTTTTTCTTGTATCTATGGCATCCTATTTTATTGTATTTAGTGGCATGTAATTAAGTAACCTATCAGTTTTGTAAAATTTTAAATCCGGCTTGCCTTGTAATAGTTCGAAATTAAAACACGATTTATATAATTATAATACTTTATGCTTATCTTTTAAATTGACAATATTAGTATTATGAGTTAAAAAATAAATAAATTTGTTAGCCTAAATTTAGCATGGTAAGTATATTGTATATTTTCTGTGACATTCTCGATTCATATTCGTGTACGGATACGGGTCGGGGGTGTTACATTTATTGGTATCAGAGCTATAGGTTTAGCCGGTTCTGGATTTATTTTTGAGTAATGAAAGTGTTTTAAAGTGTACATGCCACTAGGATGTCGTTTATGCTTGAAAATGATATTTGTTTAGTTGATGCAATTGCTTATGAGTTTAGTGAATGTTATGAGTACAGATGTCGGAAGGAGAGGGTTCCCGACACGCTGCAGAGCAGGCAAGGCCTGAGATTGTTCCTGATGCCGGAGAAGAGGTCCAGCAGCCGGGAACGCCGGTTCAGGATCAGGGCACATTTTTGCAGACTCTGAATGCTATATTGAATAGACCTCATCGACTGAATGTGCCAAAGGAGCTAAAGACACTTGAGGCTTCGAATTTTAAAGGAGAAGAAGATGGTGATCCACTCTCAATCGATACATGGCTTAATGATGTAAAATCTATATTAGCTCGCATTGGATGCGATGATCGAGGATAGCTTGATGGTGTAGTTTCTCTATTGAGAGGGTCAGCTCTGATCTGGTGGAACACCATTACAGCTCGTGTACACGAGGAGATCACCTGGCAGTTTTTCCTTCGAGAGTTTTGAAGGAAATATATCGGAGCTATTTTTGTTAGAGAGATGAGACAGCAGTTCATTGATCTGAAGCAAGAAGGACGGTCGATTTATGAGTATGAGTGTGATTTCAACCGTCTGAGCCGATTTGTTGCTGAGCTGCTACCTACTGAGAGAACTGTTATAGACAGTTTCATTGGTGGTTTGGATTCGAGATATCAGGAGGTGTTAGTGGCCAACCCTATCCAAGATTTTCAGGATACTGTTAATAAAGCCAAAGCGATGGAGAATGTTCGAGACAAGGCCGAGAAAGAGACGTCTGGGTAGAAAAGAGGAGCTGAATCATCTTTTACTTCGCGATCAGCTAAGCGAGGTAAAGGTAATTTTCAGCAAGGTAAATCGGATATTCGGCATCTCGAGGTCGGACCACCAAGCCGGAAAGTCTAAGGGTACTTCGCAAAGAATTCGAAATAGATCGGGAGCTCCACAAAGCAAAGCACCGTAATCGGTATCATCGTGGAGAGTGCCGAAAAGTTACAATTGCCTGTTTCAACTGTGGAGAGATGGGACACTTTGTTCGAGATTGTCCAGCTCGTGAAGACAGATCGGTCCAGACAGAGAGATCAGTGGGTATGCAGGGAGGCCGAGGCCGTGGATCTGCAGGTTCGTCTCGGACAGGTTCCAGGAAAGATGACAGAGCTTCTGCTCGAGTCTATCATATTCGGACTCGTGATGACCGAGATGATCGGGAGGATCCTGACATCATCATAGGTACTTTTCTACTTTATGGTGAACCTGTTTTTGTTTTGATAGACACTGGATCCACACACTCCTATGTTAGTGCTAAATTGGTACGGGATAGAGGAATTCCTGTAGTGTCTACTCAGAGTGATGTGATAGCTGTCAATCCACTTGGTCAAAGTGCTCGGGTAACCAGGGTGTGTAAAGACTGTTCACTGATAGTTCAGGGACATGAGTTTTCAGCTGATTTATTGGAGTTATCTTTTGATGATTTGGAGATTATTCTGGGTATGGATTGGCTTCATGCCCATGATGCTACTGTGAGATGTCGTCAGCAACAGTTGATTTTGAGGGCAGCTGATGGATTAGAGATTATAGTTTTGGGAGAAGGATCTCGGTGTTTGCAGAATGTGATTTCAGCCCTTAAAGCTAAAAAGTTGTTGGAACAGGGTTGCCAGGCTTTTCTGGCACATGTAGTGGATAATCAAAAGGATGGTAATGATCTCGGTGCCATTCCGACAAAGACGAGACTTTCGGATGTGTTTCGAGGAATTGCCAGTTTGGCACCGGAAAGGGAAGTTCAGTTTGGAATTGAGGTAATTCTAAGGACTGAACCAATATCGATGGCTCCATATAGAATGGCACCGGCAGAGTTAAGAGAATTGAAGTCACAATTGCAAGAACTGCTGGATAAAGGGTTTATTCGTCCTAGTATTTCACCGTGGGGAGCACCGTGTTGTTTATTAAAAAGAAAGATGGTTCGTTGCATGTCGTGTATTGATTATCGACAATTGAACAAAGTGACTATTAAAAATAAGTATCCACTACCGAGAATTGAAGATTTGTTTGATCAGCTAAAAGGAGCAGCAGTGTTTTCCAAGATTGATCTTCGATCAGGCTATTATCAGTTGAAAGTCAAAGAGGAGGATGTTTCGAAGACAACTTTTCGAACAAGGTATGGTCATTACGAGTTTGTGGTTATGCCATTCGGTCTTACTAATGCTCCAGCTGCATTTATGGACTTGATGAACCGAGTGTTTCAACCATACCTTGATCAGTTTGTAGTGGTCTTTATTGATGATATTTTGGTGTATTCGAAGACCAAAGAAGATCATGATGTGCACATGCGAATAGTATTGCAGATTTTGAGAGAAAAGAAGTTGTATGCCAAGCTCTCAAAATGTGAGTTTTGGCTGTCCGATGTGGCTTTCTTAGGACACATTGCTTTCAGTTGAGGGGATACGAGTTGATCCTAAGAAAGTACAGTCCATCCTTGAATGGAAAGTTCCCAAGAATATTACCGAGGTTCGTAGTTTCTTGGGATTGGCTGGATACTATCGTAGGTTTGTCAAGGATTTTTCTTTGATAGCTGCTCCGCTTACCAAATTGTTGAGAAAAGATGTGCCATTTGTTTGGAATGATAAATGCCAAGAGAGTTTTGATCATTTGAAGAAAGTTTTAACAGAAGCTCCAGTATTAGTTCAGCCTGAGTCGGGTAAGGAATTTATTCTGTACAGCGATGCATCTTATATTGGTTTGGGTTGCGTGCTGATACAAGAAGGAAAGGTGATTGCTTATGCTTCCCGACAGCTGAAAACACATGAGAAGAATTATCCGACACATGATTTGGAGCTTGCTGCAGTAGTGTTTGCTCTGAAAGTTTGGCGACATTATCTATACGGTGAGCGTTGTCATGTTTACACTGATCACAAAAGTTTAAAGTATCTGATGACTCAGAAAGAGTTGAATTTGAGGCAACGAAGATGGTTGGAGCTAATCAAAGACTATGATCCGGTTATTGATTATCATCCCTGAGAGAGCTAATGTTGTAGCAGATGCTTTGAGCCTAAGACATTTGCTACATTACGAGCTATGAATGCTCAGTTGAAAGGACAATCGATGGTTCATTTTCGTGGAATTAAGAATAAAATCAGCATTGTTGGACCGGATTAAAGAAAGTCAGCAGCAAGATAAAGAATGTAATCTTGAAAGATTAAACAAGTGGAATCGGGTGAAGTGAAGAATTATGATATTAGACCCGATAGATGTCTTTATTATAAAGACAGGTTGTATATCCCCTCAAGATGCTAAGTTGAAATGGGATCTGCTTATGGAAGCTCACTATAGTCCATTGACTATACATCCAGTGGAAACAAGATGTATCGATTTGATAAGTCGATCTTGGTGGCCGTGTATGAAGAGAATGATTTTGTTTGTTGCTAAATGTTTGACCTGTCGAAGAAGGTGAAAGCAGAGCATCAAGTGCCATCGTGAAATCGCTGCGATCTATTTCGCTCCCGAAATGGAAGTGGGAAAGGATTACGATGGATTTTATCACAGATCGCCTCGACTCCCGAGTAGAAGGATTATATCCGGGTAATTGTGGGCCACATTAACCAAGACAAATTAATTTCATACCAGTTCGGACAGATTATCAGATGAGCAGGTATGCTGAGTTGTATATTAAAGAGGTGGTTCGACTTCACGGAGTACCCTCATCTATAGTGTCTGACAAAGATCCCAAGTTTTGGAAAGCATTACAAAAGGCAATGGGGACACGTTTGCATTTCAGTACAACCTTTCATCCTCAGACTGATGGTCAGTCAGAATGGGTGATTCAGATCCTTGAGGATATGCTGAGAGCTTTTGTTATTGAATTTGAGGGATCTTGGGAAAAGTACTTGTCGTTGGCAGAATTTGCTTATAATAACAGTTATCAGGCAAGTATACAGATGACACCATTTGAGGCATTGTATGGCAGAAAGTGTAGATCATCGTTGAATTGGTTCGAGTTACAGGATTACAAGATTTTAAAGCCTGATCTGTTACAAGACACAGAGGAAAAAGTAAAGATTGTGCAAGAAAATCTTAAAAAGGATGCAGACCGACAAAAAGCATATGCGGATTTGAAAAGAAAAGATATCCAGTTTAAGGTGGGAGAAAAGTGTTTTTAAAGGTTTCTCCTTGGAAGAAAATCATGAGATTTGGACACAAAGGAAAGTTAAGTCCTCGATACATTGGACCGTATGAGATTTTAAAGAAAGTGGGCCCTGTTGCTTATCAGTTGGCTCTTCCACCGGAAATGAGTAAAATCCATGATGTTTTTCATGTCTCCATGCTTCGAAGGTACCGATCAGATCCATCCCATATGATTGCACCCGATGAGATCGAATTACAGTCAGACCTGACGTACGAGGAAGAACCAGTCAGGATATTAGCTTATGGTACTAAAGAGTTGAGAAACAAGCGGATACCTTTGGTTAAAGTCTTGTGGCGTAATCATAAAGTTGAAGAAGCGACATGGGAGACGAAGGAAATGATGGAGAAGCAATACCCACATCTGTTTAAACCAGGTACGCTTTGAAAATTCGAGGACGAATTTTCTTAAGGGGGAAGAATTGTAATACCCCAAAGTTTGCTTGTTAGTTGATTTATATTTGCTTTATATGTGCTTGGTGATTAGTTTGCAAAGTTCTTAAAATTGATAGTTTTAGTTTGGTGACTAAAACGTAAGATTTCAAAGTTTTGTGACAAAAGTGGAAGGTTGGGAAAATTATAAGGACCAAAATGGAGCCTTAGTTAGACTCAAGGAACCTTGTGCTGAAATTTGAGAATTTTCTGAGACTGTTTAGATTCGATCATATTCAATACCTTATTAATTATTGGTATTTCGAATCGAGTCTAAATTTTAGAGATGGGCCCCATTGGAGTTGGAAAATTTATAAAATATTCATTTTGAATATTTTATTATGTTTTGGTTGGTTTCTTGAGGTTGGTTGAATTTCAAGAGAACTAGTTAGTTTTCTACTAGTTAGTTAGAATCTAACTATAGTCAAATTTGATTTAGTCAAATGATGGATAAGATTAATTAAATGAATAAAAAAATCATTTAATTATATGACATTTGTCATGGTAGTAATTAAAGATGAATACACGTGGCTTGGTTTGATTTATTTTTAAGTATTTGGTAATTAATAATGCCAAATGGCATTATTAAAGAAAAATAAAAAGGATAAATATGATTAAAAAAATCAAATCATTATCTTCATTCTTCCAGCAAGCTTCGAAAGCCTTAGCCAAGGGAGAAAAAAAATTTCAACATCATTTTTGAGCTTACAAGGTTAGTTTTAAGGTTTTGCTATTAGATAAGAAATTAATCTCCTTGATTTTCTCTACATCTTGATATAATTTTTGCTTAGTTTCCATGTGTTTTTGTTGAGTTTGGAGGATTGGTTAGATGAAGAATTATGGGGAAACTATGGCAAAATTTTTGGTTTGAGGTTGGAAATGATGAAATGGAAGTGATTCAAGTATATTTTTGTTGTTAGATTAAAGAAAAAAAAGTCTTGATTTTTAAAGAGGAAATTTTAGGGTTTTTGATAAAAATTGAATTGGAAGGTGTTGTAGAAGAAAGAATTGTTTAGAATGATGATATAAATGGTTTGGAGTGAAATCCCTAATTAATTTGGCATTAGGGACCAATTTGCAAATTTTGAAAAGTTTGGGGACTAAATTATAAAGTTTGTTTTTGGAGTGTAGTGGCTTGAAAAATCAAGTTAAGTGGTTTGGAGGCTTAATTTGAAATTTTTGGTAACTTTGGGACTTGATTGTAATTTTCGGAAATATTAGTGACCAAGTTGGAAATTTCTAAAGCTTAGGTCCTTGAGTGTATTTGATGAAAAATGCAAGGATTTAGCTTGAAATTGATGTTAGAAGTTTGAAAATGTCCTTAGGGACTAAAATGCAAAGTTTGGAAATTTTTATAAAAAGTGTGAAAAAATTGGTTCTAATATGGAAATTTTTATCGGATCAATTTTATTGATTTTAGATAATTATTGGTTATTTCCATTATTATTGGTGAATTGGGAATATTCTAACATATACTTTGAAATGGTATATGTTATGATTTTTGTAGATAATCACCAAATCGGGACATAATAATCGAAAGGGCAAAGAAAAAGTACAGGGCTGAAATCGAGTAGTGGGGCATTTTGATACAAGGCAAAGGTGAGTGCATGCATGTTTTTATAATATGTGATAGGAAGACTTGCGATAAGTCGACCTAAAAAGATAATTATTTTTTTAAAGTATGAAATTATTTTAAATGATACTTGTCTCGTATTTTTAAAGAATGACAGCATATTGTAAAATGGAAATGGGCGTATTGGAGTATGAACTGCTCCTTTACGATTGAGTTACATGATTTAAATTATAATGCCATGCTAGCCCTTATGTTATTGCATGAAATATTTTTATATTTGCCCTTGGTCATGAGTAGACAGTATTGTGGTATACCATTAGAGTCACATGATTTCGACATGTCGCTTGTTTTCGATACCTTCGAGTGTCGCTCGTTTTTGATACCTTCGGGTGTCGCTCGTTTCGATACTTTATTGTGTCGCTTGTTCGATACTCTAATGTGTCACTCGTTTCGTCACTTCGGTGGTGCTTGCTTTCGTCATTTAATTGTGGCGCTCGTAAAGAATAGTACTTTTAGTACACGACTCGTATATTAGTCACTCAATATTACCTTGGGCTATACGATTTTTAATTGATGAATTAAATTATGTTTCAACATAATATGATATGTTTTTTTTCCTGCATATTATGAAAAGTATTATGAAATTTAATAGGTTTTACAAGTATCATAAATTGTTTATGGTTTATTTCATGTTACGTACCTTATGCCTCACTGAGTATATTCTCAGCGTGTATTTTGGTGATACGCGTAGGTTGCCGGAATAGCTAGTGGGATAGCTTTTGCATCAGATCGGGTAATAGGGCCTACAACGCAGACAGGTTATTTTCTTGTATCTATGGCATCCTATTTTGTTGTATTTAGTGGCATGTAATTAAGTAACCTGTCAGTTTTGTAAAATTTTAAATCCGGCTTGCCTTGTAATAGTTCGAAATTAAAACACGATTTATATAATTATAATACTTTATGCTTATCTTTTAAATTGACAATATTAGTATTATGAGTTAAATAAATAAATAAATTTGTTAGCCTAAATTTAGCATGGTAAGTATATTGTATATTTTCTGTGACATTCTCGATTCATATTCGTGTACGGATACGGGTCGGGGGTGTTACAAAACACATCACTTATTCTTATTTTTTTTATGAACATAACATATCATAAATAATTCTTTAGTCATATGTCATATCATGTCATGCATAATTAAGGTTGGCTTATCAGAAGCCTCCCTCTATCACATGCATAATTACGTAATAATTAAGGCACTCACCTTGGCCACTTAACACAATGCCTCACTAAGTCCTAGTTCGATCATTTCTTTCATAATACCTCGAACCTTCTTTGATTCGGACTTGACTTCATTAATCACATGAATAAAATAAAATATTTATTAGATTCAAATCTAACAATACCTTAAACATGTTGTCTAATATAACCATTCGAATATAAAATTTCCAAATATTTTCCTTTCTTCCTTGTACTGTTCAAAAATCATTATGGTCATTAATGACCAATTTGAACTTTCAATAATTCTTCTGAGCTTGCTAACTAACATTTAAATACAAAATGTTTCAAATTCCATTTTTTGACAGCTTGCGCTACCTTTAAAGATTTACTTGTACAAGGCATAATACATATTGGATCTTAATTTCTTTTATGCTGGAGAAAATAGATTCGATAATGGTTCTAACAGTATAAGTAACATAAATTAATAAAATCTACAAAAATTATGAAAATTCCTTACATTCACGTTACAGAGTTGTCCAGGTTTAAACTGCTCTGTAATTTTTATGACCTTCATTCGATTAAAAATTCATATCTTTTAACTCGAAACTCGAAATCAGTTTTCGTTTGTTGGAAACGAAACTAGACTAACAAATCTTTACAACGGTATAAAATTCATCATCTAACCATTTTTATAGAATTTATGGAGAATTTTAAAACTTACTTCCATAATTCAAATTCCAACATAACTTTCCATGAATAACTTCTAATTTACACCAACTTCTCCTTATTTCTCTACTTGTCAATTTAGACCCATCACTTTACTTCAAATGGCTAGAATAAAGCTTGTATTCATATGTTCTTTTTACATCCTATATTAAAATAAGCTTAAACCTTTACTCCTCTAATTTCTCTTAATTTGTCAAAATGGTCACCAAATTTCCAATATAAGGATTCAAGCTTCTTAACTTTGCAAATTAGTCCTCAAATCAACATTACTACCTTAATTCCATCATTTTAACTAAAAATCAGATTTACTCCTACATATCCTCTTTTCCGAATAGACCATTCAAGTTTGACAAGTTGTCAAAACGATCACTAATGCAAATAATCATCGGTTTAGCATTCTAACTTCATTTTCATGTCTCTAAAATCATTAATAATATAGATACACATCAAATTCATAAAAATCAGATCTGGTCCCTTAATTTTAAAGCTTGCTAAAATGGTCCCTATGTATTTAACTTAGGGTTTTGCTTCCAAACAACAAATCAAGCTTACTAGATCATCAATTCAACATCACAAACCCTAAGTTAGACTTGAATCCATAAACCCTAATCTTCTCTGTACAAACCGAAATATGTAGGGTTTAAATCCCAACTCAATAACATGATTCTAACATCATACAAGCATGATTCTAACTTAAAATCAACCATGGATTCATAAAATCATAAAAGCCCCAATTTGTTCATAAACCCTAATTTCTTCCTTATATCAAATCTCATCAACCAAGCAAGTATTCTATGAATTATTTACATCAAAAGATAGAGCTTGAAGAGTAGGACAACTTTGTAGTTCGAAAGATTACCTGAAAATCGCGATTCGGGGCTTAAATCGAGCTTGTAAATTTTTTCTCTTCATTTTCTCTTCACCACGGTTTTGGAGGGTATTTGGCTGATAATTCCCTAATATTTAATGTATTTAAGACACTTGTATTATGAAAAAATGAATTTTTAATTCAATAAATTCCATTTTCCAAAAATACCCTCAAACTAGATCTATATTTCTAATTTGCCATTTTGTAACATTACAACTAGACTTAGTTGGATTCTAATCAGCCACTATTCATCAATAAAATAAATCTCAAAATTCCTTCCATGTCCCTTTTAGGTGAAATGACCAAAATACCCTTTACCAATCAACTTATTCATAAAATTGCCATTCTATGTCATTTCAATCGATTTAAATTTTTCCCGATCTTTTTAACATCCAAATATTCATAAAATGATATTTTATGACTCTTCTAAGGTCCATGGAACTATCTCTGAAATTTTAGCCTAATTCGATTATTAGAATATTTTTCTGAACTTTATCGCTTTATAGCCATTAATACAAACTCCGTACGAAAAATTCGAGTAACACGAAAATGTAATTCTTGGGGGCAAACTATTCACTTAAGGGGTTAAAATACATAGCTTTTGAAAATTACACTTTGATCCCTGAACTTTTCTAAAGTTTACACCTTAGCCATAAAACTTTCAAAATTTACATATTGGTCACTAGCCAAAATTGGGATATTACAAGTATCTCCCCCTTAAGAAAATTCATCCTCGAATTTTCAACACGCACCTGGTTCAAAAAGGTGAGGAAATTGCTTTCTCATATCTTCTTTTCTTTCCCAAGTCGTTTCCTCAACTTTACGATTTCGTCAAAAAACTTTAACAAGCGAAATTGACTTATTTCCTTAGTTCTTTGACTCCATGTTTTATCATCTTTAACTTCTTTAATTTGCTCAGGGCCAACTACATCTCGATCCTTTGAATTCATTCACACATGCCATTAACATATCCTCTAAAATTTGAATAGTCCGCTCTGATTGTCCATCTGTTTGAGGATGAAAAGTTGTGCTAACATTGAGTTGAATATACAAGGCTCTATGTAAAGACTTCCAAAATTTTAAAGTAAACATCGGATCTCTATTAGATACTATCGAGGCTGGTACTCCATGTAGTCGAGCTATTTCCTTAATATACAACTCAGCATACTTATCCCTAGGGTAATCTATTCGAACAGGGATAAAGTGTGCTAACTTAGTCAATCTATTAACAATCACCCAGATTGAATCCTTCTTATTCAATGTCAAAGATAGTCCTAATACTAAATCCATCATCACTCGTTCTCATTTCCACTGAGAAATGGAAATCAGTTACGATAATTCAGAAGGTACCTAAAGTTCTGCTTTTACTTGTTGACATGTCAGATATTTAGAAACAAACTCATTTATCACTCTTTTCATGCATGGCCATCAATATCGACTCTTTAAATCTTGATACATCTGGTTTCCACCTGAATGTACAATCAAAGGACTATAAGGTACCTCGAAGATAAGTTGTTTCTTCATTTCTTCATCGTTTGAAAAAAATATATTTTTTTTAATACAATCATCCATCAGATTAACTTCAAAGTCTTCGGTTTCACGTTCTTCCACTTATTTAAACCTTAACAAACACTTCTCATCTTTTCTCTAAAAATCTTTTATTCAATCTAATAAAGTAGACTTTATTCTTAACTTAGAAATCAAAGCGCCATCTTCTTTTAATGCCAGTCTCGTATTCATAGCTCTTAAGGCAACAAATGTCTTTCGACTAAAGGCGTTAGCTACCACATTAGCTTTTCCTGAATGATAGTCAATGATCATATCATCATCCTTAAAAAGCTCGATCCACCTTCTTTGCTTCAAGTTCAACTTCTTTTTAGTTAACAAATACTTTAAACTTCTATAATCTGTGTAAATATAGCATCATTTACCATAAAAATAATGACGCTATATCTTTAAAGCAAATACAACTATTTCCAGCTCCAAATCATGAGTAGGATAATTCCTCTCATGCTTCTTAAGTTATCTCGAAGCATAGGCCACTACTTTTCCTTCTTACTTAAGTACACTTCTCAAACCTTTATGAGAAGCATCGTTATAAACCACATAATCTTTGCCCGATTCTGGTTGTACTAATACCGGGGCTTCGATTAATATCTTCTTTAATGTCTCAAAGTTTTATTGGCACTTATCTGTCCAATAGAATGACATATCTTTCCTCAATATCTTAGTCAGTGAGGAGGCAATCATTGAGAAATTCTTTACAAACTTTCGATAATAACCAATAAGTCCCAAGAAACTTCGAACCTCAAAAACATTCTTCAAAGGTTCCATTCAACTATAGTTGGTACTTTCTTGGGATTTACTCTTATCTCTTCTGCCAAAACCACATGACCAAGAAAAGCAACTTCCGGCAACCAAGATTTACACTTTGACAGCTTAGCATATAACTTCTTTTCTCGAAGAGTCTGAAGAACAATGCGAAGATAGGCATCATGTTCTTCCTTTGTCTTTGAATCGAATATATTTTCCTTTCAAGTTTGCATAAGACTTCTATCGATCATTAGTCTTTTTTAAGATTATCTTGTATAATCTTTACTTTTTCTTCCATTTCTTGTAATAGATCTGACTTAATTAATTTATGATCTTCAACTCATACCAATTTAATAGTGATTTACACTTTCGACCATAGAGAGCTTCGTAGGGTTCCATATGTATACTTTCTTGATAACTATTATTATAAGTAATTTCTACTAATGGCATATATCTTTTCCATGATCTCAAACTCAATTATACAAGCTCATAACATATCCTCAAGAAATCTTTCACATACCTTCGATAATAACCAATAAGTCTTAAGAAACTGCGAACCTCTGTAATATTTTTGGGAATTTTCCCAGCCCACAATAGATTGTATATTTTTATGATCGACTCAGATCCCTACAGCTGAAGTAATATAACCTAAGAAAGCCACTTTTAATAACCAAAACTCACTTCAAGTCTTTCTGGTTCAGGTTAATTGATAATCCTAATAGAAAATATATCATTTCCTTTTTCTTATTTCCTTTTATAAATAATCACTGCATGGTCGTAAAGAACTATCTTCCTTCTTTACGAATAATTTTAGAGCTTCTCACAATAGCACACTGGATTGATTATAACTCCAGTCTAACAATTCTTACAGCTGAGCTTTCAACTCTTTTAATTTCTTCTAAAAAAATTTTGAGGTCACTTCTATTGTAAGTACTACTCTGTGGCATTAGTCCACCCAAATACAAACATGTTCCCCTATTAACAATATCACTTCTTATGACTTTTCAATTTTCATATCTTTCAGACCTTCCAATATGATTTTTATCATCCTTTAACTTTAGATAAGTAGTCATCAATTCACCTTTACTATAAAATTTAGGGCACCCAGAAACTTAAACTTTTAACAATCAATGCCCTAACAAATACATATACTGGAGGTTAAAACCTCTCATGTATTTCTTCTAATATCTAAAATAGTATTCTTTACTCTTGTGCTTGAGCTCCTTACCGCATAAGTAGCTCAGCCAAGTCAGAAGTGTAGAACAATACATACTTTACTTCATTTATACTACTACGGGTCTCTTTCTGACCCCCAAGCATTTATATTTCTCAAGTAAAGATACTTCTTCTTCTTCTTACTTCTTTATATCTGAATATCTTAATTTATCAAAGATATTCTTAACATAATTTAATCATAAACTTACAGTCTTACGACTATCTTTTACCTTGAAATGTGAGCCTTTACTATCTAAATTTCTTTGTAAATTATGTTGTTATAAACATAAGCGCATATATAGATGTTAAGGACTAACATCTTATAATTACTGCATCAGCTCCTTACAATGCAGATAACTCAACCCAAACTAAAGTTGATTACAATACTTATTTCACTTTATTGTACTCGCTATGGGTCCTTTATTGACCCCTGAGATTTGTCGATTGACGAAATCTAGTAGTGTCTTATTTTTCTTACTATAATCTTATTCTATCATATACTAATGAGGAGCAGCTTCAAGTCATACAATCAACACATCAATAATATGACATTCTAGGGGCATGTATTTACTGACAACTTATAACAAACTTAGTTTAGCATCTAGAACCGGCTAAACCTGTAGCTCTGATACCACTAAATGTAACACCCTTAATGTATACTCGTAGTACGAATACACATTAAGGATGTCACAATATTATTTAACAGAGTTCCAGACTTGTACATTTTTAAATTTTTTTAAAACATCTTACATAAAACTAGTTTATAAAAAAACCCTTTTGAGGTATTCATAGCCTATTTGCAGATTGCTAGTTTTGACCCTGAACTGGTTTATAGAACATGTTGGTCAGTTATTAACATAAGTATGTAACTCAGGGTGAAAACTAGGTACACTGCCTAGGCCCTTTCTTGAATTTAAAATCGTTACGCTATAAACGATAAATAAAATGTTAACCGATTAAATATCATCACCGGTAATTCTTTAACCATACGAATAATTTATATTTATTTGACTATTAATCAAACTTATACCTTTAAAACAACTAACGAATAATTTGATACATGCCCACTAGAGAATTTCATAAATTAGAATGTCTTACTGATGTTTGGCATATTGCAGCTTGATCAACATGCTTGATTCCTCTTCCGGTAAGCTTCCAATAACCTACGTGTGAAACAACACATGCTAAGTATTCACTTAGTGAGGCAAAGCATATAAGGTTATCAAATAACTAACATGAACATAATTCAAGGCTTATTTTTATATCTAGCTTATTTAAGTATAACTGGTAAATTACTTGTATTAAGTTCATCATGTTTACTTGACATACTTCAACATGCTTCTCATAGCGTAATATAACAAGTTTCAATGACATTTCATGGCAAACTTTATCATAATTCTAATTCTTTGCCTAGCATATCTAACAAAGAAATACAGATATTACTGAGCTGAACATAATCGAGAAAATACTGATCTTACAGAAAAATACAGAGAGTACGGAGAACCTTGTACTTAGTACCAAAACTTTGCAGAAAACATAGTACATAACAAAATTTGCCAAGCTCACTAGCTCGATTACCTGAACTTTTATTAATCTTTTAAATTTGCCCAAAGTATACTTTATGAGACCTTAGGTACGCGAGTCATCTGAAATATGATACCGTAGTGCCAAACGGAACAGACATATGAGTACGTACTTGAGGACAATCTTTGCTCCTCATATAATCAAGACGCTCTTTGCTCCTCATTTAAGCACATCTTTAGTGCACTTAGCACCATGGACTTAGATTCCTAAGGTGGATGTGACACCATAGTAGTCACAAAACAGACAGATATTAGAACAAAATGATGCAGCTGCTAAGACTCTATGACATGCCAACTATACCAAGGACCCCCACTTTGTAATACTTGGGCATACAAATATATTTATATCATGATCAGAAGTTATCATATTAGATGTGATCAATAAATCATAATGGCAGTTCATAACCCAGATAATATCAGGTATACTATAACAAAGATATCTATTAGGGCATTGACAATGTATTATACATATTACTTGCTCTTACCATATTCAAATACCATATCAGTTATAGTGACTGTTAAGTGTTCAAAAATACTATTTTTATTACCCATTTTATTCTTATTATTGCTAGACTTAGGCTCATATTAGTTGCATTATTAGTCATTCATGCATGTTTGCATTGTTTCCTTGGTGGACAAGCTTGATTTCATATTTTGCTCAATTTTGTGGAAAAAAGATACTGCTTTGGTGTGTTTTTGTGTGTGTGTGCAGAATCACTTGCCAAAGCAAGGCTGGAACCAGTTGCCAGGGAAATGCATGAAGGAGATGCCGAGCTAGTTGCCAAGGCAATGAGTGAATGAGAGGCCGAGCTAGTTGCCAGAGCAATTTTCGACAAGGGATAAGATGATATGGCAGTCGAAATTGATGACTAGATAAGCCCAAGATGACGTGAAGCAAAGCTAAATCCCAAACGAGTTTGATTTCCATGAAGTGGTCAAAGAGAAATTAAATCCCAAGAAGATATGAGAAGTTCTAGAAGGAATTTAAATATAATAAAGAATTATATTCCTTAAAGATATTTAATTCCAACTTAACTTCCTCCTCAAAAAAGACTTTGACCTAGCCCTATAAATTAAGGATCAAGCCGTCGACTCCAATGAGAGGGGGAGAGAAGAGAGAAATTTCGACAAGATCAAAGGGGGAGATCTCGACAAAGAGGCTTCAACCATTCTTCATCTTTTTCTTCTTTTGTTCAATTAGGTTTATGCTAGGAATTCTTTGTCTTGTGTTTCTTTGGAACCTAGTCATGAACTAAATATATTTGGCTAAGGTTATTGTGTCTTGTGGTTGTGAGAAACAATTGGATTTTGTTTAGGTAATAAGAGTTTGCACTTTCAATTCAAGGTTTACTCATTCTTGGTTTTTCTTCTTGTTTGCGAGTGAATTGGGAGAGGATCTCGTAACTTCATCTATTTAACTAATATCGGGAGAGTTAGATTCAAGAAACGAATGAGTATGGTCTTTATTCAATATATTGATGGTGAAGATTAATCCGGCTTAGGAATAAGTTAAGGATTTCAACGGCTAAGAGGAGTGCAAGATTGGTTGTTGTTCACCCTTGATTCACGCAGGGATGTATTATCAAGGCATGCACAAATAGCTAGAGTTTCGACTTAGGGATAAGAAGAAACCATTGAAGAACGCTCCGCCGAACCTTGAAGTTGCTGCCCAGCCGCCCAAGTAGTTGCCCAGCTAGTCGCCCAGGCAACCATCGATTAGTTGCCAAGGCAACCCCGCTGTGAAAGTTGCCACGGCAACTGAGTTGCCCTAGCACTCTTTTACCAAGACGATCCAATCGGCTATCACTCCTCAACTCACGATAACTTGGCCTATTGTCTCTCATTTAATTACATCTTCTTTTACTTATTTGCTTTCTAGTTTAGTTTTTAGTTAAAACTCCTACAATCTTCTACTTGTGTTCTTTTACTTTTTACAGTGTAAGAGATTAGATTCTTGAAGTGGCACCAATCCCTGTGGAGACGATATCTTTTATACTATAACTTACGACGTGTACGCTTGCATAATTGCGGAGCACTTATTATGCGCAACAAGTTTTTGGCGCCGTTGCCGGGGATTGGCAATAGCAACTTTGTTTTTATTTTCTTGCACTTTTTATTTTTCTTGTTTAAGATTCAAAGGGTTAACAAACTTTGGTTTTGCATTGGTATATGACCAGTGCGAGACCGATTACACCAATATATCCCTTTGATACAGAAATCGAACGAACCTTGCAAAGACTCATACGAAGGTTAAGAGTAGCAATGGCTAATCAAGACGGCAATATGAATCAGGATGTTCCAGCAGGAGGAGGAGTGATTCTTGCACGAAACAGAACTATTCGAGATTATCTTGAAGAAGATCTTGAAGGACTTAATCCAGGAGTTGTCACACCTGAAATTGAAGCGGACCACTTCGAGTTGAAACTGGTGATGTTTAATATGATCAACACAATTGGTCAATTTGGCCGCCCATCAACTGAAGATGCACGACAACATCTTAAATCTTTCCTCGAGATTTGTAATTCATTCAAAATACAAGGAGTCACCCCTGATATTTTACGACTAAGATTATTCCCCTATTCACTGAGGGATAGGGCGAAAGCATGGTTGAATAGTATTCCTGCCGGATCAATAAGATCTTGGACCGATCTTTGTCGTGATTTCCTTGCTCGATTTAATCCTACAAATTTGACTGATAAGCTTCGTAACGAAATTACTTCTTTTCGGCAGACAGATGATGAATCCATGTACGAGGCTTGGGAGCGATATAGAGAACTTCTACACAAATGCCCCCTACACGGATTCCCAGTGTGGACACAAGTAACAATGTTTTACAACGCTGTGAATACACCAACAAGGATGATGCTAGATGCCTCGACAAACAGCATACTCCTAGATAAGTCGCCGGAGGAAGCAATGCAAATTCTAAACAGGCTTGCCAAGAATGATTATCAATTCCCATCTGCTAGAAGAGGAGGAGTTAGACGCCAAGCCACAATACATGAACTGGGATCACCAGACTCAATTTCGGCACAATTGGCCACTCTAACCAAGATGGTCCAGAACATGCAGAAACCAAACAACACACAAGAGGTCAAGGTAATGGATTCCTCTTGTGAGTTATGTGGTGGTAACCATGATTCTTCTGAATGTATGCAGAATTAAGAGTCCAGCTTTTATGTGGGGAATTACAACCGAAACAACAATGTGATGTCCAATACATACAATCCAGCTTGGAAGAAGCACCCGAATTTTTCATGGAGTAATCCCAACAATGCTCTAAACCAGAACAATCAGAATGCACAAGCATCGGGATTCTAGCAGAATATGCCACGGCAACAGCTGCCGCAGCAACAACTGACAACATCTAGTTATTTGGAAAATTCTCTTAATACTTTTATGTTGAAAACTGAATCTTATATGGCTGAGAATAGTAACTTTATAAAAAGAACTGATGCTTTTATTAACAAGACCGAGATGAGATTGCAAAACCAAGAGGCGACAATCAAATAATTGGAAAATCAAGTCGGACAATTTGCTCAAAACCTGAATACTAGACCGCAAAGAGGTTTACCTAGCGATATTGAAGTCGCAAGAGGAACGGGCCATGAGCAATGTAAGGTGATCACCACTAGAAGTGGCCAACAACTTAAAGAGGCTCAAGCTCGCTCATCAAACAAAACTCTACAAAAAGAACAAGACAAACTCAGCAGCAAGGCCTCAGATGTTGAACCGGGAATTGCCGCGGCAACCAGCGATAAACATGCCTCGGCAACCAGCGATAAGCATGCCTCGGCAACCAGCGATAAGCATGCATCAGCAACTGGCGATAAGGATGCCTTGGCAACCAACGATAGGCACGCCACGGCAACCGCAGTTGACGATGCCTCGGTAACTCCAGTTGCCCCGACAATGCCATCAATCAGGTTCTAGACCAATGAAAGGATCGAAGATATCCAACTTCCACCACTATTCCCGCAAAGGTTGAAGCGAAAAAAGCAAGAATATCAATTCAAGAAGTTTCTTGATATCCTAAAGCAAGTCCACATCAACTTGCCATTGGTTGAAGCAATTGAACAAATGCCGAACTATGCCAAGTTTCTTAAAGACATTGTGTCCAAGAGAACAAGGCTATGAAAGTTTGAAACAGTTGCCGCAACAGAGGGATGTATGGCCATGTTGTACAATCGCAAACCACCCAAGTTGAAGGATCCCGGAAGTTTCACAATACATTGTTCCATTGGAAACCACTATGTCGGGAAAGCATTATGCGACCTTGGAGCAAGCATAAACTTGATGCCTAAATCAGTTTTCCAAAAACTAGGAATCGGGAAGGCAAGACCTACAACAGTTATGCTACAGTTAGCCGACAGATCCTATGTGCATCCAGAGGGAAAAATCGAACACATACTGGTAAAAGTTGATAAATTTGATTTTTCCCGCTGACTTTATTGTTTTGGATTGTGAAGCAGATAAACATGCACCTATCATTCTCGGGAGACCCTTCCTAGCAACAAGGAGAACCTTGATCGATGTTGAAAAGGGAGAACTCACAATGAGGGTGAATGACCAGCAAGTTAAACTAAATGTGTTCCAAACACTAAGGCATGCCGATGATCCGAAAGAATGCCAACTTCTCCATGCCACGACAGAGTTTAACTTCAACGAGGAATTTAGTTACCTCGGCAACTACATTGCCGATCAAGAGGAACCTGAGGAGTATGAAGAACCGATCGATGAGGAACAACAAGAAGAGGCAAATTGGTTAGTCAATCAACCAGGTACATACTTTGAACCACTGGATTACTCAGGTAAGGAATGTAAGCTCGAAAAACCCTCTACTGAAAAACCACCGATTCTTGAGTTGAAATAGTTTCCAGAGCAACTAAAATATGCTTACTTGGGAACCGATAAAACATTGCCTGTAATTATTTCCTCTAAGTTACAGCCTGAGCAGGAAAAGAAGCTGATCAAAATGTTGATGCTACACAAGAAGGCAATAGGGTGGACAATTGCCGACTTGAAGGGAATTAGCCCGGCAGTGTGCATGCACAAGATTTTGTTGGAAGATGATCACAAACCTTCTATTGAGGCCCAGAGGAGATTGAAATCATCAAGTGGCTTGACGCTGGCATCATATACCCTATCTCTGATAGTACATGGGTAAGTCTGGTACAATGTGTACCGAAAAATGGAGGTATAACGGTGGTAAGTAATGAAAACAATGAACTCATTCCAACCAGGACTGTGACCGATTGGAGGGTTTGTATGGATTATCGAAAGCTAAAGAAAGCCACTAGGAAAGATCACTTCCTATTACCCTTTATTGATTAAATGCTTGACCGTCTTGTAGGTAAACCCTTTTAATGTTTTCTTGATGGTTATTCAGGTTACAATCAAATTGCCATAGCACCAGAAGATCAATAAAAGACAACCTTCGCATGCCCATACGGTACTTATGCTTTTCGAAGGATGTCGTTCAGATTGTGTAACGCCCCAGCAACCTTCCAAAGATGTATGATGGCACTTTTTTCAGACATGGTCGAAGACTTCCTTGAGATCTTAATGGATGATTTTTCTGTTTTTGGTAATGACTTCGACAGCTGCCTCGACAATTTAGAGAAGGTGTTGGCAAGATGTGAAGAAATTGATTTAGTCCTTAATTGGGAGAAGTGTCATTTTATGGTAGATGAAGGAATAGTGCTCGGCCACAAGATTTCATCCAAGGGAATTGAAGTAGACAAAGCCAAGGTGGACGTGACGAGAGATTACCCCACCAAGTTCAGTTAAAGGAATCTGAAGCTTTCTTGGACATGCAGGTTTTTACAAGAGGTTCATTCATAATTTTTCTAAAATTACTAAACCCTTGTGCAATTTGCTTGAACATGATAAAGTCTTCAATTTTGATGATTCTTGCACCCAAGCATTCGAAACCCTAAAGGAAAAGCTTACCTCGGCACCCATTGTCGTTTCACCAGATTGGACGCTACCTTTTGAGCTCATGTGTGATGCAAATGATTTCGCGGTAGGAGCAGTCCAAGGCCAACGCAAAGGTAAGACATTTCATGTGATATACTACGCTAGTAAAACTCTTAATAATGCTCAAGTGAATGACACAACAACGGAGAAAGAGTTATTAGCGTAGTTTTTGCATTTGACAAGTTCTGATCCTATTCGATTGGTACAAAGGTAATTGTTCATATGGACCATTCGGCAATTAAGTATCTATTTGCTAAAAAGGATGCCAAACCTCGTTTGATTCGTTGGTTATTGCTTTTACAAGAGTTTGACATTGAAATTAAGGACAAGAAAGGAACAGAAAATCAAGTGGTCGATCACTTATCACGCTTAGAACACAATAGGGAGGAAGACGCGGATTTAGAGATATGTGATGCATTACCGGATGAGCAACTGTTAGTTGCCTCGGCAACCATGGATGCACACGCCTCGGCAACCCCTGATGCCTCGGCAACCATGGATGTGAATGCCTCGGCAACCCTTGACGCTTCAGTAACTCTTGACGCGCACGCCTCGGCAACCCCTGACGCCTCGGCAACCATGGATGCGCATGCCTCGGTAACCCTCGACGTACACGCCTCGGAAATCTTGGAAGCAGTCGCCACGACAGCACATGCCTCGGAAATACCCTGGTACGCAGATTTAGTTAATTTCCTTATTTGTGGTATTTTACCTTATGGCCTTACTCACCAAGGGAAGAAGCGATTCTGCCATGATGCTAAACATTACTTTTGGGACGAGGCTCTTTTGTTTAAACAATGTGCAGATCAGGTTATACACCGATGTGTCCCTGAAGAGAAGTAGCAAAATGTACTCCAGCAATGTCATTCTTCACCCTATGGAGGATATTTTGGAAGAACACGTACTGCGGCCAAATTTTTGCAATCCGGTTTGTATTGGCCAACACTGTACAAAGATGCCCAAGAGTTTTACAAGCAATGTGATCGATGCCAGAGGACGGGCAATATCTCTAGACGACATGAGATGTCGCTCCAAAACATCATCGAGGTAGAATTATTCGATGTATGGGGGATTGATTTTATGGGACCTTTCCCATCTTCATTCGGTAACCTTTACATTCTACTTGCCGTTGACTACGTGTCTAAATTGGTTGAGGCAGCTGCAGTTCCCACCAACGATTCCAATACCGTGCAAAGATTCTTGCAGAAAAATATATTTATACGGTTTAGGATGCCGAGAGTAATTATCAGTGATGAAGGCAAGCACTTCGACAACAAACTCATCACCAAGATGTTACAACGCTTTGGTGTATCTCACAAGATTGCCACGGCATATCACCCACAAACCAATGGGCAAGCAGAAATTTCCAACCGGGAATTGAAGGGTATACTCGAGAAAGTTATAAATCCCTCTAGGAATGATTGGTCAGTAAGACTAGATGTCGCATTTTAGGCATATCGCACTGCATTCAAAACACCCTTAGGCATGTCTCTCTTCCGACTTGTCTATGGCAAAACATGCCATCTACCGGTGGAAATCGAACACAAGGCATATTGGGCAATCAAGACCGTGAATATGGATTGGGAAAGTGCCGGACAAAAGCATTTTTTGGACCTCAATGAGATAGAATAATTATGTGCACTCGCCTATAACAATGCACGAATCTACAAGGAGAAAACAAAGCAATGGCATGACAAGAAACTATTGCCGCGGCAATTCATGCCAGGGCAACTAGTTCTCTTATTCAATTATCGGCTAAAACTTTTCTCGGGAAAACTGAAATCAAGATGGTTGGGACCATTCGAAGTTGTCAAACCATTCTCTCATGGTGCCGTGATAATCAAGTCTATCAATGACGAACATGAATTCAAAGTTAATGGACAAAGATTGAAGCACTACAACGGTGCCCATGTGGAACGTAACAAAGAAGTGGTCACCTTAGGAGATGTATGAGCATGCTCTCCTTTCAATATTTTCTTTTTCCTTTTCTTTTTATTTTTTTTATTTTTTTCTTTTCGAACTATTTTTTAATATTATTTAATTTTGGTTACTTTTTTTCTTTTTAGGATAGATTTATTTATTTTCTTTAAGATTAAGACTACATATTTCTTTCATATTTATCTAATTGTTTTTAAAATTTTAAGTTTAAGAATTTCTTTGCACATCTTTATTTATTTTATTTTATTAGTTTATCTTTAATTTTAATCCTTATTTTATTTGTTTTTGAATTGTAGGAAAAGAGTTCAAGATAAAGAGGAATTTTGATTCAAGAAGGAAACTTCTTCAACAAGGAAATTAATAGGCTGAATCTAAGGCTTATATTAAGCCTCCAATTTTCCCTAAATAAACCCCCTAGCCGTCACCTTTCCCCTAAATCGAAACCCCTTTCTTTTTTATTCCAAAATTAATCCCACCCACCATATTTACTACCTATCTTTTCTATTTAACCCATCACCCTTAACTTCCAAGAAACCTATTCCTACTTTTCATCTTGCAACTCTATTTTTTTGCTTTCTTTTCTTTGTTTTTACCAAACTCACAACCAAGATCATCCATGACATCAAAAATTGAATTTTTGGTTCATCCAAGTTCCTCCAAAGAACCAAGATACAAGAAGTTTGCTACACCGGTGGTTCAAGAAAGATTTCACTCCAAGTTTGAAAGCCGGAAGATTTACAAAAAACAAGGCTTTGAATACTCCAACTCTCATCAAGATTTCGGCCTTGAACCATTCATCTTCGAAATGATTGCACATCAAAAGTGGCAAATCTTTTGCCATCAATCAGAACCGGGTAACATCTCATGGGTAAGAGAATTCTATGCTCACTCACCTAACCCGGATAATCCTTATGTTTTTTTCGTGACAAGGCTATACTCATAAGCCTCGGAAACATCAACACCTTTTATGGGCTCTACATTGAGAAGGACGAGCATCAAGCCTTTGTTGATCAACTCATGCCCAAGGTGCTTCAAGAACTCACTCTACCGGGAACTCATTAGAATGACGGTAAATACAAGGGCACGGTAAATCGTCTTCGACTTAAACCCGAGGCAAAATTATGGAATAAGTTTGTTAAAACTTCTTTAATGCCCACCACACACAATACTACCATTGATACACCTCGTCTTTTGCTCATACATTCTATCTGCATAATCGCATCATTAACATTGGAAAATTATTTGTGATGAGATTTTTGTATGTAGCACAAAAGACAAGGGTTCTCTTTTCTTCCCTTGCTTAATTTCCAATGTTTGCAAGGAGATGCATGTCCCAAGTGAGTCCACTGATGAAAAGGCCCTACCATAGTCCAGTTGGAATCGAGCACAAATCCAAAAGCTAATGGGAGAGGCACCGGTAAAATCCCCAACGCCTTCAATTGTCGTGGCAACTCCTGCCGCCTCGGCAACGCCTAATGCCCAAGCAACTGATGCTCAGGCAACTTGGCCAGCAACCCCAGGACAACTTGAAGCACTCTTACAACCGTTGGCGAACCACCTTAGGCAAATTAAAGACCGACAACTAATGTTCATGCGGTACATGAAGGATCACAATAATGCCATCACCCACGTCATCCTGGAAAAGTACTTGGAAAGCCGCGTGCCGTTCCCAATCTTTCCTGCCGAAATCTTTGCCACGGCAACTAATAAAGCAGTTGACACAGCAACCGCAACAGATGATGCCGTGGCAACCTACACTGCGCCTGCCCAAGCAGTTGCCACGGCAACTAACACTGAAGATGTTGCGGCAACCAAAGCTAAAGACGCCCCAACAACCACTGCAAAAGCCAAAGGTAAAGCACATATGCCCGAATCAACTCGTACTGAATCATTGTCTGATTTTTCAGATTCGGACGAGTCCTCCATTGCACCAACAAAGACAGCACCAATCGAATCCTCCAAGCCCAAGCAAAAAGGCAATGACATTGATGAAGATGATGATGAGGACAACCCCGTACGAGGATCGATTCCACCATCGGCAACAAGGAAGCAACCACCGCGTTCAAGAAAAAGAATCAAGACATCGACCAAAAAGAAACTAATCATCCACGACGACGAACTCTCAGAGTAAGTCCTCGTTTGCATTTTACTTTTCTTTATTGTTATTTTTGTTTTTTTTTCTTTGTTACATGTATTGAGAACAATGCCTCACTCGAGTTTGGGGGGATTGTTATTAGTTAGTTACCATGTTTAGTTGCATTCATCTTAAGTATTGCATTTAGGATACATAAATTGCTCGCCATGCCTTTAGTTGGAACAAGAATTGCCTAGATTTGATGAATATCCGATGATGACTTTGCCAATGCACTTAATTGATAGAATCTTTTTATTCTAGGATAAACATGGAAACACTTAGAATCGTACTATGACGCTAAACTTGATGAAACATTGTGTGGCTTGATTGATTTAAGGAATTCTAGCGAACTTAGGTTGATAGTTAAAAAAAATTGGGGGATTAGAATAAGAATTGGATGAATGCTAGAGGTGCCCGAAATTGGCTCTAGTATGTGCTAAAAAAATTGATCGCTAGAGGTGCCCGAAATTGGCTCTAGTATGTGCTAAAAATTGATAGCTAGAGGTGCCCGAAACTGGCTCTAGTCGAATAAATTAATTAACTTAAGAAAACTAAAAACAAAACACTAGAGGTGCCCGAAACCGGCTCTAGTTAAAACATGTTAAAAGAACCCAATGAAGTAATTTGAAAACCTCTTATTTGCATAGAATCCGAAAAATCAACTTGCACACAACTCCGCACACACTCACAAGCATTATAGTTTGATTCCGAGTAACTCCTAAGTTGTTCGAAAAATGAAAAGCCAATCATACTTTGTGCCCCGGTTCTGAGAATTGAAATCAAGTTCAAAGCTAAGTTTGTGAAAATTAAAGTCTTGGTGGGTAATTATTAGTTTGCATTGCTTGAGGACAAGCAATAGTTCGAGTTTGGGGGGTGTTAAATGTTCAAAAGTACTATTTTTATTACCCTTTTTATTCTTATTATTGCTATACTTAGGCTCATATTAGTTGCATTATAAGTCATTCATGCATGTTTGCATCGTTTCCTTGGTGGACAAGCTTGATTTCATATTTTGCTCAATTTTGTGGAAAAAGATACTGCTTTGGTGTGTTTTTGTGTGTGTGTGCAGAATCGCTTGCCAAAGCAAGGCTGGAACCAGTTGCCAGGGAAATGCATGAAGGAGATACCGAGCTAGTTGCCAGGGCAATTCATGAAGGAGATGTCGAGCTAGTTGCCAGGGCAATTTTCGACAAGGGATAAGATGATATGGTAGTCGAAATTGATGACTAGATAAGCCCAAGATGACATGGAGCAAAGCTAAATCCCAAAGGAGTTTGATTTCCATGAAGAGGTTAAAGAGAAATTAAATCCCAAGAAGATAGGAGAAGTTCTAGAAGGAATTTAAATATAATAAAGAATTATATTCTTTAAAGATATTTAATTCCAACTTAACTTTCTCCTCATAAAAGACTTTGACCTAGCCCTATAAATTAAGGATCAAGCCGTCAACTCCAAGGAGAAGGGGAGAGAAGAGAGAAATTTTGACAAGATCAAAGGGGGAGATCTCGACAAAGAGGCTTCAACCATTATTCATCTTTTTCTTCTTTTGTTCAATTAGGTTTATGCTAGGAATTCTTTGTCTTGGGTTTCTTTGGAACCTAGCCATGAACTAAATCTATTTGGCTAAGGTTATTGTGTCTTGTGGTTGTGAGAAACAATTGGATTTTGTTTAGGTAATAAAAGTTTGCACTTTCAATTCAAGGTTTACTTATTCTTGGTTTTTCTTCTTGTTTGCGAGTGAATTGGGAGAGGATCTCGTAACTTCATCTATTTATCTAATATCGGGAGAGTTAGATTCAAGAAACGAATGAGTATGGTATTTATTAAATCTATTGATGGTGAAGATTAATCCAGCTTAGGAATAAGTTAAGGATTTCAACGGCTAAGGGGAGCACAAGATTAGTTGTTGTTCACCCTTGATTCACGTAGGGATGTATTATCAAGGCATGCACAAATAGCTAGAGTTTCGACTTAGGGATAAGAAGAAACCATTGAAGAACGCTCCGCCGAACCTTGAAGTTGCTGCCCAGCTAGTCGCCCAGGCAACCATCGATTAGTTGCCAAGGCAACCCCGATGTGCAAGTTGCCACGGCAACTGAGTTGCCCTTGCACTCTTTTACCAAGACGGTCCAATCGGCTATCACTCATCAACTCGTGATAACATGGCTTATTCTCTCTCATTTGATTACATCTTCTTTTACTTATTTGCTTTCTAGTTTAGTTGTTAGTTAAAACTCCTACAATCTTCTACTTGTGTTCTTTTACTTTTTACAGTGCAAGAGATTAGATTCTTGAAGTGGCACCAATCCCTGTGGAGACGATATCTTTTATACTATAACTTGCGACGTATACACTTGCACAATTGCGGAGCACTTATTACGCGCAACAGTGACTATCATAATATTTCATAAATAAGTTCTCATACTTAAAACAGTATGTTATTCAAGCCATATTAGCTTGTTTATTAAGAAAAAATTTCCAGTCAGTGATCATGTATCAAACACATCACTTATTCTTAATTTTTTTATGAACATAACATATCATAAATAATTCTTTAGTCATATGTTAGGAACATTGTCCCCACATTGCTCGTCATATTACTTACCACATTTAAACAGTAAAACATAACTTCAACATATATCATACCATGCATTCATAAATAAGGTTGGCTTATCGCAAGCCTCCCTCTATCACATGCATAATTAAGTAATAATTAAGGCACTCACCTTGGCCACTTAACACAATGCCTCACTAAGTCCTAGTTCGATCCTTTCTTTCATAGTACCTCGAACCTTCTTTGATTCGGACTTGACTTCATTAATCACATGAATAAAATAAAATATTTATTAGATTCAAATCTAACAATACCTTAAAATGTTGTCTAATATAACCATTCGAATATAAAATTTCCAAATATTTTCCTTTCTTTCTTGTACTGTTCAAAAACTCATTATGGTCATTAGTGACCAATTTTAACTTCCAATAATTCTTTCGAGCTTGCTAACTAACATTTAAATACAAAATGTTTCAAATTCCATTTTTTGACAGCTTGCGCTACCTTCAAAGACTTACTTGCACAAGGCAAAATACATACTGGATCTTAATTTCCTTTATGCTGGAGAAACTAGATCCGATAATGGTTCTAACAGTATAAGTCACATAAATTAATAAAATCTACAAAAATTATGAAAATTCCTTACATTCACGTCACAGAGTTGTCCAGGCAGAAACTGCTCTGTAATTTTTATGACCTTCATTCGATTAAAAAATCATATCTTTTAACTCGAAACTCGAAATTAGTTTTCGTTTGTTGGAAACGAAACTAGACTAACAAATCTTTACAACGGTATAAAATTCATCATCTAACCATTTTTGTAGAATTTATGGCGAATTTTAAAACTTACTACCATAATTCAAATTCCAACATAACTTCTAATTTACACCAACTTCTCCTTATTTCTCTACTTGTCAATTTAGTCACATCACTTTACTTCAAATGGCTAGAATAAAGCTTGTATTCATATGTTCTCTTTACATCCTATGCACAAAAGAATGTTGGTAGCAGTTTGATGTTTCCCCTAAAATTCCTAGAGTTCCGTTCCAGCCAGATGTAAATATAAGCATTCCATGAGAGTTTAAGGATAATTACCAGCAAAGATTTTCCTTTAAAACAAGCAACAACCCAAGCGAGCTCGTCGTACCAACCACTGACCCTCTTAGGAATACCGCAGAGCTTCAAGACACTTGTCCAAATTCCCTTAGAAAAAGAGCGTTCAAAAAAGATGTGGTCCCTTGATTCAGAGTTCGTTCCACAAAGCAGACAAACATTAGCTACAACGAGCTATATTCTTTTTAGACGATCATAGGTGGGAAGCCTATCGAGGATTGACATCCATCCTACTATAGCATGTTTGGGGATGTGTAATGAGTACCACAACAACTTATCCCATACCACCTTTCTCTTCTTGTCACGAATACACTCCCAAATCCTCTAGTTTTAAGCATTGGCCAATAACTAACTACGGGAAAGATAGTAGTGGCAACATTTCACAATTTTAACAATTTCTTGATGATCCAATTGAAGTCAGATTTGCATTCAATATGCCAAAAATTAGCCCTCTTCAGGACATACTCTCGCACCCAGGTAACCCACAAAGAACCTTGATTGGCTAGAATATTTTTCATTAGCGTTACAAGACAAGCTTGCGACCAACAATCTAAGTCTTTTAGCCTGAGTCCTCCCTCAGATTTGAGAGAAAATATGTGCTTCTATCTCACCCTTGCTCCTTTAGCAGAGTTATCACAAACCTTCTAGAAGAAACGAGAGTAGAGTTGTTTAATCCTTCTATTGACAGTTTTAAGGAGAGGAACTTGCCTACACCAATAGTTTGATAGGCTATATAGTATAGTTTGTATCAACTGGAGTCAGCCCTCGTAACTAAGCAACTTTTCTGACCACCCCTAAGCTTATCTGAGATTTCCTCAAGCAATGGAGCGTAATCTTTAACAGACAGCTTCCTTGCCATCAAAGAAATGCCCAAGTAACAGACTGAGAGTTTCCCGATTTGAAAACCAGTATTGGAGACCACCTCAGCAAGGCATTTGAGAGCCATGCCAGAGACAAAAACATCATATCAACTCATTCGAGCATGACCATACATTTTTAGTCTCACTCAATCAAGTGGCCTAAAATATTACTTTTATTATGTAGGAGGGACAAATCTTATATCGATCAACCATATCCTACTACATAGATTGTGATATATCTAATATCAGTCTTTATAGTGTAGTCAGTTATGACACACGTTTGACTATATCAAAATATGTCACTCACGATTTTGAAATAATTGTGATCTTAAGTCTGAGAATCATACAAGTAGTTATCACTATGAGCAATATTGTGATTGTCACATAATGATCCAAAAAACATGCTCATAGCGTGTCAGCCCAATATCTTGTTCTCTAACATATCTTTATGTATTGATTTTGGCATTTCCATGTCAATGACAACACTTTGTCGCCAATCAAATACATATTAGTCTTAATGCATTATTGTTGTTCATGCCCACAATAATACGCGACTAAGGACATTTAAGAATAACTATATTATTGTAAAGACTTTGTTATAATTCAGTTTATTTATGCACGCAAAATAGTAATTGAAAATAATAATGGTAATTCCTCTGTATTAATAAACAAGGTAAAACAAATGTCATTTACAATCATCTTATGATTGCTCTTTGAACATACTCTAACGCTAAGCAACTTTCCTAACCACCCCCTAAGCTTATCTGAGATTTTCTCAAGCAATGGAGCACAATCTTTAACAGACAGCATCCTTGCCACCAAAGAAATGACCAAGTAACGGACTGGGAGCTTCCCGATTTAAAAGCCAGTAATAGAGACCACTTCAGCAAGGCATTCAGGAGCCATGCTAGAGACAAAAGGCTCAAATTTTGTAGCATTAAGTCTGAAGACAGAGATGCTGGAAAATACATAAAGAACACTAGCACTCCTAGGACAGAATCAAGATCTCCCCTGTAGAAAATTAAAAGGTCGTCCGCAAAGCATAAATGGGTGAGGGACACCCTTTTGTATTTGGGATGAAATTTGAATGCTCACAGTGCAGCTGCAGAATTCAATAGAGAGAAGAGGACATTGATCACCAAGACAAACAAATAAGGGAAGAAGGGGTCATCATGTCGAATACATCTCTTCCCTTGAAAAAACCCACTAAACTATCATTGAAGAAGATAGAGAATCGTGAAGAAGTGACGCAAGCACTGTCCCAAATCCTAAAATGCAAAGGCATACCCATAGTTTCCAAGACATTAAGCATGAAACACCAATCTATGGAATCAAAAGCCTTCTGTAGGTCAACTTTGAGAGCACATCTAAGAGAAAGAGAGCTTCTAGTGTACTCCTTTACCAGTTCTTGAACTAGAAGGATGTTGTCCGTAATGCTTCTACCTCTTACAAAAGCTGACAAGTTCAAAGACACCACATCATGGAAGAATTCAACCAGCCGAGAGACCAGAAGTTTAGTGATGGTTTTATAGACCACTGAACAATAAGAGATTAGCCTAAAGTCCTTTGGCCTTGAAGCATTTGGCACCTTGAGAACTAGAGCAATTGAAGTGGCATTGAAAGCAGGGAGAAGGGATAAAGTCTAAAAGAAAAACTTAATTGCCTTAATAAAGTCACTCCCCTCAGGCTATAGGCTCTTGTCCTTACCCTTTTTAAACATACCATCTTTTATTTTAGAATCTATAACTGACCTAGTCAGGATATCAATAGCAGTTGAAGGAATAGAGTACTGTAAGAGTTCAGATAAAAACTCTACTGAGTAGGAGCATCGTTCAATTGGTTACAATTAATTTAATAAATAAATTATTTATATTTTTTATTTTTTAAAAAATTAATGATGTGGTATTTTTTATATTGTAATAGCTTGTTGCTTTCTTAAATAATACTAAGGGTGAACGAAACTCGACTCGACTCGAAAAAATTAAAATTTTTGACTCGACTCAACTAGAAAAAAATTAAAATAAAGTTTGAGTTGAAAAATAAAAATTCGAATAACTCAAAATTTTTAGTAATTAGTGGATTTATTTTTAAGTCTGGTCGAGTCCCTCAATTTTTCCTGATATATATATATATATATATAACATAAAGAAATATATGCCACATATGAAAAAATATGAAGAAATTAATATATATATATATATATATATATATATGCATATCTTATATGATTATAGAAAGTCGTTTAAATTGAAATCAAACCGTACTATAACATGATAAATAATTATAATTAAATTTGTATAGGAACTCGAAAACTCGACTCTAATCGAAAAAATTTCAAATAAAATTTGAGTTGTAAAATATGACGCGTCAACTTGAATAACTCAAAAAAATTTAACTCGACTCGACTTGATCGATCTCTCACCACTAAATAATACAAAGCAAACATTTATATAAAAAAAAATTACCAAATTAGACCTAAATGAATAAAGCGTTCATCTTGGACTTCATATTGGGTCCATAAATAAGTTTGGGCCAATTCAAAGAAACAGAAAAAGATCCCATAAATTCAAGCCCCAATCGGCTATTTAAAAAATAACTTTCAAAAGCCTCAGTGTTTGTCTTCGGTTTACTTCATATTGGGTCCATAAACCGTGATGCATACTTTAATAATCTTGAAAAAAATATGAAAATATATCATTTTGGTCACCGACCTTTTAAAGACGGTAAAATAGTCATTAAATTAATTAAACTGTTATAAAATGATTTTTAAATTTGATTAATTTTTTACAAAATGATCACTAGATTAATTGAATTGTTACATTATTCTATAACGTCTAGTAGGGACGGACCCTTTCAAGAGCCAGTGGGGGCCTTGGCTCCCCAAAAACTGGAAAAATAACTTTTAGTCCTTGGAAATTTTAAAAAGTTATAATTTGGCCCCTTCAAAAATTTTAAAAATTATTAATATATTACAAAAAATTTAAATATTTTTAAATTAATCCCTCCTAAAATTTTTAAAGTTTCTTTATAAATTACATTTTTTTAAACTTTGCTTTAGACATCTAAATTTTTTGAAACTTTTAAATAGGCCCCTCAACCTGAGTCATCAAGATTCGCTCCTGACGTCTAGTAACCATTTTGTATCAATTTAATATATGTAATGACTATTTTATAACTTCTAAAAGGTCAATGAACAAAACGATCATTTTTCATAGTTTTATTGAGTATCAGTGTCCTTTACCCATTATAGTAAAAACGATACATTTATTAAATGAAAATTAATGTAATATTTGATTAAAAAAGAAAAATAATGTAATAATTATGGAAAAATGTTTTTTTACGACTCCCAAATCTAATCATAATCTTACCTAGAAGAGAGGAATGGAGACTCTAGGGGAAGGAAGGAGAGTGTTCCTAGTAGTTCTAAAACCTATGTCCTAATAAAAATATGAGGAAACAAAGATGAGCAGCTTTGCCAATCGGTCAAATGCGCTTGCTCAATTATGTAATAATGTTTTAAAACACAATTAACACAACAAATTTAATACACAAGTTTTAATATTTTATGACTGAATTGAAAAGGCAAAATATTAAAAACTGTATATAATATCTTAGATTTATTTGCTATTTATTATTATTAGAGGACACCAAACAATAATGTGCTTGCTCATTTATGTAACAATGTTTTAAAACACAATTAACACAACAAATTTAATACACAAATTCTAATATTTTATGACTGAATTGAAATGGAAAAATATTAAAAATATATATATATAATATCTTAAATTTATTATTATTAGAGGACACCAAATCATATATTATATAGATAGAGTTAAGATCCAATTACAACATGTAAAATTAAATTAGTTTTATATTTTTAAACCATTATCTGAGAGTTAATGAATGAGTGAAATTACCTCTCTTTTTTACCATAAAAATATTTTTATTTTCTATCATTTACCTTGTTTCAACTATTCAAGAATGGTCAAGACTTAAAAGTTCTATATTTATTAAGACGTGTATAGAATGCAAATAGTTTCACAACCAACCTAAATTACAATTTTATCCAAGGACAATTGTCAGTCTCTAATCTCTTGGGGATAGTTTTGAATTATACCCATTATTTTTCTAATATTATTTATTGTTGGGTATGGAAAGGTTTTTTTAGTATTTATAATGTGGTTTAGGATAAGAGGTTAAATTTGATACACAAGCCTGTGTAAAATAAATTTTAAACAGCCTCCCTATTTCTACTATAAATTAAAATTAAACTTAAACCCTAAAAAATTAAAGCCTGAACCCTAAATTATAAAGACTAACATAAAATTCTAAACCCTACAACTCAAACCCCTAAACTCCAAACCTTAAACTAAACCCTTAATCCCTAAAATTAAAAGGTATGTATAAAATTAAAGTTTTTCTCTTAGGATAATATTTATTTTGTTTTTAGTCCGAATAAAACTCAGACACCCTTCAAATAAAATGGTTTGAACCATAATAACATAAGGTAAATATAATTTTTTGACTGAAATCACTCATTAAATTCGGATACGCGAAAGCTTTGTTTGAAAACAATAGGCAACTTCCATGCACGTCCAATAATCCTAATAAAAGTAAGAGATGCCAAAGCCGACAATATGAACACTTCCAAAACAAGTGGATAATTGCTGGAAAATAAAAAATAGAAAAGGGTGAAAACTCCATTGATGATGATATCAAGATAAAATTAGTAAGATTTTTGACTAGGTATATTTTTTCTTTAAAAAATAGTAAGATTTTAACAATTATAATTTAAAACCTCGTTGTAACTATTTTCTTGTAGCTTTAACAATGATGGAGTTCATAACAATGTTTTAATTATCAAAGATCGTAAATCCACAAATTTTTCCTTGACAATGCAATAAATCAAACAAATTCGATAACATCAAGACTTCGACTTCCTAGTATGATCAAGCATTGGTTATTTTGTTAAGATTATGTAATATATATAATGATTAAATTAATATTTATTAACTATCTGTTGGTTTAGTGAGATGTTATGTTAGATTTTTCAAGTAAAATCATAAGTTCAAATTGTTACATTATGAATTAAACAAATTGTGTTGAAAGAATCTCTTATATTAATCTGAATTAGTTAACTAATAAATCATATATCTATGGATATATCGATTATCATTTATCATATTAAAGTTTTTATATTTATATTATATAATTTTAGGGGAAAAACATGGGATTGAAGGGGAAGCATCCTTTTTCCCTCACTATCAAACCTTCCAAAAAGGAAGATTTAGAATGATTTTATTTTTTGTTTTTATTTCTTCTTAACCTTGAAAACAAATTTAAAAATTGTTTTGTTATTTATTGACTGAATTTTCTAGGAAGCTACCTAAAACAATGCTTTCTAAATTGCTAATGTTATACCGCCATTGTTTTAGACATTTATGGGTTCAAAAAGGTGAGAATTGTTTAACTAAGATTAGTCTTGCGGGATGAAGTGTTCAATTTTTTAAATAATAAATATAATTATTGATTATAATTATTTAATTTAAATCAGAATAAATTTAGAGGAAGCGTGCATATAATTTAAGTCGGACGATCACGAATATGAACGCTTGTGATCCAAGAGCTTAATATTTGCATGTCTCGTTAACATAATTCATATATGAAATGATCGTTAATAAAATACAAAGACTTAAATTCGCAAAAAAAAATTGATCAAAATGTATGATTTTATTCAAATAAAAAATCATACAAAAAACACTATCAAGTGCCCCATTAAAAGCCTTCTACACTTAAGATGAGGGAAAAGAGTACAACATAGTAACGTGAAACGAAGCGGAAATCAACAAAAACATAACACTATATGCATTATGCCATGGGTACAGAAACGCCACACATCCCATCAAGCACAATCACGTATAAAGTTCAGACACAACGCGTTTTTTGCTTCTCTAGCGATGTTATGAAAATAGACACAACGAAGAGAACGGCACGCTACATCAATTCACCAAAATCAATACTCCAATCTCCAAGGGTGACTCTCCTGATGCATAATCCATGGTACAGCCATCGAATCATACTCAATAATAATCGACTCCGCATGCCTCCAATTGGACGAGCACAACATGAACAACGCATATTCAATCGCACGCAGCTCCGCAAAATTAGAGTCAATAGCACCCAAAGGGCCCGAAAACAACGTCAAAATGCACTCTTTCGCATCTCGTAGCACACCCCTCGCCCAGGCTTCCCTCGTACCGAACTATTCACGTTGAACTTCAAGGCACTCTGGACCGGCGAACACCAATCAACCCCACGCCTCGATAATACCTCGACTGTGGGCAATGCAATATGCCACAGACAACTTCACCATTGAGTTTCCACAATACACGCCTTTGATCCCACTAAAATTCACAAATTTTACATTATGAACTTATTGTCTTGCCATAAATTAATTAAATAATTAATACTAAAATTCTATTACACTAACCGCATTAGTGAAAATAACCATCATCAAAATATTTTTTAAAAAAAATTAATTAAATTGTTTTTGAAAATGTTTTCAAAAATATCATTTGTTTACTCACATAAAAAATAGGATGAATAATTATTTGAAAATACTTACAATTTTAGTGGAAGTTGAAAAATCAAACGTAAAGAAAAAAAGAATACTTTTAAATAAATAATAGTAATAAAAAGTGATAAATATGCAGTAACTATTTTTAATATTTTTTAGATAAAAGAAAAAAATAGCCTGAGGTGAGGAAATAGCGAGTTGTTTCTTTAGACTTGATTTTATGTATAGGTGGGTTTAAATACCATTAGATCACTTTTCTATTTAATATAATTGATTTTCTTAATTTAAAAAAAAAAATTAGTATTTTTATGGAAACATTATTACTTCACTATTGGCTTCAAATTTAGTCAATAATTTAATATTATGATATATTTAATTAATTTCATTAATTTTAAGGCATTTTAACATTTTCCTTAACGAAACTAATATCATTTGACTCACCTACCAAAATCAGGTATGCGACGCGAATCAATTAAAATTAATCAGAACAATGTCACGAGAAAATCAAAAGACAATAAAAAAACTAATATCATTTAACTTGTGACACCAAATTCAATAAAATATTTATTATTAAAAAAGAAATACAAATATAGCAATGACCATTTGATAAAAAATGCAATTTTTGGCATACTACATGTTTAGACTTAAGAAAGGGTACGTTAATACTACATAAAATGTTATTAATTACTGGTTGTTCTAGTGAGATAAAACATTTGATCTCTTAAACAATGTCAAAAATTAAAATCATGAAATTATAAACGAAAAAATTAGATTATAATTTTGTTGTTATAATGAACTGTGAACATCTGTAGTACTCAATTCGAAAATATAAGTGATTATAAAATGTTACTATTAATTATGGGATGGTCTCAAAAATTGGTCGTGGAATATATTGGCCACTATAAAAGCATTAATAACAGAATTATTCCTTGTTGTTTGCATCGATTTCATTCAAAAGGCAATTTTACATCATTCTTACCGATCTCATGCGAAAGGTCATTTTTAGGAAAACTTTTCGTCTTTAAATTCCTTTTGATTATGGTTATTTTCAAATAAAGTAATATGGAAAAACCAATACATGCTTATCTTACCTTGTGAACCAAAGAGTTGTCTCTATACATTTACAGTGAATATTTATCCGTAGTATTAGTCGTTCGGTTCTTCTTGCTAAATTTCGGGTTCTATATGATATTCTCTCTCACACTTGGTTTCTTGATCTTCGACAAATGGAGATTGAAACGGATAGTTTAGAGGTTATTGTAATCATCCAAATCCGTCCGGCGCTCGCTTTATTTTTTGTTTTAAAAAAATTTTATTTCAAAAAACCCTTCCTGATTTGAAATTAAAAATGTGGAGTCGCCACCGATCATTTTGAAAATGGTAGACTGGATACCAAAATAAAATCAGAGATTTAAAAAAATTAGGGTCCGGAAGTCAGTTACGGATGGAGAAGGATTAGTACCCCACACCGCCCAAAATTGGTACTTAGTCGATTATTAAATGTCTTGGTGTTGAAAATTACAAATTCGATTAAAATTTAAAATGCGATTTTTAAATACCGAAAATATTGAGAGAATCGCGTCCCTTTGCGCCCAGGACACGGCTTCTCGTTTTTTGAAAATTCGAAGAAAACCACATCTCTTTACGCCCGTGACATGATTTCTCGAGATTTTAAAAGTTTTGAAATTAATTTCTTTAAAATGTATTTTTTATGATTTTAAAAACATGTATGATGCAAAATATAAGATAACAAACAGTATACTTAAGAATATAATACTTAAGGTAACATATATTTAATATTTATATTTACCAAAATATGTCTATATATGTTAAGTTAATAATTTATATGTATATATATAAATAAGTATTTAATATTATTTATATATATACCTAAAAATATAATATTTAAGATAAAATATATTTGATATTATTATTTTTAAAAAATATATTTATATATGTTTAATTAGCAGTTTATATATATATTTACAAAATAAATATTTATTATCATATTAATTACATAGTGTTTGAACACAAATACTACACAATATTTTACAAATATATAAAGTATTAATAAAATATATACAAAAACTATTGTACATGAGAATATAAGCCATAAATAAAATTTACATATTTTATATTATACTAATATATGATATTTATACAAAATATTATACTTTATGTAATAATAATAATGATATTGATAATAATAATGATGATAATGCATGGATTTACACTAATATACATTAATGTACATGAACCTAAAGATTAGGGACTAAAAAGCATCAATAGGAAATTACATGGCATAAAATAATACATATTACAGGATTAAAATGAAACATATGCAATATATATGAGCTGAAACGTAAATAAGCAGAAATGAAGTGTTGGAAATTAAATGCTGAAAATACAAGGACTAAATTGAAATAAAACAAAAATTAAAAGCTTAAAAGAAATAAGAAAGGGGATAATATTAAACACGTGTAGAAAACACAAGGACCGAAACTGTAATATTCCTTAGTCAAAAGTGAAAACGGGAGAAGAGCATGAGGACCTTTAGGGTAATTTACCCATTAACAGAAAAACGCGGATCCTTTCCTCGGGTTGGGTCACAATGCGGGTCGGCCCCCCTATACGGCGCCGTTTTGTGTGTTGTTGATTTAAAACATAAGGATTGGTTTATTTTTTATTTCGAATGGATAAAAAACCCTACAACTTTCTAACCCTCATTCTCTCATCTCCTTCCTCGCACCAGACCCTAACGGCGGCACCGCAAGTGGTCAATTGTCGTTCCTTGGCTAACGTTGCTCATCGGCGAGGAGCCTCCCGGCAGCGGCGGCTGAAAGGTAAGCCCTCTAACTTCTCTTTTTGATTTTTTATTCGAAAGAAAAAAGGGTTTTATATTCAAACCGAAAAAATAGATTTCTTACTTTAAACTTTCAGAAAAATTTAATGATTCTCCTTGTTTACACTTTTTTGAAAATAAAATCCTCTTTTTCCTTTTTTTTTAAATCGATCTCCCCCTTGTCTTCTGTTTTTCATTTGGTTTTATAACTAGATTTTACAACAAAAAATAATAATGTCTTTGCTACTGCAGATCTGACTGATATGGGATGGATTGAGCCATATTTTGCAGACGGTAGGTCGGCTAGGGTGGGCTATGGCAGAGGGTTCAGCCAAGTTGGGTAGACCTAGGTTATCATTTTATTTTTTAGGGTTTTGGGATTTGGTTGCTTTGGGGTTTTGGTTGGTTTAGGGTTTTATGGGTTAGGGTTTAGATTTAGGGATAAGGATGAATCGGGGACAGATGGCTCGGACGACGGCGGCGGCAACTGAGGGAGAGGCGGCCGGACAGTGACAGATTGGGCGGCAGCTGGACATTAGATTAGGGTTAGATTTTTTGTTTTAGGGTTAATGGGTTGGATTTAGGGTTTGGGTTGTTTGGTAATGGGTAAATGGGTTGGATATGAAATGGTTTGGGGCCTGGTTGTATGGTTTTTGGGCTAACGGGTTTAGGACACCCGGATGAAAATGGTTCATACAGTTACTAAAATCATTGCTAGTTCCTTGAATGCTTTGGCAGATTCTATTTTGGCCAACTCCATTTTGAAATTCACTTGTCGGCAATGGTTTTTGTTATTCGTCATGTACGACGGGGGAAAATGGGGTTGCGGACAAGTTGGCACGATTGAGTCGAGGAGAACCCTTGAGTGAGTCGATTTATTGGTCGCCTCCCTTGGAAGTGACAGATTTGGTTTGACAGGATAACATGATAGATTTATCTTGAATTTATTGTTTTTGCTTTGTTATTTCATTTTGCCGAGCTTAGCTAGTAGAACTTTTCTGTAGTACTATCATGTGGACTATTTTTCTTCCAACTAGATTTACGGAGGTTTTTTTATGAGCCACGTGGCAGTATATCCATATATTTATAAAAAAAACAATGAATATTTTATCTCCTAAATAAAATTAAAACTGTCATGATAAATATGATTATAAATTTGTTTAAACAAGCCAAACCCAATTTATAATAACCCATAAGTGGCTGGAGGTTGCCCACGCGTATGCGACGGTGCGTGCGTAGTCTTCTGTAATCTTCTGTAACCGAACAAGGACAGTGAGCTCCAGAAACAATCTTTTGATGATGAAGATCTCTGTGGTGATGATGGCTTGCTGCGGCGAGCACTAGAACCTCATTTCCAATAATTCTAAATCTTCCCGAGCTCTATCTCGATGAGTGACAATGGTGACAACAACATGGTGACCACCGACGATTGCGTCTCAGCGAGCTCCTTTTGATGGCATCTACGGTGTCACTCCCAACGATCTAGACGATGGCAAAAAAGGGCTTGAATGCTCAAACCTTCCAAAACTCTCCCAACCCTCATATTTTCTCTCACTTTTTCCTTTTTTTCTCTCCTCAATAATATCATTTCTTACTTTTCAATCACCCATACATATTTAAAATTTAAACATTCTCTTCCAATTTAGTGGGCCCAACCTAGAAGCCCTTAACTTATTCTTCCAAGATAAAGGCTCATAATCTGAGCCCGTGACCCGATTCACTAACCCGAGAATTGAGTCATTATAAAGAGTATTCTCGAAATAACATAAATTTGAATAACTAATAAAATTAAAAATATAATTTTATAACTAAAAAATTAATATATTCATTTAAATTTAATAATTAATAAAATTAGATTAAAAATATAATTTCATAAATAAAAAATTAATATATACATCTAAATTTAATAATTAAGAACATTATATTAAAAAGATAATTTTATAAATAAGAAACTAATATATACATCCTTCAAATATTCTTCTAATATATATACACCAAATGTTGATAACCAATCAACTATTTAAACAAGTATCGAATATAATTATGTCTTTATATATTATTTTGCTTGTTTAAATAAGCAAACAACTATTAGCTATCAATTAGTTTTACCAAACAATTTTATACAATTGGTTAATGCAATCAACTATCGTCTATCAAATAATACAATTCACTATTAGGTAATTGTCAAACATGCATCATGTATAATGTTTGAAAGATGGACATATTACATATCTTTATTTTTTTATAATTTTTAAATGTAAACTTTTTTCACTCGCATGACAAAATAAAATATTCTCAATTAAACAAAAGTGAATTTCCCATTTTTTCTCAAGGACATTTTGGCAAAGAAAAATATTGGAGATGAATGATTTTAATTTGGATAAACTGTTGCAATGGTCACTTACATCTAGTTAGTGTACACTTATGGTCACCGATTTTAAAAATTTAACGTTTTGGTCACTTACGTTTTCGTTGTGTAAACTTCTGGTCACTCGAACGTTTGTTTCCATTACCCTGATAAAGTGCACGCTAATAAAAAAGGTTTTCTAATTTCACCCCTAAATTTTTTAAAGTTCATTTTTTAACTTGAAGAACAACATTAATCACCCAACCCCTAAAGTACAATCCATTTTATCTTAGATTTGAATGTCATATTAGTTCATTGATCAAAATAGTTAGTTCTTGGATGTTGAATTTAACACCAATTCTCCCTACACTTTGTCATAACCGTATTTTGTCCCGGGTACCCGTTTACTAAATAAATAAGGCCAAAAAAATAACTAAATAATAAATAAATATTATGATAAATAAAATAAAGTCAACCATTCAAATAAATGTCAATTTACAAAAATAAATGTCTAATTACATGCAAAAAATGCCCAAATGTCCATTACAAGCTTAAGGCCCAAACTGAAAGCCCAGGTTCCAATTTACAATCTGTTTCTTCCCAAAATCCGATACATATCAGCCCAAACAAACACAAAACCCAACTAATCCCATTTTCCCGCCCAAACTGGTCCACGTGGCACTTTTCTATTGGTCCGAAAGTCTTTCACATGGATCATGGTTTTCTCCCATCTGACCTGGATCCAGCTGGCATTGTTGATGTCACCCACAGTCAGACCCTATAAATAGAGAGGGAGAAATTTGTCAGATTCATTAATAACAAATCATTAAAAATATAATAATAATAAATAAAGTAATAAATATAATAATAAGTATAATAATGAGGAGTGAGGGATTACCATCGGGAGCTGAGCCGACACGGTAGCTGAACGGTCGCTGCCGTGAAACTCATCGGTCGCCAGGAGGTTCATCGAAGGTCGGGAACTCACCGGAGATGACAACTGTGCAGAACCGCGGTCATGAGGTAAACCCTTCTATGATCTATCTACTTTCCTGCAAAATAAAAAATGAAGCCAGTGAAATCTAAAAATCGGTAAAGAAAAGAGAAACATAAACGGTTAGATTGGGGCTTATCTGGTTGCGGTGGCCGAAGTAGATTTTTTAGAGTGTTGGAGTTGAAGAGGAAAAGGGTCTCAGGTAGATCTAAACCGGGGAAGTAGGGTGGTTCTGTTGAACCAGGTAGATCTAGGTGAATTGAGACGGAAAATAAGGTTTTTAGGGGTTCGATGTGGCGGTCGACGGTGGCCAAAAATTGCCTCATAGTGGTCAGAAATCGCCTTGCGGAGGTCGGCCAAAATGAGGCAGTTGCCGGTGATTATTAGACGGTGGCCGACGAACTGGTCGAAGCTAACCAGTAGCGGCGGTGATGGATCAAGCGACAGTGTGACCGGGCTTTAAGGTGTTCATGATGTTCATCTTTGTGAACGATGAACACCATGCAAAAAAAACCATGATTTTGATCTATTTTTGGGAGATTTTCTAGACTAAGTAGTGTTATGGATGAGAGGATTTCGGGTAAGAGCGAGATAAGAGAGAAAGTACACAGATGGAAAATAAAGCCAAAGGCCTAATTTTGGGCATTTATAATCGTCCCAAAAAAACACCGTTTTGGTGCCGGGTTTGGGAGATCCGCGAAATGAATTCGGGTCGGACTGGTAACCCGCGCATTTTCAACGGGTACCATTTGGTTTTTGCTTTCATTTTAGTCCCCATTTTCTTTAATTGACCCCTTAGGTTTGTAATTCATTCAATTTGGTCACCCAAATCTTCAATTGAACCCTTAGATTTGCAATCTGTGCGATTTGGCCACTCTTGGGCTATGTAATTTGGGCATTTAGTTTTGTAATTGATTCAATTCAGTCCTATATTAATAAATTGGCTTTGTGTTTCAATTTGTTTTAATTCAGTCATATTTTTTTGTTAATTTAATTGCCTTTAATTATATGTATAATTGCATATTTTAAAATCAAGCATATAGTATATTTGTTAGATAACTAAATACACCTAGATTTAATAATTGTTTAGAGCCTTTAAGTTTAGGTTCTCTAATTAGGTTCAATAATTGAAATAGGAAAGATAATTGTAGTAATTAAATGCATATTAAATATAAGATTTAAAATCCTAATTTGGATGGTGTTCCATTGTTTACAATGAGGTGTTATCTCAACATGAATTTTAATGAATATATTTAATATATAAATCACACTTATAATTGAAATATAAATGTAATTCATTAATTGACATTTAATAATTAATACATTGTAGTTAATTAAATGTATATTGAATAGAATCTTTGAGGTTCAAATCTGGATGGTGTTCCATTATTTACACTGGGTGTTATCTCAGCCTTGGTCATAAAGGTGTATATTCGATATACATTTTCAATATAATTAAATAATAAATTGTTAGAGCCTTAATTAGGAGTAGAACTTTAATTAATTAGAGGAATTAATTAATTAGGAATATGATTAATTTAAGGGCTTTAAATATATGGAAGGTGTTCAAGAAATTGGCATTTTCACATAAAAGCCATTAAATTAATTAATATTCATATATTTAAATAACTAATTGATTAGAGCCTTGTTAGGAATAGTACTTAAAATTAACAAGACAATAAAAGACATTCATTAAAAACCTTTTATGTTGGAAATTCATGTTTAAATACGAATAGGGGTTCCACCTAACGGGGTGCTTTTAATTTCGTATTCGAACAAGATGAATTTCCTTATAAAAGGATATCTGCATTCGGAATTTAAATTCAGTTAATAATTATGGGATAAATTAAATTTAAATTATTATTCGAAATGCCAAAATGCCACGTAAAATTAAAGGTACCAATAACGGACGTTTGTAGGAGTGCTAATCCTTCCCTACACGTAACCGACTCCCGAACCCAATTTTTAAGACAGAATCTCTGGTTTGTTTTTTGGTGTCCGGTCTACCACAAAGTGATCGGTGGCGACTCCAAATTTTTTTATAAAGGATAATAAAGGAAAATCAAATTTAATACGAAAAACCTTAAATTGTCAAGATTAAATTAAACATGGATAGAAAACCCTAATTTTCTAAAAGATCAATCGTCTCAAAAATGGTCGTGACAGCTTGGCGACTCCGCTGGGTATTTTAAAAACCGAGAGTCAAGCCTAATTAATTTTATGAGACATTTTGGCATTTAGGACAGTAATTTGAATTTAATTTTTTCCCTAATTATTGGATGACTTTTTAGAAAGAACGCATGTAGCTTTTTCTTGTGTGATATAAATTGTCATTCATGCATAATTATTCTACCCAGGATTTTCACCTTTAAGTGGGAGTGAGGCATGATCTTACGTGAGTTATTCAGCTCCATGATCAGATTTTGTCCTTCTTCTGGTATACCAACCTTATATACCGTGAGGTTACGCCTCTGCTATAAGGGGTCGTATACTCCCGAATCAATGTCTTACTAGTCCAGTAACGACAGTTCAGGTACCCAGAGTCTAGACCGAAACCCACATTCTATAATATAAGCCTACCCCACTAGAGATAGACAATGACCTAGGACAGGGTACTGCTGATTTAAATTCATTTCTATGGTTATTATTGTGTGCAAAATAAACTGTTCTTTGGTTAATTTTATGCAATATAAATAGTTTTTACAATAATTATTTTTGCTTACAGTATTACTTCACCATACTGACACAGTGTTTTTTGTTTTGTTTTGTTTTTCTGTGTTTTGTTATATGTTACATTGCATTCATGAGAGGTATCGGTTCAAGAATTAGTCAAGTAAGTAGTGGCCATAAGAGCTGAAGGGTCCGATAGACAAGTGGGGATAATATGTCACTGTGGATTGGATTCGAGATGACTCAATACAAGAACGAAGACAATATTTGTAGAGACCAGGTGCAGGGTTGTACCAAAAATTTCTAAACATAATGAAGTTTTGGCCAGAACCAGTTTAATTTGAGAACCATAGGATGAGGAATATGAAGAGTCATTTCTAGTAAGATTCGTGGATTATAGTATTGCTGCTAGACAGTCAAGTAAATCAAGAGTTGTGACCCGTTTATGAAGCCCAGTATAATTGTTAGCTTTTTGGAAGAATACATGTAACACCAATAATAGAGAAATACGAGGCATTATTACATTGCTCCAATGGTCAAAGGACAAGGTCTATACAAGGCTCAACAACAGTTCAGGGTTCAAGATAAGGGTAGTGGCAGTTACAGAGATAAGCAAGACGCAATATCTGGAAAAATAGTGATAATCAGAAGAAGGATAAAGGATAAATAATTGAAGAGACATTCAAGGGTTATTGTTGACAAGAAAGAACTCGATAAAGAATGGAAGGCTTTGAACTCGGAGGCGATATCCAAGTTTCCCAAATGATGAAATTCACTGAAAGATACCATGATTAAGAAAAATACTAATAAAAGATGAGAAAACAACAATTGAAAGACCAGCTCATAAGTTTCAAAGAGGTACCACAATGAACGACAAAACACCAAAAATCAAGCTAAGACAGTAATCCAAGCAACCCAGGAACAAAGTTGTGAAATGATTAACTTCATGAGCCAAGTGTGGGGAGTCGCCTGATATGTGCAGATTGTGCTCGATGAAGTCATGAACCTGCAACAACATTCTGATATCAACACCGAGCTGGGGCAAACATTGATTCAGAGGTTGAACAAATTGATCGACCAAAAGAGCTGGAGATAATGAACATATTGTCTTTGCTCTGTATTCGACCTTTCAGTTAGATGGGTGTTGTTCTAATAACTAGTTCTTGAAACCGATACCTCGTGCATTCATGCATTACAGCATTTAAAATATTATGTAAAATAAAAATATTGAACTTTTGTTTAAATCATTGCATTTTGATTAAAATATTGTATCTTGTTTAAAAAGTAACATTGCATAAGTTAAAAATCCTGTTCAAAAAGCATGAGTAACAGATTCATTAAGGTTGAGCAGTCACAAAGGTTGTTGAGGACCAATTGGATCAAATGAAAAAAAGGTTGATCAGTCTGAGAACGAGATGGAAACACGAGCTACCATATTGCTTGGAGTCAGATAAGTTAAGAAAGAAAATATTCCAGACAAAAATAGCAACATTGATGATCAAGGAGAAAACTTATCTCACATAAAAGTTCAGTCTGAAAGGACTCTGTATGCAAAAAAGAGGTCAAAAAAGCAAAAAAAAAAAGTCCAAAAAAGAGGAAAAGAAAAAGTCAAAAAAGCAAAAAAGATAGAAAGAGGTGGAAATAAAAGCCAAATAAAAAGAATAGAAAGTTTAGACCAATATAGCCAGGGGCATTTGCAAAGAATCTAGAAGACCCGAGTTTGGATCATGAAGAGAACAGTGGAATGCTTGACTTAGATGCACTGGTGGATGTTGAAAATGTTAAAAATAAAGGAAGCTCAGTGGACAACCATAGAAACTTAATGAATTCAAATCCTGGAGTCTAGCCGAAAGTATTGACGATCGATGGTTCAGCAGCAGTTAGAGGATATAATGATCCTAGCAGAGTCAAGGGGCAACAGAAGAGTCTTTCTCTAAAGGGATGAATGCTAAGGTTAATTGAAGATTGAAGTTTGCTCACGAAGAAATTGATTGCAAGAAGGGCAGAATACATATGCAAGACAAAGAGACAGAAGATATCAGTCAAAAAAATAAGACAACCATTCATATCCAATGTCGTATTCAGATTTATGGCCATGCTCTATACAAAATCACTCTCGGATAATGGCCCCATTGAATTTTTGGTCTTATCAGGGTTGGGTATTTATGTTATGAAAGTAAGGAGTCTGGTTCAATTAGGGGCTATCATTTGCTAAAGCGGTTGAGGTAAAAAAAAGGACAGAAGCTATGATAAACTTTTGTGAATAACTCATTGCAGTCTGGGGTTTATCAAAGTCAGAATAATCTTTTGGCATTTTTTTCTGTAATATTTTCTTTACCAAATAATGCTCTAAGATTAGATGCTAAAGATGCTTCTGTCAGTGGAAAGCCAAAATCGAAACTGGATCTCATTCATGTTTTTATTGTGAGATATATTTCAAACTACTCGAAGCTTCTCCGTATCATGAGAAATTTTTAGAGCCCCATTAATTAAGTTGTTACAATATCAAGACTATTGTAAGTTATGATTGAGAAATTGAAAGTTGCTGCGTTTTTAAGCTGCAAATTCAAAACTTTCTGAAGTGGGAGATTTTGGAAGTTGACGCTGAAGATCAGTTATCAAGATATGAAACTTAGAGAGAAGCCCTTATTTGGAGAAATGAAGTTGTATTGCTCAGAAGACGAGTGCTGAAAATGTCAAGTGAAAAGAGAGAAAGAAGTGAATGAATTCAGTGATCAGATTCCCAGAAGAATAGGTCAATTGACTCACTAGGCCTATCATGGAAGATTATTTGGACAGATGCAAATTTTGTTATATTTGGAATGCCCATTTTAGACTTATTTTACCCCTAGGCCGATGAAGAAGATGTCAAGCCCATATGCCTATAGTTATGATCCTGATAGTATTTGCAAATTTCACATGGGACACCAGGATGAGTTACCAAGAAGTGTAGGCCTTTAATGGTGGAAATCAAGAAGTTGGTTAGTCAGAGATCTAGAATGCATGCTTCCAAGATTGTCTATAGTTTTGAGGTCTGTCCCGTTCATGTCTAGGGGCACAGTTTGCAAGAGTTATCTCTAAAGTAGTATATGAAGTCAACTTTATTACTTCCAGCCCAAAGATTCTCTTGTGTTGCTTCATGGATGATTTCAAAATGTAAGGCCATGGTTGCAAATGTTTGACCATTCACGGGGAGGATATGACTGAGTATGGGGCAATCATTTTCAGTTGAGAAAATCGTCTATCTGAGGTCATGGTGATGATGTTAAAATGTATATATCAGTCAGTTCATGGACTCAGTAAGCTTTCCCATGAAGTTCTGTTGGTTCTGTAAAATTAAATATGAACTTCGTAAAAGTTTAGGAACTTAAAATGTTCAAGGACGTGGAGTATTTACTCGCCCTAAATAATAAAGGTGGGGAAAATTTAATATGGCAAGAGACCAGTGGAGCAACATTGAGGAATTTGATCGTTGAAGATTTAAAAATCTATTCAGAAAGAATGAGAGCACCAGAGCATAAACAAGAATGGACATGTCTTTGTAATGGTGAATGAAAATAAAGAATTAACGGTAAAAGCAGAGTGACCAACGTTAACGTTAACTCAGGACTTCCTTGCTTAATGGTTGAGATCTGTCTGTAATTTTAGGACCGTTACGGAGTAATGCCCTGAATCATCCTAATTGCTTCTGCCCGCGAGCATTGGGTGTCCTTTGTAAGGGAGGCTATTTTGTTTATTTACTATGATACTTGTTTCTTATTTTTCTCAAATGGAAAACATTTTGCACTATTTGATTCTTTTAATATTTCATTCATTCTTTGTTATGGGTTAGTTTTGTTCTCCCATACGTATATGTATATATCTTCACTAACATTTTTTTCAGGACCCTGAATATTGATTGTAAGAGTGACCTTGAATCAAATTCAGAGATTAACTTCGAAATGTGATTCTCTTCGATTTTATTTAGGCCAATGGGAAGGCATTAATGAGTGTTCAGAAATCACGAGAAATCCCAAATACAAATTTTGAGTGAATTTACCTCTCAAGCATTGTTGGCTAAGGTCTTTGAATGAAGTGATAACCCAAAATATCATCCTCCTGAAGACGACTTTTCTTCGAAGATATCCAAGTATGGGAGGACATTTTGCATTCTTTCATCTCCCTTCACAAAGAAAGAAAATAAAAAATATCATTTGTTGTCCCTTTTGAGCCTGAAGATTTTCTTTCGATTCAACTCAAACCAATGATCACCCCTACACTGGGGGCAAAGAGGATGAAAGTTTGTTCGCAAGTGAAAATTGTTCGGTTTTGATCATGCTATGATAATAATGCCTTGTGAATCAGGGGCAAAAGGAAAAAGTGAATATATCAAGCACAAAATCCAGAAAGCATGATGAATGAAGAATAATACTCTGAATCAAGTTAAAGAAGGAAAAAGCAAAAAACAGAAGAAGAAAAAGAAAGAAAATAAATAGTGGGAGTTTATGTTTCAAAAGTCAATTGAATCAAGTTGAAGCAAAGAACGCACTAAAGTTGAAAAGGTGCAGAAGTAAAGCAATACATATGTGTGAGATCTTCCATTCAACAAGTCTCTATCTAAAGAAATAGTGGAAGATTGATTTCAAGAAAAGGAAATGAACTCTAGGGTGAAACCCAAAAAATGGACAGTCTAGAGCGATTTGTAAAAAAAGAAAAAAAGAAAAGAAAATAGCATTTCATCCGAACTTATTCAGATCAGTGCAAAAATGATATTTCACTTGGAAGAAATGATCATTGGTTTCATCATCCTTAAGTATTTATTTGAGCCTATATATCCTTTCTTTGGCAGCCGTGAACCATAACCTGCATTACAAGCCTCAAAAGACCATTTTGACCATATACGGGTATTGGAGCAAGATGAGTTTGTCTTTGGAATACATCCCGCCTATCAGGGTTAACCTTTTTTCAAGGACTTCCAGACTTCTAATGCTTGATCGAGATCAGAAAAGAGGGAAAGATTGGGTATGGTGAGCTAGTGAGGTAAATAGTGCCACCTTAAATGGGATAAAATTAGGCATACGGGAAATGTTTCTCCCAGAAGTTTAATAACTTAGAAGAGGTCACATTGGAGTTGATCTTTGTAGTTTGATTCGAAGGCTCTGTTTTACTTGATATTTAGGGGCCTAATCTTGATTTTTTGTTGTTTGCCATGACTTATCAAATTATTCCAATTTCTCAAATCTAGTAAAATAATATTTTGAGCCATTCGCTTATATTTTCAACGAGCATCTTACAGATAAATTGATTAGATACAAGAAAATCAAAGGATTATGTGGGTATTATTATGATGTACTAATCCTTTAAGTGCAGGCAGAACAGGAGGTGGCCTCGATACTTGTTTAATGATGGAAAGTATGATAAGGAAAAGACACAATACTGAGTGTCAGTAACATCCAAACGAAAGCTGCAAGAAATGACACTAGAATTATGGGGTAAAAAGAGAGAGCATGAGCCATCTTTTGGGAGCAAAGATGCAGTCAGATCAATCCGTTGGAAGCTTCTGCTATTCAAAAGCAAGAAAGCGAGGCGAATGTGAACAAATATAGTAGTTAAAGTCAGGTCTGAATGGAGCAATGTTGCAAAAAGAACCTTATAGAACATCACATGCTGGTAAACAAGATCTGCAAGCTAGAACAACAATGAATCGTGATCTCTTTTAGAGCTACGAGAAAGAATTTTGTCAAAGAAGCTGAATGAAGATATATCAAGAACAGCTTTCTAAGAAAAAAGTGATCATCAGTATTCAAATTGTGAGAAATACATGGTGAGATGCAGCAAAAATGGGTTTATGTGCTTGATTCATGAAAGCAATTGAAGCTTCATCAGAACGAAAAAAAGGAAAAAAATTGTTGCAAAAAAGAAAGAAAAATAAAAAAGAAAAAAAAATCTAAAGTGAAAACCTGAAAAGACACTTTAAAAAAGAAAAAAGAGATACAAAGATTCTGAAGATTGAACCTGAGTGTGAGATGGGTTATGTTGTTGGTAGAAGAAGTTTTAATGAAAGACAAAGCGAAGAAATTTGGAGCTCCCCAGCAGATAAAAGTCTGTCCAAGTGATCCTCAATTGATAATATTCATGTATCATATAGTTAGGAATCCATAATAAAAAAGCATAATAATTCATACATTTGAAGCATTTTTGCATATTTTGGCAGGAATTTGCAAATTCAATCAAGGAAAGATGAAAGTTAATCTATAGCCTCGAAGAAGTGGATCCAATCATAAACAAGCAAAGATCTTGGAGAAAAAGATCCAGTTATGAAGGAAAAAATATCTAGAATAAGTAGATTCAAACAAGAATGAGTGGAGATTTCAGAGAAAAAATCCAGTTAAGAAAGAATAAAGATCTCGAAGAATATTCTGCTTATAGAGTTGGATTTCAGCAAGAGAAACAGATTTCAGCAAGAGGCACTATGTGCAAAGGCAGATTTCTCAAGATATTCTGTTGGCAAAGACAGATCTTAAGATGTTCCATTGGAAGAGAGGCAGATCTCCAGATATTCGGTTTGTAGAGGAAAATGTCAAAAAAATATTTCACTTATAGAGGCATATTTTAGTGTGACATGATGTTTGCATAAGCATATTCCAGCAAGATTTTTCGTTTGCAGAGGCTGATTTCAACAAATATCCCACTTACAGAAGTGGATTTCTGCAAGACATTCTGTTTGTAGAGATAGATGTTAACGAGAAGCTCTATTTGTATAGGTAGATTTCCATAAATATCCCGCTTGCAGGGGCAGATCTCAGTAAGTCATTCTGTTTATAGAGGCAAATTTCAACAAGAGGCTTCACTTGCAAAAGTGAATCTCAACAATATTCTGCTACAGAAGTGGATTTCTGCGAGACATTTTGTTTAAGCAAAATGTTTCGTTTGCAGAGACGGATTCTAACAAATATCATGTTTATAGAGGCAGATCTCAACAAGACATGCTATTTGTAGAACCATATTCAGCAAGATGTGAAGAGTAGATTTCAGCAAAAGCTTTGATCATTTGGAAATGCATTACGACCCTGAGTTCATCAGGTCATCAGCAATTCCTGTAAGCATGATGTTAAGACCGTCGGACCGGCACCTTCAGAAATAATAAGAACTTTTCGAATGTTATCGTAATAAGACGATGGGGCACGATATCAGCAGATATTAATCTTTTGGGTTCTCATTTTCCAAAAAAAATTAAAAAAAAAGGAAAAGAAGAAGAAAGAAGGAAAATAAAAGAAAGGAAAAACAAAAAAGAGAAGGAAAGTTAAAAAGAGAAGAATATGAAAATAAAGAAAAAAAAAGAGAAAAAAAAGAAAAAAAAATAAGAAAGGAAAAAGAAGAAGAGGAGGAGAAAAAAGACAAAAATAGTTCAAGTTGCCATATTGAAAAGCAAGATAGACCAACTGCAGGCTCAAATGAGGAAGATTTGTAGTTTCAGCGTCTCCTGTTGAAGCATTTGAAGTTTCTTAATGATATACCCAAATTGTATATTTTTACAATTAATGTTGGGAGATTAATGATAAATTTGACTTTTGCAGCTACAGAAGAAATTGATCAACAGAGAAAGAGAAACAGGAGATGAGATCCCATATGAGCTTCAGATAGAAAAATCAAGATACCTTAAACAGAAAAGCAATGACATCAAAGAACTCAATTCTTCAAGCGAGAAATTGAAAATATTCTATGATATTTCAGAATGAATTTCAACTAATCGATGATATTTATTTTTGCAGGATTAATCATTCCCTAGAGGAGAGAGGAATCAATATTTTTAGAATCCAGAATTCTCAGTAAGAAGAGCTCAACCAGCAAAGAATTCAGAGTTCGTAATAAGATGAACTCACCAAGAAAGATTGAAGAGCTCCTAATGAGAAGAGTTCGCTCCAGAATTCAGAGTTCATAATAAGAAGAACTCACCCAGCAAAAAATGAAGAACTCCTAATGAGAAGAGTTCCCTCCAAAATTCTTAATGAGAAGAATTCGCCACAGAGCTCCTAATGAGAAGAGTTCGTCCAGCAAAGAATGAAAAACTCATAATAAGAAGAGTTCACCCTTTTGAAGAATGAGGAAGTTCATAATAAGAAGAGCTTGCTTATTCGACGCCTTTACAAAGAGGTAAACCAATGTTTGAAGAATTTCATAATAAGAAGAACAGCTTCAAATCTCGGAAGATGAAGAATTTCATAATAAGAAGAACATCTTCAAATTCCACGGTTCGGCAAAAATTTGAAGAATTTCATAATCAGAAGAACAGCTTCAAGCTTCAGCAATTTAGAAGATGGCCAGTGGATTTGGACAAAATCTGTGTCTTTTCAGTCTTTGCCCACTTCCTGTTCCACAGCAATGAGCAAAGAGGGGCAACTGTCATAACTGTATTTTGTTCGGGGTACCCGTTTACTAAATAAATAAGGCCAAAAAAATAACTAAATAATAAATAAATAATATGATAAATAAAATAAAGTCAGTCCATTCAAATAAATGTCCATTCACAAAAATAAATGTCCAATTACATGAAAAAAATGCCCAAATGTCCATTACAAGCTTAAGGCCCAAACTGAAAGCCCAAGTTCCAATTTACAATCTGTTTCTTCCCAAAATCCCATACATATCAGCCCAAACAAACATAAAACCCAACTAATCCCATTTTTCCCGCCCAAACTGGTCCACATGGCACTTTTCTATTGGTCTGAAAGCCTTTCACATGGATAATGGTTTTCTCCCATCTGACCTGGATCCAGCTAGCATTGCTCATGTCACCCACAGTCATACCCTATAAATAGAGAGAGAAATTTTTCAGATTCATTAATAACAAATCATTAAAAATATAATAATAATAATAATAATAATAATAATAATAATAATAATAATAATAAATATAATAATAAGTATAATAATGAGGAGAGACAGATTACCATCGGGAGCTGAACCGACACGGTAGCCGAACGGTCGCTACCGTGAAACTCATCGGTCGTCGGGAGGTACGTTGGACGCTGAAAACTTGCCGGAGATGACAACTGTACAGAACCGCGATCATGAGGTAAATCCTTCTCCGATCTATCTACTTTCCTGCAAAATAAAAAACGAAGTCAGTGAAATATAAAAAACTAGTAATGAAAAGAGAAACAGAAACGGTTAGATTGGGGATTATCTGGTTGCGGTGGCCGGAGTAGATTTTTTAGAGTGTTAGAGTTAAAGAGGGAGAGGGTCTTGGGTAGATCTAAGCCAGGGAAATGGGGTGGTTCTGTTGAACCGAGTAGATCTAGGTGAATCGGGACGAAAAATAAGATTTTTAGGGTTTCGGTGTGGCAGTCGACGGTGGTCAAAAATTGCCTCACGGCGGCCGAAAATCACCTTGAAGCGGCCGACCGAAGTGAGGCGGTTGTCGGTAATTATTAGACGGTGGCCGACGAACTGGTCGAAGCTAACCATTAGCAGCGGCGATGGATCGAGCGGCGGTGTGAACAGCGGAGTGTGGCCGGGCTTTAAGGTGTTCATGATGTTCATCTTTGTGAACGATGAACACCATGCAAAAAACCATGGTTTTGATCTATTTTTGGGAGATTTTCTGGACTAAGTTGTGTTAGGGACGAGAGGATTTCGGGTAAGAGAGAGATAAGAGAGAATAGGCAGATGGAAAATGAAGCCAAAGGCCCAATTTTGGGCATTTATAATCGTCCCAAAACGGCACCGTTTTGGTGCCGGGTTTGGGAGATCCGCGAAATGAATTCAGGTCGGACTGGTAACTCGCGCATTTTCAATGGGTACCATTTGGTTTTTGCCGAACATTTTGTTTTCTTTCATTTTAGTCCCCTATACCCTTTAATTGACCCCTTAGGTTTGTAATTCATTCAATTTGGTCACCCGAATATTTAATTAAACCCTTAGATTTGTAATCTGTGTGATTTGGCCACTCTTGGGCTATGTAATTTGGGCATTTAGTTTTGTAATTGATTCAATTTAGTCCCATATTAATAAATTGGCTTTGTGTTTCAATTTGTTTTAATTCAGTCATATTTGTTTGTTTAATTTAATTTAATTTAATTGCCTTTAATTATATGTATGATTGTATATTTTAAAATCAAGCATATAGTATATTTGTTAGATAACTAAATACACCTAGACTTAATAGTTGTTTAGAGCCTTTAAGTTTAGGTTCTCTAATTAGGTTCAATAATTGAAATAGGAAAGATAATTGTAGTAATTAAATGCATATTAAATATAAGATTTAAAATCCTAATTTGGATGGTGTTCCATTGTTTACAATGGGGTGTTATCTCAACATGGATTTCAATGAATATATTTAATATATAAATCACATTTATAATTGAAATATAAATGTAATTCATTAATTGACATTTAATAATTAATATATTGTAGTTAATTAAATTTATATCGAATAGAATCTTTGAGGTTCAAATCTGGATGGTGTTCCATTGTTTACAATGGGGTGTTATCTCAGCCTTGGTCATAAAGGTATATATTCGATATACATTTTCACTTATAATTAAATAATAAATTGTTAGAGCATTAATTAAGACTATAACTTTAATTAATTAGAGGAATTAATTAATTAGGAATATGATTACTTTAAGGGCTTTAAATATATGGAAGGTGTTCAAGAAATTGGCATTCTCACATAAAAGCTATTAAATTAATTAATATTCATAGATTTAAATAACTAATTGATTAGAGCCTTGTTAGGAATAGTACTTAAAATTAACAAGACAATAAATGACATTCATTAAAAACCTTTTATGTTGGAAATTCATGTTTAAATACGAATATGGGTGCCACCTAACGGGGTGCTTTTAATTTCGTATTCGAACAAGATGAATTTCCTTATAAAAGAATATCTACATACGAAATTTAAATTCAGTTAATAATTATGGGATAAATTAAATTCAAATTATTATTCGAAATGCCAAAATGCCACGTAAAATTAAAGGTACGAATAACGGGCATTTGTAGGGGTGCTAATCCTTCCCTACACGTAACCGACTCCCGAACCCAATTTTTAAGACAAAATTTCTGGTTTGTTTTTCGGTGTCCGGTCTACCACGAAGTGATCGGTGGCGACTCCAAAATGTTTTATAAAGGATAAATAAAGGAAAATCATATTTAATATGAAATACCTTAAATTTTCAAGATTAAATTAAAAATGGCCAAAAAATCCTAATTTTCTAAAAGATCAATCGTCTGGCTATTTTTACACGTCCCGATTATCAAAAATGGTCGCGACACACTCAGAAAATGCAAATATAAAAATTCAAAACCAAAATCACATTAAAAACAAATTAAAGTAAAATAAATAAAATAAAGAAACTCTCTATGTTACCTGGTAAAATAACCTAAGCTCCCGGTGAAGAGAACATAGTTTAAGAAATCCAATTAAGAACATAAAAAACCAAATGTGAATCAGATATTAAACCTTCATTTTCATTTTCCCTTGTTTTTTTTAGCTGGCAAACGGGGAATTGGGAAACGGGTAATCAGAGTGAGAAGCAAAGGATTTAAGACAAAGGTTTAAAAACTCAGATTAAGATTTTGGATAGATTTATCACTTTGTATAACGAATTTTTCTGGTAAATGACCAAAAGAACAACACCCTAAGATTGGTAATTGATATATATGGGAGCTTAAATCTGAAACAAAAGTTTGTTTAAAGTGGTCAAATGAAGGTGGGGAAGCCGAGTGCGGGTTCACTGGAGGCTAGGTCGGACGAACGGTGGATGGCTAGAGGTTGGTGGCTGGAAAGGGGTTAGGGTTTTTTTTGGGTGAAAAATAAACTTTTAAAAATTTAGGAGTGAAATTAAAAATAAACTTTTTTTATTAGCGTGCATGTCATCAGGATAACGGAAACTACGTTCGAGTGACCATAGATTTATACAACGAAAACGTAAGTGACCAAAATATTCAATTTTTAAATTGCTGATAAAAAATATACACTAACTAAACATAAGTGACCATTACAATTGTTTACCTTCTTAATTTCTAACAACTGCCTACGTTGACAGATCAACCCTTGTCTTCCACGAAATAAATACCTCTAAGAACTAAAATTGCATGGTTTTTTATATAAAAAATAAATTTTAAATTAAATTAAATGTTTGTTATGAAAATTAAAATCTCCACACATAACTATTCAAAAAAAAATCTCCACACATAAAGTGAAATTTTAAATTGATTATACAATTAATTATATAAAAAATTCAAAGTTCACCTATTTTTAACATGAATTTAGTATCCAAATATCCTCGTACTATAACCCTCACTCTAAATTAGTCTCTAAACTTTTGAGTATTCTAATTTCTTCTGCAAACTATGACTCACATTCTAAGTTGGTCCCTAAAACTTTAAACATTTTAGTTTAATTCCCAAATTATGATCTTCATTATAAATTGATCCCCAAACTTTTAAACATTTCAATTTCATCTTCAAGTCACGTTATATTATTACATAATACACATCGGTATTTACATGACATTTAGTATTTTTATAACTATTTTATTAACATGGGACATGATTAGTATATGTTGATAATTTGGGATAGAATTAGAATATTTAAAAGTTTGAGGATCAAATTAGAATGACAGTCATAATTTGACGATAAAATTAAAACGTTCAAAAAAAATTGAAGATCATATTAAAATATGGTTCATAATTTGAAAACATGTGGTACAATTAACACTTAATTTTATTTTTTAAAACTTCATAATTGTATGGCCAAAATAGATAAAACAAGGGATATACAAATTTTGTTATGATAAAAATGTATTATATATAAATGAAATACAAGAAAATGGCCCCCTATGTTAGAAAAGGTATTTTTTCTAATTGAAATGATACTAAAAATAAAATTCCCTCTCTCAATATTTCGCTTCTACATTCAAATCTTGACTCATATTTTTCTTATATTAATCAAATAGCTAATAAAAAAATTCAGATATAAAAGAAAAATAATAGATAAGAGAGAAAATTAAAAATATCCAAAGTTTACTAATATTATATAGTTGTTTTAATCATAGTTTATTTATGTAAATTACCATGGATGTCATATTTTTATTTAAGTCATCCAACTTTCAAAAGTTACGTTTCAGTCACTAATATTATTGATTTATTATAAAATTAAAAGAAAATCAAATAACATTTAATAACAACATAAATAATCGATACTATCTGTGAAAAAACAGATGATGTCCATCTTAAGAGACACAGTTCAAATCGCTCTGTTTACATGCGTATCAAAAGGTTAAGATATGTATGAACATATACTATATTATAATCACCTCTAGACTATTAAAAAACTGTAAATAACTGAAAAATACTTTTTTTTAAATCCAATGACTTTAACAAAAAAATAATAAAAATGACATTATCATTTATTTATTTATTTTTGGTTTGTGGAGGTTCCGGTGGGTTATAAGTAAATTCATCTCTGTTGGTGAAAGAAGGAAAAACCACCAAACGGCTATAATTGGCGTTACGAGGAAGATGAAGAGGAAACAACTTGTTTTGAAAAACCATTGCTAAAACTTTACTCGGTTTTCGTTTTTCTAGATTTTCTCTCCTTTAAAAAATCCACCTTTTTGATGTAGACGACTTTGATCTGAATTCTGGGAAACTTGAAGATTCTCAAAAGAAGCAATTTTTTTTATATATATTAACAGTTTAGTGATTGGAAAGCGATAATCTTTGTGAGGGTTTTCAAGTCATGGCTGATGGGTACAATGATTTCAAAAAAAACTGATGCTATTTGCGACGACGCTTGTGGACAGGTAATTCTTTTTTTCTTCTCATCATCATTTCTCTAGTTTTTGTTTCAATTTTTTGTTCGTTGATTAATTGGTGTTTCTCTGTTCTTTCCCCTTGAATTTTTTAATTTATTTTCCCTGTTTTATCTATCATATTTTCTTGGGAAAATGTTTCCTGTTTGGTTTTGATTTCTGCATTGCTGATGATCCTTATTTGGTGATTGTTTGAGATTATTTGAAATAAATGGGAAAATCTCTTTTAGGGGACCCTTCTTTTGTTTCCTTGGAGTGATTGATTGACAGATGTATTTGCAAGGAATAGGAAAATTGCTGGTTATTTATATATGAAAATGAGAATTGAAAATTCATGCCTTAATTGCTTATCCTGGAATTTCATTCAAAACTTCGAACATTGACATGCATACATACATGTATATATCTATATCTATACCTATATGTTTCTGATGTGTAAATTAGGCATAATTGGTGTTCTATGGCAAAATGATGCAATTCTTGTGTATTTTTTTTATCATATTGGATGAAGATTGTAGAATGCTTTAGTTTTGTGTTTAACCTGGATATCTTTTAAGGTTTTTCATTTTCTAATCAGCAGCAGGCGTCCCGTGCGGCATTGACCATAACGGGATTGCGGTGTATGTTGTGGGGGTCTGATATCAGGACTTACATTTTCCTGTTTGTGGTCGTCCCACCATCGATTTTCGGCCTATATTTGCATGGACAGAAAATCACTTATTTCCTAAGACCACTATGGGAATCACCTCCTAAACCTTTTACCATACTCCCTCACTATTATCATGAGAATGTGACAATGGATACTCTCTGCCATCTTCACGGGTGGAAAGTTCGTGATTACCCTCGACGAGTCTTTGATGCAGTGTTATTCAGCAATGAGATAGACATGCTCACGATTCGTTGGAATGAATTGTATCCGCATATTACACAATTTGTGCTTCTTGAGTCCAACTCAACTTTTACTAGCTTACCGAAACCATTGATGTTTGCTAGCCACAGAGAGCAATTTAAGTTTATCGAGCCTCGCTTGGCATATGGGACCATTGGTGGGAGATTCAAGAAGGGTGAAAATCCTTTTGTCGAGGAGGCATATCAGAGAGTTGCATTGGACCAGCTTCTCAGACTTGCAGGCATAGAAGATGATGATTTATTGATAATGTCCGATGTGGATGAGATCCTGAGTGCGCATACGATTAATATATTAAGATGGTGTGATGATATACCACCTATACTTCATCTTCAGATGAGAAACTATTTGTATTCTTTCTAGTATCTCATAGATTACAAAAGCTGGAGAGCCTCGGTTCACAGGTACAAGTCAAGGAAAACCAGATATGCTCATTTTCGTCAATCTGATTTCCTCTTAGCAGATTCCGGGTGGCATTGTAGCTTTTGCTTTAGGTATATTAGCGACTTTATATTCAAGATGAAAGCTTACAGCCACACTGACCGAGTGAGATTCACTCACTTCTTGAACCCCAAGAGGATTCAGGATGTAATATGCAGAGGGGATAATCTATTTGACATGATTCCCGAATAATACACATTCAAGGAGATAATTGGGAAGATGGGACCTATCCCTCACTCGTATTCAGCGGTCCATCTTCCTGCGTATTTGTTGAATAATGCGGAGAAATACAAATATCTTTTACCTGGTAACTGCGTGAGAGAACGTGGCTGAGTCTAGAAGAACAGTGTGCTATAAAAGTCTTCGATTACAAGTTTTGGCAGTACCGGAAAGGGGCTGCTTTTGACAATTTGATGGCTATTGGTGTAGCATTGGTAATTTGGTAGAATCATACCATTTATCCAACAAAAATCTAGGCATAAGGAATCCGTGATTGTAAGGGGTAACTTCATTGTCCTTGTTGAAGTTGATTTTCTTCTATTAAGAAGGTATATCAGGTTTCTGAATCCGAGAGAGAAGCTTTAACAAGCTCCTAATGGTATGACATATTTCCCAGGATTGCATAAATGAATAGAAAGAGAATTTCCCAGATTTTTCCTTGATGGGAACTTTTGTTTTTATTGCTTCATATATTACAGAGTAGTACTGGCATCAACTTGGTTGAATTTGTATCATTCTCCTGCACTGCTTTTGGTTCTTCCATTGATCATGATTCTGAATTATCCATTTCCTAGTTTACTCTTTATCTTTTTCCTATTGCTTACACACACTCACTGGTGTTATAGTAAGGGTTATATTAATCAAATGAATTTTACACACCTGTTTAGTGAATAGATAGACAAGCAGACTATGTAAAACTCGAAAATTTTATAATTTCTTTTAGACTGTTGGATAAAGGTAAATAGATGGATGAGATTAACAGTAGAAAATGTGAAGATTATCATAGGGAAAAAAGAGATAAGGAAATAATCTTAACTATTTATTACTATCATCCAACGGTCCAAAAAAAGTGTAAAACTAGAGTTTTACATAGTGTAAGTGGATCATATATATATATATATATATATATATATATATGTATATATATTATATAGGTTATGATTACATTGTGTAAAACTTAAAATTTTTACATTTTTTTGAACCGTTGGATGAGACTAAATAATTGACTAAGATTATCTCTTTTTTTCTTGTGATAATCTTCTCATTTTCTAATTGTTAATTTCAGTCAATCATTATCTTTATCGAAAAAATTGTAAAATTTTTAAGTTTTACATGGTGTAAGGGGATCTCTATATATATATGTATGTGTAGAGGGGAGAGCAAATTTTGATTCGATTAGAAAAATCTGTGTGTGTGCTTTTTTTATTTTGAATTATTTGAGTAAACTCGAATTGTGGGGTTGAGTTTGAATTTACATTGTTTAAATAACTGAAAAACCTAAAATTAAAATGTTGTTTGTAATTTGATTGTTTGTGATTTAGTCTTTTAGTGTCTATTTTAACCAAATTAAACCACTTCCTCTATCGCGGTATACTAACTCTGAACTTCAATTCTTTTTTGACAATAAATTTCCTCTTTAAAAGAATATTATAAATATAATAAAAATTTATTTTGACTCTTCGTATCTATAACTTTTTTTCTCTCAAAATCTCTTCTTTAAAAATTATTAATATATTATATAAGTTTAGATGATATTTAATTTATTAAATAATTTTATAAATTAAAAAAAATGAGAAAAAAATATTATATAACTTTTGATTTTTAATTTATCAAATAACATTATAAATAATTACATTAAAATTTTACCACAAACTTTAACAAATATTCTATTCAAGTTGACTCGAATTTTATAAATTTAATTCAAAAAATTTTAAATAAAATTTGAATGATAAAATAATAATCAAACACTCAACTAACTCGATATTTTTTACCGGATTCAATCGAATACAAACCTCTGTATACATTGGTTGGATTTGTTGATAATGAGTGTTAATGGCCAGGTGGTATTTGTGTCTGTGGATTGAGTCCAACATTTTACACTTTAAGTGCAAGTATAAACCAACCATTCACAAGGTCCCATGATATTACTTGGCATCCTTTTTTTTTTCAATAAAAGATTTTGAGAATGCTTTTTGGTTTTAGTGGTGGGAATTGGGATCCCATTAAATCTTCTGGATCATTTCAGAATCAAGGAAAATAAAAAAAAATGTGGAAAAATGAATTTTCACAGAAAATGACACAAAAACATTTTTTAGTTGGTGAGATTGTTGGTTTTGTTTTACAAAAACATTACAAAATCAGCTCTTAGACTTTAAAGGTTTTTTTTAATAATTTAGTTGATTATATGATTATATGTTGTTCTTAATCTTAGCTTTTTTTTTAAGTCATATACACTGTGTAAACACGCTGCTTGGACTTAAATTTCCTTAAGAATAATAAGGTTCCTTTTAAGGTTGGAGTTTAAGATTAGAGTTTAGTGTTTATAATTTAGTTTTTAGGATTTAGGGTTTAGTTTTTAGGATTTTAAAAATAGAGTTAGAATGTAGGGTTTAGTTTTTTAGTGGTGGGCATAGATAGAGACCAAAAGATATAGCATTTTTGTCCAATATTTATATGTAAATAATGAGAAAATATTTTATGTACTGTCGATGGAAAACTTGTTTTTCATAAGCGTTTAGTTTTTAAGGTTTAGAGATTATAGTTTAGGATTAAGGTTGGAGTTGTTTAAGTTTAAAGTTTGAGAATAGATTTTATGGTTTAGAATTTAGAGTTTAAGGTTTAAAATTTAAGAATTAGAGAGACATGTAACAGCTTTAAAAATCCACTTGTAGAAAAAAAACTTTCCATTGTCGATGCATCAGATAATTACCCTTATTAAAATATTTGAAATCAGATAATTACCCTTATTAAAATATTTGAATTTAAATATTATATAGATCTACAATATCTGAATTTTAAGAAAACAGATCTAATACCTATAAATATCCAAATGAGTACAATATCTAAGTTATGTATTCTTTAAAGGAGTTTATCTGAATACCACCTAGCCTAACATAATTATTCTCTTACAGAACAGATTGTGTGCATTCAAACAAGACAAGAATGGAACTTCAATATTTCGCACACTAAAGGAGTTAAATATCTTACATGACATCAACTGTAAATGCAAAACAGTAGCAGAGATTTTAATAATGTCATTGTTACAAATTTCAGTTGCAATACAAGGCCAAATGTTTCTGTTTCTTACAAATGTAGCAGCGAAAAATATTAGAATTCCATGTTATTTTCGAAAGACTGTTTGTTGGTTCCATGGAAACAACGTTTAAATCTTTCTTCATAACATGATCTTAAATGTTGTCTCCACCAGCCAGGAAACCGGGCACTTTTCGCTTCACGGATACAAGCTTTGAACTGGCAGCTAAGGGATGAAACAAGCGTCAAACAGCCTTGAATGAAGAAACCGAGAACGAACAAACTCACTATGTCCCCGAAAGCAAAACAAACTTTGTCTAGCCCTATGAAATGCTCCACATGGAAACAGCGTCGGTGAGACGATAGACAAGCTCAAAACTTGGACTTTCTCAATAGGGATGCAGATTCTGCATCATATTAGTTCTTCATAATCGGTCTAACCATGAAAAAATGCTTTCCTGAGAGCCAAATTGTAGATCCTGCAGCAAAATCGATGTAAGATAATTGCGTGATGAAATCTCAAGAGGCAAACATATCGAAGTAGGAAAAGAAGCTTACAGATAGTGGTACATCAGGTGGTGTATCGAACTCCAAGTTCTCGAGCTCAGAAATTCCGCAAGCTACATCGTTATTTCCTTTCATCTCATCTGTACCATCAGCATTAGAGACTCGGTTCTTTACTGTACTCGTTAGCAGAGAAGATGAATCCAAAAGCTCATTGCATAGCAGAAAATCATCCAAGCCATTAAAATCAGAATTTTCGGCAGCCTGAGATTCCCCGGCCAACCATGCCTGACAGTCCGGATTATCCTCACATTGAACAGAATCCTTTGGTAGATGAGATCCTTCTACGGCAAATTTTGCTTCCTAATCCATCAAAATGAACTTCGATGAGGATCAAATAAACGAATTCATAGTTTACAACTTATAGCAAACACGATTAAATTCATGTCTATTATGATGCAAGAGTTTGATATTTTGCCATGATGTTGACAATTTGTTTCATCCGAGTGGATAATGAGAGGCTCATTTCAATGCACAATGATGTGTGTGTGTGGCGACCAAAGCTGTATATCATCAAAAGTTCGAGAAAGATAGATAAATACCTGGTGCATATTTTCTTCAATGTCATCATATAGCATCGACTTACATGGCCGAGGTGGATTAGGAGTAATTGTTTTTGGGGTCCTTGGACTAGTGCGAATCATCAAGTTATCCGGTTCTTCAGTTATCGGGCTGTCATCATTCTTCTCTGTTTGTTTCTGCTGTTGATAGGAAATCTTTGAAACCACATATTCCCCGCCATGCTCTTCTTCTTCACCCCCTAGATGGTACTGATGCATTACCCAATTCGACTTTTCGGGTTTGCACCCTTTCTTGGAACTTTTGTAAAGAACCATGATCTTCTTCCACCCCTTATGAACTCCATTTTCTACAACAGGTTTGGTCTTTCCCGTCTTATGCCAACGAACATGCTCCTCATTCATGTTATCTTGATTGTGGATTTTCCGGCGCTTTCGCTGACCTGTTGCATACGCATTAATTGTTCGATGAAAGAAGTGGATACTACTTCCATCCTTCTTCGCACCTGCACAAAATCGAGATGAAGTGATGAGAATCGAATTTATGCACTATCAATCATCTGGTCGAATCCAAATCAAGCTGGCATTATCGACTTTCTATTATCATAAACTCAGAATTTCCCAAGATTAACCATGAATAGCACCTCGAAAACTCAATGCAATCGAGGATTATGTCGCGTATGATCTTTGAATAACATCGAATGCATAATACCAACGATTCTATTTTCAACATAACCATCTAATTTGAAGAAAAATCCAAAACAAGCTGCAATATATCAGTTTACAATTATCCTAAACTCCGAATTTCGCAAGATTAACCATGAACAGCACCTTAGGAATAATGTAATTGAGGAGTATGTAGCCTACTTGCTTCGAGTAACATCAAATGCGTGATACCAACAATTCTATATTCAACATAATCATCTAATTTTGTGAACCTAATTCATCCTACAGTTGACAGTAATGTAAAAAAACAAAGATATCGAACCCAAACCAAGCCACAATATCAATTCTACATCATTGTAAACTCCGAATTTGCCAAACCATGAACCGGGGGTATGTTCCATCGAATGCGAAATACCAACAACACTTCTTCAATATAATCATCTAATTCGCAAAATCCAATCCATCCTACATCTGACAGCAATGTAAAACACAAACATATTGAATCCATAAACACGTTTACCAGGAAGATTTTCTGGATGAGTGTAGCAAATCCCTTCACATCCCTCGAGCGTCGGGATAAACTCATCGATAAACTGGTGTTCTTTTGAGTCTCTGACGCCACACTTTGCAGCTAAATGATCTAAAAGCTCTGCATCAGACGGATCAAACTTCACTCCTACTGGAAGACCAGGCCATTTAGGAAGCACCTACGGAAAAGAACAGCCACAGAGACATTATTGATGACATCCACACATATGTAAGAAAACCATAAGCAACCTTAAACTCGACGTTCCAAACTTACATCACTGTTATCAATACGGTAATGACAGTTGGGGCATTCACGATTTGCCCCACAATCAGTGATTGCAATGGAAGAAGACAATGAAGCATTTTTCACTTTCTTTGCAATCGCTCTGCTATCAAGAAGCCAGCTCCTGCAAACAAAATCAGAGGAAAATAAAGACAAAAAAAAAACTGAAACCAACCCCCATTACAAAATAGGTAACTCTCCAAAAAAAAGTATAAAATCAAGAAATAAACAGGATATTCATGGTAAGAGAGAAAGTTCGAACCTTGACGACGACCCAACACAAAGAATAATAAAAAAGATTGTAACCCCATGAAATCAACATCGAAACCCCGAAAAAAGTGACCTTTATTAAAGAAAAATCGTTGTTTTAAAATTGGGATTTTTTAGTTTAAGTCCATGAATTTATCCAGGAAAAAAACGAACCCAGAATCAGTAAACTCTACCATCATTGATATCAAAAGAGATTGCTTTAATCTCATGATCGGAGATTAGTTAATAAAATTTTACTAATTTATTTGATAATTTTACCATTAATTTCTCAAATCTTACCTCGCCATTAACAAAAAAGAGGAAGAGGAAGAGAGTCTAAGCGAAGCTATTTAAGCTCTCTTTCTTTGCCTTTTTTATTTCTACACTCGGCTAAGTAATCCAACGATAGAGTGTGGGCGGGAAACTTGCTTTGGAACTGGTATGAGAGGTTCGGAAACTGAACCTCAGCTTCGGTGGAAGAATGATCTCTGGTGAAAGTACTTGTTAGGTCCTCTATTGTAGGGATTGTATCAATTTAGTCCATCTATTATTAAATGAATTAGTTTAGTCACTATTACAGAGACTGGTTCAAATTAGTCTATATTATTAAAGAATCCATTTTGCCCATATATTATTAAAATTAAATAAAATAAGATCATTTTTTAAATATTTTACATCTACTGTTTAAAATGACGTTGAAATTATTATTATTATTTATTTATAATTCAACTTTAAACAAAAAATCCATTTGCAAAAGGTCGTGAAAATATTTATTTATATTTTTTAAGTAGTAAATGTTAACTTTGTGAAAATATAGCATTATTTGATTCTTTGTACTAATAGGTGTAATCTTTATTTTGTCTCACAGTGAAATTCTTACTTTGACACTTTTATTATTTATTAGTCAGCTTGATATCTTAAATGTTTTTTCGAAACAAAATTATAAAAAATATTTAAAATAATTACTAAAAACTCAAAAAAATATTAAAAAATCTTTAAAAGTTGAGTTCATTTTAATAAAATTGGTATTTTTTAAAGAATTTTTATGATTTTATTTTATTTTTTTAATATTTCTATTGTTTTTTTTACAAGTGGTGGAATGTCATTGATTCATGTAGACATTTTTTAATGGAAGTGATCAAAGGCTAACGTGATAACAAAATAAATGTTCAGGGAGCAAACTGATCAAAAAATAATAAAAGAGTCGAAGTGAGAATTTCACTATACTATATACGCCTAAACAGTTGTTAAGCTTTACTGCTGCAATGACTGAATTGATCCATTTAATAATATAACAAATAATTTAAATTAAACTCTATAATAAATGAATTAAATTGATCTATTTAATATTTAGGGATTAAATTGATATAGTTACTATAATAGAAGAGCCTTTCAAGTATTTTTCACCCATAATAGCAATAAGAGTTAAGTTTTGTAGGTCCCATAGTTGACTAAACCAGGACCCCAACCACTTGGTTCGGACACGAAATTGAGTTTCATGTCCGAAGAAAGTTAAACCGCTTGGCAGCTTCGAAAATCGAGCTTCAGGGCATTGTTGTAATTACCTTCAATTTCCTACTTGCTTCCCAAGCTTGCTAATTGGAACGTTAAGCTTGAAAGGGCTAATTTAAATTTTGCCCCTAAATCTTATAATTTGGCCATTTTGATACTTGAATTTTTTTTGTCTACATTAATTTTGGAATTTGGTAATCCTTTTCATTTTGATACTTAATTTGTAATTTAAGTACTTTTGATGCTATGAAATTCTAAGATTGTGCCACATTATTACTTGAAATTTATATTTCTTTTTTTAGTTATGACGTGGCAAAATCTCAAAATAACACTTCATCAATAGGATTGAAAATTCAAACTCGAGTACCATTTTGAGAAATGCTACCAAGTTTCTAGACTAATTTGGACCAAAAAAGTTACCAAAATAGACCAAATTGTCAAATTCAAGGGGGGAAATCACATTATACAATGTTGAAAGTTGAAACACTAGAAACTAATAAATTAAGTTTAAAGTATCAACATTGTATAAAATTAGGTCCTTCTATTGGCTTAGTTTTCGTATTTAAAATTTGATTCATATGTTTTAAATATGTTTCATGTCACGTTTAATATTTAAGTTGACGATTACATTGATAGAATGACATGATTAATATGATAATAATATTTAAGAACTCAATCAAAATATTTTTGAAGTTGAAGGACATATTGTATAATTAACTCTTTGTATTGAAATTCCACTGTTGGTTACGGGGTTAGTGTTAAAAGAATCTTCTGCTTCGTTTTCAGCTGGATGCTGCATTTAAATGAATGTTGGTAATTTTGTTTTTAATTTTATAAACAAAGTTTAAAAAATAGGTTATATTTTACAGTTAATTTTCTATAATTTCTCATTATTATATAAGTTTAAATTGGATTAAATTGCAAAAATTTATAATTTCTCATTATTTTACAAAAAATTGTTTCAACCTATTTATTTTGGATTTAATGTGAATTTGATTTGTTGTAAACAATTTTATTATTTATACTATTAATCAATTTTTTTAGTTGATGTCATTAATTAATCGAGTATCAACTCAGCTGTTAAATTATTAAAACTCGTTGTTTTAAAATAGTATTTAATATATTATAATGGTGTTTTCGACTTTTTAACTTTTTATATATTATTTTAAGAGAACAATTAAAATTCGTTCCTTAAAAATTGAATACGAGATTAATTACCATGCCTTTTATTTTTTGTTTAATCATCAATATTTAATTTATTGGCTGATTAATTTAAATTGGGTATTGCATAGGCTCATTATGGGGCAATCCTTCAACCCAATTTTCTCCATTATTATGAATTTATTGAATATATATATATATATATATATATATATCTTTTTTCATAAAATAATTTATTTTCCATTAACAAAATCTAATAAATTATAATAACACAATTATTTTTTGATCATCCTATTCTAGTAAAAGGTGTTATTTATGTCTTATTTTAAATATGAATAAATTTACAAACACATACAAACTAAACTATAAAAACCCAAATTATTACATATAAAACATGTCACCTTTTTATCATTAAGAGCACTTCTCAGATTCATACCACCACTATTTTCAACAAAAAAAATCACTCAACATCACATAATTAGTGGAATAAAATGTATGTTATAAGATACACGCTCTCATTCCCATATAATTTCCCAAAAAAAAACATCAGATTACTGACAAAAGAAAAAGAAAAAACCAAACATAACATAGTAGCACAGTGGTGAGTATTTTTGTTTGTCATGCAAGTAACTCGAGTTTACTTTTTGACAACTGTAAATTTAGAGACGGACACAGAACTTTATATTAAGAGGAATAACCTATAAAATTTTAGAGGACGAACTTTGGCAAAAATAATTTTTTAATAGAAAATACATGAAAATTTTCTAAAAATTTTAAAATCATATAAGAATTTTAAATTTTTAGAGGGTGACCGCCCCTCCAGCCCCCTTTAAGTCCATCCCTACGTAAATTTAATTTTGCACTTATAAATTTCGGAGTCTCGACCAATTTCTTCAAGCAATCTGAATATGATTTTTGATAGGGTAAAATTTAATTTTTATAGAACTTGGGGTCTCTACTGGTTCTCTTAAAACGACCCAAATTTGATCTTTGACAATTGTAAATTTTAATTTTATATTTATAGAACTTTAATCTCGACTGATTCTTTCAAGATGATTCGAATTTGATCTTTGACAACTCTAAATTTTCATTTTGCATTTATAGAAATTGAACCTCAATCGATTCTTTCGAACAACCCTAAATTGATCTTTGATAATTGTAAATTTTACTTGGGGCTTCTACTAATTCTTTCAAGGTGCACAGACAGTCGGACATATTCTTGTAATATGTTTGCAAACATGTTCATGAATATATTCATGAACTTATAATTAAGCATATTCATGAACAATTAAAAATATGTTTATGAACAAATATATTTGGTCGGTTGACCAAGCTGTTCATCTTTGTTTCCTTGTATTCCCTTAGGTCATGAGTTTTAGACCCACTATGAGCACCTCATTCTTTCCTCTAGAGTCCCCTCTCTTTCCCTCTAAGTAGAATTAAGATTTGTAAAAAAAATATATATGTTTATAAATAATACATAAATAAATCATAAATGATCATGTCTCAAAGTGTACTTGCTCAGTTTTACATCTTCTCGAGTTTGCAGCTTAATGCTTCTAAAAGTGAGCTATTTGCTTCTAGTGTATCGCAAGAGGAGTTGCATGATATTGGTAGACTCACGGGACAAGCTGGGAGTCCTCCCTGTTAGATATATTGGAGTTTCCTTGGTTACGCGTAGCCTTTGGTTGATAAGATTAAGGGTAGATTGGATGGTTGTGCTGCCAGAAAGATCGTATGTTGGGCGTTTGCAACTCATTCAATCTGTTTTATATGGAATTATCAATTTTTTGGAGCAAGCAACTTGTCTTACCTAAGGCTGTGTTGAACATCTTTGGAAGCGATTCACTTGCTCTTAGAGCCAAAGTAAAATGGTCTTCTATTTGCTCGTTAAAAGCTGAAGGTGGATTGGGCTTGAAGGATCTCACTTGATGGAATAAAGCTGGTTCCATCTTGCTTATTAAAAATATATTGGTTGATGAAGGGTCCGTTTGGGTTGCATGGTTAAAGGCTTACGTTATCAAAGGCCAGGACTTTTGGTCTATGGATTTAAAATCATCGATGAGCTGGAGCTTTAAGAGGATGTTAAAGCTACGAGATGAAGTTGTCCTATTTTGCTGATGTGATAGATTTGAAAGCGACTTGACAAACATGACCTAAAATTCGAGATTCAAACTGATTTACTCGATTTGAGATTTGATTTAGACCCGAGCATAATAGTTTAAATTTGATCCAAACTTGAACGGAATAGAATCGAACCAAACACGGCCCGATTTTTAGCTGAACCGAAAGTAATCGAAATCGAATAAAAAATAACCGAACCAAATACAACCTGAATCGAAAGCCAACCCGAACCGAAAGCAACCCGGACCGAATACAACCCGAACCGAAAGCAAACCGAACTAAAAATTATCCCGAACCGAAAGTAACTCAAACCGAAAATCAACCCGAACAAAAAACTCAAATTTAATTTTTCAAAATCTGATCTGAACCAAATATCAACTCGATTTTGACCCGATAATTGAGTCGAAGTGAACGGGTAATTTTAGTAATATGATAAATAGTAAATATGTATGTTTTATTCGGATTCAATAGTATTTGATATTAAAGATTATAAAATAAAGTTACTCACTAGTTACTACCCAAAAAGTGTATTAATGTGGTTAACTTTAATTTATATATCTTAGACAATATATTATAGTTTACTTTAAAAAAAATAAATTTTATTTTTTACGAACACAAATTAACATGAAACACATGTCTCAAATAAAGATTATCACATAGTCATGAAGTAACTCTAACAAATATTTCTAAATATTCAAGAACATGATTTAATATATTTGTATTTTTCTCTAAAATAAATAATATTAGTCTTGGTTTAAAAAAAATAAAAAAGACATTGCGAAAGTTTTTAATTTTTTTTTAAATATCAAACATGATATGTCATACTATAAATATAATCAATTGTCTAATACATGTGTATTTAAGAATTTGATGCCTTGACGCAAATCTTCTGGCAAGTCTTTGAATTGTTCTGCACGACCCGAATTTTTTTTAGATTTATGATTCAAACCAAAAGATCTTATTAAAAATTCTAAATAATCGCAATGATTATTTTTGCAAGAAATTATCTTATTGAAAATACTAAATAATTCTAACAATTTTCTCTCTGTTCTAGTATATGCCTCAGGATTTGTGAGAATTTTTCAGGATGTAAAACAATGAAACCAAACAAAAATATATTTATAGAGAGAGATAAGAAGACATTTAAACTAATTAGGAGTATTATTCCAATTCCAATTTAAAGTTAAAGTACATCATATATATATATATATTTAATAAAATAATATATATATATATATATATATATGTTGGAGTGAAAAGTTGAAATCTAACTTCTAATTTTTTCATATATATATATATATATCTATATAATTGTTTATTTAATTTGGTCTTTTATTTGAATTAATTAGAATTCAGGAGTACTATTCCAGTTTAAACAAAAATATACTAATTTAACCGAAATCTAAATTTTAAGTATTTTTTAGTTATTAGTTAGTAATATAGTTAAGTTGATAATATAACCTCAAATAAATTTTTAACTAGTTAGGAAGTTATATAAGACATACATTTTGCCTTATATGATAGTGATACGATTATTTAACTATTTTAATCAAGAAATTATTAAGGTAGAAAAAAATAAATTTGTATACTAAATTTTAACTAATAATGTTGTTATACACGAGCTATTTTAAATATTAATAATAATATTTATAATTTTTTAGCTATTTAGTTAGTACTACTATAACTTAGATGATGTTTGGGCGTGATGGTAATGTTAATAATCAATAAATTAATTTTCGTTGAAGGATTTAGAGGAAATTTTTTGGTTTCTCGTCAAATCCGGTAAGCTTTTGTCATTTATTAAATTTTAATTAGTTAATAATTTTCTTAATAGTTAATGTTTTGTTACATATATGGAGTTTTTTGTATTAACAAATTTTAATAACAATATTTTAATCTATGCTTTTGACTGTTTTCTTTTTCAATATGTAATTAGAATGAGCTCATCAACATATTGTGACACCGAAATCCTAATTGGTCGTTAGGGCGAATCTCTTGATGATTTCGATGAGGATGAAGAAAATATTGTGCCTATTACTAAATATGGTGTCGTTCATTTACTCGATGCTGATGACGTTGAGGTTGTTATGACAGATGTGAGTAAGAGTAATGGTTTGGATGTTGAAGATGATGTTTGGGTCGCAGCTGTCGCTAAGCTTGGGTTGGGAAATGATCAGCCTGTTTGGGGCTATGTTGAACCAAAGCCCGAGCAACCGAAATCCATTTATCCAGCTTATGAACCTCTAGCCCGTATGTATGCGGTGGACTATACTGCAATGCGAGATCCAGAATATGAAGGGCGCGTATTTGGTTCTTCATCATCTTTGAACCATGGGGAATTGGTATTGATGGCTCAATTTGAAATAAAATAATATGCCCAGCTGGCAGTTAATGAGTACTGCATCAAACGACATACAAGATCATGTGTTGCTGAGTCTGATAGGCATACATATTACGCCATGTGTATTAATTGGAAGAGTAAATGTCCTTGGAGGATAAGAATTTCATGCCGGTAGATGAGTCAGACGTGGGAGGTGACAAGGTTCAATGAGCAACACACATGTTCAAATATAACATTATCACAAGACCACATTAATTTAGACTATGATCTAATATGTGCCTACACTAGGTTATTGGTTGAAAATGATCCAAGGATTTCAATTGCAGTGTTAGTAGCATCCATCATGAATCAGCTTGGATATATTCCATCTTACTACAAGCATAGATGGCAAAGCAGAAGGCGATGGCGCAGGTGTATGGTGATTGGGATAAATCGTATAATGATCTACCAGCTCTTTTACGAGTAATGCAAATATTCATCCCAGAAACCATGGTAGAATATGAAACAAAATCGGTGTACAACTTACAAGGCGCACTACATCCTAGTAAAAGAATATTTAGTAAGTTATTCTAGGCGTTCAATGCGTGCATTGAAGGGTTCACGTTTTGTAAACGCATGATTCAAGTGGATAGTACCTGGATATGTAGGAAGTACGGTCATATATTACTCGTGGTTGTTGCACAAGATGGAGACATTAATATATCACTCTTCAAGCGGATGCCACCTCTATGAGAGTCAGAGCATTCGACCCAAATAATTTTAAATTTTCTATCAAAGCCAAGGTCCAAGGTGAACAAAGAATGTTCACAATAAACCTTAATCAGAGATGGTGTAATTGTGGTGAATTTCAAGCATTTAGATACCCCTACTCTCTCACACACGTCGTATGTATGCATATTCGTGTGGACCCTTACAGGTTTACGGATGAGTGTTATAGCCTGCAGACTATGGCAAATATATACAAATTTCGGTTTAACATCATCCTGAACCAAGATTATTGGCCGGTAGAGCCAATATACGAAGAATGGTTACCAAATCCAAAGCTTCGTAGAAAGTTGAAAGGTCGACCGACTTCCACTCGCATTCATATGAATATGGATGATCCGGGTGACAGAGAGATGGAGTTCAAGTTAACATTGTACACTTTGTAGGGGACCAGGTCACGCAAGAAATAAGTGTTTGAACAAATCCAATCTTTTCCAACTATCGTGCTGGACCATCAACTTAATTTTCCGTTAATGTGAACTTATTTTAAAATGCATTTTAGGTTCGAAATATTAGGTAATCTATTATACATGCAAAATGATTTGGCAATCTATTGTACAAGCAAAATTATTTGGCAATCTATATCACTTTGAAGAATGTTTTTGGACTTAATTGAAAATATTAGAACTTTCAAAAATAAATGAAAGTCCAAAAAAACTTCAAAATAAATCAAAGTCCAAACAAACTTGAAAAGTCCGAACAAATATTACACTTAATGTTATTAATGTCATGATTAAAAAAGAAGACAAGTTTTAATGTTTCTCAAACAACTATAAAATTATCTCTTCCTCCTAGGTAATTCTTGTCGATGTAGAGATGTCGTTTGATCATACCGTCGAGGGGCTCGTACCATTCTTCATGGAAATTGTGGGTCATTAGAAGTTTATTAATCCTGATTGACCTGATCATCCATCATTTGCATGGCAGGCGGTGTAGAATACACATTTGGTGCAAATAATGGAGTAGAAATGATTGTAGTCGACAATAAAGATGTCATACTATCAACACTGATGCTATGACCATATCCATGTGATTGATAATGCTCAAATAGTGGTATGTATACATCATTATCTTGGCCTGGATAAGATGATGAGCTACCAACAAATATTTTATGGACAAGTGGTTGTTCGAATACATTACTCAGTCTGGATGAGTTAACTTTAGTGTCTTAATACGAGGTCTCACCAATTGTTGGATATCTACAAATTGGTTGTTCCCAAGGATTATTAGGTTCAGATGATCCCTCTATAGTTATTGTGGGCGTATGTATTAACCCCCATGAAGACCAATCCGTAGGCGCATTTATTGTTGTATCATTTGGTGGGTGTGGCAAGCTCTGATCAGGTTCAAGTTCTAATACTCTGTCAACATGTTGATATGAACATCTCTGCTCCATTTGCCATTTTTGACTCATGTCGTAGCCTACCAATAATGGTTTTCCATTATTATTAAACCACTCCGAGTACTTTAGACAACAATCAAAAGCATCATCTTCAATTGTAGTACAATCTTCTAGCAGCCAACTTGTTCTATCATTCCATAGAGTAATGACATAATCTTCTTGCTCATCACTCAAACCTCTAGTATGTATATACTGAATATCAATCAGAGGTTTAGGAATGGGATGGAAAAAGTTGAATTGCCGCAATACTCGATCCGCACACTGATACTCCACAATAGAAAAATGGATCAACGGTATAACCGCACCCTAAAATGTAAAAAATTCCCACACATCTCGTGGTATGCAAGAAATTGATTCTTCACTTTCGTACGACCTCCAAATAAATTGTAAATAAAATTACGTAATATATTTATTTATATAATTAAATTAAAGACAATAAGCTAGGAGTGTATTTAAAAAAATTATGATACGTGATTTCTTCCTTCAAATTTGATATGGAGTCGTATATCTACAACATTATTGTGCACCACCCCGCTTTTCTCATGTCTTGCCTCTATATGCATAGAAATTAAATATTTTATTCTAAGTAATTTTAAATAAAGCTAATAATCAATAACATATTCACAATAATTTGATTTTGTATTACCTTCCTGCAAATGGATATTCAATGGGTGATCTGGAAACTGACGTTAAATAAGGAAGTCTATACCATGCCCAAGATTGAAGCAAAGTAAGACATCCACCGATATCCATGTTCTTATTATTGTTATGAAGAACTGCCGCCTTACACATTTCATGGTACAAAATGCCAATATAGCGGATCCCCAACTATATTGACGCATTTTCTAAAAATTTGCCAACAATGGCAGATATTGTGTGTGCGCATAACTAACAGATTTATCTGGCATGAATTTACCTCTAATAAGGTGAAGCATATATGCCCACGCGACATAAATGACTTCTTCTTAAGTAGAGTTCTCGGTTACCTTGAATTCGTTCTTCAATCATGACAATTTTACAAGTGTTCCTCTCACATCTTACACAAAAGGTACTTTCCCGAGTAATGTATTGCACAATTGAAATACATTGTAGCTATCAGATCCCACCACTGCATTCCCATTTATTGGGACACCAAGTTGTATAGCTACGTCTTGTAGGGTTATCGTACATTTCCCGACTAGGAAATGAAATGTGTGAGTTTCTGGTCTCCACCGTTCAATCAGTGCAGTTATCAACACATGGACCAACTTATATCCCTGAAGAAATGTTACATTATAAAATCTGACAATCTGCAATTAAATAACTATGCGATCAAATGGTATCCTTGACATTGTTCGTCGAGTCCGAAAGCGATGATTGTCCTGTAATAAATTTATTTTAATAATTACTTATAATGAAAAAATGGTAATTATGAATTCACAAATAATTAAACAACTTATAAGTTTACTTACAAGATGAGAAGAGATGTGAACATGATCAAGTTGTAACAAAACTTGTTCAGATGCCATATTTCTAACTAATCTGCACAACAACTATTTAGAATTTTTTTCCTAATATTATATAATATTATTATTTACAATAATCTAAATTTATAAAAACATTTGATACTATATACGATATTTGAATAATACCCATGTCACGTCACCCATATCACACATGTTATATATATACACTAAGTATTTAAATAATATCCATGTATTTAAATAATACCCATGTCACACATGTCATCTAACTTATATTATCAACTAACTAAATAGCCAAATAGCTAAAAAAATAATTAAGGTTGTAACTACTACTTACTAAAATTAAATAGAATAAACTTGACAATTGAAAAATCGTACGATCAGATCAATTTTTTCTTTAAAATTAATTTCTTTACTTCAAGTAAATTGGAGTTACTACTCAAATAAAAAATAAGTTAATGAACATATATAACAATAATAACTTATAAAAATATGGAGTTATTGCTTATATTACTAACATTATCATCTAACTTATAGTATACTAAATAGACAATAATTTAAAATATCTACTAATATTATTATCATGCAAGCATCATCTAAATTACATTACTAACTAAATAAATAGATAGCTAAAAAATATAAAGTATTATTATTAATATTTAAAATAGCTCGTGTAACAACATTAATATTTAAAATTTAGTATATAAAAATATCAAGGGCAAATTTTATGTTTTGTATAATTACTATAGTTAAAAATTAAATTTTTTGGTAGCACTATTATTATTATCTAAGTATAATGTCACGGGGTTAGACTTCTGAACCAGCCCGACGTGCGGCCTTAGTTGAGTCTTAGGCTTACTTAGTCATTTGTCTTAAGGACTCAACTAAGGTCGCACGTCGGGCTGGTTCAGAAGTCTAGCCCCGTGACAATAACTACTATATATTACTAACTATATTTACTAATACTAACTAAACGACTAAGAAATACTTAAAATCCTACTAGTTAAAAAAATAAACTTGATAATTCAATAAGCAAAATATACGATAAACTCAAAATTCTTCTCCAAAGTCTGATAAATCTTTCTTCAACAAAATTGAATTACCTACACAAAATAAAAATTTATATTACTACAATAATAAATAAATAAAATAACACAAAATAAATAAATAAAATATATACTACTAACCTCTAGGTTTGTTTTTTTTTTAAAGTATCTATCCATCCAGCCTTTTTTTTTTAAATACAACCCCACCACACCTCGTCTATACATTACATAGGAGAAGTAATGATACTATTCAAGCCATGAACGCCTCTTGCAAGAGACGTTCATGGCAGAGTTCCCTGCACCATATACAACACTGCCTCCTTAATAAAAGCCTGAATCACTGCTCTTTAATAAGAAGGATGTAAAAACAGGTAATCGAATGGGTTTCAGGTCGGGTCCTGCCAGGTCAGGTCAAATCAAATACAGGCCATTTTAGGTCGATTTAATGTTTCGACTTGATTCAGGTTAGGTGCAGGTCAGGTATATTTTAGGTCGGATTCATTTTAGGTCAGGTTTATTTTGGGCCGGGTTCATTTCAGGTCGGGTCAAAACGGTTCGAGTCTGAATTAGTTAATTGACGGGTTAATTCAGGTTTATTTCATGTCGAGTTCATTTCAAGTCGGGTTCACTTCAGGTCGGGTTAATTTGTGTTTCAAATTCATATTAAGTTGAGTTTGGTACAAATAATCGATAGACTTTGGGTAGGATCATTTCAAGTGAATTATCTAACGCCTTTTACAAACACGAATCATATTAAAAATAAATATTATACGCTATAATGAATAAAAATATCATCATATTTAAAATATTGGAGTAAATGTAACACTCTAAAATTCTAAGTTAAAAATAATAATGAATGAAAAAAATGGAAATAATGAAAAAAACAGGTTCCGCAGCCTTGGGGACTCAAAACCATGATTCTTGGCTTTAAAAACTGAGTTTTAACCATCTGAACTATTAGTCTTCTTCGGGTAGATATTAACCTATAGATGTGAAATCTGAACGAATATTAAACCCACCAACCTCATTAATGCCCGTTTTTCAGATCTGAACCATAATACCAGATATTCTAAAATTCCTCATACCCTTCATTTATCCAAACTCCGATTGGCCTCCGATCTCGGCCACCGCGCCGCCGTGGTTCTCACCGCCAACGTTGGCGTGACCATCGTCGTTCCCCAAACCCAACTCCATCAGCCACTCGCGAAGTCGTCGCGCCGTTTGCTGTGGAGAGCCGCCTGAAGGTTTGATGGGAAACCAAGGTTTTCTCTATTATTTTTTTTGAATAACATAAAAATTCTTATTTATTTTTCAAGAGAAAGACCTTGAATTTAGACCGCATCTTTTTTTTGTGTAAGATATTGAAATAGAACTTGAAAAATTAATCTTAGTTCATGGAGAAGTCAAGGAAAATTAGTTCTCAGTATTTAATTTAATCTGAACCATTTATTATGAAGTTGATATCTGTCTTTCACCTGGATATGTATTGAAAAAACTAGAAAAGGTATTTCAATGGAAGGGAGCTGGATCCATGGTTGATTAGATTTCTTTATTTTGGCAAGGTACCTATCCGATTGTCCTGGACCATTTTGTCTTTACTTTAAAATGCGACAAGTTGCCACTAGCTGCAGCTAATGCATCTAACCTTTTGCACCAATTTGAGCTGTTCTCCAATCCTTATTTAATTTAATTTTATTTTCCAGAAAAAGATAACCTACACTAAAGGAGAATGGTTATTTTGTTTATTGGTTAATTCTTTTCAAACTTCAATTTTCTGTGGTGTGACAGAGTTAAGAGTAATGGCCTATTTGAGCTCTAAAAGTGAACTTGTGGGAATTGAATGTATTGTTTTCAGCAATGCAGCAATGCTGATTTTCTTTAATCTATGTTATTATGCATAATTTAATTTTGAAACTGTAATATGTTAATCTCCAATTGAAGGGAAATTCGATGGGACCGTTCTGATTTTCTTATATCCATCTCATATAGGGAAAGCTATTTGTGAGTAACATCGATTGAGATTGTATGTTTTGTTTTGAAGATAAAAGAACTCGATGTCCATCATCAGTCTGGTAATTCAAAGATACCTACAATTGAAGATGCTTTGACGTTGATATCAACATCAGTAAGGCAGGTGATTCTAGATGCCAAGGTGGGGCCTCCTTTATATGAAAAGGGGCTTGCAAAAGATATTTTTTCCACCGCATAAAAATATTTTTGGATTCGAGATGTTGAAGGATGTCGAATTCGGGTTCGAGAGCGATCGAATGAAGTACTATGGGTCGGTCGATATAGCACGGATTCGAGGTAATACAATACTATCTCTTGTATGCTTTATGAATATGTTGGTATTTGGTTAATGCATGTATAGTTATGATGAAGTGTGATGTTAACTCTGCTTAAGTCAAATTAGATACGAAATATAAGTATGATAATCTAGATAAGACTGTAATACTCAAATGAGAGGGTTAAGAAAACGAAAGGATATGGAGTTCAACAAATAATTAATATGGCAATTAATCTTCAAATATGATTAATAGTGTAAGGATTGAACGTAAAAAAATATTTTGGATATTAAATTACAAAAATACCCTTGAGGGTAGGAAATACTGAATTACCCCTGACAAGGAAAAATATCTAGAATCTACTTTTAATCTGATTAATCAACTAATGCATCTAAATTTCTCGATCTATTCTGGTATCATGATTCAAGCTTGTGAGTTAACAAATTACTCAGATTTTCTTGAAATTCTAAATAAATCTCTGAAGATAAATTTACAGGAAGATCTCCGTATGTCTGAATTATTCAAATGGCAGAAAAAGACTAAATTGATTAAAACGAACATAATGACTAAAAAATTGTCTACTTTATATCTACTGCTACAACTTCTTACTATTGATCACTGTTATTATTGCTTAGACTGTTTTATTTGGGGTACTTGGGATATAATATGAGATCTCTGTAGGTTCAGCCCTGATTCGGTTAGGGTAATACCTTCTGACTTTTGTATCAGGTTCCTATGCTTCGGCTAGAGTAATACCTCCCGACTTCTGTATCAGGTTCCTATGCTTCGGCTAGGGTAATACCTTCTGACTTCTGTATTAGGTTCCTATACGTCGGCTAGGGTAATATCTTCTGACTTCTGTATCAGGTTTCTATGCTTCGGCTAGGTAATACCTTCTGTACCAGGTTCATATGCTTCGACTGGGGTGATTCCTTCTGGACCTAAGACATCCCCTTAGGTCGGCATCTACGTCCAACGAGCCTTGGTTAAACCTTATATGCAACTATGGGGAAGTGCATACTAGAGTTTATTTAAAGGACAATTGGATGATTAAAACAAAACTACATGGTTTCCTTTAAACAATTACCTAATGAATTAATTTATTAGAGTCTGAAACTTTCTATATATTTCCAATCTGCACTCATTGGAATATGCTAAACTTCCTTGTTTAGCTTCGTAATTACCTCTTTTTTTATTCTTCGGATTAATGGCATCTGATTTTGTATTCATATGACTAAATAATGAACAATCCTTGTAGCCTTCAAGTACAACAATAATATGAAGTATCATATTATAACAAAAACCCTTTTGATATCAAGCTCTCCATGTCAGTTTCATGTTTAGTCTTATACCTCGTGGTGCATATGACATCTTTTGGTAGTTCTATATTACTAAGCTTTTCCAAGTTCACATTTTTCTATCGCGGGTTAAAGAGGATTTGATTATGTTTCGACGATCGATATCTTTAATGAGAGTCTCCTCGGTGTTGCTTGCGGAGTACGATATTTGTGTAAATAGTGGGCATGTATGTTGTGTCTTATTTTATAGTTGAGTCTATATTATGGTTTCTGAATTTCTGTTTTATGTGTAAATGATATTCTAAAATTGCGTCTTTAAGAATTTTTTTGTTTTTGTCTATAAAAGTATTTTATCTGGGTTTTTACTATGGTTCGCTCATGTGACCCGAATATGACCTCCTAGATTCAAGTGTAACGTATAGGTGGGTCTATGGGGTTATAGTAAATTACAAAAATTAGAAATTAATAAGGGTCAATTTTTGTGAAAAATAAAATTTTAGGGATTAACATGAACAAAAATATCATTATATTAAAAACATTGGACTAAATTACAAAATAATGAATATGGGTCAATTTGGAATAAAAATAAAGTTTTAGGGACTAACATGAACAAAATTATCATCATATTAAAATGTTGGACTAAATAATAAAATGAATAGGGGTTAATTTGGAGTAAAATTTAAAATTTAGCTACTAGAATAAACAAAAGTATTATTGGACTAAATTACCAAAAATATAAATAAATATGGGGCAATTTTGACTAAAAATCAAATTGTAAGGATTAGAGTAAATAAAAATATTATTCGACTAAATTACCAAAAATATAAATACATATGGGTCAATTTCGGCTAAAAAATAAAGTTTTAGGGATTATAATGAACAAAAATATCATCATGTTAAAAATATTTGACTATATTAGAAAATTTTAAAATAAATAGGGGTCAATTCGAATCCCTCAACCCCAAACCTCAACCCCTAAATCTTACAATCACTAATAATTAAAGTGCAAACCAAAACCCTAAACTAATCTCATAAATCCTACCAAACACTCAACTTGACACATTTACCCCAAACCCCTAAATCTTTCAATCACTAATAATTAAAGTGCAAGCCTAATCCTCGAATCTCCTAATCTCTAAACTAATCTTATAACTCCAAACACTCAACTTGAAACATATATTATACCCATAAACCTCAAATCTTACAATCACTAATAATTAAAGTACAAGCATAATCCCCTAATCCCTAAATTATTCTCATAACTCCAAACACTCAACTTGACACATGTACCCTTAAACCCCGAATCTCAACACCTAAATCTTACAATCACTAATAATTAAAGTGCAAGTATAATCCCCTAATATCTAAACTAATCCCATAACCCCAAACACTCAACTTGACACATTACACTTAAACCCCAAACCTCAACCCCTAAATCTTGCAATCACTAATAATTAAAGTGCAAAACTAATCCCCTAATCCCAACCCCAAACACTAATAATTATAATTTAATACACTATAATTGTCGACACAATTTTTCATCCTTGCCGAAATAAATTGGGCCTTCAAAAACCCGTCAAACTTTTTAATTATTAAACAATTTTATGAATGATGATCTAATTAAAAAAGAACCTAAACCTAAAGGTCTAAGGAAACTAAACTCAAATTGGGACTAAAATAAATCAAACTAAAATTAAAGAATAAAAAAGGACTTAAGTGTAAAGCTCCTAAACTAGTAATGGCCTAATCTACTAATAACCCATTAAAAAATAGGCATGCAAGATTCCCTCCATTTGTTACAGCAATTGGCGATTGCTTTTTTAAATATGGGCGGGATGCGGGCAGATCAACTTAAAAAATGAGCGGTCAGGTTTTACTTTTTAGGGACTAGAATAAAATACAAAAAGTAAATAGGGATTAATTTGGAGTAAAAATTAAATTTTAGGGACTAGAATAAATTGGACTAAATTGTCAAAAATATAAAAATTAAATTGTATGGACTATAATAAACAAAAATATTATTAGACTAAATTACCAAAAATAGAAATTTTACTAATTCCCTCCAAAATTTTGGGTGGCTTATTCCCTCTAAAATTTTGGGTGGCTTTTATCCCTCCAATTTTTTTTGTCTTTTTCCCTCTTTTTTTGCCAATTGTCTTTTTCTTTTTCTACCAATTGTTTTAGATTAATTCAATTAAGTCACAACTTAGATTAATTTAATTGAAATTCCACATTTAGTTTTAGAATTCTTTTAATTATGTCCGTGATTTATGCTTCTAGATTTTAGGTTAGCTCAATTAGATTCTAAGTTTAATAAGTTAATTCAATCCAGACATTATTATTATTATTATTATTATTATTATTATTATTATTATAACATATAATAAACTTTGATTAAATATAATTATACACAAAATTTTGATATGAATGTAAACATGTAATTGTACACATAATAACATTAACATGAAAGTTAAAACTTTAATTTATTTCAAACTTGACAAATAATTTATATTGAATAAGTTACTAAGCATATTGAATTATTACTAAGCATTGAATTATTTAATAAAATTTCAAACTTAGTATTGTCAAATGAATATCTAAACCTAATCTTTTCTTTTTTTGATATTTTTAATTGATTATATATGTATATATAACAAAAAGATTATTTACACTTTAAATTGATTTAAAAAATTAATAGTTTACATTTACCAACACTTAATAGTTTACATTTATCAACACTTTAAATTTATCAAATCATTAAATCATAGGCTTCCTCAATTACATGTTAGGTAAATCAAGCCAGGTCAATATTAGTTCAGGTCAACAACAGGTTGGGTTTAAAATAAGTCGGGTCAATTAACAGGTCGGGTAAAATCAGATCTCAGGTCGATTCATTCGGGTAATATCGATTATCTGCCAGGATAGTCTCGGGTTCAAGTTCGTTTCAGTCTGGTGCAGGTCGAGTTTCGGGTCCACAATAACATGTTCAATTTGGGTTCGGGTCATTCTTGGTCAAATGCAGGTCAGGTTCGGTTACTACAGTAACATGTCCAACGCGGGTTCGGGTCAACAACAATTGGTTACAGATCGGTTTCAGGTCATCCCATCCTCGGGTCAAACTAAATTATGACTCGAGCAGGTTTCAGTATGGTTTTCAAGCCGAGTCAGCTTTTTACATCCCTACTTAATAATGGCCACATGAAGAGCCTGAATCATGCATGCATGTAGCGTAACTTTTAAGGCATGAACGCATCATGCAGGAGACATTCATGGTAGAGATTCCCTGCGCAAAAGCTGAATCAACACACTCCTCATATGCATGTGACGCATGCAGAAAACGCCTCCTGCAAGAGGCGTTCGTTAGGAAAAGAATTATAAATTTCCTTTTCACCTGTTGCATTGTCAAATCGAAACAAATATGACTAAAATAAATGTGAGCGACTTCTACAGAAGAACTTCTTGGATCATCACTATAACTTTTGCCGTAGAAACCAAAATAAAGTTCATGCAACCCTATTCTCCATTTTTTCCAACAGCATTATTTACCTAATTCTGCCATTTATGATTGTTTTTTTTTATATTTGCTTTTCACCATACTAATTTAGTTTCTTTTCTTCGAGCAAGGGATAAACAGACTTCATTAAAAAAACACATACGACAAATCGATTACCAAAACTGAAGAAATAAGCACTAACAAACAGACCAAATCAAACGAATCGGAGAACAAAACACAAACCCTGCAACAGCCGAATCGGAAGCACAAGAAAGGCAACGACGGTCGCGGCAGAACTGAGAGAAAACACAGAGAAGAAACGGAGACACAACAAGTCATTGACCGGAGCCAAGACAAGCACAAAGCAAGTAAATCTAGGGTCTCATGCTGCATATCACTCCAAGGGTCCCCGGAGGGTAGATGCGGCTTGTGAAAATGCAGATAGAGCGTTCCGACAGACAACTACGTCGGATTTAAAAGTCATCGACATCTGAATAAGAAGCAAAGTCAGAGAGCACAGCCATTGGGCCACTGCCAACGAAGACGATTCAAAAGAGAAGACGAAAAAACACCTGCAGAGACATAAAGAAAGGGGGAAGAACAACAGAGAGACAAAGCACCGTGATGGAGGCTTCGCCTAGCTTCTAAATACCAGCAAGACACCACCCAAACATGCATCGAAAGAAAACCAACCGAAATAAAAGGAACAGTTTTCTTCAAAAACACCGGTGCAAGGGATAGAGAGGAGATCCCTGAGGGCTAGGCCATCGACCACCATGGGAGGTCAGGCGACCCACCAAAAGTGGAAAATGTTATTTAGTCGGAGGGAAACCGAGCCTGCCACTGGCGGCCAGTGGTCGACGAGAAAGAGGAACCGCAAAACTTTTTTTTTTTTTTTTTAGTTTGGAGGCGGAGAGTTGAGAGAGAAAAGTAAAGTTAGTTACTGAGTACGTAGTATCTTTTATTTTTGTGTTTGTTCATATTAATGGCATAACGTAGGCGTGTTAATTCGAGAATAATGTCCAAATAAAAGGTTTTCATAATGGTAGGTTGTAATACCCTAAATCCGGGCTAGGAGTTCTGCAAGGTAAATTATGTTTTGAGAAGTTATAATTGGAATTCTAAAGGTTCAATTTGAACCAATTAATTAAACAAGCTAATGGAATTAGAGTTAAATGAGTAAATTGAGCTAAGGAATTGTTATCAAATTAATAAAGTGGATAATGTATAGATGTTGCAATATCCCAAAAATAGGTTTAGGAGTATATTACAAATTGGTTACTAGTTAAATTGCTATGGACTTGTCACCTATTATACGAATTAGGTGTTTTGGGACCGAAATTGAATCAAAGAAAAGTAGTTAGCTAAATTCATAAAGGAGTAAAATGAATTCTTAGGTAAAAACAAAGATTGCATGATAAAGAAATTAAACAAATGGACTTGTATACATGGCAACCATACATGAAAACATGTATCAAGGATTTCGACCACATGGAAAGACAACCAAATGTTGTCTTCTTCACCCCAATGACCGAAAACTCCAAATTGGAGAGAAAAATAGAATCGGTTGCCATGGATATTTGAAGAATTGAGTTTAGTTAGTTCCAAACCATGAATCTGGTTCGATTACGCTAAAAAAGAGAGTAAGTATTCTTGTCCTTTCTCTTGTTTTAAAGCTTAACTTGTGAATTATGTATGAATCCTTCATGTATCAAGTTTGAGTCATGAACATGAAGTGTTGAGTTGTCTGTTCAAATATGTGGAATTTCGAATGATGTAGTTGATAAATTAACATGTAATTATGATCTTACAACATAGCTAAAGTGATTACTTTGACTGATAATGAACCTTATTGTGGTTTTGATGCATAGAATAGTTTAAAAAGGGAAACAAAGTAAACACTCCAGGGTGTGCCTCATTCTTCTTGATAATTTGGACAATTTCAAATGTCTGAATACTGTAACAATAGTGGTAACACATTGAGTTTAGGGTCACATTGTCGAATAATGTTGAAATTAAATGTATAGGTTTGGTCGTAGACTAAATCGACTTGTGTATACTAATTTCCTATAAATTTTAATGTAAGGACTGTTTTTGAATAACCTGAAAACATGCTGGACTGTTGAGTATATAAATGTATACATATACATAAATTTGGGACTGTTTTGAAAGGATAAGGTAATATGTAAACTATTTTGATGAAGTTAAAAACGGGGGAATTTCAGTGAGGGTGTAAAAGGACTGAATTATAAGATTAAAGGATTGTTTTTAAGTGTTATTGGTTGTAGGAGATTGTATTGGATGTTAAGAAAGAAATGTATATAGTTGCTGGAATTTGCTGGGAAATTGCTCGAAATTTAGGTACTAAATTGGTATGATTTGAATGTAACATAGAATGAAACTATTTTGATCACATTGCTAGTTGAAATGTGTAAACTTGCTTGGTTGGACATAATGCCCTGCTTTGATCACATTGGTAGGAGAATAAAACTGACCTAGACTTGTATGAATATGTATATAGGTTGAATTAACATGTTTGAAATGCCATCTAAGTGATTAAAGAAGATAAAAATCTAGCCTAGTGTAATCTGCCAGAATGCTTTGTTCTGGGCAGTAACTTTGAAAAATTACCATAAATTGTGTAAATGGAATTTAAGGGTGAAAATTTAATGTACCGTGCCTTAACATGTCTAAATTCATTAGGATAAAACGGAATTGAATTCGGGATTGTATAATGGATTGTAGAAATGAAACACTAGGGACAGTGCAAACTGTCCAGTGTTGTAATTATCCCGTCTTTAAGTAAAAAACTGTATTAATTGATAAATAATTAAAATGCAAGGCCTATATGGTTAGAAATAAAATTAAGTTAGCTTTCCAACGGTGTAAACCAATTGAAATTCCGACGTACGGAATGAAAGATATGCATGTTTAAGTAAACAGTGCACATGCTGCCAGGCAGCAGCAGCCTTGATGTCTTGGAATGAATGATAAATGAATTAATTGTATTGTTGCCTTGTTTTGAATAAATGAATGAACTTTGTATTAATCTTGATTTACTTGTATGAAATGTTAGAGCGAGAAGAGAACATTGGAGAAGGGTCTAAGGAGGAGCATTCGAAAGCTAGAAATAAGGGGATTTGGATCCAAGATTAGCTAAGCTTGGAGTATTGTGAGTGTAGTTTAATATAGGGTTGAGACTTAGGTCCTAACCAAATATGCACGACTATTTTCTTGCTATGAACATGCCATGATAATGAACCTAATTTAACTTGAATATAAGTATTAAGGGAAGTATGAAATAAGATAATATATGAAACTTGTTTACATCCTAGAAGTGTTGTACAATTAGAATTGTTTGATTCTTGATGCCTTGATTGTGATCATTTCGAATGAGTGCTTAAATGTACTTTTATGATCTAATTACTTGTTAACATGATATAAATCATGAACTTAAGATCTTGCTTGATGCCTAAGAAATGGCATATGTTAATTGCTTGCTTGATGACAAGATTAAATTGCAAAGTGTAGAGCTAAGTTTCAATTGGCCTAAGGGATGTGTATATGAACATGATCTTGCAATGTATCACTTGAATTGATCCTTGAATAAGTTATTGCTTGACATAAACATGTAATACTTGAATAAGTGATTCATAATTGAACAAAGCTTTGGTTGTTAGTGGTCATAGGTAGAAGGGCATGCCTTAGAGTCTAGAGCTCATTGTGTCATGGTGGACTACAGTCCAAGGCTAAGGCCCCTAATTGGCGATAGACGGAGGGTACGTATGTGTGGTCTTTGGCAAAAGTAGGAGGGTTGACCAGTGCTACGACACATCTTGTGGCGACAGTTGGTTGGAGACTCGATTACCTGGACAACTAAATACCAAGGGCATAAACTAAAGAAAGCAAATGAGAAATAATTAAAGAATAATGCTTACATGATACTTGAATTACATGATATTCGAATTACATGATACTTGAGATTACTTGATTCTTGAATTACTTGATACATGAATTGCTTGATTCTTGAACTGCTTGATACTTGAATTACTTGATATGCAAGCTTGGATTACTCAAATTTCTTGACATGTAATGCTCGATTCTTGACATGGAACTCTTGAAATGATAATTGCTTATGCTTGAACCTTGTATTGAATAATTTGCTACTTGGATTACTTGATATGTATTCTTAAAAAGACAAACATGTAAACTTGAAGTAATATGTACTTGACTTGAATGGAAATGTGTATATTGCTTGAGTATGCTAATTGGCTTGAATAAAGATTGAGCAAAGCTTGAATTGAATTGCTTCTAACTTGGACTAAGCAACTTAGTTAAGTGATATATGTCTTATAAATTGGTTAGAACTAGTTGCTACCTCACTAAGTACATATCTTGTACTTATCACTCTTGTTTTCATTCTTCCCAACCACAGGATAAAGGATTTGATCGTTTCTTGATCCTGAAGCCTGATTTCTTGAGCTCGAAGCAAGACACAAGCATAGCTAAAGTATGGACATACTTGTTTTGTACTCCCCTAGTTGGTGGCATTTAGTTGTATATAATATCTAGTGCATGCATTTTGAACACTTGATACTTGTATATGTATATATGTTTTAAATGGGCCTATCATATTATGAACTCGGTGGTTAATGTAAATTAAGTAATGAATTAAAATTCTATGTAATGGAAATGTATTTAGCTGCGCATATAGATAAATATATATAGGGTATCATTCGATTGTCTTGAGATGAGATTGTCTTGTGTGAACATACCATGTAATAAGTACTTTTATAAGATTGAATGGTAAATGCCGAATGGTAAGGTTGGCATATTGCTTGCTTGGAGACATGGTATGTACAATTGAATGTTACATGTATTGAGTTAAGAAACAATGAAATGAAATGGAAGCATGATTGTCTTGTTTCACCTTTAGCGAAACTGATATGACACCAACGTTTGAGGAATACATAACTTGAATACATTGGAAAAAGATTAAAGTCAATCGGATTTATTTCAAGCCTTTAAAAGTCCAATAGTTTATAATCAAGTTAGCAACTCAAGTAACTAACAAGAACAACAGAGAATTTATGAATTGGGAAGGACTTTTGAAGGCAATTTTGACTCATATTGAAGGAAAATTCCAACTCGATACAAATTGAGATAAAAGAAGACTTTTATTTATAGTTGTGTCTCCTTATATTCAACGGCTACAAATGATTTAGGTTTAATTACTCCATTGATACATGAATTATATCAAATTCTTAGGTTCGTACATTATTTTTTTTTATTCTCAGTTTCATATGTCAACTTTGTGTCAAAATATGAGTGATCCTAGTGGTACACGTCAGCTTTCATGACGAAAATGTGTAAACCCGTTGACAGCAACAAAGTTGATGTATGAAACTAAGAATAAAAAAAAGTTAATGTATGAAACTGAGAATTCGGTATAGTTCATGTACCAATGGAGTAATTAACCCAATAATTTATATTGACGGATAAAATTAAATCTATCTACCACAATGATACAAGATATAAAATATTAACAACTTTTATGTTCCCATGGTGTGTTCATGTAGGTCAAGTCTAAATGAATAAGTCTTCCAAAATTATTCATGGATCGGGTTAAATCTAGTAGTCTCATCGAGCCTAAATTCTCGTAAAAAATTTATTTGACAGCTATATGCGAATGCGTCTTGAACCCGTACTTGTGACCTAAAGCATTCTCTCCCACTAAATTCAGCAACACCCTGGTGTACAAGAATATGAAAAATCTAATGCTCGGCACATATTTGAATATTAATACAAGAACATGAATTTTCAAAAATCTTCTAAAATGAAAATTTTTAAAAATAAAAAATAACGATATTAATTACATATCCATATCCATACCCAAAATTCATAGAATCTTTATGCACATCTTTGTCATTGCACTTAAAAATGTAGTTCAAGGTTTCGGTTCTAGTTAATGATTTGTTGTACAATCGAATTTTGAAACTCGAACTTTCGATCATTTATGTTATTTCAACTTTTTATTTTTCAAAAAACAGTTTATATATATATATATATATTAGTTTATATTATATCCAAAAAAGCAAAGAAGTATGCTACATTATACATCTAAACAAATAAAACAGGGTAGAAAAGCTATACAAGGATGCATCAATTGTTGCAAAGCAGCTTGTTCACAAAATCTATTAGGAAGGATTCAAGGTAATGAAGAGATTTACGAAATCTGAATGAGAAGAAACAAACTGGCTTCAGGCATCCCATTTCCACAGCTCGAATGTTCGCTTCTTCTCGTGGTCGATGACCACAATCTTCCTCAGAGTCGGAGTGCTCAAATATACTCTTTCGAACTAAAGCAGAACAAACATTCGTTCTTAGATATGGCTTTAAGGCCTACACATGATATGCTGAAAGAAGGAATTTTTTGATCCTCAACAATGCCAAATTCATGTTTGCTCGAACCTAAAAATATGAATTTGTAACACCCTAACCAGTATTCTATATCCATTACTAATTAGAGTATCACATAAATAATATGCCAATCTATCACATTAATATTTATAAATTATCCCTTTTATCATTCATCGCGTAGAATCATATTTTAAATTTTTATCCAATCGAATTGAGTCCGATTTCAAGCAGCAACTTGACAATTCTTATCTATGATATATAAGGAATATAACTGCCTAAAAACTACCTAAAATAAAAATCTACCCGATTGCTCTATTTAACCTTTTTTAGTCATTATCCGATTTTAAATCTAATATAACTACTTATCATTCACCGTGAACATAAACTAGTTTATATGTTATTACAAACCATGTCTAAACTAGTGTAAACCCAATTAACATTAACATATACATACCATCTAGTCACATCAAAACACATCAAAAGATGTTATTACTGATACCGTGATTATACGTCAGATAAGTAGGATGCCAGCTCCTTACTCCAGTCTCTGCTTTTTACCTATGCGTGAAAACCATCACACGCTATGTATATACTTAGTGAGGCAATAATAATATCCAATGCAATATAACATAACTATAACTAATAACATGTAATAATATTCATGCATTATGAATCACTAGATAAGAATTACCATCATGTTAATCATATATCAACATAATTTAAACCGAATATAAATTTCTTACCAATATACTTGCCATAAATTTAAGAGTTTATAAACTCTTTCACTTGTTTATCAATTATTTACCAATAAAATATAGCCTAAATATAAACCTATGAGGACCCTGGGTACTCGAGTCAAATATGCACCAAAGTGCTAATACACATAAGGTCGTGCCCACCATAATACACATAAGGTCGTGCCCACCATAAACACTAAGTGTCCTTTATATACACTATAGTGCTAAACCAGATAAGCAGCGTGCTGCTGGACTCTATGACATGCCAACTATACCATGTCCCTCAATGACATAATTGGGCATATATTCCATATTTATTTCATCCATGGCAATGTATATCAACATAATTTTAACATTGGGCAGTTCATACCCGAAATAACATTCATAATATAACATCATATATAACTAGTGATCCATGCATTTATATTCAACTTTTGACATATTTAAAATATGTCAATCATATGTTCTATGACATAAATATAATGGCAATAAAATTTGGGTAGGCTCATCGCAAGCCATCCAAATGATGTATAGAACATCAATGTGTCATGATATGCATGCAATTGCACTCATCTGATGCCTCACTAGTAACCTTACTGTCGATTTAACTTTACTCTTAAACTTTTTCCTTGTCTTTAAACTTGCTCGTATTACGATTTTGATCACGATCTATAAAATCATCGATTACCAAACACATACATTTCAAAGTATATGTTAGTATCATTCTAACATAGACACATACTAGGAATAAAATTCCTAAGAATGCTTTCAATGTTAAATCGATACAATTCCATTACTCAACATTAATGTTAACCATAATACTTAAAAATAATATTTCAAACCCCTTTTAGTAATCACATCCATCAAGAATTCATATGACATTCTCAAATCTCATAATATAACCATAAAATGAATTTTTTAAAGTTCATCTCCATTTTTCCAAATTATTCAAAATGGTCCCTTGCCATTGAACTTCAAATTCAATCATTAGACAACATTTTCAAGTATTCCAAGAATACATTCAAGCTTAACTCTTTAATTTCTAATCATTTTCCATTTCACTTTAAATTTTTTTCTTAATATGCCATTTGGTCCTCCACACTTTGTAAACTTCCAAATTGATCCAAACAACATTCTAAGCCTTGTAAAATCATTCTCACATCATTTCTAGCCTTACGGAAATTTTCCATAATTTTTCTCTAATATCCTCCCTATAGACCGAATATGCAGGGTCAAATTACTCAAATTTTCCAACTTGATTCAAGCATGAATTCAACTTCTAAACCTTATTTCCAAGCTTCTATAATTATTCCCATACCAAAATCAATCAAATTTCCAACTTCATATTAAAACTCTAACTTTAACCATATTAGGGTTTAACTATTTTCAAGTAGCTTCAATCATCATACAAGCTTGGATATGATTCAACAATAATAACTTCATCAAAATCTAATCTTAAATCATCAAAATTAAACATCCCCTTCATCCTCTTTACTCATGAAACTAAGATTTCAAGCAAGGAAAGAATGAATAAATAGTACCAAAAGATAGAGAATTTCATGTAGATTAATTCCATATTTCATGCTTTCATCCAAAATCCAACTAAATTAACTTGAAAATTCAAAAGAAAATTTTTCTCTTACCTTGGAGGGGGTTTCGAACAAGGGAAGAAAGATGGATAAAAGTCTTGAAATTTCAATTCTTTTTAATGAGGTCGTTTGTCATATTTCATAAAGAATTTAATAAAAAAATCATTTTATGACAAAATGACCATTTTTCCCTTGTAGTCCAATGTCTCACATCTTGCCACATGTCAATCTACTCATCCAAGGGTCAAAAATAAACCAAGAAGTTCGTGATTACCAGCTTTACCCTTGAAAATTTTCCAAAATTACCATCTTGCCCTTTTTCATCTAATGGCTCATATTTAACATGGAAAATCCAATTTAATCCAATGGTCCATGTTAAATCCTACCATTTTAAGACATGAAAATGACATTTTAACCTTGTCTTATCACTCTTCAAAATATCTTAAATATTTGATTTGATCCGATCATCCGAATATTTTTCTAAACTTTATCACTTAATAGCCAGTAATATAAACTCCGTACGAAAAATCCAAGTAACACGAAAACATCATTCTTGGGGATAAACTATTCATTTATGGGACTAAAATACTTAACTTTTGAAAATTACAATTTAGTCCCTAAAATTTTTCTAAGTTTATACTTTAGCCACTAAACTTTCATTTTATTCATTTTGGTCACTACCCAAAATTTGGAGGTATTACAATTCTCCCCCTTAATAAAATTTGTCCTCGAATTTTTAATACGTACCTGGTTCAAAAAGATACGGATACTGCTCTTTCATTGTTTTCTCTGTTTCCCATGTAGATTCTTCTACTTTGTGATTTCTCCACATGACTTTAACTAGAGGAATCTTTTTGTTCCTTAATTGCTTTTCTCCTCGAGCTATAAGATTCTTTCAGGTTCTTCATCATAAGTCAAATCCGGTTAAATTTCAATCTCTTATAGTGTAATGATATGCGAAGGATCTGATCAATATTTTCGAAGCATGAACACATGAAAAACATCATGGATCTTACTTATTTCTAGTGGTAAAGCTAGTTGATACGCCACTGGACCAACCCTTTTTAAAGCTTCATAAGGACCAATAAATCTTGGACTAAGCTTTCCTTTTCGTCTAAAGCGTAATATCTTTTTCCAAGGTGAAACCTTTAAAAATACTTTGTCTCCAACTTAAAAATCAATATTCTTCATTTTAAGATATGAATATGACTTTTGTCTGTCAGAAGCGGCTTTTAGATTATCTTGAATTATTTTTACCTTGTTCTCTATTTCTTGAATAAGATATGGTCCAATGATTTTTCGATCCTCCAACTCGAACCAATTCAATGGTGTTCGGCATTTTCTTCCATATAATGCCTCATAAGGTGCCATCTTTATACTCGATTGATAACTATTGTTGTAGGCAAATTTAGCTAATAGAAGATATTTTTCCCATGAACCTGCAAAAATTTATTATACATGCTCTGAGCATATCTTCGAGTATCTAAATAGTTCTTTCTAATTGTCCATCTGTTTGGGGATGGAAAGAAGTACTAAAGTGTAGCCGAGTTCCCAATGCTTCATGTAATGCACTCCAAAACCTTGAAGTGAACCTTGGATCTCTATCAGAAATAATAGACATAGGAACACCATGAAGTTTAACAATTTCCTTAATATACAACTCTGCCAACTTGTTCAAGGAATAGTCTGTTCGAACTGGTATGAAATGTGTCGTTTTAGTCAATCGGTCCACAATCACCCAAATCGAATCTTTCTTACTTGGAGTCAATGGTAAACATGTTACAAAATCCATAGTGATCTTTTCCCACTTCCATTGTGGAATTAAGATTGGTTGAAGTAATCCCGATGGAACTTGATGTTCTGCCTTTACTTGTTGACATGTTAAACATTTAGCAACAAACTCAATGATAGCTCGTTTCATGCAAGGCTACCAAAATCGACTTTTCATATCTTGTTACATTTTGTTGCCTCCTAGATGCATAGTTAAAGTAATGAAATGTGCTTCTGAAAGTATTTCCCTCTTTAGATCCTCATCTTCAAGAATGTATACGCGTCCCTTGTAGTATAAGCATCCATTTGATTTTATTTCAAGGTCTTTAGATTTACCATTGCTTAACTTGTTTTTTATTTTCCAAACATTCTACATCATTTTCTTGTAACTCTTTAATCCTTTCCATCAGAGTAGGCTTAACTTGAAGTTCAGCCATTATTGCACCATTTTCCTATAACTTTAACTGAGCATTCAATGTTCTCAAGGCAGAAAATGTCTTTCGGCTAAGTGCATCCGCTACCACATTAGCTTTCCCCAGATGGTAATCAATAATTACATCATAATCCTTGACCAACTCTATCAATCTTCTTTGCCTCAAATTAAGCTCCTTTTGAGACAATAAATATTTCAAAATTTTATGATCCATGAAGATGTAGCACTTTTCACCATATAAGTAGTGACGCCAAATCTTCAAAGCGAACACCACTGCGGCTAACTCTAAATCATGAGTAGGATAATTTCTTTCATGAGTTTTGAGTTTTTGAGAAGCATACGCTACAACCTTTCCTTCTTGCATAAGTACATACCCCAAACCATTATAGGATGTATCACTATATATTGTAAAATCCTTACCAGATTCTGGTTGTACCAAAACAGAAGCTTCTATTAATATCTTCTTCAAATTATCAAAGCTTTACTGACATTTATCAGTCCAAACAAATGGCACATCCTTTATTAATAGCTTAGTTATTGGAGCGGAAATCATTGAAAAAATTTTCACGCACCGCCGATAATAACCAGCTAATCCCAAGAAACTTCTCACTTCAGAGACATTTTGAAGAACTTTCCATTCGAGTATTGCTTGAACCTTTTTAGGTTCAACTCGAATTCCTTCCGCAGAGACTATGTGTCCAAGGAAAGCTACTTCAGACAACCAAAATTCACACTTTGACAGCTTTGCATATAATTTCTTTTCTCGAAGGATCTGAAGAACTATTCGAAGATGAGTATCATGATCCTCTTTGGTTTTTGAATAAACCAATATATCATCTATGAATACCACCACAAATTGATCCAAAATGGATCAAATATATGATTCATAAGATCCATAAAAGTTGCCAGTGCATTTGTAAGTCCAAAAGGCATTACCACAAACTCATAATGCCCATATCTAGTTCTGAAAGTTGTCTTTGGTATATTTGCTTCTTTGATCTTCAATTGATGATACCCCGATCGAAGATCAATTTTAGAAAACACTGTTGCTCCTTTAAGTTGATCAAAGAGGTTATCAATCCTTGGTAAAGGATATTTGTTCTTCACCGTCACTTTATTAAGTTGACAATAATCCACACATAACCTCATTGATCCATCTTTCTTTTTCACAAATAGGATTGGAGCTCCCCAAGGTGATATACTGGGTCATATAAAACCTTTGTCCAATAATTCTTGTAATTGAATCTTCAGCTCTCTAAGTTCTATATGAGCCATTATGTAAGGTGCTATTGATATTGGTGTTGTTCCAAGAAGCACATCAATACCAAATTCCACTTCTCGATCAGGAGGTAATCCTGGTAATTCATCTGGAAAACATCTGGAAATTCCCGCACCGTTGGTATATTTTCCAAATTTATCTTTGTTTATGAAGTATTTATCACATGATCTAAATAAGCTTCATACTCATGTGATAATAACTTTCCAGCAGTTACATCTGCAATCTCATTACTCAAATAATTCTGCCTTTCTCCCTCAAATATTATTTCTGAACCATATGGTCCTTTTAAGACTGCCATTTTTAATCGACATTGAACCGTAGCATCATATGCCGATAACCAATCCATTCCAAGAATGACATCAAACTCTTGGAAAGGCAATTCCATAAGATTGGCTGGAAATTCAATTTATCGTATCTTTAAAGAACACTTTTTGCATATTCGATCTACTTTGGCACTTTGTCCTATTGGATTAATAGCAACTACCTTACTCAAAATTGGTTCTACCGAAATATTTCTTTCGAGTACTACTTTAGAACTAATATAAGAATGGGTAGAGCCTAGATCAATCAATGCAAAAATAGGTCTACCAAAGAGTTCGATCATACATGCTACGATCTCTGAGTCATCTCGATCATTAGTAGTCTTGATATTATATACTCGAGCAACAGTCTTGTCTTCTCGATTAAGTATGGTCGTTGATACTCCTGGTTTGCCACCTTTGTTTCCCCTATTTTTTTGATATGATGCAACTGACTAATCAGGGTAAAGCTCTGGATAATTCTTTTGAAATGACCAGTTTGACCACAATGATAACATTCTCCACCAGCGAACTAGCATTGACCAGAATGCCTCTTTCCATAATGTTCATATTCTGAAATATGACAAAATTTGGAGCCCCGAGTACTCGCAGTAATAGTCTAAACCTGCTTTGACTTCCCTCAAGGATATCCCTTTTTAGCTGAAGAAGCTAACATCGTTGGTTTTGCTATGGAAAACCTTCACTGCGTTTAAATGACGATGCAGTAAAAGAGCTTTCGGGTCTTTTTCCTGTCTAAACTTATTTTCACGCTTTTTCCTTGAGGTCTATTTTTTCCATAGCTTTTGCTCGATTCACTACCTCTTGGAAAGTGGTGAAATTGCAAGAAACCAATACCCTTTTATATTGAGAATCCAACACAGCTATGAATTTATCAATCCTGGATTTTTTGGTTGGAAGAAACTCTGCTATAAATCGGCTTAGTCTATTGAATTCACATTCGTATTCATAGACTGTCATGCCCGTTTATTTCAGATCCAGGAATTACTGCCTCATTTCTTTAATGAATAGGTCCCCAATATACCTTTCTTTGAATTCTTTCAGAAAGAATTCCCATGTAATCTATTCTGGAGGAACTTGTGCAGTGATTATATTCCACCACACGCTCGCTTGCTCCATCAAAAGGGATACTACTCCTTCTAACTTTCCTTGATCATCGCAAGGAATCCTACTCAACATGATTTTAATATCATTCAACCAAAAATTAGCAGCCATTTGATCTGCATCAGTATCGCCTCGAAACTCTGGTGCTTTTATTTTCCTTAATTCTTTTGGAACTGATACTGGTGCTCGGCGATTTATAATTGCATCTAATGCTTGAAGAAATAAGCCTTGATCTTGTATAGGCATATTTCTTTGCTCCTGAGCTAATGGCTCTACATTTTGCTGATCATGAGGCAGATTTTGATTCACCTCATTACTTCCACTCTGGGTAGGCATATCAAGCTTGATTGCCTAACAAGATTCTCGATGATATGACATCTGTTAATGTCATAATCATCCTTTATAAGTAAGGGCAACAACACTAATTACAAGGCATCCAAATATATTCATACAAATATCAGTAATTTTTGACATCCTAGTGGCATGGATATAATTTTGACTCTCTGTATACCCGATTTATATCCAGAACCGGCTAAACCTGTAGCTCTGATACTAATAAATGTAACACCCTAACCAGTATTCTATATCCATTACTAATTAGAGTATCACATAAAGAATATGCCAATGTATCACATTAATATTTATAAATTATCCATTTTACCATTCATCGTGCAGAATCATATTTTAAATTTTTATCCAATCAAATTAAGTCTGATTTCATACAGCAACTTGACAATTCTTATCTATGATATATAAGGAATATAACTGCCTAAAAATTGCCTAAAATAAAAATCTACCCGATTGTTCTATTTAACCTTTTCTAGTCATTATCAGATTTTAAATCTAATATTACTACTTATCATTCACTATAAACATAAACTAGTTTATATGTTATTACAAACCATGTCTAAACTAGTGTAAAACCGATTAACTTTAACATATACATGCCATCTAGTCACATCAAAACACATCTAAAGATGTCATTACTGATATCGTGATTATACTTCAGATAAGTAGGATGCCAGCTCCTTACTCCGGTCTCTGCTTGTTACCTATGCGTGAAAACCATCACACGCTAAGTATATACTTAGTGAGGCAATAATAATATCCAGTGCAATATAACATAATTATAACTAATAACATGTAATAATATTCATACTTTATGAATCGCTAGATAAGAATTACCATCATGTTAATCATATATCAACATAATTTAAACTGGATATAAATTTCTTACCAATATACTTTCCAAAACTTTAAGAGTTTATAAACTCTTTCAACTATTTATCAATTATTTACCAATAAACCATAGCTCAAATATAAACCTATGAGGACCCTGGGTACTCGAGTCAAATATGCACCGAAGTGCTAATACACATAAGGTCGTGCCCACCATAATACACATAAGGTCGTGCCCACCATAATACACATAAGGTCGTGCCCACCATATACGCTAAGTGTCCTTTATATACACTATAGTGCTAAACTGGATATGCAGCGTGATGCTGGACTCTATGGCATGCCAACTATACCATGTCCCTCAATGACATACTTGGGCATATATTCCATATTTAATTTATTCAATGGCAATGTATATCAACATAATTTTAACATTGGGCAGTTCATACCCGAAATAACATTCATAATATAACATCATATATAACTAGTGATACATGCATTTATATTCAACTTTTGACATATTTAAAATATGTCAATCATATGCTCCATGACATAAATATAATGATAATAAAATTTGGGTAGGCTCATCGCAAGCCATCCCAATGATGTATAAAACATCAAAGTGTCATGATATGTATGCAATTGCACTCACCTGATGCCTCACTAGTAACCTTACTGTCGATTTAACTTTACTCTTGAACTTTTTCCTTGTCTTTAAACTTGCTCGTATTACAATTTTGATCACGATCTATAAAATCATCGATTACCAAACACATACATTTCAAAGTATATGTTAGTATCATTCTAACATAAGCACATACTAGGAATAAAATTCCTAAAAATGCTTTCGATGTTAAATCGATACGAATTCCATTAGTCAACATTAATGTTAACCATAATATTTCAAACCCCTTTTAGTAATCACATCCATCAAGAATTCATATGACATTCTCAAATCTCATAATATAACTATAAAATGAATTACTTTAAAATTCATCTCCATTTTTCCAAATTATTCAAAATGGTCCCTTGCCATTGAACTTCAAATTCAATCATTAGACAACATTTTCAAGTATTCCAAGAATACATTCAAGCTTAACCCTTTAATTTCTAATCATTTTCCATTTCACTCTAAATTTGTCCTTAATATGCCATTTGGTCATCCACACTTTGTAAACTTTAAAATTGATCCAAACAACATTCTAAGCCTTGTAAAATCATTCTCACATCATTTCTAGCCTTAGGGAAATTTTCCATAATTTTTCTCTAATATCCTCCCTATAGGCCGAATATGAAGGGTCAATTTACTCAAATTTTCCAACTTGATTCAAGCATGAATTCAACTTCTAAACCTCATTTCCAAGCTTCTATAATTATTCTCATATCAAAATCAATCAAATTTCCAACTTCATATTAAAACCCTAACTTTAATCATATTAGGGTTTAACTATTTTCAAGTAGTTTCAATCATCATACAAGCTTGGATATGATTCAACGACAATAACTTCATCAAAATCTAATCTTAAATCATCAAAATTAAACATCCCCTTTATTCATGAAACTAAGATTTCAAGCAAGGAAAGCATGAATAAATTGTACCAAAAGATAGAGAATTTCAGGTAAATTAATTCCATATTTCATGCTTTCATCCAAAATCCAACTAAATTAGCTTGAAATTCAAAAGAAAATTTTTCTCTTACCTTGGAGGGGGTTTTGAAAAATGGAAGAAAGATGGAGAAAAGTCTTGAAATTTCAATTCTTTTTAATTAGGCCATTTGTCATATTTTATAAAGAATTTAATAAAAAAATTCATTTTATGACAAAATGATCGTTTTACCCTTGTAATCCGATGTCCCACATCTTGCCACATGTCAATCTACTCATCCAAGGGTCAAAAATAAACCAAGAAGTTAGTGATTACCAACTTTACCCTTGAAAATTTTCTAAAATTACCATCTCGCCCTTTTTCATCTAATGGCTCATATTTAACATGGAAAATCCACTTTAATCCAATGGTCCATGTTAAATCATACCTTTTTAAGACATGGAAATGACATTTTTAACCTTGTCTTATCATTCTTCAAAATATCTTAAATATTCGATTCGATCCGATCATCCGAATATTTTTCTAAACTTTATCACTTTATAGCCAATAATACAAACTCCGTACGAAAAATTTGAGTAAAACGAAAACATCATTCTTGGGGGGTAAACTATTCATTTACGGGACTAAAATACATAACTTTTGAAAATTACAATATAGTCCCTAAACTTTTCTAAGTTTATACTTTAGCCACCAAACTTTTATTTTATTCATTTTGGTCACTACCCAAAATTTGGAGGTATTACAGAATTTGTCGAAGGTGATTGCATCGACTTGTTCTGAGAACCATTCTCGCTTACTCAAATTGTCAAAATAATCAAGTGTCTGTAAGCCTTCAACTCACACTTTACTGCAAATTTAAGACAGACTTTTTCAAGCAAAGCAGAACATGAGAAAACTGCCCAGAAATATCGTTCTAATTTAAATCGATTGCAAGAAAACAAAATAGCTTTTATATTCGTGATCACATGACCTTTGCGACTCATTTCGCTTATTAAACGATGAACAAAAATTTCTACTCCTTTTTGGTTTCCAAAACTAAAAATATTAAACTTTACACTTTTTATAGGGTAATAACTTGATTACAAAGTAAGCATAAGTAATAAGAAATCTACTCAAACTGAGCTTCCTACTTTGTACCAAAGTCTAACGAAAGAAATATAATCATGTATGGATCAAACACGTGACATGCTTCGTACCATTCCTCTACATTAATCACAAATCTCTGTTTATTTTCCTAATTTTACTTCTTCACCAAATAAGTCACATCATACACTTTTTAGACCGGAAGAATAAAATTCAAATCACAAACTCTAATCATCCTTACGTGAATACAATTCAACCCAAACCACCCACAATGATCCCGTCTTAACCAAGATTTGTCGTAAGCAGGGACAGTGCTAAGTGGGAGGGGCTCTTGCCCCCTCAAGGCTGGAAATTTTTTTATTTTTATTTCTTTATATATATATATATATATATTGTAAAAAATAAACTAATTATGAATTTTCTCCCCTATTTTTTAAAATTTATGTTTTGCCCCCCACCCCATGTTTTAGCTCCGTCCTTGATCATAAGCTTCTCATCATGCCAGCTTTATTTTACATTTCTGAATCTTTAACCCCCAACCCCCTTCAGCCTTGAACAAAGCTTTAGTCAACTCACTTTAGCAACTTCCTTGAGTTTTCACTGCCCTTCCAAAGATAAGCATTACAAATTATCCAATGATTTGTATACCAAATATTATAGACGGTAGAAGCTGTAACCTGCCAGCATAGGATAGGCATTTGGAACCACTCTTTTTTCTTCTTATCATTTTCCAATGATTTGTAAAATAAAGAATCTAATCATAGATTTTTATTTGAGACTAAAATAAAGGAAAATAAATAAATAAATCAGACGACCACAGTAAAACTATGGAGACGAGAAAAATATAAAAGAATTTAGAAAAAAAAAAACTTAACCGTTAAAAGATTAAAACTTTTTAAATAATGACGATGTGAGATGAATTTATTTTATATAAAATATTTTTTAAAACTTTTGCGGGATCAACTTATCACTTATAAAGAGTCTTAATAAGAATATTTAAAAATATAATTATAAAACTAATTGAAAAATAAACAAAGCCAGTCCCAGGGCCTTATTGGTAATTTCCCCATCGTGAAAAATATAATTATAAAATTAATTGAAAAATTTCCCCCTTTTCTCCTCCGATCATCGTGCCGATCTCGGCTACCGCTCTGTCGTCACCGCCAACACCAGCAGAACCGGCGTCTCTTTCCAAACGTAGCCCCGGCCGCCACGCGTAGGACCGCCTCTCTGTTCACCGTAAATGTTCGGTTGAAGCTTCGGCGAACCACGGGTTTCTCACCCTTTCGGTTATCATCATTTTCGGCTGCTTTCAGCCACCATAATGAGACATCACCAGAGTAGCCGAGCTCAGCGTGGTGAGGCGAATAAAACCCCTCAAACCAACCGTCGAATCGATGCCGGTAGAGGGTTCACCAGAGCTACGTCGAACCCGGCAATCTAATTCATTTTTGGGTAAGTTGGTGAGTTATTTGACCAATTTTAAGTTATTTTTGGTTGTTTTGAGAGTGTAGTTGCCATTCATGCATTTTTCGGCGTGTTTTCGATCATTCTGGGCCGCGCGTAGAGTGCACGCGCCGTCCAGGGCGATTTTCGGCTCCCTAGATGGTGGCCCTTGAACTGGGCTGGTCTGGTATTAAATCGGTTTGCCCAGACCTGATTTGAACCGCCCCAGCTCGAGCTGGCCTAGGTTCAACCCGACCCAAATCGGCCCGACCCTTTGACCCAACCCGCCCGAGTTAACTCAGTAAGTTAACTAGTCCTAAATCAACTCGTCCGAGTCAACTCAGTAACCGAGTTACCGACCCGAGTCAACTCGGTGACGTCAGTGTTGACCGTTGACCCAAAGTCAGTGTTAACCGTTGACCTAAAGTCAGCGTTGACCATTGATCTAACGTTGGCATTGATCGCTGACCTAACGTCAGCATTGACTATTGACCGTTGACTGCTGATGTCAGCGTTGACTTTGACACGAAAAGTCAATTTTTTCAGAAACCCCTATTTTATGTTTTTCGACGTCCTGAGTCTATTTTTGAAGTCAGATTTGTAAAATTCTAACCTGAAAGACTCTGAAACTAACCTTGAACCCGATTTTCTATATGTATTAAATTATTCAATTTATGAGCTTGTGAGCAAGGACTGATTATAGATTATGTTAATTGAAGGTTTTCCTGACTCTATGTATCTAAGTTCTTTGAGGACATTAAATTTAGGATCGAGAGCGATCGAATGGAGTACGTAACGGATCGATCGGTGTAACTCGTAAACAAGGTAATACGCTGCTACCTTCTGTATGCTTTATGAAACATATTAGTATTCGGTAAATGTTTGCATGATCATGTATAAGCATATGGTTAAAATGTTGATGTCTAATCGATGATGGAAATAAGAGTGATAATCTGGATAAAATTATAATGTTCAGATAAGAAGGTAAATAAATTAAAACGATCTGGAGCTCAATGAATGATTAATGAGGCAGTTAAACTCCAAACTTGATTGATAGTATTTAAGGATTCAACGCCATAAATATTTGGTGATAAAATTACTAAAATAATCTTGGGGTGAAAGGAATACCGAATTACTCATGATAAGGAAATGATTTGAAATCTATTCTCGAGATGATTAAGCATTAAACAACTAAAAACTCTATATATGGAAATTAAAGTAATATGGTTAAGTCTCGTGAGATAATAAATTACACGGATTCTCTTGAGTTTGAAATAAATCTTCGAAGAGGAAATTTATGGGAAATTATTTTTATGTCTGAATTTGTCAAAGTAATGAAAATTATTGAGTTGTTAAAACGACTAAAACAACTAATAGAATGAAAAGGAAAATAAGATTGAATTGATTGGACTGATCATAATGACTGAAAATATTGAAGTACTCTTGAGCACTGAAATTTACCAAATTATCTGGAAGAATGGATAAACCTCTGAGTTTTGAAACGAAAGAATGGTTGAAAGGACTGAAAGGATCTGAATAACTGAAACACCTTCGAACATCAAAATGTCTGAAATACCCTCAAATATTTAAATGAATGAAGGCACCCTTAAGACTGGGATTTAGAGTTTTCAATAAAACCAAACGAAAGTAATGGCTTTAAAAGTTGTAAGATACGACCCGCGTTCACTGGTTGTTTCTGATATGGATGTAATAATGGAAGAATATTGTATAAATAATTTTTTAACTATTTGGGGCTTGTTAACGATGATTTGAGACGATAAACTATTCTTCTACACAATGTTGTCAGCACTAACTTTCGAACATGTGTGAAGTGTACCTGTTCGAATGCTTGGTAAGTAACACCTTGTTGAATATATTTAACTTGAATGGACTTGAAAGCCTGGCAAGCCGTTAGCAATCTTTTATACAGCAAATCACAGACTTGAATTACGATACTCGGGTTTCAGCATGAATACAGGTTTGATGGCTCGTAGTAGGTTCAGATGGTTGATAAAGGTGACATGTTTTGTTATTTATCGTGGTCGGTTATAAGAAGGGAAACCTGTATGGATATATATATATGTCTGGTTATCTGTTAGAACAATAGCGACGTGTTCCGATTTGTTAGTGAAGCATGGTGACTCAATGAATAATTAGAACCATGAATTTTGTAAATCACTGATCTGATACTGTCAGATTAAATTACTAAATTAACTTTGAGAGTTAAAAAGACCAAAATACCCTTATGAGCTAAATGGTTTAGAACCTTCCTGTTATATCCTAAATGATCCTGGACTATCTGAACTACTACATGATTGTTATATTTTGAAATTTTGAATGATTCTGATGAATTAAGTTCTCAATGTCGTAATGGCGTCATTATTCATCATACCCCTTGTATAATAATTCTTTCTGAAAACTGTTCAGAATATGTAAAATATACTTTCTGATATGATATTGTGACTATCGACTCTGATTCAAAAGTACGTCTGTTATATAAATGAAAGTTCGATATCTGATTTATGTCCTCTAATAAGGAAAAGATCTAATTTCTGATGACTTCCTGTCTGCTGGCTAAACTGATATTTTTCTAGGGTATTATTAGGAATATGATTTGAAGTCTTGTAGGCAGCCCTGATCAAGCTAACCTCCTGTTAGGCTCTGTGCCTCTTGTTAGGCCTCCTACGCTTTCGAGCCTAGGACCAGCCTCATGTTAGGACTCCTGTGTTTTCGAGCCTAGGACCAGCCTCCTGTTAGGCCTCCTACGCTTTCGAGCATAGGACCAGCCTCTAGTTAGGCCTCCTACGCCTTCGGGCCTAGGACCAGCCTCCAGTTATAGGGAAATTGCATATTGGTGTTCGGTTGGAGGGTAGCTAGGTGATACTTTTCTCTTGTCCCTCTTTCTATTACTGTTAAAATTCTACATTTGTCTAAAAACACCGTCCTTCCCAATCTAAAATTTGTATAACGCGCTAAACCCTCTAGTTCAATTCATGTTATCTAACTTTTTCCTGATTGTTCCGGACATAGACATTTGGTCTGGTATTCGAGTATTCAAATCTAGGGGTGTGCCTTCAATTAATTCAGTCGGTGGCCGAACTTAATTAACCATAACCGAATTAACCAAAATTTTTAGAACTTTAACCATTAACCGAACCGAATTTGCCTTAACCGAATTAACTGAACCGAATTAACTAAAATTTTGGGTAAATTACACATTTGGTCACTAAATTATGCTAAAATGACCTTTTTAGTCACTAAACTTTTATTTTATACTAATTTGATAAAAGTTTAATGAACATTTTATAATATATCAAAAAAATTAATGATCATTTTATAATTTTTAAAAGTTCAATGACCAAAAAAATATATGTAATATATATAATATTTAATATATAATAATTTTGGTTAATTCGGTTAATGAACCGATTTTGAACCGAATTAACCGATAACCGAATTTCCAAAAAAAAAACCGTTAACCAAACCTACCTAAAATTAACCGAAAAAAATTCAGTTTGGTCAGTTAATTCGGTTAAAATCGAATAATGCACACCCCTATTCAAATCTAGGATGATTCTGTTACATTCATATCATGTCTAGAATCTGTTGTAACCAAGTTCAACTTTGTAGCTTTATGTTTAACCATATGTCTACTTTATAGCATCTTTTGGTAGTTCTGTATTACTGAGCTTTCCCAAGCTCACTTTTTTCACCATTGCAGGTTAAAGGAATCCGATCATGGATCTATAATCGATATTAGTTTGAAAGTTCCCTTGGCATTGCACGCGAAGTACGGTACTTGTGTATTAGTGGGCATGTATGTCACGTTTTATTTTTATGATTGATTCTGTATTATGTTTCTAGATTTCAGTATTGTGTAAACGAGATTTTAACACCTTTAAATGTATTTTAAGAGTTTTCTTTTGTTTTTACTGTGGGTCACTCCGGTGACTCGAATGTGACCTGTTAGACTTAGGCGTGTCGCATAGGCGGGTTTAGGGGGTTACATAGTGGTTAGAATTTAGGGTTTAGAGGTTAGAGTTTATTTTGTAGGGTAATATGGTGAGGATTTATGTTTTAATCTATAAACTCTAAATTATAACCCTAAACTATAAATTTCAACCACTATCCCTAAACTCCTAAACTTTACACCCTAAACTAAGCATCTAAACCCTAAAACTAAAACGCTTGTGAAAACTTTTAATTTTCACCGACAATGTATCAAATAATTACTCATAAATAAACATGTATAAAATATGGGTCACATTCATGTTCCAACATTCAATGTTGGAATTTGGAACATGTTTTTAGATTTATATTGTATTTTATCACATAAAAAATAATTTTAAAAATAATATATAATTCTATAATGTAAAGATTAAAAAATTAATGTAGAAAAGAGTAAAACCTGAATTTAACAAGAAGAAAAATATTAAATATTAAATTGAAAATAAAAATATATATTTTAAAAAAAGAGAAAAATATAAAAAAGTATAAAAGAGTATATTTTATAAAACTATCCTTGTGATAAGTCTTTTCAATAAGGTAAACTTTCATTAGATTAAAAAATATTAATATGAAATTCGTAAAACTTTTTTTCATAAGATTTCATCTAATTTTACATTTATTATACTATTAGTTTAATTACTATATTACCAACGATCAATTGATCTAATATGATGTTGTGTTAGGCTTTTTAAGTAAGGTTAAGAGTTCAAATCCTAATATTGTGAATGGAACAAACAAGGTTGAGAGAGCAGCTACCCATAACAAACCTTTACAGTACTCAATCCAGATTAATTAGCCAATGAATCTAATATCATTGATTATACAAATATGTATAATTAATGTACAATATTTAAGAATTATTGCACATAGTATTAATATAATTAATATAGGTAACAACATATTTTTCATTTCATGTAATATTATCAAGTCTATGTTGAATATTGTTTTAGAAGAACGCAATGAATGATCCTAATAAAAAATGATAATATTCATTGTAGGAGGTTTGAGTTCAATTAGTCTTGTTGTAAGGTGTGTGCCTTGTTAAAGGTTTAAGAAAAAAAAATATGAACATATAGTACCTTATAATCACCTTAAACTATTTAAAAATATATTGTTATTGAAAAGCCTAAATAAACACAATAGCATATAAATTAGGCTTAACCGTCAAATAAGTGCTCAAACTATATCTTTTTTCATATAGGTGCCCAAATTATATTTTAGGCCAAATAGGTGCTTAACGTTTTATTCCGTGACCCATTTAAGGTTTGACCATGACGGACGTCAATTTTTTTGTTATCCAATCAAAATCGAACACTGACAATCTTTGAGTTTTTTTTTTTTAAATAAATCATTTTTTTTAAATATCTTAAAATTTTCAAATAATCCCAAAATAATCTCCAAATCCATAAACCCCCTAAATCTGGCACTCCCAACGGCGTTGATTGCGTTTCTGGCGACAGAATGAAGCGCCCTCCCCTCGCCAAACGACCCACATATCGTTCATCGTCTGATATACCGTCGTTCGTCGCAAATCATTCGAATGAACCATTCAAAAATTTTGACATTTTACTCGGTGTCGGTCGATTTTCAACGACGAGATGATGGGATAAATAGTCGTGATAGTTCAACGACGGATGTGATGGGCGACGGCGTGACAATTGACGGCAAAATCTTGTCAAATTGGGATTTGAGTTTCAGGCATTAGGAATTTCAAAATTTGGGGCTATTTTTTGAAATTTGAAGTTATTCTGTTTTATTGATTTTTATTTATTTTTAAATATAATTTCAAAATTTTAAGAAGATACACGTGTTAGATAACGGTAAAAATTAACGGACAATAACGACGGGCACCTATTTGAGTAACATTGAAAATATTAAGCACATATTTGGCCCAAAATAAAGTTTAGGCACCTAACTAAAAAAATATAGTTTGAGCACTTATTTGACTGTTAAGCCTATAAATTAAATGAAACTTTTATGTTTCGTATTTTATTTGGAAAAAAAGCTATTTATAGATTGAACATAAATTCAATTCTAAAAGAACTGCAAAGCCCGAGCTTGGAGAAATTATATCATAGACTCGGCTCACCACATCATCCATGATCCCGACCAATAAAAACATCCATTTCATTAATTTTTTTCATGTCATCTTTTTATCAAGTGAATCTTTACTTATATTTACTGTAAATTAAATTAAAAAAATATTTTTAATAAAGATTCACTTGGTAAAAAAATCATATGAAAAAAAGTTAATGGGATGGATGAGTTTTATTGGTGGGCCATAGATGACGAGTCGAGCCTATAAAATAATTTTTCCTTACAAAGCAAGTAATTCAACTGGGTACGTGACATCCAAATAATGTTTGATATCTGACTTGCACCATAACATCGCCATCCCTACCGGAAAAATACTGAAATAGAAGCTTCCGGTAAGAGAAACAAGGCTTTCTTATACAATTATTTCCGAACAAAACAAGACAAGACATTATAGTTTCAAGCCAATTTGAGAACGTTTTATATTGGGATGAAGCACACAAAAGCCTTGCATATAGTGTAACAGCATCTTAATTTGAACACATATCAACTGGAATACATCCCTATACCTGTTAAAATATGGAATTCTTACTACCCATATTGTATAAAATGACTATTTGTATCTATCTCCTAAACAAGTTTGTGGTTTGGAGGATTATTTAATGAACTACCGCCTCAGCGACCAAAAAACAAGGGTATAGTAATACAACACACAAGCAAACAGTAAAACATGTGACTACAAGGATTCCTTCAGCCTGACCATCTATAATAGCTATAAGCCACAGCAACGGTTGCAACAGCTCCGACCGCAGCAGCTGCCGTAAGAACGTCACGTTGCTCCCATGATTCTACCCAGCTTGTCAGTTTGCACATCCATTCTTTCCAGGCACTTCTCTTGGTTCTTCACTTCTCTTTTTATCACTTTGTTCCGAGCTAGCGATGCAACAGGTAAACCCATTAGCACCCTGACAACAACCACCCACATTTTCCATTGTTTTCTGAGCTGTAGTTTCTTCATGCTTCTCATTTTTCTTCGCTTCAGTCCCATTTGGAAGCTTCTGTTCGCCTCCTTCAGTAGAAGCCCCCATTTGACCCCTGTAGGTGTTGACATAGAAAGGAATAATTGAAAGCTTGATAGGGAAAATGTGATGAGTCACGCAATAAACATGGAGCTTCCTACCAGCAAAGCACTCTGTATAGTAAACGAAAGTATTATGAATGATTTTACTAAAACTCTAGCAAAAATAAGGAGCACAAAGTCAAAAAGGAAAATTTTCATTAGTGTGTGATGTAAGCAAATGAAATCAAGCACAGCCCTCGGGATCAGAGTTCCAAATCTTTCTAGTGCATATAAAGCTAAGAGCTAATTACTATTAGTTGCATGTATAAAATACTGTTGCCTTTCTTGCCAGCAAGTTAAGACGATCAATGAGAGCAACAGTAACAGTAGCCTATAAACTCTTCCAGTGAATACTGAATAGATTCCGATACTCCGCATTTTAAGTACGTAGTGACAAAGTTGATAGTCAAAACTTCTAACAAAAATGATTGAGGTAGTAAGTCTGACTCAAATGATGAATGTACCCTGAAATAGAACCAACCAGAAAACTACAAATTCGACCAACCTGAGCACAGCATAGATAGAAAAATACAAACCTCCAAAGGCGTTCTATTATTTCTCCCTTTGCAATTTGCTGCTCCACTAATTCAGGTACATCATCAGGAGTAACATAGCCATATCTGCAACCGTTTGAGGAAAAAGACCCAATATTATCAATCTATTAAATGGCATAGAAGCATAATGACCCAGTAATGCTGATCTTACCAGTTGCCCGTAATCTTTCCCTCTGAATCGGGGCTGAAGATAATCAAGTTCCCAGCATACTTGTGCCCTCCAATGTGAGAGCAAGCAGTTACAAACACTTGATCCTTCAGTCCTCGCAACTCGATCTCCTCGTTCAGCTTTTGAATTAGAGCGGGTCCACAAACACCACATCTCTTATCACGATTACCATGAGCACACACCAAGATATAGGAACCGGTCAAAGTCTCCTGCGTTCCACAAGCCCATGCCTTGCCATTCACAAGCACGTACTCAACAAAGCCATCCACATCGGAATCCGTCAAACCCCTTCCATCAATATAAGAAAAGAGCCTCAACACAAAATCCCATCACTCATAATCTTAACATTCTCTCATAATTTTTCAAACAAAAGAACAAAAATTGCAATCTCAACCCAACAAATAAACAAACAGAAGGATGATTACATTTAACACCACAATCAGCTTCGAGTTTTTGACACATGTCCATTAAACAAAGTATTAATCATAACAAACGTTAATTTCCCGATCTACGTTAGATGAAAACATGAAAAATGTTTTTAAAAAGTAATTCTATATGTATATGTATATATAAAGCAGATTTTTAATGGACGGTCAACATATGAGGGAAAAAAATCAGATTCATACTCGATAAGTTACAAAATGTAAAGCTCAAATCCATTTTTTTTCCTTTTTTTTACAGCAACCGATCGTATAAAAGGAACTTTTAACAAAATTGGAAAGAAATTAGTTCGGAAAAGGAAAAGGAAAGCTTACTTGTATTTGATCATTTCGGGGAAAATCAGCACATCGCCGTCAGATTCCGCCCCGTCAATAACCGTCAACAGTGTCTATATTGAAAGAAAGAAAAAAAGATACAGAAAACAACGATTAATTGAAAATCTTAAACCTCAAAAGCAAACGACAATTGACCAAGACAGGAACGCACCTTGACGGGGATGTCGTTTTTGCGAGATTTAAGAGCGGAGGAGAGAAGATTAGGGAGGCCGTCCTCTTCGACACGGGAAGCCCAATCGGTATACGACTTGTGTCGGAGGAACAAGTGGCGATCGTAGGGATTGACGGTGCCGGCAAGGTTAGTGGAGTACATCTCATCGCTGTTGAAGCCGAAATTCGCCGCATCTTCGGTAGAAACAGTGGAGAGGTAGCTAGAATCTGCCATTGGAGAAGAGGAAGAAACAAAAGCCTAAAGTTTTGAAGGACGGTTAAAAAAAAAGAGTCATAAAGAATGCGAGAAGTAGAGAGCGATTGTTTTGACAGGTTTGTCTTGTTGTTCTTGCCTGGCATTTTTGGGTAATTTGTGATTTAGGGATAATATTTTAATTCATGGGCTAAGGGTTGGTTATTGGTGGTGCAATGGATGAGGGTTGATATATGATCTGTTAAGGTTACTGTTTGTGTTTAGGGTATCTTAGAATTTTGATGAATTGTTATAGTTTATTTAGGGTTAATGTTAAGATTATGGTTGATAAGTTTTCGAAGTAAAAATGAAAGAAATAAACTTATTTTTAAGTGTTTGAAATGCATAAATTCAATCAAATTTGGGGTTAAAATAGCTATCAATGTCATTCCTATTTTGATATAGATTCCAGTTCAGACATTGCATCATCATTTCGAAATTAACCTATTTGCTTTGAAATGAAATGAACCTATTTTTTTGAACAAGGACACAAACAATAATAACATTAAAATTTACTGAAATTTAAGATTAAATTATTACTCAAAATAGGTTCATAATCAATAACAAAACAACTGCTAATCAAAGTTTAAAGTAGAAGTTATTAATGTAAGAGAAAAACTTCAATATACAGTCTGTGTAAACTTTAGTTTACACAGACCTTGTATTTTTAGGGGTTTAGTTTAGGGCTTAGGGTTTAGGTTGTAGGGTTTAGAATTTAAGGTTAGTGTTTATAATTTAGAGTTTAGGGTTTGGGGTTTAGTTTTTTAGGGTTTAGGTTTAATTTTGATTTATAGTAAAAATAGGCATGCTTGTGTAAAATTTATGTTACACAGCCTCTATATCAAATTTAAACCCTTAATGTAATTCACAATGACACAAAAAATGGCAGAAACTACTAAAATAGTTTAAAGCAGTTATTGCAATTTTCAGATGAGGTACATCATCATTGTTTAGCAAAATAATTTAAAACAGAAACAAAATGCATGTCAACAACTTCTTCAATAAATTCAAAGATGTCTTGGAGTAGGTTGAGTTGTTGATAGCAGTTGTCGAAGTCGTCAAAAATAAAATTTGCTTGAAGTAATTTGTAAAAGCGGTAAGCAGAGTCGAATTCATAGGGAATGGTAAGAGGTTAATTTTATATAAAACAAGTAACTAAAATAAATGGGGGGTTTGTGTTTGAGTAGAATTGAGAAAATAAGAAAACTATTAAAACAAAGAAGAATGCGATAATGAGATGAATCCTCTTCAAGGTTGATCTTGGTGTATTAATTCCAGACTTAGTACATCGATCTTCACAAATGATAATTCTACATCAATTTCAAATAGCTTAGTTATAGGTTACCAGAGAAAAACACATGTATAACCTAATCTCTCTTAATTAGTAGATAATCACTAAGAACTGCATGAATGATTTCTACCCTTATTATCAAGATTAAAACCCTTAGAGAATTTCATATAAAAATTAAAACCTATCAAATAGCTTTATTGATTTGAAAGGCCCAAGCACATAAACTATTAAGCACTAATTTGTTAACTTAATAAGAATATAAATACATACCTTCAAAACCCGTTGCTTAGGTTACTTAACACTTACCAAGAATGTCTTGATTGGTTGTTGCGTATAAAGATGAATAAACCGAAGAAAAACATGCAAAGCTTATAAATGATATACTTACTGAGTAATCCCGAAAGATATAAAAATACTAGAAATAGATGAAGATGATGAAGAACAAGAAAACCTCACTAAGAACTTGTATTAATAACCTTGAATCAAACCTTAACTAGAAAGAAAGAGTTTACCTACTCATGGAAAAAGGAATCAACAAAGAAGAGAAGAGTGATAATTATAGGATGAATGATTTATCTTCTCCTCATGATCCTATTTATAATAGAGGTCATTTACATTAACTAGGAGAAAGAATTACAATAATATTTAATTTAAAACTTTATGCTACTCCAAATATAATATAAAAGTGAAAGTTCAACTTGAAGTATAATTCATCTTCCTGTGTTAAGTGCTCCTTAGAATCCAAATCCAACTGAAACTTCTTTTCTAAGCATGTATTATCCTTTAGCTGTCAAAATCCCTACAAAAATTAAATACTTGTTAAAACATGGATAGTGGTGGTCCTAGGATTGGTCAACCTAAGTTTTGGAGTATAAATGGTTGTATTAAACCTCAAACATAACCATTTATACTACAAACTGAATTACAATAATATTTAATTTAAAGATGGTTGTAAGCCTATTGTCTGCCTTGATGGTTGTCGCCTAAAGAGATATCATAAAGGCCATTTATTAGCAGCTATTGAGATTGATGCAAATGACTGCCTCTATTTCATAGTTTTTTTTTTTTGCATATGTTGAAAGTGAGTGCCATGAATCATGGTACTGATTTTTTTAACTTTTAGCCCCAGATTTGGAGTTGAATAACTCACACAATATCTCATTCATGTCTGATAGACAGAAGGTAAATATCATTATTTAAGTTGTACTTTATTACATGTCTTATATAGTTTACTTGAATTTAATCTTTTTGTTTGTTTTTTTCTTAAATGTAGGGATTGAATGATGCTTTATGAGAATTATTTTCCCATTCTGATCATAAAATCTGTGTGAGATATTTATATTCCAATTTAAAAAAAGTACACTGAAAAAACACTTAAGGATAGCTTGTGAAAAATTGCCTGAACAACTTATGATAGAGTATAAAGATGCAATGTCTGAACTGAAATTTATGTAATCAACTACTCATAACTGGTTGATAGGGAAAAACCCTAGAAATTAGAGCAAGACATTTTTTTTCAGCTAGAAGCAAATGTGACATGTTGCTTAATAACTTATGCGAGTCTTTTAATAAGGTATTAAGTATTTTAATAGTGTAAATATTTGTCAAACTTTATTTATATTTAACTTTTTATAGATTATTCTTGAAACAAGAACAAAGCTCATCATAACCAAGTTGGAGGCAGTTAAAATCAAGATCACGCAAAGGATTGCAAAAAAGACTGCTGAAGTTGATAAGTGATTGGACCTATATATCCAAAGATTCAGAAAAAGTTAGAAACATCAATTCAAATATCATATAGGTAATTAGTTCAACTTTTAGCACATACTTGTTTAAATGTTGTAGCTATTAAATAATGTTCTTTAATATGTCTATGTTGGTGTTGGTCTAACAATGCTGATTATAACATGAAACCTGGTACCTGTTCAAAAAATATGCACATAGTGATTTCTAGGTAATTCAACTATCATGTTCAAAAAATCAGCACCATTTGTAAATAATGGAGATTTTGTAGCAGAGAATAAATGTTTTCTCTGTTTTAATTCATGATTTACAGAAAAGAAGTGAGTCCTTTTTATAGGACTAAATTACAACAATCTTAGCTAAGTTAGACTCCATCTCTATCTATTTAAAAAGATTAGAAATTTAAATTTAGATAAGATAAGATTTAACTTATCACTAAGTTAGATAAGACTTAGCTATTTAGTTATTTACTAGGACTAAAATACATAGAAATATATTTACAGTAATATTTTTTTTAATTGCATTAATTTAATTTATATAATTTTCCAAAATCAATAATGTTACATTTTTAAAATTTTATTAATTTAGTCTTTAAACTATTGAAGTGCATCAATCTCGACCTTTGAAAGTCATTGGTTAATAAAATTGTTATCATCGGTCATCTTTTGTCATATCAGACACTTTATCGTTAAATAATTAATAGTTTCTGAGTATGTCAATTTCTTTAATAAATTAGTATCTTCCAATAAGATGATGACGAATGAATTGTGACGATGTGTATTTTTTTAAAATATAATTTGAAAATAAATAATTAATTCAAAAACTTTTCATTTGTATTATCATGTCATCAAAATTGACTTGTCATCCTCGACATGACAAGACATTTGACGATAGCGACTGATGTGAAAATAGATAGTGCCCACATGCATAGAATTTAACGGCTTGTCCAATTAACGATACTCAGATAACAAGATTGATACAATTCAGGAGTTTGATAGAAAATTGATGCAATTTAAAAGGTTGGGCAACATTGTCGATTCTGGAAGACTATGAGGACCAAATTAATGCAATTAAAAAGGATACGGAACATTGTCGATCCTAAAAGACTAGGAGTACTAAATTGATGCAATTAAAAATGATGGACAACATTGTTAATTTAGGATTACTATAGAAAAAATTCCCCCCTTAAACCTTTTATTTTTATTTTTTTTTATGAAATTTATGTTCTTATTATTATATTACTATTTTTTTACTCACATGTTATGTAAAAAAATACACAAATCTGTATATTTACTATTTTGTAAAACCATGTTTGATTTTGATATAACAAAGTGTTTAAGGACTAATTTGTAAAAGAAAATAAATTTTTAATTACTCAAAAGTCTCACAAAATGACAAAGAAAAGTTTTCCAAAGTTATAAACTTAAACCCAAAATTTTTCTAAGTGTCTCAAGCCAAAAATATACAAATACGCCTAGGCGTATCGATACACCCCTTGGTGTTTCGATACAGTTTTTAGCTACTGAAATTTGTTTTTGCAAAGCGTACCGATATGGCTTAGCCCGTTTTGATACGGCCTTCATCTGGGTAAACATTTTAAGCGCATCGTTTCGATACGGTTCACACCCGTTTCGATACGGTTTGAAATCTGGGTTTAAGAAATTTACACTCGTACCGATACGGTACACTATGTTTCGATACGGTTTGAATTCTGGTTTTAAGAAATTTCAAAACGTACAGATACGGTTAACCCCGTACCGATACGGTTTGTCAAGATCTTCAAAGATCTTTGCACTAAATTTTTCGACCGTTGTTTGTCAGTTATTGGAATCCTCAAACTTTAAATTTTGGTTAACCCGTACCGATACGCCACTAAGCGTATCGATACACTTTTTCATCCAGGATTCCAGTGAGTAAAATCTGTACTGATACGGCTTTGTCGTTTCAATACACCCCCATTTTAACACTATGGTCGTTTCAATATGGCTTCACGCGTATCGATACGACTTGTACAACGGCTATATTTTTGTTGTAATAGGTATCGATACGGGACTTCGTGTATCGATACTAGCATTAACCAAACAACATTTATTGTGGGAAAGATGGTCCCCAACGGCTCTATTGATGACTTCAACCACCCAAACGGCTAGAATTCAATAATGGGGTATAAATACAAGTCTCCAATGCTACAACAACAACTAACGAACTTAGATTGAACAACATTCAAGTACTCAAGCCAAAATCCAACCCTTGTGCTCTTAGAGTCAAATTCTTGTACCCAACTTGTGTTCTTCATTGTAATCTTTTATTTCAAGTTTGGGGTTGAGTGATCTTGTAATTTTGGGCACATATCCACCTTGTGAGTTCATTTTATTTTTGCCATTATCTTTCTTGTACAAGAGTGAATCTTGATCAAGCTTTGGGTAGAAAGCTTTGATCCTTTGAAACGGTTGCCTTCTTAGCCTAAAAAATGGGAAAATTTCATAGTGAAATTGGTTAAAATCCTTAGTAGGAAGCTAAGGTAGTGGATGTAGACCTTGTTAGAAGGTTGAACCACTATAAATCATTGTGTCCCATTGTCTATCCTTTTTCATTTGCTTCCAAAAATTTTAAATTGCCAATTCACCCCCTCTTGGCCACTTTCGATGTTGATTGATTATCCTAACAATTGGTATCAGAGCCACACTCAACCGAAAGTCTAACAACCGTTGAGGCGATCCTAGAAGGTGACTCAATCTATCGATATATCAACCATGGCTTCTACTTCTGGCAACATGTACGAGTCTCAATCCATCACTAGACCTCCATTCTTCAATGGAGACAACTATCCATATTGGAAGAATCGAATGAGGTTGTTTATCAAATCCAACGATTATATCCTATGAGATATGATCGAAGACTGGCCATCAATTCTAATGAAGCAAGAAGTAGAGAGACAAGTTCCCAAGGCCAAGCATGAAATGACGAATGAAGAAAGAAAGGAGTTGCAAATAAATGATAAGGCCTTGCACATGCTCTTTTGTGCACTTAGACCCGACGAATACGCGAAGATGTCCTCATGTACGAGTGAAAATAAGGTGTGGGACAAGCTAGAGACCACATATAAAGGTACCAACGATGTAAAGGAGACCAAGATTGGACTCCTCAATCTAAGCTACGAAAATATCAAGATGGAGCCCGATGAGAGCGTCACAAAAATGTTCGATCGCTTCTCCATCATTGTAAATGGTCTCAAGGGATTTAGAGAAGTCATTCCCGAAGACAAGCTTGTTCGGAAGCTCTTATATTCTCTTCCCGAGTCATGGGATGGGAAGAGGACGACCATCATCGAGGCAAAAGACTTGAAAACCTTGAAGCTCGATGCTCTTGTGGGTTCTCTCCTAATTCATGAGATCATAAAGTAAAGAAGAAAAGAAGAGAAGAAAAGAAGGTTGAGAAGAAAGAAGTAGAAAAGAAGAAACTTGGAGTTGCTTTCAAAGCCTCACAAGAAGAGAGTGATTCAAGCGAGAAAGAAGATGAAGAGTTGGCTATGCTAGCCAAACGATTCACTCGGCTCATGAGATCTAACTGGAGAAGGAAGTTCAATAGAAGAAAGGATTTCAAGAGTAAGAGCAAGGAAGAAGAAAATGATCATATTGTGTGCTATGAATGTAAGACGTCGGGACACATCAAGATCGATTGTCCTCAACTCAAAAAGAAGGGCTTCGAGAAGAAAAAGAAGCACAAGGCCTATATTGCCACTTGGAGCGATGAAGACTCTCAAGTGATGAGGAGCAAGAGGTGGCTAACCTTTGTCTCATGGCCTTGGAGGAGGATCCTAAGGTAACCTTTAACTCATTAAATGATCCCGCTTATGATGAATTATTTGAAGATTTTAATGAGTTACAAGAGGCTTATGACGAATTGGTTGAAAAATATAAGGAATCCGTTTTGAAAAATAAGAAAACTATCATTGATTTGAAAAACCAAAATCATTCCTTATTTAAAACCAATTCGGAACTCGAAAAGAAGGTTAGTGATTTAAAAGATAATCAAAAATATTTTGAACAAGAAAATGTTGATTTAAATAACCTTCTTTCCGAATTAAATGATCATTACCTCGAGGAGGTAAATGATCTCAAAGCTTCCTTAAACAATGTTGGGAAATCAAATTTTGAAAAAAGAACAATATTTAAAACCCAACTATGTTAAAAGGAACTTTGGCAAACAAAAATAAAGAGGCTTCCAAAGGACCTCTAGAGGTAAGAGAATTAGAAGTGTTTGGGTTCCTAAGGAATTTGTCACTTCTAACAATCTTAATGCTATTGCATCTTGGATTCCCAAGGGAACCAAGTATTTGGGAGCTAATACTCACGGACCCAAAATGATTTGGGTACCAAAAATTATGAATTAATCTTTGTTTGTAGGGGGAGCATTACTACAAGGCCAAAGCTTTAGGTGCAAATTTGTGGTTCCTTGATAGTGGATGCTCAAGACATATGACCGGCGACAAGAGTAGATTCGTGGAACTTGAACTAAAAAGATGAGGATTGGTGACATTTGGTGACAACTCCAAAGGTCAAGTTGAAGGAATAGGTTCCATCGGTAATCACTCTTCCGTACTTATTGAAAACGTTCTATATGCCAATGGTCTTAAACATAATCTTTTAAGCATTAGTCAATTTTGTGACAAAGGTTTCAATGTTGTTTTTTATTCTAATGGTTGTAAAATTTAAAACATTGAAACAAATAAAATTGCGCTTGTGGGTCATCGCATAGGAAACATATACATGGTGCATCTAGATGACATACACATTTCTCATGCATGTTTTGTTGCAAATGATGAGCATGATTCATGGTTATGGCATAGAAAACTAGGGCATGCAAGCATGAGCGTTTAGAAAAATTGGTTTCAAAAGATCTAGTTAGAGGTTTGCCTAAAATAAAGTTTTCAAATGATAAAATTTGTGATGCTTGTGCAAAAGGCAAACATAAAATAGTTTCTTTCAAATCTATTAATGATGTTTCAACTAGTAGAATTTTGCAATTGATCCACATGGATCTCTTTGGTCATATTAGAACAACTAGCTTGGGTGGAAAATCATATGCATATGTTTTAGTTGATGATTACTCTAGATACACTTGAGTTTTATTCTGAATTACCAAAGATGAAGCTTTAGAAAAATTCATCACATTTTCAAAAATTACTCAAAATGACCTTGGTCAAACTATTTCTCACATTCGAAGTGACCATGGAACTGAATTTCAAAATTTAGGTTTTGAGGATTTTTGTAACACAAATGGTATTAGCCACAATTTTCAGCCCATATAACACCTCAACAAAATGGGGTTGTTGAAAGGAAAATCGAACTTTAGAGGAAATAGCTAGAACCATGCTTTGTGAAAATAATTTGCCAAAATATTTTTGGGCGGAAGCCACTAATACGACTTGCTATATCATAAATAGAGTAATGATTATGCCTATTTTAAAGAAAACTCCTTATGAAATTTTAAAATCCAAAAAGCCTAACATTAGCTACTTTCATCCATTTGGTTGTAAATGTTTTGTTTTAAACAATGGAAAAGATAATCTTGGCAAATTTGATGCTAAAAGTGATGAAGCTATTTTTCTAGGATATTCTTTAAACTCTAAAGCTTATCGTGTATTTAATAAAAGAACCTTAGTTATTGAAGAGTCTATTCATGTGGTTTTTGATGATAACCTCCTTCCGATGAAGGATTCTTGTGATGATGATGTAGGGATCTTTGAAGCCAATAATTGTGGACAAACAAAAAAGGTGGATAAAGTTCCAACCAAAGAAGAAGAAGCACAAGATCCACCTCTAGAAGCCTTGAGAGACATGAATCTAGAGGAAAAAGAAGTGAGCTACCCAAGAGAGTACAACTATATCAAAGGTAGTGAGATTTTGGGTGATCCATCCAAAAGGGTAACCACTAGACTTTCTCTTAAAAATGTATGTAATGTAGCATTTATCTCATGCATAGAGCCTAAGAATGTTAAAGAAGCATTAAATGATGATTATTGGATAATGGCCATGTAAGAGGAATTAAATCAATTTGAGAGAAGTCAAGTTTGGACATTAGTTGATAGGCCTAGTAATAAACCCACTATAGGAACTAAATGGGTTTATAGAAACAAACTAGATGAAAGTGGTAACATAGTGAGGAACAAGGCTAGGCTTGTTGCTTAAGGTTACACACAAGAAGAGGGAATCAATTTTGATGAAACCTATGCACCCGTAGCTAGAATGGAAGCCATTAGGATGCTACTAGCATTTGCATGTTATCACGAATGTAAGCCTTTTCAAATGGACGTAAAAAGTGCACTTTTAAATGGTTTTATTAATGAAGAAGTGTATGAAGAACAACCACCCGATTTTGAAGATCCAAATTACCCAAACCATGTTTTTAAACTTTCAAAAGCTTTATATGGTTTGAAACAAGCTCCTAGAGCTTGGTATGAGAGATTATCAAACTTTTTAATTGAAAAAGGTTTTAACAAATGAAAGGTGGATACTACACTCTTCATTAAAAGAATTGGCAAAGACATATTAGTAGTTCAAATATATGTTGATGATATAATTTTTGGTTCTACTAATGAAATGTTTTGCCAAGATTTTGCTAAGTTGATGCAAGGCGAGTTTGAGATAAGCATGATGGGGTAGCTTTCATTCTTCTTGGGGCTCCAAATTAAACAAAGGAAGGATGGCATCTTCACCAATCAAGCCAAGTACATCAAGGATATGCTCAATAAGTTTGGCTTGGAGAGTGTGAAACCTCAAGCCACACCAATGAGTTCTTCCACAAAGCTTGACAAAGATGAATGAGGTAAGTGCGTAGATTTAAAGCTTTATCACTCTATGATTGGATCTTTGCTTTATCTTATCGCAAGTAGACCCGATATTATGTTTAGTGTTTGCTTGTGTGCTAGATTTCAAGCTAGTCCTAGAGAATCACACTTTATAGCCATTAAGAGAATCTTTAGGTACCTTAGAGATACACATTGTTTAGGTCTTTGGTACCCTAGAGAGTCTTCTTTTAACCTATATGCCTTCTCGGATGCGGATTATGGGGGTTGTAAGATAGATAGAAAGAGCACATCCGGCACATGTCAATTCTTAAATAGTATGCCCATATCTTGGTTTTCTAAGAAGCAAAATAGTGTAGCATTATCTATCACCGAAGCCGAATACATATCCGTAGGGAGTTGTTGTGCTTAAGTCATTTGGAAGAAGAAATAACTCTTAGATTACGGAATTGACACAGGTACCATCCCCATTAGGTGTGACAACACTAGTGCAATTTGTCTCACTAAGAATCTCATCCAACATTCTAGAACCAAACACATAGAAATAAGGCATCATTTCATTAGAGATCATGTCTTGAAAAATGATGTAGTTCTAGAATATGTAGACACATTGAACCAATTAGCGGATATTTTTACCAAACCATTAGACAAATATCATTTTTGGTCTTTTAGGAGAGAGTTAGGTTTAACCACCTCCCTTGACCCTTAGAGCCTTCTTTGGTCTTAAAAATTATGCTTAAATTTGTTTGATTGATTGCTTTTGTGATTAAACTCCTATATACATATATGTTTGTTGCTATGAGGAGTATGTATCTATTTATGCTCATACATAATGCTCCCATATCATTCACATGCATTTCAATTCGATTAAAATTGAATTTCTAAGCAACATGCAGCCAAAATTAACATTTCTGGCACAGGCATATCGATACGGTTATCCTCGTATCGATACAGGTCATTTACAATCGTTTCGATACAAGTATACTTGTATCGGTACGTATAGTGTATCGAAATGGCATCATAAGCGTTTCGGTACTGGGTTCGATACGCCACGTTGGCGTATCGATACATTTTCACGATGGGCTGTTTAAAGGGCTTTAAAAGCTTTCCTGCTTCAAATAAAACACATCTTCCTTTTATTTCAAAACCCTAACCAAAAATCCTCTAAATCCCTCACTTTTTCTCACACCAATCTTCAAAATTCTTGAGGGCTTTTAGTTTTTATATCAAACCCAAGCTACAATCATCAAGTTTGTGCTTCTAAATCACTTCATTCATCATTAATCTCATCTTCAAGGTATAAACCATAACCTTTTTCTTTTTAATTTTCGTACATATATATACACTATTTTTGTACTATAATCATAGATTTAGAACCTATATAGTATTGTTTTCAATATTTTTGTAAAAACTTTTTCAAATCTGAAATTTTTTTATTCGAATATAAAATTATACCGTATAATTTTTAACACTGTTTTTCAAGTTTTTCTTTACCAAAAATTCTTTTTAAATTTGTATATATTTTTAAACCATATTGTATAAATTTTTGACAATACCTTGATTATTGGATTACTTTTTGGATTGAATGTATTGATTTATGCATACATCGTTTTTGGTTTGATTTTGTTTTCAGACTATGGCCCCTAAGAAACGAGCACGAAAGGACATTGCCTCTAGTTAAAGTTCTCTGCGTCCTCTTCCTGATCATGTTGGTAATAAACCCAATCTTACCCACATTTATCAAAACTGTTTTAATGAACCTCAATATCCTGATGCCATGGAAAATTTTAAAGAATACTAAAGTTACAAAATTCGTCCCGAGCGTGTTACGTCAATCCCGTTTTTATCATCCGAAAGATTTAAATTTGAATATCTTTATTTAATGCACGAATGGAAATTTATGGCTTTTTTAAGTATACCCGGGATTTTATACCGAAATCTTGTTTTAATCTTCTATTCCAATGCTCGATGTATTTTCATTGAAAAGAAATCTTTGGTTGTTGCAATTGAATCTTACTTAATGGGTAAGAAATTTTGAATTGATTCAAGTGTTTTAGCAAACTTTTTTGGTCTTGAGGATATAAGAATAGATGATGAGGGTGCGTTAGGACATGTCCTTAGTGGTTCCGTGATCGTTCTTAATGCCCATGACCGTATCTTGCATCTCATGATCACTTGGTGGTTTTGTCCATCCGGTGGGAAATACTCTACCATCCGCCAAGTTGATGATTTTTGGCTTCGATGCTTTCGTGAGAAGATACGACCCAACCTTGCTCAGATTATGTTTGCCGAGATCGTCTTTTTTGTCCAACATCGCCACACCTCCTTGGTGACATCCTTCGCTTATGGCACAGCTTTGAGTTTTGTCTTTCACAAGATAGGGATCGATTGTTTCTATGATCTTTCGGAACCTCTCACGGATCCTATTGATGAGCGTTCTCTCCGTCGCGCCAAGTTCACTTATTACAATGGAGAATGGGTCTGTAACACTGATCTTCCGAGAGGTGTTCAGCCCGAACCGGTGGAGGCTCCTCAAGAAGCTCAAGTTCCATAAGCTTCGGTGGCCCAACCGAATCAGTATGCTCTCATGGCTTTCCTTAATGAGAAGTTCACATATTTACACACCACCATGGACTCCGGATTTGCCGCGATCGACACTTGCTTCATGTCCTTGGAGGAAAGGGTGATGGCTATTGAAAATTGACAAAAATCTATGGACATCACTCTTAACGCCTTTCATGGTGAATGGCATCAATCCCATGGACCTCTGGCTACAAATGTTGATGATGATGAGGATGAAGATGATGAAGACGATGGAGACGATGACATGGACTCTTAGGCATTTTTGCATGTCATAGCATATCATATTAGGATTTAGGTTATGCACCATTATTTTATGTCCTTCTAAACTCCTATGCTTTGTTTTTATTTGGTTTATACTTTTAGGATTTGAGTTGGATTGAACTATGTTGCTTGAACTATCATTTGAAGTTAAATGCTTATGTTGCTTATTAAATTGCTTGGAGTTGTTATTGTTTTCTTGTCTTATCCCTATTACATTGATTTTGATCTAACAAAAAGGGGGAGAAGATTTAAAGAGCCAAATTTTTATTTATAGCCTTAAATTAAGGGGGAGTTTTCTAAGAGACACTTAAAAATTTTCACCTTGGTTTTGTTATATCAAAACGGGGGAGATTGTAAAACCTATGTTTGATTTTGATATAACAAAGTGTTTAAGGACTAATTTGTAAAAGAAAATAAATTTTTAAGTACTCAAAAGTCTCACAAAAATGACAAAGAAAAGTTTTCCAAATTTATAAACTTAAACCCAAAAATTTTCTAAGTGTTTCAAGCCAAAAATACACAAATACGCCCAGGCGTATCGATACACCTCTTGGTGTTTCGATACGGTTTTTAGCTACTGGAATTTGTTTTTGCAAAGCATATCGATACGGCTTAGCCCGTTTCGATACGGCCTTCATCTGGGTAAACATTTTAAGCGCGGCGTTTCGATACGGCTCACACCCGTTTTGATACTATTTGAAATATGGATTTAATAAATTTACACTCGTACCAATACGGTACACTATGTTTCGATACGGTTTGAATTCTGGTTTTAAGAAATTTCAAAACGTACCGATACAGTTAACCCCGTACCGATACGGTTTGTCAAGATCTTCAAAGATCTTTGCATTAAATTTTTCGACCGTTGTTTGTCAGTTATTAGAATCCTCAAACTTTAAATTTTGGTTAACCCGTACCGATACACCACTAAGCGTATCGATACACTTTTTCATCCAGGATTCCAGTGAGCAAAATCCGTACCGATACGGCCTTGCCGTTTTGATACACCCCCATTTTAACACTATGATCGTTTTGATACGGCTTCACGAGTATCGATATGACTTGTACAATGGCTATATTTTTGTTGTAACAGGTATCAATACGGGACTTCGTGTACCGATACGGGCCCTCACCAAACAGCGTTTATTGCGGTAAAGATGGTCCTCAACGGCTCTATTGATGACTTCAACCACCCAAACGGCTAGAATTCAATAAGGGGGTATAAATACAAGTCTCCAATGCTACAACAACAACTAATGAACTTAGATTGAACAACATTCAAGTACTCAAGCAAAAATCCAACCCTTGTGCTCTTAGAGTCAAATCCTTGTTCCCAACTTGTGTTCTTCATTGTAATTTTTTATTTCAAGTTTGGGGTTTAGTGATCTTGTAATTTTGGGTAAATATCCACCTTGTGAGGTCATTTTATTTTTGCCATTATCTTTCTTGTACAAGAGTGAATCTTGATCAAGCTTTGGGTAGAAAGCTTTGATCCTTTGTAACAGTTGCCTCCTTAGCCTAGAAAATGGGAAGATTTCATAGTGAAATTGGTTAAAATCCTTAGTAGGAAGCTAAGGTAGTGAACGTAGACCTTGTTAGAAGGTTGAACAACTATAAATCATTATGTCCCATTGTCTATCCTTTTTCATTTGCTTCCAAAAATTTTAAATTGTCAATTCACCCCCTCTTGGTTACTTTCGGTGTTGATTGATTATCCTAACATATTTTAAAAAAAACTAAAACTTAAATTATTAAACTCTTTATTGTAATAAACCCTAAATTTTAGATCTGCATACTAAATCTTAAATTCTAAACTAAATCTCTAATCCTAAAACAGAAAGGGTTGCATAGTAATTACACAATATGTGTATTGAATAATTCTCTTATTTATTTATTTATTTATTATTATTATGTGGGTTGGGATCCACTTACACATAATGTAAAACTCATAGTTTTACATGTTTTTTGGATCGTTGGATGGGGGAAATTGATGATTAAGATTAACTCCTTACTTTTTTTCTAAGTGATAATCTTCAAATATCCTGATGTTAATCTCAACCATCCGTTTCACCCATACAACGATCTAAAAAACGTGTAAAACATAAAAACTTGATTCAAATTAGTACATGAACTTGGCTTCTTGTGTGGTTCAAATAAGTTATTTATCATGATTATTAATATGAACCAAATAAACAAGTTTAGATACCGATTTGAATCAAAAATTAACATTCAGATATCTAATTAGATCATATATTAAACTGAACCTAAAAATCAAGAACAAATACCTAGTTAGAAAGAAATCTCAAGTACCATATTCAATCTTGAAACTAAATTCAGGAGTCGAAATGTACATTTACCCTAACTTTTAATAAGAAAACAAAAGGCTGTTGAAGTCCACCGAGACAAGGGTAAAGAGTCAAAACCGAGGACCACCGTTGATCTGCCTGAATTTCTTGCGGAGAAATCGTATCGGAGCATTGAAAGGGGTGAGTCTAGGGTACAATAGGCTAACGGTGCGGCACCAACAAAAATATTATAAAACACGAAACTTAAAAATGTTATCTCATAACCTAAAATTAATAAGCTCATATAAAATAAAAGTTTACACTAAACCTTACCTCTAAACCTAATCACTAAACTATAAACTCTAAATTTTAAATTTTAAACCCTAAACCCTACTTCTAATTCTAAAATCTATAGGTTTGTGTAAACTTTTTATTTATACAACTCTTGCATCAAAACATTTTTCGTAAAGATAATAATATGTCTGGAGTAATTTTTTAATACACGTGTAAAAAAATTACACAAAATTACATATTTATTTTTTAAAAGCTAAATCTTAAATTACAATCATAAATCCTAAATTTTAAACATATAAACTAAATCATAAAACCGAAAAAACTGTGTAGTCTAAAAACTACCCAATTATATATGAACTTAATTACGTTACTTCATTTGTGAATTTAAAAAAGTTATAGATTGTTTAGCGTATATATATTAAAAACCAGTTTTATATGTTTATTTAAAAAAATGTATATGCCAATTTAATTACTTAACTTAATTTATGGTCGCTTTCACAATTAATTAAAAAATGTTAATTGGCCTCTTAAATGGACAATTGACTAACATCTCATGACAAGATTACCGTCCGTCACGAAAGAATATTTTGAATGTCCAACAATAAGTTTCCACGTCTTCAAACTTTTAAAAACGTGACGAAAATAATAGAATTTTCACAACCCCACGCACGCTTCAGTAGCATGCGCCTTGTCACCTGAGGAGCTACGTGGAAGATCATGATTGGGATCCACTAACATGGCGTGAAATAGATATATTTCCCAATGGAGAGTTAACGTACAACAGGGATACGATTATGGTACAGCAATAATCGAAATATTATAAAAAATAGAACTTAAAATATTATCAATTAACTTAAAATATTATATTTTTTATACATTTTAGATTGGTGGTTAAGTATTTAAATTTGACTTCGAGTGTCGATGCTTGTCGCTTTTGATAACATTTTATGTTAGTATTAAGTAAAGAAACTTATTTTTGAGTATCGATACATATCGTGAGATCATCAAACTTAAAATATTATAAAAAAGTGTAACATTTTAGGATGCTTTTATTTTGGTCATCAAACTTTTAAAATTTGTGATATAGTCATTAAACTTTTAATTCGTTTTCAATAAAATTATTCCCGTTAACTGCCGTTAAAAACACTAATGTAACAGTTAACTTTCCTTCTTCCTCTTTTTCCCTTCTATTTCTCTATTTTATTTTTCCTCCATGATTGAATACAAACTCCAGAAAATATAATGGAGTAGAAAAAAGCAAATATTTTCATAGATTTTCATTTCTTACACAATTATAATATCCATATATCATTTTTTTAGTTGAATACTTGATTTTGTAATCCTTTCTTACAACCAATGGAACATAACTAAGTATTTAAACAACAAATGATATATGAATACTACAATTGTGTAAGAAATGGAAATCTATGAAAAGATTTGATTTTGTTTTATTTTATTTTCTGAAGTTTGTATTCAACATGGAGGAAAAATGGAACAGAGGAATAGAAGGGGGAAGAGGAAGAAGGAAAGTTAACTGCCATGTAAGCGTTTTGAACGGTAGTTAACGGGAGTGACCTTAATGAAAACGAATTAAAAGATTAGTGACTATATCGTAAGTTTTAAAAATTTAGTGACCAAAATAAATGCACCCTAAAAGTACGGTGCCTATTTATGTAGTTTTCCCAATTTTTTTACCCTTTTTATTTACATAAATTTTATTTAAAAATGAATTAATGATGAATTCCCTCACTATCAGACATTTATACTTTACCCCTAACCCCTAATCAGTTTAAATAGAATTTGAATTTTCATTAATTATAATTTAAAGTTGAAAATTTAAATTTTAGATTTTAAAGTTTAAATAGACATAATTAAACTTCATTTTGCCCAATAGGTATATAAAAAATAATAATTTAGCTTTATATTCGAAGCATCCATGAGTCAAATCAGGTAGACTGAAGCAAGATTACAAAATCTTGCTATACAAGCTCAATTTCAAGAACTTACTATACAAGACTTGTTTACCTAGTGAAAAATGAGTTCGGTTCTCATATTCGAATCATTTACACATCAATTTACACGAATTCAAATCGCTCGACAGCTCAAACTTTGCAAGTTTGATCTCAATTTGACAATAACATAACCCGATCCGATTGTTTTCGAATCAAAACCAAATAAGTTACTAGCACAAGTGTCTCATTTACACTCTATCCGTCCCCATAAGTAAACTTGAAATGCAAGATATCTTTTGAACCACAAAAGATAAGATCAGCAAATGAATTCGTCAATTCTATTCATTTGCAGTTCTTGGTGCTGTTCATGGAGCTTCAAATTCAAAGATAAGTTTACAACATGTGCCGCCAAAGGAACTAACAAATTTTTATATAGCTTTCATTGCATGAATGAAACCTTTACGAGTACCATTGGAGCACGATAAAAACTGGGAAATGAAAAATCATCACAACAATCAAAAGAAATCGATTTCTAAATAGTTTCCCAAAGGCTTCACATCTAAACCGGGAACCTTATCGTTCATAGGTACCTTCGGGATGTCGGTTCGGGTGGCTGAAAGGTCCATCATCACTTGCTTAGGCACTTCGGGTGGATTCGTGCAACGAATGAGTGCCCAGTTTACGCTCTGAAAGAACGGATGCTGTTTAATTTCAGTAGCACCGCGCCTATACGCGAGCCGATGTTGTGGTTCCTTTACGAGTAAACCTTGGATCAAGTCCCTTGCAGCAAAGCTCACATTAGGATACTCTGGAAACCTCAATGGCTGGCCAACAACATTGAAGAGTGTTGCTCGGTTCCCAGACCCTTTAAATGGGGTTTTACCAAACAAAAGTTCGAATAAAAAGATCCCGAATGTCCACCAATCTACAGCACTTCCGTGGCCTTCACCTTTAATGATCTCGGGTGCCAAGTACTCGTGAGTGCCGACAAACGACATCGATCGAGCATTGGTAGGCTCTGCAATGAGCTCAGGGAGAGGACTCACTTGATGATTCATTTCGTTCTTTACTTTGCTCTTCTTGTCTTTCTTTGACTTGCTCGAAAAAAACGGGGGTCCAAAACATGCAGGTTGGATGCAATCAGGCTGCATTACACAAGATGGTTCAATGCATGCAGGCTGAGCACAGTATGCCGAGTTTTTCGATTCCTGGTTCGAGTTCGAAGATTTGACAAGAGTCGGGGAGACAGCACAGCGAAGAGAGAGGTCGAAATCCGAGAGCATTATGTGACCGTCTTCTCTAACCAAAACATTCTCAGGCTTAAGGTCTCTGTAAATAATCCCAAGCATGTGAAGATACTCCAAAGCAAGGAGAACCTCTGCCACATAAAATCTGCAAAGAAACACAAAACAATAATGCAGATTACAATAGTTAGTAGCAAACTACTTGGCTTTCAATCTTCTTTCACTGCAATACATCGATATCCGACTACGTTATCATCCGATATGTCGATGAACATAAGTTATTACGAACTGCAAAACTGCAAGAATACGAAGACTTGAATTAACAAGACATCGATCAGGGATCCATAAATTGACACAGAGAAGACCTTGTTGACAAGAGTGAGGAGGGGATATAAAGGTTCAATGATCAATATCTAAAAACTTGAACTATCAAAAGGGGTGTTTACATGCAGGATTCCAAGGTACTTAACTAGAGATGATAATGCGATTGATTCGGATATGAATTACGAGCAAATAGCTTTGTTGTTCGGACTCTTTATTTTTAAGTACTTGCATTCATCGCTCGTGTCCAATACATATACGGATATGAGAATAGGGATAACATAAGACCCTCTAAGGATCTTCCAAATACGATGCATACCCATATCTGATACTCACACTCGAATCCTATCTCAAGTCCAAGTAACATAGGTTAACGTGAAATGGATCACCTTAAATACATGCAGCAGTTAAATTAGAAATCAAACAATGGAAACTTAGGTAATAAAGAGTGATGAACAAATGATAAGAAGAGCAATGGCAAACCTGGCAGCTTGTTCTGAGAAGTACTTTCCGGGTTGTCTTTGCCTGAGAGCATGCAAGTCCCCACCAGGGCAAAACTCCATAACCAAGCACGAAAGCTTCTCAGTCTCAAAGTGAGAATACAAAGTTGGCAAAAATGGATGATCCAAAGATTGAAGAATCTCCCTCTCAGTCTGACCTCTAAGAAGCTTCTTTCTACTTGCCAAAAGAGCTTTATCCATAACTTTAATGGCAAAATAAGTCCTGGTGCCAGTCAATTCAGAGAGATAAACACTGCCAATATCCCCACATCCCAATCTCCTCAACACCCTAAAGTGCTTAAAGTCCAAATCCCCTTTCCTTGTTCTCACAGCTTGAATTGCTTCCCATCTTATATCATTAGCTTTGTGGGGTTTGTAAATGGCAGTGCTTAAACAACTAGAACTGCTCTCATCACTGAAATCACTCCCGGTGCTCCCTCTGTAAATGCTTGTTTTCCTGCTCACTTCGCCACTGCAGCTCCCACTTTCACTGAGTTCAGTGTTGGTGAAACTCGGTTTGCCATTGGACATATTAGTTGAAGGGCTTTGACAAAAGCTTGATTCTGATTGAGACACAGTGTCATCCATGGCAATGGGATTTTTGGATGATGAAGATTTGGTTTCCATCAACAAGTTCTTCATCTGGTTAGCAATAAGAACCTCGTTGCTTTTCACCATTGATTCAGATATCCCTTTGCTTGAATCATAGCATTGTTTTGCCATTGTTGAATGCTTTTGATACCCTATGGAACCATTTGGATGCCGAATGATCCGAACACCATTGTTGAGATTAGCTACATGGGAGGTTGAAGAACCTGGATTCTGATTCTTTGATGAAGAAGAATTCACAAGTGATTCCATTGAGGAATTTCAACAAACACCAAACGAATGACAAACCAAAACTCCAATTTTTTCAATGATTGCTGAGAAAATGCATGAAAAAAACACATACAAAACTTGACCAACAGAGCAAAAGCTTTACTCTTTCATGAAATGAAAACCCGGAAAACAAAAATGAGCTGTTTTTTTTAAGAGGAAAGTGATACAGCTTTTGGTTTTGCCTTGTTGATGTGTTTAAGCATTGCCAGATCCGATCCAAACAAGAAAGAGGAAAGAAAGGAAAAGAAAATGATGATACAAATTCTAGTTTTTTCCATTGTTTAAAGGAACAAGATTAAACAAGAAAATACATGGCCAACATAACAAGCAAAGCTTTAAAGCTGTCTTTATCTTTGGACTGTTCATTGTTGCCACCTAAAAAAACTAAGTATCAACCAAATTATATATGATAGATAGATAGATAGATAGATAGATAGATAGATAGATAGATAGATAAAGTTTCTTGCTGTAGTTCTATGTCGTTGCTTTGCTTGGCTTGGCTTCCTATTTTTTTTTCTTGTTCTTGTTTTTATAAAAATAAAATAAAAAAATGTTGCAAGTGGAAACATATAAAATTTACATTTTATGTTCGAAAACTGTATCTGATTTATTAGTCGATTAATCTATATCATACACTATAAAAATTTATTAGAGAGATAATCTCTTTATCCAGTTTAATCCATTTATAATCTCAAAGTTCGAATTCTTAAACTTTACTTATTAAAAAACTTAACAATTTATCTCTTTAGAACAACTAATAATAGAGAGAAATCAATTTTTTATATAACTCCCTCTCACTGCTATCTATGCAAGTAAAATCCTTTAAATTGGATTAAAAATATAATTATAATCACATCAATATATTAAAAATATAATTACAATCAAATAAGTTTAGCTTAATATACAAATTAGCATCTGAACTTGACAATTTTTTTTAATTTGCTGCCTCAACCATTTTTTCAATTTGGTATATAAATTAGAGAAAAAAATCTCAAATTGGTACATAGGCCGACTTAGGTCGTTGACATGATATTAACTAATCAAAATGTTGATATCATTAAGTGTCACATGTTGCAACTCGTGTTACCATTAAAATGTCCCTTAACACTTAGTGCCAATTTAATATTTTTTTAAAAAGTACTAAATTAAAAAAAAAACTGTCATTCGAATATCAACTTATTTAAACCTATAAAATTGGGTAAGTTTTAGGCGAAATCAAATTTTTGATTTAGGGGTTAAAATAAATAAAATTCTTTCAAGGGTCAAAACATAAATTTCAAAATTGAATTGTAAAAATTTAGAGGGACTATACTGAATTTTACTCATTCTCCAAAAGATTCGCATGGATTTTGGACGGCTTTTGCTTTGTTTCAATCGAATGAAGGTTTTGAAATTAACAAATTTCAGTACATTGGTTTATACTTTCTCACTTTTTGTTATTAATTTTCTTAGTGATAATTAATTATAATTTATTTTTATTAAATTTATTAATAATTCAAACTTAAAGTTAATTTTTATTATTATTTTTTTTGAACGGGCTTAATGTTAATTTTTAAAATGACGTGACGTGTCGACTCTTAAAATAAATATTAGAATATTAACGTTTTATTATATGTGTCACATAATATTTATATATGTTACATCAACTTCCTTAGTATCGTTATTAATATTATAAACGGTAATTATAATTTTTGGTACCTAATAACTTAGGTATTTATGTGCAATATGATACTCAACTTTCTTTTAGCGTAATTAGGTACCTAATTTTTCTTAATAGTAAATTAGATACCTAGCATTTTTAATGGTGCAATTAGGTACTCAGTTTTTATTTCTTGGTGCAATTAGATCCCTAATATTTTTTAAGTTACTCGTATTCATACTTAAATTTATAACACATAACTTTGGAATATGTAACACACATTATTACTTTAACTAAACGGCATTGTAATTATAAGTATGAATAAATCAGAAATGAACAAGCATAATTTAAAAAATGTTAGATATCTAGTAGCACCAAAGAAAATAAGTTAGGTACCTAATTGCATCAAAACAATTGGGCACCACGTTGCACATAAATACCGAAATTAGGTACCCAAGTTACATTTACCCCTATTAACAACTTAGTTCCATTTAAAAGAGGATAAAGTAACGTTTAGCCCATACATTTGATAAGTTTTGTCAATTTGGTCCCTTAACTCTTTTTTCCAACATTAGTCAATGAACTTGAATTAGTGGTCACTTTTTTATATGTCGGCCTGATATTGTAATATGTGCCACATTCTCTTAACATCATCACATCATCAAAAGCCTGAAAATGAAAAAAAAAATCAAATTTAAGTACTAATGTGGACAACAAAGAGTTCAAGGATCAAATTAAGAAAATTGTTAAATATAGGGATTAAAAGTTAATTTATCTCTTTTAAAGGTACAGGAAATTAATTATATTTTAGTAAAGGGTAACTTAGTCTGCATCAACTTATTATTAATTAATGTTTAAAGAAATAAGACATTTTTTTATATTTAAAACATTAATATATTTTAACAAATCTGAGCACAATCACAAGGTATTAGAATAATTCAATTTCAATCAATGTAGTCAAGAATAAGATTCTTTCTCTGGAAAAAAAATCAAATGTATAGTTCAATTTAAATTAAAATAAAATACATATAATTATTATTTTTAATTATCGATATTCATTGATACAAGTTAGAATCAGATACTGTTGAGGTCAATTATAAGAATGACTCTCTAATCGTAATTTATTTATTTATAATTTCAGAATTTGAACCCTTAACCTTGGTTAAGTAATCTAACGTCTCTTCCTGTAATAAAGATTTATGTAAATTATATACATTTGTCATATTTTAATATATATATATATTAAGAATGAAATTTCTGAATCATGTACTAATTGGACAGAACAACTAGATTGATGGTGTAAGAATTAGGTGCTAATAATAAATTTGTTATTAAAATTTTAAAGTCAATTAAATTTTGGAAGGTGAATAATTAATAGTAATCACATGCAAATTTCACAAAAAATTATATATATTATTTTTGTAATTTATTTGGGGGAAGAGGACAACTATTCACATGTTGGCACATGGACTAGCTGTCATGATATCATGGGTGACATAATAATAAACACAAACATAAACTATTTTAGGGGCATCCTCTCATTAATTAAGTAGTAATTAGCACCATTAATCAGCGGGGGTAAAATAGTATTTTCAAAATTGACCCAATCTCTTTACTAAAGCATGGAAATCAATGCCTAATCTTTTGATAAAAACACCTTAAGACATGTGGGGCCACCGGTCCACGCTGGGTCCATAGCCCTTTTGTAAGGGCATGCGTGGGACCTGACTTGAGGGCTTTTTGGGAATTTCGTGAGACATACAAATGTGTTGTTTGTAATCATAGATGTAACATAAATAAATGTTTTCTAGAAGTGCGATGCTTGCCGCTAAATATTACTAACATTACACATCATAATTATTATTAATTTATTTAATAGCTATTTATTTTTTGAAAATTTAACATATAATTAATTATATTTTAAAAATTCATTTAGATATGGGACAATCTTCGTATGCGGCTGCTCTTTCATCTTTATAGTCATCGTAAGCAGTAGCGGAGATAAAATCCAAATAGATCAGAAAATTTATCTTGAGGACTTGAAAATTAAAGAAATATGATTAGTTAAATATTGAGTCATTAATTTTTTAATGTTTATTATCAAATTATTAAAAAAATTAAAGGTGTATAACGTTGTGTAATATTAATAACGTGTAGTGATGTATATCATCCGTTCTAGCCTCATCCTATTTTCTAAAATACAAAAAAAAGATTCTAAAGGTGGTCAACTAGTCATAATACTTCACTTTTATTAAACAATAATTCTTAAAATTATTATTTTAATTTTAATTGAATGTGTAAATAAATTTTAATTTTATAATAGTGTTTTTGTAATAGTTCATTCTAGTTGTAATTATGTAAATGTATTTGTTGCATTTATTTATAATTTTGTTTGTATATTTTTTGTTTTCCAATGCATCCACTAAAGCAAGCTCAATAATTAATCTTTCACGGAAAAGAAATCGTGCATGTCGAATGGATCCGAGAGGGTAGGGTTCCTCTACAAACCATTGGAGCGAAAATTGAGTATTGCTCCTATAGAGTTCGAACTATCTATGGGGTATTATGAATCAAAATTTGGATATTTATAGACGAAGAATAATAAGAATAAGACTCTACTTGTCTTTACGCTATGATAACTTACTTAGGCATAGACGTTAACTACAAATTTTAAAATTACTATAAATTCATATTAATGTTTAAATCCCAGATCACTAGTTTGATTGTAGTCATATAAATGTATTTTTTTCACATTATAATCGTAACCTATTCTTTTCTAAAGTTCATAAAAAATTCTAAAGTTAGTCAAATCGTAACAATACATTACTTTATTAAACAATAAATTTATCTTACAATTATATATATATATATTATTTAATATGTAAATAGAATTTAACTTTACGTAAATTATATACATAAAACTCAATTTAATTTTAGTCTAACCTTCACAAACCGGGCGCAATACAAAGTATGAATTGCATAAATAAATAATTATGTATTCATTTATCTTTTTTATTTCAAAAAATAATACAAAATAATCAAAATGAAATTTTTACATATATGACTAATTCAAAATTAGTTTTTCATATATAGTCTACATTAAATAAAATTCATATATTACATTACATATTATAAATCATAATTATTGTGTTTAAGAATAAAATGCTTAATTGAATCCTAAAATTTTGGATAAGAATTCTTTAATAACTACTCAAAATTTTCAAATGTAATATTTTAATTTATGGAATTTAAAAAATAGATCATTAATTATATTATTATAAACATTTTGTTAATTAGTGCTTAGATTTTTCTATTATTTAAAAATGATTTTATTAAAATCAAATAGCGGTCTCAGTGATAAAGAGTGACATGTTTTATCTAGGTGATACGTGTTCGAGTAGCTTAGTCAACAGGTGCACGTAAATTTATCTAGATTTAAAATCAGATACATGTACCACATTGTACTCGAGTAGAATTATAAAAAATGTTTTTACAAATTATTGGTCGATATAACAAAATGAGACATTAGATCTATCAAAGTAAGATGTTAAAATTATGATATTATAAATAAAACATATTGAGTGTTTAAAAGGATAAATTTCGTATAAATTTTTATAAAATTTAATTTGGATTAATCAGTTAACAATATGAAATTTAGATGGTCATGGAAAATATATTTTGGGACAATTTTTTTTTTTTTTGTTTTAAGGTAGATCTTGAATTGGGTCCTCCATTACAGAATTTCATGAAGATCCGACTGTGGCAAATGGAATATCTCTAGAAATTGGACGGTCCCTAGGGAGAGTTGGAGAAGGGGGGATGTTTTGATCAATGCCAACCGTCGTCTGGGTCACGATTCCTGATGCCGACACGTGTAATAATTAGGTAGGTTGGAAAGACATGGTGGGACCCATTGTTGTCATGAAATCAAGAACATGTTACAACAATCATTTTCAGTGTGCAACGTATGCAATCATTCTCTCCCCCTTCCATTATTTATAGGCTTAAATGAAATACACAGAGTATATATATATATTTTAATTTTACGTGTTTAAAGTTTTTTTTTTATACAATTAGATGTTCAAAATTTTAAAAATTATAATTTTAAGTGTTTAATCGTTAATGAATATTAATTTTTTTAAACTATAATCAATACTTGACATGTGGCACTAATTTATTTTGTTTAATTTTTTAAAGAAAAACATCCAAAAATTGCAGTTTTTCATAAATTCTCGAAATTTTGCAATTTTTACAAAAATAGCCCCAAATTTCTAAAATCTCCCAACCCCTCAAATTAACGTCGCTTTCGCCGTCAATCGCCGCCCTTAAGCCTACCCCTTTGGTCGCTGGACCTAGACGGCCATTTCTCCCATCACGATGTCATTGGACACGACGAACGACGTGGTACTCGAACGTCGATTTTGCGTTCGACGTTAGGCTGCCACGCCGTTCATCGTTTTCAATGACGTGATGGGAAAAATGACCGGCTAGGTCCGACACCAAAGGGGTAGGCTTAGTGGTGGCGATTGGCGGCGAAAGTGCAACAATTTGGGGTTTGGGTTTGGGAGATTTTAGGGATTTGGGGATTGTTTTGTAAAAAATACAAAATTTTTGGGAATTTATGAAAAATTGAAAAAATTGTTTTAATTTTTTAATTTTGAAAAAAATAAAATAAACATACCATGTTTCAAGCATTGATTGGTTAACAATTTTTTAACACCCTTTAACGGTCAGACACCTAAAATTGTAACTATTAAAACTTCAGGCACCTAAAATTATAACGGTCGAAACTTTTGGCACCTATTTTTATAAAAAAATACTTTAGGCACATAAAGTTCAAAAAATGTATGCTTTAGGCACCTATTTTTCATTTATGCCTTATTTATACTCCCCATAATTAATTTAGTACTTAAACTTTTAAATTGCATTAATTTCACCCTTTAATTGTCCGACTTACAAAACCGTTATCATTAATCGTCTTATATCATGTCAGATATTTTTTCTTTAAATAATTAACAGTGTATGTGTTAGCAAGTCCCTATATCATTTTCTTTAATAAATTAATTTCCTTCAATAAGGTGATGATGAAGCGATTTTGATGACATGACAATATAATTTATGTGTATTTTAAAAAACTATAATTTAAAATAATTAATTAGTTATAAAACTCTCTATTTATACTATAATGTCATCAAAACTAACCCACCATCATCAACATGGTAAGATAGTTGACGATAACGACTAATATAGAAGCAGGTAGCAACCACATGCACATAATTTAACGATCCTGACAGTCAACAACAGTCAAAGGGCGAAATTGATATAATTCAAGAGTAAGAAGGCTAAATTGATGAAATAAAAAAAGGAAGGGCAACACTATTAATTTTGAAAGACTACATGGGCAAAATTAAGCCTTATAAAAATATTAATGTGGTAGTCGATTGTGTTTAGTTCGGTTGATATGTAGTTGATATAATATACAAAAGAATGTAGATTTTAGCATGTTTAAAAAGTCAAAATCTTCTAATTTATAAGTGAAGATGAATCTTGATAGTTTAAATATAGTATCAAACTATATGTTAAAAAACTAAATGTTACAAGAACCAACTTAATGATATGATTAATATAATAATCAATTTAATGATAATTAGATAAAAGTTCAAAATAAGTTCAATTAATTAAGCTAAATTTTTTAACGATTCACAGCTGTTTGTTTGATTTTTGATTTATCAGTCCACTATTGATTTCTAGTTCAACTGGTCTAGAGGTCGGTCCATTATAGTTCTACGGTGAGGATTTTAGACATTTGCGAGATAAGCGACCGCACAGGTCCAAAAAAAAAAGGACCAAATGAATTAAACTAAATGTTTATAGGAGAAAATAAAAGATTTTGATTTAATAGATTAAAAAAATAAAAAAAATGACTTTAAAGATGGTCACATAATATATTTTTTACCAAGATAAAAATATTTTTTAAAAAAAATATTATATATATATATTTAAGATTATAAATTAAAGGGTATCGTTTTAATAAACTGCACATGACCTCGTAAACCTTTGAACCGCCCATGTAGTTCTACCAACTTGATCTGTTATGTATAACATTTTCATCTGTCGATATTAATAGATTTTTAGATTTTAATTAAATTTTCAGTGTGTTTCGATCTCTTTTTTGTTACGTATTGATCAATATCAATTGGTCAAAATTCTTGATATTCTAAATCAATTTTTAATATTCTTATATTTATCATTTTTTATAAATATAATTTAAAAGAAAATAGTCATTAAAATAAGCTAATAAACAATTAATAATTTTATATTTTTTTAAATTTTGCCACACTCACGTCATAAATGAAAGAAAAATATTTTTAGGATATATTCAACGATGATGGTTGGATTTGTGGTAAAGAATTTGTTAATAAATCATATTTAATGTGAGTTCAATCCTTAGACAAGTAATTTTTTTTGAACAATTCTCACTTAAGGGAAAGGAAGAAAAATTTACTCCAAATAGATAATGAACCCACAACATAGAGAGAAAAGAGGACGTCAACAAAGAGCTTTTAATAACCTGTTTTGTAGATTGTTCACAGGTAAGCCGATTTTTGGTTGTCTTAGGATAAACTAAAACTACACTAATAGACTTTGAACTTTTAAGATGTTTTTATTATGGTCACCAAACTTTTAAAACTCACAACACAATTACCGAATTTTTAGTTCATTTTCTTTATGGTCACTTAAGGATGGCAAAAAATCCCGAAATCGGCGGGTTTAGATCCGACCCAATCCAGTAGTGTAATAACCCATTTTTGACCGGGTACCAAACCGAATTGAATCCAATATATATATTATCACCAATCTAAAATTCAAATATAAACCCAATCAAACCCATTTATTATTTCAAGTCCAAAATTACAAACTCAAATAACCCATTACAATAAGCCCATTACAAGTCTGATCCAATAAACCAAATCCATAAACCCAATCCAGTCACCCACTTAACCCGACTCGATCCGGATATTAAAATAAGCTAAACTACCAAAATACCCATAACCCTAATTAACTTAAAAAAAAACCCTAACCCTTATCCCATCAGCCACTGAAGCCGCACCTTTTGACCATCCACCTTCCACAGGCGCGTGCAAGTCACACGCCGGCTATTTGAATGCAGTGGCTTGCACACGCATCACCATAGCTCACCCCGACCGGCCGCCGCCTGACACGTCTGACTCCACCGCCTAATATTGCTTCGAATCTACAAAAAGCAAAGATAAAGAAGAGCTATCTTAAACAAAATCATGACCAGAGACAAATCAAACAATAAATAGGGGGTTTCTTTTATATTTTTTATATGTAACGAAATGGGTAAAAACCCAGATACTTGTAATCAGTAAAAAGGAGAGTTTTGTGTTTAGGGTTAGAAAGTAAATAAAAACAGAGAGTTGGGGAGCGGTGCGGCTGGAATGAAAAAAAATGAAAAATGAATCTGTTTGATTCAATTTTTAGGTTATAACTTAAGAAAAAATGGTTTAATTACCCAGTGAGTCCCTCCGCACCAAACAAATATACACTAATGGTCTACCGCATGGTCTAATAGCTAATACGGTCCTTCCTAGTTTTTTAAATCTTACAATCACGCCCTTTTCCCCTTTTATTTCAATTTCCAGATTTTGTCTTTATTCCAATTAGGTCTGAATAGCTTAATTAAAATGGGAAATAACATAATAAATCCTTCCACCTTAAGTTATTCCTCCCCTCGATCCCCATAGGTTTTAGAGTTTTTTTATTTGGTCCGTTATTTACTTTAAATTTGATCCTTTAATCTGTTTTTTAGTCCCCTAATATGTGTTATATTATTATATTCTTTTTATATTATCATGTTATTATGCTATATTATTATATTATATTTTTACTATTAACATAGTATATGGTATAAATATATATACGTAATATACGTAGTTGTTATATTAACATATATGTATATTATAAGTATATAGTATAAACATTTATATGATTATTATTATTATGAAATTTATTATATGTGTATCTGTATTATATTGGATAATGTTTTATATTAGTTTAAAATTCGTATATATTGTTATCATGATTTAATATTTATTCGGATTAATTTATCATGCATATATATTTTGTTGCATATAGTGTTAGGCCTAATTATTCCGGTACCCTACTGGGAGTGGCATCCCGACCTCCGGGTGTCATCTCCTTTGACTGTCGTGAATAGTGGCAAATTTTAACTGTCATGCATACATGCATTTTAGGAATAAAATTTAAGTTAACTCGAACTTTTATTTTCCTTAATAATACGATGCGAACCTCTAGGTACCAATTTTGATATTTTTCCGAATTATATTTGTTTCCAAACATCAATTTTTGAAAATGTTTGACATTCTTTTCTAAACTTTGATTTTTAAGATATCTCTCAAACATTAGTTTTTAAAGATGTTTGACATTTTATCTAAGTTTTATTTTTGAAAATGAGAATTGAAGCATAGGGACCGAGAGTTAGTTCTTGCTAAGATGCTGCAAGAAGAGATAAGTTCAGGGAAAAGAGGTATTTTGCCCGCCTTAATCAGAAGATAAATGAAGACTCATGAATGTTGGGTCAAAGACAAGAAAGATAGTTGAGCCCAGAATATATCAAGGTAATACTGCAAAATGATAAGAAAACAAGACATATGAAGTATAATGACCCAGAGTGGGTTTCCACAAAAATGTTGCATAAAAATGAGCTTAAGGCGTGAGGGGCATTTTGCCAGCCCTAATGTTAAGACAAGATGAAGACTCTGAGTGTTGGGTCAAAGATGAGAAAATATTTGAGCCCGAAGAATGATTGGGGCAATGTTGAATGAGAAGAATGATAAAATCCCTACCTAAGGATAGAGTAGGGCCTAGAAAAAGGATTTGCAAAATGGGTAGAGATCCCAAGGAAGAAGAATAGAAGAGTTACTCACGCAAAGAGAGATAAGAGCATGTATATTTAGTGGAAGATTGATAAAATGAAGATTAAAGAGCATACTGTGGAGAAATAAGGTGAAAAAACCCAAAGAATGACCTTTCAGGGAATATGATTTTAAAACTTATTGAAAAAAAAGAAGAAAAAAAAAGAAAAAAAACGAGAAGAAAGAAAGAAAAGAAGAAAAAGAAAAATTTTACACTGCATTCATCATATGGATAGGGTTATGCTAATTTAAAGGTATTTTGCTTGTGTTTAAACAGATATTTAAAGATTCCAAAAGATTTTGATCTACAACTTCAAGTTGAAGAAGCAGATCTTATTGAAGATTTATATCGGTAGCCATTTTCAGCGTGAATCCAGATTTTAATGAAGATTGGTAGCCATTTTCGGCTTGAATCTAGATCCTAAGTCTTTCAGGCCATCAGTAAGTTCTTCGGGCTTGATGATAAGTTCTTTGGGTCACCGGTAAGTCCTTCGGGCCTGGTGATAAGTCTTTCGGGCCTGGTGATAAGTCATTCAGGCCATCAGTAAGTCCTTTGGGCATGATGCTAACCTTATTGTGATGTCAAGACTAGTAGAAACAGGGGCATCATTTTAAGGGATTTTGGTAGCCATGTTGGCGTGAATCCAGATTTTAAGGAAGCTTGGTAGCTGTCTTAGCGTGAATCCAGATCCTAAGTCCTTCGGGCCATCAATAAGTCCTTCGGGTATGATGATAAGTCCTTTGGGCCACTGGTAAGTCTTTCGGGCATGGTGATAAGACCTTCGGGCCATCAGTAAGACCCTCGGGCATGGTGTCAAGTTTTTTTTGAATGTCGAGATGAGTACAAATCGGGGCATTAAAGAAATTGAAGCTTGAAGATTTGGCCGAAGAAGAGCGAAAAGTTATATATAAGAAAAACCCGTGGCTAAAAAAAACTTCAAAGTGATGAGTTTTATATAAGAAAAACTCGTATCATTAGGATTTCAAGACGAGAAGTTCTATATAGGAAGAACTTGTAACTAGAAGAATCCACCCAGGTCTCAGAAGGTTCTATACAGGGAAAACCTACATCGTTGATAGTTGAAGGCGAAAAGTTCTATACATGAAGGACTTGCAGCCCAAAGATTTTGTCAAAGACAAGCTGAATTCTATATAGGAAGAATTCACTTCTCCAAAGCTCTAGACAGAAGAAGAGTGAACAGTTCTATATAGGAAGAACTTGTGACCTCAAATTTTTGATTTGAAGATTTTGTCGCCTCAATGGATCCTCTTATTTTGAAGATTTTGTCGAAGTAGATCAAGTGAAGCCCAAGAAGAAGCGGTGGCCAGAGAGAGGAACACCTAATCTGACCAAAGAAAATGGTTATTCTTTTGTCGTTGCTCTATTGTTGTTACACAACAACGAGCAAAGAGGGGCAACTGTAATAACCCATTTTGACCGGGCACCAAACCAAATTGGATCCAATATATATTATCACCAATCTAAAATTCAAATATAAACCCAGTCAAACCCATTTATTATTTCAAGCCCAAAATTACAAACCCAAAACTCATTACAACAAGCCCATTACAAGTCTGATCCAATAAACCAAATCCATAAACCCAATCCAGTCACCCACTTAACCTGACCTGGCCCGGATATTAAAATAACCCAAACTACCAAAATACCCCTAACCCTAATTAACCTAAAAAAACCCTAACCCCTATCCCATCAGCCACTGCCGCCGCACCTTTTGACCATCCACCTTCCACAGGCGCGTGCGAGTCACGCGCCAGCTATTCGAATTCCGTGGCTTGCACGCGTATCACCATAGCCCACCCCGACCGGCCGCCGCCTGACACGTCTGACTCCCCGCCCAATATTGCTTCGAATCTACAAAAAGAAAAGATAAAGAAGAGTTATCTTAAACAACATCATGACCAGAGCCAAATCAAACAATAAATAGGGGGTTTCTTTTATATTTTTTATATGTAACGAAATGGGTATAAAACCCAGGTACTTGTAATCTGTAAAAAGGGGAAGTTTTGTGTTTAGGGTTAGAAAGTAAATAAAAACAGAGAGAGTTGGGAGCGGTGCGGCTGGAATGAAAAAAATGAAAAATGAATCTGTTTGATTTATAACTTAAGAAAAAATGGTTTAATTACCTAGTAAGTCCCTCCGCACCAAACAAATTTACACTAATGGTCTGCCTCATGGTCTAATAGCTAATACGGTCCTTCCTAGTTTTTTAAATCTTACAATCACGCCTTTTTCCCCTTTTATTTCAATTTCTAGATTTTGTCTTTATTCCAATTAGGTCCGAATAGCTTAATTAAAATGGGAAATAGCATAATAAATCCTTCCACCTTAGGTTATTCCTCCCCTCGGTCCCCATAGGTTTTAGAGTTTTTTATTTGGTCCGTTATTTATTTTAAATTTGATCCTTTAATCTATTTTTTTAGTCCCCTGATATGTGTTATATTATTATATTATATTATTACTATTAACATAGTATATGGTATAAATATATATACGTAATATACGTAGTTGTTATATTAACATATATGTATATTATAAGTATATAGTATAAACATTTATATGATTATTATTATTATGAAATTTATGTATACATGTATCTGTATTATATTGGATAATGTTTTATATTAGTTTAAAATTCGTATATATTGTTATCATGATTTAATATTTATTCGGATTAATTTATCATGAATATATATTTTGTTGCATATAGTGCTAGGCCTAATTATTCTGGTACTTTGCTGGGAGTGGCATCCCGGCCTCCGAGTGTCATCTCCTTTGACTGTCGTGAATAGTGAAAAATTTTAACTGTCATGCATACATGCATTTTAGGAATTAAAATTTAAGTTAACTCGAATTTTTTATTTTCCTTAATAAATATGATGCGAACCTCTAGGTACCAATTCTGGGTGTCGTGGGGGTGCTAATCATTCCCCATGCGTAACCAACTCTCGGACCCGAATTTTTCTCTGGTTTTATTTTCCCGGTGTTCGGTCTACCCTTTTTAAATGATCGGTGGCGACACCAAATTTTCATTAAAAACGAGTTTTATAAAATTCCCCTTTTAAATTAAATCTTTTATAAAATACGGGAAACCCATTTTTTGTTTTCAAAAAAAAAATAGTCGCCACAAGTAGGGTCGGATTTTTTTTGAATTTTCGGTTTTAGGGCCAGATTGGGTTTTAAAGAATTTTTATTTGGGTCGAGTTTGAATTTAGGGTGGAAATTCCCGCCCTGCCCTGACCCGATTTGTTTATAAATATATATTTATATTTATTATATTTAATATTTTTATTAATTTTCTTCGGGTCAGGTTGGATTTAATCGAGTTTTTTATTAAAATTTTGGGGTCAGATTGGTGTCGGGTTATACTTTTATTATATCGGATTGGGGATAAAAATATATGAAGCTTGGGTCGGGTCGGGACTGGTTGAAGTTTTAAATTTTTAGGTCGGGTTCGGGTCAACAAAAAAATTGACCCGACCCTCCCCATTGCCATCCCTATGGTCAATGTCGTCAATTTCCATTAAAAAACTGATGTGACACGTTAACTTTTTTAAAAATGTTTTTTCTCAACATTTTTCTCTATCCCCTCTTTGTAACAGCCCGAATTTTTGAGTCAACTAAAATAACATTGACCCGAGCCTTGAGCCTTAGGTTAGAGTTGGGTAATAACCAAATGGGCCTTGGACAATGGTGTTTGGGCTTGAAATAAATCTTTTTTGGCAAAGTGGGAAGGATGAAGGACTTGGGATGTGATCTTCCTTTTTGTTGGCAACATATTTCCTTGTCTCCTAGAGACCAAAAGCTCCCCATTTACATCATTTTCATTTACCCTTCATATTTTCTACAAACTCTCTATCTCTAATAAGAAGAGCACCATGGAAGATTCAAGGTAAAAACCAAACTTTATTCTTCAATCTTCTTACCCAGAATTTTTATTTGAGATATGTTAATCTCCTCTCCACGATCTACATTTTGAGTTAAGAATGGTTGGAAATGGTGGTATATAGAGAAAAATGAGTTTTAGAGGGGTTTTTGAGTGGTGAGTGTTTTGGGACAGATTGCTTGATGTAAATTCGTTTAAAGCATACTTCTAATCATTAAAGGGTGTAATAAATCTGTTTTTACACTTCTTGATTAGTTAAAGAAGTTAGAGAGCTGTAGCGATGTCTTTTCTTTTTTTATCACTAAATAAAACGCTGCGGTTTCGAAAGGTGTTTTTGAAAGGTGTTTTGAGAGGTGTTTGTGATTCTTTTGGATATAAAATATTTATTCCGTGAGGTTTTTTTTGTTTAAAAAAAACCAGCATATAAAAAAAATGGAGTCGCCACCGGCCACTTAGGTAGGCCGGACACCATAAAACCAGAGATTCAAAAAATGTTGGGTTCGGGAGTCGGTTACGGATGGGGAAGGATTAGCACCCCCACACCGCCCAAAATTGGTACTTTAATAATTACCGCTTTATTAATATTGGATTTTCCGGATTAGAGTGACGATTATTTTAAAATTTGGTCATAATTGCGAATAAATTTTAAGGGTCCCGTTACCCGAGAATAAACGCCCAACCACTATCACTATGCTTGATACTGGCCCCGTTTACGCTCGGATAAAAGGACACCGCATTAACAAGTTATAAATCATATGCAATCTAAGTGACAAAAATATGAAACATGGCAAAATATTTAAATGCAATAAATATTAACATAATAAAATACTAATCTAATAAATGATATGCTAGATTAAAACACGCATATATACATATTATTCTAAACGATAGATAAAAACAACTTTAACAAGTTAGAACAACAATGCATGAATAATTACGTTATATGTAGACGAACAAATATTTAAAAAGACATACATGCTATTAATAAAACATATTTCAACATATATGAACAATATATTATACAATAAAGAAGACACACTAACACGTAACCTAAAAGCCAAGAAAACATACAATGCGTACAAAAATACAAGAACATGCTGTTTTACGAGTCAAATAGAACATAACATGCTTTAATACGAATAACCGGATAAAAAACATGACTATCATAAGCTTAACACATATATACATATAAACATAAAATACGAGTCATATATGAGGGACATAAAATAAAATAATAGAATATCAATATATACGATTATAATACGAACATGAATATTTACAAAGAATACATGACTGAAATGGAAGAAAAACAAAAGTCAGTGGCAGAAATTAAAGAACAATAATATGTAATTTAGGGACGAAATTGCGAAACAAACAAAACCTAAAAGGACCAGAATTGTAATTAGACCAAGGGGCAGACCCAAAATGAAAAATTCAAAAACGCGGGATGGTTAAGGGCGTAATTTTACCATTTAGAAACTGATTCGGTGTAATTTAGGGACTAGATTGTAAACTTTTGAAATATCAGGGGGACTGGGATTGTAATTATACCATGCGGCGAGACAAAAACGAAAATATTGAAAACGCGGGATGGTTAAGTGCGTAATTTACCCATTTAGCAAAAAAATAATAACTATAAAAGCCCCCCTTTTAGGCCGAAATAAGATTTTTGGTCATTCGTCTCATTTTTTTGATTTTGTAAGAACCATGTTCTTATTTTTCTCTCCATTGTTCTTCTCAAACCCGAATCCGGCCGGCGGCCCGGCCGTGTTTCTCACACCGCCGCCCGCCGCCGGCGCCGGCAGTCTTCCAAAACACACCAAAATAACCCTCTTTTCGTCCTCAACATGAATCCGTGGTTGGATTTAGAGGATACACCCTTATTTGCCCTAGATCTAGAAAATACGAAGCGAATTTTTTTTTAAAACCAAAACGAAACCACAAGGGGTCTTCCCCTCCCTTTAGTTCACCATATCTGGCTTGTAGAAGCCGAAAGGCTTATCACCGAGGAAGGAAGACCCTGGCTTGGACGCCGGTAAGACTACTCTCCCTTTTTTGTTTCTTTTTTTTCTTTTTATATATGCATGTAAAGAAAACAAGTAAGAAAAAGAGACAAGTGTTTACCACTGGACTGTCTTTTGATTATCACTTGACTGGTTACAATTTTTGGTTTTTACAAGATCTCTGTTCTCTCTTTTTTTTGTTACTACTCTCCTTGTTATCTCCCCGTTACAAAAGTTCCCGTTTCATATATATCATTGTTTTTGTTTTGGTGCAAGTTGCATCTTGCTTTTTCAGATCTAAACTGACAATTTTGCTTGTTGTCTTGGGCATGTTCTGAACACGGGGACTGAATATCGGCGCGGTGGCGGTATGGACATTCTGCCCGGCGACGGGACGTTTTTCGGCCGTTAGATCGGATCGATCTAACGGTCGAGATGGCTTGAAGAATGATCGGCCTGGATGAAGCCTCAATTTGATGAGACGGCTTCAGATCTCGCCACGTGGAGCTCCGCAGTCGAGGAGTCAGAACACGTGGATCTTACGCGCGCGTGGGATGTTAAAGCGACCGCGCGTGGACCACACGCGCGCGTGGCACTCGAACGGTCCATACGTGTGGAACACGCGCCTGGCAGATATTTTTGACTTCTTGGTTGTATCGTGGCCGTTGGATTAGATCTTGATCCAACGGCCCACACCCACCGCACACACACAATAATTGTAATTAGATAAGATTTAGATTTGGGCCAACCGGCCTTGTAATGTATTTGGACTTGGTGTAATTTTTATTTGGGTTTAATATATTTAATTTTTTCATTTTGTCATTGATAATAATAATAATATAATTATAACAAAGAATACATATACATACGAAAATATATACTTATTATACAATCATTAATTAATATAATATTCTAGCATACATACGTATAATCATACATATAATTAACATAACATCTATATATTAATCAAATACGCTCATACTCTAGATACATACACGACATACATACACCCCTAATACGTATACATAGCTTATACATGCACACACCACCTTATATTAGTGACATTCATATAATATAATAAATATACGTGCAATATTGATATATTTACAAGTGAAAATGAGTGATTACAGTTGCCCCTCTTTGCTTGTTCTCATGGAATGGGAAACAAAGCAAAGATTCATAAGCACTCATTTTTATCAGACTTCCCTGTTTGTAGCTTTGGAAAAATGAATTCTTTTGGACATCTCCGCTCTTCCTTGGCTGAATCTTCAGGCTCGTAAGTTCTTCCTATATAGAGCTTCGTCACCTTCCGATCTTGGAGCTACAGGCTCTTCCTATATAGAACCATTCGCTCTGAAATCCCGAATTATGAGTCCTTCCTTTGAGACAGTAAAGCTTGGAGTCCTTCCTATATAGAACTCTTCGCCTTCAACGCTGGTTTCTCCTATATAAAACCTTTTGCGCTGCTGATGGATTCTTCCGACTGGGAGTTCCTCCTATATAGAACTGCTAGTCTTCAAATCCTGGAGCCGTCAGTCCTTTCTATATAGAACTTTTGGTGTTTGAAATCTTAGAGCTATAGGTTCTTCCTATATAGAACCTTTCACTCTAAGACAAGGAAGCTCGAAGCCTTTCCTATATAAGACTCTTCGCTTTCGACACAACAGGTTTCCTATATAACCCTGTGTCATAGGTGAATTGCTTTGACTGGGAGTTCTTCCTATATAGAACTGTGAGTCTTCACCTTGGAGCCGTCGGTCCTTCCTATATAGAACTTTTCGGCGTCTTGAAATCTTGGAGTTAGGGATTCTTGCTATATAGAATCTTTCACTCTAAGACATTGAAGCTCGGAGCCCTTCCTATATAGAACTCTTCGCTTTCGACACGGCAGGATTTCCTATATAATCTTGCGTGTCATGGGTGAATTCCTTCGACTGGGAGTCCTTCCTATATAGAACTGCGAGTCTTCACCCTGGAGCTGTCAGTCCTTCCTATATAGAACTTTCAGCTTCTGAAACCTCGGAGAGAAGGATTCTTCCTATATAGAACCTCTCTCTGGAGCTTGAAAACATGTGCCTTTTGTATGTAAAAACATTGTCTTCTCGTTCGGGATTAACACCACGATGGCCATCGATGTCTCTTTGAATCTGCAGATACCTGTCTGAGATGAAAACAAGATGCTATGACAAATGAATTGACATGCTCCTAATCCTAGTGATGTCTGACTATTCATGATGCATGCGTGTCAATATCTTGGTGGGCTTGTTTTGATCCTTATTTGATCTTGATGTTCGCTTTCTCCTTTTTTACAGGCATCGATACTCCGCCTCACTGTCAGGTTCAACCATCTCAACCTTTCTTTTTCTCCAATTACGATTTGGAATTCTAAAGTGCCCTTTCGGGTTTTCACTTTAGAGAGAGTTTTTTTTGAGGGGGTGCCCTTCTGGTTTTCACCCAAGAGATCTCTTTTGTTATCTCGTGTGCCTTCCTTGAATAGATAGGACATGTGCCATTGGTCATCCTACCTGGTTGTTTAAAGCTTCTCACCTTCCCTAGCCATTATGTAGGGAACTGGAGGACGGAGTTAACATCGTTTTCTTTGATCACCTGCATTTTCAAGGTTAAATCATAGTAATGCTCCGAAATCTCTTGTTTCATTATAAGCCTATATTATCTTATTTGATTGAAATTGATAATAAGGCCAGGAATGGATGCTCAAAACACGGTTTTATTACGATTAAGGGCTTTGGGGATATCTTAAGAAGAAAGGTATGACACACATGAATTAAGTATGAAAATACAAGATCCCTTATTATCTTCGATATGAATGATACATGATCCTGTCAGCCGGTGGAGAACTCTTTTTTTGCCTAAAGCCTCCTCTTCATGATGTTCAGGTGGATACCCGTCTCTTCAACTTCTCAATTTACCCGAGCCGCCCTTTGCGGGTTTTCAACTCGAGTCCTTCCTTTGCTTCAAGACGCCCGGTTTCGGGTTTTCGTCCTGAGCTCTCCAAATTTTTTTTAGAGATAGTATTTCTTGACGGCATCAGAATTTACGGGATTTTTCAGCTCGTCCCCATCCATTTCTGTTAGGATCAGGGCTCCTCCTGAGAAGGCATTTTTTACGACGTACGGTCCTTCCCAGTTGGGCATCCATTTTCCCCGAGAATCTTTCTGGATAGGGAGGATTTTCTTGAGTACCAGATCCCCCTCTTTGAATTCCCTTGGGCGCACCTTTTTGTTATATGCCTGCACCATCCGCTTTTGGTACATCTGACCATGACAAATGGCCTTTAGTCTTTTTTCGTCAATGAGATTTAGCTGGTCGAGTCTGGCCTGCACCCATTCAGCTTCTTCCAATTTTACTTCGTTTAAGACCCGGAGAGACGGGATCTCTACCTCAATTGGGAGTACTACTTCGGTACCATACACCAAGGAGTAAGGTGTTGCCTCTGTTGATGTGCGAATGGACGTCCTATAGGCAAAAAGGGCAAAAGGCAACTTCTCATGCCAATCCCTGTAGGTATCCGTAGTCTTCGCTATGATCTTTTTTATGTTCTTGTTTGCCGCTTCCACTGCTCCATTCATTTTAGGACGATAGGCTGTGGAATTATGGTGTGTTATCTTGAATTGAATGCACACGTCCGTCATCATTTTGTTATTCAGATTGGAAGCGTTGTCAGTGATGATCCTTTCTGGCACTCCGTATCGACAAATAATTTCCTTTTTTAATAACTTACAAACTGTAGTCTTGGTGATATTGGCGTAAGACGCTGCCTCTACCCATTTAGTGAAGTAGTCTATGGCGACCAAAATGAAACGGTGTCCATTAGAAGCTTTCGGATGGATCTGCCCGATGACGTCCATGCCCCATGCTGCGAAAGGCCACGGAGAATTCATGGTGTGTAAAGGCGATGGGGGTGCGTGAATCTTGTCGGCGTAGATTTGGCATTTGTGGCATTTTCTGGCGTAATCGATGCAATCTCCCTCCATGGTCAGCCAGAAATAACCATATCTCATAATTTTTCGGGCTATAGACAGCCCGTTGGCGTGCGTTCCACAGATCCCGTCATGTACTTCGGCTAAGATTTCCTTCGCCTCCCGGGCATCCACACATCTCAACAATGTTTGATCATGACTTCTCCTATATAGGATTTCCCCATCTAGGACATATTTTGTTGCCATTTTCCTAAGCGTTTTTCTGTCATTGTCGTTTGCCCCTTCTGGATACTTTCGAAGCTTGACATATTGCAGGATATCATAGTACCATGGATTTCCGTCAATCTCTTCCTGTACATTACAACAATGAGCAGGCTTTTCAAACGTCTGCATCTCAATGAACTTTATTTTTGCCCCGGTGTTTGTTTTAAACATGGATGCCAAGGTTGCCAATGCATCTGCCATCTGATTTTCTTCTCGGGGCAGGTAATTGAAGTTGACCTTTTCGAACTCTTTGGTGAGCTCTTGTGTCAATTTGTGATATTTGACCAACTTCGGGTCTCTGGTTTCCCATTCCCCTCGCAATTGGTAAATGACTAAAGACGAATCTCCGAACACTCGAAGTTCCTTAACCTTTCTCTCGATGGCTGAGTTCAGTCCCATGATGCAAGCTTCGTATTCAGCTATATTGTTTGTGCAGAAGAATTCCAATCTGCTGGTAAAGTTTCCATGACTTATCATCTGAAAGCTCTTCTTCGGTTGTAATGCACATCAAGTATTCGTCTGGGAAACTAAAGTTCAATGTCTCATAGTCATCCGAAGCATGACTAGCTAGGAAATCTGCTACGGCACTCCCCTTTACGGCTTTCTGATTAACATATACGATGTCGAATTCGGATAAGAGCATCTGCCATCGAGCCATCCTTCCCGTTAGTGCTGGCGCTTCCATTAAGAACTTCAATGGGTCTAGCTTGGATATCAACCAGGTAGTATGGTACAACATGTACTGCCTAAGCCGCTTGGTAGCCCAAACTAGAGCACAACACAGTTTCTGCACTGGCGGGTACCGCGTTTCGCAATCATTGAATTTCCTGCTTAGGTAATAGATGGCTTGCTCTTTTTTTCTTGACTCATCGTGTTGCCCCAGTACGCATCCCATTGAATTCTCAAAGACTGTTAAGTAGAGGATTAATGGTCGACCAGGTCTTGGTGCTACTAAAATTGGAGCATTTGTCGTACTTTTTGATCTTTTCTAGGGCTCTTTGACATTCTTCATCCCACACGCCAGATTTTTTTTTCTAAAGTCCAAGACCGGGTCGCATTGGTTGGTTAATTGGGAAATGAAACGAGAGATATAATTCAGCCTCCCGAAACCGCGGACTTCCTTCAAGCGTGCGGGGTGGTGAAAGGTCCTGGATGGCTTTCACTTTATCCAGATCAATCTCAATCCCTCTTCTGCTTACTACGAACCCTAGGAGTTTTCCAGAAGTAACGGCGAAGGTACACTTGGCAGGATTGAGCCTCAGTTGGTACTTCCGTAGTCTTTGGAATAGTTTTCTCAAGTTTTGTAGGTGCTTCTCCTCTGTTCGGGATTTGGCAATCATATCGTCCACGTATACTTCTATTTCTTTGTGCATCATGTCATGGAAAAGAGTCACCATTGCTCTTTGGTATGTTGCCCCTGCGTTCTTTAGCCCAAACGGCATCACTTGATAACAAAAAGTGCCCCACATGGTTATGAATGTGGTCTTCTCCATGTCGCTAGAGTCCATCTTTATCTGGTTGTACCCTGAGAAGCCGTCCATGAAGGAAAACCATGAATGTCCTGCGGTGTTATCAACCAGCGTGTCAATATGTGGTAAAGGGAAGTTGTCTTTAGGGCTGGCTCAGTTCAGATCCCTATAATCTACACACACACACGAATTTTCCCGTCTTTCTTTGGTACTGGTACAATGTTTGCAACCCATTCGGGGTATTTGGCTACCTCCAAGAATCCAGCATCAAATTGCTTTTTCACTTCTTCTCGGATCTTTAACAACATATCTGGTCTCATTCTCCGAAGTTTTTGTTGTACTGGTTTGCACTTCGATTTTGTTGGCAATTTGTGCACCACTATGTCGGTATTCAACCCTGGCATATCTTGATATGTCCAGGCGAAAACATCCTTGAATTCCTGAAGTAGGGCTATCAGTTCATGCTTGGTTTTTGAGGAAATCGTCGTTCCTATTTTTATTTCTTTTCTCTCTTCTTCAGTCCCTAAGTTGACAATTTCTGTTTCTTCTTGGTGGGGCATGATCTGCCTTTCTTCGTTGTCCACCATTCTCTTTAACTCTTCCGGGACCTCAATTTCTATCTCATCATATCCTTCCTCAATTCCCTCTGAGACCTCAGGGCATTAAATGAGAATGAATTGTATTGGGAAAGAGACGGCTTTATATGAAGGGAATGAATATGGAGAATGCACGAATGGAATAAATGAGACTTTGGTCATTTTTAAGAAAGTGGGGATATTTTCATTTCAATCAAAAAGTTAACATAGGTGCCCCATACAAGAGATCCCCATTGTTTATGGGCAAAAACAAAAGGTTGATTCGAAGCATTACTCTGATCTATTCCTAAAAACTACAGGTAGATCAATGCAGCTCCAGTTATCGAGTGTTTCCCCGGGATGGCAAGGGCGGATGTTGGTCAACATTTTTCTGCCTCGGTCCTTTTCAGCTATCATGTTGATGTACATCCCTTCAAATGATTCACTGAGTACTTCCTCCTGGTTAAGTTCATCATTTTTCTTCATTGCCTCTCCAATATCTTGACCTGGCTGGTAGAACCCTCCGGAGACAAAAGTGGCTTTCAAACTAGGAAAGGACATTGGTCTCCATGGAATGTCTTCTCTTTTAGTTCTGGCTTTTCTTTGCTCATTCTTCCTCTTATATTCCTCTTTCTTCTGTTGGACACTTGGTTGGTAACCCAGCCCGAAACGATCCTTCTTGGTTATCATATTCTTGGGTCTCAGGTTTCCTTGTAATTTCTTCCCCAGCCCTTTTCCTATTTTGGCTCCTCGGCCCAGAGTTTCTGCGACGGTCATCTTGGTACAATTAGATAACCTGGGGTAGGGGATCCGACTTCCCTCTGAAACGAATGTGGCATTTACTAGTTCTAATGCTCGGAACGAGCATTCTGCAGCATCTTCATCATTTTGAATGTAGGGGGTGTCTGATGTCACTGAAGCAACAAATTCATGCTCTGCCTCTACTGTGACCAATTTGCCTTCAACTACAAATTTTAATTTCTGATGCAATGATGATGGGACAACTTCTGCGGAGTGGATCCACGGTCTTCCCAACAAATAGCTGTAAGATGGTTTTATGTCCATCACCACAAAATCGATCACATATTCAGTTGGTCCGATCAATAGGGGCACCTCAATTTTCCCCATTGTTCCTTTTTGCGTACCATCAAAGGCTCTTACTGAGTTGTGGAAGGGCTTTAGGTGCGAACCATCTATTGGTAATTTTTGCAGGGTCACCATAGGCAAGACATTCAATGCTGACCCGTTGTCGATCAGTACTCCTGGTAATACATACCCTTTGCAGTGGGTAGTGATGTTAAGGGATTTGGTAGACCCCATTCCTCCCTCTGGGATCTCATCATCACTGAATGTGATATGATTATAGGCGGTAATATGCCCACTATCATGTCCAGGTTTGTTACAGAAATGTCCTGGGGTACAAAAGTTTGATTCAGCACTTTCAATAGCGTCTCCCGATGCTTCTCTGAACTAAAGAGTAATTCAAGCACTGTGATCCTGGCCGGTTGTTTTTGTAGTTGTTCCACTACGCTGTACTCACTATGTCTCAAGAACTTTAGAAATTCTTTGGCCTGGGCCTCAGTTACCGGCTCATTTATATTTGGGGAAGGTTCTTCTCCAAATATCTGCGTAGGGCTAACTGCTGTACTCTTCCCCTTATCTTTTTCAGCCGCTTTCAAAGCCTCGGAGGAATAACATCGGCCGCTCCTTGTGAAATGGCCTGCCTCACCAACGTTCACATCGTTCTGGCTTTGTTGGTCTTCCAGCGTAGGCTCTTTTACCTGTTCGTGTTCTGATTTTTCTGGCATGGTCACATTCACAGCATAATTCCAGGGAATTTGTCGCATATCTTTGAATGGGAATGGAGATGGTGCTGAAATGATGATCTTGAGACTTATTTTGCTGGTTTCTCCTTGGGAGACACCTGCATTCCCTGTCCTGGGAGAGATGATAAAAGGTCTATCTTTCCCGTATCTAGTTTTGGGGCTATTTGTCATGTGTACGTCTGATCCCTTCTTCCCTATGGGCTCCTCAAAGAATTCAATTTGTTTTTCATTCATCAACTTCTGCACCAATTTCTTGAACTCGTCACATTCTTGGATATCATGCCCTTCAGTCTGATGGAATTCGCAATACTTTCCACATTTCTTCTGCCTTATTATCATGCCTTTGTTGATCACACGAGCCATGCATAACTGTTGAAATACCCACCGTAAAGGAGACTTGATTTCTGACACGTCATCCTTTATCCTCCTGGTAAAGCATTCTTCTATGACGTTTACCCCTCTGCTCCTATGATTGGGCAGCGGGTTGTTGGCTACGCTCGGCTCTTCAAACTTCAATATCCCGAAATCGATTAAGTTCTGTACAAGCTTTTTGAAGGCAAGACAGTTCTCAGTGGGATGTCCAGGGGTACCGCCGTGATAGTCGCAATGCGCGCTTGGATTATACCAAGGCGGGAAGGGCGGATTGACAGGAGTAACGATGTATGGTCGGACCAGGTCTGCTTCATACAACTGGGAATAAAGTTCTGAGTACGAAACAGGTAGGGGAGTGAAAGTTCTCCTCTCTTTCTCTTTTCTGGTGACTCTCTCATCTCTTTGATTTTGTTTTTGTGTTTTTCCCACAAGTGCTTGTGGCTGTGAGACTGTGAAGTTCTTCGGGGCGGTATAGGTGCTGGTGGTGTTTACTTCATTTCTCTTGTTGTACTTTCGAGACCCTTCCCCACCATCAATCCTGCCGCTCTTAATTGCCAGTTCGAGAGACTCCCCAGTCCTGATTAAGTCAGCAAAACACTGTGTTGTGTTATTAATGAGGCGATCAAAGAGCGCCCCTTTCAGAGTATTGACAAATAATGGCGTGATTTCATGCTCCGGGATAGGTGGCTGGATTTGGGCGGCCACTTCTCTCCACCTTTGGGCATATTGCCGCAGGCTTTCGTTGGACTTCTGCCCCATATTTTCTAACATAATTCTGCTAGGGATCATGTCTGTTACATGTTTGTATTGCTCAGTAAATGCTTTAGATAGATCTTTCCATGTTTTAACATTCGCCTTGCTCAACTGAGTATACCAACGTAACGCCGCTCCAGTTAGACTATCCTGGAAATAATGGATCAGTAGCTTTTCATCTTTATGGTAAGCCGCCATCTTTCTGCAGTACATCGTTATATGTGCAAAAGGACATGTGGTTCCATCATATTTATCGAACTCTGGCGTTTTAAACTTTTGCGGCAGGACAAGATCAGATACCAAACTTAGGTCGCTAGCGTCATTTCCTGATTCTTCATTTGATTGTAACGCTTTAAATTTTTCCTCCATGAGGCGAAATCTTTCTTCCCATTTTTTTTCTACCTTATTCCTGATCCTTTCGACCATGTTCAGGTCCGGCACTTCTTCTTCATAAAGTGCTTCGGTATCGGGGGGGTTGAGTCTCAGGTGCCTCTACTTGAAAGCTAGAAGACATTCCTGCAGGGTCAATATACACCTTCCTAGCCTGGTTTGGTGCAGTTGGTTGAACCTTGTAGTGAGCCGGGGTACCTTCTAGCTCTTGAACATTTTCTCCTTCTACTCTTTTTCCAAGACTTTTTGCCAGCAATGCGGTTATGTCAGATACTATAGATGTTTGTGACTGCGCAATCTGATCACTAAGGCTTCTCTGGGCCTCTTCAAGCCTTGTTTCGAGCTCTCTTTGCCCTCTTTCTAGACTAATTATCCTTTCTTCCATGAGCTTTCTTTGTAGCCGGGTAAAATATGGGTGATGAATGATTGCGGGTTAACTACACACAACGCCACAATATTCATATTGTTAATATGGTTGCAAAAAATAAATGCATGTACAATGATGCGAATGTTATGATGCAAATGCAAAAATGTATGCAGATAAGGTACTGATTCCGCTGGTAATCACCCTTTTGAACTACTTCCACGGGAATTAAAGGGTCTTGATTACAACAAAGTTCGTGTTACAAAGTAAAGATCCCTAGTACAAAAGATCTAATTACAACACAGAGTCCTATAGATAGACTCTAGCTCTATCTCCTAATTTTCCAATTGCCCTGAGCAGCTTGAGGAACCTAGGAGCTTCTTCCATTTCCGGGGGCTATAAAAGGTCGGAAAGTCTCAGCTTCGACATCTAAATCATTTACATGTCTGGCGACTCGCTATATGTCCACCATTAGGTTTGCGTAGTACTGGTCTCTGTCCTGTACCATTCGAGCAGGTCGCGTAATCTCTTCTGCCAATAGGTGTCCCATCCGGCTGCAGCCTCCTCGAACACATTAATTCTTTCCTTGTAATCCTCCACAGTTGCTTTGAGGGACCCAATTCGTGCTTGTAACACACCCACTTCGCGTTCTCTTTCTTGCAGCTCAGCGAAGTTATTCCCGCGGTAGTACATTTGAAGTGAGTGTTCGACTTCTGCCACCTTTCCTTTTAATTCATCATTTTGACTTTGGCTTTGCTCCAACCTTTGAATAGTATCATCGTACAGTTTCTGCATCTCTAACAGTCTATTTCGAGTACTCATGGATTTTTTTTTCCATACGGCGACACTTTCTCTCTCGTGATAGACAGCTTGTTTTCCCTTGCTGATTTCTTGCCTGGATCTTTCTTTCTCTTGATCAATGGCCTTTTTTGGCGGACCGTTTTTCTTCCTCTATAGCCAAACGGCAGCTTTCTATCTCTTTCTCAATCGCTCTTTTGTTGATTTCTCTTTCTTCTTCCACCAAACGGATGCCGTTCATTCTTTCTCTTTCCACAGCTATGAACTGACTCCGGCCGGCCTTTTGTATTTTTGCTTGTAATAGAAGGGCATCTTTTTGATAAAGAGTGTTCTTGTCGCTTAAGTCTGCATTTAATTTCTTCAATTGCCTAATGATCCCGTCTCACTCATCAACCTCTAAGCTTGCCTTATAGAGTTCGCTCGCATGTTGGGTCAGTTGGATGTCCATTTTCCTTTTAACTTCTTGAGTTCACTCCTTAAGATGTCGACTTCAGACGGTACCACCCTTGTAAGCTCTTGAGTGACACTTTGCTGGTCCTTGATCGGATTCGGGAATCACATTATTAACCCTCAAACGTCTCCAAAGATCGTAATCTGGGGTAGTCATGTGCTCGGTATCTCCTTCCACCATGATCCGGTAACAATGATCCTAGGCCCTCATGATGGTCTGAATTTTTCCTTTGAACTCCCCTTTGAAAAGAAATTCAGTTTGGCTTAATCCGGCAGTATTGGGAATGAACTGTCGTGATCCGAATCGAGACACTAAAAAAAGTGGAGCACAGGCGATTCCTCCATGCAATCCCAACATCATCAGCCAGTTGAAGTCACCACAACTGTATAGAAAATAATTAACTTTACCGAGCCATGAGACCCTCCATGCTATATCTTCATCTTGAATGTTCCTGAAGAAATTGGTCCACATTTTTGTTTTCAAATCCTCTCGCCATTCCTTTGCTAAGTACTCTCGTAAAGGCGAAAAACCTTGGAAGGATATCCCCGGCAGGACTCTTGTCGGCGTCTTCCACATGTGACTCTGAATCCATACTTGTAACAACTGTGCGCATCCTCGAAAACGTCATTCTTCATGTTTCCGGCTAGCATTTAAGGAAATGAAAGTCTCGACCAAGATTGCTGGTACTGGGTTTGCTTTCCGTTTCACCCGCTCAAACAAATCCAGAATGGCTATGTCAATGTTCCCGAGTACTCTGGAAAGATCACCAAGCCATATATTCCTAAAGCGAATAGGTCCATTTTCTTTGCCTCGTCTGGATGTGTCGATATGATGTCCCGAATACTTTCCCATGCAAAGACTGTATTATCTCCTCGGATTTGAAGGAGGCCACTAACCCAATCGTCACTCATTCCCGCAAAGGTTTTGAGTTTCGCAGTGTAATTCTGATTCCTCGGAGGCTTCGCGTAGATCGAATATTCCTGAATATTTTTCTGGTTAAGTAAAGCAGTGTATTCTTCTGTTGCGTGTGATAAGTGCTACACAAATGTGCAAGTATACACGTCGCAAGTAATAAAGTGATATGAGTATCGAGTATCGTCTCCACAGGGATTGGTTTGGGCCACTTTGCTTAAGTTATCTGACCGAAAATAAAAACACAATTGATAATAGAGGTTTTAATTAACGAGAAAAGTAAAAGCAATAAACTAAAAGAATAGATGAAAGAAAAAGAGAGAGATAGGCCAGGTTATCGTGAGTTGAGGTGTGATAGTCGATTGGATCGTCTTGGTAAAAGAGTGCAAGGGCAACTCAGTTGCCGTGGCAACTTGCACACAATGGGTTGCCTTGGCAACTAATCGATGGTTGCCAGGGGCGACTAGCTGGGCAACTACTTGGGCTTCGGGCAGCAACTTCAAGGTTCGTGAGAGCGTTCTTCAATGGTTTCTTCTTATCCCTAAGTCGAAACTCTAGCTACTTGTGCATGCCTTGATAATACATCCTGCGTGAATCAAGGGTGAACAACAACCAATCTTGCGCTCCTCTTAGCCGTTGAAATCCTTAACTTATTCCTAAGCCGGATTAATCTTCACCATCAATAGATTGAATAAAGACCATACTCATTCGTTTCTTGAATCTAACTCTCCGATATTAGATAAATAGATGAAGTTACGAGATCCTCTCCCAATTCACTTTCAAAACAAGAATAAAAGCCAAGAATGAGTAAACCTTGAATAGAAAAGTGCAAACTCTTATTACCTAAACAAAATCCAATTGTTTCTCACAACAACAAAACACAATAACCCCAACCAATCAAGTTAGTTCATGGTTGGGTTCAAAAGATATACAAAGAATAATCCCCAAACCATGAATCTAGTGGAAGCAAAGAAGAAGAAGAAATCGAACTCTCTCCCTCCTTGCTATTTTGTCAAAATTTCTCTATTTTTCTCCATATATGGATTGTCGAAATCTCCTTGCTATTTATAGGGCTAGGCCAAAGTCCTTCTTTGAGGAGAAGTTTAAGTTGGAATTAAATTATCTTTAAAGAATATAATTCTTTATTATAATTTTATTCCTATTAGAACTTCTCCTATCTTCTTGGAATTTAATTCTTCTTTAATCTCTGCATGGCAATCAAATTCCTTTGGGCTTGGGCCTTGCTCCATGTCATCTTGGGCTTGTAAAGTCATGAATTTCGACATCCATATTGCTTTTGGTCTTTGTCGACAAATGCCATGGCAACTGGCTCGGCGTCTCCTCCATGCATTGCCCTGGCAACTAGCTCGGCATATCCTTCATGCATTGCCACGGCAACTAGCTCGGCATTGCTTTGGCAAGTGATCCTGCACATACACACAAAAAACACACCAAAGCAGCATCTATTTCCACAAAAATCACCAAGTTATGTAATCAAGCTCAACGATTGAAGGAAACATGGATTAATGCATGAATGGCTAACTATGCAACTAATATGAGCCTAAGTCTAACAATAATATGAGTAAAAAGGGTAAGAAAAATAGTACTTTTGAACACTTATCACACCCCCAAACTCAAACTATTGCTTGTCCTCAAGCAATGCAAACTCATAATTACCTGCCAAGACTTTAATCATCAAAGACATGCTTCAAACTTGAATTCAAACCTCGGAACCGTGGCACAAAGTATGATCACCTTTTAATTTTTTGGATAGCACAAAAAATTACCCGGAACCAAACTATAATGCTCGTTACAATGTGTGTGCGTAGTTGTGTACAAGTTGATTTTCAAGATTCTATGTGAACAATAGGCTTTTATCAATTTAATTATCGGGGCATTTATTTTTATTTTCACTAGAGCCAATTTCGGGCACCTCTAGCAAAGTAAGCTATTTCTCATTTTATTTTAGTCGACTAGAGCCAATTTCGGGCACCTCTAGTGATTCTTTAATGTGCATTAACTACTAGAGCCAGTTTCGGGCACCTCTAGCAAGAAATTAGCTTTTAATTTTCAATTTTAAATTTACCCAAATTTTAAGCAACCTATGTTCACTAAGTTTCTTTCAATCAACAAGCCACAACCGTGTAAAAAAAAAGAATTCAGCATCATAGTAAAATTCTAAGTTCTTTTCATGCAATCCTAAAATTAAAGGTTCTTTCAATTAAGTGCAGTGGCAAAAAGTCATCATTGGATATTCAACAAGTCTTAAGCAATTAAATCAAATTAAAGGCATGGCAAGTAACATATGCAACCTATATGTGATTGCTAAAGATGAATGCAACTAAACATGAAACTAACTAGAAACCAACACCCCCCCAAACTCGAGAGAAGCATTGTCCTCAATGCACATAAAAGTGAAACAAAATTTAAAAGAAACTAAATGAAATGAGTTAGTATAACAGAGGTCGTCACCTCGAGTGATAAGTTTCCTTCGTGCCGTTTGCTTGATTCAATTTCCGGCCAGTGGTTGAATGCTTGTGGCTAGTACCGCGTGAATAGCATTGCCTTGATTTGGTCTATGTTTGCCGATGCAGGTTTACTTGCATGTGCATCAGTAGTTTCCGAAGCCATTGTTGTTACACAGGCATCGCTAGCTTTACATTGTGGTTCTTTGTGGCGAGTAGTCGGCAGTAAATTTCCTTATCATGGTGGTTGTGAGTCTTGTTGTGGAAAAGAAAACAAAGAAAACCTGAAAACTAAAGATAATAACGAAAAATAAAATATCTCCTAAAAATAAAAATGAAAATAAAAAGAAAAAAGAAAAAGAAAATATTGAAAGGAGAGCATGCTCAGGCATCTCCTAAAGTGACCACTTCTAATGTTACTGCATATCTGAGAAAACTTGAGAAGAGTCGTTTCCGATACTTCTTATAGTCCATCCGTACCCTCCATCGGGTGACAATATTGCCCAAAAAGAGTTGGGCCAATGTGCTCCCAGCTACTCCCTTTTGCATTACCATGGTGGAGGTGTCTTTCTTCTTTGTTCGCTTGTAGTCCATGTATACTCTCCACCTTTCTACTATTCCTGAAGGCACAAATATATTAATAGGAAAAATTATATCCATTCTCAACCATTCAATTACCTCATTCTTGTCGACTTCTATCATGGTTGGATGTAGCCTTTGTTGTCGTGGCAATTGTTTGCTCAAGCCAATTGCCGTGGCAATCGATTGTCAAATTTTGCTTTAAGTCAAGGGAAGAATCAATTTTCTCAAGAGCTTTATGAATCCAAACACCTTTTTCTTTTGGCCTCTCAAACATCTTCATCAGTAGAGATTTCGATGGCTTCAAATCTACCAACCTCGGTTCCTCAAGACATACCTGCAATGGACGAGGTGAGTTTTTAAAGAATTCAAAAGGTTCAACTATTACCTGCTCATATTCCATTGGCAAAGTATCATCATCTCGTTGATCTTGTATGTGGTCGTGTAATTGCCGTGGCAATTGTAGATGAGAGCAATCTACACATTCCTGCTTCAACATTAACGTTGTAACTTTCTGGGCATCAGGTTCCTCAAAATTTGCTGTAGTATTGTTGTTCTCAGCTTCACCGAGTGTTGTCGCGGCATTGCTCTGTTCAGGCTCCTCAATCATTACCGAGGCAATTTGTTGTTCAAGCTCATCATGTGTTGGGCAGTCTCTCTCATTGGCATCCTCTTGACTTTGAGGTTCTAGTTGTTCCTCACACATCGGAGAGATTTCTTTGTATTGCTCCTTATCCTCTTGCCTTGGGACGTCAGTATCCCTAGGAATGAATTTTTGGTGCATGTTATCCATGACATATGTGGATCTCCCCAATTGATCTTCTCTCAATCCTAAGGTTGCATCCCATTGAGTTATCCTCGTATCCATAGATTTTGATAGCTCTCGAATCTCTTCAATTGATCCGTCAAGTCTAGCCAATGAAGCTAGTAACGTTTCCTCCAAGGAATTGGAATGCTCTTGAAAAGGACTATATTGCCATGGCATATCTCATTTCTTTCGCGGCAAAATTGTTATGGTAAAAATTTTTTGAGCTTTTGACCATACCATGAAGAATTTTGCTGCTGGTTCCCTCTATGGTCCTCCATGTAGTTATATGCACCGAAAATGTGAGGGCAATTTTCAAACACATGATGTTCTCCACACATAGCACAAGATTTTTCCACGGTATAAGTTCTTTGGGCTTTTCTCGGTTGGTATAGGCAATCATCAAATGGTGCAAGAAACTCTTGATTGGATTGATTCATATCTTCCAACATCATCTCTCGAATAGATCGGCTTTTATTTCCCGACATGTTGATGTCCCTTAACTTGTAGCGCACCAAATTTATTTTTTTATTTTTGATAAAACAAACAAAAGAAAAAGTTAGTAAAACTAAGAAAAAAATGCAATAACAAAAACAACTAATACCAATTGCCAATCCCGCAACGGCGGCGCCAAAAACTTGTTGCGTGTGATAAGTGCTACGCAAATGTGCAAGTATACACGTCGCAAGTAATAAAGTGATATGAGTATCGAGTATCGTCTCCACGAGGGATTGGTTTGGGCCACTTTGCTTAAGTTATCTTGACCGAAAATAAAAACACAATTGATAATAGAGGTTTTAATTAACGAGAAAAGTAAAAGCAATAAACTAAAAGAATAGATGAAAGAAAAAGAGAGATAGGCCAGGTTATCGTGAGTTGAGGTGTGATAGTCGATTGGATCGTCTTGGTAAAAGAGTGCAAGGGCAACTCGGTTTTTCCGTGGCAACTTGCACAGGGGGTTGCCTTGGCAACTAATCGATGGTTGCCTCAGGCGACTAGCTGGGGCAACTACTTGGGCTTCGGGCAGCAACTTCAAGGTTCGGCAGAGCGTTCTTCAATGGTTTCTTCTTATCCCTAAGTCGAAACTCTAGCTACTTGTGCATGCCTTGATAATACATCCATGCGTGAATCAAGGGTGAACAACAACCAATCTTGCGCTCCTCTTAGCCGTTGAAATCCTTAACTTATTCCTAAGCGGATTAATCTTCACCATCAATAGATTGAATAAAGACCATACTCATTCATTTCTTGAATCTAACTCTCCCGATATTAGATAAATAGATGAAGTTACGAGATCCTCTCCCAATTCACTCATAAACAAGAATAAAAGCCAAGAATGAGTAAACCTTGAATAGAAAAGTGCAAACTCTTATTACCTAAACAAAATCCAATTGTTTCTCACAACAACAAAACACAATAACCCCAACCAATCAAGTTAGTTCATGGTTGGGTTCAAAGGATATACAAAGAATAATCCCCAAACCATGAATCTAGTGGAAGCAAAGAAGAAGAAGAAATCGAACTCTCTCCCTCCTTGCTATCTTGTCGAAATTTCTCTATTTTTCTCCATATATGGATTGTCGAAATCTCCTTGCTATTTATAGGGCTAGGCCAAAGTCCTTCTTTGAGGAGGAGTTTAAGTTGGAATTAAATTATCTTTAAAGAATATAATTCTTTATTATAATTTTATTCATATTAGAACTTCTCCTATCTTCTTGGAATTCAATTCTTCTTTAATCTCTCCTTGGCAATCAAATTCCTTTGGGCTTGGGCCTTGCTCCATGTCATCTTGGGCTTGTAAAGTCATGAATTTCGACATCCATATTGCTTTTGGTCTTTGTCGACAAATGCCATGGCAACCCGGCTCGGCGTCTCCTTCATGCATTGCCCGGCAACTAGCTCGGCATATCCTTCATGCATTGCCACGGCAACTAGCTCGGCATTGCTTTGGCAAGTGATCCTGCACATACACACAAAAAACACACCAAAGCAGCATCTATTTCCACAAAAATCACCAAGTTATGTAATCAAGCTCAACGATTGAAGGAAACATGGATTAATGCATGAATGGCTAACTATGCAACTAATATGAGCCTAAGTCTAACAATAATATGAGTAAAAGGGTAAGAAAAATAGTACTTTTGAACACTTATCATCTTCTACCGTAGGCATCATGTCCTGCCCATTGAAGGTGAAGCAACAAAAGCCGGATTCCAGAATGGATTATAGCTCGGAGTAGGGGCTGGTTAATCCGAACATATAACAGGTGTGCGATGTCGCCATAACTATTGCAGAACAAGTCTTGTAGTCTTGGTCCCATCTTTCCCGGATGTTTTGAAGATCCCATAAGTCGTTTTGTTGGAGACTCACATAAGTGTATCCTGCTATTACGCTTTTTAGTTCGACAAATCTGTCCCCTTGGATTTTCTGGTTG